>CM039673.1:109455600-110705600 GCA_022496015.1 Hordeum marinum
TTTCATTTCTTCGCAAGAGCCGATTGTGTTGTTTATGTTGGAAATATGCCCTAGAGGCAGTAATAAATTGGTTATTATCATATTTCCTTGCTCATGATAATCGTTTATTATCCATGCTATAATTGTATTGATCGGAAACTCAGATACATGTGTGGATACATAGACAACACCATGTCCCTAGTATGCCTCTAATAGACTAGCTCGTTGATCAAAGATGGCTATGGTTTCCTAGTCATGGACATGAGATGTCATTTGATAGCGGGATCACATCATTAGGGGAATGATGTGATGGACAAGACCCAAACTACAAACGTAGCATATGATCGTGTCAGTTTATTGCTACTGTTTTCTGCATGTCAAGTATCTGTTCCTATGACCATGAGATCATGCAACTCACTGACACCAGAGGAGTGCCTTGTGTGTATCAAACGTCGCAACGTAACCGGGTGACTATAAAGGTACTCTACAGGTATCTTCGAGGGTGTCTATTGGGTTGGCATGGATCAAGACTGGGATTTCTTACTCCGTGTGACGGAGAGGTATCTCAGGGCCCACTTGGTAATACAACATCACAATAAGCCTTGCAAGCAATGTGACTAAGTGTTAGTCACGGGATCTTGTATTACGGAACGAGTAAAGAGACTTTCGGTAATGAGGTTGAACTAGGTATGGAGATACCGACGATCGAATCTCGCGCAAGTAACATACCGAAGAACAAAGGGAACATCATACAGGATTAAATAAATCCTTGACATAGAGGTTCGACCGATAAATATCTTCGTAGAATATGTAGGAACCAATATGGGCATCCAGGTCCCGCTATTGGTTATTGACCGTAGAGGTGTCTCGATCATGTCTACACAGTTCTCGAACCCGCAGGGTCTGCACACTTAAGGTTCGGTGATGTTTCGGTAGTATAGAGTTATGTATGGTGGTGACCGAAGGTTGTTTGGAGTCCCGTATGAGGTCCGGACATCACGAGGAGCTCCGAAATGGTCCGGAGGTAAAGATTGATATATGGGAAGTCCTGTTTTGGTCGCCGAAAAAGTTTCGGGCTCATCGGTAGTGTAGCGAGAGTGCCGGTAGTGTACCGGGGGACCATCGGGAGAGGTATGTCGACCCAAGAGGCTACATGGGCTGTGGGAGGAGGTAAACCAGCCATTGGTGGGCTGGCCGAAGCCTCCTCTAAGGGCCCATGCGTCTGGAGTGGTTTGAGAAGGAAAAAAAATCCAAAGGTGGAGAGGTGGAAAGAGTTTCCAAGTGGAAAGGAGGAATTCTACTCCTAATAGGATTGGAGTAGGACTCCTCCACCTCCAATTTCGACCAAACCTTGAGGGTTTGAGGCTGCTTCCTCCCCTCCCTCCCTCCTATATATACTAGAGGATTTAGAGGAAAAAGCTAACCCTAATAGCCACATGCTACCCTCTCCTCTAGATCGGTTTTCTACAGTGCTTAGGCGAAGCCCTATCGGAATTGCTCCACCACTATCGCCGCAATGCCGTCGCGCTGCCGGAGAACTCGTTTACCTCTCCGCCCCTTCTTGCTGGATCAAGAAGGCGGAGATCGTCATCAAGCTGTACGTGTGTTGAACGCGGAGGTGCCGTCTGTTCGGCGCTAGATCGGAAGGACCGTGATCAAGATCGCGAGACGAATCGTGATGAGATCGCGGACGGACCGTGATGAGTTCGCGGGACGGATCGTGATTGGATTGCGGGACGGATCGTGATGAGATCGCGGGATGCTCGGCGATTTGAATCGCGAAGACGTTCGACTACACCAACCGCGTTTCTTAACGCTTCCCGCTTAGCGATCTACAACAGTATGTAGATCCACTCTCCCTCTCGTAGATGCTCATCACCAGGGATAGATCTTGCATGTGCGTAGGAATTTTTTTGTTTTCTATGCAATGTTCCCCAACAATTTACTCTTTTTTTCTCTAGCCTCACCCTTTTCTTTGTTTGTTTTTCTGTTTCTTTCTCCATACCAAGTTTCCTTTGTTCTTCAGTTTATTAATTTTCCAGTATTTTGTTGAAAATAAATATAAATATAATTTTATAAATACATGCATAATTTTAAAAGGCATGATCACTTTTACAATATATGATCATTTTCTTTGAAATATGAGTATGTATTTTTAGTTACATGAACACAAAA
This sequence comes from Hordeum marinum, assembly GCA_022496015.1. Taxonomy (NCBI): domain Eukaryota; kingdom Viridiplantae; phylum Streptophyta; class Magnoliopsida; order Poales; family Poaceae; genus Hordeum; species Hordeum marinum. Next base: position 109,457,755 of record CM039673.1, read on the forward strand.
TTAAATTTTACAAAGAAATTATCCAGTTTCATGAATATTTTTAATAATTTGTTCACACATTTTCGAATTGGATGTATTTTTAAACACATGCACATTTTTAAATTTTACACAAACATTTTTACATAGTAAAATTAGAGAACTCTTCTAAAAGGTGTGAACACTTTTCATTTTTTACACAAACATTTTGTTAAATACGTGAATAATTTTTTGGTTACACTAACATTTTTAAAACATGTGAATATTTTTGTAAAGAAAATCTACATAATATTTTTACAAATATAAACCAATTATATTTGGATAGATGAATAATTTTCAAAATACACTAGCACTTCCTTAAGAAACAAGATTTTTTCATGTAAATGATACATTGTCAAATTTGCAATACACAAACCTAATTTTCTTATCATTAGAAGTGTTTTTTTAAAGAAAAATATCATAATTCTTAGCTTTATTAACTTAAAGTGCCCGTCCACTAATAAAGGTAAACAAATGTGGTGGTATTTCCAACCACAACGTTCGACAACGGACTATCCCTTGCAAAGTTAGCTAGGCCATGCACAACTTTATTTGACTGTCCATTACCGAGGGAGCTATGTCTCCCTTACTCTCTTTTTTGAGTGGTGAATAAACTCTATTTCTCAAGAAACACAGCGTTAGGAAGAAACAGAAACTCTGGCTTAGACAATAGCCATACATGACGACGGAAATTTGAAGTTACAACAACTTTAGCAAGATTGTGAGCTTCATAATTGTGATCCCTCTTCTCATGTGAAATCCGGGCTTTAGCAAACTCCCACTGCTTCTACTTTATGCCACCAATGATCACACTATTCAGATTTTTAGGGATCAAATTGACCGCGAAGCTCTTGAGGCCATGGATGTCTCGCTTACTATGAGATGTAACTCCGGCTCGCCTCTCGCACGAGGTTAATGGACCAGCCCAGTACTCTAGCTGCATCTATGCAAAATTTTAATTTCGGTTTTCACTGTCTGCATCGATTTTCTTCCGATTTCCATTTTTTCCTTTTATTTTTTGGGGTTTTAATTTTTTTCTTCATTTGTGACCGTTTTTTTCGTGTTTTTTCAACACATGTGTATTTTTTCATATATACTATATATTCTTCGTATACATGTGAAACATTTTATACATAGTTAACATTTTAGAATTTTTTTCAAATATATATATTTGTATGTCTATTTTTCCTTCCACATTTTTTGTGTACATATAAAAATATTTTTATAATTTATTAAATATATGATTACCATTTATTTAAATACATGCTTGTTATTTTTCAAATACTATAAAAATTAATATTATGTTTATACACGTTTTTTCTTGAAATTTCTTAAAAGTGCTATATAATTAAATGAGATAAATATTATGATTTCCAAATGAAAAATAAATCACTGCTAATGGGTAGCATGACGGTCAGGTGTGTACGGGTACGAGATATATATTTTCCCCATATTGAAACGTAAAAAGAGACGTAATACGCCTTAACTACAGCGTAGTGTTATTGGACAAGCCCAATACTGTAGCGACAAGCGTGTTTTTTTGTGCTTTTTAATTGTTTTGCATTGATTTTATGTAAAGAAAAATCAGCATCCCATTTTCTTTTACACGTTTTCCTTTATTTTCAATGTTTCTTTCATTATTTTCCTTGGGTTTCTTCAGATCGTTCCTTTTCTTTTCTTTTCTTGTTTTCTTTATGATTTTTCTCAACACATATGTAGTGTTTTTAGACGCGTCATGCATTTTTGGTATGCAGCATGAACATTTTTGTACATGTTGAACATTTTTTGAATACAATATTTTCTCAAGTATATTTTTGATGTCTAATTTTTTTCATACATATTGTGTTTTTTTCGTTACATAAACATTTTTTGTATAAATTTAACATTCTGAAGTACATGGTTTACAGTTCTTCATATACTTATTTTGAACACTTTTCCGTTATTTCATATACATCTAAAACTTTTTTTATATATGTTTAACATTTTAAAGTACATTATTTACATTTTTGCAACATCTTGTTCGGATTTGTTTTCTATGATGTATTAAACTTTTTTCAAGCACTCATTGAAACAATTTTTGGACGATATGTACTGATTTTTAAACTATGTGAACAGTTCTTATATTGGATAAACAACTTCATAAATGTCACAAAACCTTTGGTTGAAACTAAGCCTAATCATCTCCTTGGCCGGTTTTGACAAAGCCTGGTGTCAAAATTCCAAGTCTGAATCCGGTCCAAAACACATGAACAATGAGTATTTTAATTAAAATAATTATACTCAGGCTATTAAAAAAGTATAATATGCCTATATTTTGAATAAAGTATATAATTGATGCCATTTTGGGCTTTCAGGCCGGGCTTCAGGTGAGAAACTGGAGCCCAAACCTGGCCCGGATGCCGGGCTTCGGGCTCGGGCCTTTGGGCCATGTAGTCCATGAACCGGTTTAGTTGAAACATGTGGACACTGTATTAAAGGTAACACATATTTTTTGGGTGGTATCAAAAATTTTCTATGTATTACACGAACATTTTTTACATTGTATAGAAATTGTGAAAAAAGTTTCATATATTTCTTTGAAACACGCGAACAATTTTGAGATGTCAAATGTATTCTATTTTAATGGTACAAACATTTTAAAAAAGCCGTGCGAATAATCGTTTACACTCCATGAACGTTTTTAAAATGTGCGATGAAAACTTGATTTTTTTTAATCCATTTGTACCATAATATAAGATATTATTACAAATAGTTAGTATTGTATTTATTATATTTATTAATTATAAAAAGATAAATAAAATAAGGAAGAGACATACACAATTGTTAGCGTGGGAAAACTACATGGTTACTGGGCTGGCTTGCTACTGGCTCCCTGCTGGCTTTCTTGTGTCTCGCATAAAGCGAGACGTAGACTCGCACGGGCGGCGCGGTTTCTTTTTGAATCGAGCGGCCTGATGAGCCCTGAGGCTTCCGCTAGAGCCTAGAGGTGACATATGGCAGTACCCGGTACTACCGGCATACGCGACTCTTACATGTGGGTCCCACAGTCAGTAACAAATCATTCGACAGCAAGAGGATATACTCAAGACGGCCCAGGCCCAACCGCCCAACCCCGCCCGAACTGCCTCACTCCCGATCCTCTCCGACGACGAGATGGGCTCGATGGAGCTGTCCACCGCGCCGGAGAACGGCACCGCCGCGGCCGCCGCGGCGTGCAACGGCGGGGCCGCCCCGGCGAACGGAGGTGTGGAGAGGAGGCTGAGATCCTCGGCCGCGTCCGCGTCCTGGGCGGCGCATCTGCCGCTGGAGGTGGGGACGCGCGTGATGTGCCGGTGGCGCGACCAGAAGCCCCACCCCGTCAAGGTCATCGAGCGCCGGAAGTCCTCCTCCTCCTCCTCCCCCGCCGATTACGAGTACTACGTCCATTACACCGAGTGTAAGCAGCCTCCCCGCCCCGCCCCATCTGGCTGCTTCGTTTCTAGGGTTAGGTTTATGGCGCTTCGGGTTGGGGAATCTTGGATTTAATGTTTAATTGAGTTTATTGGCTGTGTGATCCTAGTGGGTTCTGGTGATGAATTGATCTCCATGTTTGCTTTTGTGTTGTGTGGGGGTGGTCGTTCTCCTGGTCAAAATTTGTCGCACAATCACACATTTCTACCGCGTTTTAAGTTGAAATGGAATCATAACTCCTCCTAGTAGGCTAATATTTGTGGTGTGTTCTATTGGGGGACTCACAGAATGGCGCCAGTACAGAAATGAGTTAACTTAAGTGCGATCTGGCTTGTTTTAGTTCATTGACTTATCCATGTTTATTGATTTTGTTTAAATGTTCTGTATTTGCAGTCAACAGGAGGTTGGATGAGTGGGTTAAACTTGAGCAACTTGATCTTGATACTGTCGAGGCTGATGTTGACGAGAAGGTAGACGATAAGGTAAGATAAATGAGTGCATTTCAGTCGGGGTGCTCATTGTTCTACATACGCATTGCTATGTTGCTGCCTACTTGGCCGAGATAATATTTTTCCTGAAGCAACATTTGCTAATATTCTTTGTGTGAAAAGAATACTCATATGAATATTTGCACATCTATTCAGGCAACAAGTTTGAAGATGACGAGGCACCAGAAACGTAAAATCGATGAAACACATGTGGAGGTATGCAGGGACTGTTAAGACTGAATAATTTATTCCTTTACCTGTCAAACTCTTATGTGAAGATTTATATTTTGAAAGTGGTACCCCAGGCTTTGGTTTGCACTTTATTGGATTTTCTAACATATTTGGAGAAATGTTTTGAATGCACTCAAAATAATATTCCTTGATTGTCTCATACTGGGAATATTTCTTCTTTCTAATCAATGGGCTCAAACTAATCTTTAACTTGTATCTCAATTTCCCTTGCAGCAAGGTCACGAGGAGCTTGATGCTGCTAGTTTGCGGGAGCACGAAGAGTTCACAAAGGTGAAAAATATAGCGAAGATAGAACTGGGGAAATACGAGATAGACACTTGGTATTTCTCTCCTTTCCCACCAGAGTACAATGACTCCGCGAAGCTGTTCTTCTGTGAATTTTGCCTGAATTTCATGAAGCGCAAAGAACAGCTTCAGAGGCACATGGTGAGCTTGCACTTATTTGTTAGTGTATTGTGAACTCCATGTTTGTGAGATAGGCATTGCTAAATTGCTACTTGTACTTGTAGTCGCTTGCTCCTTTTGTGTTTGTCTCGGCCTATGTATCGTGATTGTACATCTACCGGTACACACCACTGTTTTCCTGTAGATACAGTTTGCCTTTGGACATGGGAATCTTCTCAAACTTTTAGGATTTCATGTGAAAGTTCCCTGGGTTCCAAACCGATTCCTAGTTTTTCACCTTTCTGCCCTCCTTATCTCCAAACATTCTGACTGTTGTCTACAAGAAACTGCATTAAGTAAGAACACAGACCCCCATCTCCACCACTTACATTTCTCAGTGTCTAGCTTTGGTCACATAGGCTGTAGCTCGAAAGCCATGGCTAGTTGGGCATGAACGCTAAAAGATACAAACACACCCTTACTGTTATCACCCCCTCTCAAGTCACAAATGCTATTTAGACATTAGCACGGTTTCCAGAACATAACCTTGACAAGCAATTTATATACATTTATAATTTTTCTGGAAGTACTGTCATATAATTCACTTACGGCCAGACTAATTATGTACTCCTTCCGTTCCTTTACGGAAGGTGTATTTTTTTTAGCGTGGTGACCATGGCACAAAATTGAGGATAATTTTAGACGAAAATACGCCGAACAAATTAGGTAGTTAACACTTAACAATAGCTAAATAACCAACCAGATAATAACATGGAGCTGAATCCCACTGCACCGGAATAAAATTAACCAGTGGGTTGGGAAGGAAAGATTTGTGAGTGCATGCAATCAAGAAGAGAGATTCCTTTTTAATTAACTTCCAATTAGGGACCACATACTACTTTATATTGGAAGTCATGTAGGGAATGGTGGAGGGGCACAACCGGAAAATAAATGAAAAAGGAGAGATACACCTTACATTGTGGAATTTTTATGAAAAACAAATACACTTTACATAAAGGAACGGAGGGAGTATCAAACTATTACTTTCTCCGTAAAGAAATATAAGAGCGTTTAGATCACTACTTTAGTTGTCTAAATGCTCTTATATTTCTTTACAGAGGGAGTATTTGTTAAAACTGAATTAAAATAAAAGTAATTTTAACTGCATACATTCTAGGATGCACTTAATTCTTATTATTATTGGAGGGAGTACCATATTATGACTCAGATGAACATTTCTGGTTTGTGCAACATATTCAGTTGCTGAGTTGATCCACAATGATGGTCTGATGTTTTTTGTTTGTTTGCTGCACATGTGTACATATTTTCCATTTCAGTGGGCTCTGATTCTCTTTTAAATACCATAAGCGCTAACCAGATTCTTTTGCCATTTTCCTTACTTCTGCAGAAGAAGTGTGATCTTAAGCATCCCCCTGGTGATGAAATATACAGATGCGGAACTCTATCGATGTTTGAGGTAATAAGTTTGAATGGCGTTTTGCTAGCCGGTTATCTTTGCTCTTATGGTCTGCATTCTGATATTCTATTACTGGGATTCTGAAATTGTATTAGTGCTATTTTCTGAAGTACCTTTGGGAAAGGCTGCGAGAACTACATATCCGCAGTTAGTTGCTTAACAAAATACACTATCGAAGCAGCTATAAAACCTAGTTCTCCCATAATTCAAAAATCACGAGTCTCAAGTAAAGAAAAATAAAAGAAATGCACTAGGACTGTCAGCAGTTTCTGTTTAGTTCTTCTGAAAGCAGACTGGCAGAATGGGTGGATGAGTTGTTTTTGGTCAATCAGCACACATAATTTTAAAAGATTTTAATAGAACTATAGAAGATATGCTGAAAGCCAGTGTCATTATCTAGAGATGCAAACATTAACATCTTTACATTATTGTTGAAGCATCAAATTCCATCTTCATGCTTTATATAGAGATTAACTGATGGCATATATGAAATATACAATCTAAATGAGTATTTGCATATCCAAAATGAGATGTTTTCTAAATGGATAATACTCCCTCCGTATCTGTTTAGTCTGCATATAACTTTTGTCTAAAGTCAAAGTATCTCTACTTTGACCAAACTTATAGAAAAAGTAGCAACATTCACAATATCAAATCAATATCATTAGATTCTTTATGAAATGTAGTTTCACATTATATATATTTGGTATCATAAATGTATATATTTTTTAATATAAATTTGGTCAAACTTTGTAAAGTTTGACTTGACACAAATCTTATACGCGGAGTAAAAAGAAACGGATGGAGTACTATAAAAATGCATCTAATGCCATATGTTTCTTCAACTATTAGTTTTATACATTAGTTTGTTATCTGAAAGAGGATGTACGCTATCTTGAATCCGATTGATTCTTTTCTCTTGAAATGAGGGCCTGTAATTTATCCCTGTTGAATTTTCCTAACATAGTAACAATATCAACACTTGTGCGATGGCAGGTTGATGGCAAGAAGAATAAGGTTTATGGACAGAACCTTTGCTACCTAGCCAAGCTATTCCTTGACCACAAAACACTTTACTACGATGTGGATTTGTTCTTGTTCTATATCCTGTGTGAATGTGATGATCGGGGCTGCCATATGGTGGGATATTTCTCCAAGGTAAAGTTCGTGACCATTCTTAGTAGTTAAGAATGTATGATACTAAGTTTAAACCAATATTGATATTATTTCCTAGTTCGATCGATTGTGAATTATATTGTGTAAACCTGCTTCCATATTTTGTGTACAAAATGGGATTCACATTAGTAGTAATGAATCATTTTATGCTACAGAGCAAATGCCCTTGTTTGTTAAATTGGGTTTTATCTATGCAGGAGAAACACTCTGAGGAAGCTTATAATTTGGCCTGCATTCTCACTCTCCCTCCATACCAAAGAAAGGGTTATGGAAAGTTCCTGATTGCTTTCTGTAAGTCTGAACTTCTTATGCTATATTTGTCATCTCATTGTTAGCTTTTGATTTCTTATGGACTAACTAAACTGTTTCTCCACTTTAGCATTTTGTTCATAGTTGAATTTTCTTTCTTATGACAGCTTATGAGCTTTCTAAAAAGGAAGGTAAAGTGGGAACACCGGAGCGTCCTCTCTCAGATCTTGGTCTGCTCAGTTATAGAGGCTATTGGACTAGAGTACTTCTGGAAATTTTGAAGAAACATAAGAGCAACATATCTATTAAGGTTAGTACCCTCTTTCATTTCCTTCTATCGTACTTTGTTGGTTTAATGTTTATTGTACCCTTCTCAACAGCTGATCAAACTGTGATGCAATAGCCAATACCTTTTCCTTTTATTGACCCAAATGCAGAATTTGATCTACTTAATTCGATCTGCTATTGTTCCTTGATTTTCACTGACAAGCAAACTAGGCCAAAGTGATAGCCATCGTTTCCAGCTGATTTATTGGGAGATGATGGATAGATTCTCATGGAAAAAGTTGCACTTTTATGAAATTATCCTTTTCTAATGATGCATATCAACTTCACACTGCCAAACAAACTACCCTCCCTCAACCTTTGGCCTCTTCATAGATGTTCGCCTGCACTCTTGGTTTTGTATTTTCTGCCTAGAGACTTTACACTTACAGGTTGCCATTTAGGCTACTTGCTCTGGGGTATAATTTTCATCTGTTTTCTTATATATCTTTGCAAATGATGGTATTCCAAGTTGATGTACGAGTGTAGTCATCTTTGCATCTAAGAATTCATTATCTGGACTAAAAAAAATCAGTATGTAACTGTAAGCTCTGTAGTATCATAGGCAGCTATATAACTAATAAAATACTTCCGTTTAGCTTTTTCCCGAGCATGACGTCTAAGGATTGTACACAAAAGAATGAACCAGTAGTTTGATTCCCCAACCTCTGTTTTTTCTCCTTTCCATGGAGGGACACTGATCCATGTGTTTTGGCTCTTCAGCCAGTGCCTACCTGTCAACTTTTGGATGTATGCAAATTAGACCATTTCATGATACAAAAGTATGAAAAGTCTGGACGTTGTTCTTGCCTTTCCATCCGACCTGTTAAGCAGTGTTTCTATAGCTGCATCCCGATGTCTCTGAATCCATATATATTGTGACTGTCATTTCCTATCGTGTATGGTTCCTGGGTGCAGCCATAACTTGTGCTAACAAGCTGTCACACTTGCACGCAGGAGCTGAGCGACATGACGGCAATCAAAGCTGACGACATCTTGAGCACGCTGCAGAGCCTGGACCTGATCCAGTACCGGAAAGGGCAGCACGTCATCTGCGCGGACCCAAAGGTCCTTGACCGCCACCTCAAGGCCGCGGGGCGGGGGGGCCTTGACGTCGACGTGAGCAAGCTGATCTGGACACCGTACAAAGAGCAAGGCTAAGCAAAGCCCATCTGCCATGCCATGTCGAATTAGATAAGCTGACCAATCGAATCCTGTATATTTCAGTAGGAACTCTCCCCCCTCCTTCTCCCTCGTGCTGTGACTCTACTAGTCTTTTCTTTTTCCGCACTGTGGCTGTAGTGGTCTTGTGTAACATCAATGTTGTGTCTCCGCACATTGTTTGCCAAGCTTTCCGATTTTAACTATCGTCACCTGTACCGTATTTGTGGTCTTCCTGCTCGTATAATTTGATGGATACGTGCACACGTGAGGTGATGTGGGCACCTCTGGTCTATTACTACATGTTTTCACTTTTCAGTTGCACATTTGGCACTAGCCCAGAGGTGTGTTGTCCATTACTACTTCCGTTCCTAAACGTAAGTATTTTAGATATTCCACTATAGACTACATACGAAGCAAAATGAATGAATCTACATTATAAAGTATGTCTATACATCCGTATGTAATTTGTACTAAAATATCTAAAAAGACTTACATTTAGGAACTGAGGAAGTACATGCTTTACCAATGTGTGAGGTAGATGAAACTGTGGAGTAAAAGAAAAGGGTTGTACAAAGAAAAGGTTAGACACAAATCCCTTTTCTGTTGATGAATAATAGTAGCAGTGAGTAATAACAGAGTTAGTAGACAAGTAGGCACTGCAGAGTCATCTCTGTTGAACATGTTTGACTCAAGGGAAGACGATCTCTGCATGCTCGTAAACATTCTCTGCCGTGCCTCCTGTCCTGAGAGAGGTTGCTGCTCGGAAGCCTGATTATTGAAAGGGCTAAAGAATTTTTCCGGCAAGCATTTTGATCTCAGCTTTCAGCTGCTGCCTCTCCAAGTTGGAAGGTCCTCCATGACTCTGCCTTTAAGGAGAGACGAGATTTTCGTTTTCTCAACATAGGTTTGGGCTAGCTGCACAAAGTTGTACTCCTTCTGTTCCATAATATAAGAGCGTTTTTGACACTACACTAGTGTCAAAAACGCTCCTTATATTACGGGACGGAGGGACTAGTAGATGGCAAGCAGTCTGATGCATCATAAACACTCTGCTTTTCCACCAGTATCACTTGCATGCTCGTATCTAAATCATGCGTATGACAAGATATTTCATTCCCAGATTTTCCTTCCCAATTTGGAGGCATTGCCGCACCTTCTTGCCCTCTGCATGATCCAGCCGAACCTTTGCACACAACAAATTCAAATTCGAGAAACTAGCATCGACTAACCAATTACCAGCAATGTGTGCAGACAGATTCTACGGAAACTGCTTCAGAGAGGACCACATAGAGGTAGGCACACATTCTGGATGAATTGAAAGCTGGAATCCTAGCAACTTTAGTACTTCCTCCGTCCCAAAATAAGTGTCTTAACTTTGTACTAGATCTAGTACAAAGTTGTACTAAGCTTAAGACACTTATTTTGGGACAGAGGGAGTAGATCAAGAAATAGGAGATCAATTCCCCGCTCAGGAATTAAACATCTAACAAACTAATTAGCAACCAAACAGGTGGAGTTAACAATCTCCAAGCAAATGCTGGAGAATCTGTAATTTCAGGAAGTTTGATCTTAACCCAAGTCTTGCACTTTACTTTGCCATCTATTACATTGCATTCAACATGGCATTTTATCAGGCTCCGGTAAAAAGTGACTGCTAGAGTATGATGCCAGATGATGTTGCGCCTTTTTAGGGGTTAGAGAATGACTTCTTCAAACATCATGTTGCACTCCATGGATCCTTTGTTTGACCTGATGATCCACTGGTAAACAATCTTTATTAGTTCAGACTGCACGAATGCCATGTTGCTCTCAATCACCCAACAATACTTACTGGTAGTGATCAAGAAATCAAGTGCTAGCTGTTCTAATAAGAAATTCTTTGTAACTTTCAATCTAACAGGAGACCCAAATGATAGCAAAGTAGTGTAGAGAAGTGACATCAACATGAGCAGCATATGGAGATATCTACTATCACCTTAGTTTCAATTATTCTTTAGATATGTTTGGATTTTGATATTATTTTATTTTTATGGATAAAGATAAGCTGCTGTATTATTATGGAATATCGAACAAGTTAACACGGCTACCGAGAAGTGGAAAAAGGATTGAAAGTAAAGATTCATTAATAGGCAGAGTATAGTTCATTCTTTGTAGAAATCGACTTTTTAACCTATATGATGTTTAACTATTGTGCGCAACAGCAAAACAAGGATCATCTAGGGATAAAAAAAAGATGTTAAGCCAGAAGTTCCTCTTCAAATCTACTGGATAAGAAGCTGCAAATAGTTCAAGAGCATCTTAGAAATTTAAATGGAGAGAAGAATCATTAAGGTTGGGGCACGATGCATCATAGTAGAAGGAAATGGTTACATAGCAGAAAAAAATGGGACTAGATTTTTTAACACTAATTATTGAGAACCAAAGCAGATAAAGATATGAACACCTTACCTTCTGTGGTCGCAATAAGTTGAAGCTAAAGACGTCAACAGTGCTCATTTTCGTAGTAGGAGCTTGCTCTAATTATGTAGACCTGCATCGTTTACATAATAGAAATTGGATAGTCAGCCATGGTAAATTAACATACATGGATCGTCCCTATCATTATGTCTTAATTACCCCTTTTGGTACATCTACAAAAACATTGGACTTAAACATTTGGAAATTCATGTGGATAACATCACTAACACACTAAGCAATTTTTTAGAGGCTTCAGAATCATAATGCTCATTTTGAACTCCATAAGAGATGAGTTTTCAACTCTAACTACAGCTCTGACTACATGTGGTTTTAAGTGGTACCCCGAGTTCCAAACATGTCTGATGTCTCTAGAACAACTTCTAGTATGTCACCTTGAACTTTGTCCTCTGAACTAGCTGCAACACCAAGCAATCACCATCAGCCAGCTTGTGACCGATGGCGAACAAGTTCCACCCAGAGCCGATCTGACCATATTTCGCAAGGTAACGCGTGGGAAACTCCCCATCCTCTTCATCCACCAGAAAGATCAGCTCATCAAAGCATGGGAGATACCTTTTCCTGAATTGCGGCGGGATGTGCTGCAAGATATCGGACCAAATCAACATCGAGTAAGCCATTACCGTCCAGATGGGATGGAAATAATGCATCGTCAATTGTACTCTTCCTGCTTTACCAGATTGGCACTCCCCGTGGCATAATGATGGGTCAAGGGCTTGATGAAGGAGGGGTGGTCGGAGGACAGCAGGTTACTGAGCTCTTTGGCCTTGGTGAAGGCGTAGCCTCTAGCTTCGTCGGTCGCGTACACACGATCAGGTGGTTGTGGTGATCCCCTTCTACCAGCATATGCCCTGGTGAAAGTTAAGCAAGATTTAGACTAGTAAGTACCCCTATTCCTACGCATCACAGATTTCGATGGAAAGAACAGTTTGGTGAAAGAACCTCGGGGCTTTCTTGTCGCGGTAATCAGGTTGGTTGGGGAGACTGGCGACGCGGCCGGACCGCCGGTTCGGGGCCGGCGGCGCGCGAATATACCGCAGCTTCAGCTCCTTGGTCTGCGACACCAAGAAAATCAGACGGGGTGAGGAACCGGACAGCGAAGCACCTCTTTTGGTGAGGAAGGAGGGGTGGAACTGACCGGCATGGGCTTGACGGCGGCCTCGCGGACGGCGGCGGAGAGGCCGTGCAGGCGCAGCTCCTCCAGCTTCCGCTTGTTCTCCTCCACCTGCCTCCTGCGCTGCTCCTCGTACGAGTTGGGTTCAGCCATCGCGCTCCGGCTGCCGATGTTGGGGGAGCGAGGTGGGATGGGGTGGGGAAACGGGGCGATTTTGGGGGAGGGCGGCGCCGTTCAAATTTTGAACAAAGGACGAAGAGAAGGTTGTTGTCATGTTTATGCCGCGGAATTGTAACAGGCTTTATCTTGGGCCGTTCGCGTTGTCTATTTGTCTGTCGGCCGCTTAGGTGGGCTTGTCGGGGGCAAACTAACTAACGAACTAAGGGTTATCCTTGGTAGGCTTTTGAGAGGGTCATCTTTTTTTTTTGAGAGCATGCCAAGTGGTGCATTCAGTCGCCGTCACGCTTTTTTAATATATATATATTTTTATTTTGATTTTTTCGCCTTTCTGTTTTTTCTTTGTTTTTCCTAGGTTTTGAGGATTTTTTTCAAGAAGCTCTGCGAGAAGTAAAATTGTGCTTCCCGAAAAAGAAAAAAAAGCCTATGGTTCCACGGAAAGCATAAATGTGCTTCCGCGGTAAGAACAACTTGTCCTTCAAGGAGAAGCATGGCTCCGCTTCACCGAAAAAAGGGAAAAAAGCATGTGGTTCCACGAAAAACACAACTATGCTTTCCAGTGCATGAAAAAACATAGCCTATGCTTCTGCCGGAAGCAAAACTATGTTTCCCCGATAGGGAAATGCATAGCTGTGCTCCAAAAAACAAGTGAAAAATCACAATTGTGCTTCTGGTTTCTTTTTTCGGTTATGTTTTTTTGTTTCCTTTTTTTTCAGTTTTCTCTTTTTCAATTTTCATTTTTTGGGGTTTTCATGAAAAAGATTCATTGAAAATTATTAACATGAGATCTAGTCTCAAAATCTTTGCGTGGGAAATTCAACCGTGAAAACGGTTTGTGATTTGGATACATGGTTTAAGAGATCTTAAAATGAATCTATGAAAAAAAACTCTCTCAAGTTATCGTCAACATCAGCGAAAAGGTGAAGTGAACTTTGCAAGAAGTGCCTCTTAATTAGTGATCTCGGGGCCTGACCATCTCAAGCGCTTTTCTCACTAGAAATAAAGTCATATGCAATGCAAAGTGCTACCTACATGTTACCGAGTTTCCTAGGGTTTCCTATGGTTCCAAACTAATCTTCGACGATCACGTCGGAGTTCGTGTAAAACCTACTCGACGGCCGGTGTTCTCACGCGGATGGGAGTCTTATCTTAGTCTTTCACCGTAGCTCACTCTGCATGGCGGATACACCGCCACAACACCAACGAAGCTTAGTGCAACATTGCAGGGGCCACCGACCCCAGGCTTGGGCAAATTAATGAATATATTCTTGGGGACAACATAGATCAAAAGGGAGGAATAGATGAGGAGGAGGAAGTAGGAAAGTTGAGATGACGAAGGCGAGGGCAATGGCGGCCGCAGGAGATGGAAAAGGGCGGGAGCAAATGGGAGTATGGGTCATGACGAGGAGGAAGAATGAGACTAAAGTGAAATAATGCCCTTAATCATATTTTGATGTTAGTGAAAATATACATATAGGGGACTAATCATATTTGTTGATTGAAGAGGTTCATGAAAGATTTGCTCAAAGTCAAGATTTTTACTACATCATCACTACTCATATACATCTCAAAAGGTCTTGATGATGTAGAAGTGTTCCTGAATTTATAAAATGTAAGTAAATTAAAAAAATGAGATCGAATTTTAAAAATGTCTAGGGATTTTTAAAATGATCATAAAGTAAAAATGTTCTTGAATCTTCAAAGGAATTCAAAAGTTATGGAAAATAGTTCAAGAATTTTAAAAATGCCCCTGAACTAAAGAAGTGCTAATTTTTTTGAGAAAATTGTTCGCAAATTTAAAAGGTTCATAAACTTTGAAAAGTTCATTTCTTTTAAAAAAATTCAAAAAAATTAATTTCTCATGAATTTAAAAAATATTCTAGAATTTAAAAAAATGTTCAACGATATAAAAAGTTGTTCAATTATTTTTTCAAAACATGCTTGTGAAGTAAATTGAAAAAAAATGAATAACTGAACCAAAAAAAAGGAAAATTCAGTAAAAGTGATAGAGAAAAAACTAATAGAAAGAGGAAATAAAACCGGACAAAACCTTTCCTTAAACAAAGAAAACCAATTGCACAGGCTTCCCCAAGCCGGGAAAATGAGGTCCCCTGCAAGGGCCGAATCAATACCACATGTTGCCTGTAACCAACGACCGATAAACCAACGACGATAAACCAAAATAGCGCCCTTCGCCGTCTCTAGAAATTGCAGCAGCAACTCCTTCAACCCCTAATCTTGAAACACTTCTGCCTACATGAATCTTATGATCGACTTGCACTGGAGGGGTCGAGCCGTCCAGGTGCTGGTGCTTGGTTGCCGTCCCACTCTAGTGCATGCAGGCTTGCTTTTGTGCAAACCTCTAGCTTAGCAATAAATCTGAGAATGAAGCATAAGTGACTATTGGACTTCGAAAATACTCTCATGAATTGATCTGTGTCGAACTGGGCTACTGATCTTTTTTAACAAATTCAGTATTTGTTACTGCATCTCGATATTTGCCGGTCAGAATTCGTGATATTTTGATTGATCAATGAACATCGGTTTTGTAACATCTTCATTGACTAGCATCCGCACGCATGGCGCCATACATCATGCCGTCAATGAATGGTGCTAAGTATCCGCGCTTGAACTGCTATCTTACTACAGAAAGGCGATTCCGCCATATGCCCACGAGCCCTCACTTTCCCTGTTGGTAGTGGCAATCTTGCAAACCTCTAAACAAAATAAAATTAACTCTTGATGGCACTTTAACCTTCCATAGCTCCTTCCACCGTTTGCACACCTCCATGGAATCTGAAATTTCAACTTTACCTTCCAGCCAGTTTACCCTTCTTCTCTTTAGTTCTACTATTCTTTGGTCAGCACATCTTGCTGAAAATAAACTTGTTTACTCATAATGCCATCCCCAAAAATCATCATGTGTTATATATTGCCGATTGGAATTTTTAAGATAGCTCATATATCCATGTGCAGCTGTTCATTCCATATTCTATCCGTCACATTGATAACGTGTGAAACTTTTACTGCTGCTCATTCTATGTTAATGACAAGTACAGATTTTCATTGAAGTAGAGACGATATTTTCGTTTTCTGAACCTAGGTTTGGCTTAGTTGCACCAAATGAATATTATGTGCACATGTAGCAGAGTGCAAGCAGTCTGATGTGTCATAAACTTTGTTGAGTTCATTGCGCAAAAAAGAAAAAAAACACTTTGTTGAGTTCTTAACATTGCTTTTTAGAGAGTGGAAGAAAGAAGGGGGCAAGTAGATTTGCTACACCATATCACTTGCATGCTCGTGTCAAAAAATCATGTGTATGGCAAGATATTTCGTTCCTAGTTTTTTCTTCCCAAAAAGGAGGCGTTACTGTACTTTCCCAAAAGAAGGCCAAACCTTCGCACACAAAAAATTCATATCCAGAATTTAGCATTGATTAGTCAACTACCAGCAATGCATTTGTGTGTTCCATGTGCAGAAAGATTCGTCAATAAGGAAACTGCTTCTTGGAGAGGAACACAGAGAGGCATGCATGCATTCTGGAGCAATTAAAAGTTTGGAACCCTAACAACTTCATAGATAAATAAAAGGAGATAAATTTCTCGCTCAACAATTAAAGGCACTAACTAATTAGCAACCAAACATGTGCAATGAACAGTCTCCAAGCAAATGCTGAAGAATCTGTAATTTCAGGAAGCTTGATCTTAACCTTACTGTGTATTAAGGTCAGACAAATTGCATTCAACATGGCATTTTATCAGGCTCCAACAAAATGTGAATGCTAGAGGTTGATGCCAGCTGCTGCTGCACCTTAGGGGTCAGAGAATGACTTCTTCAAAAAATATGTTGCACTCCATGGATCCTTTGTTTGACCTGATCATCCACTGGTAAACAATCTTTATTAGTTCAGACTGAACAAATGCCATGTTGCTCTCACTGACCCAACAATACTTACTGGCAGTGATAAAGACGATGTGCTATCTGTTCTACTGGGAAATTCTTTGAAGTTTTCAACATGACAGGATAACCAAGACATAAGAAAGTTGTGATAATTAGAACAACGACATCAATAGGAGCAGTATATGGATAAATCCATTATCATTGTATTTTCAGTTGTCCTCTACACATGTTTGGATTTTGATATTGTTTGTATTCATATATAAAGATAAGCTTCTGTGTACAGGCACTCTATGATAACAGAATATTGGATAGCTTCACTTGCCTAGAGAGAAGTGGAAAACGATTGCAAGTAATGATTCACCAATAGGTAGAGTATAGTTAATTCTTTATAGAAGTCGACTGTTTAACCTTAATTATGATGTTTAACTCGAAATAGTTTAACTACTGTGCACATAAGCAAGAGAAGGGTCATCTAGGGATAAAAGAAGGATAGCAGGCCAGAACTTCCACTTCAAATCTACTGCATAGTAAACTGGTCTTTAATGTTGGGGCAAGAAGCATCATAGTAAAAGGATTTGGTTACATAGCAGAGAAAAAGGATCTAGTTTTTTGAAAACTTGAACCATTAAGACCCAATGCAAAAAACGGTAAGAACAACTTACCTTGTGCGGTCGCAACAGTTGAAGCTAAAGGCATCAACAGTGGTCCTTTTCATTGTAGGAACTTGCTCTAATTATGTAGACCTGCATCACTTACATAATAGAGGTTGCATTGTTAGTGATCGTCCCTATCATTATGTTCATTTGTAATTCCAGTTTCGTAATGCAGTAACTCATTCAACATCACATGATTGTTTGGCTGCACAAAAATATAGACTTAAACTATCGAATATTCATGTGGATCCAAGCAAAGTTCTGGAAGTTTTAGAATCATAACGCCCATATAAAACGCAACAAATTGCACACAAAATCTATAAGACGACCAAATGTGATCTTAAAAGACGCCTGGTGTTCCGAATAGGGACCTAGAACAACTTAAAGAATCTCACCTTGAACTTTGTCCTCTGAACTAGCTGGAACACCAAGCAATCACCATCAGCCAGCCTGTGACCGACGGCGAACAAGGCCCACCCAGCGCCGATGACACCACTTTTCGCAAGGTAAAGCATCTGAAACTCGACATCATCTTCATCCACCAGAAAGATCATCTCATCACTCCACGGGAGATACCTCTCATTGAATTGCGATCGGATGCAGCACTGCAAAATACCCAACCAAATAAACGTCCAGTAAAGCTTGGTGAAGTCAAACGCAGTCATTGAGCTCTTTACCGGACCACGTGTGGCGGAGTAGTTAGAAACGGGCTTGATGAAGGAGGGTTGGTCGGCGCGCAGCTGGTCCTTGAGCTCTTTGGCCTTGGTGAAGGCGTAGGTTCGAGCTTCTTCGGTCGCGTACACTGGAGCAGGCGGTAATCCCCTTCTCCGGGTATTCTTGACGAAACACAAACACAAACAGACACACAATTCTTAGGGTCAGTACATACATACATACGCGGTTTGAATAGCAAAGGGAAAAAGCACGAAATCCGCACATTCATGAGGTCGCGATAATCAGGTTGCTTGGGGAGACTGGCGACGCGGCCGGACCGCCGGGTCGGGGGCGGCGGCGGGCGAATATACCGCAGCTTCAGCTCCTCGGCCTGCGGCACCAAGCAAATCGGACGGGTAAGGATCCGTACAACGAGGCATAAGGGGCAAGACCTCTTTTGTGAAGAAGGAGACATGGGATCGAAGTCGAACTGACCGGCATGGGCTTGACGGCGGCCTCGCGGACGGCGGCGGAGAGGCGGTGCAGGCGCAGCTCGTCCAGCTTACGCTTGTTCTCCTCCATCTGCCTCCTGCGCTGCTCCTCGTACGAGTTGGGTTCAGCCATCGCGCTCCGGCTGCCGACGTTGGGGGAGCGAGGTGGGGTGGGCAACTTGTGGGGCGACGCCGTTCAAATTTTGAACGAAGGAGGAAGAGAAGATCGTTGCGATATTTATGCCGCGGAATTGTAGCAGGCTTTAGCTTGGGCCGTCCCTGTTGTCGACCGCTTGGGTGGGTTCTCTCTCAGATACAAATTATTGGGTTGGCTGACCTGGGCTAGGCTAGGCTCTCGGATGCTTAGAGTATTGGGCCCGGGGCGGACGCCGCACACTCTCTCTGATGCACATCCCGTCTCCCGGCCACAATGACATCGGGGGCTGACGACATACGTTGTACTCCCTTCATCATAAAATAAGTGTCGATAATCTAGTATAAAATTTGTTTTAGTTTAGTATGAATTTTTTTGACACTTATTTTGAGGCGGGGAAAGTATGCCTGGGTGTTTCCATTTTGTCACTACGTGTTTTTATTTGAGGCATGACGTGCCTACGTGTTAAGGTAGAGAGCATTCAAACATTTACAAGGTTCAGGTAGGAAGCGTCTAACATGCCTGACAACCCAAAACACACTTCACCATCGAACAAACTAGGGGATCACTCGCTTAAGGCTACTGTTACCCACCATCCGCAACTTCTTACAATGGCTAGATCGTCTTAATGATGCTAGGGGAAAGACAGTGGCGTTCTTGGAGACCCGATGGTTCCTCTCTAGCCATATGCATGGAGCCTACGCAGGAAAATGGAGTTAACTCCTTTGTGAACAGGCGTAGGAGTGGCACTATGCACCGAGGACCACAAGTCCCTCAAACTTGCATCAGTCATTGGGGCAAACCTTTGGAGCCAAAATCCATTGAAGGAGAGAGAACAACACTTTTCGCGCATAGGAGCATTGCAAGGGAAGGCACTCAATTGTTTCTTCGTGTTGATCGATCGTGGGCAAGAGGCATCGTGAGGGAGTCTCCCCAAGTCGATAAACAATGATTGTGGTGTACCAGCTAGGCAAAGAACATGAAATTCATCAAAACCACACCGACCATATCAACTTCACCCTACCACATTCGGTGTGACATGTGAACATAACCTCATGCAATTTTTCTGGACTGAATGAGGACCAGAGGCCAGACCCGACATGGTTGCCCATTGTATAGTTTGAAAATGTTCTGTATCATTTAAAAAATGTTCAAAAAACATGAAGAAATGTTAATCATGTATTTCAAGAATATTAAACTTGTATGAAAATGCTTCAGATGTATACCAAAAATGTACAACGTGTATGAGAAAAATAAACATTCAAAAATATTTCAAAAAATGTACTAATGTATTTGAAAATTTTGGAGCATGTATAAAAAACATAAAACATGTATGAGAAAATAGAAATTAAAATATACATTTGAAAAAAGACTAATCATTCATTTGAAAATATTAAAGAAATCTATTTTTCTGATGTATACAAAAAATTACGTGTGCGAAAAATGTAGACATGTATTGAAATAAATAAAAATAGAAAAATATCCAAATAAAATAGGTGAAACCCGAATAAAAACCCAAAGAAAATCAAAGAAAAGTAATTCAAAATAGTGAAAACCCGAAAAGAAAACCACACATGGAAAAAAACTCGCGCACCAAGTTACCCGAGTAGCGCGGCGCCAAAGGCAAGTTGGAGCAACGCCTTGCAGTAAGCAAGACATGGCTCCCACCGTTCACATGGACACTCAAAGTATGCTAGGAGAGACATAAAGGTTCCCCATGGGCCATACAAGCACTATTGCTTACTTCGAGCCCATTTTATGTCGGGCTGTGCTCACGGCAGTCCAGTGTTGTCATGGGCCATGCCACCTGTTATGCCAATTCTTAGGCCCAGTACGACACACTACCTTGGGCCGATCCAGACTGGCACAATAGAGATCAAGACGAGTCATGTCACCTGTTATGCCAATTCTTAGGCCCAACACGACACACTGGTTTGGGCCGGTCCAAACTAACAAGATAGAGATCAGGTCACGCCATGCTTTTTTGGCCTTGTGTCACTATCGTGCCTCGTGGCCCAAAAATACACGACTCAAGTCTTAACATTACTTGTCACAACCTCCTAGCTTACGTGAAATAGGAGAAAGAAAACTCGACCCACACATCCCAAGTTCTTCGTAGGGGTTATGGCATGTCCAAACCCGCTAAGTTCTACAGACTCATTAGGGAGGTGGTCGACTTTTCTACTATCAACCCTGAAAAAACTAACGCTTCCTTCCAGGCTAATAATCTAAAGCTCACGGATATAATTTACCCTTGCCGAATGTGACCGAAAAAGAAGAGCAACGCAAAGGTGAGGGTTGTCACGGGTAGGGATGGGCATAAAAGCCGACGAACTGAAGACCCAAACCGATAAAACTGAATTGTATTCGGCCAATCCGGTTTTATACGTTAACCGAAACTGAGACCAAACCAACTTGTTCAAATGCGTAAATCCTAGCGCCCAAGTCATTATGGACCTTGACAGGTGTTGCGCGATGCGCATGACCACATGTGTGCGAGTTAGGGATGTCCTTGTCGCTCTCCTAGGCCGACCATAGACGTTTTAGCTAACAAGGCCCACTCTTTTGCAAAATAAGTTCTCCTAATTGTGTCGGTATGTCACTTGCACTTGGATTTGTCCAACCTCGCCTAACTACACGAGATGAGGTAGTGAGCTTGGCTACTTGAGAAGGTCCAGTACGAGGACAACTCAAGCAATCTTCTTGGTGTAAACTAAAACCGAACCGAATTGCTCGGGTTTTTTTATTTTTGGTGCTCTTCTCGATTAGCAATTTTACAAACTAAATTTCTGAAAAGACTGAAGAGTAGAAACCGGACTTCCGGTTTCTACCGAATGCCCAGGCTTAGTCAGGGGTGGAACGGAGACAATAGGTGCAATACATTTATCACATATTTCTCTAAGAATAAAATTGGCACACTGCAATTGATCAAAAATCTGATTGTCGTCGAATTTAAAAATATCCCACGATAGATAGTAAATTGACAACAGTTAAATGACCAGATTTCTTTTCCTCTCGGCGACGTATATTTTGTTGAATCTCAAGATCATTAGCTTAAGTCCGAGCCACAAATATCATTGATAAGATGGCTATACATTGATCTGAAGATCCATACATCTTCTCTTCTCCTTCCTTCACCACCTAGAGCTTTTTACGAGCAAAAGAAGGGTCCCCCCTCTGATTTCCATTACTAGAAACCTAGTTTGAGCTACAGTCTAGGATATATGTACAAACTACTAAAACCAACGACTAGAAACACCACCAGCACACATGCCCAACTAAGCATCATCACAGGAGCATCTCCCAGGACGCCCCTCCCGTCCGCCTTCCACAAATAGAGAAGGAAGGAGAGGCAAAGAGAAAAGGGAGAAGACTCTCTCCACCAAAATGCAACATCTAGATCACAGAAACAAGTATTAAAAGTAGCATTGGAACATAGAGCATAAGCCATAGAGACTTGACACAACCAAAAGAAGACCAAGCGAAGACTACTAAACCACCCAGTAAAGACATCAACTTTAGTACTGCAGACGCGGAACGACGAATCTCCAGCCCTGGGACGAAATGTAGATCTCACTTGCTGCATGTTCGAGCAGCCTTGCTCCCAACTCCAACAACTTTCTGTCGGGGTCCTTTATCTGCAATATAGACCAAGCCATGATCTAGTGACAGGTGATTTTAATCAGTATCATAGGGTCATTTATAAACTTCCTATCAAAGATATAACATTCCTTCTTTTCCAAATAAACCAAAGCAAGGTAAGAGTCCCAACCAGGAATAATTTTTTATCATTCTTATTAAAGTTTCTAGCCCATCTCCCCATACAGTCATTCATGGAAGTAGGGATAGTTTTCAAATTAAAAGCACATTTCACTAGGCCCCATAAAAGAGAAGTAGCAGAGCAAGTAAAAAACAAATGGTCAACACTTTCATCTTTCCCACAAAACACACATCTCTTTTATCCTTTCCATCCCCTTTTAGCCAGAGGATCTCTGGTGAGGATGGGTTTTCTGTTAGCAAGCCAGACAAAAACTTTGTTTTAGAAGGGATTTTAATTTTCCACGGAATTTTTTGAGGGTATTTAGTTTTATCGATTACTAGTTCCCTATATAAAGATTTAATAGTAAACTGTTTATCAGCATTAAAATTCCACTCAACTTTGTCTTTGCCAGACCCCATTTGTATACTCTCATATCTCCCTCTCAGACTCCTCCACAGTTCTAATGTTTCCATGGGTTATTCTAAACTTAAATCCTCTACAACCCATTTGAATTGCTTCAGCCACTGTGATGTTATGATCAAAGCTTAAATCATAGAGTCTAATGTATTCCTCCCTAAGGGCCTTATCACCAACCCAAACATCTGCCCAAAATCTAGTGTTCTTGCCATCACCCGGTTTATTTTTGACATATTTGTAGAATAGTTCCTTTACCTTAAGAAAACCAGCCCAGAAGTGGGAATCCCTTGATTGCTTCTTAGTTCTAGAAATGCACCCATCTGTGACATATTTTACGAGCACAATAGATTGCTACAAACCATCTTCAGTTTCCAACTTCCAAAACCAATTAGCCAGTAGAGCCTTATTCATGTTTTCTAGATTCGAAATCCAAAGTCATCCATAGTCTTTAGGAGTACAACATTGTTTCCAGTTTACTAGCCGGTACTTTTTTTCTCATTTTCATCCTCTTGCCACACCAGTCTAGCTCTATAAAAATCAGTTTTTGTGATAATACCAGTAGGAATTGGATAGAAGAATATCATGAACATGGGCATGTTAGTTAAACATGACTGAACCAAGGCAATTCTCACTGCAATGGATCCCATCAATCTACCTTGCCAACATCCACACATTTTTTCAATTTTTTCGACCACACATCCCTAGTGTTTATTTCTAATCTTTTTTTTGGACACAGGCAGTCCTAGATACTTGATTGGGATTTCCCCCATCTTCCAAGGTAAGATTTCTTGATAGGTGGATTGTTGGTGACCAGCCTCCTCAAAAATCATCAGCTCACTTTTATGAAAATTGATTTTAAGCCCTGAAATTTGTTCAAGCGTGCATAGAATCAACTTCAAGTTTCTAGCACTTTCTATATCATCATCTAGAAGAAATATAGTATCATTCGCATATTGCAGCATGTTGACACCATTGTTTAAGTTCTCACATAGGACTCCCCTGACAAGGCCCTGATCCTTGGCTCTGTTCATAATTACAGCCAACGCATCAGCTGCCACATCAGATAGAAGTAGGGAGAAGGAGTCCCCTTGTCTCAACCCTTTAAATGTTTTAAAATAGGTTCCAATATTATCATTAACTCTAATCCTTACACGTCCTCCTCTCATGGTTTCCATAACCCAATCACACCACTTATCAGGGAAACCTTTCATCCTAAGCATCTGAATCACAAAAGGCCATTTAATTTTATCATATGTTTTCTCAAAATCAACCTTGAACACCAGGGAACTTTGTTTCTTTTTTATGAATGGAGTTTAGCGCCTCATGAAGCACCACCACCCCTCCATAATGTATCTCTCCTTGATAAAAGCAGTTTGTATAAGTGCATCTAGTGCCAGCCTTATTGGTTTTGGAGTACTGAAGACAAACGTGGTTGAGAGACTAATGTGTTTGTGAGAGTTCACAGGATAACACAGATAGAAGTCCTTGGAGTTTTGGTTTAACCATCGAAGACAACCCCCAAAAATGTCCGAAGACATTGATGATGGCTGAAGCCATTGGTGGTACGTGAAGATATCCGCTCGATGTTAATGAAACGCGAAGAAAAAGTCTTTTGGTTGTTTTGTTTCTTCTTTCCCGAGTCATAGGAACTACCGTACTATTAAGTGGGGTTGATGTGATCCAAGTCAGACGCTGACGTGATGCTCAACCCATACCTATGTCTTCGAGTGAAGACAATGAGAGGAAATCTCTTCCTGAGTTGGTTGAGTCAGCATTACTTGTGTTAGAACTAATGTTGCCGCGTGTGTTTGAAATCTGACCATTGTGACACCTGTCGTTTGGCCATTGTACTAGGGTCATTTTGGTCATATCAGGCTAGGTTGCCCGCTGGCTATGAATAGCCCACCCTCCCACCATAAGTAGGTGGCTGCTTAGAGAGAGATACAATTGTTGCCGTTTTGGAGCAACCCACGTCGAAGACATTGAGAGAGAACTATCCCGCGTGGATAAACCTAAACACCTAGAGCTAGTGTGTTTGAGCATCACTAAAGTCATTCTGTTTTGAGAGAATTGAAGACTTATTACACTTGAAGACTATGCTTTTCCATACGGTTAGACGTCTGGGTCTAGAGCATCCAAAAGTCATTGTGGATTGCCGAGTGACCAAGTTTGTACAGGTTTTATAAGTCTCCCTTGAAGACTTACCTGAGTGATTGGGCGTTGTCTAAGTGACTTCGGCTCAAGGGGAATAAGGTGAGGACGAGGTCTTCTGAGTTCAATCTTAGCCTCCCTAACCAGACGTACAGTTGTCACGACAACTGGAATGGGTCCAATAAATCCCGTGTCTTTGTCAAGCTACTAGTTCTATTTCTCACTCTGACAATTCTACATTGCATTGTGAAGCCATTGCTTGTTCATCTTTTCTAGAAGACATTCACCAAAGACATTCCTTCTTACCGTTTATCTTCATACTGCCTAAGTTTATCTTTGATACACCTTAGCTAGCATGATGATTATGTTGTACCTATCTGAATGTCTTCATTGTATTCCATGCCTTGCCTA
Source organism: Hordeum marinum (assembly GCA_022496015.1). NCBI lineage: Eukaryota > Viridiplantae > Streptophyta > Magnoliopsida > Poales > Poaceae > Hordeum > Hordeum marinum. Next base: position 109,483,091 of record CM039673.1, read on the forward strand.
AATCCTTGATTGATATCCCTACCTGATCATGTATCGCTTCCGCTTACTTTGAACATGTTTACTGTTTCGAAGCTTTTGATAAAAATTGCCTATTCACCCCCTCTAGTCGATAACTAGCACTTTTAGTTTTGTTGGGAGAAATGACAACAGACACACATCTAGTCAACCTATTCATTAAGACTTTGGTAATTATTTTGGAACTCACATTTAGCAAGCAAATAGGTCTAAATTTTTGGATTTGTTTGGCATCATCATTTTTTTGGCACTAGAGTAATAATGCCATAGTTTAGCCTAGAAATATCTATTGAGCCATTGGTAAAATCATCTACTAACTCTTTCAAGTCCATCTTAACAAGCTCCCAAAAGTCCTGATAAAAATCAGCTGGGAAACCATCAGAACTTGGGCTTTTATGTCTCTCCATCCCAAACACTACCTCTTTTATCTCCTTCAAGGAGAAGGGGCAATAAGGTTTTTTTGTCACTATCAGATATTTTTTTTGAATTCATGACCAATCAAAGTTATGTAGGCTTCCTCAAGGTGTCCAAACAATTTCTTGAGCTTGATCTGATGGATGTGTTAATCCTTCATAGTGCATGCAATGCTCAGCTTGATCTTGAGTGTGTTAGAGAGTGAGATAGGGTGCTTAGAGCAGCAGCCAAAACTAGTCATGTCTAGATCAATCTCTTTTTCACATATGTATGTATGCACCGTGCACTAGGGGGGGGGGCAACACCTGATGTAGCAACCAACCTACTATAGCAACAATGTAGCAGCTCTGGTTCCAACCTTAAAAGATCATTATATCCAACATATATCTGTACAAATTCTACCATATACACATTGATTTTTTATGGTGGCCCGCATATCTTCTGAAAGGTTTCTTGTAGGACACTGATAAGAAATTGGCTTCAACTAATAAGAAAGTGATCCTCGTCTGCTGAAGGAGATTGCTTGCTGACTCCAACCATTTTTGTGTAGGGCAAACAGATGAAGGACTCCTAAATAAGTGCATCATCTCCTTTTTGAGAGCCAACGGAAATTTTGTTGAGTGATTGTCTTGAACTCAAAAAAGCTTTCTAGGATGACATTGCAGATGTTGATCTATGCACGAGATTACTCGATCTTGAGTTCCATAGCTTTGCCATGTTTTTACTGGGAAAAGGATAATTTGGCTGCTTGGTAAGCATTCGATCTCTTGGATGTTAATAGTACACACCTATACACCTAAAATGTCGTTACACTGGTAGTAGAAAATTAAGATATGTTCGCATTCATCCTCTGCAACCGTAGTACGGGGGCGGAATGAGCGGAAGGGGAGATCACGGCGGCTAGGGAGGGGCCATGGCGAACAAGAATACGACGGCCACGCCGGACCCTTCTCGTCGGGGAATCCGATTCTGGGCACTCCCGGGATCGGACTGATGAGTCCGACGGAGAGGATGGGCGGTCCATCACCAGAGCAGCAGAACCGCACTCTTTAATGTCGTCTGACCTCATCTATGATGTGTTGCGAGGCGGGCGCTCCGAAGAAGATATCACGACAGGAATCGACAGGCTCCTACCGGCGAATGACAAGGCATGGAGCGGGCTGGGCGAGAACGACAGGGTGGAGGTGTTTCTTAGGGTGGTACATCATCGGACATTGTCTATAGCCATACATCCATGGAAAGGTCCGTTGCCCAAGGTTAATCTTCCGGCTCTCATGTTAGCCGATTTCATCAGTTCGTGGAAGGTCATTGAAAATCGTCATAAGAAATGGTAGTCGGGGCGACCGGTGGCGGCGAGACGGTCACCGGCGGCGTTACTGGTCGATCCGGATTGTGGGATCCGGGAGGCAAGAAAGCTGCATTTGAATTTTCTCTTGGGCTAGGATGGGAAATAAAATGAGAAACGTGGGCCGATGTCAGCTGGGTATGTGGCCCAGCTGAACAAGACGACGGACCTACCTGTGGAGTCGGACAAGGAGTCCCGATCGACGTATGAGTCGGATGATCGCATATCTTCTCATTCGATAGAAGGAGGTCCCATCGCTAGGGTCCAGCGGGGTATGATACCTATAGAGGGCGAGGGAGTCCCTAGGGTTCGTGGCTAGCGCTTTCGATTTCCACCTGGGTTTTCTTCTCGCCCAGGGAGAGCACGGCGAGTTCCGGCGGAGACTCCCACTCCGGCGGCTACGATGGCTGGGCGAGGCTCGGGAGGGCAGCCGCCTCTTGTGCAGGCCAACATGCAGGGCAAACCAGATGCCCCTGCACAAGGTGTGGGCGGGACTTCCCAACCCTCTGCCCCACATCACACCGGCGATGGTGGTCGGGGGGCTGCCGCTAGCGTTCGGCGGTTTGATGGGCAGGGACGCGTCGGTTTCTTTGACGGACGAGGAGGAACAGGGACGGGCCGTGGTGGTGGCACGAACGGTGGCTATCAGGGCCACCAGTACAACTGGAATCACTGGAACGATGGTACAGGTGGACAGGGCGGTGGTCGCGGTCATTGGAACAAAGGAGGGGGTCGAGGGGGAGGTGCTAATCAGTGGAATCATCCCTTTTACCCCCCGGAGGGTGACTTTGTTGAAGGAGCCAAGGGTCCGCATTATCAGCAGTGCGGTGGTCACGGCGGTGGAGGTCGTACCTTTGGCCGGAATAAATCTGCCCCGAAGTGGACAGACGTCATGCCGACGACGACTGATGTGGAGGCGGCAACCAGAGCTACTGCCAACTCTTCCACTACGACTTCCAAGCTGCCAGAGGTGGCGGTAGCTATGGTTAACGCCTTGGCGGCAGTACCAATACCACCCAAGTTGACAACTAAGGATAGAGACACGGTGCGGGCCAATTAGGCAGTGCGTAAGAAAGAAAAGTTGACTTGTTATAGATGTGGCATACCTGATCATTTTGTCATGGATTGCACCACTGAGCTATGTGATATTTGTTAGAAACCAGGACACGATGAGGCAGCTTGTCCACTACTCCTAGCACCTAAGCCAGTGATCAACATATATGGTGTATGTCAGAATAGACTTATGTTCTTTGAGACACCACGGTCTACATCAACCATTGTACCTCCACATATTGAGAGTTCAAGAACGGGATTGGTAAAGGTCACAAATGGTACGCTGACAGTTGAGCAAGTTTCTCAGCAGCTGAGGAGACATGTGTCTGAGTCTTACCAATGGGCTCCGGTTAGAGTGAATGAGCATATATATTGAGTGGAGTTCCCTAGAAGATAAGATCATCAACGCTTGTTGACCTTCAAGGCCAGCAAGGTGAGTGGGTGCAAATGCCTGTTAGAGTTTGAGGAATGCAAAAAAATGAAACCATTGGGTATACTGTTGAAGAAGGTTTGGATTAGATTTTTGGGAATTCCAGAGATTATGCTCAATGACTTCTTTATTGTCTCGAGCCTTGTCTCATTGGTGGGTAAGATATAAAAAGTAGACATGCCATTCACATGCAAACGTGGTGTCGCCAGACTGCTAGTGACCGTACTGGATGTGGAGTACATACCTTATTACACACCATGGTTTTATGATGGTGTGCATTATGATCTCGATGTGGAGGTTGAGGAGGAAACCCAACCACAGACACATGATGGTGATGTTGACATGGTTGATGGCAGTGATTGCGATGGGAACCAGGGAGATGCGAACCCTGAGGAGCACATCAACAGGTCCAAGGAGGGCCGTATTCCTTCTTCATCTACCACGACAGATAAACAGCCTAATAATGGGGCTGCACCTACGACGACACCCATGTCCACTCTCCGTTTTGGATCGTTTAAGGTGATGTCGGCGCCGAGTCGCCTATGGGAGGACTGCCTGGAGAATGAGGACTTTGAGCAGCCTTTCGATGAGATTGTGGCGGAGGGAGGTACAGCTAGTGGCTATGGGCATGAGTCCCCTCATTCATTGGTTGTGCGGGAGGGACTTCTGTCTTGTCATGACATGGATTCGCCAAACAGAACGGCCCAGCTCAGCGAGACGGAGGTACGTCGTCCGGATCTACAGGTCACACCGGACAGCAGCGGCCATGGTGCTGGCAATCTCCCCACAGATCCTGCCAGGAAGGGCATCTCCCGACTGGCCCAACTCTGCGGGTAGGAGATCAGTAGGCCGGCTCTCACGGTGAATCCGGCCAGCGGCAGGCATGATGGCTGCACACCGGACAAGCTCAGCGGGCAGGAGGTCTGTCGCCAGATATGTCGGCGACACCAGTTAGCAGCGGTCATGAGACCCACCAACCGAACCAGTTTTGACCTTCTCCTCCGTTTTCTGCATGAGTGGGGGCTCAGGGCATTGGGCAGGAGGCCCGTATTTCACCTAGTGCTCCACCCGGCACCTACATGACGGTGGAGAGGCAACAGTTGCACACTAGGGAAGCAGTAGCTCCGGCTGCGGCTGCTTCTCCGATTGAGGTATTTTCCCCGGTACTTCCTCCAGTTACTTCTGGGATTGACGCAGGAGGCAAAAATCCTATAGCGGTATCCACGGACGATGTGATCTCGTATGGAGGGATAGCGGATCCTACGTCTAGCGATCGACGGTTCGGTCATCGCATCCAGGAGCAGCCGAACGCTGATAGCATGCTGCTAGGGCATGCTAAGAGGGCCGCCAAGCTTCGAGACGTCGAGGCGTCTACAAGTATGTCGGTCAATATTAGTGCTTCAATTCTTCATTTTTCGAATTCAGATATTATACAAAATGCTAGCAACATAGGCATTTCTATTGGTACTTCCGGCAAACAATTAGCTAAATCAATTAATGGTATGTTAGATTTACAAGTAGACGGAGCCATAGAGTTCATTCAAAATCTAGCAGCGGTAGGACCGATGAACGAGTCGGATATTAATGATTTAGGAGGCACTGAATTACAAAATTTATGTGAGGATTTATTACACTTAGAGGGAGTTGAGGAGGATGTGGATGACATGGGATCGGAGGGGTATATGGCCTCTTCGATTCACGATTTTCATCCACGTGAAATAACATCACAGAGTAACACAGAAATGTCGCAGGATAAACCAAAGAGGCCTTGGAAAAGGAAGGTTTATCCTGTATCAGCGGTATGGAGAAGTGCGAGAGTGAAGCAGAAGAAAAAATTTCATGATGAAATATGAAAGAAATCTTTTGGAATAGCAGAGGTCTAGCAGACTTGGCTAAAAGGAGATTTCTTCGAGAGGCATCGTTAGAATATAAGCTTGACTTTATGGCGTTACAAGAAACGGGTAGAGATAACTTCACACCACAATTCCTAAACACTCTATCAGGAGGAGTTGATTTTGATCGACACTGCTTGCCACCAAGGGGTAGATCTGGTGGAATCTTACTTGGGGTTAAGTGTGAAACTTTAGAGGTGATGAGTGTGATATATGCTGAGTTTTCTGTCAAATTTCGTGTGAGGTCGAAAGTTGATGGTTTCAGGTGCGCTCTGGTGGCCGTATATGGGGCGGCGCAACCGGAGCTCAAATCTGATTTTCTCGCTGATCTAGTAAGAATATGTGGAGAAGAAAGACTTCCCATTATGGTTGGGGGAGACTTTAACATCATTAGAAGAAAAATGAAAAAAGTAATGACAACTTCAATGGAAGATGGTCACTTATGTTCAACATGGTTATTGAGAGTCTCGATTTGAGGGAGATTGACCTCACTGGTAGACTGTCGTGGATTTATCACGGCAGATGTCCGGATTACCGAACATGAGTTCGGAGCTGTCGCCATTGTAGTGGACTCAAAGGGGTTGATCGGGACAAAGGACACGAGTTTACCCAGGTTCGGCCCCTCAAGTCGAGGTAAAAGCCTACGTCCTGCTTGTGTTGTTATTGCTTGTTGTATCGATTACAAGGGGCTAAAAGCTTGACCTAGTTCTCGATCACCTGTCCTCTAAGTTGCCCCGGGTCTGCCTTTATATAGGAGGTTAGGACCATCGGGTCTTACAATTGTTTAACCGAGTCACATTACATCTCCGAGTCTATCTCTATCTCCTTGTCCAAGTCATCCTTGAGACGTCTTACACGTCCGGATCTTTCTCCTTCGGGCCATCATCCGACCCACGTCTTGAGCCGCCTATCTTCTTGGGCCTCCAGTTGGTGGCTTACCTTTTGGGCCGGCTCATGAGTCAGTAATATCAGCCGGAGCCTCCAAGCCGGGTCATATTATGGGGTTATATCCCCAACATTAGGCCCCAGGTTGAATTGAGCTTGCTCACTTTATCCTTCTCTTCCGGTCTCCGAGAGTCGCCCGAAAATGACCTGGCGTGACGTCACGGGATCCGCTGACGTATCACCGAATCTTGCATTTAACCACTCATCCTGAGAATCGAGGCGTCCGCCTCGGTCAAACCGGTGTCGTCGCCTGGATTTTCGTGCCTTCCTTTATTCGTTCTTTAAATATGACTCGTGCGGGTCGAGGGCCTTCACTCTTCTCGCTCTCGCATCTTCGTCTTCCTCCTGTCGCCGCCGCCCAAGCGTCCTCGTCGTCCGGCGTCATCTTTCTTCGTCCGGGCCGCTGCATCACCCCGATCGCACCAGAAAACGCATCCGCTCCGTCGCCCCATCACCAGTAAGCTCCCGCTCCTCCGGTCTTTACTCGTCGTCGCAATAGGGTTTTTACCGTTAGCTCTGCCGCCGCCGCTCGGGCTTCGGCGCCGCCTCCGGCGGGTGTGCCCCAGCGCTATAGGTGTTCTTAGCATGGGCGCTCACTCCGCCGCCACGCGCGGGCCGGCCACGCGCAATGAGTGGACCGCGATGGCTGCGGGCCATTTTCTTCCTTCCGTTGTTCATCGCTAGGTCTCGAATAAGTTTATTTTTCCGCCTTTTGTAGATCCATAATTTCCGCAGTGATCTATGAAAACTGTTTGTGTAGGACTTAGCCGATTTTCGATCAGCCTTCCCTTTCTGAACCGTTTAGGCTTCCTCCGACTCTCACCAGTCGGGTCTTCCATGTTATCCATAGAACCCTTAAAATTGTAAGCCGTCATAATTACTTGCTTGTGCTTGACTGGTCACCCCTCTTACCTTGCACAGTACTTAAATGACCACTATGGCTCCTGCCACCAATTCGTGCAACTGGGTTGGGTCTTGCGTCACCGAAGAGCACTTATCAGATCTTGTCACAGCGGGCACCCTTCCTTCAAAAGAGCTTCTTCACTGGCGGGTTCCGGGTGATGAGACCCGCCCTGCCCCTAGGAAGGGAGAAGTAGTAGTTTTTACTGATCACATTGAGCAAGGGTTCGTGCCGCCCGGCTCAAAGTTCTTCCGAGACGTCCTCCATCTTTACAAGCTTCACCCTCAAGACGTGGCGCCAAATTCCATCTCCAACATCTCCAATTTCCAAGTGCTCTATGAAGCTTATCTGTAGTCCAGGCCGTTTGTAGGTTTCTTTCGTGAGTTCTTTTATGCCAACCGCCAAACGGAGTTTAAAGGCGGTCCGAGTCTGGAGCTTGGAGGGATTTCTATCCAGCGCCGCAGAGGCATTATTTTTCTGGCTCTCTGGATGCCAAGTCACCCCAAAGACTGGAACAAGACCTGGTTTTATTGCAAGGATACATCTCGTGAGAATGAATGCCTCTTGCCGGGTTATCGCCCTTCCTGGCTGAAGACAGACTCGATGCTCCCTGACCGGCTCTCAGCCTCGGATCGTGCCAGGTACGAGATGGCTCATGCTAAGCTGAAAGCGCTCCTGGCCAACGGACTCACAGGAATAGATTTGATCCGCTGCTGGGTTGAATGGCGGATCCTGCCCTTAAGCCGTAGGGGCCGGCTTATGTGCGAATATGAGGGAAAATATGACAGCTCCTTGTGCTTCAGTCGATCCACCTTGACAGAGGATGATATTGCCATGACCGTCCGGAGTCTTGTTCATGAAGCCTCCGGCTCCTGCAGCACCATCGGCTTAGCGCCTTTCTGCGTCACCAATCCGGCTCCTGATGTAAGTTAACCTCTTTTCCATCCATCTCTTGCATGTTACTTGTCCTTTGCTTGATTTATTATCCTTTCCTCCGGGTCACTTTGTGCAGGCTGACTCAGATTTCTGGAAAAAGGAGCATGTCCCTCCTGTGAAGAAGGCCAGTAAGAAGAAAGCTGCAGAGAAGAAAACGAAGAAGAGCACTCCACAAGAAGACTGGCTTGAACAACCAGTGTCATCCGAGTCAGAGGTAAGATCTTAATTTGTTTGCTTGACTCTTTACCTTCTTTGTTTATTAATACTTGTTTTACTGGCAGGAAGAAGTGGAGACCAGCGTTGCTAACGCTCCTGAGGTAAACTATATCTCTTCTGGCTTAGAATGTTTCGCCCCCCGAAAGCCGCGGCGGGTTGTCAGAAAATTTCCTCTTTCTCACCCTCTCGCTCATCTGGCTCCCGATTTCTCCTTGAAAAAGCAACAATAGGTTGAGCGTCGCCAGACCCGAAGCACCGGCTCTACTGAGCTCGTGTCCGGGCTACCAAACTCGCCGGCTCCCAAGAAACGTCCCGCAGAGGTTTATGTCTCTACTTTTCCTTTGATTTTCCTTTATAACTTTGATGTCTTCTCATTGTTCCTGTCTTACTCTTTCAGAAGACCCCTTCCTCTGGCGACTCTTCTGCGTCGGTTCTACCACCGCCTAAGATCAATCCGCTATAAGAATTTGGACATCCGGCTGCTGATACAATATTAGTCTCTTCAAATGCTGACCCTTTATCTTGTAGTGCTCAATCGAAGCGTCGTAAGACCAACAAGCCCTCCCCTGGCCTAGTCCCTCAAGACCAGGAACTCGAACAGCCGGACCTTGCACAGTCGGAGGAGGCTCCAGCAGAAGAGGCTCCGCCAGCCGCCACCACAGAGCCGGCCGCTGACGATGTTATAATGGAGAGTCCTCCAAGGGCTCCTTCCAAGCCGACAACTCCCGCCAAGACTCCTGCAACGCCATATGTTGTTATCACCGAGTTTGCTCAGAAATCACCTCCGGTGCATGTGTTGACCCGGCATACAGAGTCGGCCGAGGCCTCAAGGAAATTGAATTTTGACTCTTCATATGAGAAGATGACAGCCGAAGAGCTCCACTTCGAGTATATAAACCGAGTTACCACCAGCCGGGATCTAGAACTTCGGCTAGTTGCTCTAATGAAGACCAAGTATGAGGTACATTACTCTTTTCTTGCTATAACCTTTCCTAGCCCCCAAGATCCTGTTTAATCTATTTTATAGTTGAACCGGATCTTTCCTTGAGGTTTGTAGAGAATGCCTTTGTCAAAATGTGCTAGATGTTTAAACCTGCACTGCAGATATAATAAACCGCCAATCTTAGCTGCCAAGGGCCAACTCAAATTTATTTGAGTCGGGTCTTTTCTTGTAGACAGTTTGGAGATCCAATTGTAGCCCCAAGGGCCGACTCAAATTTTATTTGAGTCGGGTCTTCTATCATAAATATTCTTTGAAGAGCCATATCGTAGCCCCCAAGGGCCGAGTCAATTTTGATCAAGTTGAGTTGGTGCTTCTATTTAAAAGAGCCATAGTATAGCCCCCAAGTTCCGGATCAATTTTGAAGAAGATGAACCGGAACTAAACTGTATACTCAAAAGATCAAATATACATTAGCCCCCAAGTGTCAAATATATTTCTTGCAATCTGTTTGAGACTTGCATAACCTTGTTGTGAACACTCGTCGTTTGATAGCATCTTTCCTCTAGCGGCTTATCTTTCACTTTGATACTTTGCAGGATGCATTAAGCGCTGCCGGCTCTCAATTGGCGGATCTGAAAGCCAATTTGGCAGCTCAGCAGGAGGCCCGGAGCATTGCTGATGAAAAGTGTCGGCTTCTGTCTGAGGAGCTGGCCAATGCCACTGCTGATATCGCCTCTCTGAAAGAGACGGCAGAATCGAAAAAGGCCGCTCTCACCAAACGGGCGGACGACGCCGACCAGCGGCTTATAGCCGTGGCGGAAGAACTTCAAGTCCTGAAATGGCATATTGCGAAGATGTCAGCCGCCCTGTTTGGTAAGCATCTACTTATTATGTATTTTAACATCATTATTGAAAACCGGCGGCTCATGTGCATCATCCGGCTTATCCAGGTCCCAGGAGCCGACAGTTGGCTTCTGATAGCCTTCTGCCACTAAAGGCCATCTACACCTTCGTCGAGCAGCTATACTGCGGCGCCATCTTCACAATCAAGAGCATTCAATACAAGGAGAAGATCCCCACCGCTCTGAAAGGGGTCTTGGAGCTCTTCTCCACCATGCCTAAACAAATAGAAGAGTTGAAGAAATCTGCGTTTCGTCAAGGAGCCGTCGCTGGATTGAGCCGGGCTCTGGCCTTTGCGCCTGAGCTGACGCCGGCTGAAATGATGGATGGCTATCCATCGAAGAAGGTCGACGGCTCAGAGTTCATCGAGGCGGACTACTTCCAGTGTGTCAAGGATTCCCGCTTCTTGGCGTATGTACTTGCAGATGAAGCCAACTTAAATAGCTACCAGGCGGCTTATGATGGCGAGGATAAGAGGATCCGCGGGCCTCTCTACGAGTGGAAAGATTTAACACCCGCCCGTGGTAAGGACCTCTTCCCCTGTGAGCTTGATGCGTCTCCTTTCTTTGAGGGGTCTTTTGCTGCCATGGCTGACTGCAACTGGGAATTGGGGAACCTCCAGATAAAGCCGGTGGAAGAACCAGAGCGGGGTGAACCGGCCAAATTGATTTTACCCTTTGTAACATTCTGAGCAACGGCTCTTGTAATGACCCGCCGTGGGCGGTTGAAACTTGGTAACACCTCTGCTCCTTCTGAGAGCAATTTTTGTAATAGCTTAAGGACGAATCTGCTGTTTGAAAAATATTGCCGGCTGTATATATTTCTATCTCTTTGCATATACTTTCCGTCTCTGTGTTTCCACTTGTCGTGTTGCCGGCTCTTCATTGGTTGATGAGAGGTGTTTGTCTTCTGAAGACGTCGTTTCCTTCTCCATAAGTTTTAGATCCGGATAATATCTTTGAAGAACTTGAACTTTGTCAACCCGAGCAACATGGCTCCGGCTCTTGTAGATAAATCCTTTAAGGAGCCAGTTGTCTTAGGATAATGTAAGCTATACCTGAAGGTAAGAAGCCTCTATCGACAACTGTGGCTGTTTGATGAATCGGAAACGGCCTAAAGCCGGCTGTATGAAGGGTGATGTAAGCTATACCTGACGGTAAGAAGCCTCCTTTTAACAGCAAATATTGTACTCCCTCCGTTCACTTTTATAAGTCCTTTCAGACAACTGAAATTGAACTATTTTGCACTATGTCTGAAATGTCTACAAGGACTTATAAAAGTGAACAGAGGGAGTACCTTGTATGCGAACACCGGCTGTCGATGGGTGATGTAAGCTATACCTTAAGGCAAGAAGCCTCCATCGACCGCCACAGCTAATGATTTACAAAAGCCGGCTGTTGGAAGGGTGATGTAAGCTATACCCGAAGGCAAGAGCCTCCTTCAACAGCACATGTTGTATATTGTATGCGCGAATGCCGACTGCCGATGGGTGATGTAAGCTATACCTTGTGGCAAGAAGCCTCCATTCGACAGCCGTGGCTAATGATTGCAATAGCCGGCTGTGTGAAAGGTGATGTAAGATATACCCGAGGGCAAGAAGCCTCTTTCAACAGCTAAGTTTTGGTGTAAACGCCGGTTGTTAGGGTGAGATAAGCGAACCTGTCGGTAAGAAGCCCCCTTCGACAACCGCGGCTAACATGTTAACCGGAAATGGCATAAAGCCAGCCATTAGGGTGAGATAAGCGACACTCGTCGGTAAGAAGCCCCCTTCGATGGCCGCAGTTGATAAGCAACTGGAATTTGGTGTACACACTGTTGTCTTAGGGTCATGTTATGCTATACCAAAGGTAAGAAGCCTTCATCAACAACAACGCTTAATGTAACCAAACTAGGCATAAAGCCAACTGTGCAAGGGAGATGTAAGCTATACCCGAAGGCAAGAAGCCTCCTCACAATAGTTTAATAACAGCTGGCTGTGCAAAGGAGATGTAAGATATACCCGAAGGCAAGAAGCCTCTTTGCAACAGTGCTTAATTGGGCATAAAGCCGGCTGTGCAAGGGAGATGTAATCTATACCCGAATGCAAGAAGCCTCCTTGCAACAACGTAAAAGCAGACCGTGCAGGGGAGATGTAAGCTATACCCGAAGGCAAGAAGCCTCCCTACAATGACGCTTGATAGGGCATAAAAGCCGTATGATAGATCAGCCGTTTGATGGCAAGCAAGCCACTTCAACTCAATTTTGTGAGCCGGAAAAATTTCATCTTGATTGCACAAGGATATACATAAGAGCAGAGGCTCCAGTCTTTGTGGGGATGCTAACTCTAACTCATGTAAATATGATATATACAATGATAGTGGCTTTCAATGCCTGCTAAGTAAAATATGGTCACAGATGCGCGATATTCCATGGCCGCAAAGTCTCCTGACCCGCGGTGTCCGACTCATCCCGGATATCAATGAGATAGTATGACCCGTTGTTAAGGTTTCTTCTGATCACAAAAGGCCCTTCCCATGGTGGAGATAACTTATGCATTCCAGATTGGTCTTGAATCAACCGGAGACCAGGTCACCTTCCTAGAACGTCCGAGTCTTCACCCTGTGGCTATGATATCATCGCAGGTCTTGTTGATAAATTGCTGACCTGGCTGCTGCTAACCCTCGTGCTTCGTCCAAGGCGTCCAACACATCTTGGCGTGCTACCTCATTGTCCTTCTCAACATAAGCCGCCACCCTTGGTGAGTCATGCCAGATGTCGCTGGGTAAAACCGCCTCGGCACCATACACCATGAAGAAAGGCGTAAAACCTGTAGACCTGTTAGGCATAGTCCGGATGCTCCATAAGACGAAAGGTAATTCATCAACCCAACATCCGGGTGTCCGTTTCAAAGGAACCATGAGCCTTGGTTTAACTCCTCTTAAAATTTCCTAATTGGCTCGCTTCGCCTGACCATTAGACTGTGGATGTGCTACGGCTGAAACATCAAGCCGGATATGCTCCTTCTCACAGAACACTTTCATAGCTCCCTTGGATAAATTTGTTCCGTTGTCAGTAATGATACTGTGCGGGTAACCAAAGCGACAGATCAACTTCTTAATGAATTGAACCGCCGTAGCCGCGTCACACTTGCTAACCGGCTCTGCCTCAACCCATTTCGTAAATTTGTCAACCGCCACCAGGAGGTGTGTTTTCTTATCCTTGGATCTCTTGAAAGGCCCCACCATGTCAAGCCCCCAGACCGCAAATGGCCAAGTGATTGGTATCATGCTCAACTCTTGAGCCGGAACATGAGCACGCCGGCCAAACTTCTGACAGCCGTCACACTTACGGACTAAATCCTCTATATCTTTGTGAGCCGTCAACCAGAAGAACCCATGTCGAAAAGCCTTGGCCACTAAAGATCTTGACCCGACATGATGTCCACAGTCGCTAGCATGAATTTCACTCAAGATCTGTCGGCCCTCCTATGGTGATACACAACGCTGAAAGACACCTGTCACACTACATTTGTGCAACTCACCATTGGTAATCGTCATAGACTTAGAACGCCGGGTGATTTCTCTAGCCCATCTCTCATCCTCAGGTAACTCACCGCTCGTTAAGTACGCCAGATAAGGAGTAGTCCAGTCTGGGATAGCGTGCAGAGCCGCCACCAACCCCGCCTCCGGGTCAGGAATAGCCAGATCTTCGTCAGGGGGCATCTTGACAGTCGGATGATGCAACACATCCAGAAAAACATTACGCGGCACCGGCTTACACTAAGATCCTAGCCGTGATAAGGCGTCAGCCGCCTCGTTCTTGCGACGATCAATATGATCCACCTGATATCCCTTGAAGTGACCTGCAACAATATCAACTGCTTGTCGATAAGCCGCCATCCGCGGATCCTTAGAATCCCAAGTACCTGAAACTTGCTGAGACACAAGGTCTGAGTCGCCTAGGCATCTAACCCGGCTTAAGTTCATCTCCTTAGCGACTCTCAGACCATGGAGCAGCGCCTCATACTCAGCTGCATTGTTAGTACAAGGAAACATTAGCCGGAGCACATAACAAAACTTGTCACCCTTGGGGGAGGTGAGAACAACCCCAGCACCGGACCCCTCTAGCTGTTTGGACCCATCAAAGTGTATAGTCCAATACGTGTTGCCCGGCTTCTCCTCAGGAGCTTGGCATTTTGTCCAATCATTTATGAAATCCACCAAAGCTTGGGACTTTATAGACATACGAGGAACATACTTGATGTTAAGAGGACCCAGCTCTAAGGCCCACTTGGCAATCCTCCCCGTGGCTTCTCTATTTTGAATGATGTCTCCCAACGGGGCAGAACTGACCACAGTTATTTGGTGCCCTAGAAAGTAGTGTTTCAACTTGCGGTTGGCCATGAAAACTCCGTATACCAGCTTCTGCCAATGCGGATACCTCTGTTTAGACTCTGCTAAAACCTCACTGATATAATAAACCGGCCTCTGCACTGGATACTCTTTCCCTGCCTCCTTGCGCTCAACCACAATTGCCACACTGACCGCTCTGTTGTTAGCTGCCACATAAAGGAGCAACGACTCTTTCTTAGCCGGAGCGGCTAATACTGGCGGCTCAGTCAATTGCTTCTTAAGAGCTTCAAGTGCTTCAGCCGCTGCTTTGCTCCATTTAAACTTGTTTGTCTTTTTCATCATCTGATATAAGGGAATGGCCTTCTCCCCAAGTCGGCTTATGAACCAGCTCAACGCAGCAATCTGTCCTGCGATGCGCTGAACGTCATTAATGCACATCGGATCTCCCAAAGAAGTGATAGCCTTAATTTTATCCGGGTTAGACTCGATGCCCCACTCAGAGACCAAGAAACCCAAAAGTTTTCCTGCTGGAACACCAAAAACACACTTCGTCAGGTTAAGCATCATCTTGTAGACCCGGAGGTTGTCAAAAGTTTCCTTCAGATCCTCTAGGAGGGTTTCCTTCTTTCTGGATTTCACCACGATGTCATCTACGTAAGCATAAACATTACGGCCAATCTGACTATGAAGGCAGTTCTGTACACATCGTTGGTAAGTCGCCTGGGCACTCTTGAGCCCGAAAGGCATGGAAACGTAGCAGAACGCCCCAAAGGGTGTAATAAACGCCGTCTTCTCCTGATCTTTTGCTGCCATCTTGATCTGATGATAACTTGAATACGCATCCAGGAAGCATAAGCTTTCACATCCGGCTGTAGCATCGATAATCTGATCAATACGAGGGAGTGCAAAGGGGTCAGCCGGACAAGCCTTGTTGAGGTCCGTGTAATCTATACACATACGCCAGGTGCCATTCTTTTTGAGCACCAGCACCGGTTTAGCTAACCACTCTGGGTGAAAAACTTCCACTATAAACCTTGCGGCCAAGAGCCGGGCAACTTCCTCCCCAATAGCTTTACGTCTCTCTTCGTTGAACCTTCACAGAAACTGTTTGATCGGCTTAAACTTCGGATCCACATTAAGGTTGTGCTCAGCGAACTCTCTCGGTACACCCAGCATGTTAGAAGGCTTCCATGCAAAGATGTCCCGATTCTCAAGTATGAATTCGATGAGCGCACTTTCCTATTTGGGATGCATGTGAGCCCCAATGATGAACTGCTTGGATGAGTCGCCCGGGTTGAAATCCACTGCCTTGGTATCATCCGCTGAAAACTTGAGTGGCAGCTTTGCCTCCGTAGTAGGCTTCTTTAGCGGGGTCATATCCTCCAGGTCAACGTTCTCCTTGTAAAATTTAAGCTCCTCCTGGGCGCAGCTAGACTCTGCATAAGCCGCATCTCCTTCCTCACACTCAAGAGCCATTTTCCGATTACCATGAATGGTAATTGTACCATTTAAGCCGGGCATTTTGAGTTGCAAGTAAACATAGCAAGGCCTAGCCATGAATTTGGCATAAGCCGGCCTCCCAAATAGTGCATTATAGGGACTCTTGATTCTAACCACCTCAAACCATAAGGACTCCACCCTGTAATTATACTCATCGCCAAAATCCACTTCCAAAGAAATTTTGCCCACTCGGTATGCCGACTTACCCGGAACCACACCGTGAAAGACAGTGGAAGAAGGTTTAAGATCCTTGTCAAGCAGTTTCATTCGCCGGAAGGTGTCATAATATAAGATGTTGATGCTGCTGCCTCCATCCATGAGCACTTTGTTCACCCCATAACCATGTATTTGAGGGGCCACAACCAAAGCTAGCCGGCCTGGGTCATCTACCTATGGCGGGTGATCCTTTCGGCTCCACATTATGTCATACTTAGACCATGGCAAGTACCGCGGGAGAGCCGGCGCAACCGCATTTACCGCTTCCCTCCGCAGCTTCTCTTCTCGTTTGCTGTGACCGGTGGTGAATACATGATAGTGTCCAGAACTGAGCTGCTTCGGGTTACTTTGGAACCCGGACTGATTGCGCTGCTCCTGCTGCTGATTGTTATGGTTGTTGTTGTTGCCAGGATGCTGTTGATGCCCTCCTTGGTTATTCTGACCTGGGTGCCCAGCTCCTGAGCCGCGGGCACCGAATCCAGCCCCTGACCCGCCGTGCCCTGAGCCGCTAGGCGGGCCACCACCCTGGTTATTGTGTGGCTGGGAGTGTTGGTTTTTAAATCTCTGCATGATAAAGCATTCACCCCATGCATGCGTCGTCGGCTTATCAGGCATGCTGTGTTTTGGGCAAGGCTTCCTAAGTGCTTCTTCTAGATTGAAAGGAGCCCTATTCCCGCGTTGATACAGCCTGTACCATCCGTTCGTGTTAGGAGGGTTCTATCATGTGTTGGTGTTTGCCACTAGCTCTGACCCGCCATCAGCGTTCTTCCGTTTGTTCTGATTTCCATTGTTCACAAAGCTCTTGCCTTGATTGTTCTTCTTCCCTTGATTCGCTTCTCCTCATCTGAGCCTGGATCCTTGGTTTTATCTGAGTCGACATACTTTGTGAGGGCTGTCATGAGTTCTCCCATATCCTGACACGTGCGCTTGAGCCGGCCGAGCTTCTGCTTTAGTGGAACAAAATGACAGTTCTTTTCCAGGATGAGCACTGAGTGAGCCACTGTGATCTGCTCTGAAGAGTGAATAATGGTCGACACCCGCTGGACCCAATGATGGGCTGACTCATTCTCCTGTTGAACACAATGATCCAAGTCTATGATGGTCATAGGCTGCTTGCAAGTCCCCTAGAAATTCTTAATAAACTTCGCCCTTAACTCGGCCCAAGAACTTATTGTGTTGGGTGGCAAACCCTTTAACCACGTGCGAGCCAGAACCTCGAGCATCATGATAAAGTACTTTGCACACACCGCCTCACTCACGTCCAACATCTCCATGGCCAGCTCGTAACTCTCCACCCAAGCCTCAGGGGGTAGATCCACTGTGTAATTCGGGACCTTCCGAGGCCCCTTGAAATCTTTTGGTAACCTCTCACTTCTCAGATCCGGAGTTAAGCATGGAACTCCCACGGCCCTAGCACTACCAGTAGTTCCGGCTCCCACTGATACAGAGTGTCCAGGCTCCGGATGAATCATCGCCGCCTCTTCCTCTCGCCTGTTCCTTGCCCAGTCCACGAGGGCCTGTGCGTCTAAAGCTTCCCGCTCACCTTCTGGCCCACGATGCGGACCACTGCTGAAAACCACCGGCGACTCATAGCGCCGGCTAAAACTTCGACTATGGAGAGGGGTAGAACGAACTCGACTCCGGCTGTGAGTGTACTTCTCCTGTTGAGCCACGACTGTTTGTAAATACCCAATAGCATTCCGTACCTCCTCCGCAAAGGGCGCCTCATCTGGGATAGGAATTGTCTCAAGCCGGGTGGCCACTGCCACCATGTTTTCGGCCAGGTTAGAGTAATGACCCACCGGCGTCGCGAACCCTCTGGGTCGGGTCATGTGAGCCGCTGCTCGTCCTTCCTCAGGGGTAGCTGCCGGTCTCCCAGAGCTGGGAGTGTTGAAAAGATTCCTTGCTTCATAGCGCTCTGGTAGACGAGACTGATGCCTCCTGCGGTGCATAGCCACCGTTGATACTTGTTCCAACCCCAAACGGAAAGCATCGGCCTTGAGACGTGCCGCCTCTGCCTCCATCTGGTCCTTCAGCTCAGCTATCCTTTGACGTTCCTCAGCCATCCTGCCCTTGATTCTCGCGATCTCCATATTCCGAGCCGCTTGATTGTCTGATGTAACCTCCGTAGCCATCAAAGCCTCAAGCTCATCCATCAGCTCTACAAGAACCTGAGCTGGCGACGGCGGCGGTGGAGGTGGGTTATCTCCTGACTCGGCAGCCCCCGGCCCCGCCATGAACACCGTAGCATGAACCGGCGACCCAAGATCATCTGATCCGGAGCGGTCTGACTCGGGGCAGGCATCACCGTAGCCCCCGAGGCCACCATTGCTGAGCCGGTACACTGATTCTGTTTCCCCACTTGAGGACTCATCTTCTGAGTAAACAAGAGTTCCCTGAGATCTGGAAGCTTCCAAATCCATACCTTGAGTAAAGCCCACAAAGACATGCTCCTGACCCGGATTAACACGGGCTAGGCACACCTTGCGTGTGGGTTGTAGACGCCGAGCCGGCTCGACGATGTTGGTGCAGATGTCCAGCCCAGGTGTAGATCCATCAATCCTTCTGACGAAAACCTGGATCCTGCCGAACGGAACCCGGAATCCATACTCCACAGATGCAGCATCAAGCCCCCAGCCGGCATCGTCGATGTAGAGCCGGCCGCGACGACTCTTGCTCATCCTTCCAACCACGTATCCCTTGAGCCCTAGAAGGGAGCCCTTTGAGAACTCAACACCACCAAGCGCAAGCCCCACGGTGAGCGCCAACTGCCGTGGATTTATCACGGCAGATGTCGGGATTACCGAACTTGAGTTCGGAGCTGTCGCCATTGTAGTGGACTCAAAAGGGTTGATCGAGACAAAGGACACGAGTTTACCCAGGTTCGGCCCCTCAAGTCGAGGTAAAAGCCTACGTCCTGCTTGTGTTGTTATTGCTTGTTGTATCGATTGCAAGGCGCTAAAAGCTTGACCTAGTTCTCAATCACCTGTCGTCTAAGTTGCCCCGGGTCTGCCTTTATATAGGAGGTCAGGACCATCGGGTCTTACAATTGTTTAACCGAGTCACATTACATCTCCGAGTCTATCTCTATCTCCTTGTCCAAGTCATCCTTGAGACGTCTTGCACGTCCGGGTCTTTCTCCTCCGGGCTATCGTTCGGCCCACGTCTTGAGCCGCCTATCTTCTTGGGCCTCCAGTTGGTGGCTTACCTTTTGGGCCGGCTCATGAGTCAGTACAATCAGCCGGAGCCTCCAAGCCGGGTCATATTACGGGGTTATATCCCCAACATAGACAATTCACATGGGCAAACTCACTACCGGTGCCAACATATGAGAAGTTGGACCGGGTACAGACCAGTGTGGAGTGGGAACAGAAGTACCCGCTGGTTTCAGTTCATGCTCTACAAAAGGCCATCTCCGATCACAGACCTCTCATGGTTGACTCTCGGGAAGCCAATCATGTAGGTAATAGAAACTTCTTCTCATTTGAACTAAGTTGGTTCGAGAGAGAAGGATTCATGTATCTCATAGTTGTCGAATGGGCTAGGGATTCTGGTGGATCTACAAATATAGGAAGATGGTAAAACAAAATACGACACCTGCGCCAGTTCTTGAGAGGCTAGGCGAAGAATCAGAACGGAATATATAAAGTGCAAAAAGAGAAACTTATTCGTCTGATTGATGAATTAGATGTGAAATATGAGTCTACTCCTCTCAATTTGTCAGATAGGGATAACAAGATTGAGGCTGAGAAGGAATTGCAAAACCTTCTGCGAGAGGAGGAGATGAAATGGGCACTTTGAGCTAAGGTGGCGAAGGTATTCCATGGGGACGATAACACACAATTATTTCATATGATTTCAAATGGCAAACATCGAAAGAAGAAAATTATTCAACTTGATCAAGATGAAGGAACAATCATAGGACATGAGAACTAAAAACTATACATTTCTGAATATTACAAGAAATTATTTGGTGCACCAGAAGAGAATTTTGTCTCTTTGGATGAAAGCACAACTCATGATATAGCTCAACTCAATCCCGATGAGAATGAGGTGTTATTAGCTCAATTTACCGAGAAGTAGGTGTTCGATGCAATAGAACAAATGAAACAAAATAAGGCATCGGGGCCAGACGGGTTTCCGGCAAAATTTATAAAAAATGCTGGCATATCAATAAGGGTGGTCTTTTGCCTATGTTCCATGATTTATTTAATGGTCAGTTACAACTATTCCACCTTAACTTTGGAACAATCATGTTGCCAAATAAGGAAAAGGTTGTGCGCATTGAGAAGTTTAGACCGATCTGTCTGCTCGTTGTCAGTTTCAAAATATTCACAAAGGTTGGCACGAATAGATTGACAAAGATAGCTCATTCGGTAGTCCAACCGATGCAGACGACGTTTATGCCTGGGAGACACATCTTAGAGGGTGTAGTTGTCCTGCATGAAACGCTGCACGAAATCCATACAAAGAAACTAGATGGGGTTGTCTTTAAAGTGGATTTCAAGAAAACATATGATAAAGTCAAATGGCCATTCCTTCAACAGGCCTTACGTATCAAAGGGTTCAATGAACACTGGAGGGATCAGGTGGATTCTTTCATTTAGAAAGGCAGAGTGAGGGTTAAAGTTAATGATGACATAGGTCATTTTTTTCAAACACACAAGGGATTGAGGCAGGGGGGCTTCATGTCTCCGGTGTTGTTCAACATTGTGGCGGATATGTTGGCAATACTCATTGGTAGGGCTAAAGAAAAGGGCTATGTAGGAGGACTCATTCCACATCTGGTAGAGGGGTGTGTGTCCATAGTACAATATGCTGATGATACGATCATTTTCATGGAACACGATATGGAAAAAGCAAGGAATGTGAAACTAGTTTTGTGCTTATTTGAACAGTTATCTAGGCTGAAAATTAATTTTAACAAAAGCAAACTATTTTGCTTTGGGAAGGCAAAGGAGGAGCAAGACGCTTACAGACAGCTATTTGGATGTGAAATGGGATCACTACCATTTAGCTATCTGGGGATTCCTATTCATCATCGACGATTGACGAATAAGGAATGGAAATGTATTGAGGATAGATTGGAAAAAAACTAAGTTGCTGGAAGGGCAAGCTTATGTCATATTGAGGGAGGCTAGTATTAATAGACTAGGTTTTAACAAGCCTAGCGATGTTCCTCTTGTCTTTCTTTGAAGTACGACCAGTAGGGGTACGAAAATGTTTTGGATTTTACAGATCTCATTTCTTCTAGCAAAGTGATGAGGCTAGGAAGAAATACAGAGTGGCTAGATGGGATATTATATGTAGACCAAAAGACCAGGGGTCTTGGCATTGATAACCTGCTTAGCAAATGGCTTTACAGGTTATCCATGGAAACCGAGGGGATGTGGGTTCAAATATTGAAGAATAAATACCTACATTCCAAAACGTTAGCTAGGTTACATCTAGACCAAATGACTCACCTTTCTGGAAAGGGTTAATGAAGATAAAGGTGAATTTTTTTAGAGGGTGAAATTTGTAGTTGGTTATGGGGCCTCAACAAGATTTTGGGAAGACACTTGGCTTGGGGACACTCCATTAGCACTTCGATATCCTTCGCTCTATAATATTGCGCAACGTAAAGAAGAGTATGTGTCCATGGTATTACAATCGGTACCTCTTAATATGCAATTCAGGCGAGCTTTAGTGGGAGCATGCTGGATTGCATGGTTATATTTGGCCAGGAGATTGATGCAAGTACAACTGTCTGACCTGATAGATAGTGTTTGTTGAACTTTAGTTGCGAATGGTGTATTCTCTATAAAGTACATGTAGATGGATCTGGTAAACACTAGACCACTCACGAGATCATTACATTTTTCGAAAATCAAAGTGCCGCTCAGGATTAAAATTTTCATGTGGTTCATACACGAGGGGGTGGTATTAACCAAAGATAACTTGGCAAGACAAAATTGGGGAGGCAAACCTAATTGTTGCTATTGCAATCAGAATGAAACAATAAGACACCTCTTTCTAGATTGTCCTCTTGCAAAACTCTTATGGCGCACTATTCATATAGCTTTTAATGTTAACCCACCAACATGTATTAGTTCGTTATTTGGAACGTGGTTCGATGGAGTAGACATTACAATATCGAAGCTTATCAAAATTGGGATATGTGTTCTATTCTGGGCTATATGGAATACCAGGAATGACATGATTTTTAATGGCAAGAATTTCAACAACCTTTTGCAGGTCATCTTCAAAGCAACGTCTTGGATTCCTACGTGGTCATTACTTAGCCATGCGGACTCCGGCAAGCTTATGGATATTGGGTGCAACCAATGGGAGATGGTCCCACAGGTTATCTTCAACCGGTTTGGATGGCATGCTAATAATAGGCTAGGTGTATAGGCATCGTAGTCTACTGTTAGCTTTGCCGGACGTGGCAATTTTTTTAATCTTTTCTACCTTGTTTTTGTTCAGCACTTGAGCGCTTGGTAGATCTAATACTTTGTTTCGAACTTATTTTAATAAGATGGTTGCATGCATCGATTGATGCAGAGGCCGGGGACATGATTCCTCCTTTTCAAAAAAAATCCTCTGCAACCGTTAGTCGACGTTGGTTTCACTAGACCGCGGGCTTGAAGGCACACTCACATATCTTAGATGGCTAGCCATGGCTAGATCGGGGGTGTTGTGCTTTCTAAAGTCTCTGGAAATGGAAGAGAAAATAAATCTTGCTCCAATACTGCTTAACCGGTATGACTTGCCTCCCTATCATAGCACAAGCTGTCGTGGGAACGAGTCTAATAGTAGAAGATAGGGGTACGAATGGAGAGGGAAGAGTCCTAGCTATGGCGAGGATGTACACACGGATGTATGTGTTCAGGCCCATCTCGTGGAGTTGACAACCCTACGTCTCAGTGCTCGGGAGCTCTTGTCGTGGTGTATAGTATGTGTTATAGAAGGTGCGAACCCTTGTGCCAGAGGGGAGGGGCGGCTTATATAGAGTATGCTGCCCCTCATAAGTGCCAGACATCCAAGGGTTCGATCGTGGGAATAAAGACGTGCATTACTGGTAACGTACACAATAAATGCTACTAATGATGACTAGCCGAACGCGTGCCTGTTGGCCTCCCTGGGGTGGCTTCTGGTCTTCTAGCGTCGACTGGTATCTAGACCTTCCGAGTGACAGGAGACTGTCGAGTGCAGGGAGAAGCCTCCGAGTGGATTTGTTGTCAAGTGACTTGAGCGCCATGGTGAATGAAGTCGGAATCTCTCTTGTAATCTTCAAGTCCTCCAATATAGTGTCCTTAGGTAGGGTATGTAGGTCAAGCCTAGGACCCTACCCTAGGTACATATCCTCGTCATTAGCCCCCGAATGGATTGAGGTTTGAGTGAGAAAGGGAATCGATGCCGGCTCTGATAAGGCACAGAAATTCCGAATATATTTCAGGGCTTCAAGGAAATCTGTGTCGATTGAAATCTTTGTCACTCGCCCTGGTCGATTCTGCCTTGATAAATGTCCGAATGAATTTGAGCCTCAAATATGTTCCGAGTGAACCATCATGATCTTTTGATGCGATGAGTCATTCTGCCAGGCCCGGATTTCACGGGATTCGAAAATTTGGGGGAGCGCGCGCCTCGCGAGGATGACGCCACGACTAGGGCAAGTGGGAGCACGACACCTCGATTTTCGTGCTGCCCATTTCGCCACGTACAGCCCGCAGGTCACTGACTCACTCGGATGATATAAGGTCACACAGCACCGCAAGCAGCACAGGACTTTTCCCCCAAATCCACTCTTTTCCTCCGTCTCCTTTGCTCCAAGCGTGCCACTCGGCTCCGTCTCGACGATCCCCGCTGCCGCGATGACGAAAAGCAAGACCGAGAAGCTTGAGCACGCCGAGAAGGGAGCCACCAAGGGCAAGGGCAAGAAGCCATCCGACGCCCGATTCACGGCGCCGCCGGGGTGGATCTCGGGGGATTTCCTCCCATCGACGGTCACGGCGGGGGATGTCGAGAACCTCGTCATCGACGGGCTCGTGTCTTAAGGCTTGTGGTGGCTGTCGGAGGGGGAGATCAAATCGGCACCGCGCGAGGGGGAGCGACTCCTTTTCCTCACCCACTGATAACCCACAAGTGTAGGCGATCAATTGTAGCCTTTCTCTATAAGTAAGAGTGTCGAACCCAATGAGGAGATAAAGGTAGAACAAATATTCCCTCAAGTTCTATCGACCACTGATACAACTCTACGCACGCTTAATGTTCGCTTTACCTACAACAAGTATGAAACTAGAAGTACTTTGTAGGTGTGATAGGATAGGTTTGCAAGATAATAAAGAGCATGGAAATAAAAACTAGGGGCTTCTAAGATAAAGAAACAACTAAGTTAGTTTAACGAGTGTGGAAAATTGGTGGTAGGAGTTGTGGAGTTGTCCCTAGGCAATTGATAACTAGACCGGTAATCATTATTGCAATTTTATATGAGGGAGAGACATAAGCTAACATACTTTCTCTACTTGGATCATATGCACTTATGATTGGAACTCTAGCAAGCATCTGCAACTACTAAAGATCATTAAGGTAAAACCCAACCATAGCATTATAAGGTATCAAGTCCTCTTTATTCCCATATGCAAACAACCTACTTACTCGGGTCTGTGTTTCTATCACTCACGCCACCCAGCATAAGCGAATCATAAGCATATTGCAAACCCTACAGCAAGGATCCCTCACGCTTGCACGACACAGAGAGCACCATAGGATAGCACCAATAATAAAACATGCAACTCAAACCAATCATGATCATCAATCAACAAGTAGGACAAAATAGATCTACTCAGACATCATAGGATGGCAACACATCATTGGATAATACTATGAAGCATAAAGTCCCATGTTCAAGCAGAGGGTACAGCGGGTTGTGGAAAGTGGACCGTTGTAGATAGATGGGGGAAGGTTATGGAGGTGTTGGTGAAGATGACGGAGTTGTTGGAGTAGATCGTCACCACGATGATGGCCTCGACAGCGTTCCGGTGCCACCAAGAGAGGGGGGGAGAGAGCCCCCCTCCTCCTTCTTCTTCCTTGACCTTCCCCCTAGATGGGAGAAGGGTTTCCCCTCTGGTTCATGGCCTCCATGGCGGCAGAGGGGCGAGAGCCCCTTCGAGATTGGATCTCTCTCTCTCTCTCTCTCTCTCTCTGTTTCCTTCTGTTTCTATGCTCCCATATTCTGGCCTTTCACCATTTCTTAAATATCTGGAGATCCTTAACTCCGATAGATCTGAAATTTTAAGGGGATTTTCCATAGGAAAATATCTTTCTTGCGTCAGAAGGACAGATCCAACCGACCTAAGGGGTAGCCACAAGCCCTCAGGGCACGCCCTACCCCCCAGGGCGTGCCTGGCAGGCTTGTGGGCCCCTCGAGCACCGCGTTGTGTTGATTCCACTTCCTAAAATTCACATATATTCCAAAAAAAAAATCTCCGTATGTTTTTATCCCATTTGGACTTCGTTTGATATGAATTTTCTCCGAAACAAAAAAACATGCAACAAACACGAACTGGCACTGGGCACTGGATCAATATGTTAGTCCCAAAAATAGTATAAAAAGTTGCCAAAAGTATATGAAAGTTGTAGAATATTGGCATGAAATAATCGAAAATTATAGATATGACGAAGACGTATCAGCATCCCCAAGCTTAATTCCTGCTCGACCTCGAGTAGGTAAATGATAAAAAAGATAATTTTTGATTTGGAATTCTTCCTAGCATAATCTTGATCATATAATCTAATCATGGCATGAATATTAAGATATGAGTGATTCAAAGCAATAGTCTATATTGACATAAAAACAGTAAATACTTCGAGCACACCAACAATGCAATCGTGTCCTTTCAAAATAACATGGCCTTAGAAAGTTATCCCTACAAAATTATATGGTCTGGCTATGCTTCCATCTTTCCCACACAAAAAATCTAAATCATGCATAACCCCGATGACAAGTCAAGCAATTGCTTCGCACTTTTTATGTTCTCAAACCTTTTCAAATCGCACGCAATACATGAGTGCGAGCCATGGATATAGCATTATAGGTGGAATAGAATATGATGGAGGTGATGAGGAAAAAGGAGAAGATAGTTTCACATCAACTAGGCGTATCAACGGGCTATGGAGATGCCCATCAATAGATATCAATGTGGGTGAGTAGGGATTGCCATGCAACGAATGCACTTAGATCTATAAGTGTTTGAAAGCTCAAAAAGAAAACTAAGTGGTAGTGCAAATGATGAAAATTCCACTAGCTATATGAAAGTGACAAAATAGGAGACTCTCTATCATGAAGATCATGGTGCTACTTTGAAGAACAAGTGTGGAAAAATATAGTAGCATTGTCCCTTCTCTCTTTCTCTCATTTTTTTTATTTTGGTGGTCATCTTTGGCATCTTATTTATTTATTTGGGCTTCTCTGGACTCTTTTATTTTTTTGTAAAGTCCGGAGACTCCTCCCAACTTATGAGGGAATCATAGCTTCCATCATCCTTTTCTCACACGGGACAATGCTCT
Source organism: Hordeum marinum (assembly GCA_022496015.1). Taxonomy (NCBI): domain Eukaryota; kingdom Viridiplantae; phylum Streptophyta; class Magnoliopsida; order Poales; family Poaceae; genus Hordeum; species Hordeum marinum. Next base: position 109,509,679 of record CM039673.1, read on the forward strand.
AATAATGAAAATCATCACACTTTTATTTACTTACAACTTGATACCTAGAACAAAAATATGACTCTATGTGAATGCTTCCGGTAGGATACCGGGATGTGCAACGATCTAGCCTAGCAAATGGCATCAAAAAATGGACAAGCCATGAAAACATCATGCAAGCTGTCTTACGATCATGCAAAGCAATATGAAAATGATGGTGTATTTCATAGTAAACGAAACGGTGGAAGTTTCCTGGCAATATATCTCGGAATGGCTATGGAAATGCCATAATAGGTAGGTATGGTGGCTGTTTTGAGGAAGGTGGGTTTGATGCACCGGCGAAAGTTGCTCGGTACTATAGAGGCTAGCAAAGGTGGAAGGGTGAGAGTGTGTACAATCCATGGACTCAACATTAGTCATAAAGAACTCGCATACTTATTGCAAAAGTCTATTAGTTATCAAACAAAGCATTAGACGCATGCTCCTAGGGGAGAGGTTGGTAGGAGTTAACCATCACGCGCTCCCGACCCTCACACAAAGGTTGACAATCATTAAACAAATCATGCTCCGACTTCGTTACATAACGGTTCACCATACATGCATGCTACGGGAATCACAAACTTCAACACATGTATTTATCCAATTCACAACTACTCACTAGCATGACTCTCATATTACCATGTTCATATCACAAAACTATTGCAAGGAATCAAACATATCATATTCAGTGATCTACAAGTTTTATGTAGGATTTTATGACTAACCATGTGAATGACCAACTCCTGTTAACTCTCTAAATAGATATAAGTGAAGCATGAGAGTTTAATTATTTCTACAAAATATATGCCCACACTCTAAAAAATATAAGTGAAGCAAAAGAGAATTCTACAAATGGCGGTTTTCTATGTGTGAGAAACAGGCAATCCAAACTTCAAATGATATAAGTGAAGCACATGAAGCATTCTATAAAGCCATACTCAAAAGATATAAGTGAAGTGTATGAAGCATTTTATAAATCAACCAATGAATTTCTCATACCAGAATGGTGCATTATTAAAAGAAAAATAAAAAGCACACGACGCTCCAAGATTTACGCATATCATGTGACGAATAAAAATATATCTCCAAGTAAAATTACCGATGGTTGTCAAAAGAAAGAGGGTATGCCTTTCGGGGCATCCCCAAGCTTACTTTCTTGGGAGTCCTTGAATATTACCTTGGAGTGCCTCGGGCATCCCCAAGCTTAGTATCTTTCCACTCCTTATTCTTTCATCCATCGTGATCTCACCCAAAACTTGAAACTTCAATCACACAAAACTTAACAAGACCCTCATGAGATCCGTTAGTATAATAAAACAGATCACCACTTTATGTACTATTGCAAACCAATTCATATTTTTTTTCATTTTAGATACTATAATATAAATTTTCCATGGCTTATACCACTGATAAAATCGATAGTTTTATCAAAACTAGCAAAACAATGCATCAAAAACATAATCTGTCTTAAACAGGACAGACCGTAGCAATCTGAACATTTACCATACTTCTGTAACTCTAAAAATTCTTAAAAATTAGTAAAAGATATTTTTTTAATATAAGCACTGTGTAAAAATTTCAGAAACTTTTGACATTCGAGTAAAAAACGTAAATTCACGCACTACAACCAAAGTTTCTATTTTTGCACTGCGCACACCAAACAAGCAGTCTAATCATCCTAAAGGCAAATCTTGGCACATTATTTTTATAATACAATGGGATAATTATTATTTTTGAAAATATTCTGTAATCAAGATTTGCAAAGTTTCCATGGGCATGAACAAAGTTCAAGGCAAGCTCCCACTTTCACAATGCTCGTCTCTCTCACTTTCACTTTTCTTTTTGAAAAAGTTTTAGGTACCCCTCTTTATTTTTTTGTTTTTAAACTATATAAAATCACACAACAGAATTAAATGACTCTCTAAAACTTTAGGGTTGTCTCCCTGGCAGCGCTTTCTTGAAAGCCATTAAGCTAAGCATAAAGCGATCAAGTAACGGATCCACCCGGATCCCAAGGTATATCAAAGCCAATTATAATTAACAATAATTTGTAATTTAGTATTGAGCACAAAGTAACATATATAATGCAACAACGAAGTCTAACTCTCTTCCTATGCATCGACATGTCATAAAAGAACAATTCATGCACACAAAGGAAAGGCCGATACATAGCATAAGCAGTTTCTTGCAATTTTATCATATTGGAGACATAGAGAGGTGGAGATGTAGTTCCTCTCTCATAATAATTGCAAATAGGAGCAGCAATCACATGCATATTATATCTATCAAAATCATCATGTGTAATAGTAAAAGGCAACCCATCTATATAATCGTTAATAAGTGCAAACTTCTCCGATATAGTGTAGTTGGGAGAATTCAAAAAGATAATAGGACTATCATGCGCGGGTGCAATAGCAACAATTTCATTCTTAACATAAGTAACTATAGCAAGTTCATATCCATAAGCATATTTCATATTGGCATCATGGCCACAAGCATAGCAAGCATCAAGTTCATCAAGAAGGGATATTTCAAATGAATGCAAGGGATCATAGCAATCAACATAGCATTCATCCTTCGATAGGAACGAAGGGAAATTAAACAATGTATGAGTTGAAGAGTTACTCTCATTATAAGGTGGGCATGGGTAGCTAATCCGCTCTTCCTTCTTTTGTTCTTCACTCTCCTCCTCATCTTTTTCATCTAATGAGCTCACAGTTTCAGCAATTTCTTCTTCCATTGTTTCCTACAAGATATTAGTCTCTTCCAAAGCAGCGGTCATTCTTTCAATAAATTCAATAATATCATCATTGCAATCATAATTCTCATAGTAGTATTTAAGTATGGCAAAAAATTCAGATTCGTAAGGAACATCATCATCATACTTTTCAAGCAAAGAAGCAATTTCATAAGCACCGTTAAAAACAACAAATTCTTATATTAGTTCCACATCATAGTAATCATAAATACCTTTAGAATACAAAGCTAAGGTTTCATTATCATTAAATTTGCATTGAAAGGGAAGGTGTCGAGCTTCTATATTAGAGCAACAAGTAAAGTCACATCTTGAGCATCCATCCCAAGCAAACCATCCCAGTATTCTAATTTGATCCCATAAGTGTTTCCATTTTTGAGATAAGCAATAATCCCTAAAGTATTCACGTTGATCCAACATGTATCCCATTATCAAGTTGAATGGGGTTTTCTCGGGATTACCAAAGTAGTGCATAATATTTTCAACATAACGAGCATCGAGGGTTTTAGGAGGTTCTGTTGGGGAACGTCGCATGGGAAACAAAAATTTTCCTATGCCCACGCAAACCTATCCATGGTGATGAGCATCTACGAGAGGGAGAGTGGATCTACGTACCCTTGTAGATCGCTAAGCGGGAAGCGTTAAGAAACGCGGTTGGTGTAGTCGAACTTCTTCGCGATCCAAATCACCGAGCGTCCCGTGATCCAATCACGAACCATCCCGCGAACCAATCACGAATCGTCCCGCGATCCAATCACGAACGTCTTGTGGCCTTGATCACGATCCTTCCGATCTAGTACCGAATGGACGGCACCTCCGCGTTCAGCACACGTGCAGCTTGATGACGATCTCCACCGTCTTGATCCAGCAAGAGGAGGTGGAGAGGAGAGAGAGTTCACCGGCAGCGTGACGTCGCTCCGGTGATGGTGGTGGTGGAGCAATTCCGGCAGGGCTTCGCCTAAGCGCTGCAGAAATCCGATCTAGAGGAGCACCGGTGAAATGGGTAGCATGTGGCCGTAAGTTATGTCCAAAAACCACACAATCCACTAGTATATATAGGAGGAAGGGAGAGGAGGGGGGCTGGCGCACCAAGTCCCCCTAGGGGAGTCGGCCGGCCAGGGAGGAGGGAATCCTATTCCACCTCCAATCCTAGTTGGACTAGGATTGCTCCCTATTGGCTGATTTTCCACTTTTTCCTTTAGCACTTTGTCTCCCTGCGCCATGGGCCTTTGTGGCTGTTTTCCCAGCCCACTAAGGACTGGTCAATACTCTCCCACAGCCCATGGACCTCTTGGGGTCGAAATACCCCTCCCGGAGGACTCCCGGTACACTACCGGCACTCCCGGTACACTACCGATGAGCCCAAAACTTTTCCGGCAACCAAACTGGGACTTCCTATATATGAATCTTTACCTCCGGACCATTCCGGAGCTCCTCGCAACGTCCGGGATCTCATCCGGGACTCCGTACAACCTTCGGTCACCACCATACATAACTCTACACTACCGAAACGTCACCGAACCTTAAGTGTGCAGACCCTGCGGGTTCGAGAACTATGTAGACATGACTGAGACACCTCTACGGTCAATAACCAATGGCGGGACCTGGAAGTCCACATTGGTTCCTACATATTCTACGAAGAGCTTCATCGGTCGAACCTCTATGTCAAGGATTCAGTTAATCCCGTATAATGTGCCCTTTGTTCTTCGGTATGTTACTTGCCCGAGATTCGATCGTCGGTATCTCCATACCTAGTTCAATCTCGTTACCGACAAGTCTATTTACTCGTTCCGTAATACAAGATCCCGCAACTAACAATTAGTCACATTGCTTGCAAGGCTTATTGTGATGTTGCATTACCGAGTGGGCCCCGAGATACCTCTCCGTCACACGGAGTAACAAATCCCAGTCTCGATCCATGCCAACTCAACAGACACCATCGGAGATACCTGTAGAGCACCTTTATAGTCACCCAGTTACGTTACGATGTTTGATACACACAAGGCACCCCTCCGATATCCGTGAGTTGCATGATCTCATGGTCATAGGAACATATACATTGACATGCAGAAAACAGTAGCAATAAACTGACACGATCATATGCTACGTTTGTAGTTTGGGTCTTTTCCATCACATCATTCTCCTAATGATGCGATCCCGTTATCAAATGACATCACATGCAAATGGCTAGGAAACCCTGACCATCTTTGATCAACGAGCTAGTTCAGTAGAGGCTTACTAGGGACACAGTGTTTGTCTATTTACCCACACATGCAATGTGTTTCCCATCAATGCAATTATAGCATGGATAATAAACGATTATCATGAACAAGGAAATATAATAATAAACACTTTATATATTGCCTCTAGGGCATATTTCCAACAGTCTCCCACTTGCACTAGAGTCTATAATCTAGTTCACATCACTATGTGATTTACATGGTAATGAATTGAACACCCATACAGTTCTGGTGTTGATCATGTTTAGCCCTTGGAAGAGGTTTAGTCAACGGGTCTGCCACATTCAGATCCATGTGCACTTTGCTAATATTTATGTCCTTCTCCTCGATGTAGAACCGGATGGAGTTGAAGCGTCGCTTTATGTGTCTGGTCCTCTTGTGAAACCTAGGTTCCTTGGCTATGGAACCAGTGTTGTCACAGAACAGATTTATTTTATTCAGCGCACTAGGCACTACTCCAAGATCTGTCATGAACTGCTTCATCCAGACACCTTCCTTCGCTGCCTCCGAGGCTGCGATGTACTCCGCTTCGCACGTAGAATCAGCTACCACGCTTTGCTTGGAACTACACCAGCTTACCGCTCCCCCGTTAAGAATAAATACGTATCCGGTTTGCGATTTAGAATCGTCCGGATCAATGTCAAAGCTTGCATCGACGTAACCCTTTACGACAAGCTCTTCATCACCTCCATAAATGAGAAACATGTCCTTAGTCCTCTTAAGGTACTTAAGGAAATTCTTGACCGCTTGCCAGTGCTCCATTCCAGGATCACTTTGAAACCTTCCAGCCATACTTATGGCAAGGCTGACATCGGGTCTTGTGCACAACATTGCATACATGATAGAGCCTATGGCTGAAGCATAGGGGATGACGCTCATCTTTTCTTTATCTTCTGAAATCACTGGGCATTGAGTCTTACTCAACTTCACACCTTGTAACACTGGCAAGAACCCCTTCTTGGCCTGTTCCATTTTGAACTTCTTCAAAACTTTATCAAGGTATGTGCTCTATGAAAGTGCTATTAAGCGTCTCGACCTATCTCTATAGATCTTAATGCCTAATATGAAAGCAACTTCTCCTAGGTCCTTCATTGAAAAACTCTTATTCAAATATTCCTTCACGCTTTCCAGCATTTCTATATCGTTTCGATCAGCAATATGTCATCCACATATAACACTAGAAACGCTATAGAGCTCCCACTCACTTTCTTGTAAATACAAGCTTCTCCATAAACTTGTATAAACTCAAACGCTTTGATCACCTCATCAAAGCGCTTATTCCAACTCCGAGATGCTTGCACCAGTCCATAAATGGATCGCTGGAGTTTGCAAACTTTGTCAGCATTCTCTAGATCGACAAAACCTTCAGGTTGCACCATATACAACTATTCCTCAAGGAAACCGTTGAGGAACGCCGTTTTGACATCCATCTGCCAAATTTCATAGTCGAAATAAGCAGCTATTGCCAACATGATTCTGACAGACTTAAGCATCGCTACGGGTGAGAAAGTCTCATCGTAGTCAACTCCTTGAACTTGTGAAAAACCCTTTGCCACAAGTCGAGCTTTATAGACAGTGACATTACCGTCTGCGTCCGTCTTCTTCTTAAAGATCCATTTGTTCTGAATGGCCTTTCGCCCTTTAGGTAATACTTCCAAAGTCCATACTTTGTTTTCATACATGGATCCCATCTCGGATTTCATGGCCTCTAACCATTTCTCAGAATCCGGGCCCATCACTGCTCCTCCATAGCTCGTAGGTTCATTGTTGTCCAACAACATGACCTCTAAGACAGGGTTGCCGTACCACTCGGGAGTAGTACGCGTCCTTGTCGACCTACGAGGTTCAATAGCAACTTGATCCGATGCTTCATGATCATCATGATTAACTTCCTCTTCTACCGTCGTAGGTTCCACAGAAACACCTTTCTGCACTGCGCTACTCTCTGGTTCAAGTAAAGGTTCAATGACCTCATCAAGCTCTATTTTCCTCCCACTCAATTCTTTCGAGAGAAACTCTTTCTCAAGAAATGTTCCGTTCTTAGCGACAAACACTTTGCCTTCGGATCTGAGATAGAAGGTATACCAGAATGTCTCTTTCGGGTATCCTATGAAGACGCATTTTTCCGCTTTGGGTTCCATCTTTTCAGGCTGAAGCTTTTTGACATAAGCAACACATCCCCAAACTTTAAGAAACGACAACTTCGGCTTTTTGCCAAACCACAATTCATATGGCATCGTCTCAACGGATTTCGATGGTGCCCTATTTAAAGTGAATGCAACTATCTCTAATGCATAACCCCAAAACGATAGTGGCAAATCGGCAAGAGACATCATAGAACACACCATATCTAATAAGGTCCGATTACGACGTTCAGACACACTATTACGCTGTGGTGTTCCGGGCGGTGTCAACTATGAAACAATTCCACACTATCTTAAGTGACTGCCAAACTCATAACTCAGATATTCACCTCCTCGATCAGATCGCAGAAATTTAATCTTCTTGTTACGATGATTCTCAACTTCACTCTAAATTTTTTTGAACTTTTCAAATGTTTCAGACTTGTGTTTCATCAAGTAAATATACCCATATCTACTCAAGTGATCAGTGAAGGTGAGAAAGTAACGATAACCACCGCGCGCTTCAACATTCATTGGACCGCACACATCAGTATGTATGATTTCCAACAAGTCACTCGCCCGTTCCATTGTTCCAGAGAACGGCGTTTTGGTCATCTTGCCCATCAGGCATGGTTCACATGTGTCAAGTGATTCAAAATCAAGTGACTCCAAAAGTCCATCAGCATGGAGCTTCCTCATGCGTTTTACACCAATATGACCTAAACGGCAGTGCCACAAGAAAGTGGTACTATCGTTAACTACTCTACATCTTTTGGCATCAATGTTATGAACATGTGTGTCATCACTATCAAGATTCAATATGAATAAACCCCTAACATTGGGTGCATGACCATAAAAGATATTACTCATATAAATAGAACAACCTTTATTCTCTGATTTAAATGAGTAACCGTCTCGCAATAAACAAGATCCAGATATAATGTTCATGCTTAACACAGGCACTAAATAACAATTATTCAGGTTCATCACTAATCCCGATGGTAATCGAAGAGAGAGCGTGCCAACGGCGATCACATCAACCCTGGAACCATTTCCCACGCGCATTGTCACTTCGTCCTTTGCCAGTCTTCGTTTATTCCGTAGTTCCTGCTTTGAGTTGCAAATGTGAGCAACCGAACCGGTATCAAATACCCAGGCACTACTACGAGAACTAGTAAGGTACACATCAATAACATGTATATCATATATACCTTGTTTGTCGTTGGCTGGCTTCTTGTCAGCCAGGTACTTGGGGCAGTTCCGCTTCCAGTGACCAGTTCCCTTGCAATGAAAGCACTCAGTTTCTGGCTTAGATCCATGCTTAGGCCTTTTTGTAGGAGTAGCAACTGCTTTGCCATCCTTCTTGGTTTTACCCTTCTTGCCTTTGCCCTTGCCATTTTTCTTGAAACTAGTGGTTTTATTGACCATGAACACTTGATGTTCTTTCTGGATTTCAGACTCAGCGACTTTCAGCATCGCAAACAGCTCGGATGATGACTTGTTCATCCCGTGCATGTTATAGTTCATCACAAAACTCTTGTAACTAGGTGGCAGTGATTGAAGAACTCTTTCAATAATCGCCTCATGCGGAAGGGCAATTCCCAACTTAGCTAGACGGTTTGAGTACCCAGACATTCTAAGTATATGCTCACTGACAGACCCGTTCTCCTCCATCTTGCAAGCATAGAATTTATCGGAGGTCTCATACCTCTCGATCCGGGCATTCTTCTGAAAGATAAACTTCAACTCCTGGAACATCTCATATTCTCCATGACATTCAAAACGTCTTTGAAGTCCCGGTTCTAAGCCATACAATATTGCACACTGAACTATTGAGTAGTCTCCAGCACGAGCCTCCCAAGCGTTCTTAACGTCTTCGGAGGTCATGTCTTCTGGTTGGTCACCAAGCGGTGCATCAAGGACATATTGTTTCTGGGCAGCCGTAAGGATAATCCTCAGATTACAGGCCCAATCAACAAAGTTACTTTCGTCATCTTTCAACTTAGCTTTCTCTAGGAACTCATTAAAATTCAGGGGTGCTACTGTGCGAGCCATGGATCTACAACATAAATATGCGAAGGTTACTTAGACTATTGTTCATGATAATGAGTTTAGTTAATCAAATTACTAAAGCTCCCACTCAAATTGACATCCCTCAGGTCATCTGAGTGTCACATGATCCAAATTCACCAACTCAAGTCCGATCATCACATGAGTTAAGTTGGCTTCAATGGTGAACATCACTATGTTGATCATACCTACTATATGACTCATGTTCGACCTTTTGGTCTCTTGTGTTCCGAGGCCATGTCTGTACATGATAGGCTCGTCAAGTTTAACCCGAGTGTTCTACACGTGCAAATCTGGCTTGCACCCGTTGTATGTGAACGTAGAGTCTATCACACCCGATCATCACGTGGTGTCTCGACATGACAAACTTTCGCAACGGTGCACACTCGGGGAGAACACAGTTCATCTTGAAATTTAAGTGAGGGATCACCTTATAATGCTACCACCGTACTAAGCAAAACAAGGTGCATAAAAGGATTAACATCTCATGCAATTCATAAGTGACATGATATGGCCATGTACTTGTGTTTAAGATCTCCATCTTCGAAACACCGGCATGATCTCCATCGTCACCGGCACAACACCATGATCTTGATCATCTTGATCTCCATCAATGTGTTGCCATTGGGGTTGTGGCACCAGCTCTGCTTCTACTTCTATTGCTACCGCTTAGCGGTAAAGTAAAGCATTACATAGCGCTTAATGATTGACACGCAGGTCATACAATAATTAAAGACAACCCTATGGCTCCTGCCGGTTGCCGTATTCACCGACGTGCAAGTCGTGAAAATCTAGACATCACATGATCATCTCATACATCACATATATCTCATCATGTAATTGACCATATCACATCACAACATACCCTGCAAAAACAAGTTAGACGTCCTGTAATTGTTGTTGCATGTTTTACGTGGCTGCTACGGGTATCTAGCAAGAACGATTCTCACCTACGCATAAACCACAACGGTGATACATAGATTTCTTTTCAACCTTCTCAAGGACCGCCTTTGTCGGATCCGATTCAACTAAAGTGAGACAAACTGTCGCCCGCAAGCCATCTAAGCAACAAGTTGCGTCGAGGGAACCGGTCTCTCATAAGCGTACGAGTAATGTTGGTCTGAGCCGTTTTATCTCACAATCCCGCTAAACAAAAATCCGACCAAGGGAGGAAGCAATCTAAGCATCAACGCCCACAAACCTTTTGTGTTCTACTCGAGATCTCATCGAACCATCAACCTAGCTCATGATGCCACTGTTGGGGAACGTCGCATGGGAAACAAAATTTTTCCGACGCGCACGCAAACCTATCCATGGTGATGAGCATCTATGAGAGGGAGAGTGGATCTATGTACCCTTGTAGATCGCTAAGCGGGAAGCGTTAAGAAACGCGGTTGGTGTAGTCGAACTTCTTCGCGATCCAAATCGCCGAGCGCCCCGCGATCCAATCACGAACCGTCCCGCGAACCAATCACGAATCGTCGCGCGATCCAATCACGATCCGTCCTACGATCTCGTCATGATCCGTCCCGCGATCCAATCACGAACGTCTCGTGGCCTTGATCACGATCCTTCCAATCTAGTACCGAACGAACGGCACCTCCGCATTCAGCACACGTGCAGCTTGATGACGATCTCCACCGTCTTGATCCAGCAAGAGGAGGTGGAGAGGAGAGATAGTTCACTGGCAGCGTGACGGTGCTCCGGTGATGGTGGTGGTGGAGCAATTCCGACAGGGCTTCGCCTAAGCGCTGCAGAAATCCGATCTAGAGGAGCACCGGTGAAACGGGTAGCACGTGGCCGTAAGTTATGTCCAAAAACCACCCAATCCACTAGTATATATAGGAGGAAGGGAGAGGAGGGGGGCTGGCGCACCAAGTCCCCCTAGGGGAGTCAGCCGGGCAAGGAGGAGGAAATCCTATTCCACCTCCAATCCTAGTTGGACTAGGATTGCTCCCTATTGGCTGATTTTCCACTTTTTCCTTTAGCACTTTGTCTCCCTGCGCCATGGGCCTTTGTGGCTGTTTTCCCAGCCCACTAAGGACTGGTCAATACTCTCCCACAGCCCATGGACCTCTTGGGGTCGAAATACCCCTCCCGGAGGCCTCCCGATACACTACCGGCACTCCCGGTACACTACCGATGAGCCCAAAACTTTTCCGACGACCAAAATGGGACTTCCTATATATGAATCTTTACCTCCGGACCATTCTGGAGCTCCTCGCAACGTTCGGGATCTCATCCGGGACTCTGGACAACCTTCGGTCACCACCATACATAACTCTACACTACCGAAACGTCACCGAACCTTAAGTGTGCAGACCCTACGGGTTCGAGAACTATGTAGACATGACCGAGACACCTCTACGGTCAATAACCAATGGCGGGACCTGAACGTCCACATTGGTTCCTACATATTCTACGAAGATCTTCATCGGTCGAACCTCTATGTCAAGGATTCAGTTAATCCCGTATAATGTTCCCTTTGTTCTTCGGTATGTTACTTGCCCGAGATTCGATCATCGGTATCTCCATACCTAGTTCAATCTCGTTACCGGCAAGTCTCTTTACTCGTTCCGTAATACAAGATCCCGCAACTAACAATTAGTCACATTGCTTGCAAGGCTTATTGTGATGTTGCATTACCGAGTGGGCCCCGAGATACCTCTCCGTCACACGGAGTAACAAATCCCAGTCTCGATCCATGCCAACTCAACAGACACCATCGGAGATACCTGTAGAGCACCTTTATAGTCACCCAGTTACATTGCGATGTTTGATACACACAAGGCACCCCTCCGATATCCGTGAGTTGCATGATCTCATGGTCATAGGAACATATACATTGACATGCAGAAAACAGTAGCAATAAACTGACACAATCATATGCTACGTTTGTAGTTTGGGTCTTGTCCATCACATCATTCTCCTAATGATGCGATCCCGTTATCAAATGACATCACATGCAAATGGCTAGGAAACCCTGACCATCTTTGATCAACGAGCTAGTTCAGTAGAGGCTTACTAGGGACACAGTGTTTGTCTATTTACCCACACATGCAATGTGTTTCCGATCAATGCAATTATAGCATGGATAATAAACGATTATCATGAACAAGGAAATATAATAATAAACACTTTATATATGGCCTCTAGCGCATATTTCCAACAGGTTCCCCATCTCCATGAGTAGCAAGTACACCTAATTTTTATTGTATTTCGTGTTCCACGTCCATAACTAAATATAGATGACAACTTAGAACAGCAAATAAAATCTACTTAGTGATAAACCAAACAAGCACACACGAGAATATTCACCCCACGCTATTGCTCCCTGATAACGGCGCCAGAAAAAGGTCTTGATAACCCACAAGTGTAGGGGATCAATTGTAGCCTTTCTCGATAAGTAAGAATATCGAACCCAATGAGGAGCTAATGGTAGAAAAAATATTCCCTCAAGTTCTATCGACCACCGATACAACTCTACGCACGTTTAACGTTCGCTTTACCTAGAACAAGTATGAAACTAGAAGTACTTTGTAGGTGTAATAGGATAGGTTTGCAAGATAATAAAGAGCACGAAAATAAAAACTAGGGGCTGATAAGATAAAGAAACAACTAAGTTAGTTTAACGAGTGTGGAAAAGTGGTGGTAGGAGTTGCGGAGTTGTCCCTAAGCAATCGATAACTAGACCGGTAATCATTATTGCAATTTTATATGAGGTAGAGGCATAAGCTAACATGCTTTCTCTACTTGGATCATATGCACTTATGATTGGAACTCTAGCAAGCATCCGCAACTACTAAAGATCATTAAGGTAAAACCCAACCATAGCATTATAAGGTACCAAGTCCTCTTTATTCCCATACGCAAACAACCTACTTACTCGGGTCTGTGTTTCTATCACTCACGCCACCCAACATAAGCGAATCATAAGCATATTGAAAACCCTACAGCGGGGATCCCTCACGCTTCTGTGACACGGAGAGAACCATAGGACAGCACCAAAAATAAAACATGCAACTCAAACCAATCATGATCATCAATCAACCAATAGGACAAAATAGATCTACTCAGACATCATAGGATGGCAAAACATCATTGGATAATAATATGAAGCATAAAGCATCATGTTCAAGTCGAGGGTACAGAGGGTTGCGGGAGAGTGGGCCGATGTAGATAGATGGGGGAAGGTGATGGAGGTGTTGGTGAAGATGACGGGGTTGTTGAAGTAGATCATCATCATGATGATGGCCCCGGAGGCGTTCCGGTGCCATCGGGAGAGAGGGGGAGAGAGCCCCCCTCCTCCTTCTTCTTCTTCCTTGACCGTCCCCCTAGATGGGAGTAGGGTTTCCCCTTTGGTCCATGGCCTGCATGATGGTGGAGGGACGATAGCCCCTCTTAGATTGGATCTCTCTCTCTGTTTCCTTCTGTTTCTGCGCTCCCAGATTCTAGCCTTTCACCGTTTCTTAAATATCCGGAGATCCGTAACTCCGATCGGGCTGAAATTTTGAGGGGATTTTCCTTATAAAAATATTCCTTGCGACCGAAGGACATCTCCAACCGACCTAAGGGGTAGCCACAAGCCCTCAGGGCGCGCCCTACCCCCCATGGCGCGCCCGGCAGGCTTGTGGGCCCCTTGAGAACCGCCTTCTGTTGATTCCACTTCCCAAAATTCACATATATTCCAAAAAAATCTCCATAAGTTCTTATCCTGTTTGGACTTTGTTTGACATGAATTTTCTGCAAAACAAAAAAACATGCAACAAACAGGAACTGACACTGGGCACTGGATCAATATGTTAGTCCCAAAAATAGTATAAAAAAGTTGCCAAAGGTATACGAAAGTTGTAGAATATTGGCATGAAACAATCAAAAATTATAGATACGATGGAGATGTATCACCCATGTCAAGCGTGGTTTTTCCATGCCCCCCATCCTTTCTTCCGAGGGTTTCTGAATTTCTTCGGAGCTCAACTCCATCATTTTCCTCCGAATGCCATTTCTTATCTCGCTGCTTTCATCACTATGTGCGAATGTTTCTTGGGTTGTCCCCCCATTAGGGGTTGTTCAGGCATATCTTCACTATTAGATCTTAGTCGGTCAAAAAGGCCAACCTTGAGGATGATAAGACCTATGTCATCCAATTATGTGGTGGCTTAGGGATCCAAAAGAGGGCTAAAAATGCTTTTCCATCTATGACCTTTCCAAAATTTGTTAGGGGTTGGCAGTCGACTTGGTTCTACTGCAAAGATGTTGCATCTCCCAACATGTCGATTGGTCTTTCCCCTTTCACACCAGATCGATCCACCACACCCAAATCGTTATCAGTGTTAGAAGGGGAGAAAGTCCAGGTGGGGATCCTAGTGGATGCCGTAGTGATTCTTGTGTGTGGCGGAGTGACCGGCATGGATCTATTAGAGACATTCCTCAATCGACGGATCCAGCCCCTCCAGGCACCATGCCATGTGGCACTACTCAGGCCTAGGGGACATGACTCGGATGCACCCAGAGGAAGTCTCAGAGAAAAATGTTGAGCAGTGGCTTCGGAGTATCACTGGAGCGTGCGGCAATCCCTTGGGAGCCAAGCGGATCAAGCCTTTCTCTGCTGAGAATCCACCAATGAATTAGGTAAATTATATCTTTGTAGACTGTCGTACTATTCCCTCGAGTGACTGAGTCATTGGTCGACTAATTTTATTGTTTGAATTTTGCAGGAGTGGACAAACATGTATTCACCTGTGCCGAATGGAAATCAGCCCGAATACGGAGGGGAGACCGAGGGCAGTAGTGTGGATTTTGATTATGCCGACGATAGCAAGGATGAATACGAGGACTCGGGCGAGGACGAAGAAGAAGCCGAGTCTCCTTTGTGCACTAAGCATCGCTCCAAGCAGCGTGAGGACCCCACGACTGCCCCAAGCAGGACCTTGGCGTCGAGTGGCAGGAACCCTAAGCGGGACTGAACCTCGACGGTTGAGTCGAGTGAACGGGCCGCAAAGCAGCCCAAGTCTAACGTGCCGAAGCCTCGGAAGGCTTTGCCCCGTATGAAGATCAATGTACCTCTTGTCTCGACGTAAGTGTTCATCTTCTTCTTTCGTTGTTGCATGGAACTTCCTATTCTTGCTGACCAAGTGGAATTTGGACTACCAGACCCGCTACCTCCGTAATGTCGCCTCCACGAGACGAAGAGGAGCAAATGGAAGTGGATACTGCTGACGTGGCCACTTCCCAGCGAGGTATAACAAATCTTCACTCAGCTCTGTTTCTTGAAAATGATTTGCAGATTGAATAAGCTAATGTTGTCGATTGGTGTTTGTAGAGATTATTCAACTAGCGGACGACGAAGAGCCACCTCGGGGTACAGGGGATGAAGGTGTGACCTCAGGCACCCCACACGTACGCGCCCAAAGAACGTCATCAGCGCAAACGCCTCAAAGGTTGACTGCTGCATCGTCTCAAGGGATAGGCGACTCGTCCCACGCTAGAACCGAACTCGTAGTTCCGTTGTCGAGTGTCCCACCAGCTGCTTCAATCATTGTGGCCTCGATACCGATCAGACAACCCCAGACCACCTTAGCTACTCCAGCCGCAACATCAACTCTGCCGATGACTGTCTTTCCTTTGCATTATGTCCGAGAATACCAAACTAGAGCTAACAAAGAGGCCACGATTCAAGCAGAGCAGATGATGCTGCGCACAAAGGAGGTGTATGAAGCAAGCAAGTTGGCTTATGATGCCAGCACAGCGCTTCACACCAACGTGTGATAAGTGCGATTGTAAGTGCATTTCCGATTGAATTCATGTCTTTCTTGATTGTACACCCAGTGGGTGTTTTCCTTTTCAAGCATACTTGTATGTTCACCTCTCGAGTAGATCACGTCTTAGTTGAGTGGGTTTCAGTCCAGTGGGGGGCACGCTGAGTGCACCCACTGGGTATAGTCCCCGAGACCGTTGTTGAATGGAGATGACATCGGTAGGGGTCTTAGAATTGTTTTGGTAACCGCTCGACGAATCGAGTGATAGAAGGTCCAGTGAGGGCACACTGAGTGCACCCACTAGGTGTAGTCCCCGAGACCACCGTCGAGTGTTTGCACCAGGCGGGGTCTTAATAGAGACGATGTTTACAGGCTTGTGCACTTTTGTGTTTTTTGTTTTTTTGTTTGCTTGTCGCTCGACAGATCGAGTGTTAGCAGGTCCAGTGGGGGCACGCTGAGTTCACCCACTAGGTGTAGTCCCCGAGACCTCCGTCGAGTGCTTGCATCGTCGGGGGTCTGTGTAACATCCCAAAATTTCATTTTGGAATGTTATGATTATAGCTATGCATCTAGCAGCATCATTGCTTGATTTTATGTGTTAGTTGAAATGTCTCTTCTGGATTTCAGAAAGCTCTTTCTACTTTTCCCTAAGTTGCTTTCACCTATTTGAAATTTTGGTTAAAAGTTCAAATAAGAGAGGAGGAACATGACACTCCACACCAGGGACTAATTGGTGGTTTATTTGAACAAAAATAACCAGGGGTTATTTTGAAAATATTTGCAAAAAGGGTTTAAAAACAATTAGGCAATTTCTGAAAATATTATTTTTTTCAAAGTGTTCAAATGACAGAATAGAAATGTTCATTAAATAGGATTTATTATTATGTTAATTTTGATATATAATACCCCTATATTTAGAGATGATTTGAATGCTTTAAAAGCTTTTGAATGTCTCTGGAATATTATTAAAAGGAAACGGTAACCGTTTCCGGTATTAAACGGGCCGGCCCACGACAGTTACTCGCGAATTGATTAGAAGCCGACCGACCGCGCGTAACAGACACGCCTCCATTCGCTGACACTGGACCCCACCTCGTTCGCTCGTAATGACCAAACGGTCATCTTCTTCCCCCCCCCCCCGCGCGCCGGACCCGACGCCGGTCGCTTCTCCCCTCGCCGGATCTCTCTCCTCTCTTAACTCCCCGCACCCCAGAGCACCTATATAAGAGCCCCACAGCCCCGCCTTTCATTTCCCTCCCAGACCCCTCTTCCCTCTCGCCGGAAGGCTACGCAATTCCTCGCCGGAGCTCCCACCCTCACCGGACCTCCCATCGACCGTAGCCACCGAGTCCGACCACCGTTCGCCCCACCGTTGCCACCAGTCGACTCCGAAGGCCCGTCGCCGTTGCCCGGACCACTTCCCCGTCTTCCCCGACCATCGGAGCACCTCGCCGTCGCATTCGCCGCTACCGGACTCGCCGGAGAGCCCCGACGCCGGCGACCTCTTAACACTGTGAGCATCCCCACTCGTTCGATCTGTAATCGACGACCCAGATTAGATCGGATTTAATCTGAACCGTTTTCCTTTACGGACCGGTCATCCGCCCGTAACCCCCGAGCGGACACCCCCCTTAGCCAATCGGACAGCGCCACGTAACCCCCCTGACCGTCGCAAATCATTTTTTTCTTTTTCAGTTTTGTTTTAATTAACAGAATGTTTTCAAATTTTGTTTTGCTTATAACTTTTAATCTATTTAGTGTTTTGAGTTGATTCTTTTTGCAATAGCTCACAATTTTCATGTAGTTTCACCCTGTACTTTTAAATTTCAAATTTGAACTATAAAATTTGAATTTAATCAAATTTGCTCAAAATCTTCAAATCTGAATAACTAGAGTTTAAAAATAGACTTTGATATGATTCTTTTTGCTACTGTTTGATATTGGTTAGGAATATATCCATGTTTAGTTTGAGGATTTTTAGGATGATTTTGAATAGTGTTTTAGCTAAAAACAGAATCTGTCTAGTATTATAATATAATTTTATATACTTAATTTTAATTAGTTTGATTTAGAATTTGGTTTTATTTGTTTATTAGGTTCTGTTAGTAAACATTTAGTGTTTTCACTTAATGTTAATAAAAATATAAATTTGCTTAGTTTAATTTTATTTAACATAGGAATCACAACTTATTTTCAAATAGGTTTATTTTGATTAAAACAACTAACTAGTAATAGTTTTGTTTTCAAACAAAGTTTTGTATACTTTAATTCTGTTTTCTAAGACAGATTTAATTGTAAATTATTTCCTGTTAAGAACATGTTTTACAAATAAATAATAAGTTTAGTTTTTCATTCTTTTGTTAATATAACTATAGTTGATTCATATAGTGTTTATCACAAACTTGTATAAACTTTACTAAACTTTTCCCAACAAACTTAAATTGATTATATTCTGTTTATTAATAAAATATTCTATTGTTTCCTTGCTGACAACAATTGTTTTGTTATTACAAATGGTTTCATTATGTCAGTAGTGTTTTCATTCCTCACCTTTTTTAAAACAAAACTTTGTGTGTTTTTCTTACTTGAGATTTGTGCATTGTTTTGTCTTGATTGTTTACTAGTTCTTGGTTGATGTTTGTGAGTTACAATATTCTGTTGTATGCTTATTGAGTGCTTGTTTGCTTCGTTAGATTATCCGGAGTGCGAAGCTTGTTACTTAGAGTCACTCACGTACGAAGATCATCAATCAGGCAAGTCACTTTGACCATGTTTACCCATGTTTTATATGCATTAGTTCTACCATCTCCCCAATTGCATGCAAGATAGGTTAGTTGGAAACTTGGTTACATTGTAGTAGTATCATGTGGTAGGTACCCCCCCTCAACCTCTTGACACATTGGCCCCGGGAAACGTTGTTTTACCTTTTGCTATGCTAATAGTAGACGGGGTTGGTTGTGTGATTCATGAGAGTTGAGAGAGTTAATAATTTCAAGACCTACATAATGATCAAGATTTAAGACTCCGAGTTTTCAACATACCTTTGGGTGGATGATGGTTGAACGGCACCCTGGAGAAACCAGTGGATTTGCCTAGGTGATGCTGGAGATGGCCAGTATTCACGCGGAAAGGTCCACCCAGGCACAAAGAGATGGATGGATGCTTTAAAACCCAAGGCTTACCTGCACAGCCACAAGTCATTATGGGCTCTGGCTTGGTTGGATATCGTGGTGACCCTGGACAGGCGGTGCTACGAGAGGTAGAAGAACGGTAGGAAAGGATGGGCACCGACAGAGTCGCAGGAAAACCCTTTGGAAGACCATGTTTTGGTCATCCGTTTCTCAAACACCCTGAAGTGCGAGAAATCAAACGGAGGCGACCAAATCTTGTGGGGAACGTGTGCAAAACTCTGCAGAGTATTCCAAACCTAATCGATTAGCCGTGTCCACGGTCATGGACGACTTGAGCCAAAGGAATTGAAACTTCCGGAACTCTCAACACAATTAATATGATGATGTGGGTATATTAATAATTTTGGGAATGAGAATTGGTTGGTGGAACCATCTCATTAATCAACCAACTTAGTAATGTTTTGCTTAGCCCCTTTTCTTGATGTAGGAAAAATTGGCTTTACGCAAAACTTACCACCCCACCTGCCATATATGCATATAGACTAGCTGATTATTTTCACACCTCTACTGTGACTTTGCCGGCATATTCCATATGCTGACCTACACGGCTGCAACGTATCATGTTGCAGAGTACTTTTCCGACCAGGAGTGAGGACACGTTCTATGCTCAGTGAGATGCCCTTGGAGTCAGATGGACTCATCTACCGTCGACGCTTCCGCAAGATTTAGATATTCTCATGAGTTGGCTTTTAGCCACTTTATTGTAATTTTTATTGTAATAAAGGACTCGATATGAGATTTCGATTAATATAATGCTGTGTGATTTCCCTTTGATATATACATGGATGTACCGTGTGTGTACCAGCATGACCTTGGGATGGTACGGAAACACCGGAGACTTGACCTTTCAGGTCGGGTCGCTACAGAAATGGTATCAGAGCACACGCTGACCGTAGGACGTAACCTCTAGGATTGGAAAGCCTTAGGATTGTTTCTCTTTGTCTTTAAAATTCTTATACTCTCATCTATTCGTTTCTGACTCCTCTCCGATTATTTCAAAATTTATAGATGGCCACCAAAACCCTTAGTCAGCCCATTAAGGTCAGTTCCCCAGGAGGTATGATGATGGCAGGGATAGGATGCCATGCCTTGAAACTCAATATAGGAAATCATGTTTTTCCCACCGACCTCATCGTCTTAGAGTCACAAGGATTGGATGTAATCCTAGGCATGGATTGGATGACCAAGTACAAAGGAAATCTTGATTGCCTCAGCAAGTCTATTTCACTCACCACCCCGGAGAACAAGAGGATTAAGTATGTATCCCGACGCACACGGATGAGTGCTCGATTAAATGCCCTCACAGGAGTTGTTCAGGAGGAAGTACCTGTGGTAAAAGATTATCTGGATGTATTTCCGGAAGAATTACTAGGCATGCCACCAGATAGGGAGATTGAGTTCCTAATAGAGCTACAGCCAGGGACAACCCCAATTTCCAAGAGACCCTATCGGATGCCCGCAAATGATTTGTTGGAAATCAAGAAGCAAATTAAGGAGTTATTGGACAAAGGTTATATACGCCCCAGTTCTTCACCTTGGGGAGCCCCAGTTCTTTTGGTGGAGAAGAAGGATAAATCTTTGAGAATGGTAGTTGACTATCGTGCCTTGAACGAGGTGACTATCAAGAACAAGTACCCTTTGCCGATGATTAATGATTTGTTTGATCAGCTCGTAGGAGCCAATGTATTTTCCAAGATCGATCTTCGATCAGGGTATCACCAGTTGAAAATTCGTGAACAGGATATACCCAAAACAGCTTTCACCACGAGGTATGGCTTGTATGAGTATACGGTCATGTCTTTTGGATTGACTAATGCTCTTGCCTACTTCATGAATTTGATGAACAAAGTGTTTATGGAATATTTGGACAAGTTTGTTGTGGTGTTCATCGATGACATTCTGATATTCTCCAAGAACGAGGAAGAGCACAAGGAACATCTGCGTTTAGTTCTGGAGAAGCTAAGAGAGCATCAACTATATGCCAAGTTCAGCAAATGTGAATTTTGGCTGATGGAAGTCGGATTCCTGGGACATGTTATTTCTGGAGATGGAATAGCAGTGGACCCTGCTAAGGTTGAAGCCTTCACCGAGTGGAAGTCCCCTACCTCGGTTAAGGAGATCCGCAGTTTCCTCGGACTTGCCGGTTATTACCGGAGGTTCATTGAGAATTTCTCAAAGATTGCCAAGCCCATGACAGAGTTGTTGAAGAAAGAATCCAAGTATGTTTGGACCGAGGAATGTGAAGCCAGTTTCCAGGAGTTAAAGGAACGTTTGGTCACAGCCCCAGTATTGATCTTGCCCGATATTCGGAAGGATTTCCAGGTTTATTGTGATGCTTCACGTCAAGGACTTGGAGGAGTACTTATGCAGGATGGAAAAGTTGTAGCCTATGCATCCAGACAACTACGACCTCATGAGTTGAATTATGCCACGCATGATTTGGAACTAGCAGCCGTAGTGCACGCACTCAAGACTTGGAGACATTTCCTTATCGGAAATAGTTGTGATGTTTACACCGACCATAAGAGCCTGAAGTATATCTTCACGCAGAAAGAGTTGAACCTCAGACAGAGACGATGGTTAGAGTTAATCAAGGACTATGACATGAGATTACACTACCATCCAGGTAAGGCTAATGTTGTAGCCGATGCCTTGAGTCGTAAAACTTATGTGAACACACTCACAGCTGGAGGATTACCTCAAGAGTTAGTCGATGATCTCAGAGAGCTCAAGCTAGAGATAGTTCCAAGAGGATATGTTGCTACACTGGAAATTCAGTCCACCTTGACCGAAAGAATTCGTGAAGCCCAGAAATCGGACAAGGAGATAGCTGAGATTAAACAGAGAATGGAAGATGGTAAAGCTAAAGGTTTTCGTGAGGATGAACACGGAACTTTGTGGTTTGAGAACCGAATCTATTTGCCCAATGACCCAGAGCTCAGGAAGTTGATACTTCAAGAAGCCCACGATTCACCTTACTCGATACACCTAGGCAACACCAAGATGTATCTGGATTTAAAGGAAAGTTATTGGTGGACAGGTATGAAGAAAGATATTGCAGAACATGTTGCAATATGTGATGTTTGTCAGAGAGTAAAGGCAGAACATCAGAAACCAGCAGGGTTACTCCAACCTTTGCCGATACCCGAGTGGAAATGGGAAAAGCTTGGTATGGACTTCATCACAGGATTACCCAGGACCCGTTCAGGTTATGATTCCATCTGGGTAGTGGTAGATCGCTTGACCAAGGTAGCTCATTTCATTCCAGTGAAAACCACCTATACCAGTGCTAAGCTAGCCAAGTTATATATGACCAGGATCGTATGTCTGCATGGAGTTCTGAGGAGTATCGTGTCAGATAGAGGAACACAATTTACCTCAAAGTTTTGGCATCAGTTACATGAAACTTTGGGTACAAGGCTAGAGTTCAGTACAGCCTTTCATCCGCAGACAGATGGACAGACTGAGAGAGTCAATCAGATTTTGGAGGACATGTTGAGAGCTTGTGCGCTAGATTATGGATCTAGTTGGGATGACAACTTACCTTACGCAGAATTTTCGTACAACAACAGTTATCAGACCAGTCTGAAGATGGCCCCTTTCGAAGCTTTATACGGAAGGAGGTGCAGAACACCGTTGACATGGGATGGTGTTGGAGACCGACAACTTTTTGGTCCCGACCTTATCCGAGATTCTGAAGAGAAAGTCAAGTTGATTCGTGACAGACTCAAGATAGCTCAATCTCGACAGAAGAGTTATGCTGACAGCAAACGTAAAGAAGTGACATATGAAGTGGGAGACAGAGCATATCTTCGTGTATCCCCGCTTCGAGGAATCAAGAGATTTGGTGTTAAAGGAAAATTAGCACCCAGATTTATAGGCCCCTACAAAATTCTTGAACGTAGAGGTGAAGTTGCATACAAACTGGAATTGCCGGAAGGATTATCCGAAGTTCATGATGTGTTCCACGTGTCCCAGCTGAAGAAATGCCATGCTGAGATGGCTGATATCCCTTTGAGAGACACCGTGCCCCTACAGGCCATACAGCTTGAAAGTGATCTGACTTACGAGGAGAAGCCTGTCAAGATCCTCGAGACATCCAACCAAGTTACCCGCAGCAAGATTATCAAGTTCTGTAAGGTTTTGTGGAGTCATCACACCGAGGAAGAAGCCACCTGGGAACGCGAAGAAGATCTTCGTAGAGACCATCCGCACCTATTTTCTAGCCAACCCGAATCTCGAGGGCGAGATTCATCTTAAGGTGGGTAGGTTTGTAACATCCCAAAATTTCATTTTGGAATGTTATGATTATAGCTATGCATCTAGCAGCATCATTGCTTGATTTTATGTGTTAGTTGAAATGTCTCTTCTGGATTTCAGAAAGCTCTTTCTACTTTTCCCTAAGTTGCTTTCACCTATTTGAAATTTTGGTTAAAAGTTCAAATAAGAGAGGAGGAACATGACACTCCACACCAGGGACTAATTGGTGGTTTATTTGAACAAAAATAACCAGGGGTTATTTTGAAAATATTTGCAAAAAGGGTTTAAAAACAATTAGGCAATTTCTGAAAATATTATTTTTTCCAGAGTGTTCAAATGACAGAATAGAAATGTTCATTAAATAGGATTTATTATTATGTTAATTTTGATATATAATACCCCTATATTTAGAGACGATTGAATGCTTTAAAAGCTTTTGAATGTCTCTGGAATATTATTAAAAGGAAACGGTAACCGTTTCCGGTATTAAACGGGCCGGCCCACGACAGTTACTCGCGAATTGATTAGAAGCCGACCGACCGCGCGTAACAGACACGCCTCCATTCGCTGACACTGGACCCCACCTCGTTCGCTCGTAATGACCGAACGGTCATCTTCTTCCCCCCCGCGCGCGCCGGACCCGACGCCGGTCGCTTCTCCCCTCGCCGGATCTCTCTCCTCCCTTAACTCCCCGCACCCCCGAGCACCTATATAAGAGCCCCACAGCCCCGCCTTTCATTTCCCTCCCAGACCCCTCTTCCCTCTCGCCGGAAGGCTACGCAATTCCTCGCCGGAGCTCCCACCCTCACCGGACCTCCCATCGACCGTAGCCACCGAGTCCGACCACCGTTCGCCCCACCGTTGCCACCAGTCGACTCCGGAGGCCCGCCGCCGTCGCCCGGACCACTTCCCCGTCTTCCCCGACCATCGGAGTACCTCGCCGTCGCATTCGCCGCTACCGGACTCGCCGGAGAACCCCGACGCCGGCGACCTCTTAACACTGTGAGCATCCCCACTCGTTCGATCTGTAATCGACGACCCAGATTAGATCGGATTTAATCCGAACCGTTTTCCTTTACGGACCGGTCGCCCGCCCGTAACCCCCAAGCGCACACCCCCCTTAGCCAATCGGACAGCGCCACGTAACCCCCCTGACCGTCGCAAATCATTTTTTTCTTTTTCAGTTTTGTTTTAATTAACAGAATGTTTTCAAATTTTGTTTTGCTTATAAATTTTAATCTATTTAGTGTTTTGAGTTGATTCTTTTTGCAATAGCTCACAATTTTCATGTAGTTTCACCCTGTACTTTTAAATTTCAAATTTGAACTATAAAATTTGAATTTAATCAAATTTGCTCAAAATCTTCAAATCTGAATAACTAGAGTTTAAAAATAGATTTTGATATGATTCTTTTTGCTACTGTTTGATATTGGTTAGGACTATATCCATGTTTAGTTTGAGGATTTTTAGGATGATTTTGAATAGTGTTTTAGCTAAAAACAGAATCTGTCTAGTATTATAATATAATTTTATATACTTAATTTTAATTAGTTTGATTTATAATTTGGTTTTATTTGTTTATTAGGTTCTGTTAGTAAACATTTAGTGTTTTCACTTACTGTTAATAAAAATATAAATTTGCTTAGTTTAATTTTATTTAACATAGGAATCACAACTTATTTTCAAATAGGTTTATTTTGATTAAAACAACTAACTAGTAATAGTTTTGTTTTCAAACAAAGTTTTGTATACTTTAATTCTGTTTTCTAAGACAGATTTAATTGTAAATTATTTCCTGTTAAGAACATGTTTTAAAAATAAATAATAAGTTTAGTTTTTCATTCTTTTGTTAATATAACTATAGTTGATTCATATAGTGTTTATCACAAACTTGTATAAACTTTACTAAACTTTTCCCAACAAACTTAAATTGATTATATTCTGTTTATTAATAAAATATTCTATTGTTTCCTTGCTGACAACAATTGTTTTGTTATTACAAATGGTTTCATTATGTCAGTAGTGTTTTCATTCCTCACCTTTTTTAAAACAAAACTTTGTGTGTTTTTCTTACTTGAGATTTGTGCATTGTTTTGTCTTGATTGTTTACTAGTTCTTGGTTGATGTTTGTGAGTTACAATATTCTGTTATATGCTTATTGAGTGCTTGTTTGCTTCGTTAGATTATCCGGAGTGCGAAGCTTGTTACTTAGAGTCACTCACGTACGAAGATCATCAATCAGGCAAGTCACTTTGACCATGTTTACCCATGTTTTATATGCATTAGTTCTACCATCTCCCCAATTGCATGCAAGATAGGTTAGTTGGAAACTTGGTTACATTGTAGTAGTATCATGTGGTAGGTACCCCCCCTCAACCTCTTGACACATTGGCCCCGGGAAACGTTGTTTTACCTTTTGCTATGCTAATAGTAGACGGGGTTGGTTGTGTGATTCATGAGAGTTGAGAGAGTTAATAATTTCAAGACCTACATAATGATCAAGATTTAAGACTCCGAGTTTTCAACATACCTCTGGGTGGATGATGGTTGAACGGCACCCTGGAGAAACCAGTGGATTTGCCTAGGTGATGCTGGAGATGGCCAGTATTCACGCGGAAAGGTCCACCCAGGCACAAAGAGATGGATGGATGCTTTAAAACCCAAGGCTTACCTGCACAGCCACAAGTCATTATGGGCTCTGGCTTGGTTGGATATCGTGGTGACCCTGGACAGGCGGTGCTACGAGAGGTAGAAGAACGGTAGGAAAGGATGGGCACCGACAGAGTCGCAGGGAAACCCTTTGGAAGACCATGTTTTGGTCATCCGTTTCTCAAACACCCTGAAGTGCGAGAAATCAAACGGAGGCGACCAAATCTTGTGGGGAACGTGTGCAAAACTCTGCAGAGTATTCCAAACCTAATCGATTAGCCGTGTCCACGGTCATGGACGACTTGAGCCAAAGGAATTGAAACTTCCGGAACTCTCAACACAATTAATATGATGATGTGGGTATATTAATAATTTTGGGAATGAGAATTGGTTGGTGGAACCATCTCATTAATCAACCAACTTAGTAATGTTTTGCTTAGCCCCTTTTCTTGATGTAGGAAAAATTGGCTTTACGCAAAACTTACCACCCCACCTGCCATATATGCATATAGACTAGCTGATTATTTTCACACCTCTACTGTGACTTTGCCGGCATATTCCATATGCTGACCTACACGGCTGCAACGTATCATGTTGCAGAGTACTTTTCCGACCAGGAGTGAGGACACGTTCTATGCTCAGTGAGATACCCTTGGAGTCAGATGGACTCATCTACCGTCGACGCTTCCGCAAGATTTAGATATTCTCATGAGTTGGCTTTTAGCCACTTTATTGTAATTTTTATTGTAATAAAGGACTCGATATGAGATTTCGATTAATATAATGCTGTGTGATTTCCCTTTGATATATACATGGATGTACCGTGTGTGTACCAGCATGATCTTGGGATGGTACGGAAACACCGGAGACTTGACCTTTCAGGTCGGGTCGCTACAGTCTGATAGAGACCATTTTTTTGCTCAGACAGGACGAACCTAGTTGAGTGGTTTCGAAATCAGTGGGGCCATGCTGAGTGCACCCATTAGGTGTAGTCCCCGAGGCTACTGTTGATCGTTGATGATGAGAAGTAGTCTTAAGAACTTGGACTCAGGGTCCTTTATCATATGCGGAGTACGCTTGCCACTCGATTTTTCAAGTGAATTCTTTGCCTTAGTGTTTCCACTCCTGAATGTTTGCCTTAGGAATGGGAAGGTCCAAAGCTACCTTGAACGTTTCATGGATATCATTTCCATCAACCATGATATGACGCAGGTTTCATGGACATCATTTCCATCAACCATGATATGACGCTTTTTCAGGGGTGTGGGGTGGGGCGGCGTGCCACCATCCAGACGACTGTTCTTGATCCTTTCCACTAAGGAGTGGAGAAATTTTCATGTCGACTGAACTGTTTTTTGTTGATTTCAAAGAGCTTGCGAGCTTGGCATCCAGTACAAAGACCTGGAGAAGGAGAAGAACCAGCTGTAATTGGATCTGGAAGTCCCCAAGAACAACCTGGAACGTGCGCAGACTGAGTTGAGGACCCTGGGAGGTAATTCTTGTCGACTGAACACACTCTTAATTTACCCTTTCATCCTTTGAACCGAGTGCTCCCACTATAACAGACATGCGTGATGAAAATCGTCAACTCCAAGCGCGACTGAACAATGCTATTTCTTTAGATACCATGAAGAAAGCATTGGAGGACAAGGACAAGGTGCTCGCTGATGCTCAAAAGGTGGCGAGCGAGAAGATTGAAGCCGCCGAGAAGAAGCTTGCCGCAGTTAAGAAGATATAGGAAGACTCCAAGCTGAAGCAGGAACGGGCTGAATTTATCAAGAAGACCGAACAACTGACCAGGAGGAGTAATGGTCTAGAGAAGCATTTGGGATATTTCGCGAAGAATATGTTCATCATGCTTGATGGTAACTTTCCTTGTCGAGTGAACTTCCTTAATTCCCATAGGCTAGTAATATAACCATCTTTCTATTCCTTCCTCCATACAGAATTCTGCCAGGACTTTGAGAAAGAAACTGAAGAGACTGAGCCAAATCTGGATCCCACTAAGTCGCCTGGTTGAGATGTTGTGGCCATGAACATGTTTCGCCTCAACGTCCGTCTCCAGAGTGCTCAAGCATACATCATTCGACTGAAGGCTGCACTGGGGAAGATTGACAAGGAACTGTGGCCCGAAGACACCCTCCAGACTAACCTTGAATAATTGATGGCTCGCCTCAATGAGATCACCAGTCGAGTGCAAGCTTGGAAGAAATCAGATGCTCGCTGCGGAGCCGACGTGGTGCTTTCGCTCGTCAGAGTCCATTGTAAGGAGGCAAGAGAAGACAAGATGAAGGATCTCCAGGTGATTAACACGAAGAATTTTCAGTTCGAGGACTTCATGGAGATCTTCATTGACGCAGCCACACGAATCACAGAAGGGATCGACTTGGACAACTTTGTCGAGCCAGCAAGTCCCACTGGGGCTTAATTTTTTTCCCTCGGAATGCCGAGTGGAGATGTAACCACCTTAAAACTTCATTCAGGCCTTCAGCCTGAGTACCTTTGTTTGCGCTCACAACTTTTATTCGCGTTGGAACCTTTGGATTTATCTGCATTTGCTTTCAATCATTTGTTTGACTGAATTTGTTTTGCCGAGTCCCCGAGTGAGAAGTATTTTCATCACTTGGGTAGAGTTTTTAACTTAGGCGAAAGCTGGTTCGCAGCTAAGCCCCCGAGTGACGAGACTGCTCGCCACTCGGAGAAGTATTTAAACTTAGACGAAGATTGATTCGTAGCTAAGTTTCCGAGTGAACGTGATGTTATCCACTCAGAAGGGTTATTAACTTAGGCAAAAACTGGTTCGCAGCTACGCCCCAGAGTGTGAGGACCGCTCAACACTCACAGAAGTTTTGAACTTAGACGAAGACTAGTTCGTAGCTAAGTTTCCGAGTGAACATGATGTTATCCACTCGGAAGGGTTTTTAACTTAGGCGAAAGCTGGTTCGCAGCTAAGCCTTCGAGTGAGAGGATTTCTCATCACTCGGAGAAGTTTTGAACTTAGACGAAGACTGGTTCATAGCTAAGTTTCTGAGTGAACATGATGCTATCCACTCGGAAGGATTTTTAACTTAGGCAAAAACTGGTTTGCAGCTATGCTCCCGGGTGTGAGGATCGCTCGACACTCAGAGAAGTTTTGAACTTAGACGAAGACTGATTCATAACTAAGTTTCTAGGTGAACATGATGTTATCCACTCGGAAGTTTTTTTAACTTAGGTGAAAGCTGGTTCGCAGCTAAGCCCCCGAGTGAGAGGATAGCTCGTCACTCGGAGAAGTTTTGAACTTAGACGAATACTGATTCGTAACTAAGTTTCCGAGTGAATGGAATGCTATCCACCCGGAAGGGTTTTTAACTTAGGCGAAAGCGGGTTTGCAGCTAAGCCCTCGAGTGAGAGGATTGCTCGTCACTCAGAGTGTTAGCAAATGTAGGATTGTGCACTCAGAATCAACAAAAGACTGCGGAAGTCAAAACTTGCATTAATGACATTGTCTTGAATACTTTTATTACATCAAAACAATTCAGTCTTCAAGTATAGAAGCATCGAAGTAGATCTGTGTTCAAGGCCCGCGGCTCGTCGATTTTCTTCTTGAGGTTGTAGAGATGGTAAGCTCCATTCTTCAGTACTTTAGTGGTGATGAAGGGACCTTCCCATGCAAGTGCGAGCTTGTGAGATCGCTGCTAATCCACTCGGAGCACCAATCTCCTTCATGAAATGACCGACTCTTGACATGTTTTGCACGAAAGCGACACAGGTCCTGCTGATATACAGTCGACCGAATCAAAGCCATCTCGCGCTCCTCTTCCAAAAGATCCATGCCATCCTGATGTACTTGTTCTGCTTCAGACTCGGAGTAAATATCTACACGAGGGGAATTGTGAAGGAGATCACTCGGCAAAATGGCTTCTGCTCCATACACCAAGAAGAAAGAAGTGCGTCCAGTTGACCGATTGGGAGTTGTTCTCAGGCCCCACAGAACAAATGGCAACTCAGACACCCAGGCTTCGGCTGCATGCTCTAGATCTCGCATGAGTCGAGGTTTCACACCTTGAAGTATGAGGCCATTGGCTCGCTCAGCTTGGCCATTAGTTTGAGTGTGTGCAACAGACGCATAATCAACCCGAGTGCCTTGGGAGAAATAGAAGTGTCTGAACTCTTCCGAGCCAAAGTTCGAGCCATTGTCTATGATAATACTGTAGGGAACTCCATACCGGAAGATTATCTCTCTCATGAATTTGATCGTAGTACAAGAGTTCACTATCTTTATAGGCTTGGCCTCAATCCACTTCGTAAACTTGTTGAGTGCAACAAGAAAATGAGTAAATCCCCTCTGTCCAGTCCGAAAGGGACCAACCATATCCAAACCCCACAGCAAATGGCCAGACGAGTGGAATAGTCTTCAGGGTAGACGCAGGCTTGTGTGACAAGTTTGAGTAGAACTGGCATCCTTCAAAGTGATCAGCAATGTCCTTGGCCATCTCATTAGCATGCGGCCTAAAGAAACCAACTCGGTATGCTTTAGTGACAATCGTCTGGGAGGACACATGATGACCGCAAGTCCCTGAGTGGATCTCTTCCAGGATCATTCAACCTTCTTCAGGGGAGATGCACCGCTATGTCACACAATTTACACTTTCTGTGTAGAGCTGATCATCCATCATAGTGAAAGCCTTGTATCTGTGAACCATTTGTAGAGCTTCAGCTTTGTCCTCTGGGAGTTCTTGCCTCAGGATATGCGTAATATAAGGCACAGTCTAGTCGGGCGTGATGACCAGAATCTCCATGACAAGATCTATGACCGTAGGGACATCAACTTCAGTCGTATTAGAAGCGGTTATAACTTGTGGGGGCTCTTCAGTTAAGGGATCCTCCTGCACCGAAGGGGAATGTAGGTGTTCAAGAAACACATTGCTAGGGTCAGGCTTCCGAGTGGATCACATCTTTGCTATCTCATCAGCTGCCTGATTCTTCACTCAGGGAACATGATGGAGTTCCAAACCTTCAAACTTCTTTTCAAGCTTTCTCACGGCATTGCAGTATCCATCGTAGCGGGGTTCCTGAAATCCCATTCTTTCATCACTTGATTGGCCACCAAATCAGAGTCATCGTACACCATCAAGCGCTTGACGCCGAGTGAGATGGTCATACGCAACCCGTACAAGAGTGCTTCGTATTCTGCTTCGTTGTTGGAGGAATCAAAGTGAATCTGCAGGACATAACTGAGTTTGTCGCCTTTTGAGGATACCAAAACTATGCCAGCACCAGACTCGTTCAGCATTTTTGAGCCATCAAAGAACATGGTCCAGTGTGCTGAGTGGATTTGGATTGGGTGCTGCTGTTCAATCCACTCGGCCAAGAAATCAGAAAGTGCCTGAGACTTGATCGCCTTTTAGCTTCAAACTTGATGTCAAAGTAGAGGAGCTCAATAGCCCATTTGGCCACTCGCCCAGTCGCATCTCAATTGTTGGCTGACGACTGAAATCGAGTGATTTTGAAAGTAGTGTGCCACCTTCTTTGCTGATAGATAAATACCATAGACAAGCTTCTGGTAATGCGGGTACCTTTGCTTCGAAGGGGTCAAAACTTCAGAAATGTAGTAGACTGGGCGTTGGACCTTGTACTCCTTGCCTTCCTCTTCCCTCTCGATAGTGAGAACTGTACTGACGACCTGATTAGTGGCTGCAATGTATAGGAGCAAGGGTTCTTTGCTGTGTAGAGCAGCAAGCACCAGCTAGGTGGAAAGCAGGGCTTTGAGCTCGACAAATGCTGCTTCGGCTTCTGGAGTCCACTCAAACGTATCGGCCTTCTTCATCAGTCGGTACAGAGGTAATACCTTCTCCCCGAGATGAGAAATGAATCGACTCAATGCCGCCAGGCAACTTGTGAGCTTTTGAACATCGTGCACTCGCACAGGGGTTTTCATTCGGGTAATGGCGCTGATCTTCTCAAGATTGACGTCGATTCCTCGTTCAGAAATGAGAAAACCGAGTAACTTGCCACCCGGAACACCGAAAGTGCACTTAGATGCATTCAACTTGATATCATACTTCCTCAGATTTGCGAATGTCTCAGCCAAGTCAGCCAGCAGGTCGGGACCTTTGTGTGACTTGACGACAATATCGTCCATGTAAGCTTCGACATTCCGAGGGATCTGGTCGAGTAAGCATTTCTGAATCATGCGCATGGAAGTAGCGCCAGCATTCTTCAATCCAAAAGTCATGGTGATATAACAGAAACACCCGAATGGGGGTGATGAAGGCTATTTTTATTTCATCCGGACCAAACAGACGGATCTGATGATAGTCGAAGTATGCATCTAGATATGACAAACGCTCACACCTCACAGTCGACTCAACAATATGATCGATGCGAGGGAGCGGAAAATGACCTTTCGGGAAGACCCTATTGATATGTTTGAAGTCAATACACATGTGCAGTGACTTGCCCTTCTTGGGGACCATGATGACATTCGAGAGCCACTCGGAGTGGTAAATCTCTAGAATGAACTTAGCCTCCAAGAGACGAGCCACCTCTTCACCGATTGCCTTCCGCTTCTCCACTGCCGACCGACGCAAGTGCTCTTTCACAGGCTTGGCCTTCGGATCAACTCTTAGTCGGTGCTCAACCAGTTTCCTGGGTACACCCGGCATGTCAACAGGCTTCCATGCAAAGATGTCCCAGTTCTCACAGAGGAACTGGATGAGCTCGGCTTCCTATTTACTGTCGAGTGTGGTTGACATGTTGGTCAAGGCAGCATCAGGGTCTGTCAGTTGAATGTGTACTTTCTTCACATCTCCTGTCGATTGGAAAACTGACTCTGAAGCAGGCTTCTTAGCACGTAGCAAATCGGCAGGGTCAGCGCTCTTCTTCTACTCTTCCAACTTGACCACAACCATCTGATGATCGACAATTTTGGATCCCTACTGGAGGCACTCCTCACCCCTTTGTTGATTGCCAGTGACCGTGATCACACCCCTAGGGCCAGGCATCTTCAACTTGAGATACACGAAACAGGGACGGGCCATGAAACGGGCATAAGCTGGCCGACCAAGGATGGCGTGGTACGCGCTCTAGAAGTCCACGACTTCAAACATCAATTTCTCTGTACGAAACTTTTTATCCGTCCCGAACACCACGTCTAATGCAATTTGGCCGAGTGATTTGGCCTTCTTCCCTGGGATAACTCCGTGGAACTGCATGTTGCTCTCACTAAGCAGAGACATCGGGATGTTCATTCTTTTGAGGGTATCAGCATACAGAATGTTCAATCCACTCGCTCCATCCATGAGGATCTTGCGGAGTCGAGTGCCCCCTACAATGGGATCCACAACCAAAGCCTACCGACCGGGGGTAGCAACATGGGCAGGATGATTCAACTGATCAAATGTGATAGCAGTCTGAGCCCACCTGAGGTATGTGGGGGTTGTAGGAACAGCCATGTTCACTTCTCTGTTGATAACTTTCAATCGACTCTTGCTTTCAACATCAGCAAAAATAATCAGAGTGGCGTTGACATCGAGAAAAGTTTCTTTGTCTTCATCATCCTCTTTTTCAGGAGTTTTCTCACTCGACTGACCTTCCTTGAACTGCTGGATCAGTAGATGGCACTATCAAGTGGTATGTTTGGGCAATATCAAATTACCATCCTCGTCTTTCCTCGTGTGGATTACACACGATAAATCCAGAACATCATTTCCCGATTGATTTTTTCCTTTCTTGGGGGCGAAATGTCCCTTGGACTTCCCCTTATTCTTTCCTTGTGCCACCAGAGCGGATGCCTCTGCCTGAACAGGCCCATCAGCCTTCTGCTTCTGCTTCCGGCTAGAAATGCCGTCGGCATCGTTGTCGACTGCTTTTCCTTTGCCGCTGCGGAGGCGGACTTCTTCTTTTCCGTTGGCGTATCGAGTGGCAATTTCCATCATCTTACTTAGTGAAATATCACCTGTTCTCCCAAACTTCAGGTAAAGCTCTCTGTACTTCACCCCGGCCTTGAAAGCACAAACAGCCTGATGCCTAGAAACATTCTCCACTGTATGATGCAAAGTGGACCAGCGCTGAATGTAATCTCTGAAGGATTCATTGGGCTTCTGAACACAATGTTGCAAATCAATCAAACTAGCAGGACGCTTGCAGGTGCCCTCGAAAGTTCTGGTGAACACTAGAGCAGATCTTCCCAGCAGTGGATGCTAGAAGGAGCCAAATGATTCAGCCACGCTCAGGCCGAACAATCTAACATCAAGGACAAATGCTTCATTGCTATGTTGGCATTGCCTCCACCGATATGAACGGCCACTCGGTAATCATCCAATCACGTTTCGGCTTTGACTTGCAAGAAAACTTGCTTATCCCAACTGCCAACCTAAAGTTGGGGGGAATCTCTGCAGAACGAATGGCTCTGCTAAAACACTCGGGGCCGAAAATAACAACACTGCTGCCACTCGGATAATCTCTATTGGGAAATGTTGCATGGGAAACAAAAAAATTCCTACGCACACGCAAATCTATCCATGGCGATGAGCATCTACGAGAGGGAGAGTGGACCTACGTACCCCTGTAGATCGCTAAGCGGGAAATGTTAAGAAACGCGGTTGGTGTAGTCGAACGTCTTCGCGATGCAAATCGCCGAGCGTCCCACGATCTCATCATGATCTATCCCACAATCCAATCACGATCCGTCCCGCGAACTCATCACGATCCGTACCGCGATCTCATCACGATCTGCCTCGCGATCTTTATCACGGTCCTTCCGATCTAGCGCCGAACGAACGACACCTCCGCGTTCAGCACACATGCAGCTTGATGACAATCTTTGCCTTCTTGATCCAGCAAGAGGGAGTCGAGAGGTAGAAGAGTTCTCCAGCAGTGTGACGGTGCTCCGGCGATGGTGGTGGAACTATTTCGACAGGGCTTTGCCTAACCACTTCAGAAATCTGATCTAGAGGAGAAACTATGCACTGGAGGAACGGGTAGCACGTGGCTGAAAAAACTAGTGCAAAAACCCTAAAACCACCAGTATATATAGGAGGAAGATAGGAGGAGGCTTGGACCAAGGGCCAAGCCTCCAAGGAGGAGGCCGAACCAAGAGGGAGAGGTGGAATCCACCTCCAATCCTAGTAGGACTAGGATTCACCCTATTTTTGCCTTTTTCCACTTTTTCTCTTTGGGATTTTTCTCCCTAGCCGCATGGGGTTTGTGTGGGACTTTCACCAGCCCACTAAGGGATGGTATTCACTCTCCCATAGCCCATGTAGCCTCTTGGGTCGAAATACCCCTCACGATGGTCTCCCGGTACACTACCGGCACTCTCGGTACACTACCGATGAGCCCGAAACTTTTCCAGCGACCAAAATAGGAATTCCTATATATCAACCTTTACCTCCGGACCATTACGGAGCTCCTCGTGATGTATGGGATCTCATCCAGGACTCCGAACAATCTTCGGTCACCACCATACATAACTCTATACTATCGAAACGTCACCAAACCTTAAGTGTGCAGACCCTGCGGGTTCGAGAACTATGTAGACAAGACCGAGACACCTCTACGGTCAATAACCAATAGCGGCACCTGGATGCCCATATTGGTTCCTATATATTCTACAAAGATCTTTATCCGTCGGACCTCTATGTCAAGGATTCAGTTAATCCCATATGATGTTCCCTTTGTTCTTTGGTATGTTACTTGCCCGAGATTCGATCATCGGTATCTCCATACCTAGTTCAACCTCGTTACCGGCAAATTTCTTTAATCGTTCCATAATACAAGATCCTGCAACTAACACTTAGTCACATTGCTTGCAAGGCTTATTGTGCTGTTGTATTACCGAGTGGGCCCTGAGACACCTCTCCGTCACACGGAGTAACAAATCCCAGTCTTGATCCATGCCAACTCAATAGACACCCTCGGAGATACCTGTAGAGCACCTTTATAGTCACCCAGTTACGTTGCGACGTTTGATACACACAAGGCACTCCTCCGGTGTCAGTGAGTTGCATGATCTCATGGTCATAGGAAAAAAATACTTAACATGCAGAAAACAATAGCAATAACTGACATGATCATACGCTACGTTTGTAGTTTGGGTCTTGTCCATCACACCATTCTCCTAATGATGTGATCCTGTCATCAAATGACATCTCATGTCCATGGCTAGGAAACCTTAACCATCTTTGATCAAGGAGCTAGTCTATTAGAGGCATACTAGGGACATGGTTTGTCTATGTATCCAGACATGCATCTAAGTCTCCGATCAATACAATTATAGCATGGATAATAAACGATTATCATGAACAAGGAAATATGATAATAACTAATTTATTATTGCCTCTATGGCATATTTCCAACAGTCTCCCACTTGCACTAGAGTCAATAATCTAGTTCACATCACCATGTGATCCGCATTGTTATGAATCTAACACCCAATGAGTTTCGGGGCTCGATCATGCTTTGCATGTGAGAGAGGTCTTTTAGTCAATGGGTCTGCAACATTCAGATCTGTGTGTACTTTGCAAATCTCTATGTTAAACTGTAAACACTACTACTACACTCCACTTGGTACTATTCCAAATGGCTGCTCCACTACACGTATCTAGATTGCTACTCCGAGTCATCCGGATTGGTGTTAAAGCTTGCATCGATGTAACTCTTTACGATGAACTCTTTATCACCTCCATAATCGAGAAATATCTCCTTAGTCCACTGGTTACTAGGGATAACTTTGAACGCTGTCCAGTGATCCACTCCTGGACCACTCTTGTACTCCTTGTCAGACTCATGGCAAGGCACACACATGTGCGGTACACAGCATGACATAATATAGAGCCTATGGCTAAAGCATAGGGGACGACATTCGTCTTTTCTCTTTCTTCTGCTATTGTCGAGCTTTGAGTCTCACTCAACTTCACACCTTACAAATCAGGCGAGAACTCTTTCTCTGACTGATCCATTTTGAACTCTTTCAAAATATTGTCAAGGTATGTACTCATTGAAAGTTTCATCAAGCATCTTGATCTATCTCTATAGATCTTAATGCTCAACCATTAGGTAGCTTTATCCAGGTCTTCCTTTGAAAATCATTTTTCAAACAACCGTTTATGCTTTCTAGAAATTATACGTTATTTCCGATCAACAACATGTCATCCACATATACTTATCAGAAATTCTATAGTGCTCCCACTCACTTTATTGTAAATACAAGTTTCTCGTAAACTTTGTATGAACTACAAAACTTTGATCACCTCATCAAAGTGTATATTCCAACTCCGAGATGCTTGCTCCAGCCTTTAGATGGATTTGTTGGATCTCGCTCACCTTTTTAGCATCCTTAGGACTGACAAAACCTTCTGGTTTTATCACATACAACCTTTCCTCAAGTAAACCGTTAAGGAAACGATGTTTTGACATCCATCTGCCAGATTTCATAATTTAAAAATGCAGCAACTGCTAACATAATTCCATCAGACTTTAGCATCGCTACGAGTGAGAAAGTCTGATCTTAGTCAACTCCTTGAACTTGCCAGAAACTTCTTAGCGACAAGTCGAGCTTTATAAATGGTG
Organism: Hordeum marinum; assembly: GCA_022496015.1. NCBI lineage: Eukaryota > Viridiplantae > Streptophyta > Magnoliopsida > Poales > Poaceae > Hordeum > Hordeum marinum. The sequence continues at coordinate 109,547,296 of CM039673.1, forward strand.
ACATTCACCATCAGTGTCTGTCTTCATTATAAAGGTCCATTTGTACTCAACGACCTGCCATCCAACGAGCAAGTCTACCAATGTCTATACTTGATTTTCATACATGGATCCTTTCTCGGATTTCATGGCCTCTAACCATTTGTCGGAATCCGGGCCCATCATCGCGCCTCCACAGCTCGTAGGTTCATTGTTGTCCAACAACATGACCTTCAAGACAAGGTTTTCGTACCTCTCAAGAGCAGTACACATCCTTGTCGACCGACGAGGTTCGATAGTAACTTGATCTGAAGCTTCATGATCATCATCATTAACTTCCTCTTCAACTATCATAGGCTTCACAGAAACATCTTCCTGTGCTGCGCTACTCTCTGGTTGAACAAAGGTTCAACAACCTCATCAAGTTCTATCTTCCTCCCACTCAATTCTTTCCAGAGAAACTCTTTCTCGAGAAATGACCCGATTTTAGCAACAAACACTTTGCACTTGGATGTGAGATAGAAGGTATACCCAACTGTTCTTAGGGTATTCTATGAAGATGCATTTGTTCGCTTTGGGTTCGAGCTTATTAGGTGAAAACCCTTCTTACATAAGCGTCGCAGCCCCAAACATTAAGAAATGATAGCTCAGGTTTCTGCCAAACCATATGGTGTCATCTCAACGGATTTAGATGGTGCCCTATTTAAAGTGAATGTGGTTGTCTCTAATGCATAACCACAAAACTACAGTAGCATAATGATAAGAGACATCATAGCATGCACCATATCCAATAGAGCACGACTATGACGTTCGGACACACCATCACACTATGGTGTTCCACGTGGCGTGAGTTGTGAAACAACTTTCACATTGTCTAAATTTGTATGCCAAACTCGTAACTCAGATATTCACCTCCATGATCATATCGCAGACATTTTTATCTTCTTGCCACGATGATCTTAAACTTCACTCTGAATTTGCTTGAAATTTTCAAAAGATTCAGACTTGTGTTTCATTAAGTAAACATACACTATATCCTTTAAAATCATCAGTGAAGGTAAGAAAATAACGATATCCACCGCACACTACAAGACTCATTGGATTGCATACATCAACATGTATCATTTCCAATAAATCACTTCCCCGCTCCATCAATCCAGAAAATAGGGTCCTTAGTCATCTTGCCCAAGAGGCATGGTTCGCATGTCTCAACCGATTCGAAATCGAATGAGTCCAAAGATCCATCAGCATGGAGTTTCTTCAGGCGGTTTATACCAATATGACATTTTGCGGCAGTGCCACAAGTACTATCATTATTAACTTTGTATCTTTTGGCATCAATCTTATGAACATGTGTATTACTACGATCAAGATTTCAACAAACCATTCTCACTGGGTGCATGACCATTGAAGTTATTATTCATGTAAACATAATAACCATTATTCTCTAACTTAAATGAATAACCGTGTTTCAATAAACACGATCTAATCACATTCATGCTCAACGCAAAACACCAAATACCATTTATTTAGGTTTTTCACTAATCCCGAAGGTAGAGAGAGCGTGCGATGTTGATCACATCAACCTTGGAAACATTTCCAACACACATCGTCACCTCACCCTTAGCTAGTTCTCCGTTTATTCCGTAGCCTTTATTTCTTGTTACTAACATTTAGCAACCGAACCGGTATCCAATACCCAGGTGCTACTAGGAGTACTCGCAAGGTACACATCATTAACACGTATATCAAATATACTTCTGTCGACATTGCCAGCCTTCTTATCTACCAAGCATCTAGGGTTGTTCCGCTTCAGCGACCGCTCTCCTCATAATCGAAGCACTTAGTCTCGGGTTTGGGTTCAACTTTGGGTTGCTTCACTGGAGCAGCAACTAACTTGCCACCCATGAAGTTTTCCTCCTTGCCCTTGCCCTTCTCGAAACTAGTGGTTTTACTAACCATCAACACTTGACGCTCCTTCTTGATTTCTACCTTCGTGGTGTCAAACATCACGAACAGCTCAGGGATCATTATTTCTATCCCTGGCATTTTATAGTTCATCACCAAGTTCTAGTAGCTTAGTGACAGTGACTTGGAGAACTATATCAATCACTATCTTATCTGGAAGATCAACTCCCACTCGATTCAAGCGATTGTTGCACCCAGACAATCTGAGCACATGCTCAACGATTGAGCTATTCTCTTTCATCTTGCAGGCAAAGAATCTTGTTGGAGATCTCATATCTCGCAACATGGGCACGAGCCTGAGATCCTAATTTCAGCTCTTAGAACATCTCATATGTTCTGTGACGTTCAAAACGTTTTAGAGCCTCAATTTTGAGCCGTAATGTATGACGCACTAAACTATCAAGTAGTCATCAAAACGTGCCTGTCATATGTTCACAACATCTACAGACGACGCTAGAGGGGTTGACGCACCGAGAGGTGCATTAAGGACATAAGCCTTCTGTGTAGCAATGAGGACAATCCTCAGGTCACGGACCCAGTCCGCAATATTGCTACCATCATCTTTCAACTCTATTTCTCTAGGAACATATAAAAAATTCAAGAGAGCTACAGCGCGAGCAAGTAATCTACAACATAATTTGCAAAGGCACTACTGACTATGTTCATGATAATGAGTTCAATTAATCATATTACTGAAGAACTCCCACTCAAATTGACATCCCTCCTGTCAATCGAGTGACACATGATCCAAATTTACCAACTCAAGTCCGATCATCATGTGAGTTGAGGTGGTTTCAATGGTGAACATCATCATGTTGATCATATCTACTATAGGACTCATGTTCGACCTTTCGGTCTCTTGTGTTCCGAGGCCATGTCTGTACATGCTAGGGTCCTCAAGTTTAACCGAGTGTTATGCATGTGCAATACTGGCTTGCACCCATTCTATGTGAACGTAGAGTCTATCACACCCGATGATCATGTGGTGTCTCGACACGATGAACTTTCGGAATGGTGCACACTCGGGGAGAACACAATTTATCTTGAAATTCAGTGAGGGATGACCTTATAATGCTACCGTCATCCTAAGTAAAACAAGGTGCATATTAGGATTAACATCACATGCAAATCATAAGTGACATGATATGGCCATGAACTTGTGCTTTTGATCTCCATCTTAAAAGCACCGGCATGATCTCTATCATCACTGGCATGACACCATGATCTCCATCAACGTGTCGCCATCGGGGTTGTCGCGCCCACCATGCTTCTACTACTATTGCTACCGTTTATCAATAAAGTAAAGCATTACATAGTGCTTAATGATTGACACGCAGGTCATACAATAATTAAAGACAATCCTATGGCTCCTGCCGGTTGCCGTACTCATCGACATGCAAGTCATGATATTCTATACATCACATGATCATCTCATACATCACATATATCACATCATGTAATTGGCCATATCACATCACAACATACCCTGCAAAAACAAGTTAGACATCCTCTAATTGTTGTTGCATGTTTTACGTGGCTGCTACGGGTTCTACCAGGAACAACTCTCACCTACGCATAAACCAAAACGGTGATACATTAGTTGCTTTTCAACCTTCTCAGGGACCGCCTTTGTCGAATCCGATCCAACTAAAGTGAGAGAAACCGGCACCCGCAAGCCATCTATGCAACAAGTTGCAGTTGAGGGAACCGGTCTCTCGTAAGCGTATGAGTAATTTTGGTCCGGGCCGCTTCATAGCACAATACCGCTCAACCAAAACACAACCAAGGGAGGAAGCAATCTAAGCATCAACGCCCACAAACTCTTTGTGTTCTACTCGAGATCTCATCTACGCATAGACCTAGCTCATGATGCCACTATTGGGAAACATTGCACGAGAAACAAAAATTTTCCTACGCACACGTAGATCTATCCATGGTGATGAGCATCTATGAGAGGGAGAGTGGATCTACGTACCTTGTAGATTGCTAAGCGGGAAGCGTTAAGAAACACGGTTGGTGTAGTCGAACGTCTTCGCGATCCAAATCGCCGAGCGTCCCGCGATCTCATCACAATCCGTCCCGCGATCCAATCACGATCCGTCCTGCGAACTCATCATGATCCGTCCTGTGATATCATCATGATCCACCTCGCGATCTTGATCACGGTCCTTTCGATCTACCGCCGAACGGACGGCACCTCCGCGTTCAGCACACGTGCAGCTTGATGACGATCTCCGCCTTCTTGATCTAGCAAGAGGGAGCAGAGAGGTAGAAGAGTTCTCCGGCAGCGTGACGACGCTTCGACGATGGTGGTGGAGCTATTCCGGCAGGGCTTCGCCTAAGCACTGCAGAAATCCGATCTAGAGGAGAAACTATGCACTGGACGAACGGGTAGCACGTGGCTGAAAAAACTAGTGCAAAAACCCTAAAACAAGCAGTATATATATAGGAGGAAGAGAGGAGGAGGCTTGGCCCACCAAGGAGGAGGCCGAACCAAGAGGGAGAGGTGGAATCCACCTCCAATCCTAGTAGGACTAGGATTCACCCTATTTTTGCCTTTTTCCACTTTTTCTCTTTGGGATTTTTCACCCTAGCCGCATGGGCTTTGTGTGGGACTTCCACCAGCCTACTAAGGGCTGGTATTCACTCTCCCACAGCCCATGTAGCCTCTTGGGTCAAAGTACCCCTCCCGATGGTCTCCCGATACACTACCGACACTCTTGGTACACTACCGATGAGCCCGAAACTTTTCTGGTGACCAAAATAGGACTTCGTATATATCAATATTTACCTCTGGACCATTCCGGAGCTCCCCGCGACGTCCGGTATCTCATCTGGGACTCCAAACAACCTTCGGTCACCATCATACATAACTCTATACTACCGAAACGTCACCAAACCTTAAGTGTGTAGACCCTGCGGGTTCGAGAACTATGTAGACATGACCGAGACACCTCTACGATCAATAACAAATAGCGGGACCCGGATGCCCATATTGGTTCCTATATATTCTACGAAGATCTTTATCAGTCAAACCTCTATGTCAAGGATTCTGTTAATCCCGTATGATGTTCCCTTTGTTTTTCGGTATGTTACTTGCCCGAGATTCGATCGTCGGTATCTCCTGTTGGAAATATGCCCTAGAGGCAATAATAAATTAGTTATTATCATATTTCCTTGTTCATGATAATCGTTTATTATCCATGCTATAATTGTATTGATCGCAGACTTAGATGCATGTGTGGATACATAGACAAAACCATGTCCCTGGTATGCCTCTAATAGACTAGCTCGTTGATCAAAAGATGGTTAAGGTTTCCTAGCCATGGACATGAGATGTCCTTTGTTAACGGGATCACATCATTAGGAGAATGGTGTGATGGACAAGACCCAAACTACAAACGTAATATATGATCGTGTCGGTTTATTGCTACAGTTTTCTGCATGTCAAGTATATGTTCCTATGACCATGAGATCATGCAACTCACAGATATTGTAGGAGTGCCTTCGGTGTATCAAACGTCGCAACATAACTAGGTGACTACAAAGGTGCTCTACAGGTATCTCCGATGGTGTCTGTTGAGTTCGCTTGGATCGAGTCTGGGATTTGTTACTCCGTGTGACTGAGAGGTATCTCAGGGCCCACTCGGTAATACAACATTGAAAATGAGCCTTGCAAGCAATGTGACTAATTGTTAGTTGCGGGATCTTGTATTATGGAACGCGTAAAGAGACTTGCCGGTAACAAGGTTGAACTAGGTATGGAGATACCGACGATCGAATCTCGGGCAAGTAACATACTGAAGAACAAAGGGAACATCATACGGGATTAACTGAATCCTTGACATAGAGGTTCGACCGATAAAGATTTTTGTAGAATATGTAGGAACCAATGTGGACATCCAGGTCCCGCCATTTTTTATTGACCGTAGAGGTGTCTCGGTCATGTCTACATAGTTCTCGAACCCGCAGGGTCTGCACACTTAAGGTTCGGTGACGTTTCGGTCGTATAGAGTTATGTATGGTGGTGACCGAGGTTGTTCGGAGTCCCGGATGAGATCCCAGACGTCACGAGGAGCTCCGGAATGGTCCGGAGGTAAATATTCATATATAGGAAGTCCCAGTTTGGTCGTCGGAAAAGTTTCGGGCTCATCGGTAGTGTACCGGGAGACCTCCGGGAGGGGTATTTCGACCCTAGAGGGTCCATGGGCTGTGGGAGAATAATAACCAGCCCTTAGTGGGCTGGTGGGACAGCCACAAAAGGCCCATGGCGCCAGGAAGAAAAACCCAAAGGAAAAAGAGTGGAAAAAGGCAAAAAAGAGAGACTCCTACTCCTACTAGGAGTGGAGGAGGAGTAGGACTCCTCCTCCTTGGCTCGGCCGACTCAAGGAGGGCCTTGGCCCTGCGCCAAGGCAGCCTCTCCTCTCCTCCTATATATACTGGTGGAATAGAAGGGTTTTTGACAGATTTTACGGCCACGTGCTACCTGTTCCACCACTGCTCCTCTAGATCGATTTTCCGCAGTGCTTAGGCAAAGCCCTGCCGGAATCACTCCACCACCATCGCCGGAGCGCCGTCACGCTGCCGGCGAACTCTTCTACCTCTCCGTCCCCTCTTGCTGGATCGAGAAGGCAGAGATCGTCATCAAGCTGTACGTGTGCTGAACGCGGAGGTGCCGTCCGTTCGGCGCTAGATTGGAAGGACCGTGATCGAGATCGCGAGATGGTTTGTGATGAGATCGCGGAACAGATCGTGATGAGTTCGTGGGACAGATCGTGATCAAGATCGTGAGACGGATCATGATGAGATCGTGGGACGCTCGGCGATTTGGATCGCGAAGATGTTTGACTACACCAACCAGGTTTCTTAATGCTTCCCGCTTAGCGATCTATAAGGGTACATAGATCCACTCTCCCTCTCGTAGATGCTCATCACCATGGATAGGTTTGTGTGTGCTTAGGAAATTTTTTGTTTCCCATGCGACGTTCCCCAACAGTGGCATCATGAGCTAGGTTTATGGTTCGATGAGATCTCGAGTTGAACACAAAAGGTTCGTGGGCGTTGATGCTTAGATTGCTTCCTCCCTTGGTCGGATTTTGGTTCAGCGGGATTGTGAGATGAAGCGGCCCGGACTAACATTACTCGTACGCTTACGAGAGACCGGTTCCCTCGACGCAACTTATTGCATAGATGGCTTGCGGGTGATAGTTTCTCTCACTTTAGTTGGATCGGATCCGACAAAGGCGGTCCTTGAGAAGGTTGAAAAGCAAACTAGTGTATCACCGTTGTGGTTTATGCGTAGGTGAGAATTTTTCTTGCTAGATACCCGTAGCAGCCACGTAAAACATGCAACAACAATTAGAGGACGTCTAACTTGTTTTTGCAGGGTATGTTGTGATATGATATGGCCAATTACATGATGTGATATATGTGATGTATGAGATGATCATGTGATGTATAGATTATCACGACTTGCATGTCGATGAATACGGCAACCGGCAGGAGCCATAGGGTTGTATTTAATTATTGTATGACCTGCGTGTCAATCATTAAGCGCTATGTAATGCTTTACTTTATCGCTATGGTAGCAATAGTAGTAGAAGCATGTGGGGCGCGACAACCCCGATGGCGACACGTTGATGGAGATCAAGATGACGGAGATCATGGTGTCATGCCGGTGACGATGGAGATCATGCCGGTGCTTTCTAGATGGAGATCAAAAGCACAAGTTCATGGCCATATCATGTCACTTATGATTTGCATGTGATGTTAATCCTTTATGCACCTTGTTTTGCTTAGGACGACGGTAGCATTATAAGGTGATCCCTCACTTAATTTCAAGATAAATTGTGTTCTCCCCGAGTGTGCACCGTTGCGAAAGTTCGTCGTGTTGAGACACCACGTGATGATCGGGTGTGATAGACTCTATGTTCACATACAACGGGTGCATGCCAGTGTTGCACATGCAGAACACTCGGGTTAATCTTGACGAGCCTAGCATGTACAGAGATGGCCTCGGAACACAAGAGACCGAAAGGTCGAACATGAGTCATATAGTAGATATGATCAACATAATGATGTTCACCGTTGCAGCCACCTCAACTCATGTGATGATCGGACTTCAGTTGGTGAATTTGGATCATGCATCACTCGAATGATCGAAGGGATGTCAATTTGAGTGGGAGTTCTTAAGTAATATGATTAATTGAACTCATTAGCATGAACATAGTCAATAGTGTCTTTGCAAATTATGTTGTAGATTACTAGCTCACGTTGTAGCTCCCTTGGACTTTTATATGTTCCTAGAGAAATAGAGTTGAAAGATAATGGTAGCAATATTGTGGACTGGGTCCGTGATCTGAGGATTTTCCTCATTGCTGCACAGAAGGCTTATGTCCTTAATGCACCGCTCGGTGCGCCAACCCCTCTAGCGTCCTCTGTAGATGTTGTGAACATCTAACAGGCACGTTCTGATGACTACTTGATAGTTTAGTGCGTCATGCATTACGGCTTAGAATTGAGGCTCCAAAACGTTTTGATCATCACGGAACATATGAGATGTTTCTAAGAGCTGAAATTAGGATCTCAGGCTCGTGCCCGTGTTGCGAGATATGAGATCTCCAACAAGATTCTTTGCCTGCAAGAAGAAAGAGAATAGCTCAATCGTTGAGCATGCACTCAGATTGTCTGGGTTCTACAATCACTTGAATCAAGTGGGAGTTGATCTTCCACATAAGATAGTGATTGACATAGTTCTCCAAGTCACTGTCACTAAGCTACTAGAACTTGGTGATGAACTATAAATTGCCAGGGATAGAAAAAATGATTCCTGAGCTGTTCGCGATGTTTGACACCGCGAAGGTAGAAATCAAGCAGGAGCGTCAAGTGTTGATCGTTAATCAAACCACTAGTTTTGAGAAAGGCAAGAGCAAGGAGGGAAACTTCATGGATAGCAAGTCAGTTGCTGCTCCAGTGAAGCAAACCCAAAGTTGAACTCAAACCCGAGACTAAGTGCTTCTGTTATGAGGTGAGCGGTCGCTGAAGCGGAACAACCCTAGATACTTGGTAGATAAGAAGGCTGGCAACATCGACAGAAGTATATTTGATATACGTGTTATTGATGTGTACCTTGCTAATACTCCTAGTAGCACCTGAGTATTGGATACTGGTTCCGTTGCTAAATGTTAGTAACTCGAAGGAAAAGCTATGGAATAAACGGAGAACTAACTAAGGGTGAGGTGACGATGTATGTTAGAAATGTTTCCAAATTTTATGTGATCAACATTGCACGCTCTCTCTACCTTCAGGATTAGTGACGAACCTAAATAAATGTTATTTGGTGTTTTGCGATCAGCATGAACATGATTAGATCATGTTTATTGCAATACGGTTATTCATTTGAATTAGAGAATAATGGTTATTATGTTTACATGAATAATACCTTCAATGGTCATGCACCCAGTGAGAATGGTTTGTTGAAATCTTGATCGTAGTAATACACATGTTCATAACATTGATGTCAAAAGATACAGAGTTAATAATGATAGTACCACATACTTGTGGCACTGCCGCAAAATGTCATATTGGTATAAAGCGCATGAAGAAACTCCATGCTGATGGATCTTTGGACTCATTCGATTTCGAATCGGTTGAGACATGCGAACCATGCCTCTTGGGCAAGATGACTAAAGGACCCCGTTGGATGGAGCGGGCAAGTGATTCATTGGAAATGATACATGTTGACGTATGCAATCCAATGAGTCTTGTAGCGTGCAGTGGATATCGTTATTTTCTTACCTTCACTGATGATTTGAGTAGATATAGTGTATATTTACTTAATGAAACACAAGTCTGAATCGTTTGAAAGGTTCAAGCAAATTCAGAGTGAAGTTTAAGATCATCCTGACAAGAAGATAAAAATGACTGCCATATGATCGTGGAGGTGAATATCTGAGTTACGAGTTTGGCATACAACTTAAGACAATGTGAAATTTGTTTCACAACTAACGCCACTTAAAACACCATAGTGTGATGGTGTGTCCGAATGTCATAGTCATGCTCTATTGCATATAGTGCGTGCTATGATGTCTCTTATCGTTTTACTACTATAATTTTGGGGTTATGCATTAGAGACAACGACATTCACTTTAAATAGGGCACCATCTAAATCCGTTGAGATGACACCGTGTGAATTATGGTTTGATAGAAACCTAAGCTGTCATTTCTTAATGTTTGGGGCCGCGACACTTGTGTGGAAAATGTTTTCACCTAATGAGGTCGAACCCAAGGCAGACAAATGCATCTTCATAGAATACCCTAAGATCACTTGGGTGAACCTTCTATCTCAGATCCAAGTGCAAAGTGTTTGTTGCTTAAACGGATCCTTTCTCGAGGAAATGTTTCTCTCGAAATAATTGAGTGGGAGGAAGATAGAACTTGATGAGGTTTTGAAACCTTTGTTCAACCAGAGAGTAGCGCAGCGCAGAAAGATGTTTCTGTGAAGCCTGCGTTAGTTGAAGAGGAAGTTAATGATGATGATCATGAAGCTTCAGGATCAAGTTACTATCGAACTTCGTAGGTCGACAAGGATGTGTACTGCTCCTAAGCGGTACGACAACCCTGTCTTGGAGGTCATGTTGTTGGACAACGATGAACCTACGAGCTATGGAGAAGCGATGATGGGCCCGGATTCTGACAAATGGTTGGAGGCCATGAAATCTGAGATAGGATCCATGTGTGAAAACCAAGTATAGACTTTGGTAGACTTGGTCGTTAGACAGCAGGTCGTTAAGTACAAATGGATCTTTAAAATGAAGACAAACACTGATGGTAAATGTCACCATTTGTAAAGCTCGACTTGTTGCAAAGATGTTTGTGACAAGTTCAAGGAGTTGACTGTGATGAGGCTTTCTCACTCGTAGTGATGCTAAAAGTCTGTAGGAATTATGTTAGTAGTAGCTGCATTTTCAATTATGAAATCTGGCAGATGGATGTCAAAACATCGTTTCCTTAACGGTTTACTTGAGGAAAGGTTGTATGTGATACAACCAGAAGGTTTTGTCAGTCCTAAGGATGCTAAAAGGTGAGCAAGCTTCAGTGATCCTTCTATGGACTGAAGCAAGCATCTTGGAGTTGGAATATACGCTTTGATGAGTTGATCAAAGTTTTTGAGTTTATACAAAGTTTACGAGAAACTTGTATTTACAATAAAGTGAGTGGGAGCACTATAGAATTTCTGATAAGTATATGTGGATGACATGTTGTTGATCGGAAATAATGTAGAATTTCTAGAAAGCATAAACAGTTATTTGGAAAGTGATTTTCAAAGTAAAACCTGGATAAAACTACCTAATTATTGAGCATCAAGATCTATAGAGATAGATCAAAGATGACTTGATGAGACTTTCAATGAGTACATACCTTGACAAAGATTTTGAAAGAGTTCAAAATGGATCAGTCAGAGAAAGAGTTCTCGCCTGATTTGTAAGGTGTGAAGTTGAGTGAGACTCAAAGCTCGACCACGGCAGAAGAAAGAGAAAGGACGAACGTCGTCCCCTATGCCTTAGCCATAGGCTCTGTATAGTATGCCATGCTATGTACCGCACTTATGTGTGCCTTGCCATGAGTCCGTCAAGGGGTGCAAGAGTGATCCAGGAGTGGATCACTGGACAGCGGTCAACATTATCCTTAGTGACTAAAAGACTAAAGGAATTGTTTCTCGATTATGGAGGTGATAAAGGGTTCGTCGTAAGGAGTTACGTCGATGCAAGCTTTAACACTAATCTGGATGACTCGTAGTAGCAATCTGGATACGTATAGTGGAGCAGCCATTTGGAATAGTACCAAGTGGAGTGTAGTAGCAGTGTTTACAGTTTGACATAGGGATTTGCAAAGTGCACACGGATCTGAATGTTATAGACCCGTTGACTATAAGACCTCTCTCACATGCAAAGTATGATCGCACCCCAAAACTCATTGGGTGTTAGATTCATAACAATGCGAATCACATGGTGATGTGAACTGGATTATTGACTCTAGTGCAAGTGGGAGACTGTTGGAAATATGCCCTAGAGGCAATAATAAATTAGTTATTATCCGATTTCCTTGTTCATGATAATCGTTTATTATCCATGGTATAATTGTATTGATCGGAGACTTAGATGCATGTGTGGATACATAGACAAAACCATGTCCCTAGTATGCCTCTAATAGACTAGCTCGTTGATCAAAAGATGGTTAAGGTTTCCTAGCCATGGAAATGAGATGTCATTTGATAACGGGATCACATCATTAGGAGAATGATGTGATGGACAAGACCCAAACTACAAACGTAGCATATGATCGTGTTAGTTTATTGCTACTGTTTTCTGCATGTCAAGTATATGTTCCTATGACCATGAGATCATGCAACTCACAAATATCCGAGGAGTGCCTTGTGTGTATCAAACGTCGCAACGTAACTGGGTGACTACAAAGGTGCTCTACAGGTATCTCCAATGGTGTCTGTTGAGTTGGCATGGATCGAGACTGGGATTTGTTACTCCGTGTGACGGAGAGGTATCTCAGGGCCCACTCGGTAATACAACATCACAAATGAGCCTTGCAAGCAATGTGGCTAATTGTTAGTTGTGGGATCTTGTATTATGGAACGAGTAAAGAGACTTGCCGGTAACGAGGTTGAACTAGGTATGGAGATACCGACGATCGAATCTCGGGCAAGTAACATACCGAAGAACAAAGGGAACATCATACGGGATTAACTGAATCCTTGACATAGAGGTTCGACCGATAAAGATCTTCATAGAATATGTAGGAACCAATGTGGACATCTAGGTCCCGCCATTGGTTATTGACCGTAGAGGTGTCTCGGTCATGTCTACATAGTTCTCGAACCCGTAGGGTCTGCACACTTAAGGTTCGTTGACGTTTCGGTAGTATAGAGTTATGTATGGTGGTGACCGAAGGTTGTTCGGAGTCCCGGATGAGATCCCGAACGTCACGAGGAGCTCCAGAATGGTCCGGAGGTAGAGATTCATATATAGGAAGTCCCAGTTTGGTCGCCGGAAAAGTTTCGGGCTCATCGGTAGTGTACCGGGAGTGCCGGTAGTGTACCGGGAGACCTCCGGGAGGGGTATTTCGACCCTAGAGGGTCCATGGGCTGTGGGAGAATAATAACCAGCCCTTAGTGGGCTGGTGGAACAGCCACAAAAGGCCCATGGCACCAAGAAGAAAAACCCAAAGGAAAAAGAGTGGAAAAAGGCAAAAAAGAGAGAGTCCTACTCCTACTAGGAGTGGAGGAGGAGTAGGACTCCTCCTCCTTGGCTCGGCCGACTCAAGGAGGGCCTTGGCCCTGCGCCAAGGCAGCCTCTCCTCTCCTCCTATATATACTGGTGGAATAGAAGGGTTTTAGACAGATTTTATGGCCACGTGCTACCCGTTCCATCAGTGCTCCTCTAGATCGATTTTCCGCAGAACTTAGGCGAAGCCCTGCCGGAATCACTCCACCACCATCGCCGGAGCGCCGTCACGCTGCCGGCGAACTCTTCTACCTCTCCGCCCCTCTTGCTGGATCAAGAAGGCGGAGATCGTCATCAAGCTGTACGTGTGCTGAACGCGGAGGTGCCGTCCGTTCGGCGCTAGATCGGAAGGACCGTGATCGAGATCGCGAGACGGGTTGTGATGAGATCGCGGAACGGATCGTGATGAGTTCGGGGACAGATCGTGATCAAGATCGTGAGATGGATCGTGATGAAATCGTGGGACGCTCGGCGATTTGGATCGCGAAGATGTTCGACTACACCAACCGCGTTTCTTAACGCTTCCTGCTTAGCGATCTACAAGGGTACGTAGATCCACTCTCCCTCTCGTAGATGCTCATCACCATGGATAGGTTTGCGTGTGCGTACGAAATGTTTTGTTTCCCATGCGACGTTCCCCAACATCTCCATACCTAGTTCAACCTCGTTACCGGCAAGTCTTTTTACTCGTTCCGTAATACAAGATCCCGTAACTAACACTTAGTCACATTGCTTGCTAGGCTTATTGTGATGTATTACCGAGTGGGCCCTAAGACACCTCTCCATCACACAGAGTAACAAATCCCAGTCTTGATCCTTGCCAACTCAACAGACACCCTCGAAGATACCTTTAGAGCACCTTTATAGTCACCCGGTTACGTTGCTACGTTTGATACACATAAGGCACTCCTCCGGTGTCAGTGAGTTGCATGATCTCATGGTCACAGGAACAAATTAATACTTGGCATGCAGAAAACAGTAGCTATAAACTGACACGATCATACGCTACATTTGTAGTTTGGGTCTTTTCCATCACACCATTCTCCTAATGATGTGATCCCATTATCAAATGACATCTCATGTCCATGGCTAGGAAACCTTAACCATCTTTGATCAACGAGCTAGTCTACTAGAGGCATACTAGGGACATGGTTTTGTCTATGTACCCACACATGCATCTAAGTCTCCGATCAATACAATTATAGCATGGATAATAAACAATTATCATGAACAAGGAAATATGATAATAACTAATTTATTATTGCCTCTAAGGCATATTTCCAACAATCTCTGACTTAACCATCTCTGTGGGTCCTGCCTCTGTTGATCCGCCTCTGAGTGAGGACGTCTCTTGCATCAAACCATGGGTTCCGCTCCTCACCAAACGGGCGCCTATCGTCCTGGTGCCGGGGCACGTACGGACCACTTCGCGGAGGAGTAGGCACTCGACAGTGGTCATCACGGTGAAAGTGATCTCGTCCCTGATCCCAGTACCGATCTTCACGGAAACCTCCGCCCCTGCGACGTAGAGGCGAACCTGGACTGTGCGCCGACTGAATAATGCCGACCTTTGGTGAATTGTTGTGTATTCTATTGCGCGACTAAGAAACGGCTGAGTTCTGGCGCTGCACTGCATCAAGCACCGCTCGAATCTGTAGCAAACCTCTACCAGCCTCTGAACGTGACGGCTGAATGGAATCGGCAATCCTGGCCGCTGCTGCAACATTTAAGACTGGAGTGCGGTATACCTCAATATTGTTTCGAGAACCACTCGAAAACCGCTGTCGCTGCCGTCGACTAGGAGGTGGTGGACGCTGGCAAGCGCACTTGTCGAGTTCCTTCTGAAGCTCTTCGAGCCGAATGCGCGTGGCCTCCAAGGCCTGGGCCTCAGCGGTCGCACCGACGATGGGCGTATGGAGAACCTCCTCATCCCGGTGCGGCTGGTCATTCGACGCCCCACCATCCTCGCGCCTGTCGCGACCGAAGCCAGGCGGCGGGCTCTGATGTGAACCAGCCATAAGAACCTTCGCTGCGTGATCGCAACTCTCGCACTCGGAGGGAACGTCAGACTGATCTGACCCTGAGTCAAACACACTGTGAAGTGACTCAGCGGGCTCGATTGCCGCAATCTGTAGAGATGAAACTTGGCGAGCCATCGCATGCCTCACCCATCGCCAGAGCCGTGAGCGATCGGATCGCGTGCGGCGGCGAACAACGGGGAGGGCCGAGGAGTACGGAGTCGACGACTGCCTCAGAATAACACCGCAGGAGTTCGCGCGGAAGTGCGCCGCCCCGCGGATTGGGAGTACCTCAACATCTAGAGACGCCTCCACAAGTCCTCCAATATAGTGTTCTTACGTAGGGTATGTAGGTCAGGTCTAAAACTCTATCCTAGGTACATATCCTCGTCACAAGCTATTCAAAATGGACTTGTAGACAACGAGAATCTCGTCGTTGAACGGATACTGTGCTGTTGCTTCCTGACACGCTTTCTTCGTGAATATTATCAAAATATATTACGTACATTTTCATTGATGGAAGGAGTACAAAAAAGGATACAAACGCATGACACAAACGCGAAAAGACTTGAACACGATGCCCCAAGCAGAGGAACAAGGAATGCTCGGTCAGAACAGATGATCTGTGCATGCTCGGTCAGAACAGATGATCTGTGCAAGTAGCATCTCGATCCATCTATTGATCTCTAGTTGAGCTCATGACCAGCGTGTCACGTGTCCACCATGGGCAGCAAGCTCATCCGCACGAGGGTGCATGCAGTACGATGTCAGATCGAAATCGGCATCATGAGACTGGCGAGTGTGAGCGTGGAAGGAAACAATGATAGAAAGAGCTTAGATGTTGATCAGAGACACTGGCTTAAACAAATCGCCAGTGCTCCACGTTGGTCACGCCATTCTCTTCTCGCTCCCAGCGACCCACCCGCAACAGCCATCCCACATATGGTTGGTGGTTTGCCCGTGCCACTCTCCTTTCCTTCCTCGCCAATCGGCTATAAATATACGCGCCCACTGATCATCGTGGAGCACGAGTCAGCCAGTCGCCTAAACTCTGCCATGGGTCCGGTTGTGCTCCTGCTCCTTGCCGTTGCCGTTGCCGTCTTCGCCGCGCCGGCGGCGGCCGAGCTGCCGCGGCTGGAGCACTCGCCCAAGGAGGATGGGTCGCTGTCCATCCTTGCCGTCGGCGACTGGGGGAGGCGTGGGGAGTTCAACCAGTCCCGGGTCGCCACCCAGGTACGTACTACTGATCTGCTACATGGCAGTATGGCACACACATATGGCTTGCCTTCTTGATCGGTGACACCACCAGCTGCATGCGGTAGCAAGCCATTTGCCCGCCAAAAAATGCTGTGCTTTAAACATGCATGCGAAGTATGCCAGATTCAAGGATAATGTTGATATGTCACAAGTGCTAACGGCGACAAAGTTGGCCTTTTTTTTATGTCGCGCTATCTTGGATATGATCATGTGCCATTGCTGTGGAATCTTATGCTTGGGTGGCAGGGTGGAACATCTTTTGGAAGAGCTTAAAACATAGCGGCATGGTATACAGCTGGACAAGGACAATAGACTAACCGTATTTTCATCTTTTGTGTGTTCATACATATAGGAGAAATGATATGATTTGCATGCACACGGTGGAGCATAACCATTTCATGACAGACAGCCATTAAACACATGCCTGTTATTAAAAGATAAACAATAATTATCTAAGAAAAACACTATTTTATTTTTTTGTAATTAAACAAAAATTGCTTGTCTGTTGGGCAGACTGGCTGAGTGAATATGGTCTCAAATGATCTTTCTTTGTGGCAAAGAATATCTTTTTTTCTCTGCATCAATCGATGCATGCAGCCATCTTATTAGATAGTTTCGAAACAAAATGACAGGTCCACAATGCGTTCAGGCGCTAATGCATAACAAAGAGAAATATAAATCGAGCGGTCACATCCGGCGCTTTGTAACAATAGACTACGATGCCTACACACCTAGCCTATTATTAACACGCCATTCAAATCAATCGAAGATAACCCGTGCGACCATTTTCCACCGGTTGCATCCAATATTCATATGCTCCCTGGAGTCCGCAAGGCTGAGCAATGATCACGTACAAATCCAAGATGTTGCTTTGAAGATAATCTGCAAAAAGTTATTAAAATTCTTGCCATTAAAAATCATGTCATTCCTGGTGTTTCATATAGCCCAAAATAGAGCACATATCCCAACTCTGATACGCTGCGCTATTGTAACGTCTACTCCATTGAGCCACGTTCCAAATAACGACCTTATACATGTAGGTGGGTTTAAATTAAAAGCTATATGAATTGTTCGCCATAAAAGTTTTGCCAGAGGAGAAAGAGGTGTTGTATTCTCTCATTCTGATCACAAAAACAACAATTAGGCCTGCCTCCCCATCTTCGTTTTGTCAAGTTGTCCTTGGTTAATACCACTCCCTTGTGTATAGATCACATGAAAATTTTAATTCTAAGGGAAACCTTAATTTTCCAAATATGCAAAGATCTTGATGGTAGTCCAGTGTTTATCAAGTCGTTGTAAAAATACTTTACCGAGAAGACCTCATTCACCAGTAAAGTCCAACGAATACTATCTGTCTGGCCAGAAAGTTACTCTTGCATCAATCTCCTAACCAGATGTAACCATGCAGTCCAACGTGCTCACACAAAAGCTCATCTGAACTGCATGTTCAAGGATACTGATTGTAATATCGTGGACACATACTCTTCTTTATGTTGCGCGATGTTATATAACAAAGGATATTGAATTGCTAATGGCGAATCCCCAAGCCAAGTGTCTTCCCAAAATCTTGTTGAGGTACCATTACCAACTACGAACTTCACCCTTTGAAAAAAGGTTGCCTTTATCTTCATTAACCCCTTCCAGAAAGGTGAGTCATTTTGTCTAGCTGTCACCTGAGCTAGAGTTTTGAAATGTAGATATTTGTTCTTCAATAATTGAACCCACATCCCATCAGTCTCAGTGGATAGCCTATAAAGCCATTTGCTAAGCAGTCATTTGTTCTTCACTTCTAGATTTTCGATACCAAGACCTCCTTGGTCTTTTGGTCTGCATATAATATACCATCGCGCTAGTCTGTAATTCTTCTTAGCCTCATCACTTTGCCAGAAGAAACGAGATCTATAAAAGTATAATCTCTTTTGTACCCCTACAGGCACTTCAAAGAAAGACAACAGAAACACCGTCAGGCTTGTTAATACTGAGTTTATTAATACTAGCCTCCCTCCATATGACATAAGTTTGCCCTTCCAGCAACCTAGTTTCTTTTCAAATCTTTCCTCAATACATTTCCATTCCTTGTTTGTCAATATTCTATGATGAATAGGAATCCCTAGGTAACTAAATGGTAGTGATCCCAATTCACATCCAAATAGCTGCCCGTAAGCGTCTTGCTCGTCCTTTGCCTTTCCAAAGCAAAATATTTTGCTTTTGTTAAAATTTATTTTTAGCCCTGAGGGTTGTTCAAATAAGCACAAAACTAGTTTCATATTCCTTGTTTTTGTTATATCATGTTTCATGAAAATGATCGTATCATCCACATACTGTAGTATAAACACCCCCACCAGGTGTGGTACGAGTCCTCCTATGTGTCCCTGTTCTTTAGCTCTACCAATGGGTATTGCCAACATGTCTGCTTAATGTTGAACAATATCGGAGACATGGAGTCACCCTGCCTCAATCCCTTATGTGTTTGAAAAAAATGACCTATGTCATCATTAACTGTAATACCCACGTTGCCTTTCTGAATGAAAGTGTCCACTTGATCCCGCCATTTTTCATTGAACCCTTTCATTCGTAAGGCCTGTTGGAGAAACGGCCATTTTACTTTATCACATGCCTTCTCGAAATCCACTTTATAGATAACCCCATCGAGTTTCTTTGTATGTATTTCATGCAACGTTTCATGCAAGACAACAACACCCTCTAAGATGTGTCTCCCAGGCATAAATGTTGTTTGTGTTGGTTGGACTACCGAATGAGCTATCCTTGACAGTCTATTCGTGCCAACCTTTGTAAACAATTTGAAACTGACATTGAGCAAGCATATCGGTCTAAATTGCTCAATGCATATATCCTCCGCCTTCTTTGGCAACAGCGTGATTGTTCCAAAGTTAAGATAAAAGAGCTGTAAATGGCCATTGAATAAATCATGGAACATAGGCAAAACGGTCACCCTTAATGATATGCCAGCATTTTTAATAAAATTCTTCCGGAAACCCATCCGGACCCGGTGCCTTATTTTGTTTCATTTGTGATATAGCGTCAAACACCTTCTTCTCCGTAAATGGAATTGATAGCACGTCATTCTCATCAGAACTAATCTGAGGTATATCGTGAATTGTGCTTTCATCCAGAGAGACAAAAATCTCTTATGGTGCCCCAAATAATTTCTTATAATATTTTGAAATATACGTTTTTAAATTCTTGTGTCCTATAATTGTTCCTTCATCTTGTTCCAGTTGAATAATTTTTTTCTTTCGCTGCTTGCCATTCGCAATCATATGAAAGAATTGTGTGTTATCATCTCCCTGAACCACCATCGCCACCTTAGCTCGAAGTGCCCATTTTATCTCTTCCTCTCTCAGAAGCTATTGCAATTTCTTCTCAGCCTCAATTTTATTATTTCTATCCGACAAGTTGAGGAGATTAGTCTCAACCTTCACATCTAACTCATCAATTAGTCGAATAAGCCTCTCTTTTTCCACTTTGTATATCCCGCTCTGATTCTTCGCCCATCCTCTCAAGAACTGACGCAAGTGTCGAGTTTTGTTTTGCCATCTTTCAATATTTAAAGATCCACCAGAATCCCTAGCCCATTCAGTGGCTATGAGATCCATGAATCCTTCTCTCTCGAACCAACCTAGTTCAAAGGAGAAGAGATTTCTATTCCCCACATGATTGGCCTCCCCAGAGTCAACCATTAGAGGTGTGTGGTCAGACATGGCTCGTTGTAGAGCATGTACTGAAACCAACGGATACTTCTATTCCCACTCCACGCTGGTCAGTACCCTGTCCAACTTCTCATATGTTGGAACAGGCGGTGAGTTCGCCCATGTGAACTGCCTACCGGTAAGGTCAATTTCCCTCAAATCAAGACTCTCAAATTACCATGTTAAACATTGCTGACCATCTTCCCTAGAAGTTGTCATTTTTTTTATTTTGCCTATGAATGATATTAAAATCCCCCCAACCATAACGGGTAGTCTCTCATCTCCACAAATTCTTACCAGATATGCGAGAAAATCCGGTTTTAGCTCCGGTTGCGTCGCCCCGTATACAGACACCAAAGCCCATCGAAATCCATCAACTTTTGACTTCACCCGAAACTTGACGGAAAACTCTCCATATACCACATTCATCACCTCTAATGTTTCACACTTTACCCCAAGTAAGAACCCTCCCGATCTACCCCTCGGTGGCAAATAGTGCCAATCAAAATCCACTCCTCTTGATAAGGTATTAAGAAATGATGATGTCAAATTATCTCTACATGTTTCTTGTAATGCCATAAAGTCGAGCTTATGTTCTAACGATGTTTCTCTAAGGAATCTTCTTTTAGCCAAGTCTGCTAGACCTCTGCTATGAAAAAAGATTCCATTCATATGTCATCATGAAATTTTTTCTGCTTCACTCGTGCACTTCTCCGTACCACTGACACAGGATATACCTTCGTTTTCCAAGGCCTCTATTGTTTTTCTTGTGTCACTTCCATGGTACTTTGTGAAGGTATTTCATAATAATGACAACCGTCAATCGAAGAGGCCATATACCTCTCCGACCCCATGTCATCCACATCCTCCTCATCTCCCCCTATGTTTAATAACCCTTCACACAAGCTTTGTAATTATGTTCCACCTAACCCATTAATGTGTTGGAAATATGCCCTAGAGGCAATAATAAATTAGTTATTATCATATTTCCTTGTTCATGATAATCGTTTATTATCCATGCTATAATTGTTTTGATCGGAAACTCAGATACATGTGTGGATACATAGACAACACCGTGTCCCTAGTATGCCTCTAGTAGACTAGCTCGTTGATCAAAAGATGGTTAAGGTTTCCTAGCCAAGGACATGAGATGTCATTTGATAACGGGATCACATCATTAGGACAATGATGTGATGGACAAGACCCAAACTACGAATGTAGTGTATGATCGTGTCAGTTTATTGCTACTGTTTTCTGCATGCCAAGTATGTGTTCCTATGACCATGAGATCATGCAACTCACGGACATCGGAGGAGTGCCTTGTGTGTATCAAACGTTGCAACGTAAGTGGGTGACTATAAAGGTGCTCTACAGGTATCTCCGAGGGTGTCGGTTGAGTTGGCATGGATCAAGACTAGGATTTGTTACTCCGTGTGATGGAGAGGTATCTCAGGGCCCACTCGATAATACAACATCACAATAAGCCTTGCAAGCAATGTGACTAAGTGTTAGTCGCGGGATCTTGTATTACGGAACGAGTAAAGAGACTTGCCGGTAACGAGGTTGAACTAGGTATGGAGATACCGACGATCGAATCTCGGGCAAGTAACATACCGAAGAACAAAGGGAACATCATACGGGATTAACTGAATCCTTGACATAGAGATTCGACCGATAAAGATCTTCGTAGAATATGTAGAAACCAATATGGGCATCCAGGTCCCGCTATTGGTTATTGACCGTAGAGGTGTCTCGGTCATGTCTACATAGTTCTCGAACCCGCAGGGTCTGCACACTTAAGGCTTGGTGACGTTTCGGTAGTATAGAGTTATGTATGGTGGTGATCGAAGGTTGTTCGGAGTCCCAGATGAGATCCTGGACGTCACGAGGAGCTTCGGAATGGTCCGGAGGTAATGTTTGATATATAGGAAGTCCTATTTTGGTCGCCGGAAAAGTTTCGGGCTCATCGGTAGTGTATCGGGAGTGCCGGTAGTGTACCGGGAGACCATCGGGAGGGGTATTTTGACCCAAGAGGCTACATGGGCTGTGGGAGAGTGAATAGCAGCCCTTAGTGGGCTGGTGGAAGTCCCACACAAAGCCCATACAGCTAGGGAGGAAAATCCCAAAGAGAAAAGGTGGAAAAAGGCAAAAATAGGATGAATCCTAGTCCTACTAGGATTGGAGGTGGATTTCACCTCCTCGACCTGGTTCGGCCGAATCCTAGAGGCTTGGCCCTTGGTTCAAGTCTCCTCCTCTCTTCCTCTTATATATACTGGAGGTTTTAGGGTTTTTGCACAGGATTTTCAGCCACGTGCTACCCGTTCCTCTAGTGCATAGTTTCTCCTCTAAATCGGATTTCTGTAGTGTTTAGGCGAAGCCCTGCCGGAATAGCTCAACCACCATCGCCGGAGCGCCGTCACGCTGCCGGAGAACTCTTCTAACTCTCTGCTCCCTCTTGCTGGATCAAGAAGGTAAAGATCGTCATCAAGCTATACGTGTGCTGAACGCGAAGGTGCCGTCCATTCGGCGCTAGATCGGAAGGATTGTGATCAAGATCGTGAGATGGATCGTGATGAGATCGCGGGACGGATCGTGATGAGATCGCGGGATGGATCATGGTGAGTTCGCGGGACGGATCGTGATTGGATCGCGGGACGGATCGTGATGAGATCGCGGGACGCTCGGCGATTTGGATCGCGAAGACGTTCGACTACACCAACCGCGTTTCTTAACACTTCCCTCTTAGCGATCTACAAGGGTATGTAGATCCACTCTCCCTCTCGTAGATGCTCATCACCATGGATTGATCTTGCGTGTGCGTAGGAAATTTTTTGTTTCCCATGCAACGTTCCCCAACATAATGTCTGACTCATTCATCGGTTTTATTGCTGCTAGATTATGAATAAACTCTATG
Organism: Hordeum marinum; assembly: GCA_022496015.1. NCBI lineage: Eukaryota > Viridiplantae > Streptophyta > Magnoliopsida > Poales > Poaceae > Hordeum > Hordeum marinum. The sequence goes on from CM039673.1 coordinate 109,570,436, forward strand.
GCTCTGTGTGCTTCTAAATCTAAAATATCATTTATAGTTCAAGTTACTTGTTTACCGTCAGACCCAAGCGAGATACCTATGTCGCTAGCATTTTGCATAATCTTAGAATCCGAAAAGTGAAGAATTGATGCGTCAGTATTAACTGACATACCTGTAGTTTCCTCGACGCCTCGAAACTTGGCGGCCCTCTTTGCCCGCCCGAGCACGATGTCATCAGCATCCGGCTGCTCCTCGATGCGGTGACTAAATCATTGGTCTCCAGAGGTCGGATCTGGTATCTCGCCATACGAGATCACGTCCTCTGTGGACACCACTATATGACTCTGGCCTCCTGCCTTAGTCTCAACAGTGATAGAGCAAGTAGCTGGTGAATGAATCTGGATCAAAGTGGCAGCCCCACCGTTCGGAACCGCACGCCCGGCCTGAGATGGGAGCCCCTCCATCGCCATGTGGATAGGTGTGACGCAAGGGGGAGGCTCCGGGACCTCCAGCCCTACTCCCTGAGGCCCCGCACCAGTAGAAGATGACCACAGAAGGTCTGGTTGATGGACCACCCATCCACCCGAACCCCGCGTCGCCGAACTATCCGTAGCCTGTAGCTCCTGGCCGCCGAGATCGGCCTCCATCATAGCACACGCCAGCTGAGGCACCGGACCTCGCGTCCCGTCACTGTGCCTGACGGTGGCGCAGGCCGCTGCCCCCTGACCGGTTGGAGATGGCTGCCCACTCCCTCCGGCCTTCACTATCTTCGACTTGCTCACTAAAGTGGGGGTCTTTTGCCCACATGTGTTGACCGGACTTCCCAGTGAGTCCCCGTCCACTTGACGAGGTGAAAGCTCTTCCTGCGATACCTGTGAATCCGGGAGCTCGTGCCCATCCTCTAACACAGAAGGTTGCACAATATCCTCAAAGTGCATGCATGAATCCCTTAGACGACTCGGCGCTGACATCGCCTTAAATGATCCAAACCGCAGAGTCGCCGTAGGTGTAACCTCGCTAATACGTGGTGTATCTGTCCCCGTCGAAGACGAGTGAATATGGTCCTCCTTGGACCTTTTAGTGTGGTCATCAGGGTTCTCATCTCCCTGGTTCCCATCACGGTCACGATCACCACCATCCACCATGTCAACATCACCATCATGAGTCTGTGGTAGAGTATCCTCCTCAACCTCTATGCCGAGGTCATAATGCACCCCATCATATTACCATGGATGCTTGGGCTTAGCTACCGATCGACTGAACACGCACGCGATATTTCTCTTTCCTTTTTTGGCAGGCCCATGGCGTCGACCTCTACATCAACGGCCATGCCCACTGCCTCGAGCAGATCAGCAGCAGCGACAGGTCAGCTCAGGCTCATGTCAACTGTAACCAAACACGCAAGGTTTCCCTCGTTTCCCTCTCTTTTCGTCTCTGAACTCTCATCACGGAGCCCTGTTTGGTCTGTCTTGCCTTGCGCGCAGCCCTCTGCAGTACCTGACGAGCGGCGGCGGGTCGAAGGCGTGGGGCGGCGTCTACGCGCCGGGCGCCGACAAGGTGGAGTTCTTCCACGACGGGCAGGGGTTCATGTCGCTGCGGCTGACCGCCACGGACGCGCGCCTCGCATTCTACGACGTCGCCGGCGCCGTCCGGCACACCTGGGGGCATGCCAAGGCCGCACACTACTGAATACTGATTGAATAAGCTGCCGTGCGCACGTGCCTGGACGCCATTTCATTGCTACGGGTTGCTAACCAGCACAGCGCCCGCCTGCACGAACAATTTAACTGTCTTTACTCAAATTCTTATTCTTGTAATTGTCCGGTCTAAATTGCAAGTCCTCTTAGACTTTTGATTAAGATGTAACTGCTGATGAGTGATGATGTTCTCGGTGCAAAATATTTGTTGAGCGGATAGTAAGTTGGCAGCAGAACAAAGAACTTTGCTTGGAGATACACCATTGCTGTTTCATCCTGCACCTTGCTAATCCGTGCCCATCTTTCATGTGCTCCGCCTCCGCATGGGAATCACGAGTCCCTTGTTCGTCACTCATTGCCGTGCGGGTCTCCGCCGGGTCAACAAAAGCAGCACGTACGGCTGACTGTACCCCACCCACACAGCTCGTCGTCGTCGCGCTCTCTCCCCCGTCCCCATCTCGCGTCCAAGGAAAGCAGAGGAGCTCGCTTTGTTTCCGGTTTCGGCCATCTTCCCTGGCACCGGAGTTGTCACCGTGTCGGCTCTTCCCGGATGGGGAGGGGACGGCGGCGCTTTTACGGTTTTACCACGTCGCTTCCTCCTGACGCACAACATGGAGGATCCTTTACCTCACCGATTACTCCTTGAATGCAACGCGGAGCTCTTGCCCCATTGGTCTCTCCACCCCCATTCACCTCCGTCGCTCATCTCTGCTAGCCAGCTTTGTTCTTCCCTCCCAGGCCGAGCTAGGATCGGCCATCCATGGAGTTCTTCCTCTTGAGCTTCATGCTCGGGGTGGTCATGGCGTCAGTCATGTTGTTCAGGTTCCGGCTGGGTTTCTTGCTGGCCCGCGCCGATCTCCGACCATTGGTCGGTTGGTGGCGTCGGGTGCTGCTGCTGCTGCTGCTGCCGATGCGCCTCCACGCCCTGTAACGTGAGTGAAGGTGACTGCTGTGTCCTTCCCTTCACCTCCGGGAGAGCTTCTAGTTTGTTCTAGTTATACTATCTGACAAGACACTGAAATTACTGTGCTTCCCTAGACCAGATGATGGGTATCAGTGACAGTTAAGTTAGTATAGGTAAGGTATAAGCCGTGGCTAGCAGCATCTATCTTGTTCTTGGCTGAAGTCTATGTAAATTCCAGATCGTTATAGTGAGCAGTTCCTGAACCTCTGAACATGTTTATGCTTCTTTCTGAGCTAGTGTATTGGTGTATTACGATTTATGAGGTCGTTTAATTCGACTTCTGAAAATGATGTGATATATATGCTACTATGATCATGAGGTTGCTTCACGTACACTTGTTACAAGTCTGAATATTACCAACGACCAAGATTTCTCTGAAAAGATAGTTGCAGTATTTTTGGTCCAACTCCAGCACCAAAATAATGATCTTTGCATGCCACACTTCGGAAACATTGGCTAGCCACATTATGTTTGCAATCGAGCACTTCAGCAAACGGATCATAATGTGCAGAATCATTTCAACCCAAGTATGTACGTACTAACTAAAGCACCTAGGCAGGCAGCTGGTGATGTTCTCGGTATGTAGCACAAAGTGATTGTGTGTTGGGAGCTCTTTGTCATGACTCATGAACACTGCATGACTCCCTAGATCTCAAGAAAAAAAGTGCTACTCTTTTGAATTAAAACCAGGACAATTATTATGGATCGGAGGAAGTACAAAAGATTTCTTAACATAATGCAAAGTAAGTACGGATTCATGCAGCAGAAGGTGTAAAAAGAATTATGTTCCATACCACTTCTTTTTCTGAGGGACATTTTCATCAGAAGATCTTTTTAGCCCAAATTCATCATTAGCTCTTCTTTTTTTTGGGGGAGGGGGGGGGGGGGGGGAGGAGGAGAGGTCATTATACATCACTAATTGACGAGTACACCTTTAAAAAAATCGAGTACATCACGTTCATCATTTGGTTTTTCTCGTTGAGATCTTCAAAACTAGATCCCACGTTGATAGGTTTGACAAACTTTATAAAAAACGGCCAAAAAACACGGGCCTCTTTTTTGGGGGGGCGGGAGGGGGGGAGGAGGAGAGGTCATTATACATCACTAATTGACGAGTACACCTTTAAAAAAATCGAGTACATCACGTTCATCATTTGGTTTTTCTCGTCGAGATCTTCAAAACTAGATCCCACGTTGATAGGTTTGACGAACTTTAAAAAAACGGCCAAAAAACACGGGCCTCTCGCGATAAAAAGACAGAAAACATGTTTTTTTCTCTTTCCGCGAGAGGCACCGTGCCTCTCTCGAAAGCGAAACCGTGCCTCTCGTGAGAAAAAAAATGCTTCTTTTACCCATTCCGAGAGGCACGGCCGTGCCTCCCGTGAAGGCAAAACCGTGCCTCTCGCGAAGAAAAAAACGTGTTTTTTTCTCTTTTCGAGAGGCATTACCATGCCTCTCGCGGAAAAAAAAAACGATGCCTCTCCCGGTAGCAAAACCGTGCCTCTCGCAAAAAAAAACAAAAAACACGTTTCTTTTTTCCTTTTCGAGAGGCACAAAGAAAGCAAAAATGTGCCTCTTGCGAAAAAACACGTCTTTCACGCAAATTGTTTTAAAAGGAATTTTGTCCAAAAGCTAAGAAAGACAGGTAAAAAATCAAAAGACCAAAAAAAAACAATCTAAAAAGCAAAAAATGTTTGCGGAAAAATTAAAAAACGAAACCCGAAGAAAACCCTCAGAACGCGACACGTGACGATGACTGAGAACGTACCAAGTGACGGCGCGTGGAATGATTGCTGGAAAGCTTTCGAAGGAGTGCTCGCTAACTAGTTGCTCGCTAACTTGTTGCTCCCTTGAGGGCCATCTCTGTTCTAACAAACACTTTCTTTTTTTGAACTGTTGTAGTATTTCTTTCTTTTCGGCAAAGCACAAAAAATCAAGGCATTCAAGCCTGGCACGGGTCCTAAATACACGGGACACACCCACTCAATGGGGTGCTCTTCAGCGCTAGCACTGAACAGTGGAACAAATGCCCATAGGGCGGCTAGTTGTTACTTCTGTGGTTTTGTTTACAGAAAGTATAAACTTTGATTAATGAATTTTATAATGTGTTGTCAAGTAATGAAAATAATAGTATGGAATTTTTTGAAAATTCTCAACGTGCATATACATAAATGTCCTTTCGTATGAGATGAAATATTCATCATGTATTTTAAAAATGTTCATGTATACACAAAAAACCAAGCATGGAAAAAGTGTAAGTTCATGATCCTTCAAAAATGATTTGCGATGTTACTACAGGAACGAGTAGGCTCAAGCGAATTTTTGTCTAAAAAGACAACATGGCGAGTGGATTTGTTAAAAGAGACCACCTGCGAGTGGATTTGTCGGATCAAACCCCCTCCTCTCTTGGCGGCAGGCGCGTCAGGTGACACGTGGCACCTCCCGCCACCAGCCGAGGCGGCTGGGGCCTGTCGTCACCGGAGCAGGCGGTCGACCGCTAATCCCGTTGCCCAGCGTCGGGACAGAACGGACAGCCAGGCGTGGGGCCCGCCGCCAGCAGCCAAGGCCGCAGCATGGGTCCGACCGCCACCGGCCGAGGCGGCCTGTCCGTGGCAGCGCAGGCACCCAACGCTGATGACCGCGCTGATTTTGAGGCAAACGGCGCTGATTTTGAGGCAAACGACACTGATTTTAAGGCCGGAATTGATAGATGTTGCCGCTGCGGGAAACGTGTGCTTTGTCTGAGCGAGGGAAATGGGTGCTTTGTCTGATTGATAGATGCTGCCGCTGCTGATCGCAAGCCTGACTGAAAGATGTTGCTGCTGATTGCTACTGTTCTGCCGACACTATAGTCCCCTTCCTTATATATGATTCGATCCCGCTGCTTCCTACATACACTACCTGCTCTCTCGCTGATCTGCCTCCTCTCTTCCTACAATACTCTGTCAGCTCTCTCGTCCTCACAGTACACTATTGTGCCTGTTTAGAGTAAGATTTTGAAGATGTTGTAGTTGAAGAAACCAAAGATCAAGGTAAGAGCAATCCATTTTTGTTGGTTGTGTTCGCATGCATGATGTTTTTTACTTTGTTTCATTAGTTTTTAACTATTTAATATCTGTTGTTTTAGGGAGTATTTCATCACTTTGTGGAGTAATTTGGAGCTTCAGGAGTACGATTTGCCGTGTGAAATGAAGTACTAAGTGGAGTAATTTGATCAAGGTACGATCTTTGCAAAACATGAATTTTTTTGTGCATGCACGTTGGAAATTAGTTAGTATTTTAGCCCGTTATTAGCTATGCAATGTTTACTTCTTGATAGTTATAAACGTTTCCATATGAGATATTTTTCAGCCGTCATTTTTTTAGCCCGTTATTAGTAATATCAATGTTAGCTATGTCCATTAATACTATTTCTTAACATGCAAGATGTTGTTATTTTTCTCAGTAAGTCGTAATTAGGACTTATGTTAAACGATTTGGTTGCGCTAGAGCCGGAATCTCGATAACTAATATTTGACTGTATTGTCGATTAGCGTTAAGCCTTTAAGATGCATCATTCTATTTAGACATGCAAGAAGTTTTTAAAATGTTAATTAAGAAAATGATTGTACTATAATTGGTCATTGCATGATTAAATGTGGTGTTATTTCATGTGTCATGTTTTTTAATAAGTTCTGTAGTAAGAAAATCATACGTAGACTTTATTAGCTAATTAGGTAGAGTGGGAAACCGTAAATGAAATGCAAGATAAATGCTAATATCCTTGATGATGTATGTAATTAGGTAAAGAAAATATCGTCTGGGTAGCAAACTAGGAAGAGATGACGTGAGTGATGAAATTGTTTTTCGGTCTTCGGTTTCTCTTAAGAGGTGATGACCACATGCATGCTACTGCTATTTTGAAACTTTTCGCAGGAGAAAAAAATTGTGTGTCTATTTTTTTTAACATGTGATAATAAGTCGACCCCGTTGATATATTACCGGTGATATATTCACGCTAACGAATTTTTCTATTCGGAAGGATATCCTTATTGAACCAGAGGTATAAATGTTGTGGTGTAATTTTTCAAACAATTATTTTTTGTGTTGATGTACTGTTGTGAATGGTGTTACTGTTGTGTTGTGAATATTAGTCGGATTATTATATGTAAATAAACAATAATTACCATAAGTTATTAGAATATAAATTGGCTAACGATGTAAATATGACTACTCGTTAGGTACTATGGAAAATTTGTTAGTATTCTATGGGGACATCGTACGCGACGGTCCTTCTGATGTGGATGTGTCTAGGTGCGAGACGACTACGGTTGTAGTGAGAGACATGGTTAATGTAGGGTATGCGGCGGTTAGAAGGTGCATCCGTTCGGTGTTCGGTTCAGCGACGGATGGAAAAAATGACCATGGAGGCTTTCCTGGTTGACGGAGGAAATGATGGGACAGTATCCCGTTAGGGTCCGCGGAGGGTTACTGATGAAAAAGCATGGGCGTCGTACATGGAGTTTGCAAACAATCCAAATAACTCCATGTTTGGACAGCCCATGGTGTACGTGGAGTTCATTTCTCTGACCGATGTCGCCGAGTGCAGCAGCAGGGGCGTTGAGGCCGAGTTGGCAATCACTGTAGCCCATAGAGCCGGTCCATCGAAACTAAGAGGCGGCCAATAAGTGTATGACACAGGATACTAGTCTGCGGTTGTTGACATGAGCGAACACGTGGAGGGATTGCCGGAGGCGCTAGATGATGACGATGATGGTTATTCTTCTGCCTCTTCGAAATCAGATGATGATGAAGTTGTTCTTCCTGAGAAGGCGGTCGCTCCACCAAAGAACCCAGAGTTTTTAGAGGTTATGAGCATCACTAATGAATTTCACTCTGTTTCTGGCCTGGAAGCGGGAAGTCTGGCCGTTGGGCAGATTTTCCCAGATAAGAAATCTGCTTACCAACCAATGAATAGCTATGCAGTTTCCATACACCGGCAGCATAGAGTGATGAAGTCAGATAAAAAGGAGTTGAAAGTCATATGCATCCATCGCGAAGATGGTTGCCGCGGAAGAGTTATTGCCAGCCGGAAGCCTGGGGTATGTCAGCCATGGCATGTCACAAAAATAGTAGAACATGGCTATGAGCAAACCGGCATTCTTTGAGACCACCGCAATGTGACTGCACAATCTGTGTCATAGATAATGCAAACTGCGGCTGATCAGATTGGCTTCAATGTGAGCTATAGCAAGGCAAGGCATGCTGTCGTGGTTACGTCACGGCAGATGCCATGGGTAGGCTTATCAAGAGGGACCGAAGGACGCTGGCAATCTTCGGGAGCGGGGTTAGGCACAAACGGTAACGGACACGCGATGTACCCAGGTTCAGGGCCCTCCGTGTGAGGTAATACCCCTAGTCCTGCTTGGTCTAGATTAGGTGAGGATGAGGTTACAACGGTGCTCCTGGAGCTGTATGATCGAGGGGGAAGAAGGAGTTGGTCGCTTCTCCCGGCTTTGTGCGTACGTGCGTGTGGTGAATGGGAGGGTGGATCAAACTTGGAACCCCCTTTGCATGGGGGTGGCCCGAGGGGTTTTATAGGCCAACCCCTTGGATTACAATACGGATAGAAGGTCGAGGGGGGCCCCAAACGGCAGCCTCTCTAGCCAGACGTGGGGTCCGCCGGCTGTGGGGTCTTGTCGCAGGTAGGTCCCGCCGGCTGAAGGGTCCCGTCCGGAGCCGGTGGGGCCCGCGTGATGGGCCCCGATGCCGGTCATGTCGCGGCATGGGTCGCCCCTTGCGGCATCGTCTTGCGGCGTCCGGCCAAGGTCAGCAGTCCGGCCGGCCACCCTGTAGCCATGCCGGGGCAGGTAGCGGAGTGGCTGAGGCAGGCCGGCATTGTTGGAGGTCCGGTCGCAGTCCGCTAGGACCAGAGGCCCTGACGCCTTCACTGTGGCCATGCGGGCGCTCACCCCCGATGGGATGGGGTCCACAGTCGTTACGCAGGGCCTGGCGCCGGTATCCAATATCCGGCCGACTGGGGGGCCAGGCGGCAGCGTCTCCAATCGGCCAGCGCGCCATAGCCGGCGGGAGCGCAGCCGGCGGGCCCTGGCCGGAGGGTCGCAACCGGCAGGGCGTAGACGGGCCGCTGGGAGAAGCGGCCCGCCCTTTGATCGGGTTTGGTAGGATGGAGCAAGGGAGCGTTTGAGGCTACCCCGGGGTTATCCCCCCGTCAGTAGTCCCCGAAGCCGGGGAGGCCCGCTGACTGGTCACGACGGTCCTCGCTGGCTTGAAGATCGCTTGTGCGCCGGGGGACGCTTTGAGAGCCGGGTGACGCCAGCAGGCGGCAGCCGGCCCTGCTGCTGGCCGAAACCACGCACGCCGTCTTGAGTCCTCCCACCGGGCAGAGGAGTTGCGCCACGCGGAGGGTGCAGCGAGCCGCGGCCTGACAGGACATGCGATGGAAAAGACCGGACCACGGGGCGGGGCCCTCCACGACCGTGGCCTCGACCCACGCGCGCGGATCTCGTACGGCACGGGCGGACGGTTGGCGTTCCCGAGCGCCATGATGACCATCCCGCACGCTTCGGGAGTCGTGGGGGTCGTGCGCGACGAGTCCACTCCCCACGACCGCCCGCGTGGGGTATAAATGGGAGAGGAGGGCGAGAGGAACGGCCTGTTTGCTCCCCTCGCCCCCGTCGCTTCGATCTCGCCCCCCTGCCCCCCTCGCCGTGAGAGAGAGAGAGACAGAGAAGGATAAGCAGGGCAGGACTTGCGGGGAGTCCGCACTGCCGCCCGCCGCCATAGGGAGCCCGGGCCGCCGCCGAACCACCGCGCCACCGTCGTGACCGCGCATCTCCATCACGACCATGGCGAGCAAGGGCGCGTGGGACGACAGCGATGCCGACGAGACGTTCATAGAGCATCTTCGCCACCGCCGCAAGCTTCCGACAGAGGAGTTCTTGGAATCACGTCCGGCCGGGGCGTAGAACTCCCCGGCGCCACGGGAAGGCGAGGTCGTGGTCTTCGCCGACCACTTCCACCGCGGGCTGGGATTGCCGGCGAGCGCGTTCTTCCACCGGTTCCTGGCGCGTTTCGGCCTACAGCCGCACCACCTCGCCCCCAATGCCATCTTGCAGCTGGCGGCCTAGGTCATCCTCTGCGAGGGATACCTGGGGGTCGAGCCGAGGCTCGACTTCTGGTGCCGGCTGTTTTTCCTCAAGCGGCAGACGGTGAAGGACCCGGCGACGCAACCGATGGTGATGACCGCCTGCGGGGGCGCCTCGATCCACATCCACAAAGGAACCGGCCTCCCCAAGCTCCCGCTGCACGAGTGGGTGAAGCGCTAGCACCGGGGATTCTTCTATGTGAAGAACGTGAAGCCGGGGGAGGACTACATCAACCTTCCTGACTTCATCAACCACCCGCCGACCGCCATGTTGAACTGGCGGGCGATGCCGCCCCAGGCGCCCGAGACGGCCGACCGGCTCTGTGCCCGCCTCCTCGAGCTGATCGGGTCGGAGGGGCTGAAAGCCACCGACCTGCTGGCAGCAATGATGGCGCGCCGGGTGCAGCCGCTGCAGCGCCGGCCGCACCTCATCTGCCAGATGGAGGGACGCCATGACCCTTGCCGGCTCTCCACCAAGGAGCTAAAGCCGGCTCACGTGGCGAGGAAGGTAAATGCCATCACGACGGCGAAGATGAAGGAGGGCGAGTGGCAGTGGGGAAAGATCCCTTACAGCCGGAGCAATCTGGCACCGCGGGTAAGCACTCAACTGGCTCCTTCCCACACTCTTTTGCTGCCGTAGGGTTCCTCTCCCTTTGATCTGACGGCGCGCCGCCCGGCTTGCCTGCAGATGTTCCCGCTCCTGCAGAACAACGCGGAGCCGGCGCCCGACAGGGCGGAGTCGGACCTCGAGGAGGTCGAGGATGCCGACGACGTGGAGCCGGCCGTCTTCGAGAGATCCGGCACGTCGGAGATGGGCAACGCCGAGACGGAGACGGAGGAGCCCGACGAGGCCGAATCAACGGGTGTGTCTCCTCCCCAGACGCATCTGCGGGCCTGGCCCGATGACGATGCTGAGAAGGAACCACCTCGTGCTGCAGAGGCTCCAGAGGAGTTTTCGGAGGGGGTGGTCACGGCGCCGCGGAGGCGCCATCCCCGAGCCGGTGGCGGCTCCAGCCGGGGAGGCCCGGTCATGGATGACAAGGGGAAAGGGCCAGCCGCCTCCAAGCCGGCGCCCAAGCGCGGGGCGAACGAGCAGCCGGGCGGCAGCCGCGGAGGTGGGAGCAAGAAACAGAGGGTTGCCCCATTGGGCCCTCGAGGCGGGCAGTCCCCGTCGTTGTTGGGTAAGTTCGTCTCCCTCCCCACCTCAGTTTGCCCCCAGCCATCCTCCCTCCCCGCCCCTTATCTTGTTCCTGCCAGGGAGGCGCGCACGCTGGGGAAGACCCCGGGCGGCGGGACGGAGAGGGCGGCACCGCTGACGACGGTCGAGGCGAGGGAGCGCCAGGCATGGCTCGACCTGGAGGAGGCCGAGCTGGAACAGCGCGCCGAGGAGCGCAGCCGGTGGGAAGAGGCGCCGGGAAGCAGGGGGGAGCCAGCGGGGAGGCTGCTAGCGGCATGTGGGAGGCGTTCTCCTACGGCCCGGAGGAGAGGTCGTCGGGCCACCACGGCTGCGGGCGATCCGCGGAGGCCGGCGTGAAGGCCGCGGAGGACGCGGCGGGGAGGGGCTGCGCCGCCGCCAAGCCAATGGCGTACGATGCGTCGCCAGCGACGGACGACGCGCCGCCGGGAGCGGGCGACGTGCCGCCAGGGGCGGAGGTGCCCCCCCCCCCGGAAGTGCCGTTGTCGGAGATGCCGGCCCCTAAGGTGCCGGCATCGGGAATGCCGGCCCCTGAAGTGCCGGCACCGGAGATGCCGGCCCCTGAGGTGCCAGCGCCGGATGCGAGCCGGCCGGGAGTCACCGGAGGCGGAGCCCCTAAGGCAGGGGCCACGACGACCGAGGAAACGGCAACGGCAGGCGCGTCGACGGCGACCCCCGGCATGGTGGCGACGATGGGGGCCGGTCCCGTCGTGGTCTCCGACGAGGGAGGACCTCGGACAGGGGCCGGCCGCAGCATACATGGGCGACGGCCGGGGGCTCGGCCTCTGGTGAGCCGCCGAATACACTTGGGGCGGCGGTGGCCGCCGTCGTGGACGCATTCGCCGCCTGTCGCGCCCAGGCGACGCAGGACGCCCGGGCCGCCAACCACCTGTTGGTGAGCTTGGAGCAGGCAGTCGCGGTGAGTACTTTTCATCTTCTTCTATCTTCTGCCTTCTTTCCTTCTTTCCCTCTTTCCAGTGGGGGCGCGCCAGCGCACCCACTGGGTGTAGCCCCCAAGGTTCGAGCCGGCTGGGGTGCAGGCGGGTCGAGCCTAAAGCAGCCGTGCTGTTGTTGTTTTGCAGGCGGCGCAAGATTGTCGGGTGGGTGCGTACAACACCCTGCTGGGGTTGTACTGTGGAACCTAGAACCGGCTCGCCTTCGTCTCCGCGGACCTGCGAGGTACGTACCTTTGCACTTTTCAGTGAGGGGTGTAGCCCCCAGGAATCAGGCCGGCTACCCCGGAGGCGGGCTGAATCCCTTTGTTGTTGTTTTCTGACAACCGAGGTTCCTTCGCATAAAGACACCCACGCCGAGACGGTCAGCCTCCGGCGTCAGGTGGTGCACCTCTACGAGGAGCGAGACTCTGTGGCGGCGGAGTGCCTCCGGTTCCGCGAGAAGGCGGACGGGGCGAGGGCAGAGCGGAAGGCGCTCGAGGAGGCTCATCGCCGAGCGTTGGCGGACCAAGAGGCGGTTCGCCGCCGGGAGGCAGAGGAGCGGGAGAAGGTGCTCTACGAGAAGCTGGAGGCCCAAGACGTCGTGCTGGCCAAGGCGGCTAAGGAAACGCAGGCGGCCCGGGACGAGAACGAGCGCTAGCGCCAGGAGGCGTCGGACCGGGAGGCGCGGTTGCAGGAGCAAGGTCAAGAAGTGGACCAGATGTTGCGCCATAAGTCTTCTACCCTTCTCCTTTTTTGCATCTTCTTCTCCTTTCTTGCCTCATGCTTACTTCCCGTCTCTTCTTAGGACTCTTCCCCGGCACGCAGGAGGCCGCGGATATGGCCGTGGAGGCTGCCCGCGAGGCCCGGCAGGCAACGGGGGAAGCTGTTGGGGAGCTTGCCCCCTGGACCCTGGACGAGGTGGGGGCCGCCACCGACGTGCGCCTGACGGAGGTTGTCCGCACCCTGAGGCGGCTCCAGGCGGCCGGCTTGGCGCTGGTCCGCACCCTCTGGCCCAGCGCGGTGGATCCGGGCTCCATGAACCAGCTTAGCAGGTGGCTAGAGTTTGGAACTGCGCGGGTGAACGCCTAGAGGGCCTTCGTGGCACGCGCCGGCGTGGAGATGGTGCTCCGCGTTTCTAGGTCGTGGTACCCCGAGCTTGACTTGGGTCTGCTCACGGCCCAGCACGCCGGCACCGACGCGGAGTTGGAGGCGGTGGCTGGCAAGCTGCAGGTGCGGGCAAGCGAACTCATGTCCTTCGCCACGTGGGACGAGTACGTCCCGGAGCGCGGTGCGGATGGCGCGGCGATCCCAAAGGACCAATATGGGATTGCCTGGGAAGACCCGGAGGGGAGCGAAGCCGAGATGGAGGATGGGGGGTCCGACACCGATGATTACGCCCCGTCCGAGCCGGCCCTGGATGCGGGAGCGGGAGCCTCTACTTCGGCCGCCCCGAGGGCGCCGGCCTCGAAGGCGCCAGCACCGCCGGCCTCAGGGGCGTAAACGTCGCCGGCTCTAGACTCACCGGCACTGGAGAAGGGTCGTCCCGGAGCTGCCATCGTTTAGGCCTTCCCTTTTTTTTGCATTTTGTTTAGTACTGGAATTCCACCCACTGGGGGTGTATTTGAAATATATGTAATGAACTTGTGGCCGTGGGCCTCTTTTATCGTCTGAGTTTTATGTCATTTATCCTTTTCTGAATAATGTGCATGCTGGCTCTTCTTTCGCCTTTCGCCCTCTGACTTGTATTCGCTCGCCGGGATTCCTTCTGGCTTCCACCCCGCCTGTCGGCCAGCCGGGAGCTGGTCTGGGACAGGGACGGGGCTTCGTCCTTGGGAAAAACCAGCGAACTCTTAGAGTCAACCGGCTAGGGCTAGGTCGAGCCGGCAGAGGCCGGTTACTAGGAGTAGTGCGGCTCTGTTAGGCCGGTCCGGTTGCTATGCGTCGGCTAGCCTTTGTGTGGGAAGTTCCTTCGTACCACGTGGCCCCTTCAGCCGGACAGCCAGGAGCCAGTCTGTAGCTGGTTAGGGAGGGGAGGTGAAGGATTTCTTGCCCACACAATTTGTCCGCCTCGGGAGGGAACCGGGCGAGCCCCCGGGCCCGAGAGCCGGACCCGGTTGAAGCGCCTTAGAACAACGGGAAAAAACTTTGGAGAAGACGAAAAGGGGCGTGCCCCAAGCACCGGCTTGGGGCCCCCGTTGTATTCATAGGCCCAACAGGGGAGGATACATACAATGGTTCTTAGCAATAAAACAGACGGAGGAGCGCCGCGTTCCATGGGCGCTCCGTCTCCTCGCCGGAGGCGTCTCTCTTGCACTTCTGCGGCTTCTGGGTGTCTATCAAGTAGTACGCGTTGTTGTGCAGCGCCTGGCTGACGATGAATGGGCCCTCCCATGGGGAGGACAGCTTGTGCTGGTCGGCAGTGCGCCAGATCCGCCTGAGCACCAAGTCCCCTTCGCGGAAGGAGAGTGGTCGGATCCGCTTGCTGTGGTAGTGCCGGAGCTTCTGCTGGTAGATGGCCGTCCGGCTCAAAGCCAGCTCGCGGGGTTCCTCGAGGAGGTTGACGCCGTCTTCCCTTGCCACCTTCACGTCCTTCTCGGTGTATAGGGTAACCCGAGGCGAATCGAACTCGATGTCGGTGGGGATGATCGCCTCGGATCCATAAACAAGAAAGAACGGAGTGTAGCCGGTCGACCGGTTGGGAGTGGTTCGGAGACTCCAAAGGACGGTCGGCAGCTCCTGAACCCAACAGCCAGCCGACCGGAACAGTGGGGTCACGAGCCGGGGCTTGATGCCGGACAGGAGCAGGCCGTTTGCCCTCTCGACCTGGCCGTTTGACTGTGGGTGGGCAACGGATGCCAGGTCGAGCCGGATGCCCCGCCTTGAGCAGAAACGCGCTACCACGCCCTTGGCGAAGTTCGTGCCGTTGTCGGTGATGATGCCGTGGGGGACGCCGTAGCGGACCGTGATGTCTTCGATGAACCGAACGGTCATGGGGCCGTCTAGTTTCTTGATCGGCCAGGCCTCAATCCACTTGGTGAATTTGTTGACAGCGACCAGCAAGTGCGTCATACCGCCTCGGTCGGTCCTGAAGGGTCCCACCATGTCCAGCCCCCAGACGGCGAAAGGCCATGAAAGGGGGATGGTTTGGAGGGTGGTAGCCGACACGTGGCTTTGCGTGCTGAAACGCTAGCAGCCCTCGCATTTGTCGACCAGTTCCTTGGCCGCCTCTAGGGCGGTCGGACAGTAGAAACCGTGGTGGAACGCTTTGGCCACCAGGGACCTGGAGGCGGCATGATGCCTGCACTCACCCTGGTGGAAGTCGAGGAGGATCTCTAGGCCCTTCTCTGGCTCGACGCAGCGCTGGATGACGCCGCCGGTGGTGCTGCGGTGAACCAGCTCGCAGTTGATGATGCTGTAGGCCGGGGCCCGACCCTGAATTTGCCTTGCGGTGGCCTCGTCGGAGGGGAGCTCGCCGTGCTGGAGGAACGCCTGGATGGGCTGGGCACATGATGGAGCCGAGACAAGGGGCGGCTCAGCCCCCGAGGCCGGCCTGCCAGTCCCCGGGCCCGGCTCGCCAGCCCCCGGGGGTGAGGAAGCGGCCGGAACGTCGTCCTCCATCATGACGCCGACGACCTCGGAGCCCGCATGCGCAGATGTGGACGACGCGATCGTCGTGGCGGAAGGCGCCGACGTGGAGGCTGGTGGTGACAGAGCCGACAGAGCTGTCGCAGCCGGCGGGGCTGGTTGGGCAGCCGGCTCCGCCGAGGTGCCGGCCGCGCTCGCCGGAACGAAGAAGGACTCCGATTCGAGAGAGGGCTTGATTGAGGGCTTCAGCAGCCGCTCGAGGGAGACGCCGGCTGGGATGGCCTGCCGGGTGGAGCCGATCTTGGCCAGCGTGTCGGTCGCCTCATTGTTGGCACGGGGGACGTGGTGGAACTCGCAGCCCTCGAAGGAGCCGGTGAGCTGCTGGACGAGGAAGCGGTAGCTGGCCATGTTGGCGTCCCTGGCATTCCATTCCCCAGAGACCTGTTGCACCACAAGGTCGGAGTCGCCGAAGCAGATGATGCGCTGGATGCCGATCTCCTTGGCGAGCCGGAGGCCGTGGACGAAGGCCTCGTATTCGGCCACATTGTTGGAGGCGGCGAAGTGGATCTGGACGGCGTAGCGAAGCTGGTCGCCTCTGGGAGACGACATGACGATGCCGGCTCCCAGGCCGGTTCGCATCTTTGAGCCATCGAAGTGCATGCGCCAGTGCATGGAGTCGGGCGGAGGCGGCACGAACTGGGTCTCGGCCCAGTCGACGAGGAGGTCGGCCATTGCCTGGGAATTGATGGCGATGCGAGGCTCGTACCGAATCTCATAGTCGGCCAAGGCAATGGCCCATTTGGCGATCCGGCCGGTGGCGTCCCGGCCAGCCATTATTTCGCCCAACGGCGCTATGCTCACGATGGTGATGACGTGCTCCTCGAAGTACTGCTTGATCTTCTGGGCGGCGAAGTATATGCCGTAGCACATCTTCTGGTAGTGAGGGTAGTTCTGCTTGGAGGCGGAGAGGACCTTGTTGAGGTAGTAGACGGGACGCTGTGTCGGCGGTGCCTTGCCCTCCTCCGGCCGCTCCACCACCAGGATGACGTTGATGACGTGTCTCGTGGCCACGATATAGGCGAGCAGGGGCTCCTTGTCAGCTGGCGCGTCCTAGATGGGCGCGCTGGTGAGAGCCCGCTTGAGACCGCGGAACGCTGCGTCCGCCTCGTCGGACCAGTCGAACAGGGCCGGATTCTTCGAGAGGTCTCGGCCCGGCTCGACCAGGACCGACTTGCGTAGGAGCCCGTAGAGGGGCAAGGCCTTCTCGCCCAGCCGGCTGATGAACCGGCTGAGGGAGGCAAGGCAGCCGGTGAACTTCTGGACGTCGCGGAGCCGGACCGACTTGGGCATGCGCTCGTTCGCCCGGATCTTCTTAGGGTTAGCTTCGATGTCATGGGCGGACACGAAGAAACCCAGCAGTTGGCCGGCTGGGACGCCGAAGACACACTTCTCCGGGTTGAGCTTGATCTTGTACTCGCGCAAGTTGGCGAACGTCTCCCCAAGGTCGCCGAGGAGGCTGAACTGCTTCTTGGATTTGACGACAATGTCGTACACGTAGACGTGGACGTTCCTTCCTATCTAAGGCAGGAGGCACTTCTGCATGCAGCGCTGGAAGGTGGCGCCTGCGTTCTTCACGCCGAGGGACATGGTGATGTAACAGTAGGCCCCAAAGGGGGTGATGAAGGAGGTCTTGAGCCGGTCGGTCGGGTCCAACTTTATCTGGTGGTAGCCGGAGTAGGCGTCCAGGAAGGACAACAGATCACAGCCATCCGTGAAGTCGATGACTTGATCGATCCGCGGCAGGGCAAACGGGTCCTTGGGACATGCCTTGTTCAGTCTCGTGTAGTCGATGCACATGCGCCAGGTCTTGGTTTTCTTCAGCACCAGGACTGGATTGACCAGCCAGTCCGGGTGGAGCACTTCCATGATGAAGCCGGCTGTGATCAGCTGGGCGATATCTTCTCCGATAGTGCACCGCTTCTCCTCGGAGAAACGGCGCAGGGGTTGCTTGACCGGCTTCGCATCCGGCCGTACATGCAGCTTGTGCTCGGCGAACTTCCTCGGGACACCCGGCATGTCTTTGGGGGACCATGCAAAGATGTCCCGATTCTCGCGGAGGAAGTCGACGAGCTCGATTTCCTATTTGCTGTCGAGGCGCGAGCCGATGGTCACGCATTGGGTGGGGTTGGCCGGATCGAGCGGCACTTGCTTGGTGTCCTTGGATGGCTGGTATGAAGCTTCGCCGATCGGCTGGGATGGAGGAGCCAGCACGGCCGGCTGGGCAGAGGCGAGGGCCACCAGCCGGTCGACCTACCGTTTCTCCTCTGCTATCTCCAGGGCCTCAGCCAGCCGGCTGCCGTCTCGCGTGCACGCGATTGACATCTGGTACTTGCCGGCGACGGTGATGATGCCCTTGGGGCCCTACATCTTGAGCTTGAGGTAGGCGTAGTGGGGGACCGCCATGAACTTGACGAGGTCTGGCCAGCCCAGCAATGCATGGTAGGGGCTGTCGAGGTCGACCACCTCGAACGAAATTGGCTCGCGGTGGAAGTGGCTGGCGTCGCCGAAGAGGACGTCGAGCTTGATCTTGCCGACGGGGGTGCAGGACTTGCCCGGCACGATGCCGTGGAAGACGGTTCGGCTTGCCTTCAGGTCCTCCACCTTGAGCCCTAGCTTGAGCAGGGTGTCCAGGTAGAGGATGTTGATGCTGCTGCCCTCATCGATCAGCACCCACGAGAAGCGGCACAAGCGCTTCTCGGAGGCGATGGTGGGATCGAGGACGAGGGTGTAGCTGCCGGGGTTTGGCATCATGGCTGGGTGGTCCGCCCGGTTCCAGGTGACCCGCTTCTCGGACCAATGCATGAACTAGGGAGTTACGGGGATGGTGGCGTTCACCTCGCGGTGGAGCCGTCGGTGGGTGTGCTTGTCCGTCTCGTCGCTGGTGAAGACGACGTAGCAGCCGTCGTGCTTAGGGTATTGGTCGAGTAGCCGGTCGTCGTTGCGAGCCGGGGCCGGGGTAGCTTGAGCCGGACCGGGAGCTGGAGCCAGAGCTTGGGCCAGGGCCGGTGCGCGAGATGGCGGCGCGGGGGGAGCCGGGAGGCCGTCCCCCCGGGCCAGACGCTGGGAGAAGCTGCACTGCCAGAGCGTGTGCGTGGCCAGCTTGGCGACGGAGTGGTTATTGCAGGGGAGGTCAAGCATTTGCTCGAAAGTCAGCTTGGGCTGCCAGGCAGCCTTGCCGGTGCGCTAGCGCTGACCGGGGGCCTGGCCAGCTGGCTGCTCCTCCTCGATGGAGGCGACCTGTCGGCTCCCGTAGCGGGAGTCGGGCTGGTCGTTCTTGCGCTTGTCGTCCCGCTGCTGCCAGTTGTCAGCCGTCGCCCGCGGCGCTGCAGGGGGCGCAGCCAGTTTGGCTGGTGCAATCGGCCGTGGCATATTTGTCCGCTTTATACATTAGGTCCGCTAGGGAGGTTGGCTTGGAGCACAAGAGTTTGTGCTTGAGAGGGGTGCCATCGCAGCAACCTTCGATGAAGTAGTGGATGGCTTGTACCTCATGCACTCCCTCACAGGAGTTGCGTAGCTCGGTCCAGCACGGGAGGTAGTCGCGGAGGGGTTCCTTCGGCCCCTGGAAGCACATGGCCAGCTCGCGGGGTCGGCCAGGCCGTTTGTAGGTGCCGGTGAAATTGCGCACGAAAGCTTCCTCGAAGTTCGTCCAGGTGTTGATGCTGCCAGCGGGCAGGCTGTTCAGCCAGGTGCAGGCCGAGCGGATCAGCATGAGGGGGACGTAGCGGACGGCCACGCGCTTGTTCCCCCTGGCGATGCTGACGGCGGTGGTGTGGTCGATCAGCCAGTCCTCCGGCTTGGCGGCCCCGGTATACTTCGGGGTGTCCTGAGGAAGGGTGAAGCCGGGCGGAAAGGGCTCGTTGCGGATCCGTAGGCCAAAGCAGGCCGGGCCAATCGAGCCCTCCTCCTCGAGGAGGGCCGACTACGCCAGCTGGTCGAGACAGAGCCGGGCGTCGTTGTCGCTCTGGGGAACGCGCGGTCCAAGCTGGGCCGCCAGCTCAGGATGGACAGCCGGTGGGATGGATCGCGCTGGCTCTTGACACGGTGCGGGGTGTGCTCGCGGGTGCACCGGCTGCCTCCTGCCGGCGCCTCGTCGCGGCGGTTGCTGTGGGCCGGGTTGTTGCTGCGCTGGCTGTTCACAGTCGGCTGCTCGTTCCCGCGCGAGGGGGGGCGCTGAACGTTGCTCCCCCGGGAGTTCTGGATGGAGGGACGAGGGGCACTGGAGTGCTAAGACGGCCGGCGGTCAACAGCACCAGCGTCCTCGCCCTCGGGGTGGGGGAACTCGGAGACGGCCCCGCCGGGGGTGAGTCCGACTTATTGCGTGTTGGCGGTGTCGATGAGCTCCTTGATGTACCGCTCGCACGCGGCACGTTCCTCGCCCTCCAACGTTGCCAAGTCCTCGTAGGAAACCTTGGCGGCGTGCAGGTTGGCCGCGGGGTTGTCGTAGACGGGGAGGCGTCCGCCGAGGATTTCCGCGACCATGCGGCCGCGCTCCTGCACAACCCCACGTCGGCTGGGCTCAGGGCTAGCCGGGGTGAGACCGTACGCGGAGTTGTACTCCCGCTGTGCGGCCTCCATCCGGCGCCGCTCGACGACAAGGGCGTTGGCGTCCTCGAACAGTAGGCGACGGGCTGCCTCTAGCTCGACTCTGGCGGTAGCTGGATCTGCCATCGTGGAGATGGGAGTGCCCAGGCTCCGGAGGGTGGCGGCGAGCGGGTCGGAGGTGCCGGTGCGAGCCGTGGCTGCGCCGGCCTCGGCCGCTCGCGCACGGCCCGAAATGGTGGAAGAGGTGGCGACCATCACTCCCACGCGGGTGTGGGAGCCGATGGCTTCGCCCGTGGCGAGCGCGCCTACGGATGAGGGAGACTCGGTGCAGTTAAGCACCCAGCTAGGGTACTCGTCGGCTGTCGGTGCTTCAGCAAGGCTCAGCTTGCTAAGCTGCCCGGTGAGCGCGGCAACGTTGGGCACGAGGTCGCAGCCGAGGTACTCGTTGGAGATGCTGGCCGCGCTGCCTGCGAGGCCTACCGGAGCAAGCCCCACGAGCATGCGGTTCTTCCCGGACGCGAGGCGGCCGGGGGAGGTGGTGAAGGGCCCTGCTCGGAGCGTGACTCCGGCCGATGCCGCCGAAGGCCCCACGGTGGGCGCCAACTGTCGTGGTTTCGTCATGGCAGATGCCATGGGTAGGCTTATCGAGAGGGGCCGAAGGACGTCGGCGGTCTCCGGGAGCGGGGTTAGGCACAAACGGTAACGGACACGCGATGTACCCAGGTTCAGGGCCCTCTGTGGGAGGTAATACCCATTGTCCTTCTTGGTCTAGATTAGGTGAGGATGAGGTTACAACGGTGCTCCTGGAGCTGTAGGATCGAGGGGGAAGAAGGAGCTGGTCGCTTCTCCCGGCTCTGTGCATACGTGTGTGTGGTGAACGGGAGGGTGGATCGAACTTGGAACCCACTTTGCATAGGGGTGGCCCGAGGGGTTTTATAGGCCAACCCCCCGGATTACAATATGGATAGAAGGTCGGGGGGCCAGCCGACAGCCTCTCTGGCTGGCCATGGGGTCCACCGGCTATGGGGTCTTGTCACTGGTAGGTCCCGCCGGCTGAAGGGTCCCGTCCGAAGCTGGCAGGGCCCATGCGGTGGGCCCCGATGCCGGTCATGTCGCGGCACGGGTCGCCCCTTGCAGCGTCGTCTTGCGGCGTCCAGCCGAGGTCAGCGGTCCGACCGCCCGCCCTGTAGCCATGCCGAGGCAAGTAGCGGA
Organism: Hordeum marinum; assembly: GCA_022496015.1. Classification (NCBI taxonomy): domain Eukaryota; kingdom Viridiplantae; phylum Streptophyta; class Magnoliopsida; order Poales; family Poaceae; genus Hordeum; species Hordeum marinum. The sequence goes on from CM039673.1 coordinate 109,591,752, forward strand.
GTGGTTGAGGAAGGCCGGCACTGTTGGAGGTCCGGTCGCCGTCTGCCAGGACCAGAGGCCGTGACGCCTTCACTGTGGCCATGCAGGCGCTGACCCCCGATGGGATGGGGTCCACAGTCACCATGCAGGGCCTGGCGGCGGTATCCAATGCCCGGCCGGCTGGGGGGCCAGGTGGCAACGTCCATAGCCGGCCAGCGCGCTGTAGCCGGCAGGAGCGCAGCCACCGGGCCCTGGCCGGAGGGTCGCAACTAGCAGGGCGTAGCCAGGCCGCTGGGAAAAGCGGCCCGCCCTTTGATCGGGTTTGGTAGGCTGGAGCAAGGGAGCTTTTGAGGCTACCCCGGGGTTATCCGCCCATCACATGCAAAGGAAATTATATTCCAGAGGTTGTATGGAACCTATGAGGAGGCGTATTCTTATGCCCCCAGAATGGTGCATCAGATAGCAACTGCTAACAGGGGGACTCAAGTTTTCTGGAAACAATGTCCAAACCCAATGAAACGGGACAAGCTAATCCTGGATCGCTTATTCCGGGCATTCGCCCAGACTATACAAGTCAAGCATTGTCGTCCGGTTTTATCAATTGGTACATTTCTCACTGGAAAGTACAAGGGCACACTATTGGTGGCAATTGCTGCAGGTGCAAATAATCAACTTCTACCTATTGCATATGCAATAGTCGAGAGCAAGAACAAACATACCTGGTTGTGGTTCCTGAGTTGCATGAAGATGGGGGTCGTCAAAGATCGCAAAGGGGTTTTCATCATCTTTGATCGCAACACTGGGCTATTAAGCGTGCTCGACATAATTAAGGCTTCAGAAGATCTAGACTAGGGTGGCCCGATCTAGAGACAAGGTGGTGCATGCGGCATTTGGCAGCTAATTTTTATTCCAAATTCAAAAACAAAGATTGGTTCAAGCTATTCAAGAGGATGTGCATGCAGAAAACTGAAGCCAAAATGAATGCTATCTGGGCAGGTATCAATGGTGAGATCGAGCGCACATCCCTGCAGGAGAGAGAAGACCGGAGGGGTCGTCGGACAACAATAAATTTGAGCCAGTGGATCAGCGAGAATTGTCCCCATTTCTACAAATGGGCGCAGTCTCATGACAGTGGGGCTCGGTACGGTATAATGACAAGCAACATGTCAGAGGTGTACAATGGTGTTCTTAAAGGGGTGAGGGCCCTACCTATCACAGCCCTAATCGATGAAACTTGGAACCATACGGTGTCATACTTTGCAGAAAGAGTCACAGTCGCCAAGGCACAGATTGATTTGAACAAGCCATGGTCTGAGAAGATGCAAAGACATCTTGATGAGAAAGCAAAGAAGTCGCAAAGCCATGGTTGCAGGAAGGTAGATGCACTTAGGAATAAATGGGAAGTCAATGTGCGAGCCAAGTATGTTAGGGGTCACCAGAGAGGATCAAAAAAACAAGTTGTGATCCTTGGCACAACATCATGTGAGTGCACTTGCAACAAGCCCAAGCTTCTGGGATACCCTTGCAATCATGTACTCCCAGCAGGTGCCGATCAAAAACTCAGTGTTGAACCTTACGTATCGCCGTTTTTTAACATGGAAAATTTATACAACACTTGGAACGGTGAGTTCTGGGCATGGGGCATTGATATGTACTACAAGCTATTGTGGTCAAATGGGTCCACATGGGTTCCTGATCCCAAGTTGATGAGAACCACCAAGGGACAACGTCAATCTAGGTGTCATCGCAATGACATGGACCATAGCCAGTCGGGAGAACCAAGGCGATGTCGCGTTTGCAGGTGCCCTGGACACTCGCGTAGGGAATGTCTATATCGTACCACAACACCGCATGATATTTAATCATGCTATGTATTTTAGTTTCATTTAATCGTGATGTAATGCAATCTTCTGATATTTAATTTCATTTCATCATGATGTAATCTTCGGATATTTAATTACATTTAATCGTGGTGTAATATTCGGATATGTAATTTCATTTGACCGTGATGTAATCTTCGGATATTTAATTACATTTAATCGTGGTGTAATATTTGGATATTTAATTTCATTTAATCGTGGCCGAAATGCCACAGCTTTTACAGGGGCATCACGACGCCCACCATCGTTGTCACCTTTTCTTAAACCCGAATCACGAAAATCCTCCTCAGACCTTTAGGCTTCGGACCGTAAAGAACAGATGGCCAATACACAATTGTTTCGATCAGCACCTTCAGGCTTATGAACTCCTTCATTTTGCTAACCTCGCAACTCGTTCAGGCACTTTTCACTTCTGACCCGTCACTTTTGACATCCCTCGTTGACTGATGGACACCTGAGACCCACACCTTTCACTTTCGCTGTGGAGAGCTCGCACCTACGCTAAAAGATGTGTCAATGATCACAGTTTTACCAATTAGAGGTGAGTCAGTGGTCCCTCCACTAGTTTCTGCAACTTGGCCAGAAGATGTCTTGGTCCGCCTTGGGCTTCTAATGCCAAGATCAAATCGTCTTGGTCCGCCTCGGGGTGTCCCACTCAGCTGGCTTTTTAATAACTTTGATAAGTTATCTAGCTACGCTGATCTTGAGACGAGGAAGAGACTCTTGTTTGCATATTTTTTGTGGCTATTTGGTGTGATGTTTCCTAATTCTCATGATGATGTAGTTCTTCCTGGTCTCATCTACTTTGCTGCAAAGATCGTAGACGAACCTTTACCCGCAGATCCAATACAGCTTTGGTTCTACTATACTTTGACACACATATAGAGGTTTGTGTGATGCCACTCAGAAATCTTCATTCGCAACTAAAGCTCCATTACTTTGTGTCTCGTAGGAGTTTCTAAAGTTATGGTCTTGGGAATACCTACCTGTTGGACGACCCCAGATAGTAAATCCCGTAACCCCATACAACTGTGGTGAGGGCATTGTAACTATGTCCAGCCGGTGGACGCTCGGTCTAAAAAAATGGGTTAAAAAAATTGTGAAAGGTTGTTACCCCATATACCATGATCAGTTCGAGCTTCTTGAGGACTCACTAATCACATGGACCCCGTGGACTGAGCTACATATTAACATGGTATTTGGTTCGCAACCCATCCCAGTGGAATGCGTGAGAGATAGTGGCTTCTGGATGACTCGTTGCAATTTACTATATTTGTGGTTTGTTGAACCATACAATCCTGACCGTGTCATGAGATAGTTCGGTCTACATCAAGATATTCCACCACCTGCTCCAAGATGTATCGACGAAGATACTCATAAGTAAGATGTGACCTCCCAAAATTGTTCATGTCTTTTTAATTCATAAAACTTACGTTTTGTTACGTAAATTTCAGGATGAGCAATATGGGCAGAACTGGTGTCAATTACCGTGAAAAGAACATTCAATGGGTAAACCAGTGGAATAATGAAGCACTGGAAATGATAGTGCATGAACATAGGTAAATTTTATTTACGATAATTTATGTACATACACAAGTTGATGTAATTATTTAATTATGCAGACCGTACGACGAGACTACAACACAAGCGTATTATGAGTGGTACTGCATGAGCACGCGTACTCGACTGGCGTATGAACCACCTACGATGCCAACACATCCCACACATATGGAACAGTTGCAGAGATGGATAGACACATCATCAGCTTACTACCGGGACTACACGGTAATCATCAACAACTTACTATTCAAGTCCATCATTTCATGAACAATTCAAGCAACCAACAACCTATTTTTGTAGATTGATATTTGCAACGAAGTAGGGGAGATGGTGAGGCAAGGCATGCAAGCCCGAGACACACCAGGTCAAACGTTTGCCTTTAAAAAATTGGTGAATTCGTCGCCAAAATGATGAGATGTGGTAGAGGGAACGATGTTCACACCGGAGCGTACAACATGCCAGAACTGAGGTCAGCTAGAACGAGTGCAGCGTCGTCGTCATCCAGGCGGTGGGGAGAGGGTCCAAATACTACAACGACATTTCCACGACATGACTCGTCTCTGCCACTACAAGGGCATACATCCCAGGTACATGTTGCAGACTTGGATTCGATGCCTGAGTAGACTCATTTCGTGGACCAAAATACGGACACAGGATATGACGCATCGACACAAGGCGACGGATCTCAGCCGTATCCCTCCATGCGAGGGATCAGGATGCCCGAGGAGACTCGTGTTCCTGACATAAACCAACACACTAGGGGCGAGGGATCACAAAGCTACAACACCGCTCAGGTATGTTCAACCATAATAAGCTTTTACAAGCGTACAACATTTACATGACATTTATTAACATAGGGTTTTCTGTGCAGGAAAGTAATGATACATCATGGGAAGATGAAGAAACCCAGCATGGCATAAACAAAGACATACTCACGGTATCCCTTGATCCTCGCTGCAGGGTCCCAGGATTATTACAGGACTTTTTAGGGGTGGACGTTATTGGCCCATCTTATATCCCTTCCCAGTCACAACCATACACCTATAATTTTGAATCATCATCTCAATATGGATTGCAGACTCCACCACCTATGCATGAGGCCCAGACACAGGAAGAAGAGGGATAGTACGGTCATGGTCTTTGTTAACACCGACCCCCTACTCGCTTGTCACCTTCTGGTCGTCGCGAAAGGCCAGTTGGTCGTCATCACGTAGGGTGATTCGTCTATATATGTGTGCAAACTATTGTATCCATCTATGTCAGTTTCCAACTTTCAGATGTATGTACGAGACATCTATGTATTATGAGGAAATAAAAGTTGTCAGTTCATTTCGAGGCATTTTTTTAAATTGAAAATAACATGCATAAAATAAGATACATAAAACTGTTGAAATTACGATGCATTGACAATAACATGCATAAAATAAGATACATAAAGATTAACATGTTCAAATTAATATACAACTTGCTGCAATGCGAATTTTAGCATACAATAACATAAATCTACTGAGCCCAACGTGGATATTTTCCTTTTCCATCACCAGCTTCTTTTGCTGCCTTGGCTGCACAATCTCTTTCTTTCTTTATCCGCCTCTCAGCCTCACGGGCCTCCTCTCGCTGTCATTGAACCTCCGCCCGTCGTGGTCCCTCCTCTCGGTTTTTCTTCGTCATCTCATCAAGAAAAGCCCTGTGCTTCACACAGTACTCTTGCCACTCTCTCTCCTACTCTGCCTTCTCCTCTGTTGCCACCTTCGCACGGCGTTTTTTCGCGTCCAACCTTGCCCATGCACGGCGACTTCTTTCACGAATCTCGGTCACTGCCTAGTCCGGTTTTTTCGTGTCAATCCAACGATAGTACATGCATAGAGGCAGAGGAGACTTCAACAAAAAAAAGAAATATAAATATCAAATCAACAATAAAATCACCATCGTGTTTATTCTTGGTGACTGAAACATACCGGAGGCCTGATGTATGGTGAAATAGCAACGGGTGGATCTTTCTCATAATTGGCGCACATGAAAAACTTCATGCCCAACCAATCTGAAAAATTCATCACCCCCTTCACCTTGAAGAGATCGCCACGCCAACAACGAAGTACTTCCACCCCCCGAGGCAAAGTCGCACTCTTCATTTTCGTAGGCCTAATGCTTTGATCCAAGCAAGGCAAACTCATAAGGACTAGAGCGTTCGTGTTTTGAAATGTGGTTGGACGATGGAGAAGAGAGTGAGAAATAGCAAGCAGTGTGGGCAGAAGCAAAGAGAAGAGCATGAGAAAGCAGGCAATGACATCTCGTATATAAAGATGAGGAGCATTGTGTTGTCGGTAGAACAAAATAAAACACACCCATCCACCGCAGCAACAACACCGTAGTCTCCGGCGTTTCAGACAAACCAGACAGCACAAAGCACCCATTTCCCGCAGCGGCGGCATCTATCAATTCCGGCCTAAAAATCAGCGTCATTTGCCTCAAAATCAGCATCGTTTGCCTCAAAATCAGCACCGTCATCAGTGCTGGGTGCCTGCGCTGCCATGGACAGGTTGCATCGCCGATGGCAGTCGGGCCTACGCTATCGCCTCGGCCACTCACGGCAGGCCCCACGCGTGGCTGTCCGTTCCGTCCCGGCACTGGGCAACAGGATTAGCGGTCGGCTGCCTGCGCCGGTGGTGGAAAGCCCTAGCTGCCTCGGCTGGTGGCGGCAGGTGCCGTGCGTCACTTGGCGCGCCTGCCGCCAGGAGAGGAGGGGGTCTGATTCGACAAATCCACTCGCAGGTGGTCTCTTTTAGCAAATCCACTCGCCAGGTGGTCTTTTTGGACAAAAATTCGGCTCAAGCTTATCCTCCAAACATGAGTCAATTGAGTCCTCTCTATGAAATCAAGGTGCCTTCAAAAACCCAAGCATAAGGTTGTCTTGCCTCCTTTATCAATCCCGAGCGTCGAGTACGGATTCATGCAGCAGTAAGTGTAAAAAGAGCTATGTAGTATGATTCTCCATGAACATGATGATACATGGAATCACTCATGGCTTGAATGTAACATTTTTTTAGAGAGAAGGTTCTCACCCGACCTTAGATTGAGGCCCTAACAAAGTTTGAAAGTTCAAAAGTAAGCAAAGGAACCGTGAAAAGCTAATGAGCAAAAAAGAACAAAGTTGTTGGGAGACGTAGTAGTAAATAAAAAAAATTCCTATGATCACCAAGATCCATCTATGGCGAAACCAGCAAAGAGTAAGGGGAGAGTGCATCTTCATACCTCTGAAGACCACAAAGCGGAAGCGTTACAAGAACGTGGTTGGTGGAGTCGTACTCGTAGCGATTAAGATCGCGGTGGATTCCGATCTTACCGCCGAACAATGGCGCCTCCGCGTTCAACACACCTGCAGCTTGGTGGCGTCTCCTACACCTTGATCTAGCAAGGAGGAAGGAGAGGTTGAGGGAGAGCTCTGGCAGCACGACGGAGTGGTGATGGTGGAGCTGCGTGGTTCTCCGGCAAAGCTTCGCTAAGCACTACAGAGGACGAGGAGAGCGAGGAGTAGGGCTGCGCCGAGGGAGGAAGAGCTCGTGTGTTTTGCAGCCCCAAAACCCCCCACTATATATAGGAGGAGGGGGAGGGAGGGCACAGCCCTAGGGTTCCCACCCTAGGAGCTGCGGCCGGCCCTAGATGGCCTTCTGGCCGACGGCCAAAGAGGGAGAGGGGTGCGGCTGCCCTAGGGTGGGCCTTAGGGCCCATCTACCCTAGGGTTTGCCCCCCTCCCACCTTCAGCTACGCCTTGGGCCCTTTTGGGGGCGCACCAGCCCACCTAGGGGCTGGTTCCCTCCCACTTGCAGCCCATGCAGCCCTTTGGTGCTAGTGGCCTGATACGTCTCCAACATATCTATAATTTTTTATTGTTCCATGCTATTATATTATCAACTTTGGATGTTTTATATGCATGAATATGCTATTTTATATGATTTTTGGGACAAACTTATTAACTCAGTGCCCAGTGCCACTTCCTGTTTTTTCCGTGTTTTCGATCTTTTTCAGGTAGGAATATCAAACGAAGTCCAAATGGAATAAAACTTTCGCCATGATTTTTTATGAAAAATATCAAAAATACCTCAAGGAAGAAATACCAGAGAAGTGGGCCGAGGGAGCCACGAGCCTGGGAGGCGCCCCCCCTAGGCCGCGGCTAGGGGGCTCGTGGCCTCCTCGAGGCCCACCTCCGCATGTTTCCACCGCCACACGGTCTTATAAATACCAAAACCCTCGGAAACAAATCAAGATCGCAAGTTCCGCCGCCGCAGACCTCCAGAACCACCAAAAACCAATCGGGAGACCGTTCCGGCATCCTGTCGGAGGGGAATTCATCGCTGGAGGCCATCTTCATCAACACCATTGCCTCCCTTGCCTCTCCGATGATGCGTGAGTAGTTCACATCAGACCTTTGGGTCCATAGCTAGTAGCTAGATGGCTTCTTCTCTCTCTTTGATCTTCAATACAAAGTTCTCCATGATCTTCATGGTGATCTATCCGATGTAATCTTCTTTTGCGGTGTGTTTGTTGAGATCCGATGAATTGTGGATTTATGATCAGATTATCTATGAATATTGTTTGAGTCAATTCTGAATTATAATATGCATGATTTCATATCCTTGTAAGTCTCTTCGAATTATAGGTTTCGTTTGGCCAACTTGATCTATGATTCTTGCAATGGGAGAAGTGCTTGGTTTTGGGTTCATACCGTGCGGTGTCCTCGCCTAGTGACAGAAGAGGTAGCGAGGCACGTATCGTGTTGTTCCCATCAAGGGTAAAAAGATGGGGTTTCTATCATATTGCATGAATCTATCCCTCTACATCATGTCATCTTGCTTAAAGCGTTACTCCGTTTGTCATGAACTTAATACACTAGATGCATGCTAGATAGAGGTCGGTGTGTGGAGTAATAGTAGTAGATGCAGAAAGTATCGGTCTACTTGTCTCAGACGTGATGCCTATATGTATGATCATTGCCTTAGATATCGTCATGACTTTGCGCTATTCTATCAATTGCTCAATAGTAATTTGTTTACCCACCGTAATACTTGCTATCATGAGAGAAGCCTCTAGTGAACACTATGGCCCCCGGGTCTATTTTACATATTATATATTCAGATATAAACATAAAAACACCAAAAATACCTTGCTGAAATTTTATTTACTTATTTCTATTTACTCATTATCACTATCAGATCTCACCTTGCAAGTAATTGTGAAGGGATTGACAACCGCTTTATCGCGTTGGATGCAAGTTTGTTTGTGTTTGTGCAGGTTTCTTGGTGCCTCATCTTGATACTCCTACTGGATTGATACCTTGGTTCTCAAACTGAGGGAAATACTTACCTCTAATTTGCTGAATCACCCTTTCCCCTTCAAGGGAAAAACCAACGCACACTTGAGAAGTAGCAGGAAGAATTTCTGGCGCCGTTGCCGGGGAGTATTCAAGTGAAGCACATCTACCAAGTACCTATCGCAAACTCATCTCTTGCATTTACAATTTGCCATTTTCCTCTCGTTTTCCTCTCCCCCACTTCTAAAAAAAATTTACAAAAATATTTGCCTTTCTTTATTCGCTCTTCTTCCGTTCGCCTTTTTGTTGCTATGTGTACTTGTGTTGCCATGTGCCTTATATTTGCTTGCATCTTCGCTTGCTAAAAATCTATTGATATGGATCCTCATCCACTTGCTAATATTTTCAAAAGACCAAATTATGATGAACAATTTTCTAGTGAGTTGAGTGCACTTGACTATCTCTATGGAGTTTTGTTTAATCATGAATCTGAAAATTTTGATGAAGTGTTGAAAGAAGAAAATTATAAAGTGGTTCATGATATCTGCTTGAGTGAAAAACATGATTGCCATGTTTTTAGTATGAATTCTCTGAATATCTATGATGCTAATGATATGCAAAACAACTAGCTTGGGGATGCCATGCTTGATGAAGATGACATTTTTTGTTCCCCAAGTTTTGGTGATGACACGTATGCTATAATTGATCATGTAAAGAATGACTTATGTGATAGTTACATTGTTGAATTCCTTCATGATGCTACTGAAATTTATTATGAGGGAGGAACATATGCTTGTAGGAATTGCAATAATATCAAGTTCCCTCTCTATGTGTTTAAAGTTATGAAGTTATGCTTGTTTTGCCTTCCTATGCTAGTTGATTCTTGTTCCCATAAATTGTTTGCTCACAAAATCCCTATGCATAGGAAGTGGGTTAGACTTAAATGTGTTTTTCATGCTATTCATTATGCTCTTTTGCATATCTCAATTACTATTTTTTATGTGAGCATCATTGAAATCATTATGCCTAGCTAGGGGCGTTAAACGAAAGCGCTTGTTGGGAGGCAACCAAATGAATAGATTTATTCTTGCTTTTTACTTCCTGTTTTGTTAAGTAAACAACATCATGATTCTGTTATGATTGTGTTTTTTATGTTTTAATTAGTGTTTGTTCCAAGTAGAACCTTTATGATTAGTTTTGGTGACAGTTGTTTAATCATGCTGGAAAAAGACAGAAACTTTCTGCTCACGAAATTATTTTTCATTCCCATTCAAAAAGAGCTTTTCAGTTGATTCTTTTTTCTGCTGATTGATATGAAAATTTCCCTAATTCTCATAGTTATTTAAGAATTTTTGAGTTAGCAGAGGTTTTCTAAATATACATATTGCTACAGACTGTTCTGTTTTTGACAGATTTTTTGTTGTTGTGTTGATTGCTTATTTTGATGAAACTATGGTTAGTATCGGGGGGTACGAGTCATGGGAAAGTGAGAATACAGTAATATAAAATCATTGTAAATGGAAATCAAGTTTACTACAGCACATGAAAAGTTGGTGGTTTGTTTTCTTATGCTAATGCTATCACGAGTTTCTATTTAAGTTTTGTGTTGTGAAGTTTTCAAGTTTTGGGTGATGTTCTTATGGACAATGGAATAAAGACTGGCAAGAGCCTAAGCTTGGGGATTCCCGAGGCATCCCAAGCAAAATTCAAGGACACAAAAAAGCCTAAGCTTGGGGATGCCCCGGGAAGCCATCCCCTCTTTCGTCTTCAATCCATCGGTAACGTTACTTGGAGCTATATTTTTGTTCACCACATGATATGTGTTTTGCTTGGAGCATCGTGTGTTATAGTAGTCTTTTGTTTTTGTTTTAGCACAATCATCCTTGCTGCACACCTTTTGAGAGGTACATTCACTCATCATGAATTTGTTAGAATACTCAATGATCTTCACTTATATCATTTTCAGAGTGATCTATCTAAAGTAACTTGGTAATTGGCGTGCGTTACGAAATTAGTCCTAAATATGATAGGCATCCAAAGAGGATATTATAAAAACTTTCATATTCAAGTGCATTGATTAGTAAGAGAAGTTTGATTCCTCAAGATTAGTTTTGAGATATGGATATGGTAATATGAGAGTTATGTTAGTAGGGTGTTGTGAATCTAGAAATACTTGTGTTGAGGTTAGTGATTCCCGTAGCATGCACGTATGGTGAACCGCTTTGTTAGGAAGTCGGAGCATAATGCATTTATTGATTGTCATCCTTTCTATAGAGGTCGGGATCGCGCGATGGTTAACTCCGACCAACCCTTCCCCTAGGAATATGCGTTTAGCACTTTGTTTCGATTACTAATAAAAATTTCGCAATAAGTATGTGAGTTCTTCATGACTAATGTGAGTCCATGGTATAGATGCACTTTCACCTTCCACCATTGCTAGCCTCTCTAGTGTCGCGCAACTTTTGTCGGTGCACAAACCCACCATATATATTCCTCAAAACAGCCACCATACCTACCTATTATGGCATTTTCATAGCCATCCCGAGACATATTGCCATGCAACTTTCACCGTTCTGTCTCATGACATGTGCCATCACTTTCATTCATATAGAGTCATTATTTTTCTAAGTATCGAGTTGTAAGTAAATAAACGTGTGATGATCATCATTATTAGAGCATTGTCCCATGTGAGGAAATAAAAGAGGCCAAAGATGCCCACCAAAAAAAGAGGTCAAAGAGCCCAAACAAAAAAATGAGAGAAAAGAGAGAAGGGACAATGCTACTATCTTTTTCCACACTTCTGCTTCAAAATAGCACCATGATCTTCAAGATGGAGAGTCTCTTGTGTTGTCACTTTCATATGCTAGTGGAAATTTCATTATGTAACTTGACTTGTATATTCCAATGATGGGCTTCCTCAAAATTTCCCTAGGTCTTCATGAGCAAGCAAGTTGGGTGCACACCCACTAGTTGTCATTTTGAGGTTTCATACACTTATAGCTCTAGTGCATCCGTTTCATGGCACTCCCTACTCATTCACATTGATATATATTGATGGGCATCTTCATAGCCTATTGATACGCCGAGTTGATGTGACCATCTCCCTCTTTTTGCCTCACAACCTTCAGCACACTCTATTCCACCTATAATGCTATATCCATGGCTCACGCTCATATATTGCATGAGAGTTGAAAAAGGTTTGAGAAAGTAAGAGTGTGAAAACAATTACTTGGCCAATACCAAGGTTGTGCATGATTTAAATTATTTGTGTGGGGATGATGGAGCATAGCCAGACTATATGATTTTTGTAGGGATAACTTTCTTTGGCCTTGTTATTTCGAAAGTTTATGATCACTTTCCTATTATGCTTGAAGTATTATTGTTGTCTTGTCAATATTGAACTATTGTTTTGAATCTTATGGATCTGAACATTCATGCCACAATAAAGAGATTACATAAAACAAATATGTTGGGTAGCATTCCACATCAAAAATTCGTTCTTTATCACTTCCCTACTCGAGGACGAGTAGGAGTTAAGCTTGAGGATGCTTGACATGTCTCCAACATATCTATAATTTTTGATTGTTACATGCTATTATATTATCAATTTTGGATGTTTTGTATGCATGAATATGCTATTTTATATGATTTTTGGGACTAACTTATTAACTCAGTGCCTAGTGCCAGTTCTTGTTTTTTCCGTGTTTTTGTTCTTTTTTGGGTAGGAATATCAAACGGAGTCCAAATGGAATAAAAATTTCACCGTGATTTTTTATGAAAAATATCAAAAATAACTGAAGGAAGAAATACCAGAGAAGTGGGCCGAGGGAGCCACGAGCCTGGGAGGCGCCCCCCTAGGCCGCGGCTAGGGGGCTCGTGGCCTCCTCGAGGCCCACCTCCGCACGTTTCCACCGCCACACGGTCTTATAAATACCAAAACCCTCGGAAACAGATCAAGATCGCAAGCTCCGCCGCCGCAGACTTCCAGAACCACCAAAAACCAATCGGGAGACCGTTCCGGCATCCTGCCGGAGGGGAATTCATCGTCGGAGGCCATCTTCATCAACACCATTGCCTCCCTTGCCTCTCCAATGATGCGTGAGTAGTTCACATCAGACCTTCGGGTCCATAGCTAGTATCTAGATGGCTTCTTCTCTCTCTTTGATCTTGAATAATAAGTTCTCCCTGATCTTCATGGTGATCTATCCGATGTAATCTTGTTTTGCGGTGTGTTTGTTGAGATCCAATGAATTGTGGATTTATGATCAGATTATCTATGAATACTATTTGAGTCAATTCTGAATTCTTATATGCATGATTTCATATCCTTGTAAGTCTCTTCGAATTATAGGTTTCGTTTGGCCAAGTTGATCTATGATTCTTGCAATGGGAGAAGTGCTTGGTTTTGGGTTCATACCGTGCGGTGTCCTCACCTAGTGACAGAAGGGGTAGTGAGGCACGTATCGTGTTGTTGCCATCAAGGGTAAAAGGATGGGGTTTATATCATATTGCATGAATCTATCCCTCTACATCATGTCATCTTGCTTAAAGCGTTACTCCGTTTGTCATGAACTTAATACACTAGATGCATGCTGGATAGAGGTCGATGTGTGGAGTAATAGTAGTAGATGCAGAAAGTATCGGTATACTTGTCTCAGACGTGATGCCTATATGTATGATCTTTGCCTTAGATATCGTCATGATTTTGCGCTACTCTATCAATTGCTCAACAGTAATTTGTTCACCCACCGTAATACTTGCTATCATGAGAGAAGCCTCTAGTGAACACTATGGCCCCCGGGTCTATTTTACATATTATATATTCAGATCTAAACATAAAAACACCAAAAATACCTTGCTGAAATTTTATTTATTTATTTATATTTGCTCATTATCACTATCAGATCTCACCTTGCAAGTAATCGTGAAGGGATTGACAACCCCATTATCGCGTTGGGTGCAAGTTTGTTTTTGTTTGTGCAGGTTTCTTGGTGCCTCATCTTGATACTCCTACTGGATTGATACCTTGGTTCTCAAACGGAGGGAAATACTTACATCTACTTTGCTGCATCACCCTTTCCTCTTCAAAGGAAAAACGAACGCACACTTGAGAAGTAGCATGGCCCCACTTGGTGGACCCCCGGAACCCTTCCGGTGGTCCCGATACGTTACCGATAATTCCCGAAACATTTCAAGTGACCAAATCATCACTTCCTATATATCATTATTTACCTCCGAACCATTTCAGAACTCCTTGTGACGTCTGGGATCTCATCCGGGACTCCAAACAACCTTTGGTAACCACTTGCACTATTTCCCTATAACCCTAGCGTGATCGAACCTTAAGTGTGTAGACCCTACGGGTTCGGGAGACACATAGACATGACCGAGACACCTCTCCGATCAATAACCAATAGTGGAATCTAGATACCCATGTTGGCTCCCACATGCTCCATGATGATCTCATTGGATGAACCACGATGTCGGGGATTCCATCAATCCTGTATACAATTCCCTTTGTCTATCGGTAGGATACTTGCCCGAGATTCAATCGCTATACCTTGTTCAATATCGTTACCGGCAAGTCTCTTTACTCGTTCCGTAACACATCATCCCGTGGCTAACTCCTTAGTCACATTGAGCTCATTATGATGATGTCTTACCGAGTGGGCCCAGAGATACCTCTCCGTCACACCGAGTGACAAATCCAGTCTCGATTCGTGCCAACCCAACAGACACTTTCGGAGATACCCGTAGTGTAGCTTTATAGCCACCCAGTTACGTTGTGACGTTTGGCACACCCAAAGTATTCCTATGGTATCCGGGAGTTGCACAATCTAATGGTCTAAGGAAACGATACTTGACATTAGGAAAGCTTTAGCAGACGAACTACACGATCTTGTGCTATGCTTAGGATTGGGTCTTGTCCATCACATCATTCTCCTAATGATGTGATCCCGTTATCAACGACATGCTATGTCCATGGTCATGAAATCGTGACCAGGTATTGATCCACAAGCTAGCCAACTAGAGGCTCACTAAGGACACTTTGTGGTCTATGTATTCACACATGCATTACGGTTTCCGGTTTACACAATTATAGCATGAACAATAGCAATTATTATGAACAACGAAATACAATAATAACCATTTTATTATCGCCTCTAGGGCCTATTTTCAACACTCTCCCACTTGCACTAGAGTCAATAATCTCGTTACATTGTGATGAATCGAACACCCATAGTGTTCTGGTGTTGATCATGTTTCACTCGTGAGAGAGGTTTAGTCAACGGATCTACGACATTCAGATCCGTATGTACTTTAAAAATATCTATATCTCCTTCCTGAATGTAATCACGAATGGAGTTGAAGCGGCGCTTGATGTGTCTTGTCTTCTTGTGAAACCTGGGCTCCTTGGCAGGCAATAGCTCCAGTGTTGTTACAGAATAGAGTCATTGGGCCCGACGCATTGGGAATCACTCCTAGGTCGATGATGAACTCCTTCATCCAGACTCCTTCCTTTGCTGCTTCCGAAACAGCTATGTACTCCGCTTCACATGTAGATGACGCCACGACGCTTTGCTTGCTACTGCACCAGCTGACTGCCCCTATATTCAAAATATACACATATCCAGTTTGTGACTTGGAGTCATCCGGATCTGTGTCGAAGCTAGCATCGACGTAACCCTTTACTATGAGCTCTTCGGCACTTCCATATACGAGAAACATGTCCTTGGTACTTTTCAGGTACTTCAGGATATTTTTGACCGTTGTCGAGTGTTCCGCTCCGGGATCACTTTGGTACTTCAGGATACTTATGGCAAGGTTCACATCAGGTCTGGTACACAGCATGGCATACATAATAGAGCCTATGGCTGAAGCATAGGGGATGACACTCATCTCTTCTCTATCCTTTTGCCGTGGTCGGGCATTGAGTCGTACTCAATCTCACACCCTGCAACACAGGCAAGAACCCCTTCTTGGGCTGATCCATATTGAACTTCTTCAATACTTTGTCAAGGTATGTGCTTTGTGAAAGACCTATGAGGCGTTTCGATCTATCTCTATATATCTTGATGCCTAATATGTAAGCAGCTTCTCCATGGTCCATGATTGAAAAACACTTATTCAAGTAGGCCTTTCCACTTTCCATGAGTTCTATATCATTTCCCATCAACAATATCTCATCCACATATAATATGAGGAATGCTACAGAGCTCCCACTCACTTTCTTGTAAATACAGGGTTCTTCATAAACCTGTATAAATCCAAACGCTTTAATCACCTCATTAAAGCAAATATTCCAACTCTGAGATGCTTGCACCAGCCCATAGATGGAGCGCTAGAGCTTGCATGCTTTGTTAGCATCTTTAGGATCGACAAAACCTTCCGGATGCATCATATACAGTTCTTCCCTAAGGAAGCCATTAAGGAATGTCGTTTTGACGTCCATTTGCCAGATCTCATAATGATAAAATGTGGCAATTGCTAACATGATTCGGACGTACTTCAGCATCGTCTAATCGTAGTCAACTACTTGAACTTGTCAATAACCCTTGGCGACAAGTCGAGCCTTATAGACGGCCACATTACCATACGCGTCAGTCTTATTCTTAAAGATCCATTTGTTTTCTATGGCTCGCTTATCATCAGGCAAGTCCACCAAAGTCTATACTTTGTTCTCATACATGGATCCTATCTTGGATTTCATGGCCTCAAGCCATTTGTTGGAATCCAGGCCTGCCATCGCTTCTTCATAGTTTGAAGGTTCACCGTTGTCCAACAACATGATCTCCACGACAGGGTTGCCGTACCACTCTGGTGTGGAACGTGTCCTGGTGGACCTTCAAATAGCAACTTGATCTGAAGTTTCATGATCATCATCATTAACTTCCTCTCCAGCCGATGCAGGCTCCATAGAAAAAACTTCCCGTGCTGCACTACTCTCTAGTTCCAGTGGAGGTACAATTACCTCATCAAGTTATATTTTCCTCCCACTTACTTATTTCGAGAGAAACTCTTTCTCCAGAAAGGATCCATTCTTGGCAACAAAGACTTTGCCTTCGGATCTGAGGTAGAAGGTATACCCAATAGTTTCTTTGGGGTATCCTATGAAGACGCACTTTTCTGCTTTTGGTTCGAGCTTCTCTGGTTGAAGTTTCTTCACATAAGCATCGCGTCCCCAAAATTTTAGAAACGACAGCTTAGGTTTCTTTCCAAACCATAATTCATACGGTGTCGTCTCAATGGACTTTGACGGTGCCCTATTTAAAATGAATGCGGCAGTCTCTAATGTGTATCCCCAAAATGGTAGCGGTAAGTCGGTAAGAGACATCATAGATCGCACCATATCCAATAGAGTGCGATTATGACGTTCAGACACACCATTTCGCTAAGGTGTGTCAGGCGGCATGAGTTGTGAAAAAATTCCACATTTCCTTAGGTGCATGCCAAACTCGTGACTCAAATATTCTCCGCCACAATTAGATTGTAGGCACTTTATTTTTTTGTCACGTTAATTCTCTACCTCACTCTGAAATTCCTTGAACATTCAAAGGTTTCGGACTTGTGTTTCATTAACTAGACATACTCATATCTGCTTAAGTCATCGATGAGGGTGAGAACATAACGGTAGCCATTGCGAGCCTCAACGCTCATTGGACCGCATACATCGGTATGTATTATCTCCAACAAGTCAGTTGCTCGCTCCATTGTTCCGGAGAACAGGGTCTTGGTCATCTTGCCCATGAGGCATGGTTCACACGTGTCAAATGATTCAAAATCAAGAGACTCCAAAAGTCCATCAGTATGGAGTTTCTTCATGCGTTTGACACCAATATGACCAAGCTGGCAGTGCCACATGTAAGTGGGACTATCATTATCAACCTTACACTTTTTGGTACTCACACTATGGACATGTGTAACATCATGTTCGAGATTCATCAAAAATAAACCATTGACCAGCGCCGCATGACCATAAAACATTTCTCTCATATAAATAGAACAACCATTATTCTCAGATTTAAATGAGTAGCCATCTCGCATAAAGCGAGATCCAGATACAATGTTCATGCTCAAAGCTGGTACTAAATAACAATTATTGAGGTTTAAAACTAATCCCGAAGATAGATGCAGAGGTAGCATGCCGACGGCGATCACATCGACCTTGGAACCATTCCCGACGCGCATCATCACCTCATCCTTTGGCAATCTCCGCTTATTCCGTAGCTCCTTCTTGGAGTTACAAATGTGAGCAACTGCACCGGTATCATATACCCAGGAGCTACTACGAGCGTTGGTTAGGTACACATCAATAACAAGTATATCACATATACCTTTAACGTTGCCGGCCTTCTTATCCGCTAAGTACTTGGGGCAGTTCCGCTTCCAGTGACAGGTACCCTTGCAATAAAAGCACTCACTCTCAGGCTTGGGTCCATGCTTGTTCTTCTTCCCGACAACTTGCTTACCGGGCGCGGCAACTGCTTTGCCATCCTTCTTGAAGTTCTTCTTATCCTTGCCTTTCTTGAAACTAGTGGTCTTATTCACCATCAACACTTGATGCTCCTTTTTGATCTCGACCTCCGCTGATTTCAGCATCGAGTACAACTCAGGAATGGAGTTCTCCATACCTTGCATGTTGTAGTTCATCACAAAGCTCTTGTAGCTAGGTGGAAGCGACCGGAGGATTTTGCCAATGACCGAGTCATCCAGGAGATTAACTCCCAGCTGAGTCAAGCGGTTGTGCAACCCAGACATTTTGAGTATGTGCTCACTCACAGAACTATTTTCCTCCATCTTACAACTGAAGAACTTGTCGGAGACATCATATCTCTTGGCCCGGGCATGAGCTTGGAAAACCAGTTTCAGCTCTTGGAACATCTTATATGCTCCGTGTTGCTCAAAACGCTTTTGGTGCCCCGGATCTAAACTGTAAAGCATGCCACACCGAACCAAGGAGTATTCATCACAGCGTGACTGTCAAGCATTCATAACATCTTGATCCGCTGGGAAAATGGGTGTGTCACCTAGCGGTGCATCAAGGACATACAATCTCTTGGAAGCTATGAGGATGATCCTCAAGCTATGGACCCAGTCTGCATAGTTGCTTCCATCATCTTTCAGCTTGGTTTTCTCTAGGAACGCGTTGAAGTTGAGGGTGACATTAGCGTTCGCCATTGGATCTACAATATAGATTGTAGATACAATTTTAGACTAAGTTCATGATAATTAAGTTCACATAATAAAATTATTTAATGAACTCCCACTTAGATAGACATCTCTCTAGTCATCCAAGTGATACATGATCCATGTCAACTAACCCGTGTCCGATCATCACGTGAGACGGACTAGTCATCCATGGTGAACATCTCCATGTTGATCGTATCTTCTATACAAATCATGTTCAACCTTTCGATCTTCTGTGTTTCGAGTCCATGTATGTACATGCTAGGCTCGTCAAGTCAACCTTAGTGTTTCGCGTGTGTAAATCTGGCTTACACCCGTTGTATGCGAACGTTAGAACCTATCACACCCGATCATCACGTGGTGCTTCAAAACAACGATCCTTAGCAAAGGTGCACAGTTAGGCTGAACACATTTCTTGAAATTTTAGTGAGAGATTATCTTATTTAGCTACCGTCGTTCTAAGCAAATAAGATGTAAGCATGATAAACATCACATGCAATCAATATAGTGACATGATATGGCCAATATAATCTTGCTCCTTTGATCTCCATCCTCGGGGCACCATGATCATCACTGTCACCAGCATGACATCATGATCTCCATCATCATGATCGCCATCATCGTGTCTTCATGAAGTTGTCTCGCCAACTATTACTTCTAATACTATGGCTAACGTTTAGCAATCAAGTAAAGTAATTACATGCCGATCTTGATTGACACGCAGGTCATACAACAAATTAAGAAAACTCCTATGGCTCCTGCCGGTTGCCATACTCATCAACATGCAAGTCATGAATCCTATTACAAGAACATGATCAATCTCATACATCACAATGCATCACATCACATCCTTTGGCCATATCACATCACAAGGCATATGCTCCAAAAACAAGTTAGACGTCCTCTAATTTGTTGTTGCAAGTTTTTACGTGGCTGCTATAGGTTTCTAGCAAGAACGTTTCTTACCTACGCCAAAACCACAAAGTGATATGCCAATTGCTATTTACCCTTCATAAGGACCCTTTTTATCGAATCCAATCCGACTAAGGTGGGAAAGACAGGCACCCGCTAGCCACCTTATGCAACAAGTGCATGACAGGCGGTGGAACCGGTCTCACGTAAGCGTACTGTAAAGTTGGTCCGTGATGCTTCATCCCACAATACCGTCGAATCAAGATAAGACTATTAACGGCAAGAAAATTAACAAGATCGACGCCCACAACATCTTGTGTTCTACTCGTGCATATATTCTACGCATAGACCTCGCTCATGATGCCACTGTTGGGAGACGTAGTAGTAAATCAAAAAAAATCCTACGATCACATGGATCCATCTATGGAGAAACCAGCAACGAGTAAGGGGAGAGTGCATCTTAATACCTTTGAAGATCGCAAAGCGGAAGCGTTAAGAGAACGCGGTTCGTGGAGTCATACTCGCTACGATTCAGATCGCGGTGGATTCCAATCTTAGCGCCGAACAACGGCGCCTCCGCGTTCAACACACGTGCAGCCCGGTGACGTCTCCTATGCCTTGATCCAGCAAGGAGAAAGGAGAGGTTGAGGGAGAGCTCCGGCAGCACGACACCGTTGTGACGGTGGAGCTGCGTGGTTCTCCGGCAGAGCTTCGCTAAGCACTACAGAGGACGAGGAGAGGGAGGAGTAAGGTTGTGCCGAGGAAGGAAGAACTCGTGTGTTTTGCAGCCCCAAAACCCTCCACTATATATAGGACGAGGGGGAGGGAGGGAGCATCCCTAGTGTTCCCACCCTAGGAGCTACGACCGGCCCTAGATGGCCTTCTGGCCGGCAGCCAGAGAGGGAGAGGGGTGCGGCTACCCTAGGGTGGGCCTTAGGGCCCATCTGCCCTAGGGTTTGCCCCCCTCCCACCTTCAGCTGCGCTTTAGTCCCTTGTGGGGGGTGCACCAGCCCACCTAAGGGCTGGTTCCCTCCCACTTGCGGCCCATGCAGCCCTCTGGTGCTAGTGGCCCCACTTGGTGGACCCTCGGGACCCTTCCGGTGGTCCCGGTACATTACCCGTAATTCCCGAAACACTTCCAATGACCAAATCCTCACTTCCTATATATCATTCTTTACCTACGACCATTCCGGAACTCCTCGTGATGTCCGGGATCTCATCTGGGACTCCGAACAACCTTCGGTAACCACGTACACTATTTCCCTATAACCCTAGCGTCATCGAACCTTAAGTGTGTAGACCCTACGGGTTCGGGAGACACGTAGACATGACCGAGACACCTCTCCGGTCAATAACCAACGGCGGGATCTGGATACCCATGTTGGCTCCCACATGCTCCATGATGATCTCATCGCATGAACCATGATGTCGGGGATTCAATCAATCCCGTATACAATTCCCTTTGTCTATCGGTATGATACTTGCCCGAGATTCGATCGTTGGTATCCCTATACCTTGTTCAATCTCGTTACCGGCAAGTCTCTTTACTCGTTCCATAACACATCATCCTGTGGCTAACTCCTTAGTCACATTGAGCTCATTATGATGATGTCTTACCGAGTGGGCCCAGAGATACCTCTCCGTCATGCGGAGGGACAAATCCTAGTTTCGATTCGTGCCAACCCAACACACTTTCGGAGATACCCGTAGTGTACCTTTATAGCCACCCAGTTATGTTGTGACGTTTGGCACACCCAAAGTATTCCTACGGTATCCGGGAGTTGCACAATCTCATGGTCTAAGGAAACGATACTTGACATTAGAAAAGCTTTAGCAGACGAACTACACGATCTTGTGCTATGCTTAGGATTGGGTCTTGTCCATCACATCATTCTCCTAATGATGCGATCCCATTATCAACGACATCATATGTCCATGGTCACGAAATCGTGACCATCTATTGATCAACGAGCTAGCCAACTAGAGGCTCACTAGGGACACGTTGTGGTCTATGTATTCACACATGCATTACGATTTCCAGTTAACACAATTATAGCATGAACAATAGACAATTATCATGAAGAAGGAAATACAATAATAACCATTTTATTATTGCCTCTAGGGCATATTTCCAACAAAAGCATAGGCCATGAGTGACAAAGGTTTGATACATGGCCGACGACCAGGCCAAAGACGGTGACACAACACGAGATGCTCCCTACTAAAAGCTTACTCCTAAAGACATTGAAGATGAGTCGATCACAAGCTTGAAAGAGAAGGAGGGAATCGGCCACCCTAGCCTGTGATTTCCCTCCTCTTGTGGCATCATAGCTCAGAACATTGCTCGCGCATCCCAATGATGAGCTGCTCCATCGTCGGCCTATCCTTGGGTTTGGCCAACAACTTCCATAGCTGCAATAAGAACACCATTTTGTACATAAGGTCATCTGGATGGCGAAACAATTTTTGCTCAGTAAGAACTTTACTTATATTCGTCCAAAGCATCCATGCAAGGGTGGCAAACCCCGGTCATGCCACCCTTCTATCTACGCCCCTTGTCCCAAGCGAAATCCTATAAAAATATGTAAATTCGGTATGGTTTCACGTACAAACGGTGGCCTCTCTAATAACACTCCAAGCGAGTCGCGCGATGATACAATGGAAGATAAGATGGTCACAATCTTAATTCTCTTCACACCAAACAAATTTTCCATCTCCCGGATCACGTCTTTTAAAGAACTTGTCCCCACAAGGGATCCTATAACTGGCTACGTGCCCCACGAAACTCTTTATCTTAGCCCGAGCTCTAGTGTATGGGCCTTGAAAATTTGTTTATACAAGGACCTTGTGGAGAAAAGGCCAGCCGGCTCAAGATGCCAAGATACCATATCTCTCCCCTTGGTTAACGCAAAACCCACAATGGCCAATTGAAGTGAGTCGCACTCCAAATTTTACTTAGAGCCCATTGAGCGATGGAATCGTGATGCCCAGTGGACATTGACCCAAATATCCACCACCTTTCGTCTATATTATGTGCAATAGCAAACATCCAAGGATAGTCAAGACCCAACACTATATCGCTGCACCATCTATCTTGCCAAAAGAGTGGCAAGGACCCATTTTCATCATGAATTGTGTCCCACCTTTCTAACAACTCATGCGAATTGGGAGAGCTTCACCTTGGGACGAAAATCCATACCCCCTCGAGAGGAGTTTATTTTTGAAAATGTCTAGCCAAAGGCCTTCCTGCCCAATTAGAACTTTCCAATCCGATTTGGTCACGAGGCACCAATTCATAACCCCAGAGCTGATGATCCCAAGCCCTCCAACATCTTTGGGCGAGCTCTCTCACTTGACCATGTGATACCACTTCTTCCCATGTTCCTTGGCCCAGAAAAATCTAGACCACACCGTATCCAACTTCTTACACACTCCATATTGAAGAAGGTAAAACCCATAACGAACATGGGAATATTCATAAGGAAGTCGTTTATTAAAACTAACCTCCCTCCATACGCCAACAACTTCCCTACCATGGCTCAACCCAAATAGCAGTCTTATCTACGACGCGCTAAAATTCATAATTGGCAATGCCCGGTTGGATATCGGCATTCGATGTATTTTACTAGAATAGACTTGAGTTCACTCTTCATCATATGAGCTTCCCTACATTGAGACTCAAGATGACCTCCCGTGACCACCGCTTCGATTTTCTCAAAGTTTGTTCGGAGTCCCAACTTAACCTCAAAACACATGAGGAACTTAGGGTTAATAATTTCCTCAACCAAATTCTTGATGAGAATCAAGGTATCCATTACGTATTGGAAGTGGGTGAGCCTTCCGGCGCCGCCCTAACAACCATGCCCGGGGTGTGCCTGCCCCCTTAGACTTGTCAAGAATGGCCACCAAGGCATCGGCGATGATATTGAAAAGCAAAGGGAAAATCGGATCCCCTTGGCGCACTCCCCTAGCATTCTGAAATTATGGACCGATTTGCCCATCAATATGTATTGACGTTTGCCCACCCTCGACAAGTTGCCACATCCATCTCATCCATTGGGGGTCGAAACCCTTTTTATGTAAAATGTCCTCAAGGAAATCCCACCTCACCCAATCATACGCTTTCTCCAAGTCAATCTTTAAGATGAGAACCTCTTCCTCATGATTTTAATCTCGTGTAATACCTCATGCAGGATTGCAATACCATCCAAAATGATACACACTCGGATAAACGATTTTTGGTTCTCGTCAAGAATACGGTTGGCCATAGGAGATATATAAGCAGAAAGCGAAGCCCTTCACAAGCAACCGGAAGCTAATGTTGATTAACGTAATTGGCCAGAATTTACGGATGTTGCATGTGCCCAGGACCTTAGGTAAAAGAGCCAATATCCCTTAATCTAAACATTTGGCCCATAATCCCTTGAGTAAAATGGGAAGTCGGGCGGGCAAACTGGGGACCGATGAGCGCCCAAATTTTCTTATACAAGCATTCCGGGAACCCATTGTGTCCCGGTGCAATATTGGAGCGCATGTCATTTAGGGTTTTAGATATTTTGGTAAAGGAGAAAGGGGTAACCAGCCCGCTGTTGTCACTATCTGAAAGCCGGAGTGCAGCTCTCACGTTGATGCCCTAATAGACATTGATCCGGGCTCCGATGAACCCAGTGTTGGAAATATGCCCTAGAGGCAATAATAAATTAGTTATTATCATATTTCCTTGTTCATGATAATCGTTTATTATCCATGCTATAACTGTATTGATCGGAGACTTAAATGCATGTGTGGGTACATAGACAAAACCATGTCCCTAGTATGCCTCTAATGGACTAGCTCGTTGATCAAAGGATGGTTAAGGTTTCCTAGCCATGGACATGAGATGTCATTTGATAACGGGATCACATCATTAGGAGAATGATGTGATGGATAAGACCCAAACTACAAACATAGCATATGATCGTGTCAGTTTATTGCTACTGTTTTCTGCATGTCAAGTATATGTTCCTATGACCATGAGATCATGCAACTCACGGATATCGGAGGAGTGCCTTGTGTGTATCAAACGTCGCAACGTAACTGGGTGACTATAAAGGTGCTCTACAGGTATCTCCGATGGTGTTTGTTGAGTTGGCATGGATCGAGACTGGGATTTGTTACTCCGTGTGACGGAGAGGTATCTCAGGGCCCACTCGGTAATACAACATCACAACAAGCCTTGCAAGCAATGTGGCTAAGTGTTAGTCACGGGATCTTGTATTACGGAACGAGTAAAGAGACTTGCCAGTAACGAGGTTGAACTAGGTATGGAGATACCGACGATCGAATCTCGGGCAAGTAACATACCGAAGAACAAAGGGAACGATATACGGGATTAACTGAATCCTTGACATAGAGGTTCGACCGATAAAGATCTTCGTAGAATATGTAGGAACCAATGTGGACGTCCAGGTCCCTCCATTGGTTATTGACCGTAGAGGTGTCTCGGTCATGTCTACATAGTTCTCGAACCCGCAGGGTCTGCACACTTAAGGTTCGGTGACGTTTCGGTAGTGTAGAGTTATGTATGGTGGTGACCGAAGGTTGTTCGGAGTCCCGGATGAGATCCCGGGCGTCACGAGGAGCTCCGGAATGGTCCGGAGGTAAAGATTCATATATAGGAAGTCCCAGTTTGGTTTCCGGAAAAGTTTCGGGCTCATCGGTAGTGTACCGGGAGTATCGGTATTGTACCGGGAGTGCCGGTAGTGTACCGGAGGACCTCCGGGAGGGGTACTTCGACCCCAAGAGGTCCATGGGCTGTGGGAGAATAATAACCAGCCCTTATTGGGCTGGGAAAACAGCCACAAAGGCCCATGGCGCAGGAGAGAAAGTCCTAAAGCAAAAAGTGGAAAATCAGCCAATAGGAGGCAATCCTACTCCAACTAGGATTGGAGGTGAAGTAGGATTTCCTCCCACCTCCTATTTCGGCCGACCCAAAGGCCTTGGCTGCCTCTCCTCTCCTCTCCTCCTATATATACTAGTGGATTGGGTGGTTTTTGGACAGAATTTCCGGCCACGTGCTACCCGTTTCACCGGTGCACAGTTTCTCCTCTAGATCGGATTTCTGCAGCGCTTAGGCGAAGCCCTGCCGGAATTGCTCCACCACCACCATCACCGGAGCGCCGTCACGCTGCCGGTGAACTCTCTCTCCTCTCCACCTCCTCTTGCTGGATCAAGATGGTGGAGATCGTCATCAAGCTGCACGTGTGCTGAACGCGGAGGTGCCGTCCGTTCGGCGCTAGATCGGAAGGACCGTGATCGAGATCGCGAGACGGTTCGTGATGTGATCACGGAACGGATCGTGATGAGTTCGCGGGACAGATCGTGATCAAGATCGTGAGACGGATCGTGATGAGTTCACGGGACGGATCATGATGTGTTCGCGGGACGGTTCGTGATTGGATCGCGGGACGCTCGGCGATTTGGATCGCGAAGAAGTTCGACTACACCAACCGCGTTTCTTAACGCTTCCCGCTTAGCGATCTACAAGGGTACGTAGATCCACTCTCCCTCTCGTAGATGCTCATCACCATGGATAGGTTTGCGTGTGCGTAGGAAAATTTTGTTTCCCATGCGACGTTCCCCAACAGTGGCATCATGAGCTAGGTTGATGGTTCGATGAGATCTCGAGTAGAACACAAAAGGTTTGTGGGCGTTGATGCTTAGATTGCTTCCTCCCTTGGTCGTATTTTGGTTCAGCGGGATTGTGAGATGAAGCGGCCCGGACCAACATTACTCGTACGCTTACGAGAGACCGGTTCCCTCGACGCAATTTGTTGCCTAGATGGCTTGCGGGTGACAGTTTCTCTCACTTTAGTTGGATCGGATTCGACAAAGGCGGTCCTTGAGAAGGTTGAAAAGCAAACTAGTGTATCACCGTTGTGGTTTATGCGTAGGTGAGAATCGTTCTTGCTAGATACCCATAGCAGCCACGTAAAACATGCAACAACAATTAGAGGACGTCTAACTTGTTTTTGCAGGGTATGTTGTGATGTGATATGGCCAATTACATGATGAGATATATGTGATGTATGAGATGATCATGTGATGTATAGAATTTCACGACTTGCATGTCGTTGAGTACGGCAACCGGCAGGAGCCATAGGGTTGTCTTTAATTATTGTATGACCTGCGTGTCAATCATTAAGCGCTATGTAATGCTTTACTTTATCGCTAAGCAGTAGCAATAGAAGTAGAAGCAGGGCTGGCGCCACAACCCCAATGGCAACACATTGATGGAGATCAAGATGATGGAGATCATGGTGTTGTGCCGGTGACGATGGAGATCATGCCGGTGTTTCGAAGATGGAGATCTTAAACACAAGTTCATGGCCATATCATGTCACTTATGAATTGCATGAGATGTTAATCCTTTTATGCACCTTGTTTTGCTTAGTACGGCGGTAGCATTATAAGGTGATCCCTCACTTGAATTTCAAGATGAACTGTGTTCTCCCCGAGTGTGCACCGTTGCGAAAGTTCGTCGTGTTGAGACACCACGTGATGATCGGGTGTGATAGACTCTACGTTCACATACAACGGGTGCAAGCCAGATTTGCACGCGCAGAACACTCGGGTTAAACTTGACGAGCCTAGCATGTACAGACATGGCCTCGGAACACGAGAGACCGAAAGGTCGAACATGAGTCATATAGTAGATATGATCAACATAATGATGTTCACCATTGCAGCCACCTCAACTCACGTGATGATCGGACTTGAGTTGGTGAATTTGGATCATGTATCACTCGAATGATCGGAGGGATGTCAATTTGAGTGGGAGTTCTTAAATAATATGATTAATTGAACTCATTATCATGAACATAGTCAAAGTGTCTTTGCAAATTATGTTGTAGATTACTAGCTCGCGTTGTGGCTCCCTTGTATTTTTATATGTTCCTAGAGAAATAGAATTGAAAGATGTTGGTAGCAATATTGCGGACTGGGTCCGTGATCTGAGGATTGTCCTCATTGCTGCACAGAAGGCTTATGTCCTTAATGCACCGCTCGGTGCGCCACCCCCTCTAGCGTCGTCTATAGATGTTGTGAACATCTGACAGGCACGTTTCGATGACTACTTGATAGTTTTGTGCGTCATGCATTACGGCTTAGAATTGAGGCTCCGAAACGTTTTGAACGTCACGGAACATATGAGATGTTCTAGGGGCAGAGATTGTGATCTCAGGCTCGTGCCTGTGTTGCGAGATATGAGATCTCCAACAAGATTCTTTGCCTGTAAGATGAAGGAGAATAGCTCAATCGTTGAGCATGTACTCAGATTGCCTGGGTACTACAATCGCTTGAATCAAGTGGGAGTTGATCTTCCAGATAAGATAGTGATTGATATAGTTCTCCAAGTCACTGTCACTAAAGCTACTAGAACTTAAGTGATGAACTATAATACACCAGGGATAGAAGTATTGATCCCTGAGCTGTTCGCGATGTTTGACACCGCGAAGGTAGAAATCAAGAAGGAGCATCAAGTGTTGATGGTTAATCAAACCACTAGTTTCGAAAAGGGCAAGATCAAGGAGGGAAACTTCATGGATAGCAAGTCAGTTGCTGCTCCAGTGAAGCAACCCAAAGTTGAACTCAAACCCGAGACTAAGTGCTTCTATTATGAGGTGAGAGGTCGCTGAAGCGGAACAACCCTAGATACTTGGTAGATAAGAAGGCTGGCAACATTGATAGAAGTATATTTGATATACGAGTTACTAATGTGTACCTTGCTAGTACTCTTAGTAGCACCTGGGTATTGGATACCGGTTCGGTTGCTAAATGTTAGTAACTCGAAATAAAAGCTACGGAATAAACGGAGAACTAGCTAAGGGTGAGGTGACGATATGTGTTGGAAGTGTTTCCAAGGTTGATGTGATCAAAATCGCACGCTCTCTCTACCTTCAGGATTAGTGACGAACCTAAATAAATGTTATTTGGTGTTTTGCGTTGAGCATGAACATGATTAGATCATGTTTATTGCAATACGGTTATTCATTTAAGTTAGAGAATAATGGTTATTCTGTTTACATGAATAATACCTTCAATGGTCATGCACCCAGTGAGAATGGTTTGTTGAAATCTTGATCGTAGTATTACACATGTTCATAACATTGATGTCAAAAGATACAAAGTTAATAATGATAGTACCACATACTTGTGGCACTGCCGCTAAATGTCATATTGGTATAAAGCGCATGTAGAAACTCCATGCTGATGGATATTTGGACTCATTCGATTTCGAATCGGTTGAGACATGCGAACCATGCCTCTTGGGCAAGATGACTAAAGGACCCCGTTGGATGGAGCGGGCAAGTGATTCATTGGAAATGATACATGTTGATGTATGCAATCTAGTGAGTCTTGTAGTGTGCAGTGGATATCATTATTTTCTTACCTTCACTGATGATTTGAGTAGATATAGTGTATATTTACTTAATGAAACACAAGTCTGAATCGTTTGAAAGGTTCAAGCAAATTCAGAGTGAAGTTTAAAGATCATCGTGACAAGAAGATAAAAATGACTGCGATATGATCGTGGAGGTGAATATCTGAGTCACGAGTTTGGCATACAACTTAAGACAATGTGAAAGTTGTTTCACAACTAAACGCCACCTGGAACACCATAGTGTGATGGTGTGTCCGAACATCATAGTTATGCTCTATTGGACATGGTGCGTGCTATGATGTCTCTTGTCGTTTTACTACTATAATTTTGGGGTTATGCATTAGAGACAACTACATTCACTTTAAAATAGGGCACCATCTAAATCCGTTGAGATGACACCGTGTGAATTATGGTTTGATAGAAACCTAAAGCTGTCATTTCTTGATGTTTGGGGCTGCGAAGCTTGTGTGGAAAATGTTTTCACCTAATGAGCTCAAACCCAAAGCGGACAAATGCATCTTCATAGAATACGCCAAGAACAGTTGGGTATACCTTCTATCTCAGATCCGAGTGCAAAGTGTTTGTTGCTGGAATGGATCCTTTCCTGAGAAAAGGTTTCCCTCGAAAGAATTGAGTGGGAGGAAGATAGAACTTGATGAGGTTATTGAACCTTGTTTCAATCAGAGTAGCGCAGCGCAGAAAGTTGTTTCTGTGAAGCCTATGTTAGTTGAAGAAAGAAGTTAATGATGATGATCATGAAGCTTCGGATCAAGTTACTATCGAACCTCGTAGGTCGACAAGGACGTGTACTGCTCTTGAGTGGTACAACAACCCTGTCTTAAAGGTCATGTTGTTGGACAGCGATGAACCTACGAGCTATGGAGAAGCGATGGTGGGCCCGGATTCCGACAAATGGATGAGACCATGAAATCCGAGATAGGATCCATGTATGAAAACCAAGTATAGACTTTGGTAGACTTGCTCGTTGGACGGCAGGTCGTTGAGTACAAATGGATCTTTAAAAATGAAGACAGACGCTGATGGTAAATATCACCATTTGTAAAGCTCGACTTGTTGCAAAGTTGTTTGTGACAAGTTCAAGGAGTTGACTACGATGAGATTTTCTCACTCGTAGTGGTGCTAAAGTCTGTTGGAATTATGTTAGCAGTTGCTGCGTTTTCAATTATGAAATCTGACAGATGGATGTCAAAACATCATTTCCTTAACGGTTTACTTGAGGAAAGGTTGTATGTGATACAACCAGAAGGTTTTGTCAGCCCTAAGGATGCTAAAAGGTGTGCAAGCTTTGGTGATCCTTCCATGGACTGAAGCAAGCATCTCGGAGTTGGAATATACACTTTGATGAGGTGATCAAAGTTTTTGATGTTTATACAAAGTTTACGAGAAACTTGTATTTGCAATAAAGTGAGTGGGAGCACTATAGAGTTTCTGATAAGTATATGTGGTTGACATATTGTTGATCGGAAATAATGTAGAATTTCTGGAAGGCATAAAAGGTTGTTTGAAAAGTGTTTTTCTAAGGAAGACCTGGATAAAGCTACCTAATTGTTGAGCATCAAAATCTATAGAGATAGATCAAGATGCTTGATGAGACTTTCAATGAGTGCATACCTTGACAAGATTTTGAAAGAGTTCAAAATGGATCAGCCAGAGAAATAGTTCTCGTCTGATTTGTAAGGTGTGAAGTTGAGTGAGACTCAAAGCTCGACAACGGCAGAAGAAAGAGAAAGGATGAATGTCGTCCCCTATGCCTTAGCCATAGGCTCTATATTATGCCATGCTGTGTACCGCACCTATGTGTGCCTTGCCACGAGTCTGTCAAGGGGTACAAGAGTGGTCCAGGAGTGGATCACTGGACAGCGGTCGGAATTATCCTTAGTAACCAGAGGACTAAGGAAATGTTTCTTGATTATGGAGGTGATAAAGAGTTCGTCGTAAAGAGTTACGTCGATGCAAGCTTTAACACCTATCCGGATGACTAGTAGTAGCAATCTGGATACGTATAGTGGAGCAGCCATTTGGAAATAGTACCAAGTGGAGTGTGGTAGCAGTGATTACGGTTTGACATAGAGATTTGCAAAGTACACACGGATCTGAATATCGCAGACCCGTTGACTATAAGACCTCTCTCACATGCAAAGCATGATCGAGCCCCAAAACTCATTGGGTGTTAGATTCATAACAATGCGAATCACATGGTGATGTGAACTAGATTATTGACTCTAGTGCAAGTGGGAGACTGTTGGAAATATGCCCTAGAGGCAATAATAAATTAGTTATTATCATATTTCCTTGTTCATGATAATCGTTTATTATCCATGCTATAACTGTATTGATCGGAGACTTAAATGCATGTGTGGGTACATAGACAAAACCATGTCCCTAGTATGCCTCTAATGGACTAGCTCGTTGATCAAAGGATGGTTAAGGTTTCCTAGCCATGGACATGAGATGTCATTTGATAACGGGATCACATCATTAGGAGAATGATGTGATGGATAAGACCCAAACTACAAACATAGCATATGATCGTGTCAGTTTATTGCTACTGTTTTCTGCATGTCAAGTATATGTTCCTATGACCATGAGATCATGCAACTCACGGATATCGGAGGAGTGCCTTGTGTGTATCAAACGTCGCAACGTAACTGGGTGACTATAAAGGTGCTCTACAGGTATCTCCGATGGTGTTTGTTGAGTTGGCATGGATCGAGACTGGGATTTGTTACTCCGTGTGACGGAGAGGTATCTCAGGGCCCACTCGGTAATACAACATCACAACAAGCCTTGCAAGCAATGTGGCTAAGTGTTAGTCACGGGATCTTGTATTACGGAACGAGTAAAGAGACTTGCCAGTAACGAGGTTGAACTAGGTATGGAGATACCGACGATCGAATCTCGGGCAAGTAACATACCGAAGAACAAAGGGAACGATATACGGGATTAACTGAATCCTTGACATAGAGGTTCGACCGATAAAGATCTTCGTAGAATATGTAGGAACCAATGTGGACGTCCAGGTCCCTCCATTGGTTATTGACCGTAGAGGTGTCTCGGTCATGTCTACATAGTTCTCGAACCCGCAGGGTCTGCACACTTAAGGTTCGGTGACGTTTCGGTAGTGTAGAGTTATGTATGGTGGTGACCGAAGGTTGTTCGGAGTCCCGGATGAGATCCCGGGCGTCACGAGGAGCTCCGGAATGGTCCGGAGGTAAAGATTCATATATAGGAAGTCCCAGTTTGGTTTCCGGAAAAGTTTCGGGCTCATCGGTAGTGTACCGGGAGTATCGGTATTGTACCGGGAGTGCCGGTAGTGTACCGGAGGACCTCCGGGAGGGGTACTTCGACCCCAAGAGGTCCATGGGCTGTGGGAGAATAATAACCAGCCCTTATTGGGCTGGGAAAACAGCCACAAAGGCCCATGGCGCAGGAGAGAAAGTCCTAAAGCAAAAAGTGGAAAATCAGCCAATAGGAGGCAATCCTACTCCAACTAGGATTGGAGGTGAAGTAGGATTTCCTCCCACCTCCTATTTCGGCCGACCCAAAGGCCTTGGCTGCCTCTCCTCTCCTCTCCTCCTATATATACTAGTGGATTGGGTGGTTTTTGGACAGAATTTCCGGCCACGTGCTACCCGTTTCACCGGTGCACAGTTTCTCCTCTAGATCGGATTTCTGCAGCGCTTAGGCGAAGCCCTGCCGGAATTGCTCCACCACCACCATCACCGGAGCGCCGTCACGCTGCCGGTGAACTCTCTCTCCTCTCCACCTCCTCTTGCTGGATCAAGATGGTGGAGATCGTCATCAAGCTGCACGTGTGCTGAACGCGGAGGTGCCGTCCGTTCGGCGCTAGATCGGAAGGACCGTGATCGAGATCGCGAGACGGTTCGTGATGTGATCACGGAACGGATCGTGATGAGTTCGCGGGACAGATCGTGATCAAGATCGTGAGACGGATCGTGATGAGTTCACGGGACGGATCATGATGTGTTCGCGGGACGGTTCGTGATTGGATCGCGGGACGCTCGGCGATTTGGATCGCGAAGAAGTTCGACTACACCAACCGCGTTTCTTAACGCTTCCCGCTTAGCGATCTACAAGGGTACGTAGATCCACTCTCCCTCTCGTAGATGCTCATCACCATGGATAGGTTTGCGTGTGCGTAGGAAAATTTTGTTTCCCATGCGACGTTCCCCAACACCCAGGAGCTCCCTATAGAATACATAAATATGTTGACGGATAGCACCATCTTCCAAAATGATTTTGGCACCCATCCCAAGTGCTCTAATCACACAACGCCTCCTTCTTCCATCCTTCACTGCCTGGAAAAACTTAGTACTTGCATCCCCCCTATCATCCTTTTTTTTGCAGTGAAACTCGGCTTAAATGTAACATGGTAAGGTTCCCATAAAAAACATGGTAAGGTGAGTATACTAGTAAATGAGGAGCTTGTTTTTTTTGTGGGGGGAAATAAATTCTCCATTAACTCAGGGGGGCTTCTCAGCCGTAGCCAGATTGCAGCAAAATCCATTCCGGCAGCTAGCCATACTATTGTGCACAGAGTACTACGGCCATATAGAAGTAAATGAGGATCTTGTTGATCATATCACATCAAAAATATTTAATGACACCAAGGGTTAGCTATATTTCCACTTGGAATCTCTCCCACGCGACAAATTTACCAAGGCTACAACGACTCTTTGGGCGATCTGGACTACATTAAGGAAAGCAATCCACTAGGAAATATTCGAGAGCCTGCTTTGATCTTCGGTTTATTCAACTCTTTCATAGGTCATCTAAGGCTAGCAACCAATGGAAAATAGTCCCTTCGTCCGGAAAAACTTGTTTTAGAAATGAATGTATCCGGACAGAGGGGGTATTAGGCAACCTCGTTGTCTTGCGATAGGAAATTCTCAGCATGATGTCTTTGCACATATACTTCATACTGATCAAGACAACAAACTAGAACTACACAGCCTTTGCAGGTAATTGTTGTTTCATCCAGAACCTTGTTACTCAGGTGCTCCACTAGCATTGCTATTTCTATGTGAATCACGAGTCTCAATAGTCCATCGCTAAGCGTGTGTCTGGTAGCATTTTCAACCGAGCATGATTGCTTTCCTGTGATACATTTGGAGTGTATACATGCTAACTACATGCATTTGATGTTGTTTGGTACCGGTCTATGTGTTAAAACTTTTTTTGGCATCTTGCATTTAATTAGATATGTCGGTCAGTACTATAGCAACCGGTATTTTAGAATAATGAACAGAAAAATGTGAAGAATCTTTTAAAATGTGAATTGTTTCTAAATTTCTAAAATAAGAAATTTTGAACATTTTTTAAACTAAAAAATGAATAATTTTCTAAAATTAAACATATTTTGAAATTCTATATTAAAAATATATGTAAACAAAATTTAAAATTCTGATTATTTTTTAAATTTTAAAACAAATGAATTCTGAACATTTTTAAAATTTGAAGAATTTATAAAATTATGAACATGATTTGAAAATTTGAACCAAGTTTAAAAATATTAACATTTTTAAATTTTAAATAAATTTAAAAATTCCGAACATTTTTTAAACAAGTCGTCGCTCGTTTTGCTCATGCATGCTGACCAACAAACGATTACTAACGTGTTTTCTGTTCGTGCATGTTACGAGGATAATTAAACTGAGCTCATAAAGACTAAGAAAGTCCCATGACTATCAGAACCTGAGGAATACGAAAATTTTAAACTCATGCACCCTGTCAAATACATTCCCTTACCGGGGTCCCCGCCCGATCAACAAAGCAAGTAAGCAACACAGCTTGGGCTCTCTCTCCACCCCCCCCCCCCCCGTCTTTCTCACAGACCGCGCTTCGGTGCCTTAAGGCCTGCCTTAAGGCACCTGCCTTTGTGTCTATGACATGTGGGCCCAATAGATGACTGGTCCACATGTCAATGATCCAAAGGCAGGTGCCTTGATGGCACTGAAGCAGCGTCCCTCTCTCACCCTCTCGTGTCGTGTCCAAGGAAAGCATGGGAGCTCACTCCACGTACCAGTTCAAGTGGGTGTTGTTTCCCGTTTCAGCTATCTTCCCAACACCGGAACTGTCACCGCTGTAGTAGTTAACCTAGTTGTAGTCTACGGTAAGTTTACTAGCTAGATCATGTGTGTACTAGTTTGGTTAGTATTGCAAACCGAGTAGGATTAGTAGTACTACACCAAGTAGGGTTAGCAATAGGCTATGCTTAGCATATATATATGCGTCTACCCCCTGCCCTTGTAATATCACAACGAAACGAGAGAATCAATACAAAGTTATACGATAGTCTCGACACGAGCCTGCGGCAATCCATCGATTCAGTGTTTGCTTTCGCAAGTTGTACACATCGCAAAAAGTATTTCCTCTGTCCTGTTTACGCCGTTGAGTTACGTTCTGAGCGGTCGAGACGATCGATAGAATCGATCAGCTAGCTCTTCGTACGTGCGTACGTACATATTGGATATTCATCCACATGTGTGCTTGTTAGCCTCACAAGCTAGATTTTCATGTAGGAGTGTTGCTGTCTAGTGGTTTGATCCAAGCCAGGGTTCAAAACCAACAATTGGTATCAGAGCCTCGACGATCTATGATCTACGATGACAGACAGCGACACTGAGTCGGTCAAGTCCGGCAACGGAGGTTCCAAGGTGAACAAGAACGGTGACAAGGTGAAGAAGAGTGGCAAGTCAGCGATCAGTGGTGGAGGAACGGGCGGCACCAACGTCCAGGCGCACCGCAACATCCCCATCCAGTACCCGATGCTCACCGACGCCAACTATGGCGTGTGGGTGGTGAAAATGAAGATTATTATCCGAACTCTTTGAGTGTGGCAAGCAATCACGGACGACGACGTCGACAAGGAGTGCGACGAAGGTGCCATGGCCGCCATAGCCCAATCTGTGCTGGATTCCGTGCTGATGACATTGGTGGAGTTCGAGACGGCAAGAGAGGCGTGAAACGCACTCAAGGAGATGAGGATCGGAGAAGATCGCGTCACCAAGGCTCGGGCACAAGTGTTGAAGCGCCAATTTCACAAGTTGCAGATGGAGGAAATTGAATCGGTGAATGACTATGCCATGCGTCTTACTACATTGGTGGGAGAGATCCGCGCTCTTGGTGCAAAGCTCGAGGAGACCAAGATTGTGGAGAAATTTTTCAGTTCGGTGACTGACAAATTCACGTACATCATCGGCACGCTCGAGCAGCTTTACGACATCGACGACATGACCATAACAGAGGCGATCAGACGCCTGCGAATGTGGGAAGAGAATGCTCGTGGCTGTCGGAAAGGCAAAGGAGGAGGTAGTGACCAACTCATGTACTCGCGCAAAGATTGGGAGGCCCCAAGTAGCAAAGGAAGGCGTGACAGTGGCGAAAGCTCAAGCAACGCGAAGCGCGACGGACAAACCGGAAAAGGCAAGCCACAAGGTCGTGGTAAGGCAGACCAATCTAAAGGGTGGAAGCCACGAAACTTGGATTTATCCGAGGTCAAGTGCTATAACTGCAACGAGATGGGTCACTTTGCAAAGGATTGTCCGAAGTCTAACAAGCGGGAGATCAAGGCAAATTTGGCGAAGCAAGAATGCGAAGGTCCAGGTCTTCTGATGGCCGAAGTTTGTGATCTCGCTGAAACGGTGGTTGTGAAACCAAGCCGGAAGGTGCTACTTCATGAGAAGAAAGTGACACCAAAGCTATTCGGGTATTAGAACGTGTTGTGGTATCTCGACACGGGTGCCAGTAACCACATGACGGGGTGCAACGAGAAATTCCTCGAGCTGGAATATGATATTGAAGGCTCGGTCAAGTTCGGTGATGGTTCAGCTGTGGAGATTTGCGGGCAAGGATCTATCCTCTTCGAGGGTCTCACAGGCGAACATCGCATACTCACCGGAGTGTACTACATCCCACGGCTTCGCAACAACATCATCTCTATCGGGAAGCTTGACGAGAATGGATGCAAGGTGAATATCGAGAACGGAGTGAGGACGATCTTCGACAACCTCCAAAACATGCTGGCTCGTGTTAATCGCACATGGAACATGCTCTATATCCTCAACCTTGATCAATCTCAACCGGAGTGTTGGCTCGCCAAGAGTGATGATGATTCATGGTTATGGCATGCTAGATTTGGACACGTTAACTTCTACGCCTTGAAGAAGATGTCAAAGATGGAGATGGTATCCGGGATGCCATTTATCGACCATGTTGATCGAGTATGTGACGGGTGCTTGGTTGGAAAACAGCTCCGCGGGCCATTCCCTGCTCAGTCTACCTATCGTGCAAGTGAGGCACTCGAGCTGCTCCATGGTGATCTATGTGGCCCTATCACCCCGGCAACTCACGCAGGAAAGAAGTATTTCTTCCTTGTGGCAGATGACTACTCGAGATATATGTGGGTCGTTCTCCTACAATCTAAAGATGAGGCGTTTGAAGCGTTCAAGAAGCTAAAGGCTGCAACGGAGATGGAACACAAGTTGAAGGTTCGCGCTTTATGGACAAATCGCGGCGGAGAGTTTACGTTGAATGAGTTCAACGACTACTGCGAGAAGATTGGCATAAAAAGGTTCCTCACGGCACCTTATATGCCGTAGCAGAACGGGGTTGTTGAAAGACGCAATCGAACCTGTTAGTGCATCTAGTGCCCCTTAGTGATTTTGGTGTGTTGAAGACTTATAGGTTAAGAGACTAATGTGTTCGTGAGTGTACACAGGCTCTACAAGTTGATGAGGAGGTTGATACAACCGAAGATTACCGACCCCTAAAAATACATGTCTTCAACTAAAGACTTTGGTGAAGACTTGAAGACTTTGCTGAAGACTTTATACTGAAGAAATCGGTGTGACCTTGAAGATATGAACAAGGACTATGAAGCGTGAAGACTTTTGTTTTCGTAGTTTCATTTCCTTTCCTTGAGTCATAGGAACCACCGTATTGTTAAAGGGGGCTGAGGTAATACTAAGGAAAATTTCCAACTGATGCTCAACTCCAAAATCCTCAACCTACATATCCAATTGAGTGAAGCTTTTGGAAACCTCTTACAGCTCAGTCAAGTTCTTGAGTGACAGAGATGAAGTTCTTCTGGTCTCTGAGGAAATTGTTCTGACTGAGGAGTTAGGACTTCGCCAGTGCGAAATGCCTACAAGTGAGGAACGTGATATGTCTTAGGACTTTCACTGTTCGAAAATACGACCATTGATGTGCTTAGCGCCAGCTGTCCCCAATCATTCCTATCCACATAACGGTCATATCATTGGGGGCATTAATGTCATATCATGTCTGGATGTGCCCCCGGCTATAAATAGTCAGCCCCCCACAACCACTAGCCGGTTGGCTGATCAGAGAGAGAACTGACACTTGTCATTTGAGAGCATCCCATCCTCCGAGGGCTTTTGTCCGAATGTGAGGAAAAACCCATAATCAAACCACCAACCCAAAGTGATTGAGCATCACTGAAGAAATTCCTGTGTGGAACCGACGCTTGTTACCTTTGAGGACTGTGCATCCTCGAGACGGTTAGGCATCATGGTCTAGTGTGTCCTGCAGTCAATTGGGGAACACGAAGTGACCTTGGTCTAGAGCATCCAGCAGTAAATTGTGGATCACCAGGTGACCAGTTTGTGAGGGTTTTGGAAGTCTGCCCTGAAGACTTACCACGAGTGTTGAGCGAGGACTGTGTGACCTTAGCTCAAGGAGAATACGGTAAGGATTGTGTGTCCTGGGACTGTGTGTCCTCTGGTTTAAATATCAGGCCGCTCCAAACCAGATGTACGACTGTCACAGGAGTTGGAACTGGATCATCAAATCATTGTCTTCATCAGGCTACCTGGTTCTATTTCCTCAACTCCCTTATTCCTCATTTACATGTTGATCAAATTGATCATTCTTGTTTGAAGAATTTGACTGAAGACTTACACAATTTCCTCACCTCAAATTCTTCAAGTTACCTTGTTCATCACTACTTATCCTGTATCACGCTACTCATAATTTGTGCATGTTTCATTTCATCATGATGACTATGCTGCCGCTATGGATTCCATGCAGTGAGTACTTATTCCGCTATTAGTTATTCATCACATTTCAAATTCCTCAAAGTTGAAATTCCTCAAGTGATGAATTTATAAAAATCGTCTATTCACCCCCCCTCTAGTCGATATAACGCAATTTCAATTGGTATCAGAGCAGGTACTCCCTGTCTCTGTGTGATTTTGGTTTAACCACCTGGAGTTTTAGTTATGTCGACTGCAGGTATGATCAAGGTTTCTGTGGGGTGTCCTACCTTCGATGGTACGGACTACCCCTACTGGAAAAACAAGATGCGTATGCATCTTGAAGCTATTGACAACGATCTCTGGTACGTTGTGGAAAATGGTGTGCCCTCTGTCGCTCCCACTATTACAGCTGCTGATGTGAAGAGATTCAAGCAACTTGACTCTCAAGCGAAGAATATCATCGACGGCCATCTGAGCAAAGGACAGTATGACAGAGTGAGTGCTCTGGAGACTGCGAAGCTTATCTGGGACAGGCTGTCCAAGGTGAATGAAGGTGTCTCCACTCAACGTGACTCTCGTGTGGATGTTCTTCGCAATCTCTTCAACCGCTTCAAGAGGCTTGACAATGAAAATGTTCATCAAACGTTTGATCGCCTCACTGATATTTCCAATGAACTTCAAGCACTGGGTGCCACCGATATCACTGACCATGAAGTGGTGAAGAAATTGCTAAGGTCGCTTGATTCCTCATTTGATACTTTGGTTTTGATGATTCAAGAACGCGGTGATTTCAAAGCTCTTGATCCAGCTGATATTCTTGAAAGACTCAATACTCATGAATTCCAACAAGCTGAGAAGAGAGACCTCTACGGACCAAGCTATGGAAGATCTCGGGCTCTGAAGGCGAAAGCAATTTCCTCATCTGAAGAAGAAGATTTTGATAGCAGCCTTGGAGATCCTGAAGAACTAAGTCAGGAACTAGCTATGCTTGTGAGGAAATTCCAGAAGTTCTCTAGAAGAGGTGGATTCGGAAATTCATCAAGAAGTGGTTTGAGGAAATCAGATTCCTCAGAAGATTACAAGAAAAGAACATGCCATCGATGCAAGAAACCAGGCCACTTTATCTCTGACTGTCCTCTATGGGAAAAAGACTCAAAGAAGAAGAAGAAATACAAAGATGATAGTTCTGATGACTCGAAGAAAAAGAAGAAATCTTCAAAGTCCTCATCTGCAAAATCCTCATCTTCAAAGTCCTCAAGACACAAGAAGAATGGTTCCAGAAAGGCTCGAGCATTCATCGGCAAAGAAATGGATTCTGAAGAAGAATCTGAAGAATATGATGAAGAGGAAGACTCTGAAGAAGAATCATAATCTGGTGTTGCTAGCCTTGCTCTTGCTACTACTTTCGTCAACAAGTCTATCTTCAATGCTGATGAATTTGACTGCACCAACGATTCTGACGTCTGCAATGATGACTACGCTCCCACCTATTGCTTCATGGCAAAAGGTTCAAAGGTACAAAAACATCATTCCTCTTCTGAATCATGTGAAGGTGAATCTGATGAATATGTGAAACCTAGCTATGCTAAACTTGTTAAGCTTGCCACTAAACAACAAAGTGCACTTGAAAGGCTTCAGAAAATGCTAGACAAAAGCGATGATCTGTTAAACCGTGAAGTGGATCGTACTCAAACTTTGTCTGTCGATCTCAAAAGTCTTCAGACAATGTATGATAACCTATAGAGTCATCATAATGATCTCTTAGCCGATCATGAGAAGCTTTCTTATGAATTTGTTCAGAGAAAGCAAGATCTTGAGAAACTAAAGGTGTCACATGAGGATCTCCAAAGGGAAAACGATTCATTACTGGCTCAACAGATCAGTACCGCTTAGGAAGAATTTGTTCCACCTTGCTTAAAATGCATCGAACGTGAAACTGCTCATTCTTCACCTGAATGTTCAAATGCTTTTATTACTGAAATTTCTTCAACTATTCTAGTGGTTTCAAATTCCTCATCCGAGGATACCACAAGTATCACTGATGAAAATGCAGGGTTCAAGGAATTGTATGTGACAGGCATATACAAAAGTCTCAAAGGGCATCAAATCCTCTGCGATGTCGTCAAAAAGCAGATTCTGAATAGGAACCCTAGAAAAGAGGGTATTGCCTTTGTGAGGAAACTCAACGCTGATGGTTCATACTGGACACCTAAGCAGTATTCCAAAACCTCATGGGTTGCTGCAAAAGGCTCTCCTATGGATCCATCTACTTTATCAGGCTTTACATGTGAAACTTCATACTCCTTTGATGAGTCGCTTGACTCTAACTTCAAATTCTTCAAAACTCAGAAAGGTGAAGTATTTGCTAGATTTGTTGGAACTAACTGCAGGAATGGCTCTCCATTGAAGAAAATCTGGGTTCCCAAGAGCTACCTACAACATCTTCAAGTGAATGTCCTCACGACAGCACTAGTGAAGAAAAGGAACCCCAGATCAAATTCTTCAAGTGGACCAAATTCCTCAAATGGTCAAAATCATCATTCTCATGCTAATGCTTCTGTTTCGCAGGGAAAACCTAAGAGCTATGAATATATGCATCATTCTTCAAACCGTTATGTTCATAAATCTTCAAAGAATTTCTCTGCTTATTCATATGAATACTCTAACCCTCGACTTGTGAAACGAAGTGCACTTGCTTCAATGCCTCCCTTCTCTTATGGTGCTCGTAGGATGATGAACTCTTTGCCACCCCTTGAGATGTGATTGGTGAAGAAATCAAACTAATCGTTTATTGCAGGGTCAGGTCTCCAGATGAATTTGAACATCTGATGAACTTGCTGGAGACCTGAGGAAATGCTTGAAAGGACGCAAGCTAACCATGATGAAATGAATTCCTCATTTCTCATGTCCTCACATTACTTGCTTGCTACATTGTGTGATGAAATTCTATCTGATGAAATTGATGTCATATTCTTCACTCTGAAGCATATGAGTTCGTAAGCTGTACTAATTCATCTGCAGGATGATACTCCAAAAGCTACAGAGTGGGTCCTCGATAGTGGATGCACAAACCACATGACTGGTGACAAAAGTCTTCTGATGAATCTGCCACTCGCTCCATCTCATCTGAAGCATATCACTTATGCTGACAAAGGAAAAAAGCAAGGTGTTGGAACTTGGTAAGGTTGCTATCTCAAAAGACCGAACCATGGATAAAGTGATGCTCGTCGAATCCCTTGGGTTCAACCTCATGTCTGTCTCAATGCTTTGTGATCTTGATATGGTTGTGGTATTTGGAAAACATCGTTGTGTTGTCATCATTGAATCTGACAATTCCAAAGTCCTCGAAGGCTTTAGGAGAGAAGATTTGTATATTGTTGATTTCTCTACAGGACCTCAGCCTGCCACATGCCTACTTGCAAAGTCCTCAGAAGGTTGGTTGTGGCATCGACAACTTGGTCATGCGGGTATGAGGAACTTGCACACGCTCGTGAAGAAGAAGCATGTCATTGGCATTGAAGGCGTCAAATTCCTCAAGGGTCACCTTTGTGGGGCTTGTGAATCTGGAAAGATGACCAGATCCAAGCATCCCTCGAAGACAATCATGACCACTACTCGTCCCTTTGAATTACTTCATATGGATCTCTTTGGTCCCACTCACTATTCTGTACTAACAAATGCCTCAAGTATGTATGGATTTGTCATTGTAGATGATTACTCTCGCTACACATGGGTGCATATCATCCTGTACAAAAATGAAGTACAGGATGTCTTCAGGCGATTTGCTTCAAGGGCCTCCACCAACTTTGGCGTCAAGATCAAGCATATCAGGAGTGATAATGGGACCGAGTTCAAGAACACAAATCTTGATGAATATCTTGATGAACTTGGTATTACTCATGAATTATCTGCCCCTTACACTCCTCAGCAGAATGGCGTTGTGGAAAGAAAGAACAGGACTCTCGTCGAGATGGACCGAACCATGCTTGATGAATACAATACTCCTCGTCGTTTCTGGCCTGAAGCAATCGACAATGCATGCCACATCATCAACAAAGTATATCTTCAAGAAAACCTCATACGAACTCATGACAGGCAATAAACCCAATGTAAGTTATCTCAAAGTCTTCGGTGCAAAATGTTGGATCAGAGATCCTCACCACAGTTCTAAATTTGCACCAAAAGCACATGAAGGTTTCATGCTTGGTTATGGAAAGGACTCGCACACCTACAAAGTCTTCAACACCTATCATCACAAGGTTGTTGAAACTGTAGATGTGCGGTTCGATGAAACTAATGGCTCACAAAGAGAGCACCTGCCTTCTATGATAGATGAACAGTCTCCTGAGGAAATCATCAAGCTAAAGGCAACTGAAGATGTTATTCCTACTGAAGAAATCATCCCAGATGATTAAGACTCTCATGCAAGGATTGCTGAAGAAAATGGTGCTGATGAAAGTCCTCAGACAAGTCAACTTGCACATCCAAGAGTAGCAAATGAAGTTCAGATTGACAAAATCATCGACAGCATAAATGCACCAGGTCCTCTCACACGCTCTAGGGCTTCTCATTTAACAAACTTTTGTGGGCACTTTGCTTTTGTCTCTATCATAGAGCCCACCAAAGTTGATGAAGCATTCAAGGAGCCAAAGTGGATTCAAGCTATGCAAGAGGAATTGCATCAATTCAAGCTCAACAACGTATGGGAACTTGTCAAGCGGCCAGATCCTCGCAAACATAACATCATAGGTA
Source organism: Hordeum marinum (assembly GCA_022496015.1). Taxonomy (NCBI): domain Eukaryota; kingdom Viridiplantae; phylum Streptophyta; class Magnoliopsida; order Poales; family Poaceae; genus Hordeum; species Hordeum marinum. Next base: position 109,635,792 of record CM039673.1, read on the forward strand.
CCAAGTGGATCTACCGCAACAAGCAAGATGAAAATGGCCTTGTGGTGAGGAATAAGGCTCGACTGGTAGCTCAAGGCTACACATAGGTTGAAGGAATTGACTTTGATGAAACTTTTGCACCTATTGCTAGACTAGAAGCTATTCGAATACTCCTTGCTTATGCTAATCATCACAATATCATCTTATATCAAATGGATGTGAAAAATGCATTCCTCAATGGTAAGATTGAGTAAGAAGTATATGTTGCTCAACCCCCAGGTTTTGAAGATCCTAAGCATCCTGACAAAGTCTTCAGACTCAACAAAGCTCTCTATGGCCTCAAGCAGGCCCCACGAGCATGGTATGACACTCTGAAGGACTTCCTCATGAAGAAAGGCTTCAAACCCGGTTCCCTCGACCCAACTCTTTTCACAAAATCCTATGACAATGAATTGTTCATCTGTCAAATATATGTTGATGATATTATCTTTGGATGTACTGACAAACGCTACAGTGATGAATTTGCCTATATGATGAGTGAAGAATATCAAATGTCTATGATGGGAGAATTGAAATTCTTCTTAGGTCTTCAAATTTGTCAGCAAGACAATGGCATTTTCATCTCACAAGAGAAATACCTCAAATATGTTGTGAGGAAATTCGACATGCAAGATTGCAAAGGCGTCAAAACTCCAATGCCTTCAAAAGGACACCTCTCCACTGACGAAAATGGTAAAGATTTTGATCAGAAGGTATATCGCTCCATGATTGGCTCTTTATTGTATCTATGTGCATCTAGGCCTGATATAATGCTAAGTGTTTGCATGTGTGCTCGATTCCAAGCAACACCGAAGGAATCACACGATAAGGCTGTGAAACATATTCTTCGATACTTAGCTCACACTCCAACGCTAGGATTATGGTATCCCAAGGGCTCAAATCTTCACCTCGTCGGATACTCTGATGCTGACTATGCTGGAGATCGCGTGGATCGCAAGTCAACCTCAAGCACATGTCATTTCCTCGGACGATCGTTAGTATGTTGGTCCTCAAAGAAGCAGAACTGCGTGTCGCTCTCTACTGCAGAAGCTGAGTACATTGCTGCTGGCTCATGTTGTGCTCAGTTACTATGGATGAAGCAACCCTCAAAGACTACGGCATCAAGTTGAAGAATGTGCCTCTCTACTGTGACAATGAGAGCGCCATCAAAATAGCGTACAACCCAGTTCAGCACTCCAAGACCAAGCACATCGAGATTCGTCATCATTTTCTTCGACATCATGTACTCAAGGGCGACATCTTCATCAACGACATTCCCACTGAAGAACAACTGGCTGATATCTTCAGAAAGCCCTTGGATGAAAAGAGATTTTGCAAGTTGCGGTGTGAGCTAAATATCTTAGAATCTTCAAATGTTCTTTGAAAAAGAACACACATCCTAACACTTGTGCGAAATTGATGACTTAGATGTGCAACACACGAAGTAACGTCTTTCTTCAAAACTATGAAGAATAACTCTCTAAGTGTGAAGAAATTAATGAAGAATTTGATTCTCAGAACCCTACGACAATTGTACGCGGTGTCTGAAATCATCATTCTTATACGGTGGGCAACGCCACCAACCAAAAGTTGAGATTCTTCAAAATTTGATTGTCATCATTTCTGCAAATTCTTCAATTTTCAAATTACTCAACTTTTCAAATTCTTCAAAACTTTGAGACTTATTTTCAGTTGACTATAAGTATCTATGAGTTTTTCAATGTCCTCAACAGCATTCACTTATTGCTAAATTCTTCAAAGTTGTTTTTCATCTAAGTGAATGTGATCGGACCCTATACCTCATCTATGCTAAACTCAACCCAGTTTGTTCTCAAATTCTTCATATGCGTTCTACTTTGAAACTTGTTCAAAGTCTTCACTGTGTCCTTGATAGCTGAAGAATTTGCGAACAGAAACTTTAAAACTTCTCTTCCAAAATTTTCGGCGGTTCCCACTCAAACCGTTCCTATTCCTGCGACTGGATAACCCACGATCCCCCCCCATATCTCCACTACACAGAACGTGGGCGACACCTGTCACAAGGAGAGCAAGAGTCAGGGGTAAATCTGTCCAAAATCCTTAGGCGGATCCGTTTTTCACTTTCTCTATAAATGCCCTTTCACTCCAACTGAGCTCCATTACTCTCCTCTTCAACCTCTCCTGAGCTCCTGCCCCAGCGCCGCCGCTGAAATCATCGTCGCCGGTGAGGAAGAGCTTCACTACCTCAACCTCGTCGTCGTCGTACTCACACCGGCCGCGGAAGTCTTCATCCCACCGCCGCTGTAGTCTTCTCCCTCTGCCAAGTTAGGGCGTGGGAGATCTGAACGGACGAACCTCCCCATTTCACCTCAGAGTTCGTCATGTTCTTCATCAGGGTAATTAAATTTATTTTTACTACCTTTGGTTTGATCTTCATTTGACTCCACTATTCCTCAAAAAATGTTTATTTGTCATAGATTCAATCATCAAACATCTCACATCTCCTTAGTCTTGATGATTTTCCCTGAGTAATAATTTTTCTTTAAGATTCCTCAATTGTGCGAATTTCCAAATTTGCACAACTCTGGAACCTGAGACAAAGAACACTTAGTGAAATTCCTCAAGACATCCATGGTCAAATTCCTCAAACCTATTGATTTCCAAAATTTCTGAGAACGCATATGACCTCTTCAAACTCCTCGCACCTATACTCTGTTCACAGGTACAGATATGTCTGCTGATGAATCACTAGGTTCTCATCAAGTTAACTCATTTGCAGCGCTACTTGAAGAAAAGTTGTGTAACTCCTCAGAATCTTCAAGAGTTCCAAATCCTCATTTGAAGAAAATGGCTGATAAACGGACTCAGAAAGGAGGAAAGAAACCCGACGTGCAGACATCTTTTGAGATCCCTGATGAAATCTATGCAGACTACTGCATGCCTGATGAAGAAACCTATGGCAAAGAGACAACAAAACAACGCAAAATTCGTCTGCAGAAGATTGAACGAAGATGGGCCAAAGAATGGAGGGAATATCGTTATGTTACTCCCAAGTACATGATGAAATTTGCTGTGAAGCCTCCTTGCAGCAGGCCTCCCGTCGCCAAGAATCAAATAGCTGATCCTACTAGTCTCAAGACTGGTGAGGACTTTCCCGAACTATGGGAAAAGCAGCAGGCCAAACTGGCAAAGAAGGCCAAGGACGTTGTGAGGAAGTTCAATGAGGACTCTGCTGCTGCTGCCACTGCTGGTGCATGCTCAAGCGGTCCAAAGAAATCTATTCTGAAGAAGTCTGGTGTGAAATCAATTTCTTCATCTTCAAAGTCCTCACAGCAAGTTCCTCAAACTAAAAGGCCTCAACCTAAGGCCTCTTCTGCTGGAACCGTGGTTGCTCAGTCTTCAACAGCTGTGAAGAAATCCTCAATTCTAGTCCACTTGGCAACATGCAAGAGGACTGAGGGTTTCACAAGAAAACTGAGGAGCTCTGCAAGCCCTTCAGATACAAAGTCTTCAACCAGTCCCTCTGGACTGAAGATGAAGAAAGCAGCTGGTAGGGGTCTTCGCCCAAGCTCTAGCAAGTCAATTGTCAAAATTTCCTCAAGAGCTGAGGATGATGATGAAGATGATGCTGATGATGACGAACTTGAAGAAATCATCAGACAAAGTCAGCTGAAGGATGCCACTACCAAGGATAGCTCAATTCCTCTGCTGCTGGATCCTAAGACGATACTCGACTTCATCGACATCTGGCTTGAGGATCCACAAACTCCTCTCTCTGCTCTGAAATTGCCTCCCAATGTGGACCATGTCCTCACACATTTCATCGCAGAAGAAAAGTGGAAGAGAGAGAAGGCCAAGAGAGCCAAGGCAAACATCGCATGCAAAGAAAAATTTCTGCGCGACAATGTGATGAATCTGACTCCAAAGCAGCTTGTCACTGTTCAGTCTGAGATTCACAACCTCAATGAGGAACAAGAAAAACTTGATAGAGAATGGACAGGAGCAAAAGACAGATTTGTCAAGGTTGCCCAAGCTGCAGTGAAGGATTACAACACATCCACTGCTGCTCGTAACGCTGCTCATTCCACCACTCCTCAGCCTCCAACTGCTGAAGTTCCTCAAACTGCTGAGGAATCCGCACCTGAAGAAGTCCCTCCTGCTGATGACTCTGCTTCTGCACCAGAAGCTGCTACCAGTACTACTGAGGAAACTCAGCTCACTGATGAACATGCCAGGACAACTGCCACTGTTGTGCCTGAAGAAAATGAGAGGCCAGCTGAAGACTCAGCTACGCCTGGTGAAATTGATGCTGCTAAGAAGACGTCTCTCAAACGGAAGGCATCAGACTCTAAAGCTCCTGCTGAGAAACGGTTGAAGATTTTGACAAGTTCTTCAGCGATGTCGTTTGATGCCATTCCCATTTCCTCCACACCGTCTCTGGAAATTGTTCCTTATGGCGTTGAATACGTCATTCCTCCGGAAGATGAAGATATCCATTCCGCTGCTTCCACAGAGAAGATGGACGAAGAAATTGAGGTTGAAGACATTTCTTCACCTCCTCAACAACCACTACTTTTGCTTGAGTACAAGAAAGAAACTGCTCCAGCTGAAGCCATGGATGAAGACATCGATGTTGGTAGCACCACACCTGTCATCCATGATGAATTCTGGGAAGCTGCTCATCCTTCATCCCAAATGACAACTACATTGTCTATCATCCCTCAGATGTCTGAGCATGCTAAGGATGTTCAAACAGACTCTGAACCCCTGCATCTTCTAGATCCTGAAGATTTTCCAGCCAATGAAGAAGAAGATGTTCAGATCACAGATGATGCTCCAATAGCACAGGAAGTTCCAGGCACTGAGGAACCTGCCCTCCAGGTTGTTCCTCACTTACCTGAAGAAATGAAGGGGACTACCATGCCTAATCTGCAACCTGTGCAGCGCATGCCATTCAAAGGCCCTGGTCGTCCCATTTTCATCAAATCCAACTTCTTCAACGAGCACATGTTCTTCACAGGTCCTAACCCATATGACAATGCTCGTGTTGGACGCTCAAGGTTCTGGACAGAGTCTCAGATGAATTACTATGCCTCTGTGCTATGTGAGAAGAAGAAGATATTTGAGCATCATCATATTCCTCACGTGGATATGGAATCAATTCCTTCATACACCCCGGTTCTTCAAGTCTTATATGATGCTGGGTTACTTCCATTCTATGTTGACATCTGTGACTGGAACAAGGAGTTAATTCTTCAGTTCTATGCAACCCTATTCATCAGTGGAAATTCCTCAGTCATAAACTCTTGGGTGCTAGACTGGATGACTGGTTCAAAGCACTACACAGCAACTGCATCTGAGTTTCTTCAAACAATTCCTCTTCAAATTCCATCGAAGGAATCCCGCTGCATATTCAATGATCCACCAGTGCCAAACCAACTGATGAATGTGCTCATGAAGAAATTGGCACCTGGAAAGCCTCCGAGGACTGTCTTCCTTGTAAAGGACCTGTTATATGTGCCAAGGACAGTATACAGGATCCTCACCCACACCATATGTCCTCAGAAAGGGCATAGTTCTGAAGACGAAGAAGTTGAGGGAATCATGAAGAATGTGCTGTTCAACATCATACATGGGATTCCCATCAACTTTCATGATTTCTTCATGCGATCACTTGCTCAATCTGCTATGGCTCCTTTTGAATTGAAGATCTTTGCTCCATGGATCATGAATTTCCTCAAGACCAAGTCTTCAGTTCCATTCAAAGCTGACTTCCAGAATCACTTTGCATTTCTTCCACCTATTGAAGTCCTCAAGACTGCCATTGCTGAAGGCAAAGGCAAGGATGTTATTGATGAAGGAACTCGACCCATGGATGGCCAGTTTCGTCAAGCTGCCTCCTACTCTACCAATGATGATTCTGCCACTCAGGACTCGACAGCAAAAGCTTCTGCTCCAAAACCTCATGCCACTGCACCTCGAGTGATGACTGACCGAGAACTTCTCCTCAGTCTTCATCAGAAAGTTGACAGAAATCACAAATGGGTCAAGCGCCAGTTGGGTGCTATTCTTCACAACATGACCGTTACTCAGAACTCTGTGAAGAAGAATCACTATTATGCTCATCAAATCTTCAAGCGCACTTGGGCCACTATGTCTGCAGTCTTGCCTCCTGATAAACTTGATGAGCTGAATCTTAAAGAAAGCTTTGACTGGGCTCGTCAACCTCCTAAAAAGTTCAAGAAAGTCCAAGTTCCTCAGCTGGTGGCAAGTTCATGTTCCTCATCGCGCGAGTCGGATGATGCTGAGGAGACTGAAGACACTGTTGCGGGCCCTCCTTCAATGATCGACGCCAACTACACTGACGCTCCTTCACCAACACGATGAACTTCTTCAAAGGGCGTTAGTTCTCAGTTTTTCGTCCCTTTTTGTCTTCGATGACAAAGGGGGAGAAAATTTGAGTTAGTCTTCAAGCGGGTCTCTATCTAAATATATGGGCTGTTTTGTTTAAGTTACAACTCTCGTTCTTCTGATACTTTATGGTTGGGTTGTAAACTTAAGTCCGATGGTGGTCTGACTCTTTTGAACTATTTCCTCGCATGTTTTGATTCCTCAAGTATGTTAGTGCATGCATGTTGAATTTCGTCAGACCCCATCTTCTTCACGCATCATTTAAACTTTTTATATCACATATTTAACTGTGTGTATGGATTACAAGATATAGGGGGAGTTCTTCATGTTTCACCCTGCTATGTGCAAATTGCAGTCCAAAGCAAATTCCTCAAATAAGCACATCTTCAGGGGGAGCTCATCTATATCTTGCAATCAACTTCCTCATACTCTGCGCTTACACTCCATATCCTTAATTCTCGTTGAAATCTTAACCTATTTGTCATCAAACACCAAAAAGGGGGAGATTGTTAGTGCATCTAGTGCCCCTTAGTGATTTTGGTGTGTTGAAGACTTATAGGTTAAGAGACTAATGTGTTCGTGAGTGTACACAGGCTCTACAAGTTGATGAGGAGGTTGATACAACCGAAGATTACCGACCCCTAAAAATACATGTCTTCAACTGAAGACTTTCGTGAAGACTTGAAGACTTTGCTGAAGACTTTATACTGAAGAAATCGGTGTGACCTTGAAGATATGAACGAGGACTATGAAGCGTGAAGACTTTTGTTTTCGTAGTTTCATTTCCTTTCCTTCAGTCATAGGAACCACCGTACTATTAAAGTGGGTTGAGGTAATACTAAGGAAAATTTCCAACTGATGCTCAACTCCAAAATCCTCAACCTACATATCCAATTGAGTGAAGCTTTTGGAAACCTCTTACAGCTCAGTCAAGTTCTTCAGTGACAGAGACGAAGTTCTTTTGGTCTCTGGGGAAATTTTTCTGACTGAGGAGTTAGGACTTTGCCGGTGTGAATTGCCTACAAGTGAGGAACGTGATATGTTTGAGGACTTTCACTGTTCGAAAATCCGACCGTTGCTGTGCTTAGCGCCAGCTGTCCCCAATCATTCCTATCCACATAACGGTCATATCATTGGGGGCATTAATGTCATATCATGTCTGGATGCGCCCCCGGCTATAAATAGCCAGCCCCCCACAACCACTAGTCAGTTGGCTACTCAGAGAGAGAACTGACACTTGTCATTTGAGAGCATCCCATCCTCCGAGGGCTTTTGTCCGAATGTGAGGAAAAACCCATAATCAAACCACCAACCCAAAGTGATTGAGCATCACTGAAGAAATTCCTATGTGGAACCGATGCTTGTTACCTTTGAGGACTGTGCATCCTCCAGACGGTTAGGCGTCATGGTCTAGTGTGTCCTGCAGTCAATTGGGGAACACGAAGTGACCTTGGTCTAGAGCATCCAGCAGTAAATTGTGGATCGTCGGGTGACCAGTTTGTGAGGGTTTTGGAAGTCTGCCCTGAATACTTACCACGAGTGTTGAGCGAGGACTGTGTGACCTTAGCTCAAGGAGAATACGATAAGGACTGTGTGTCCTGGGACTGTGTGTCCTCTGGTTTAAATATCAAGCTGCTCCAAACCAGACGTACGACTGTCATAGCAGTTGGAACTGGGTCATCAAATCATTGTCTTCATCAGGCAACCTGGTTCTATTTCCTCAACTCCCTTATTCCTCATTTACATGTTGATGAAATTGATCATTCTTGTTTGAAGAATTTGACTGAAGACTTACACAATTTCCTCACCTCAAATTCTTCAAGTTACCTTGTTCATCACTACTTATCCTGTATCACGCTACTCATAATTTGTGCATGTTTCATTTCATCATGATGACTATGCTGCCGCTATGGATTCCATGCACTATGTACTTATTCCGCTGTTAGTTATTCATCACATTTCAAATTCCTCAAAGTTGAAATTCCTCAAGTGATGAATTTATAAAAATCGTCTATTCACCCCCCCCCCTCTAGTCGATATAACGCACTTTCAGAACCGTCGTTGATATGGCAAGGAGTTTACTCAAGAGCAAGAACCTGCCGGGGACTTTTTGGGGAGAAGCTGTCTTGACGGCGGTCTATCTTCTCAATCGGGCTCCAACGAAGGCGGTGATTGACAATACTCCGTATGAAGCAATTTACGGACGTAAGCCGAATGTGTCTCATCTACGGACATTCGGGTGCGTGGCGCATGTGAAGACGGTAGAGCCGCATCTCTCAAAGCTTGCCGATCGTAGCACCAAGATGGTGTTCATCGGATACGAGAGCAGTTCCGGCACCAAGGCATACCACTTCTATGATCCACAAACCAAGCGTCTACGTATTTCACGCGACGTCGTGTTTGAAGAAAACAAAGCGTGGAATTGGAGCGCAGCAGCCAACGATGCTCCAAACGGTAACATATTCACAGTTGAGTTTCCTGATGATGATGCAGGGGAAGACGTCCAGGTGGTTGGCAAGACGCCCAACCAAGGTGACCACAATGGTAGTGATCATCATGGTGCCGACACCGACAACGGCGCACATGGGTCGCAAAGTGATAGCGACAACAACGTGCACGACACAAGCGAAGATCTCGACGACGACATCGACAACGAGGCGCATAGTGACAACGACAATCAAGATGATGGTCACGGTCACGACGACTATGGCGACGACGCGAATGTCGATGACACGCCCGAGACTCAACCGTCTTCCTCAAGTGCATCAACACTGACACAATTTGTGTCGCCTCCTTCGCAAGCCACAACGGACTCCTTCGGGCCTCGCCGCTACAAGAGCCTCAAGAAAGTCTACAAGTACACAAAGCCAGTTACGCTCGAGTACTCCGGACTATGTCTGCTCGGAGTTGAGGAGCCATCGAACTTCGTAGAGGAAAGGAAAAGTCCTAGCTGGATGCACGCCATGGATGAGGAGATGAAGGCGATTGAGAGCAATGGCACGTGGACTTTGGTAACCCGACCTCCGAACCAAAAAGCCATAGGTTTGAAGTGGGTTTACAAGTTAAAGAAGGACACGCAGGGTGCTATTGTGAAGTACAAAGCAAGACTCGTCGTGAAGGGCTGTGTACAACGTCAAGAAGTTGACTACGATGAGGTGTTTGCACCGGTTGCTCGACTCGAGACGGTGAGAGTGCTCCTAGCTTTGGCAGCACAAGAGGATTGGAAGGTTCATCATATGGATGTTAAATCCGCTTTTCTCACAGAGGAAGTGTACGTAGAACAACCCCTTGGCTACGAGAAGAAAGGCGAAGAAGGAAAAGTTTACAAGCTCAAGAAGGCACTTTACGGGTTGAAGCAAGCGCCAAGAGCTTGGAACTCAAAGTTAGACCGAAGTTTGGTCTCGCTTGGGTTCAAGAGATGTCCCCTCGAGCACGCAGTCTATACAAATAACTCCAAAGGCTCAAACCTGCTAGTGGGAGTTTATGTCGACGATCTGATTATCACCGGAGATAGCGTACAAGGAATTGAACATTTCAAGGCGCAAACGAAGAACAAGTTTAGCATGAGCGATCTGGGATTACTCAGCTATTACTTGGGCATCGAAGTGAAGCAAAGCTCCGGTGAGATTTCCCTATGTCAATCGGCTTATGCGGTCAAGTTATTGTAAAAGTGTGGCATGTCAGATTGCTACGAGACACAAGTTCCAATGGACCAACATCACAAGTTGAGCAAGCGTAGCTCAAATCCGCCGGTGGACACCACAATGTATCGAAGCGTTGTGGGCAGCCTAAGATACTTGGTGCATACCCGACCTGACTTGGCTTATTCAGTCGGGATCTTGAGTCGTTTCATGGAAAATCCGACAACCGAACACATGAGCGCGGTCAATCAAATCTTGCGCTATGTGAAAGGCACTATTAATCTTGGCTGCACGTACAAAAAGGGAAAGGAAGGATTGATCCTTAGTGGATATTCAGATAGCGACATGGCAGGTGATGTGGATGACCGGAAGAGCACAACGGGCATGGTATTCTACCTTGGTCCGAATCTGAATAGCTGGACTTCTCAAAAGCAAAAGGTGGTGGCATGTCTTCATGCGAGGCAAAATACATAGCAGCAAGCACGACGGCTTGTCAAGCAGTGTGGTTGAGAAGACTCCTAGCTATTCTTGCAAAGCGGGAGGTGCAGAAGGTGTCATTGAAGATTGACAACCAAGCTGCAATCTCATTGTGCAAAAATCCGGTTCATCACGAAAGGAGCAAGCACATAGATACCCGGTTCCACCACATCCGGGAGTGCATTGAGGAAGGGATGATCGAAGTTCAGCACGTGAACACGAAGGACCAGCTTGCCGATATTTTCACCAAGTCCCTCGGTCGACAGAAGTTCATCGAGATGAGGAAGAAAGTTGGAGTGCAAGCGATGGAGACAAAGCAACCAGGTTAAGGAGGTGAATGTAGTAGTTAACCTAGTTGTAGTCTACGATAAGTTTACTAGCTAAATCATGTGTGTCCTAGTTTGGTTAGTATTGCAAACCGAGTAGGATTAGTAGTACTACACCGAATAGGATTAACAGTAGGCTATGCTTAGCATATATATGCGTATACCCCCTGTCCTTGTAATATCAGAACCAAACGAGAGAAGCAATACAAAATTATACGACAGGCTCGACACGAGCCTGCGGTAATCCATCGATTCAGTGGTTGCTTTCGCAAGTTGTACACATCGCAAAAGGTATTTCCTCTGTCCTGTTTACGCCGCTGAGTTACGTTCCAAGCGGTCGAGACGATCGACAGAATCGATCAGCTAGCTCTTCGTACGTGCGTACGTACGTATTGGATATCCATCCACCTGTGTGCTTGTTAGCCTCACAAGCTAGCTTTGCACGTAGGAGTGTTGCTGTCTAGTGGTTTGATCCAAGCCAGGGTTCAAAACCAACAACCGCGTCGGTTCCTCCCGGATGGCAAGGGTGGCGCCTTTACCTCGTCGCTTCCTCCTGGACGCGGAACATGGGGGCTGGCTTTACCCCCGTCGATTCCTACTTGAACGCGACGCGGAGCTCCATCTTGGTCACCCCACCCCATTCGCCTCCCCAGCTCACCGCTCCTAGCCAGCATTTTGCTCCCTCTCCGATCCGATCAGCTATGGAGTCCTTCCCCCTCGGCTTCATGCTCGGGGGTCTGCTCCTGTGCGCTTCGTTGGCCTTGTTCAGGTTCGAGCGCGTGGATTTCTGGGTGGACGGCGCGGCCCTCCGGCTGGTCGGCGCGGCTCGGGCGTTGGGCGGCTGGTTGCGTCGGGCCGTGCTGCTGCTGCGGCCGATGCGCCTCCACGCCATGTAAAGTCGAGGTGCCGTCTCCAGCCCCAGTAGAGCTTCATTGGTTAGCAGCAGACTTGGTTTACGTATAATCGTAATCGCTAGTGGAGCAGCCCCTGAACCTGTGAACGTGCTATGCTGCTGAACTGTGTTGAGCTGTGTTGATGCATGACAGTATGAGGTTGTTCTGAAACAAAATGCCGTGATATGCTGCTCTCGTCGTCAGTTTGCTTTACGTACACTAAAATGTGCTGATACCAACGATCAAAAATTATTTCCTTCGGGACAACTTCAACACCAAACTAATAACCTTCACATGTTGCAGTTTGGAACCATTACTAAGGCACCTTATGTTTGCAATCGCTCACTTCGTCAAGCGAATCACAATGTGCGAAATCATTTCAACCCGAGTATATACTAACAAAGAGGATATTCCAGACAGGCAAGTAACTGGTAATGTGCAGGAGGGGAGTTTTTTCTTCTCTGATGTAAAAGATTTGCCTCATCCATTAAATAAGAGAGAAAAAAATATTATAATGTTACAAAGCCCACACTGAAAAAATGGCATAACAACTACACGCGCAATACAATAAGCTCTAGTTTCTTTGCATCCACAATAACCCAAAGCTTAGCTTCGCCAACGAGTGCGTTTAGAAGGATTGATGGTGGCGCACTCTTGTAATGAAAGACACGAGTGTTTCTTTTGTTCCATATTGTTCAATAGACTAGCATTGTGGGAGAGGCCAAGGCTCGTTCAGATTTGATTACTCCGGTTGTAAGGGTAATATAACTCCAACGACGCAAACTATATGCGTGCGTCCGTTTGCGTTCTCCGTTTGCGTTCAAACAGACATAAATTACGGTCCAACGTGTCGATCTAAACAGATGAGTGTTTGTTTTTTGTCTACGGGTGAGAGCACTCTAACGGGCCGACCCAAATCGTCCGCCCGTGTCTATTTGGGTTGGGACGGACATGAAAAATGACCCAACGCGTCGACCTAAACGGACACGAATTCGCTTTATGTCCACCGCACGACCCGTTTGAAGCCCAAATTTGGCCACGTTTGCGTGGACACTAAACGGACAAGCGCCTCACCCGTGTACTCCTTCCTCTGACCCGCCCGTCGGTGGCAAAGTCTCCTCTTTTTTATCCCCTTCCCCCACCCGCCGCCCACAAGTGCAAAAACCCTATGTCGACGCCCATTTTCCCCGGCCACCTTGCTCTTCAGCCCCCTCCTTCCTCCACCAAGCTGCACATCCACCAGCGGGGTTCCTCCTTAGTCCCGGTGCGGGAGGCCTAGTGGTAGATTTATGGCGGCGAGAGCGGGATTTGGCGCATCCTATCAGAGGGATTTTGCGAATCCGACCGCGGGCGACTGTGCTGGCTATGGATTGTCCAGGTACCGATCCATCCAGCCCGGGCAATGCCTTGGTGCCGCATGTAGGTGCTCAATCCGCCTCTAGTCGCTTGGACCTGTCCCATCATCGGTTCGCCGGCAAAGCCACGGTCGGCCGTCGCCCTGGCTCGGCACTGGCCCAGAGGCTTGTGGGCTCACCGTTGCCACTCATAAAGTGCGACGACTATCTGTGGAAGGTCGTCCGCCGCGTTTCTACTATGCCAGAACTTCCCAATTAGGAGTTCGTCAAGTGCAACAAAGACGAGGTGCGTGATTTTTGTTCAGACTTTTGCTCTTTGATTCGACGCAATTTTGGTAGCTTATTTGCTCAAATTTGTGTGTAAAAGGGATGTAAGTTTTGGTGTTGGGAAGAAGAATACATTGATCTATTGATCGCACGAAATTTCTAGATGTGCAGGCACTTCTAGCTAGAATTGAAGTTAAAGATGAGACTAGAGACCAAAGAAGAAGCAACGTCTACTTCTTTAGAATCAAAGAAGAAAGACGTTGTTAAGCTCAAGAATCCGTGGATCAACAATGAAGACATAGAAAAGATATTAGTCCAGCTAGTAGGAACTGTTATGGAAGTTATGGAAGTACGACATCTTTTAAAATGCCTACTTATGGTTCTTGTCTTCTTTGGTCTTGTACTTATAGAGAATTGGTAGAAAATGTACGTATCAAAATGCCTTTGATGAAATAAAAAATAGCATGTCAATGCCAACCAAAAATACCTGCGAATGATAAAAAATGGATACTGGCCGCGTGGACAAGGTTTAGGTCCGCGTGTTGGGCGCACGACCGACCCAAACGTAAAAGAGGGAGGACAAGCTGACCCAAACAGACAAAAGAAGGATAAAGTGTGCGTCCGTTTGGATCGGCCCGTTGGAGTTGCTCTGACCCCAAATTTGAGTCAGGTTTGCATCGACGCGGACACGGAACGGACGCACGGTGCCAGCCCTTGTCCTCCCCTAGCCCATCAATCGGTGGCACATTTGACATTCCTTCTTTTCTCCCATTGAGAGCATCTCCAATAGCCGCCCAACGCGTCGTGCACTAAAAACTGCTTTGCCGCGCGTGCTTCGCCTGGTTTGGCGTGACCGGCAGCGCTAGTGTGACAGCCCGGGACCGACGCTCCAGAAGATTCCCCTTTTGTTTCCTTTCTCGTCTGTGTTTCGTGTGGTTGTCGTATTCATCATCGCATCATTCGCATCATCTGCATAGCATCCTCTCTCGTTTTCAAACTTGCATCCGTTGTAGTTGCCGGTTCTCTCCGTTCTTGCCGTTGCCCGTTTCGAGACCAACCACACACGCACGCGCCCGCTGCATCGTTAAATAAAACCGTTTTTAAGATGCGCGAAAAATATTTTTGGATTGGGTCAAAAGTTGGCGTGCGGTCTTGTTATATTGTAGCTAGACCGCCCGTCGAATTTCGTCGCGTTCTGAGTTCGTTTGATATCCCGTCGGTCAGTCGTTGTAGTGCGGTTATCGGTATTTTGTCGGACGTTGTCGGTGTTTTAAACCCTTCATGTCACGGGCCACCGTTCTCTCTATCGTCTCCTCCTAGCCCATCTGCACAGCCACCGTAGCCCCCTCCGCTCCCGGGCCGTCCGATCGAGATCGAACGGTCCGAAAGCAGACAGGAACTGCTAACCCTAGCCATGACCAGTATAAATAGACCCCTACCAGCCTAATTTAGACCCTAAACCCTAATTCCCCTCGAATCCCGTGCCAAACCCTCCCCCAGTCGCAGCTCCTCTCTCCTCCAGCCGCCAGGCCCGCCGAAGCCCATCTGAGCCCGCCCGAGCCCATCTGGACCCGAGCGCGCCCGCTGCCATGGCCGAGCTCATGCTCACCTCCCGCGGCCAGAAGAGCCCCAGCTCCTTCGCCGTGTGCCTCGCACCCCGGCCGGCCCCTCGCCGAAGAGCTGCCAGCGCCGCCGCAGCGTCTGCCACGCCGCCCTGCCGGACCCCGCGCAGCCGCCGCCGGCAACAAGCAGCCCTTGACTGGCCGCCGGATCCCCTCTCCTCCTTCCCTTTCCTCCTTCTTCCTCCTTTCTTACCTCCCGGTCTCTCTCTCTCTGCAGGGTCCCCACGCCGCCGCCGGCCCGTAGCTCGCCCCCGCCGGGAACGGGACCGCCGCCCTGGATCCGGCCAGATCCCGCCTTCCCCGGCTCCTTCCCGCGTCGCTGGTGCCTCGCGCTCGCCCTTGACCTCGCTTAGCCGTCGCTGCCCTGCCCTGCCCTGCTCGGAAACGAGCAGAAGGACGAGAGCCCCCGCTCCGTTGACCCACAAGTGGGCCACCGGCCCAGCTCCCTCGCCAGCGGCCCAGCAGCCTCCCCTGCCTCCCTATCGATTGGGCTTGGCCCATGGTGAGCAGCCCCCCCCCCCCGCTCGTTTTATTAATTTTTCATAGACCCATTAGCATATCTAACATGCCATATTTAATTATCCGTGCGGCGAGGTAAATGTTTTATAAATTTGAAAAATGCTTAGAAAAATGTGTAGATTAATCATATGTCATTATCATACATGCTTAAAATATTTAACATGCCATTTTCTGCTATTTCACATAATTGACATGATTTTGCATTTCGCATAATTTCTTGACGTGCATCGGAACTACGTAAAATCATATATAAAATGTTCATATTATCGGCATCGCATTTTTCATGCATGATAAAGACTTTGGCATGATGTTTGCATTTTATTTGCAATGATGACTTGGTAAAGGTGATTAGGCCATACTTGCATAATTATTTGTGATTATTTTTCCACATGAACCTATGCATATTATATATGTTCTCGGGGTAGAAAAATCCATAAGATTTACGTGTGTATTTAGTTTTTTCATTTGAGCGTTTTTGTGTGCATGTCATTTTTGCTGTGATGTCCTTTTGTCATTTTCTTTTGATTTAATACATGCATGATTTGAAATAATTTTGAACATGAGATATGCCCTTTGATATGTGTCCTAGCCCCTGGACATTTTGCTTCCCATAGAAATGCATGTTTAGGTGTTGTTTTCTTGTTGTCAACTTGCTATAAAAATTCTGCTATTTTGAGGGTCCAAAATATTTTCAAGTCTGGAATCTGTAATATTTTGTTGATGTCTTGTCATGTGTTTTGCTAGTGATCTAGAACCCTTTTATGGTAGGTGTAATGGAGTTATTTGTAGTTGATAATGTCCTTTAGTATGCTGTTAAGTTTCATGACATAATATGACCCGTAGCATATAGTTTTACTGCTGTCAATATGCCTTCGTGATAAAAACTGCACTGTCAAAAACTGCTATTTTGACTAAGTCTGAAACTGTTTTCAAGTAGCCACCTTGTGAGCTTCATACCATGTGATCCATGCACACTTTCATTATGATATGTGAAGATGAAATGAAGTGTGTGTTATATACTACTACACAATGCTTAGTTTGTGCATTTTAGTATCCTGTAGCTTGTTGTTTTCATGCGTGCAATATGCTGAGTTGTTGTTTTGGGCAGATTTCAAGTTAAACTTGTTTTAGGGTTGTGATTGAACCGTAGCTCCGTTTTGGTCATGCCATATATGGAACTTGCTTAGAATCTCATGTAGTTCCATAATAACTTGTTGTATTTATGATTTTAAATGTTTGTGATGGTATTTTCCATGCATTTGCATTCATAACATGTGCATCGTGTGTTGCTCATATCTTTTAGGCCGTAGCTCCGTTTGAGATGTTCCATATATGTAAATCGACTAGAATGACGTGTAGAATAACATGATGACATTTATTTCACTGTTTAAAAAATATAAAATATGGTTAGTTTAGATCTGGACCAATTTCGAAATTAACATATGGGGTCATTTCGGAAATGCTATAAGTTGTTTCCGGCCTCATTTAAGATGCCTAGATAGTTAGTTTACTTATGCTTCACTTCTTGCCATGTTTAACAACATTTAATATTGTCTTATACCTAACAAGAACGAACTAAATATTCGAACGTGGAGTTTCGTCAATATGCAACTCGTTGCATATTGAGCTTCACTTTAATGTGTAGAAGTTGTTTGGTGTGAATTGTCATGCATTGCATATTAAACCGAACATGCAACATATTCGTTTGTGCATCGTGTCTTGCATATGTTGTGGTGTATCTTGTGTTGATTGTTTGTTTCGGATTGCTTCTTCTCGATAGAGTTCCGAAAGTGTTCAGAGTGTGAGGATTCGTTCGACTATGTCGGCTCGTCTTCTTCATGGACTCATTCTTCTTCCGAGCGGGATTTCATGCAAGATGACACATTTCCCTAGATACCATTACTATCATTGCCATGCTAGATGTCTCGTTTTCTATCGTTATGTCTCGTTACCTATCACTTGTTTGACAAGCCTCCCAACATTGCCATGAAAAGCCTCTAACCCCTCCACATCCCAGCAAACCTTTGTTTGGCTATGTTACCACTTGATCGGCCCTTCTTATAGCGTTTCTAGCTGCAGGTGCAATTGTTTCCATGTGTCAACATGGACATTCTTTTGTTATATCACAATATTGCTGCTATTTAATTTAATGCACATATATACTTGGTAAAGCTGGAAGGCTTGGCCTTTTGCTCGGTGTTTTGTTCCACTCTTGCCGCCCCTAGTTACTTGTGAACCAGCGTTATGTTTCATAATTGAGCGCTTCTAACATGCTCAGGTTTGTTATGGGGACCCCCTTGATTTTCGTTTTGGGATAAAACTTGTCTGGCAAGGCCCAAGATTGGTACTACATTTGCCTAATAATTAATAAAATTGCATAGGGACCCACCGGCACCCGCGGATCTTAATCAACAACCTAGGCCAGTTCTCCTCATGAGTGTTGGTCCAAACTAGAGTCGTGTGCGGGGCCAACCCGGGGCAACTCGGGAGATTTCTATCAGGCCAATGTACGCTGCGCTCATCTGGTCGTGTCCTGAGAATGAGATACACGGCTCCTATCGGGTTCGTCGACACGTCGGGCGGCCTTGCTGGATTTGTTTTACCTTTCTCGAATGTCTTGAGTGAGGAATTCCGATTATTCTTTGGGCTATCTTGAGGTGTTAGATTTCCTTTGGAATTGCCTAGGATGATCACGAGATCCATGGTCGAGGTTATTCCCGCTGCGTGTGGTTAATTTGTGATGGATGAGTTGGAGCACCCCTGCAGGGTTAAATCTTTTCGAGAAGCCATGCCCGCGGTTATGTGGCGAATTTGGATACTTTGTTTAACACACGGTCATAGCAAACTTGAAGTAAACTCAAATAAAATACACCAACTGTGTGCGTAACCGTGACTATCTCTTCTCGTGAGTCCTTATCCGAAAGAGAACACGGTGGGGTTATGTTTGACGTAAGTAGGTGCTCAGGATTAGTTAGTGATCATTACTAGTTTGTCATTTTGTCGTTTGTCTTCGTTCGTAGTCGGACCCTGCTCTTGTGTATGATGTTTGAGTATGTTGTTGTATTGATGTGACTCTGATGTAGCTTGTGGCGAGTGTAAGCCAATTCCTTATACTCATCTCTTCTGTACATGTACTTATAATGATATCCATTCTTGCAACACAAGGAGATGTGCATCTATCCTTTGTGAGGCCCTCGTGCCTTAATATGGATAGGTGCGCATCTTGGGCATGACAGCTGGCACCAACAGCCGTGCTAAAATGCAGTGCGCGTGCCGCTCCAGCAGCGCGCTAAAATGCAGCGCGCGCGACTCGCCATATGATACGTCTCCAACATATCTATAATTTTTGATTGTTCCATGCTATTATATTATCAACTTTGAATGTTTTATATGCATGAATATGCTATTTTATAAGAATTTTGGGACTAACTTATTAATCCAGTGCCTAGTGCCAGTTCCTGGTTTTCCGTGTTTTTGACCTTTTTCAGATAGAAATATCAAACGGAGTCCAAATGGAATAAAACTTTCGCCGTGATTTTTTTTGGAAAATATAAAAAATACCTGAAGAAAATGATACCGAAGAGGCGGCCCGAGGGAGCCACGAGCCTGGGAGCCCCCCCCCTGGCCGCGGCTAGGGGGCTCGTGACCTCCTCGTGCCACCTCTTGACTTGTTCCCGACTCCAGACGGCCTTATAAATACGGAAACCCTCGAAAACAGATCAAGATCGCAAGTTCCGCCGCCGCAGACCTCCAGAGCCACCAAAAACCAATCGGGAGACCGTTCCGGCATCCTGCCGGAGGGGAATTCATCGCCGGAGGCCATCTTCATCAACACCATTGCCTCCCTTGCCTCTCTGATGATGCGTGAGTAGTTCACATCAGACCTTTGGGTCCATAGCTAGTAGATAGATGGCTCTCTCTCTCTCTCTCTTTGATCTTCAATACAAAGTTCTCCATGATCTTCATGGTGATCTATCCGATGTAATCTTCTTTTGCGGTGTGTTTGTTGAGATCCGATGAATTGTGGATTTATGATCAGATTATCTATGAATACTATTTGAGTCAATTCTGAATTCTTATATGCATGATTTCATATCCTTGTAAGTCTCTTCGAGTTATAGATTTCACTTGGCCAACTTGATCTATGATTCTTGCAATGGGAGAAGTGCTTGGTTTTGGGTTCATACCGTGCGGTGTCCTCGCCTAGTGACAGAAGGGGTAGCGAGGCACGTATCGTGTTGTTGTCATCAAGGGTAAAAAGATGGGGTTTATATCATATTGCATGAATCTATGCCTCTACATCATGTCATCTTGCTTAAAGCGTTACTCCGTTTGTCATGAACTTAATACACTAGATGCATGCTGGATAGAGGTCGATGTGTGGAGTAATAGTAGTAGATGCAGAAAGTATCGATCTACTTATCTCAGACGTGATGCCTATATGTATGATCTTTGCCTTAGATATCGTCATGACTTTGCGCTATTCTATCAATTGCTCAACAGTAATTTGTTCACCCACCGTAATACTTGCTATCACGAGAGAAGCCTCTAGTGAACACTATGGCCCCCTGGTCTATTTTACATAATATATATTCAGATCTAAACATAAAAACACCAAAAATACCTTGCTGAAATTTATTTACTTATTTATAATTACTCATTATCACTATCAGATCTCACCTTGCAAGTAATCGTGAAGGGATTGACAACCCCTTTATCGCGTTAGGTGCAAGTTTGTTTGTGTTTGTGCAGGTTTCTTGGTGCCTCATCTTGACACTCCTACTGGATGGATACCTTGGTTCTCAAACTGAGGGAAATACTTACCTCTACTTTGCTGCATCACCATTTCCTCTTCAAGGGAAAAACCAACGCACACTTGAGAAGTAGCAGGAAGAATTTCTGGTGCCGTTGCCGGGGAGTGTTCAAGTGAAGCATATCTACAAGTACCTATCACAAACTCATCTCTTGCATATACATTATTTGCTATTTGCCTCTTGTTTTCCTCTCTCCCACTTCTAAAAAACAAAAACTACAAAATTATTTGCCTTTTTCGTTTGCCCTTTCCTTTCGCTTGCTTCCTGTTTGACTAGTGTGTGCTATATTATTTACCCTCATGGCCCAACCAAAAGATTATGATCCTTACTATAAAAGGTTGGAAGAGATTGAAACTAGTGTCAAAAGCTTTATGTCTACACAGTTTGATCATAATATTTTCTTTCGTAGAGAACTAAGGGAGCAAAATTCTTTTATGACATATATGAATAAAGAGGTTGATGAGATGACCAAATAATTCCTTGCGTTAAATTCTCAATTTGCTCATCTTGAGAAATTGGTAGGGCAGATCTCTGATAAACAAGCTACCTTAGTCAATAAAATGGCTGCTAAACCTGAAATATGTGATGAAAACCATGAAGATCTTAAAGTGCTTGATGTGACTCCTATTGAATCCTTGTTTCCTAATGTCAATCCTAATGCTGATGGGGCTGGATGTGAATCCACTTTGGTTGAGAAACACCCCAATGATTCGAAGTCTATTTATCTTGATGCTAAAAATTCTAAAAGTGGAGTAGAGGATATCAAAACTTTGAATAGTGATGAAGCTACTTTTGATTTCAAGGAATTTAATTATGATAGCTGCTCTTTGATTGAATGTATTTCCTTGATGCAATCCATGTTAAACTCTCCACATGCTTATAGCCAAAATAAGGCTTTTACTAAACATATCGTTGATGCTATGATGAAATCTTTTGAAGAGAAACTTGAGTTGGAAATATCTATTGCTAGAAAACTTCATGATGAGTGGGAACCTACTATAAAAAATCAAGATTAAAAATTATGAATGCCATGCTTTGTGTGATTTGGGTGCTAGTGTTTCCACGATTCCAAAATCTTTATGTGATGTTCTAGGTTTCAATGAGATTGATGAGTGCTCTCTTAATTTGCATCTTGCGGATTCTACTATTAAGAAACCTATGGGAACGATTAATGATGTTCTTATTATTGCAAATAGGAATTATGTGCCCGTAGATTTCATTGTGGTTCATATTGATTGCAATCCAACATGTCCCATTATTCTTGGTAGACCTTTTCTTAGGACTATTGGTGCTATTATCGATATGACGAAAGGGAATATTAAATTTCAGTTTCCATTAAAGACGGGCATGGAACACTTACCTAGAAAGAAAATAAGATTTCCTTATGAATCCATTATGAGAGCTACTTATCGTTTGAGCACTAAAGATGATAATACTTGATTCCATTGCCTTATGCCTAGCTAAGGGCATTAAACAATAGCACTTGTTGGGAGGCAACCCAATGAATAGATTTATTCTTGCTTTTTACTTTCTGTTTTGTGGAGTCAACACCATCATGATTCTACTATGATTGTATTTTTTATGTTTTAATTAGTGTTTGTGCCAAGTAGAACCTTTATGATTAGTTTTCGTGATAGTTGTTTAATCATGCTGGAAAAAGACAGAAACTTTCTGCTCACGAAATTATTTTTTATTCCCATCCAGAAAGAGCTTTTGAGTTGATTATTTTTGCTTCTGATTGATATGCATATTTCCCTAATGTTCATAGTTTTTTTCAGAATTTTTGAGTTAGCAGAGGTTTTCGAAATATAAAGATTGTTACAGACTGTTCTGTTTTTGACAGATTCTATTTTTTGTTGTGTTGATTGCTTATTTTGATGAAACTATGGTTAGTATCGGGGGGGGTACGAGTCATGGGAAAGTGAGAATACAGTAATATAAAATCAATCTAAATGGAAATCAAGTTTACTACAGCACATGAAAAGTTGGTGGTTTGTTTTCTTATGCTAATGCTATCACGAGTTTCTGTTTAAGTTTTGTGTTGTGAAGTTTTTAAGTTTTGGGTGATGTTCTTATGGACAATGGAAATAAAGAATGGCAAGAGCCTAAGCTTGGGGATGCCCAAGGCATCCCAAGCCAAATTCAAGGACACCAAAAAGCCTAAGCTTGGGGATTCCCCGGGAAGGCATCCCCTCTTTCGTCTTCAATCCATCGGTAACGTTACTTGGAGCTATATTTTTATTCGCCACATAATATGTGTTTTGCTTGGAGCGTCGTGTGTTATAGTAGTCTTTGCTTTTTGTTTTATCACAATAATCCTTGCTGCACACCTTTTGAGAGGGACATGCACTCATCGTGAATTTGTTAGAATACTCAATGAGCTTCACTTATATCTTTTGAGTTAGGCAATATTAGCTCACATGCGCTTCACTTATATCTTTTGAGCTTGATGATTTTGGTCACATGTGATTCACTTATATCTTTTGAGATTGGTAATATTAGCTCACATGTACTTCACTTATTTCTTTTGAGCTTGATAATTTTGCTCCCATGTGCTTCACTTATATCTTTTGAGCTAGATAAATTTTGCTCTAGTGCTTCACTTAAATCTTTGTAGAGCACGGCGATGTCATATTTTGTAGAAATCAAAACTCTCTACTCTTCACATATATCATTTTGAGAGTGCCCTCTCTCTGAGAAACTTGGTAATTGGTGTGTGTTATGAAATTAGTCCTAAATATGATAGGCATCCAAAGAGGATATAATAAAAACTTTCATATTCAAGTGCATTGATTAGTAAGAGAAGTTTGATTCCTCATGATTAGTTTTGAGATATGGATATGGTAATATGAGAGTTATATTAGTAGGGTGTTGTGAATCTAGAAATACTTGTGTTGAGGTTAGTGATTCCCGTAGCATGCACATATGGTGAACCGCTATGTTAGGAAGTCGGAGCACAATGCATTTATTGATTGTCATCCTTTGTGTAGAGGTCGGGATCGCGCGATGGTTAACTCCTACCAACCCTTCCCCTAGGAGTATGCGTTTAGCACTTTGTTTCAATTACTAATAAAACTTTCGCAATAAGTATGTGAGTTCTTCATGACTAATGTGAATCCATGGTATAGATGCACTTTCACCTTCCACCATTGCTAGCCTCTCTAGTGTCGCGCAACTTTCGCCGTTGCACAAACCCACCATATATCTTCCTCAAAACAGCCACCATACCTACCTATTATGGCATTTTCATAGCCATTCCGAGATATATTGCCATGCAACTTTCACCGTTCTATCTCATGACATGTGCCATCACTTTCATTCATATAGAGTCATTATTCTTCTAAGTATCAAGTTGTAAGTAAATAAAAGTGTGATGATCATCATTATTAGAGCATTGTCCCATGTGAGGAAATAAAAGAGGCCAAAGATGCCCACCAAATAAAAAAGAGGTCAAAGATCCCAAACAAAAACATGAGAGAAAAAGAGAGAAGGGACAATGCTACTATGTTTTTCCACACTTGTGCTTCAAAATAGCACCATGTTCTTCAAGAGGTAGAGTCTCTTGTTTTGTCACTTACATATGCTAGTGGAAATTTTCATTATGTAACTTGACTTGTATATTCCAATGATGGGCTTCCTCAAAATTTCCCTAGGTCTTCATGAGCAAGCGAGTTGGGTGCACACCCCCTAGTTTTCATTTGTGAGCTTTCATACACTTATAGCTCTAGTGCATCCATTTCATCGCAATCCCTACTCATTCACATTGATATCTATTGATGGGCATCTTCATAGCCTATTAATACGCCGAGTTGATGTGACAATCTCCCTCTTTTTGCCTCACAACCTTCACCACACTCTATTCCACCTATAGTGCTATATCCATGGCTCACGCTCATATATTGCGTGAGAGCTGAAAAAGGTTTGAGAAATTAAGAGCGTGAAAACAATTATTTGGCCAATACCAAGGTTGTGCATGATTTAAATTCTTTGTGTGGGGATGATGGAGCATAGCCAGACTATATGATTTTGTAGGGATAACTTTCTTTGGCTTTGTTATTTCAAAAGTTCATGATTACTTTGCTATTATGCTTGAAGTATTATTGTTTTCATGTCAATATTGAACTATTGTTTTGAATCTTATGGATCTGAACATTCATGCCACAATAAAGAGATTACATAAAAAAAATATGTTGGGTAGCATTCCACATCAAAAATTCGTTCTTTATCACTTCCCTACTCGAGGACGAGTAGGAGTTAAGCTTGGGGATGCTTGATACGTCTCCAACATATCTATAATTTTTGATTGTTACATGCTATTATATTATCAACTTTGGATGTTTCGTGTGCATGAATATGCTATTTTATATGATTTTTGGGACTAACTTATTAATCCAGTGCCCAGTGCTAGATCCTGTTTTTTCCGTGTTTTTGACCTTTTTCAGATAGGAATATCAAACGGCGTCCAAATGGAATAAAACTTTTGCTGTGATTTTTTTTGGAAAGTATAAAAAATACCTGAAGAAAAATATACCAGAGAGGCGGCACGAGGGAGCCATGAGCCTGGGAAGCGCGGGCCCCCCTGGCTGCGGCTAGGGGGCTCGTGACCTCCTTGTGCCACCTCTTGACTTGTTCCCGACTCCAGACGGCCTTATAAATATGGAAACCCTCGAAAACAGATCAAGATCGCAAGTTCTGCCGCCGCAGACCTCCAGAACCACCAAAAACCAATCGGGAGACCATTCCAGCATCCTGCCGGAGGGGAATTCATCGCCGGAGGCCATCTTCATCAACACCATTGCCTCCCTTGTCTCTCCGATGATGCGTGAGTAGTTCACAAAAGACCTTCGGGTCCATAGCTGGTAGCAAGATGGCTCTCTCTCTCTTTGATCTTCAATACAAAGTTCTCCATGATCTTCATGGTGATCTATCCGATGTAATCTTCTTTTGCGGTGTGTTTGTTGAGATCCAATGAATTGTGGATTTA
Source organism: Hordeum marinum (assembly GCA_022496015.1). Taxonomy (NCBI): domain Eukaryota; kingdom Viridiplantae; phylum Streptophyta; class Magnoliopsida; order Poales; family Poaceae; genus Hordeum; species Hordeum marinum. The sequence goes on from CM039673.1 coordinate 109,661,098, forward strand.
TGATCAGATTATATATGAATATTATTTGAGTCAATTCTGAATTCTTATATGCATGATTTCATTGTTGGGGAACGTCGCATGGGAAACAAAAAATTTCCTATGCACACGCAGATCTATCCATGGTGATGAGCATCTACGAGAGGGAGAGTGGATCTACATACCCTTGTAGATCGCTAAGCGGGAAGCGTTAAGAAACGCGGTTGGTGTAGTCGAACATCTTCGCGATCCAAATCGCCGAGCGTCCCGCGATCTCATCACGATCCGTCCCGCGATCCAATCACGATCCGTCCCGTGAACACATCACGATCCGTCTCGTGATCTCATCACGATCTGTCTCATTATCTTGATCATGATCTGCCCCACGAACTCATCACGATCTATTCCGCGATCTCATCACAAACCATCTCGCGATCTCGATCATGGTCCTTCCGATCTAGGGCCGAACGGACGGCACCTCCGCGTTCAACACACGTACAGCTTGATGACGATCTTCGCCTTCTCGATCCAGCAAGAGGGGCGGAGAGGTAGAAGAGTTCTCCAGAAGCGTGACGGCCCTCCGGTGATGGTGGTGGAGCTATTCCGGCAGGGCTTCGCCTAAGCACTGCAGAAATCCGATCTAGAGGAGAAACTATGCACTAGAGATTAGGGTTTGCACGTGGCTGAAAATCAAGTGCAAAACCCTAGAAATCCACTATTATATATAGGAGGATAGGAGGAGAGGAGGCAGCCTTGGCCTCCAAGGCTAGCTGGTTCGGCCGAAGTGGGAGGTGGAGGAGGACTCTCCTCCTCCACTCCTAGTAGGACTAGGACTCTTCCTTTTTGCCTTTTTTCCACCTTTTTCCTTTGGGTTTCTTTCTTCCGGCCACATGGGCCTATTGTGGTTGTTCCACCAGCCCACTAAGGGATGTATATTACTTTCCCACAGCCCATGAAGCCTCTTGGGTCTAAATACCCCTCCCGGAGGTCTCCCGGTACACTACCGGCACTCTCGGTACACTACCGATAAGCCTAGAACTTTTCCGGCGACAAAAACAGGACTTCCTATATATGAATCTTTACCTCCGGACCATTCCGGAGCTCCTCATGACGTCCAGGATCTCATCTGGGACTCCGAACAAACTTCGGTCACCACCATACATAACTCTATACTACCGAAACGTCACCAAACCTTAAGTGTACAGACCCTGCGGGTTTGAAAACTATGTAGACATGACCGAGACACCTCTACGGTCAATAACCAATGGTGGGACCTAGATGTACACATTGGTTCCTACATTTTCTACGAAGATCTTTATCGGTCGAACCTCTATGTCAAGGACTCAGTTAATCCCGTATGATGTTCCCTTTGTTCTTCGGTATGTTACTTGCCCGAGATTCGATCGTCGGTATCTCCATACCTAGTTCAACCTCGTTATCGGCAAGTCTCTTTACTCGTTCCGTAATACAAGATCCCGTGACTAACACTTAGCCACATTGTTTGCAAGGCTTGTTGTGATGTTGTATTACCGAGTGGGCCCTGAGATACCTCTCCGTCACACGGAGTAACAAATCTAGTCTCGATCCATGCCAACTCAACAGACACCCTCGAAGATACCTGTAGAGCACCTTTATAGTCACCCAGTTACGTTGCAATGTTTGATACACACAAGGTACTCCTCCGATGTCCGTGAGTTGCATGATCTCATGGTCATAGGAACACATACTTGACATGCAGAAAACAGTAGCAATAAACTGACACGGTCATATGCTACATTTGTAGTTTGGGTCTTGTCCATCACATCATTCTCCTAATGATGTGATTCCGTTATCAAATGACATCTCATTTCCATGGCTAGGAAACCTTAACCATCTTTTGATCAACGAGCTAGTCTTTTAGAGGCATACTAGGGACATGGTTTTGTCTATGTATCCACACATGCATCTAAGTCTCCGATCAATACAATTATAGCACGGATAATAAACGATTATCATGAACAAGGAAATATGATAATAACTAATTTATTATTGCCTCTAGGGCATATTCCCAACAGTCTCCCACTTGCACTAGAGTCAATAATCTAGTTCACATCACCATGTGATTCGCATTGTTATGAATCTAACACCCAATGAGTTCTGGGGTTCGATCATGCTTTGCATGTGAGAAAGGTCTTATAGTCAACGGGTCTGTAACGTTCAGATCCGTGTGTACTTTGCAAATCTCTATGTCAAACCGTAAACACTGCTACCACACTCCACTTGGTACTATTCCAAATGGCTGCTCCACTATACGTATCCGGATTGCTACTAAGAGTCATCCAGATTAGTGGTAAAGCTTGCATCGACGTAACTCGTTACGACGAACCCTTTATCACCTCCATAATCGAGAAACATTTCCTTAGTTCTCAGGTTACTAAGAATAATTTCAGCCGCTGCCTAGTGATCGACTCCTGGACCACTCTTGTACCCCTTGACAGACTCATGGCAAGGCACACACAGGTGCGGTATACAGCATGGCATACAATATAGAGCCTATGGCTAAGGCATAGGGGACGACGTTCGTCCTTTCTCTTTCTTCTGCCGTTGTCGAGCTTTGAGTCTCACTCAATTTCACACCTTACAAATCAGACGAGAACTATTTCTCTGACTGATCCATTTTGAACTCTTTCAAAATATCGTCAAGGTATGTACTCATTGAAAGTCTCATCAAGCATCTTGATCTATCTCAATAGATGTTGACGCTCAACAATTGGGTAGCTTTATTCAGGTCTTCCTTTGAAAATCACTTTTCAAACAACCATTTATGCTTTCCAGAAATCCTACATTATTTCTGATCAACAATATGTCATCCACATATACTTATCAGAAATTCTATAGTGCTCCCACTCACTTTATTGTAAATACAAGTTTCTCGTAAACTTTGTATAAACATCAAAAGTTTGATCACCTCATCAAAGCATATATTCCAACTCCGAGATGCTTGCTTCAGTCCATAGAAGGATTACTGAAGCTTGTACACCTTTTAGCATCCTTAGGACTGACAAAACCTTCTGGTTGTATCACATACAACCTTTCCTCAAGTAAACCGTTAAGGAAACGATGTTTTGTCATCCATCTGCCAGATTTCATAATTGAAAATGCAGCAACTGCTAACATAATTCCAACAGACTTTAGCATCACTACGAGTGAGAAAGTCTCATCGCAGTCAACTCCTTGAACTTGTCACAAAAATCTTTGCAACAAGTCGAGCTTTACAAATGGTGATAATTACCATCAGCGTATGTCCTCATTTTAAAGATCCATTTGTACTCAACGACCTGCCGTCCAACGAGCAAGTCTACCATAGTCTATACTTGGTTTTCATACATGGATCTTATCTCGGATTTCATGGCCTCCAACCATTTGTCGCAATCCGGGCCCATCATCGCTTCTCCATAGCTCGTAGGTTAATCGTTGTCCAACAACATGACCTCCAAGACAGGGTTGTCGTACCGCTTAGGAGCAGTACACATCCTTGTCGACCTATGAAGTTTGATAGTAACTTGATCCTGAAGCTTCATGATCATCATCATTAACTTCCTCTTCAACTAACGTAGGCTTCACAGAAACATCATTCTGCGCTGCGCTACTCTCTGGTTGAACAAAGGTTTAACAACCTCATCAAGTTCTATCTTCCTCCCATTCAATTCTTTCAAGAGAAACATTTCCTCGAGAAAGGATCCATTTAAGCAACAAACACTTTGCACTTGGATCTGAGATAGAAGGTTCACCCAACTGTTCTTAGGGTATTCTATGAAGATGCATTTGTCCGCCTTGGGTCCGACCTTATTAGGTGAAAACATTTTCCACACAAGTGTCGCAGCCCCAAACATTAAGAAATGACAGCTTAGGTTTCTATCAAACCATAATTCCCACGGTGTCATCTCAACGGACTTAGATGGTTCCCTATTTAAAGTGAATGCAGTTGTCTCTAATGCATAACCCCAAAATTATAGTAGTAAAACGATAAGAGACATCATAGCACGCACCATAACCAATAGGGCATGACTATGATGTTCGGACATACCATCACACTATGGTGTTCCAGGTGGCGTTAGTTCTGAAACAAATTTCACATTTTCTTAAGTTCTATGCCAAACTCGTAACTCAGATATTTACCTCCACGATCACATCGCAGTCATTTTTATCTTGTTGTCACGATGATCTTACACTTCACTCTGAATTTTCTTGAACCTTTCAAACGATTCAGACTTGTGTTTAATTAAGTAAATATACACTATATCTACTTAAATCATCAGTGAAGGCAAGAAAATAATGATATCCACTGCACGCTACAAGACTCACTGGATTGCATACATCAACATGTATCATTTCCAATGAATCACTTGCCCGCTCCATCCAACGGGTTTTTTAGTCATCTTGCCAAAGAGGCATGGTTCGCATGTCTCAACCGATTCGAAATCAAATGAGTCCAAAGATCCATCAGCATGGAGTTTCTTCATGCACTTTATACCAATACGACATTTTGCGGCAGTGCCACAAGTATGTGGTACTATCATTATTAACTTTATATCTTTTGACATCAATGTTATGAACATGTGTATTACTACGATCAAGATTTCAACAAACCATTCTCACTGGGTGCATGACCATTGAAGGTATTATTCATGTAAACAGAATAACCATTATTCTCTAACTTAAATGAATAACCGTATTGCAATAAACATGATCTAATCATGTTCATGCTCAATGTAAAACACCAAATAACATTTATTTAGGTTCGTCACTAATCCCGAAGGTAGAGAGAGCGTGCGATGTTGATCACATCAACCTTGGAAACATTTCCAACACACATAGTCACCTCACCCTTAGCTAGTTCTCCGTTTATTTCGTAGCTTTTATTTCGAGTTACTAACATTTAGCAACCGAACCGGTATCCAATACCCAGGTGCTACTAGGAGTACTAGCAAGGTACACATCAATAACTAGTATATCAAATATACTTCTGTCAATGTTGCCATCCTTCTTATCTACCAAGTATCTAGGGTTGTTCCGCTTCAGCGACCGCTCACCTCATAACAGAAGCACTTAGTCTCGGGTTTGAGTTCAACTTTGGGTTGCTTCACTGGAGCAGCAACTGACTTGCTATCCATGAAGTTTCCCTCCTTGCTCTTGCCCTTCTCGAAACTAGTGGTTTGATTAACCATCAACACATGATGCTCCTTCTTGATTTCTACCTTCGCGGTGTCAAACATCGCGAACAGCTCAGGGATCAATATTTCTATCCCTGGCGTTTCATAGTTCATCACTAAGTTCTAGTAGCTTTAGTGACAGTGACTTGGAGAACTATATCAATCGCTATCTTATCTGGAAGATCAACTCCCACTTGATTCAAGCGATTGTAGCACCCAGACAATCTGAGCACATGCTCAACAATTGAGCTATTCTCTTTCATCTTGCAGGCAAAGAATCTTGTTGGAGATCTCATATCTCGCAACACGGGCACGAGCCTGAGATCCTAATTTCAGCTCTTAGAAACATCTCATATGTTCTGTGATGTTCAAAACGTTTTGGAGCCTCAATTCTAAGCCATAATGCATGATGCACTAAACTATCAAGTAGTCATCAGAACGTGCCTGTCAGATGTTCACACCATCTACATACGACGCTAGAGGGGTTGGCGCACCGAGCGGTGCATTAAGGACATAAGCCTTCTGTGCAGCAATGAGGACAATCCTCAGATCACGGACCCAGTCCGCAATATTGCTACCATCATCTTTGAACTCTATTTCTCTAGGAACATATAAAAAAATTAAGGGAGCTACAGCGCGAGCTAGTAATCTACAGCATAATTTGCAAAGACACTATTGACTATGTTCATGATAATGAGTTCAATTAATCATATTACTTAAGAACTCCCACTCAAATTGACATCCCTTCGGTCATTCGAGTGATACATGATCCAAATTCACCAACTCAAATCCGATCATCACGTGAGTTGAGGTGGCTGCAATGGTGAACATCATCATGTTGATCATATCTACTATATGACTCATGTTCGACCTTTTGGTCTCTTGTGTTCCGAGGCCATGTCTGTACATGCTAGGCTCGTCAAGTTTAACCCGAGTGTTCTACATGTGCAACACTGGCTTGCACCCGTTGTATGTGAACGTAGAGTCTGTCACACCCGATCATCACGTGGTGTCTCAACACGATGAACTTTCGTAACGGTGCACACTCGGGGAGAACACAATTCATTCCGTAATACAAGATCCCGTGACTAACACTTAGCCACATTGTTTGCAAGGCTTGTTGTGATGTTGTATTACCGAGTGGGCCCTGAGATACCTCTCCGTCACACGGAGTAACAAATCCCAGTCTCGATCCATGCCAACTCAACAGACACCCTCGGAGATACCTGTAGAGCACCTTTATAGTCACCCAGTTACGTTATGATGTTTGATACACACAAGGTACTCCTCCGATGTCCGTGAGTTGCATGATATCATGGTCATAGGAACACATACTTGGCATGCAGAAAACAGTAGCAATAAACTGACACGATCATATGCTACGTTTGTAGTTTGGGTCTTGTCCATCACATCATTCTCCTAATGATGTGATCCCGTTATCAAATGACATCTCATGTCCATGGCTAGGAAACCTTAACCATATTTTGATCAACGAGCTAGTCTTTTAGAGGCATACTAGGGACATGGTTTTGTCTATGTATCCACACATGCATCTAAGTCTCTGATCAATACAATTATAGCATGGATAATAAACGATTATCATGAACAAGGAAATATGATAATAACTAATTTATTATTTCCTCTAGGCATATTTCCAACATTCATATCCTTGTAAGTCTCTTCGAGTTATAGGTTTCATTTGGACAACTTGATATATGATTCTTGTAATGGAAGAAGTGCTTGGTTTTGGGTTCATACCGTGCGGTGTCCTCACCTAGTGACAGAATGGGTAGCGAGGCACATATCGTGTTGTTGCCATCAAGGGTAAAAAGATGGGGTTTATATCATATTGCATGAATTTATCCTTCTACATCATGTCATCTTGCTTAAAGCATTACTCCGTTTGTTATGAACTTGATACACTAGATGCATGCTGGATAGCGGTCGATGTGTGGAGTAATAGTAGTAGATGAAGAAAGTATCGGTCTACTTGTCTCGGGCGTGATGCCTATATGTATGATCATTGCCTTAGATATCGTCATGACTTTGCACTATTCTATCAATTGCTCAACAGTAATTTGTTCACCCACCGTAATACTTGCTATCATGAGAGAAGCCTCTATTGAACACTATGGCCCCCGGGTCTATTTTACATATTATATATTCAGATCTAAACATAAAAACACCAAAAATACCTTGCTGCAATTTTATTTACTTATTTATAATTACTCATTATCACTATCAGATCTCACCTTGCAAGTAATCATGAAGGGATTGATAACCCCTTTATCGCGTTGGGTGCAAGTTTTTTGTGTTTGTGCAGGTTTCTTGGTGCCTCATCTTGATACTCCTACTGGATTGATACCTTGGTTCTCAAACTGAGGGAAATACTTACCTCTACTTTTCTGCATCACCCTTTCCTCTTCAAGGGAAAAACCAACGCACACTTGAGAAGTAGCACCATATATTGCATTTTTGACAAAAAATGGATTTCAAACATTCAAAATGCAATGAATATGGCATATAAATTTCACACAAACAAGTTGATGCATAAAAGTTCATGCCCACAAGTTCAAAATCATGCCCACAAGTTCATCCAACCAAGTTCGAAATGCAAACCAAGTTCATGACACAAACGAAAGACACATCAAGGCTCGTCCTCGTCTTCGTCCTCATCTTTTGAAGACGATTCTTCCTCCTCCGAAGATGATTCTTCCTCTTCCTCCCCATCATTGTCGCGTACCGCATCACGTGAAGCTCGGACGATGTTGGCAAGATCTTCAACGGCATCTTCATGGGAAGGTGTGTGAGGCACACCGGAAGACATTCCGCCCATGGCGGCCGGAGGTGCACCCATGCCTCCCATGAGAGACGCAAAACTCATGCCTCCCATGGCGGCCATGGCGCTGAGGGGTGCTCCAAAGCCACCCATGTCTCCCATGGTCTCCATGGTAGCTCCAAAAGCACCCATGGCATCAAGGCCACCGCCCATGGTAGCTCCGAAGCCACCCATGCCTCCCATGGCGCCAAGGCCACCGCCTCCATGGCGCCAAGGCCACCACCACCCATGGCGCCAAGGCCACCGCCACCCATTGCGCGAATCATGGCTCTTTTTTGGATCAAGACTTCGTCATGGTCAAGATTGACATACTCCTTTTGTGCCTCATTGAGGATGGATGTGTCCAAGAAGAACAAGTGATTTTCCCATTCCATTAATCTAGTTCGCTCCTCATTGCTCACCTTCCTCTCCTCCAAAGCCACCTTCCTCTCCTCGGCCGCCACCCTCCTCTCCTCGGCCGCCAACCTCCTCTCCTCGGTCGCGGCATCTTGGCTCCTTGCCATTTTTCTCACCTCGTTGACTTCTTTTCTTGCCTTGACAATAGCTTCCATAGCATTTTTAAGCTCATCATATCCTTTCCTCTTCTTCTTTTATTTTGCGTCTTTCTTGCACCCATTCGGTCGTTTTGGCTTCGAGTATGAAACCGAGTTGGGTTTGGGGCTTCTCTTGCCGTCATCACTTGATCCTTCCTCCTCCGCATCATCATCCAACTCAATTGTTCGCTTGCATTTGTTGCTCAAATCCAAATCATCACGCTTCTTCCATTTCTCATCATCCTTCAACATCTCATAGCAATGAGGCAAGGTAAATGGTCTTACTTTCTTGATCTTCCCCTTGTTGGTCCTCTTCTCCTCTCCTTTGAACAAGTTTTGTGCAATGTTGTACTACATGAAAACAAAACAAGTTAGCACGTCAAACATGAACAACGAGTATGATGAACATGGATGAAATGCCACTTACTCTATTGTCCTCATTGGTGCCACTTGGGTTCAGCTTGTCAACCGCCTTTTGTGCGGCCGCCCACTTTTGACAATCCTTGTTGATTGTTGACCACCGGGATCGAAAAGATCGGTCGGAGCGGTCAATTCCACTCACGTTGCCAGCATCAAAGTGTTCCTTCATCCGGTTCCAATAAGCATCTCTACTTTGATCACCTCCAACGGATGAATCCCTCGACACTACGAACCAAGTATTACAAAGTAGGATGTCTTCGGTGTTGGTGTAATTGCTCGCTCTTCCTTTCGGTGCGTCGACAATGCCCTCACCATGCTCATCCACCTCGAACTCATTGGTTTGAGACCAATGCGAATTGGTGGAGCCAACGCCCATAGTTGATATGTATGCATCATCATCGAGACTACAAAATATATAGAACAATGCAAATAAGCTATCTATATGTATGCATTCAAAAAATAACAAGAAAAATAAAGTTGGAAATTTTCTACCTTTGGGGCATATCGTCAAACACATTATGAGCGTCGGCCGCCGGCTCAACGAGTGAGCTCGTCGGCGCTTCGGTAGCCGCCGCGTCTGTCACATGCCCTCCAAGCTTCTTCCTCGACGCCTTCGAGGTATCGTGGCCGTCCGCTGCCTTGTTCTTCTTCGCGGATGTCTTGCTCTTCTTCGGCCACATCGCATTTGGGAGCTTCGAGGGGAGGGCACGAGGCGGCGTCAGCGCGACGCACCCGCCGTTGAGGTCATCCGCGGCGGCATGAAGAGGCCGCGCGCGAGGCCGATGCTCGGAGGAGCTCCGCCGGAGGCGAGACCAATGCTCCCCGCGCTAGGGTTTGCAGCGGCGGCGGTGGAGGGTCGCGGCTGTAGGATGGGTTGAGCGGGGTGTCGGCGTGTGCGTCCATCGGGTCTAGTTCGCCGGCGCCGACACGCGCGGGGCGAAGGTGGCGCGAAGGAGAGAGTGCGTCGCGAGCGCTCGTGTGTGCAGCGCGCGGAAGCGGACGTCCCAAATACACAGTGCGCGATGGCGTTTCAGCCAGCACGCTGAATTAGATATATGTTGCGCGCGCGGTTTTAGCGCCTCGGCTGGAGCGCCCGGAGCGGTAGCGCGCGCAAAAACAGCTGTTTTTTTAGCGCGGTGCTTGTTAATGCGGCTGTTGGAGATGCTCTGACATGCAACACACCTAGGCACCCTGTAGGCCACGCCACGCCTGCAGCCGCCGCCCGACACAGGGCCGGTCACCACGCCGCCGTAGCCATCGACGTCGTGCCGCATGGATTGAATCGGCCGCCGAGCGCACATCGAAACCGTCGCCGCCGCGTCACGCTCATCGCCCATCGCGCCGCCGTATCCCATGGTAGCCCGACGCCTCCTCGCGACCTGGTCGTCCCGCCGGCTATGATGCTCGAAGGATGGAGATGCCCCGTCGTCGCCCTGCCGGCCAGGCTTTGCCTGGCGGCGCTGAGAACGGCGGCGGGGAAGGAGGAGAGAAGGGGGTTTCGAGTGACGGCGGCTAGGGTTTACCTTCGGGGCACCCACGGAGGCGACACGAGGGAGGGGTTCCACCAGGGAGTTGAGACCCAATAATTGCAACACACCTAGGCACCCTGCCCTCGTCGCCCACGACCAGTGGCCAGGTCACCGCCCGCACGGATCAATGCGTCGGTGCCTTGGACATGTCAAACCCAAACGCGAACGGTGATGGACAAAGCTCACAACACGTCGGCGCGTTGGAGTTGCCCTCTTGCCCATCGACCCTCGCGGTTGTACGAACGTAGTCCACACAGCTCGGGCTCTCTCTCCCCGGTCTCTCTCACCCTCTGCTGTGCAAGGAAAGCAGAGGAGCTGGCTTCACGTACCAGTTTGGGGGGGCGCTGTTTCCAGTTTCAGCCATCTTCCCCGGCGCAGCAGCTGGCGAGTGATGATGCTCTCGGTGCTCAAAACAGCAACGATGATCTGCCCATAAATAAAAAGCAGACTATTCAACGCAGAGCGGATTTTTCGTGTCCTCCAAAGCATTCGTTGAGCAGATATTATGCCCTAACCACGCACTGCACGCGATCCTCTCTCCATGTTGCCGCGCGCTTCACGGTTTCAGCGTAGCTAGACCCCGCCACGCCGTGCTCCTCTTTCGTGTGCTCCGCTACTCTTCTGGGCAACGCGAATTTGAATCACGAGTCCCTTGTTCGTCGCCCGGGCTGAAACCGGAAACAAGGTGACCTCCCCATCCGGCACCGGAATTGTCACAGTGTCAGTGTCAATCTTTTCTAGCTCATCGCTTCCTCCTTGAACGCAACGCGGAGCTCTTCTTGGCCACTCCACGCCCATTCTTCAGTTCACCTCCCTAGCTCATCCCTCCCACTCCCAGTGCCAGGCACTTCTGCTTCTCTCTCCGACTGAGGATCGATCATCCATGGAGGTCTGGTGCGTCTTCGGCTCCTTGGTCATGTTCATGCTCACGTTGCTCTCGTTCGAGTGGATCGGGGTCGAGCGCGTGGATCGCTGGGTGGTCGGCGCGGCTCGAGCATTGCGCGGCTGGTGGCGCCGGGCCGTGCTGCCGCTGCTGCAGCCGATGCGCCTCCGCGCCATGGAAACGCCAGGTCAGTGAGGTCAAGGTGCTGTGTCCCTCCCTTCACCGCCGGGAGAGCGTCTGTGATTGGTGTCTTTATATCTGAAATCACTCCTATGCTTCGGTTCCGTAGACGACATGAGATGGGTCTCACTGTCTCAGTCTGTATAATTGAGCCGGCGGCTAGCACCATTTATCTTGTCCTTGGGTATGTTTATTTGAACTCCTATAGCCAGTGAGCAGCCCCTGAACCTCTGAACCTGTTTATGCTTCCTTCTGGGCTACTAATATATTGATGTATTATGAGGCTGTTTGATTCGACTTCTGAAAATGATGTGCTATTGATATACATGCTGCTATGATCATGAGGCTTGCTTTACGTACAGATATTAGTTGTCGGGACATATAGCACAAATTAAACGATCAGAACTTCTCTGAAAAGATAGTATTGTTTTTGGTCCAACTCCAACATCTTTTTGTTTTCTTTGTGATGATGAAGACAGCTCCAACACCAAACTAAAACCTTCACATGCAGCACTAGGAACCGTTACCTAGGCGCATTATTTGCAAATCGATCACTTCATCGAACAGAACAGCGGCACTGCATGTGTTCTGTACGTACAACGGTACAAGGTAGGAGTTCATGCTGCAGGAGGTGTAAATAGTTCCTTTTCTAAGATGTTTCTTTTCATCATTCCTATATTCATTTTTGGCCCAAATTCATCATCAACTGTTTTACACGCGGAAAATCATTATTAGCTTTTCTGCCCCATGCTGTTAAGGGTCAAGGAATGAGGAAAGCCCATCTAATTCCCTCGAAGCACAAGCCCATATTTGTCTTTGAAGGCTAAGCCCAAGCACACGATGTACATCCCCTTATTGAAGGCCATATCTTCTCACTCCAACACCGACCGACCCGGCTGCCTTCCTTTTCCATAAGCCCCCCTAATCATGTAGGGCAGCTGATCTGCCGCACTAGAGCGCAAGATAATCTTGATCAAGCATGGTGGATAAATAAAGAAAGGTTTCGGTGCTCGGTGGCAAGATCGTTGTGGCACATCCTTGCAGACCCTGGTTCGACTCGCGTCAGGAGCGAATTTTAGTGATCTCACCGAGATGGGCTTCTTCTACAAAAATATGTCTGTCCATGGATCTCTTTTTATTTTGGATCAATAACGAACAAGTTTCGGCGTTCACTCAGAAACACCAACTTTATTCACAAGGCCTTGGTCGATTAAACCTACTCTCAAGGGGATTGAAGAGGATTTGATAGACTTTTGGCTGGAGGGGATTTAATCTCTCTCAACCCCCTTTAAATCCCCATGAACCAAACAAGTCAGACCTTTGAACTCGGAGGCACATGGTGAAAAGCTATAGTGTTAATTTAAATGTTGCGAGCTGATTCAAACGGCTCTTAGAATCATATGCTCCGGGTGACAAGAATGACGTTCCTAATGTGAAAAACTTCTGAATTTTCTGTTTTTTTTTATTTACTTCTGAATTTCTAACTTGTGCACATGTCCATGTCCTCTCTGCACATCTAAATTTCTCCGGAAAAAAGGTAATTCATGTGGCTTGTGTAACAGAAAAGAAGGTGCTCTGTAAAAGGGCTTTCTAGGGCACTGGTTTTTGTTGTTTTCGCTCAGGGCACAATAGGTGTCCTTCTGATGAAACTTTGCAAGCATGTAAAATACACAAACAGGAACAATGCAAAAATATATTTTTAAGTATTTTATATTTTACATTTTAACAAATTTATCGTTCATATACTACGAGAAATGTATGGTTCTGCAGGCCAAAACGACAGTCCGCGTCTCCGTCCTATTCGGCAAGGCCATTTCTTCTTCTTTGTTTTTGAAATTTCTGCAAGGCTATTCCTGGCATCATGTCGTTGCACATACTGTACCATATTACTGGCCAATAAAGAAGTATTCTTACCGTCAAGAATAAAACGTATAATTGTGTTTTTCTCGCATTTGATTAGAAAATGAATTGGGTTTCACTATCAAGAGAGCACGGAAGAGAACAAAAGGAAATAGCCACATGGCGAATCAGGCAACAAGCTAAAAATAATAATGTACCGGTGCGGATGCACAGTTTGACAGGTGTATAGGTTACGTACGTAAGGAGCCTCTCCCCCGTCCGTCCCCGTTGTCCGTTGATCTCTCTGCCCGGATCACATGCGAGCTCATCTCTCTCTGCCAGGAGAGCGCGCAAGCATGCATGCATGATTGTATCACCCTATCATGCCATGCATACGAATTCAACATTTGAACGGTCTCCCTCCCCCTCGCGCTTAGCCCACCGTACGATACTTTATTCCATCGGCTTCACTTAATTAACCAGCCACTCGCCTCCTAGCCTACCCAGCCCTACCCACGCACGCACCCCATGTTAACCAGCAGCAATCCTACCCTGCATCATTCTGCACGAAAAGCTTGGACATATCGGATTTCAGGTGGACCGATGGATCGGTCGTGATCCTCTCCTCTCCTCCCATGTTATCAGTTATCACCACAGGCTAGCTCGCCTCCTACTTCCTACATCACGTAGCGATAATGCGATAACATGGGCAGGAAGCAGAGGTCAACACAGACGCAGAGCTGGACATGGGAACATGAAGAGAGGAACCGGGAAAGATCGACCGAGAAGAACAGGCCGGGAAACGCCATGACCATGAGCATGCAACCTAGTCACGCGGTCGTGGACTCCATGAATGGACACTGTTTGCTTCTTCTTGATCGAACGGGGATGGGCTCCGTGTTGTCTGTTTGATAGCGTTGGTGTTGCCCTACGGCAAGCGTCGTGTCTCTCTGGCCTACCCTGCTGCATGGCACAGTGGCGGCCATGAATGGCCTCCTGGCCGCGCGCACATGGCGCACGTCCAGGACGGGAGACATGCCTACGTACGTACGTGCTGCCATGCATCGCGTTAGTGGTAGCAGTACCTCTGTTTTGGGTCTCTGCGCCTCTTCTTCTGATTGTCCGTATCCGTCCCTATTCAGATTTGTGTGCCTGCCAGTGCCACTGCCGGTGCCAGCCAGCCGGTTGGTCTTACAAACTGATACTCCTATGACATGGCTTTGATCCTCGGCTACGCAGGGTTAATTGCAGGTACGTGCGAGCTCATCGTGCGATTACGATGCATGCGTGGAGCACATCTGTTTCCCCAATGACGAAATCCGTTCCGCGGCCAAACACGGCTTGGAACAGAGCGGTTGAGCGTTTGACCGGCGGATACAATGGACGATCCACCACGTTCCACGTGATCGATCGGATCAGATTACACACGCCTGCTGTCCAAAGCGAGATCAGATTAGTTGCAGCTGCGCTGCGCCATTACTACATTCGTATAGAATTAGTACTAGTAGTTAACCGAACCAACCTTCTGCGGTTGCGGTTGCAGTTGCAGATGCAGACCAGCACACACGGTGCAAGCTAATGCAGGATTCATGGAGATGTGACGGGAGATAGAGAATATTTATACACACTCCGCCTTGAGACTGAAGACAAGGTAGCGCGGTCGTCGTCGCGTCCGGATAGAATACACACTGGCAACTGCAAGGCAGGCGAAGCGGACGGCAGAGGAGACGCGGCGTGCGCTGTAACCCGCCCGCGCACACGACCTCACCTCTGTAAAGCATGCGATGCCAGCGCCACGGAACGGAACGCGACGGCCGAAGAATTGCCGGCCGCGGCCAGGCGGCGGTCGCTCCGGCTCCCCGTCCCTCCTCCTTCTCCCAAGAGGCATATTCTATGGCCGGCCGGGGGAAACCACTTGTTTTTGCCTAGCTAGGCGAGGCCTTTTGGAAAGCAAATTTGCTCTGCTCCCTGGTCACTGCGGTCTCTCTCGGCTGGGCTGGCAGCTCGGTCTTCTTTATCCTCGGGCACCCTTATCCTTCTGACATTCCTGGCCCATGCCTACATAGTACATCCTCTCCTCATCCTCCCCTTTGCACTTTGCAGGATACATAGATAGGCTCGCTAGCTAGCCAGAGATTCTCCTTTTCATTTTGCCCCTTTTCCTCCTCCTCCTAGTGGACACAACGGACTGTCAGCCTCAGGGGCCCACCAGAAAACACGCAACCATCAAATGTTTCCACGATCAATTGCTTGCACACAATGGTGTGTATGTGTCGTCTTTTTATTTTTGTTTACGGTTACATGCATGGTACTGCATCACATGTTGTCGTCCGTAACCCCGCCCAATGGCTCGATGTAATCATTCAGGTTAAGCCCCCTCGTCAACCATCGGCTAGACCTAGACTGACAATTATACGGAGGCACTGCCTTGAACAGTGGGCAACCAAGCGCGCCGTACGTGCTGTAGTACGTGCCAGTGCCACCACGCCGTGTTTATCTGCAAAAGACGCGCGGGGAGGCATCATGGCGCCCAGTGGCCACGCAGCTTTACCGGCTGTTTTCAAACCCAAGCAAGCTTTGCTCCATCTCTCCTCCCTTAGACACTAGTCACCGAGTTAAGGACAGCGACAGCGAGCATGCATACATGCAGCTTTAGCCGGCTGGCTAATTGTATCGCTCATCGGTTATCTTTTGCAGTGAAAAGAGTCCTAGCTAATTTGAGACTTGTTCCGTATGGGCATTCTTAATACATCTGTGTTTCCCATGAAATAAGGAAAGAACAGAACAAGATTTTCAAAAAAGTGCGTTCTATTACATTACATCCGACCTCTGCGTAACCAAAATGCACACGATAAAACAAAGTCTTCTGACAGAGGCAAAAAAACAAAAGGCGAAATACGAAAAACATTTAGAGTCCACGTCTAAAGCGGAGGGGGTATCAATCCTAAGATCATGCTGCCATCCATGTTGATAAAAGTATCCCTCGTCATGGCCTCTAATTGTGTACACACCTCCGTAAACAGGCCTCGATTCTCCACCCTTGTAGAGAGCACCATAAATGAAGAATCCTGGTACATCTGTAAATAACCTGCAACGGAAAAGTATTTTTATCGTTAAAAACTTTATCATTTTTACATAGCCAAAGCGACCAAATAACGGCAAGTGCTCCCACCCTTACAAGAGTTATGAACATGTGATCAACCCCATGTAACCAGTTGGCAAAAACATTAGCAACACTATCATTGAGGATATAAGCCAGAAGCTATTTAGATGATTGACCATATAGAACGAACCAATTTGCATTGGAAGAAAAAACGTTTTATTGTCTCATCATGATGACAAAAGACACATTGCGGATTTTCATGCCAATTCCTCTTAATAAGGTTATCTTTAGTAAGAATGGCTCCGGGACGAAGATACCATGCATTTTTTTTATTCTTAAGAGGTATCTTCATCTTCCGGATCTTCATGTTATTATCAACTGGCACATCAGACTGGATTAAAGATGTATACATACCACTGAGAATTCTCCATTCTCATGGAGGTTCCATCGGAATACATCACACCCATGTGACAATTGCACCGTGGATAATCGCTGGAGCAGGATATTTCACGATTGGAGTATGCATCCAATTAAATATCTTCTGAACGTCACATTTGGTGGAAATGATTCCATTACCGTGGCGATGGTATCACCCTTGTGACGCACAATGTTGTCACTCGTAGAAAACGGCCCATTTGTCCCGGTTCCAGAGGCCCATTAGCCCCGGTTCTGGAACCGGGACTAAAAGGTCGGGACTAAAGCCCCAAACCTTTAGTCCCGGTTCGCTTACGAACCGGGACAGAAGGGGCTCCACGTGGCCTCTGCCGGGAGCCCAGGCAGGAGGACCTTTAGTCCCGGTTGGTAACACCAACCGGGACCAAAAGGCGTCCACGTGTCAGCATCTGGCATGAGTTGTGGTTTTTGTTGTTGTTTTTTGAAAGGGGGAGGGGGGTTAGGGAGTTTAGAGGGTTAATTTAGAGGTTTCATATTGTGTTAGCCAGCTAATAGAGAGAAGTGTCTTTTCTTTCTCCGTGCTTGGTCGACGCTAGCTAGCTACGATAGAGAGAACTCGACACGGTAGCTAGTAAGCAAATGAAGGAACCATTAAGTACACAAGATCGTCATGAACATATACAGAGAGAAGTGATCGACCTCTCTTTCTCCAAGAGATTGGTTGAACAACAAGTTTTCGTATATCTATCCGATGCTACTAGCTACATATATACAATATAAGATCTCTTATAATTCCTAAGATCCAATCACAAATCAACATAGTATTCTCTGTCTTTAGGTATGACGTGGTCAAGAAAGAATCCCGCCAATTCCTCTTGAATTGCTCGTATGCGATCATGTGGTAGGAGTTCATCTCGCATCTGCCAGATCTAATTTAAAGAAGGGGGTCAATACATGCATATATATGAATAAAACTCGACACAATTGATGGTAGCGTAATATATAAAATAAAATTGTGAATATTATTTACGTATTTCAAATTGTTTGTCAGATAAGCCTCGATCACAGGTCGAGTGGCAAATGAACTCGCATACGTAGTATCCACATAAAACAGTCCCTTCTTCCTGGTACAAGCACTTTACGAGAATAGAGTTCAATCAAACTGATAAGCAAGCATGGTAATGATACATTGAATAAATTTTGAATCAATTAGAGATGAGCGGAAGTAGCTAGTACTACTTACTTTGGGGTGCGTAAATCGCAACTCTTCGTTTAGACCGGGAACCTTTTGGGTCAACTTCCTCCATACCATGCCAGGCAAAGAAAATGATTACTTGATATCAGGAATTAACGAAAGTTGCATGCCGATATGGTCCCGGTATTGACTGACCTTACTTATTGAGCATTGCAGTCATGTCCGCATAATTCTCGGGATCTTTACGTCTCGAGTCTAAGACAGTTACTAATGCCCCGTCAAGCTTAATGGATAGCAGAATATAGTAGAAACTGCGCACGCATATATAACTCATCAATTACATTACTTAACCTCGAGTAAGCAAAACCGAGTATACAGAGAAGATAGCAACACTCACGTGAAGTTGTAAGGAAAGAGTATTTCCCTTTTGTTTTGATGTGTAAAGAACGACTTTAGCAAGTTCTTCTCGGTCGCTTTGGTTTCATTTCGTATCGATCATTCATTTACGGCATCTGGGCTAATGAACCCAACATCGAAGATTCCTTTTTTGCATTCGACGATCTTCAATCTGCATAATATAGTGATGATAATTATATATACATCCAATGAACGAGCTGAGCTAGAGACTTAACTATAGAAGTAATACTTACAGACAGTAGGCAGTCATGAGTTGTTTCTTGAGGGCCCGTTGATTGAATAACTGAAATAACTCCACAAATTCAATAGGCATCACACTGAGTCCAATGAATTCGTGCTCTGATTTCACTACCACATACATAGTGTCTCTCCCAGACTCCCTACAGGTTTTCATGTACCACTCATGCAAATTGTTCATCATCGTTGTTAGAGGAGGAGGATCAGGTTTGATGAGAGGCTTCATGTGCACGTATTCGTGTTGTTCTTTGGTTACCTCGACCGTTTCAAAATGTACATCATCCCCCAACCGTTTCAAAATGTACATCATCCCCAAGTAATCACCAAGTTTGGTACCGGACAGTAGCACCGGATGATCAATATCGCTAGACACCTTGAGTGGGGGCCACGATTGTTGCTCCTGTTTGCCGAGCTGGGGAATTGTTTTCCCACTTCTTCGTTGTTTTACTCGGGCAGCACTAGAAGTACTTCCTGACCGCTGCGCTTCATTATATGTCTTTATAATACAGCGGTCATAGTTTGATGGCAGGGAGGCGGTGATGGTCGCTTCAGTGCATCCAGAGTGCGCTTCGCTTTCACCGGATCTACCATTTTCTTTGTAGGTGGTTGTTTCCGTGCAAATGGGCCTTCACTTCGGCTTTACTAATGTCAGTTCTTTCTTCGTCAGTCCTCTCGTATGGTAAATTTGTAACATGCTTGAGGCTTGGACCAAATTTGTATTTTTTTTTCCGCCTATTGTACTGCTAGCCGCCGGAGCGGCGGCGAAGTCTCTCTTCCATCGTGGCTGACGCGTCGGAGGAGACATAGTGTCCTGACGCGCCGGAGGAGGAGGAGGAGGTTGAGTGTCCTGACATGCCGGAGTAGGCGAAGGAGGAGGGGGAGGTGGACTGCTCCGACACGCCGGAGTAGGCGAAGGAGGAAGCGGAGTGTTGTCACGCGTCGTAGGAGCCACAGAAGGAGGCGGAGTGCCCTGATTGTTGGAAATATGCCCTAGAGGCAATAATAAATTAGTTATTATCATATTTCCTTGTTCATGATAATTTTTTATTATCCATGCTATAACTGTATTGATCAGAGACTTAAATGCATGTGTGGATACATAGACAAAACCATGTCCCTAGTATGCCTCTAATAGACTAGCTCGTTGATCGAAGGATGGCTAAGGTTTCCTAGCCATGGACATGAGATGTCATTTGATCACGGGATCACATCATTAGTAGAATGATGTGATGGACAAGACCCAAACTACAAACATAGCATATGATCGTGTCAGTTTATTGCTACTGTTCTCTCCATGTCAAGTATGTGTTCCTATGACCATGAGATCATGTAACTCACGGACATCGGAGGAGTGCCTTGTGTGTATCAAACGTCGTAACGTAACTGGGTGACTATAAAGGTGCTCTACATGTATCTCCGAGGGTGTCTGTTGAGTTGGCATGGATCAAGACTGGTATTTGTTACTCCGTGTGACGGAGAGGTATCTCAGGGCCCACTCGGTAATACAACATCACAATGAGCCTTGCAAGCAATGTGACTAATTATTAGTTGCGGGATCTTGTATTACGGAACGAGTAAAGAGACTTGCCAGTAACGAGGTTGAACTAGGTATGGAGATACCGACGATCGAATCTCGGGCAAGTAACATACCGATGAACAAAGGGAACGTTATACGGGATTAACTGAATCCTTGACATAGAGGTTCGACCGATAAAGATCTCCGTAGAATATGTAGGAACTAATGTGGACGTCCAGGTCCCGCCATTTGTTATTGACCGTAGAGGTGTCTCGGTCATGTCTACATAGTTCTCGAACCCGCTGGGTCTGCACACTTAAGGTTCGGTGACGTTTCGGTAGTGTAGAGTTATGTATGGTGATTACCGAAGGTTGTTCGGAGTCCCGGATGAGATTCCGGACATCACGAGGAGCTACGGAATGGTCCGTAGGTAAAGATTCATATATAGGAAGTCCCAGTTTGGTCGCCGGAAAAGTTTCGGGCTCATCGGTAGTGTACCGGGAGTGCCGGTAGTGTACCGGGAGACCTCCGGGAGGGGTATTTCGACCCCATAGGGTCCATGGGCTGTGGGAGAATAATAACCAGCCCTTAGTGGGCTGGTGTAACAGCCACAAAAGTCCCATGGCGCAGGAGAAGAAAAGGCTAAAGGAAAAAGTGGAAAATCAGCCAATAGGGAGCAATCCTAGTCCAACTAGGATTGGAGGAGAAGTAGGATTCCTCTCCGCCTTGGCGCACAAGGCTGGTTGGCTGCCTTGTGCGCTAGCCCCTCTTCCTCTCCTATCCTCCTATATATACTAGTGGAATAGAGGGGTTTTGCACAGATTTTACGGCCACGTGCTACCCGTTTCACCGGTGCTCCTCTAGATCGGATTTCTCCAGCGCTTAGGCGAAGCCCTGCCGGAATTGCTCCACCACCACCATCACCGGAGCGCCGTCACGCTGCCGGTGAACTCTCTCTCCTCCCCACCTCCTCTTGCTGGATCAATATGGTGGAGATCGTCATCAAGCTGCACGTGTGCTGAACGCAGAGGTGCCGTCCGTTCGGCGCTAGATCGGAAGGACCATGATCGAGATCGCGAGACGGTTCGTGATGAGATTGCGGAACGGATCATGATGAGTTCGCGGGACAGATCGTGATCAAGATCGTGAGACGGATCGTGATGAGATCGCGGGATGGATCGTGATGAGTTCACGAGACGGATCGTGATTGGATCGCGGGACGGATCGTGATGAGATCGTGGGACGCTCGGCGATTTGGATCGCGAAGACGTTCGACTACACCAACCGCGTTTCTTAACGCTTCCCGCTTAGCGATCTACAAGGATACGTAGATCCACTCTCCCTCTCGTAGATGCTCATCACCATGGATAGGTTTGCGTGTGCGTAGGAAATTTTTTGTTTCCCATGCGACGTTCCCCAACAGTGGTATCAGAGCTAGGTTGATGGTTCGATGAGATCTCGAGTAGAACACAAAAGGTTTGTGGGCGTTGATGCTTAGATTGATTCCTTCCTTGGTCCTATTTTTGTTCAGCGGGATTGTGAGATGAAGCGGACCGGACCAACATTACTCGTACGCTTACGAGAGACCGGTTCCCTCGTCGCAACTTGTTGCCTAGATGTCTTGCGGGTGACAGTTTCTCTCACTTTAGTTGGATCGGATTCGACAAAGGCTGTCCTTGAGAAGGTTGAAAAGCAACTAGTGTATCACCGTTGTGGTTTTTGCGTAGGTGAGAATTGTTCTTGCTAGATACCCATAGCAGCCACGTAAAACATGCAACAACAATTAGAGGACGTCTAACTTGTTTTTGCAGGGTATGTTGTGATGTGATATGGCCAATTACATGATGTGATATATGTGATGTATGAGATGATCATGTGATGTATAGATTACCACGACTTGCATGTCGGTGAATACGGCAACCGGCAGGAGCCATAGGGTTGTCTTTAATTATTGTATGACCTGCATGTCTATCATTAAGCGCTATGTAATGCTTTACTTTATCGCTAAACGGTAGCAATAGTAGTAGAAGCATGCAGGGCATGACAACCCCGATGGCGACACGTTGATGGAGATCAAGATGATGGAGATCATGGTGTCATGCCGGTGATGATGGAGATCATGCCGGTGCTTTCTAGATGGAGATCAAAAGCACAAGTTCATGGCCATATCACGTCACTTATGATTTGCATGTGATGTTAATCCTTTTTATGCACCTTGTTTTGCTTAGGACGACGGTAGCATTATAAGGTGATCCCTCACTTAATTTCAAGATAAATTGTGTTCTCCCCGAGTGTGCACCGTTGCGAAAGTTCGTCGTGTTGAGACACCACGTGATGATCGGGTGTGATAGACTCTACGTTCACATACAACGGGTGCAAGCCAGTGTTGCACATGCAGAACACTCGGGTTAAACTTGACGAGACTAGCATGTACAGACATGGCCTCGGAACACAAGAGACCGAAAGGTCGAACATGAGTCATATAGTAGATATGATCAACATGATGATGTTCACCATTGCAGCCACCTCAACTCACGTGATGATCGGACTAGAGTTGGTGAATTTGGATCATGTATCACTCGAATGATCGGAGGGATGTCAATTTGAGTGGGAGTTCTTAAGTAATATGATTAATTGAACTCATTATCATGAACATAGTCAAAGTGTCTTTGCAAATTATGTTGTAGATTACTAGCTCGCGCTGTAGCTCCCTTGTATTTTTATATGTTCCTAGAGAAATAGAATTGAAAGATGTTGGTAGAAAAATTGCGGACTGGGTCTGTGATCTGAGGATTGTCCTCATTGCTGCACAGAAGGCTTATGTCCTTAATGCACCGCTCGGTGCGCCACCCCATCTAGCGTCGTCTGTAGATGTTGTGAACATCTGACAGGCACGTTTCGATGACTACTTGATAGTTTAGTGTGTCATGCATTACGGCATAGAATTGAGGCTCTGAAACGTTTTGAACGCCACGGAACATATGAGATCTTCTAAGAGCTGAGATTGTGATCTCAGGCTCGTGCCCGAGTTGCGAGATATAAGATCTCCAACGAGATTCTTTGCCTGCAAGATGAATGAGAATAGCTCAATCGTTGAGCATGTTCTCAGACTGTCTGGGTACTACAATCGCTTGAATCGAGTGGGAGTTGATCTTCCAGATAAGATAGTGATTGATGTAGTTCTCCAAGTCACTGTCACTGAGCTACTAGAACTTGGTGATGAACTATAAAATTCCAGGGAAAGAAATGTTGATCCCTGAGCTGTTCGCGATGTTTGACACCGCGAAGGTAGAAATCAAGAAGGAGCGTCAAGTGTTGATGGTTAATCAAACCACTAGTTTCGAGAAGGGCAAGAGCAAGGAGGGAAACTTCATGGATAGCAAGTCAGTTGCTGCTCCAGTGAAGCAACCCAAAGTTGAACTCAAACCCGAGACTAAGTGCTTCTGTTATGAGGTGAGTGGTCGCTGAAGCGAAACAACCCTAGATACTTGGTAGATAAGAAGGCTGGCAACATTGATAGAAGTATATTTGATATATGAGTTATTAATGTGTACCTTGCTAGTACTCTTAGTAGCACCTGGGTATTGGATACCGGTTCGGTTGCTAAATGTTAGTAACTCGAGATAAAAGCTACGGAATAAACGGAGAACTAGCTAAGGGTGAGGTGACGATATGTGTTGGAAGTGTTTCCAAGGTTGATGTGATCAACATCGCACGCTCTCTCTACCTTCAGGATTAGTGATGAACCTAAATAAATGTTATTTGGTGTTTTGCGTTGAGCATGAACATGATTAGATCATGTTTATTGCAATACGGTTATTCATTTAAGTTAGAGAATAATGGTTATTCTGTTTACATGAATAATACCTTCAATGGTCATGCACCCAGTGAGAATGGTTTGTTGAAATCTTGATCGTAGTAGTACACATGTTCATAACATTGATGTCAAAAGATACAAAGTACCACATACTTGTGGCACTGCCGCTAAATGTCATATTGGTATAAAGCGCATGAAGAAACTCCATGCTGATGGATATTTGGACTCATTCGATTTCGAATCGGTAGAGACATGCGAACCATGCTTCTTGGGCAAGATGACTAAAGGACCCCGTTGGATGGAGCGGGCAAGTGATTCATTGGAAATGATACATGTTGATGTATGCAATCTAGTGAGTCTTGTAGCGTGTAGTGGATATCGTTATTTTCTTACCTTCACTGATGATTTGAGTAGATATAGTGTATATTTACTTAATGAAACACAAGTCTGAATCGTTTGAAAGGTTCAAGCAAATTCAGAGTGAAGTTTAAAGATCATCGTGACAAGAAGATAAAAATGACCGCGATATGATCGTGGAGGTGAATATCTGAGTTACGAGTTTGGCATACAACTTAAGACAATGTGAAATTTGTTTCACAACTAACACCACCTCGAACACCATAGTGTGATGGTGTGTCCGAACATCATAGTCATGCTCTATTGATAAAGTGCATACTGTGATGTCTCTTATCGTTTTACTACTACAATTTTTGGGGTTATGCATTAGAGACAACTACATTCACTTTAAATAGGGCATCATCTAAATCCGTTGAGATGACACCGTGTGAATTATGGTTTGATAGAAACCTAAGCTGTCATTTCTAAATATTTGGGGTTGTGACACTTGTGTGGAAAATGTTTTCACCTAATGAGGTCGAACCCAAGGCGGACAAATGCATCTTCATAGAATACCCTAAGATCAGTTGGGTGAACCTTCAATCTCAAATCCTAGTGCAAAGTGTTTGTTGCTTAAACGGATCCTTTCTCGAGGAAATGTTTCTCTCGAAAGAATTGAGTGGGAGGAAGATAGAACTTGATGAGGTTGTTAAACCTTTGTTCAACCAGAGAGTAGCGCAGCGTAGAAAGATGTTTCTGTGAAGCCTACGTTAGTTGAAGAGGAAGTTAATGATGATGATCATGAAGCTTCAGGATCAAGTTACTATCGAACTTCGTAGGTCGACAAGGATGTGTATTGCTCCTAAGTGGTACGACAACTCTGTCTTGGAGATCATGTTGTTGGACAACGATGAACCTACGAGCTATGGAGAAGCGATGATGGGCCCGGATTCCGACAAATGGTTGGAGGCCATGAAATCCGAGATAGGATCCATGTATGAAAACCAAGTGTAGACTTTCGTAGACTTGCTCGTTGGACGGCAGGTCGTTGAGTACAAATGGATCTTTAAAATGAAGACAAACACTAATGGTGAATGTCACTATTTGTAAAGCTCGACTTGTTGCAAAGATGTTTGTGACAAGTTCAAGGAGTTGACTACGATGAGACTTTCTCACTCGTAGTGGTGCTAAAGTCTGTAGGAATTATGTTAGCAGTTGCTGTATTTTCAATTATGAAATCTGGCAGATGGATGTCAAAACATCGTTTCCTTAACGGTTTACTTGAGGAAAGGTTGTATGTGATACAACCAGAAGGTTTTGCCAGTCCTAAGGATGCTAAAAGGTGTGCAAGCTTCGGTGATCCTTCCATGGATTGAAGCAAGCATCTCGGAGTTGGAATATACGCTTTGATGAGGTGATCAAAGTTTTGATGTTTATACAAAGTTTACGAGAAACTTGTATTTGCAATAAAGTGATGGGAGCACTATAGAATTTCTGATAAGTATATGTGGATGACATATTGTTGATCAGAAATAATGTAGAATTTCTGGAAAGCATAAAACGGTTATTTGGAAAGTTATTTTCAAAGGAAGACCTGGATGAAGCTACCTAATTGTTGAGCGTCAAAATCTATGGAGATAGATCAAGATGCTCGATGAGACTTTCAATGAGTGCATACCTTGACAAATTTTGAAAGAGTTCAAAATGGATCAGTCAGAGAAAGAGTTCTCGCCTGATTTGTAAGGTGTGAAAGTTGAGTGAGACTCAAAGCTCGACAATGGCAGAAGAAAGAGAAAGGACGAACGTCGTCCCCTATGCCTTAGCCATAGGCTCTATATTATGCCATGCTGTGTACCGCACCTGTGTGTGCCTTGCCATGAGTCCGTCAGGGGGTACAAGAGTGAACCAGGAGTGGAGCACTGGACAGCGGTCAAGATTATCCTCAGTAACTAAGAGACTGAGGAGATGTTTCTCGATTATGGAGGTGATAAAGAGTTTGTCGTAAGGAGTTACGTCGATACAAGCTTTAACACTAATCCGGATGACTCGTAGTAGCAATCTGGATACGTATAGTGGAGCAGCCATTTGGAATAGTACCAAGTGGAGTGTGGTAGCAGTGTTTACAGTTTGACATAGGGATTTGCAAAGTGCACACGGATCTGAATGTTACAGACCCGTTGACTACAAGACCTCTCTCACATGCAAAGCATGATCGAACCCCAGAACTCATTGGGTGTTAGATTCATAACAATGCGAATCACATGGCGATGTGAACTAGATTATTGACTCTAGTGCAAGTGGGATACTGTTGGAAATATGCCCTAGAGGCAATAATAAATTAGTTATTATCATATTTCCTTGTTCATGATAATCGTTTATTATCCATGCTATAATTGTATTGATCGGAGACTTAAATGCATGTGTGGATACATAGACAAAACCATGTCCATAGTATGCCTCTAATAGACTAGCTCGTTGATCGAAGGATGGTTAAGGTTTCCTAGCCATGGACATGAGATGTCATTTGATAACGGGATCACATCGTTAGTAGAATGATGTGATGGACAAGACCCAAACTACAAACGTAGCATATGATCGTGTCAGTTTATTGCTACTGTTTTCTGCATGTCAAGTATGTGTTCCTATGACCATGAGATCATGTAACTCACGGACATCGGAGGAGTGCCTTGTGTGTATCAAACGTCGCAATGTAACTGGGTGACTATAAAGGTGCTCTACAGGTATCTCCGAGGGTGTCTGTTGAGTTGGCATGGATCAAGACTGGGATTTGCTACTCCGTGTGACGGAGAGGTATCTCAGGGCCCACTCGGTAATACAACAGCACAATGAGCCTTGGAAGCAATGTGACTAATTGTTAGTTGCGGGATCTTGTATTACGGAACGAGTAAAGAGACTTGCCGGTAACGAGGTTGAACTAGGTATGGAGATACCGACGATCGAATCTCGGGCAAGTAACATACCGAAGAACAAAGGGAACGTTATACGGGATTAACTGAATCCTTGACATAGAGGTTCGACCGATAAAGATCTTCGTAGAATATGTAGTAACCAATGTGGATTTCCAGGTCCCGCCATTGGTTATTGACCGTAGAGGTGTCTCGGTCATGTCTACATAGTTCTCGAACCCGCAGGGTCTGCACACTTAAGGTTCGGTGACGTTTCGGTAGTGTAGAGTTATGTATGGTGGTTACCAAAGGTTGTTCGGAGTCCCGGATGAGATCCCGGACATCACGAGGAGCTCCAGAATGGTCCGGAGGTAAAGATTCATATATAGGAAGTCCCAGTTTGGTCGCCGGAAAAGTTTCGGGCTCATCGGTAGTTTACCGGGAGTGCTGGTAGTGTACCGGGAGACCTCCGGGAGGGGTATTTCGACCCCAGAGGGTCCATTGGCTGTGGGAGAATAATAACCAGCCCTTAGTGGGCTGGTGGAACAGCCACAAAAGGCCCATGGCGCAGGAGAAGAAAAGGCTAAAGGAAAAAGTGGAAAATCAGCCAATAGGGAGCAATCCTAGTCCAACTAGGATTGGAGGAGAAGTAGGATTCCTCTCCTCCTTGGCGCACAAGGCTGGTTGGCTGCCTTGTGAGCCAGCCCCTCTTCCTATCCTCTCCTCCTATATATACTAGTGGAATAGAGGGTTTTTTCACAAATTTTACGGCCACGTGCTACCCATTTCACCGGTGCTCCTCTAGATCGGATTTCTGCAGCGCTTAGGCGAAGCCCTGCCGGAATTGCTCCACCACCACCATCACCGGAGCGCCGTCACCCTGCCGGTGAACTCTCTATCCTCTCCACCTCCTCTTGCTGGATCAAGATGGTGGAGATCGTCATCAAGCTGCACGTGTGCTGAACGTGGAGGTGCCGTCCGTTCGGTGCTAGATCGGAAGGACCGTGATCGAGATCGCGAGACGGTTCAGGATGAGATTGCGGAACGGATCGTGATGAGTTTGCGGGACAGATTGTGATCAAGATCGTGAGATGGATCGTGATGAGATCGCGGGACGGATCGTGATGAGTTCACGGGACGGATCGTGATTGGATCGCGGGACGGATCGTGATGAGATCGCGGGACGCTCGGCGATTTGGATCGTGAAGATGTTCGACTACACCAACCGCGTTTCTTAACGCTTCCCGCTTAGCGATCTACTAGGGTACATAGATCCACTCTCCCTCTCGTAGATGCTCATCACCATGGATAGGTTTGCGTGTGCGTAGGAATTTTTTTGTTTCCCATGCGACGTTCCCCAACAGTGATCACTCGCCGGAGGAGGAGGAGGAGGAGGATGCGGAGTGCCCTGACTCGTCGAAGGAGGAGGAGGCGGAGGGGGAGGAGGCGTCCAGTTTGGAAGCTTGATGTACTCCTTCGGCCATAGACATGTACTCCTTAGATCATTAACGAGCTTCTTCTCCCCTTCACCTGTATGGTGGTCAAGCTTGAGGTTATCAAATCCCTCCATTACTTCATCCACCATCACAAAAACATAGCCATGTGGAACCGGAAGGCAGTGAAAAGTTCCGTTGGGTTGAGGAGGTGCAACAGAGCCTAGAGCCGCCTTGAAAGTGAGGTTCTGGAATTTCGTCCAAAGCTCGCAATGTTGAGCCTCTGTGATAGTATCCACGAGGTAGATAGGAGCCGTGAAGTCAGGCTGAACGAGCTCCGTGAAATCCACGCTGCTTCTCCGCTGAGATGGCGGGGTAGCTTCTAGGGTAGCTTCGTGCCGCTGATATGGTTGGCCGGCAGCTCGCTGGCTCTGAGCTTCCTCTAGCTTTTCTAGTCTTGCATTGAGCTTTTGCATTTTGCTCAGCTCCGCTTTCCTCTTTCTCTGCTAGCTTCTGTAACCACCTGCGTCGGGAAACCCAACCTTCCACGAAACGGAGCCTGGTGTGCCTCGTGTTCGTCCAGGGTGCTCAACATTCCCTAGGGCCTCAGTCAGCTCATCCTTCTCTTTGTCGGGAATGAACGTCCCTTCCTGCGCTGCGGTGATATACTTCTGAAGCTTCGTGATGGGTATTGCAAGTTGCTCGTTCGTCCAATGGCACTTCCCTATTTCAGGGTCCAAAGTTCCCCCAACCCTGAAGAACCAAGTCCTTGAACGGTCTGGCCAGTTCAATGTCTTTTGTTCGACCCCTTTAGCAAGCAGGTCATTCTCAGCTTTGTCCCACAACGGTCGGGCATTGAGGTAGCCGCCTGACCCCATGTGATGGTGATACTGCTTCTTTTCAGCATTGTTCTTGTTTGTCTCAGGCATTTTCTTACTCTTCTTCGATGTCTTGTAGGCCACAAATTCGGGCCAGTGATCTCTTATCTTCTCAAATCGGCCGATTAATTCTGGAGTCTTCCCTTTGCCAACAAACTTTGATTTCAACTCATTCTTCCACCTTCTGAATAGATCTGCCATCTTCTTAAGAGCACATGCCTTGACCAGTGGCTCTATAACTAGGTTATTCGGATCCTCCTCTGGTGGTAGGGTGAAATTTGCCTTCAGCGAGGTCCAAAGATCATCTCTCTGTCTATCAGTGACATAAGAAATTTCAGGGTTGTTGTCCTTAGGCTTATTCCATTGGTTGATTTTGATCGGGATGCTGTCCCTAACAATAGCTCCGCACTGAGCAGCTAATGCGTCCTTGGTCCGCTTTGGTTCAATCGGTAGGCCATCGTCCGCGTGT
This sequence comes from Hordeum marinum, assembly GCA_022496015.1. Lineage (NCBI taxonomy): Eukaryota > Viridiplantae > Streptophyta > Magnoliopsida > Poales > Poaceae > Hordeum > Hordeum marinum. The sequence goes on from CM039673.1 coordinate 109,691,189, forward strand.
GCTATGATCATGAACCTTTCTTCCTTGCCCAACCTTCTCTTCGGGCCTCGTCTGGTTACCGAAGTTTGTCTCGATCCGGAGGGCTATATAAAGGAAGAAATAAGAGTTAATATATGTACATACCAAAACAATTAATGCATCAATTAGCTAGTCAGCACATGCTTAATTAATATATATACCTCGCCAAACTTTGCAACATCTCCCTCACCGGAGCCGTAACCATGGTCTCCTTCTTCCTCCAGCATTCGGGGATCGGAGCCATCATGATCATGTCCTTCCTCCTCCATTGTTCGATCACCGGAGCAGTAATACTCTCCTTCAAGACCATCGGTGTCGTTGAGAAATGACAAGATAGCATCAGGACCGCCTCGGATTATGTCCCCCCAACAACTATTCTTGTTCCAAGTCTCTTTGATCCATAGTTTCTGCAAATATTAAAACATGACAATTAATATACTTCTCTACGATTTGGGGTGGCCTTGACAACGCTTCCAGGGTTAGGGGTGGCCCTCGATGCTTCTAGGGTTTGGTCGGTCGAGAGGGGATTCTCTTAACCTTTTAGGGATTTAACAAAATGGCGCCATTCTGGATGTGCAGAAAATGGTCCATATTTTTCCTGATCTCATCTACCCTTCTATATGTCACGTTGTCTAGTGTTAAAGGATTCAAGAAAACCATGGCTTCATCATTATCCGAAAGTAACACGTGCATAATGGTACTAAGCTCTCCAAAATTGTTTTGGAACGGAGTCCCGGATAGGATAATTAGCTTTTTGGTACGAAGTTCAGTAAGAGCCTTTCGAATATCGCTATTTGGAAGGTCATTGCTGAAATTCGTACCAAAAAGTGAATTGTTCCATCTGGAACTTCGTTCCAAAACAACTTTGAAGAGTTTGTAGTATCATACGTCGGTTACTTCCGGCTAATGATAAAGCCATGGATTTCTTCAATACTTTGACACACAATATGACATATCGAAGAATATATATATATAGATGGGATCAGAAAAAAATTGGATCAACTTGTGCACATCCATAATGGGGGCATTCTTGATAAATTTATATTACCGGAGTTTTCTATCTGAACATTTTACCTTAGTAACTTAGAAAAAAATGTTATCGGGGAGGGCGTATATATTTAACGCTTTTTCTCTAGGGTTTGGGTGGCCCCGAGAGTTGGTCGCCCGGTATATCGAGAGGGGGTGAAAATTTTACCTTAGCAACATAGAAAAAAATGTTATCGGGGAGGGGGTATATCCCTCCTCATGTCGAAGTTAGTATATCGATAACGACATACATACATGGAAAAAAATGCTATCCATCTATACATACATAGCCACATACATATATACATGGAAAAAATGCTATGAAAAACAATACATATATGAATAAAAAATTTAATACACATATGAATAAAAAAATACATATATGAACAAAAAAATTAATACATATATGAACATCCATACATACATATAGCCGCATACATATATACATTATATATATGAACAAAAAATTCATCATATAAAAAATGAACAAAAAATGATATGAACAGCGCCGGGGCGGCGGAGGCTCATGCTACTTCTTGAGATTGCGTTGGTTTTTCCCTTGAAGAGGAAAGGGTGATGCAGCAAAGTAGAGATAAGTATTTCCCTCAGTTTGAGAACCAAGGTATCATTCCAGTAGGAGTATCAAGATGAGGTACAAAGGAACCTGCACAAAAATAAACAAACTTGCACCCAACGCGATAAAGGGGTTGTCAATCCCTTTACGATTACTTGCAAGGTGAGATCTGATAGTGATAATAGGGTAAATATAAATAAGTAAATAAAAGTACAACAAGGTATTTTTGGTGTTTTTATATTTAGATTTGAATATATAATATGTAAAATAGACCCGAGGGCCATAGTGTTCACTAGAGGCTTCTCTCATGATAGCAAGTATTACGGTGGGTGAACAAATTACTGTCAAGCAATTGATAGAATTGCGCAAAGTCATGACGATATCTAAGGCAATGATCATACATATAGGCATCACGTCCGAGACAAGTAAACCGATATTGTCTGCATCTAGTACTATTACTCCACACATCGACCGCTATCCAGCATGTATCTAGTGTATTAAGTTCATAACAAACGAAGTAATGCCTTAAGCAAGATGACATGATGTAGAAGGATAAATTCATGCAATATGATATAAACCCCATCTTTATACCCTTGATGGCAACAACACGATGTGTGCCTCGCTACCCTTTCTGTCACTGGGTGAGGACACCGCACGGTATGAACCCAAAACCAAGCATTTCTCCCATTGCAAGAATCATAGATCAAGTTGACCAAACGAAACCCATAACTCTAAGAGACTTACAAGGATATGAAATCATGCATATAAGAAATCAGAGGAGACTCAAATAATATTCGTAGATAATCTGATCATAAATCCACAATTCATCGGATCTCGACAAACACACCACAAAAGAGAATTACATCGGATAGATCTCCATGAAGATCATGGAGAACTTTGTATTGAAGATCAAAGAGAGAGAAGAAGCCATATAGCTACTAGCTATGGACCCCGAAGGTCTAATGTGAACTACTCACGCATCATCGAAGAGGCAATGGTGTTGATGAAGATGGCCACCGGAGATGGATTCCCCTCCGGCAGGATGCCAGAACGGTCTCCCGATTGGTTTTTGGTGGCTACAGAGGCTTGCGGCAGTAGAACTTGCGATCTAGGTTTAGTTCTGGGGGTTTCAGTATTTATAAGACCATATGGCGTCGAGAACAAGTCAGGAGGGGCCACGACGAGGTCACGAGCCCCCTAGCCGTGCCCTAGGGGGGCGCGCCTCCCAGGCTCATGACTCCCTCGGGGCGCCTCTCCGGTATCTTTTCCTTCTGGTATTTTTGATATTTTCCATAAAAAATCACAGTGAAAGTTTTATTTCGTTTGGACTCCGTTTGATATTCCTATCTGAAAAAGGTCAAAAACACGGGAAAAACAGAAACTGGCACTGGGCACTAGGTTAATAAGTTAGTCCCAAAAATAATATAAAATTGCATATTCATGCATATTAAACATCCAAAGTTGATAATATAATAGCATGGAACAATAAAAAATTATAGATACGTTGGAGACGTATCAAGCATCCCCAGGCTTAACTCCTGCTCGTCCTCGAGTAGGGAAGTGATAAAGACCGAATTTTTTTCTGTGGAATGCTACCTAACATATTTGTTCTATGTAACCTCTTTATTGTGGCATGAATGTTCAGATCCATAAGATTCAAAACAATAGTTCAATATTGACATGAAAACAATAATACTTCAAGTATAATAGCAAAGTAATCATGAACTTTTGAAATAACAAGGCCAAAGAAAGTTATCCCTACAAAATCATATAGTCTGTCTATGCTCCATCATACCCACACAACGAATTTAAATCATGCACAACCTCGGTATTGGCCAAGTAATTGTTTTCTCACTCTTACTTTCTCAAACTTTTTTCAATTCTCACGCAATACATGAGTGTGAGCCATGGATATAGCACTATAGGTGGAATGGAGTGTGGTGGAGGTTGTGAGGCAAAAAGGAGGAGATGATCACATCGACTCGGCGTATCAATGGGCTATGGAGATGCCCATCAATAGATATCAATGTGAATGAGTAGGGATTGCCATGGAATAGATTCACTAGAGCTATAAGTGTATGAAAGCTCAAAAATGAAAACTAGTGGGTGTGCACGCAACTTGCTTGCTCACGAAGACCTAGGGCAATTTGAGGAAGCCCATCATTGGAATATACAAGCCAAGTTACATAATGAAAATTTCCACTAGCATATGAAAGTGACAAAACAAGAGACTCTCTATCATGAAGAATATGGTGCTATTTTGAATCACAAGTGTGGAAAAAGATAGTAGCATTGTCCCTTCTCTCTTTTTCTCTAATTTTTTGTTTGGGCTCTTTGGCCTCTTTTTTTATTTTTATTTTTTTGGTTGGGCTCTCTGGCCTCTTTTTTTATTTCCTCACATGGGACAATGCTCTAATAATGATGATCATCACACTTTTATTTACTTACAACTCGATACTTAGAACAATAATGACTCTATATGAATGAAAGTGATGGCACATGTCATGAGACGGAACGGTGGAAGTTGCATGGCAATATATCTCGGAATGGCTATGAAAATGCCATAATTGGTAGGTATGGTGGATTTTTTGAGGAAGGTATATGGTGGATTTGTGCACCGGTGAAAGTTGCGCGGCACTAGAGAGGGTAGCAATGGTGGAAAAGTGAAAGCGCATCTATACCGTGGACTCACATTAGTCATGAAGAACTCATATACTTATTGCGAAAGTTTTATTAGTAATCGAAACAAAGTGCTAAACGCATACTCCTAGGGGAAGGGTTGGTAGGAGTTAACCATCGCGCGATCCCGACCGCCACACAAAGGATGACAATCAATAAATCAGTTATGCTCCAACTTCCTAACATAGCGGTTCACCATACGTGCATGCTACGGGAATCACTAACCTCAACACAAATATTTCTAGATTCACAACACCATACTATCATAACTCTAATATTACCACCTCCATATCTCAAAACTAATCGTGAGGAATCAAACTTCTCTTACTAATCAATGCACTTGAATATGAAAGTTTTTATTATATCCTCTTTGGATGCCTATCATATTTAGGACTAATTTCATAACACATGCCAATTACCAAGTTACTTAGGGAGAGCACTCTCAAAATGATATAAGTGAAGATTAAGAGTTTTTATTTCTACAAAATATGACACCGCCGTGCTCTACAAAGATTTAAGTGAAGCACTAGAGCAAAATTATCTAGCTCAAAAGATATAAGTGAAGCTCATGGGAGCAAAATTACCAAGATCAAAAGATATAAGTGAAGCACATGGGAGCAAAATTACCAAGCTCAAAATATATAAGTGAAGCACATGGGAGAAAAATCATTAAGCTCAAAAGATATTAGTGAAGCACATGGGAGCAAAATCATCAAGCTCAAAAGATATAAGTGAAGCACATGTGAGCTAAATTGCCTAACTCAAAAGATATAAGTGAAGCTCATTGAGTATTCTAACAAATTCGCGATGAGTTCATGTCCCTCTCAAAAGGTGTCCAGCAAAGATGATTGTGATAAAAAAAATCAAAGACTCCTATAATACACGACGCTCCAAGCAAAACACATATCATGTGGTGAATAAAAATATAGCTCCAAGTAACGTTACCGATGGATTGAAGACAAAAGAGGGAATGCCTTCCTGGGGCATCCCCAAGCTTAGGCTTTTTGATGTCCTTGAATTTTTCTTGGGATGTCTTGGGCATCCCCAATCTTAGGATCTTTCCACTCTTTATTCCATTGTCCATAAGAACATCACCCAAAATTTGAAAACTTCACAACACAAAACTTAAACACAAACTCGTGATAGCATTAGCATAAGAAAACAAATCACCAACTTTTTAGGTACTGTGGTAAACTTAATTTCCATTTATATTGATGTTATATTTTTTGTATTCTCACTTTTCCATGGCTTGTACCCCCCCCCCCCCGATACTAACCATAGTTTCATCAAAATAAGCAATCAACACAACAAAAACAGAATCTGTCAAAAACAGAACAGTCTGTGGCAATTTGTATATTTCGTCTACCTATTCTAACTCAAAAATTATGAAAAAATTATGAAAATTATTTAAATTTTCCTATAAATCATCAGAAAAAAGAATCAACTCAAAATCTCGTTCTGGATAGGAATGAAAAATAATTTCGTGATCACAAAGTTTCTGTATTTTTTCAGCATGATTAAACAACTATCACCAAAACTAATCATAAAGGTTCTACTTGGCACAAACACTAATTAAAACATAAAAAACACAATAATAACAGAATCATTATGGTGTGGAATCAACAAAACAGAAAGTAAAAAAGCAAAAATAAATCTATTCATTGGGTTGCCTCCCAACAAGCGCTATCGTTTAACGCCCTTAGCTAGGCGTAATGACTTCAATGATGCTCACATAAAAAAATAGTAATTGAGATATGCAAAAGAGCATAATGAATAGCATTAATAACACATTTAAGTCTAACCCACTTCCTATGCATAAGGATTTTTTGAGCAAACAATTTATGGGAACAAGAATCAACTAGCATAGGAAGGCAAAACAAGCATAACTTCAAAACTTTGAACACATAGAGAGGAAACTTGATATTATTGAAATTACTACAAGCATATGTTCCTCCCTCATAATAATTTTCAGTAGCACCATGAAGGAATCTCACAATATAACTATCACATAAAGGATTCTTTTCATGATCAATTATAGCATACGCGTCATCACCAAAACTTGGGGAACAAAAAATATCATATTCATCAAGCATATCATCCTCAAGCTTGTGGTTTTGCATATCATTAGCATCATGGATATTTAGAGAATTCATACTAACAACATGGCAATCATGCTTTTTATTCAAGTAACTATCATGTATCTCCTTATAAATTTCTTCTTTCAATAGTTCATCAAAAAAATTAGATTCATGATTTTAAAACAAAACTTCATAGAGATAATCAAGTGCACTCAACTCACTAGCAATTGGTTCATAAAAATTTAGTCTTCTGAAAATATTAGAAAGTGGATGAGGATCCATATCAATAGATTTTTAGCAAGCGAAGATGCAAGCAAATAGAAGGCACATGGCAACACAAGCAAACATAGCAACAAAAAGGCGAATGGAAGAAGGGCGAATAAAAAGGCAAATCTTTTTGGTTTTTCAAAAAATTGTTTTAGAAGTGGGGGGAGGAAAACGAGAGGCAAATGGAAAATAATGTAAGTGAAAGAGATGAGTTTGCGATAGGTACTTGGTAGATATGCTTCACTTGAATACTCCCCGGCAACGGCGCCAGAAATTCGTCCTGCTACTTCTTGAGCTTGAGTTGGTTTTTCCCTTGAAGAGGAAAGGGTGATGCAGCAAAGTAGAGATAAGTATTTCGCTTAGTTTGATAACCAAGGTATCAATCCAGTAGGAGTATCAAGATGAGGCACCAAGGAACCTGCACAAAAACAAAAAAAATTGCACCCAACGCGATAAAGAGGTTGTCAATCCCTTTACGATTACTTGCAAGGTGAGATCTGATAGTGATAATAGGTAAATATAAATAAGTAAATAAAAGTGCAGCAAGGTATTTTTGGTTTTTTTATATTTAGATCTGAATATATAATATGTAAAATAGACCCGGGGGCCATAGTGTTCACTAGAGGCTTCTCTCATGATAGCAAGTATTACGATGGGTGAACAAATTACTGTCGAGCAATTGATAGAATCGCGCAAAGTCATGACGATATCTAAGGCAATGATCATACATATAGGAATCATGTCCGAGACAAGTAGACCGATACTGTCTGCATTTACTACTATTACTCCACACATCGACCGCTATCCAACATGCATCTAGTGTATTAAGTTCATAACAAACGGAGTAACGCTTTAAGAAAGATGACATGATGTAGAAGGATAAATTCATGCAATATGATATAAACCCCATCTTTTTCCCTTGATGGCAACAAGACGATGCGCGCCTCACTACCCTTTCTGTCACTGGGTGAGGACACCGCACGGTATGAACCCAAAACCAAGCACTTCTCCCATTGCAAGAATCATAGATCAAGTTGGCCAAAAGAAACCCATAACTCGAAGAGACTTACAAGGATATGAAATCATGCATATAAGAAATCAGAGGAGACTCAAATAATATTCATAGATAATCTGATCATAAATCCACAATTCATCGGATCTTAACGAACACACCGCAAAAGAGAATTACATCAGATAGATCTCCATGAAGATCATGGAGAACTTTGTAACAAAGATCAAAGAGAGATAAGAAGCCATCTAGCTACTAGCTATGGACCCGAAGGTCTGATGTGAACTACTCACGCATCATCGGAGAGGCAATTGTGTTGATGAAGATGGCCACCGAAGATGGATTCTCCTCCGATAGGATGCCGGAACGGTCTCCCGGTCGGTTTTTGTTGGCTACGGAGGCTTGCGGCGGCGGAACTTGCGATCTAGGTTTAGTTCTAGAGGTTTCAGTATTAAGACCGTATGGCGTCGAGAACAAGTCAGAAGGGGCCACGAGAAGGTCACGAGCCCCCTAGCCGCGCCCTGGGGGGGCGCGCCTCCCAGGCTCGTGACTCCCTGGGGCCGCCTCTCGGGTATCTTTTCCTTCTGGTATTTTTGATATTTTCCAAAAAAAACACGGCAAAAGCTTTATTCCGTTTGGACTCAATTTGACATTCCTATCTGAAAAAATTCAAAAACACGGAAAAAATAGAAACTGGCACTAGGCACTGGGTTAATAAGTTAGTCCCAAGAATAATATAAAATAGTATATTCATGCATATAAAACATCCAAAGTTGATAATATAATAGCATGGAACAATCAAAAATTATAGATACGTTGGAGACATATCAGCTCACAGCGAGGGAGGTCGGCAAGGGCGACGGCGGGGGCGGCAAGGGAGACGTCAACGGTGGGGGCGGGTCGGGGCAGGGGCGTGGCCGGGGGCGCTCGGGGGCGGCGGACGGCGTCGGCTGGTGAGGGCGACGATGGGGGCGGCGCACGAGGGAGCCGGCGACGACGACGATAGTGGGGGTGGGCCAGGGCGCAGCGGCGCGCTCGTGGCCGGCGGACGGTGACGGTGTGGGCGGCGGACGGCGTGAGCATGGGCTCAGGGGCGGGGCAGGGGCACGGGTGACAGCGACGGCGTCGAGGCAGCCTGGCGGCGTCGAGGAGGTCGGCGTCGTCGGGGGAACTGCGAGATGAAAATGCCCCCCTTGGTCCCGGTTTGAGGCAGGATTCGGGACCAATGCCCCCCTTTGGTCCCGGTTCGTGTCACTAGCCGGGACCAAAGGTCTCTGCTTCCCCCCCTTTTGTCTCGGTTTGTGCCACCAACCGGGACCAAAGGTGTCTTTTCAGCAGCCCAAAGGGCGGGAAGCAGAGACCTTTGGTCTTGGTTGGTGGCACGAACCGGGACCAAAGGTAGGCATTGGTCCTGGTTGGTGCCACGAACCGGGACCAAAGGGGTGCGCCTGGCACAGCCGCGGTGCGGTTGGATGTTTAATCCTACCTCGCTAGCTGAGAGGCTTCGACACTTGTTTATAAGCGCGGCTGCGCCATCTCTCTCGAACTCCTCTGAACTGCAGCCTACGGGCCTAAACACACACTGCTATGCCTATGGGCCTACTGGGCCTGTTGCGGGCCTGAATCCTGTCCCAACTAACTGGGTTTCTAGTCGTATTCAGGCCGTGGTGGCCCAATAGGCGACATTTTTTTGTTTTTTGCTTTTTTTGTTTCTACTTACAGCTAAATACTTACAGTTTTTCAGTGATTCTTTTTTGCTTTTAGTTCACAAAAAATATAAACTTTCTGTTAGTGCCATTAGTTTTCAAATTTGAATTCTTTTAAATTTATGTGAATCATTAGTTTGTGAATAACTTTACTATAAAATAGATTTTCGAGTGATTCTTTTTCCTCCTATTTCATATTACTGTGTTTTATCATTACATTCAATTTGGTAATTTTTAGGTTATTTTAAATGTCCGTTTTAATCAAAAACAGATTTTGTTATTCTAGTTTTCTATTAAAGTTTCTAACAAAAAAAATTCTTTATGAAAATTCTTTTTGCTATTAATGTTTTGAACAAAAAATACTTTGATATTTTTAGTTGCATAAATTTTGTATAATTTTAGTTTCAAAAATACTAGAGGTTTATAGAATTTTAGTTTCAAAAATATTTTGATAGTTTTGTTTTAGTTGATCATAACAGAATTTTTTAATTTGATTATTTTTAGTTCATTCTTTTTGCTATTAGAGTTTTGTAAAAGCTTCTCAGTTCATTTTCTACTATTAGTTCATTTTTTGAGCTAAATGACCCTAAAATTGAAAAGCACTTCAAATGAACTCTAAAAAGGTTGAAAGTTGCCATGGTATCATCATTTCACCCACATAGCATGTGCTAAAAAGTTGAGAGGGTTACGGCAAAAATAGGATGCACTTCATGTACAAAATGGACAATCTATTTCGAAGTATCACGGTTTCGCACGAAAATTCATCTCTTACAAAGGGATTTCATTTTTTTGATCTTATTTGAACTCCAGACTTTTTGTGTTTTCAAAATGAACCATTCAGAGCCACATCATCAATTTTCAACCCTTTTTGAGTTCATTTGGTATTTTTCATGCATTTACTGATTTTTTTAGCTAAATGACCTGGAAATTGAAAAGCACTACAAATGAACTCTGAAAAGGTTGAAAGTTGGCATGGTATCATCATTTCACCCACATAGCATGTTATAAAAAGTTGAGAGGGTTACGGCAAAAACTGGATGCACTTTGTGTACAAGACGGACAATCTCTTTCGGAGTATTAGGGTTTCGGACGAAAAGTCATGTGTTACAAAAGGCAATTCATTTCTTCACATGTAACTGCAATGATATAGTTGTGGAGAGAAAGTCTTCACTTTTTCTTCGCTTGTGTCCTTTGCTTATTGCGCCGTAAGCATGGATAATCTTCATCATTTAACAGGGTGATTGGGTCAGCGTTGACTTTGAAGGGAGGAATTTCATGAAACTTTTCATAATGTTTAGACATGTCTGTCTTGCCCTCCAATCCCACGATGACTCTTTTTCCTGAAAGAACTATGTGGCGCTTTGGCTCATCGTATGATGTATTCGCTTCCTTATCTTTTCTTTTTCTTGGTTTGGTAGACATGTCCTTCACATAGAAAACCTGCGCCACATCATTGGCTAGACGAATGGTTTGTCTGTGTACCCAAGATTGTTCAGATCCACTATTGTCATTTCGTACTGTGGATCTTCCTGTACCTTGCCTCTTGACAGATTGACCCAATTGCACTGAAACAAAGGGACCATGAAATCATGTCCATAATCAAGTTCCCATACGTCCACTATGTAACCATAATATGTGTCCAAATTAATAGAGAAGTGACCAAATTAATAGAAATTCATCATCACATTAAGCCAAAGTACAATAGTGACCAAAACAAATACATATAGTTCATACACAGTTCTCATTATTGAACAACATATAGCTCTCTAGAACATCTAATTAAAACATACATTGAAACTATGCAAAAAAATTAAATGCAATAAAAATTGCGATCATAATCGCTACTAAGGCACCAATTGATCCAATGGCATAATGATACCAAGCCTCAGTATGAATGGCATATTTTCTAATCTTTCTAATCTTCAAGCACATTGCATCCATCTTGATCTTGTGATCGTTGACGACATCGGCAACATGCAACTCCAACTTCATCTTCTCCTCTTCAACTCTTTGTAATTTTTCTTTCAAGTCATTGTTTTCTTTTTCAACCAAATTTAAAATCTTGACAAGAATTTCTACGTGGGTTGGAATTTCCGGTTCACATACCTCCTAGATTAAAAAATCTATGTCATGTTGGTCGGCATAATTTTCATAAACACTAAATAAAACAAATAGTTATAAAGATAATATATACCACATCCGAATCATAGACAGGACGAGGGCCAATGGAGGCGGATAGCAAAACCATCGCACTATATAATAACAAACAATAATAAAAGTAAGAATATTACACAAGTATCTATCTAAATCATACAAGTAAGAACTTTTTTTCTTTTAGAATGAAGATAAGAATAAGAGGCTAACCACGGTGGTGCCGATGCCGAGATGGGCGGGGACGATTGACGGCGGTGAGGACGGGGACGGGACAGGATGGATCACCAAACCTAGACAAATCTTGAGGAAAATGGAGCTTGGACAAGGAGCTTCCATAGGAGAAAGCTTAAGTGCGGCTCGGGCATTTCATCGAACACCACATGTGCATAGGAGGTGAGCTAGAGCGCCACAATGCTCTCTCAGAGCCGGCCAAAAAAATAGAGCAATGCACTGCTGTGCTCGCGAGCAGGGGGTATATATAGTCCAAACCATTGGTCTCGGTTTGTGGTTGGAACCGGGACTGAAGGACAACAATTGCTCCCGGTTCGAGCCACAAACCAGGACCAATGGTTTTGGGCCAGGAGCAAGGCCCATTGGTCCCGGGTTGTGTCTAGAACCGGGAGCAAAGGGGTCACACGAACCAGGACCATTGGCCAATGAGGCTCGGCCGGTGCCCTAGCCTCACAAACCGGGACCGATGCCCCCATGGGTCCCGGTTCGTGAGTGAACCGAGATTAATGTGCTTTTCAGGCTGGACCAAAGCCATGTTTCCTACTAGTGTGTATAGAGTCAGATATTGTTTGCGGAGTGTGGCATTTACTAGCCACTTTTCCTCCCAGAATCTAATTTCTGATCCGTCCTTAATGGATAAGGATCCATAACAGAAGTTATATTTCTTCATACCCATTAGACTCGCCCAAAAGTGGGAATCCCTAGGCTTCTAGTATACTCGAGATACCGTCTTTGAACCCACATAGTTCCTCCCCATGAGGGTTTGCCATACACCATTTTTCGTTAATAACTTAAACAACCATTTATCGAGGAGTGCCCTATTCTTAACCTCAAGGTCATGAATGCCCAATCCGCCTTTGTCTTTGGGATGACAAACCACACTTCATTTAGCTAGTCGATATTTCTTTCTCCCACTATCTCCTTTCCAAACAAATCTTGATCGGAAGTAATCCAATCTACGTAAAACTCCTTTCGGCAATTGGAAGAAGGAAATCATATATAGTACCATATTACTTAGTACAGAATTCATGAGGACCAATCTTCCTGTTGGGGAACGTTGCATGGGAAACAAAGAAATTCCTACGCTTCACCAAGATCAATCTAGGAGATGAGCATCTACGAGAGGGGAGAGTGCATCTACATACCCTTGTAGATCACTAAGCGGGAAGCGTTAAGAAAAGCGGTTCATGTAGTCAGACGTCTTCGCGATCCAAATCGCCGAGCGTCCCGCGATTCAATCACGATCCATCCCGATCTAGCGCCAAACGGACGACACCTCTGCGTTAAGCACACGTACGACTTGATGACGATCTCCACCTTCTTGATCCAGCAAGAGGGAGAGAAGAGGTAAACGAGTTCTCCGGTAGCGCGACGACATTGCAGCGATGGTGGTGGAGTTATTCCAGCAGGGCTTCGCCTAAGCACCACTGAAAACCGATCTAGAGGAGAAACTGCGATCTAGAGGAGAGGTAGCACGTGGCTGTTTTTCTGTGTACAAAAACCCTCGAACCTCTAGTATATATAGGAGGAGGGGAGGAGGAGGCTTGGCCCTCGAGGGTCCAGCCCTTTGCTTCGACCGAAGGCGGGGAGGAGGAGTCCTCCTCCAATCCTATTAGGACTAGGACTCCTCCTTTCCCACTTTTGCCGTCCTTCCACCCTTAGGTTTCCTTCCCCAGTCGCAAGGGCTTCCTGTGGGCCTTCGGCCATCCCACTAAGGGCTGTTATTCCTTCTCCCACAGCCCATGTAGTCTCTTGGGTCGAAATAACACTCCCAATGGTCCCCCAGTACCCTCCCGACACTCCCGGTACACTACCGATGAGCCCGAAACTTTTCCGGTGACCAAAACAGGACTTCCTATATATATCAATATTTACCTCCGGACCATTCTGAAGCTCCTCGTGATGTCCTGGATCTCATCCAGGACTCCGAACAACCTTCGGTCACCACCATACATAACTCTATACTATCGAAACGTCGTTGAACCCTAAGTGTGCAGACTTTGCGGGTTCGAGAACTATGTAGACATGAGTGAGAAACCTCTACGGTAAATAACCAATAGCGGGACCTGGATGCCCATATTGATTCCTACATATTCTACGAAGATCTTTATCAGTCAAACCTCTATGTCAAGGATTCAGTTAATCCCGTATGATGTTCCCTTTGTTCTCCGGTATGTTACTTGCTCGAGATTTGATCGTCGGTATCTCCATACCTAGTTCAATCTTGTTGCCGACAAGTCTCTTTACTCGTTCCTTAGCACAAGATCCTGTGGCTAACACTTAGTCACATTGCTTGCAAGGCTTATTGTGATGTTGTATTACCGAGTGGGCCCTGAGATACCTCTCCGTCACACGGAGTAACAAATCCTAGTGTTGATCCATGCCAACCTAGAAGACACCCTCGAAGATACCTATAGAGCACCTTTATAGTCACCTAGTTGCGTTGCGATGTTTGATACACACAAGGCACTCCTCCGGTGTCCGTGAGTTGCATGATCTCATGGTCATAGGGACATATACTTGACATGTAGAAAATTGTAGTAATAAACTGACACAATCATATGCTACGTTTATAGTTTGGGTCTTGTCCATCCCATCATTCTCATAATGATGTGATCCCGTTATAAAATGACATCTCATGTCAATGGCTAGGAAACCTTGACCATCTTTGATCAACGAGCTAGTTTACTAGAGGCACACTAGGGACAAAGTGTTGTCTATATACACACACATGCAATGTGTTTCCAATCAATACAATTATAGCATGGATAATAAACAATTATCATAAACAAGGAAATATAATAATAAACACTTTATTTATTGCCTCTAGGGCATATTTCCAACAGTCTCCCACTTGCACTAGAGTCAATAATCTAGTTCACATCACTATGTGATTTACATTGTAATGAATCGAACACCCATGCAGTTCTAGTATTGATCATGTTTAGCCCTTGGAAGAGGTTTAGTCAACGGGTCTGCAACAATCAGATCCATGTGCACTTTGCAAATATTTATGTCCTTCTCCTTGATGTAATCACGGATGGAATTGAAGCATCGCTTTATGTGTCTGGTCCTCTTTTCAAACCTTGGTTCCTTGGCCAGAGCAATGGCACCAGTGTTTTCACAGAACACAGCCATTGGATTCAGTGCACTCGGCACTACTCCAAGATCTGTCATGAACTGCTTCATCAGACACCTTCCTTCGCTGCCTATGAGGCTGCGATGTACTCCGCTTCGCATGTAGAATTGGCTACCGCGCTTTCTTGGAACTGCACCAGCTTACCGCTCCCCCGTTGAGAATAAATACGTATCCGGTTTGTGACTTAGAGTCATCCGGATCAGTGTCAAAGAATGCATCAACGTAACCCTTTACGACGAGCTCTTGATCACCTCCATAAACAAGAAACATTTCCTTAGTCCTTTTAAGGTACTTAAGGATATTCTTGACCGCCATCCAGTGCTCCCTTCCAGGATCACTTTGAAACCTTCCGGCCATACTTATGGCAAGGCTGACATCGGGTCTTGTGCACAGCATTGCATACATGATAGAGCCTATGGCTGAAGCATAGGGGATGACACTCATCTTCTCTCTATCTTCTACACTCATTGGGCATTGAGTCTTACTCAACTTTGCATCTTGTAACACAGGCAAGAACCCCTTCTTGGACTGATCCATTTTGAACTTCTTCGATACTTTATCAAGGTATGTGCTTTGTGAAAGTGCTATCAAGCGTCTCAATCTATCTCTATAGATCTTAATGCCTAATATGAAAGCAGCATCTCCCAGGTCCTTCATTGAAAAACTCTTGTTCAAATATTCCTTCACACTTTCTAGCATTTCTATGTTTTTTTCCAATCAGCAATATTTCATCCACATATAATATTAGAAACGTTATAGAGCTCCCACTCACTTTCTTGTAAATACAAGCTTCTCCATAAACTTGTATAAACCCAAACGCTTTGATCACCTCATCAAAGCGCTTATTCCAACTCCCAGATGCTTGCACCAGTCCATAAATGGATCGCCGGAGTTTGCAAACTTTGTTGGCATTCTCTGGATCGACAAAATCTTCTGGTTGCATCATATACAACTCTTCCTCAAGGAAACCGTTGAGGAACGCTATTTTCACATCCATCTGCCAAATTTCATAGTCGAAATATGCAGCTATTGCTAACATGATCCTGACGGACTTAAGCATCGCTATGGGTGAGAATGTCTCATCGTAGTCAACCCCTTGAACTTGTGAAAAACCCTTTGCCACAATTCAAGCTTTATAGACGGTGATATTATCGTCCGCTGATACGTCTCCAACGTATCTATAATTTTTGATTGTTCCATTCTATTATATTATCAACTTTGGATGTTTTATATGCATGAATATGTTATTTTATATTATTTTTGGGACTAACCTATTGACTTAGAGCCCAGTGCCAGTTCCTGTTTTTTCCGTGTTTTTGACCTTTTTCAGATAGGAATATCAAACGGAGTCCAAACGTAATAAAACTTTCGCCGTGATTTTTTATGGAAAATATCAAAAATACCAGAAGAAAAAGATACCGGAGAGGAGTCCCGAGGAAGCCAGGAGCCTGGGAGGCATGGCCACCCCCCCTGGGCGCACCTGGGGGGCTCGTGACTCCCTCGTGGGTCCCCTTGACTTGTTCTCAACGCCATCTGGTCTTATATATACAGAAACCTCCAGAACTAAACCTAGATCGGGAGTTCCGCCGCCGCAAGCCTCTGTAGCCACCAAAAACCAATTGGGAGCCTGTTCCGGCACCCTGTCGGAGGGGGATTCGGACACAGAGGGCTTCTTCATCAACACCATTGCCTCTCCGATGATGCGTGAGTAGTTCACCACAGACCTTCGGGTCCATGGCTAGTAGCTAGATGGCTTCTTGTCTCTCTTTGATCTTCAATACAAAGTTCTCCATGATCTTCATGGAGATCTATCCGATGTAACTTTCTTTTGCGATGTGTTTGTCGAGATCTGATGAATTGTGGATTTATGATCAGATTATCTATTAATATTATTTGAGTCTCCTCTGATTTCTTATATGCATGATTTCGTATCCTTGTAAGTCTCTTCGAGTTATGGGTTTCGTTTGGCCAACTCGATCTATGATTCTTGCAATGGGAGAAGTGCTTGGTTTTGGGTTCATACTGTGCGGTGTCCTCACCCAGTGACAGAAAGGGTAGCGAGGCACGCATCATCTTGTTGCCATCAAGGGTAAAAAGATGGGGTTTACATCATATTGCATGAATCTATCCTTCTACATCATGTCATCTTGCTTAAAGCGTTACTCCGTTTGTTATGAACTTAATACACTAGATGCATGTTGGATAGCACTCGATGTGTGGAGTAATAGTAGTAAATGCAGACAGTATCGGTCTACTTGTCTCGGGCATGATTCCTATATGTATGATCATTGCCTTAGATATCGTCATGACTTTGCGTGATTCTATCAATTGCTCGACAGTAATTTGTTCACCCATCGTAATACTTGCTATCATGAGAGAAGCCTCTAGTGAACACTATGGCCCTCGGGTCTATTTTACATATAATATATTCAGATCTAAATAAAAAAACACCAAAATACCTTGCTGCACTTTTATTTAATTATTTATATTTACCTATTATCACTATCAGATCTCACCTTGCAAGTGATCGTAAAGGGATTGACAACCCCTTTATCGCGTTGGGTGCAAGTTTGTTTGTTTTGTGCAGGTTCCTTGGTGCCTCATCTTGATACTCCTACTGGATTGATACCTTGGTTATCAAACTAAAGGAAATACTTATCTCTACTTTGCTGCATCACCCTTTCCTCTTTAAGGGAAAAACCAACGCAAGCTCAAGAATTAGGAGGAAGAATTTCTGGCGCCGTTGCCGGGGAGTATTCAAGTGAAGCATATCTACCAAGTACCTATCGCAAACTCATCTCTTGCATTTACATTATTTTCCATTTGCCTCTTGTTTTCCTATCCCCCACTTCTAAAATAATTTTGGAAAATAACAAAAAGATTTTCCTTTTTATTCGCCCTTCTTCCGTTCGCCTTTTCATTGCTATGTTTGCTTGTGTTGCCATCTACCTTCTATTTGCTTGCATCTTCGCTTGCTAAAAATATATTGATATGGATCCTCATCCACTTGCTAATCTTTTCAAAATACCAAATTATGATGAACCAATTGCTAGTGAGTTGAGTGCACTTGATTATCTCTATGAAGTTTTGTTTGAAAATCATGAATCTGGAAATTTTGATGAAGTGTTGAAAGAAGAAATTTGTAAGGAGATTCATGATAGTTCCTTGAATGAAAAGCATGATCACCATGTTTTTAGTACAAATTCTCTGAATATCCATTATGCTAATGATGTGCAAAACCACAAGCTTGGGGATGCTATGCTTGATGAAGATGATATTCTTCGTTCCCCTAGTTTTGATGATGACACGTACACTATAATTGATGATGGAAATAATGCTTTATTTGATATTTATATTGTGAAATTCCTTCATGATGCTACTGAAAATTATTATGAGGGAGGAACATATGCTTGTAGGAATTCCAATTATATCAAGTTTCCTCTCTATGTGTTCAATGTTTTGAAGTTATGCTTGATTTGCCTTCCTATGCTAGTTGATTCTTGCTCCCATAAATTGTTTGATCACAAAAGCCCAATGCATAGGAAGTGGGTTAGGTTTAAATGTGTTTTTCATGACATTCATTATGCTCTCTTGCATGTTTCAATTACTACTTTTTATGTGAGCATCATTGAAATCATCATGCCTAGCTAGGGGCGTTAAACGATAGCGCTTATTGGGAGGCAACCCAATGAATAAATTTATTTTTGCTTTTTACTTTCTGTTTTTTTGAGTCCACAACATCATGATTCTGTTATTATTGTGTTTTTTATGTTTTAATTAGTGTTTGTGCCAAGTAGAACCTTTATGATTAGTTTTGGTGATAGTTGTTTAATCACGCTGAAAAAACACAGAAACTTTGTGCTCACGAAATTATTTTTAATTCCTATCAAGAAAGAGATTTTGAGTTGATTCTTTTTGCTGATGATTTATATGCAAATTCCCTACTGTTCATAATTGTTTCAGAATTTTTGGTTTAGCAGAGGTATACGAAATATACAGATTTGTACACACTGTTCTGTTTTTGATAGATTCTGTTTTTGTTGTGTTGATTGCTTATTTTGATGAAACTATGGTTATTATCGGGGGGGGTACGAGCCATGGAAAAGTGAGAATACGGTAATATAACATCAATCTAAATGGAAATTAAGTTTACTACAGTACCTAAAAAGTTGGTGGTTTGTTTTCTTATGCTAATGCTATCACGAGTTTATGTTTAAGTTTTGTGTTGTGAAGTTTTCAAGTTTTGGGTGATGTTCTTATGGACAATGGAATAAAGAGTGGAAAGATCCTAAGATTGGGGATGCCCAATTCATCCCAAGCCAAATTAAAGGACACCAAAAAGCCTAAGCTTGGGGATGCCCAGGGAAGGCATCCCCTCTTTCGTCTTCAATCCATCGGTAACGTTACTTGGAGCTATATTTTTATTTACCACATGATATGTGTTTTTCTTGGAGCGTCGTGTATTATAGGAGTCTTTGCTTTTTGTTTTACCACAATCATAGTTTCTGCACACCTTTTGAGAGGGACATTCACTCATCATGAATTTGTTAGAATACTCAATGAGCTTCACATATATCTTTTGAGTTAGGCAATTTAGCTCACATGTGCTTCACTTATATCTTTTGAGCTTGGTAATTTTGCTCACATGTGCTTCACTTATATCTTTTGAGCTTGTTAATTTTTCTCCCATGAGCTTCACTTATATCTTTTGAGCTTGGTAATTTTGCTCCTATAAGCTTCACTTATATCTTTTGAGCTAGATAATTTTGCTCTAGTGCTTCACTTAAATCATTGTAGAGCACCGCGGTGTCATATTTTGTAGAAATAAAAACTCTCGATCTTCACTTATATTATTTTGAGAGTGCTCTCTCTAAGTAACTTGGTAATTGGCGTGTGTTATGAAATTAGTCCCAAATATGATAGGCATCCAAAGAGGATATAATAAAAACTTTCATATTCAAGTGCATTGATTAGTAAGAGAAGTTTGATTCCTCGTGATTAGTTTTGAGATATGGAGGTGATAATATTAGAGTTATGATAGTAGGGTGTTGTGAATCTAGAAATACTTGTGTTGAGGTTAGTGATTCCCGTAGCATGCACGTATGGTGAACCGCTATGTTAGGAAGTCGGAGCATAATTGATTTATTGATTGTCATCCTTTGTGTGGCGGTCGGGGTCGCGCGATGGTTAACTCCTACCAACCATTCCCCTAGGAGTATGCATTTAGTACTTTGTTTCCATTACTAATAAAACTTTCGCAATAAGTATATGAGTTCTTCATGACTAATGTGAGTCCATGGTATAGATGCACTCTCACCCTTCCACCATTGCTAGCCTCTCTAGTGCCGCGCAACTTTCGCCGGTGCACAAACCCACCAAATACCTTCCTCAAAACAGCCACCATACCTACCTATTATGCCATTTTCATAGCCATTCCGAGATATATTGCCATGCAACTTCCACCGTTCCGTCTCATGACATGTGCCATCACTTTCATTCATATAGAGTCATTATTGTTCTACATATCGAGTTGTAAGTAAATAAAAGTGTGATGATCATTATTATTAGAGCATTGTCCCGTGTGAGGAAATAAAAAAAAAGAGGCCAAAGAGCCCAACCAAAAAAATGAAAATAAAAAAAGAGGCCAAAGAGCCCAAACAAAAAATGAGAGAAAAAGAGAGAAGGGACAATGCTACTATCTTTTTCCACACTTGTGCTTCAAAATAGCACCATATTATTCATGATAGAGAGTCTCTTGTTTTGTCACTTTCATATGCTAGTGGGAATTTTCATTATATAACTTGGCTTGTATATTCCAATGATGGGCTTCCTCAAATTGCCCTGGTCTTCGTGAGCAAGCAAGTTGGGTGCACACCCACTAGTTTTTATTTTTAAGCTTTCATACACTTATAGATCTAGTGCATCCGTTGCATGGCAATCCCTACTCATTCACATTGATATCTATTGATGGGCATCTCCATAGCCCATTGATACGCCGAGTCGATGTGACCATCTCCTCCTTTTTGCCTCACAACCACCACCACACTCTATTCCACCTATAGTGCTATGTCCAAGGCTCACGCTCATGTATTGCGTGAGAGTTGAAAAAGTAAGAGTGCGAAAACAATTACTTGGCCAATATCGGGGTTGTGCATGATTTAAATTCGTTGTGTGGGGATGATGGAGCATAGCCAGACTATATGATTTTGTAGGGATAACTTTCTTTGTCCTTGTTATTTCAAAAGTTCATGATTACTTTGCTATTATACTTGAAGTATTATTGTTTTCATGTCAATATTAAACTATTGTTTTGAGTCTTATGGATCTGAACATTCATGCCACAATAAAGAAGTTATAAAGAACAAATATGTTAGGTAGCATTCCACATCAAAAATTCGGTCTTTATCACTTCCCTACTCGAGGACGAGCAGGAGTTAAGCTTGGGGATGCTTGATACGTCTCCAACGTATCTATAATTTTTGATTGTTCCATGCTATTATATTATCAACTTTGGATGTTTTATATGCATGAATATTCTATTTTATATTATTTTTGGGACTAACCTATTGACCTAGGGCCCAGTGCCAGTTCCTTTTTTTTCCGTGATTTTGACCTTTTTCAGATAGGAATATCAAACGGAGTCCAAACGGAATAAAACTTTCGCCGTGATTTTTTATGGGAAATATCAAAAATACCAGAAGAAAAAGATACTGCAAAGGAGTCCCGAGGAAGCCATGAACCTGGGAGGCGCGGCCACCCCCTTGGGCGCGCCTGGGGGCTCGTGACTCCCTCGTGGGTCCCCTTGACTTATTCTCGATGCCATCTTGTCTTATAAAGACAAAAACCTCCAGAACTAAACCTAGATCGGGAGTTCCGCCGCCGCAAGCCTCTATAGCCACCAAAAACCAATCGGGAGCCCGTTTCGGCACCCTGTCGGAGGGAGATTCGGACACGGAGGGCTTCTTCATCAACACCATTGCCTCTCCAATGATGCGTGAGTAGTTCACCACAGACCTTTGTGTCCATAGCTAGTAGCTAGATGGCTTCTTCTCTCTCTTTGATCTTCAATACAAAGTTCTCCATGATCTTCATGGAGATCTATCCGATGTAACTTTCTTTTGCGATGTGTTTGTCGAGATCGGATGAATTGTGGATTTATGATCAGATTATCTATGAATATTATTTGAGTCTCCTCTAATATCTTTTATGCATGATTTCGTATCCTTGTAAGTCTCTTCGAGTTATGGGTTTCATTTGGCCAACTTGATCTATAATTCTTGCAATGGGAGAAGTGCTTGGTTTTGGGTTCATACCGTGCGGTGTCCTCACCTAGTGATAGAAGGGGTAGCGAGGCATGCATCGTGTTGTTGCCATCAAGGGTAAAAAGATGGGGTTTATATCATATTGCATGAATCTATCCCTCTACATCATGTCATCTTGCTTAAGGCGTTACTCTGTTTGTTATGAACTTAATACACTAGATGCGTGCTGGATAGCGGTCGATGTGTGGAGTAATAGTAGTAGATGCAGAAAGTATCGATCTACTTGTCTCGGACGTGATTCCTATATGTATGATCATTGCCTTAGATATCGTCATGACTTTGCGCGATTCTATCAATTGCTTGACAGTAATTTGTTCACCCACCGTAATACTTGCTATCATGAGAGAAGCCTCTAGTGAACACTATGGCCCCGGGTCTATTTTACACATTATATATTCAGATCTACATACAAAAATACCAAAAATACCTTGCTACACTTTTATTTATTAATTTATATTTACCTATTATCACTATCAGATCTCACCTTGCAAGTAATCGTAAAGGGATTGACAACCCCTTTATCGCGTTGGGTGCAAGTTTGTTTGTTTTTGCGCATGTGCCTTGGTGCCTCATCTTGATACTCCTACTAGATTGATACCTTGGTTCTCAAACTGAGGAAATACTTATCTCTACTTTGCTACATCACCCTTTCCTCTTCAAGGGAAAAACCAACACAAGCTCAAGAAGTAGCATCCGCGTCCATCTTCTTCTTAAAGATCCATTTGTTCCGAATGGCCTTTCGCCCTTCAGTTAATAATTCCAAAGTCCATACTTTGTTTTCATGCATGGATCCCATCTCGGATTTCATGGCCTCTAACTATTTCTTGGAATCCGGGCCCATCGTTGCTCCTCCATAGCTCGTTGGTTCATTGTTGTCCAACAACATGACCTCCAAGACAGGGTTGTCGTACCACTCACGAGCAGTACGCGCCCTTGTCGACCTACGAGGTTCAATAGTAACTTGATCCGAAGCTTCATGATCATCATATTTAACTTCCTCTTCAACTGTCGTAGGCTCCACAGAAACATCTTTCTGCGTTGCACTACTCTCTGGTTGAAGTAAAGGTTCAATAACCTCATCAAGCTCCATTTTCCTCCCACTCAATTCTTTCGAGAGAAACTCTTTCTCAAGAAATGTTCCGTTCTTAGCGACATACACTTTGCCTTCGGATATGAGATAGAAGGCATACCCAACTGTCTCTTTTGGGTATCCTATGAAGACACATTTCTCTGCTTTGGGTTCCAGCTTTTTAGGTTGAAGCTTTTTGACATAAGCATCACATCCCCAAACTTTAAGAAATGACAACTTTGGCTTCTTGCCAAACCATAGTTCATATGGCGTCATCTCAACGGATTTTGATGGTGCCCTATTTAAAGTGAATGCAGCTGTCTCTCATGCATAACCCCAAAACGATAGTGGCAAATCGGCAAGAGACATCATAGAACGCACCATATCTAATAAGGTTCGATTACGATGTTCAGACACACCATTATGTTGTGGTGTTCCAGGCGGTGTTAGTTGTGAAACAATTCCACACTGTCTTAAGTGACTGCCAAACTCATAACTCAGATATTCTCCTCCTCGATCAGATATCAGGAATTTAATCTTCTTGTTACGATGATTCTCAACTTCACTCTGAAATTGCTCGAACTTTTCAAACGTTTTAGACTTGTGTTTCATTAAGTAAATATACCCATATCTACTTAAGTCATCAGTGAAGGTGAGAAAATAACAATATCCATCACGTGCCGCAACATTCATTGGACCGCACACATCAGTATGTATGATTTCCAACAAGTCACTTGCCCGTTCCATTGTTCCAGAGAATGGCGTTTTACTCATGTTGCCCATGAGGCATGGTTTACATGTGTCAAATGATTCAAAATCAAGTGACTCCAAAAGTCCATCAGCATGTAGCTTCTTCATGCGCTTTACACCAATATGACCTAAACGGCAGTGCCACAAGAAAGTGGTACTATCACTATCAACTCTACATCTTTTGGCATCAATGTTATGAACATGTGTATCATCACTATCAAGATTCAATATGAATAAACCCCTCACATTGGGTGCATGACCATAAAAGATATTACTCATATAAATAGAACAACCATTATTCTCTTATTTAAATGAGTAACCGTCTCGCAATAAACAAGATCCAGATATAATGTGCATGCTTAACGCATGCACTAAATAACAATTATTCAGGTTCATCACTAATCTTGATGGTAATCAAAGAGAGAGCATGCTGACGGCGATCACATCAACCTTGGAACCATTTCCCACGCGCATCGTCACTTCATGCTTCGCCAGCCTTCGTCTATTCCATAGTTCCTGTTTTGAGTTGCAAATGTGAGCAACCAAACCGGTATCAAATACCCATGCACTACAACGAGAGCTAGTAAGGTACACATCAATAATATGTATATCATATATACCTTGTTTGTTGTTGGCCGCCTTCTTGTCAGCGAGATACTTGGGGCAGTTCCGCTTCTAGTGACTAGTTCCCTTTGCAATGAAAGCACTCAGTTTCTCTCTTGGGTCCAGCCTTGGGTTTCTTCATGGGAGGAGCAACTGCTTTGCCACCCTTCTTGGAGTTACCCTTCTTGCCCTTGCCATTCTTCTTTAAACTAGTTGTTTTATTGACAATCAACACTTGATGTTCTTTCTGGATTTCAGACTCAGCAACTTTTAGCATCGCAAACAGCTCGGCGACTGACTCGTTCATCCCGTGCATGTTATAGTTTAGCACGAAGCTCTTGTAGCTTGGTGGCAATGATTGAAGCACTATGTCAGTGATCGCCTCTGGCAGAAGGGGCATCCCTAACTCCACCAGATGAGTCAAATACCCAGACATTCTGAGTATATGTTCTCTGATAGACCCGTTCTCCTCCATTTTGCAAGTGTAGAACTTATCGGAGGTCTCATACCTCTCGATCCGGGCATTCTTCTTAAAGATAAACTCCAACTCCTGGAACATCTCATATACTCCATGATGTTCAAATTGTCTTTGAAGTCCCGGTTCTAAGCCATACCATATTGCACACTGAACTATTGAGTAATCTCCAGAACGTGCCTCCCAAGCATTCTTAACAACTTCGGATGGCATGTCTGCGGGTTGGTTACCAAGCGGTGCATCAAGGAAATATGCCTTCTAGGGAGTCGTGAGGATAATCCTAAGATTACGGGCCCAGTCCACAAAGTTACTTCCATCATATTTCAACTTAGCTTTCTCTAGGAACGCATTAAAATTCAGGGGTGCTACTGCGCGAGCCATTTATCTACAACATAAATAAGCAAAGGTTACTAAGACTATTGTTCAAGATAATTAGTTTAGTTAATAAAATTACTAAAGATCCCACTCAAATTGACATCCCTCAGGTCATCTGAGTGATACATGATCCAAATTCACCAACTCAAGTTCGATCATCCTGTGAGTTGCGGTGATTTCAATGGTGAATATCATCATGTTGATCACATCTACTATATGACTCATGTTCGACCTTTCGGTCTCTTGTGTTCCGAGGCCATGTCTGTACATGCTAGGCTCCTCAAGTTTAACCCAAGTGTTCTGCACGTGCAACACTGGCTTGCACCCGTTGTATGTGAACGTAGAGTCTATCACACCCGATCATCACGTGGTGTCTTGACACGACGAACTTTCGCAACGGTGCACACTCGGGGAGAACACAATTTTACCTTGAAATTTAAGTGAGGGATCACCTTATAATGCTACTGTCGTCCTAAGCAAAACAAGGTGCTTAAAAGGATTAATATCACATGCAAATCATAAGTGACATTATATTGCCATGAACTTTTGCTTTCGATCTCCATCTTGAAAGCACCGGCATGATCTCCATCAACACCGGCACAACACCATGATCTACATCATCATGATATCCATCATTGTGTCGCCATCGGGGTTGTCGCTCCCGCCATGCTCATAGTACTATAGCTACAGTTTAGCGATAAAGTAAGGCATTACATAGCGCTTAATGATTGACATGCAGGTCATACAATAATTAAAGACAACCATATGGCTCCTGCCGGTTGCCGTACTCATCGACATGCAAGTCATGATATTCTATACAACACATGATCATCTCATGCATCATATATATCTCATCGTGTAGTTGGCCATATCACATCACAACATACCCTACAAAAACAAGTTAGACGTCCTCTAATTCTTGTTGCAAGTTTTACGTGGCTGCTACGGGTATCTAGCAAGAATAATTCTCACCTACGCAAACCACAACGGTGATACATAAATTGCTTTTCAACCTTCTCAATGACCGCCTTTGTCGAATCCGATCCAACTAAAGTAGGAGAAATAGACACCCGCCAGCCATCTTTGTGCAACGAAGTTACACGTCAGTCGATGGAACCGGTCTCTTGTAAGCGTACGAGTAAGGTTGATCCGGGCCGCTTCATCCCACAATACCGCTAAACCAAAATACGACCAAGGGAGGAAGCAATCTAAGCATCAACGCACACAAACTCTTTGTGTTCTACTCGAGATCTCATCTACACATAGACCTAGCTCATGATGCCACTCTTGGGGAACATTGCGTGGGAAAAATCCTACGCTTCACCAAGATCAATCTAGGAGATGAGCATCTACAAGAGGGGAGAGTGGATCTACATAACCTTGTAGATTGCAAAGCGGGAAGCTTTAAGAAATGCGCTTGATGTAGTCGAATGTCTTCGCGATCCAAATCGCCGAGCATCCCACGATCCAATCACGATCCGTCCCGATCTAGCGCCAAACGGACGGCACCTCCACGTTCAGCATACGTACGGCTTGATGACGATCTCCACGTTCTTGATCCATCAAGAGGGAGCGGAGAGGTAGACAAGTTCTCCGGCAGCGCAACGACATTGCGGCGATGGTGGTGGAGTTATTCCAGCAGGGCTTCGCCTAAGCACCGCTGAAAACCGATCTAGAGGAGAAACTGCGATCTAGAGGAGAGGTAGCACATGGCTGTTTTTCTGTGTCCAAAAACCCCCTCAAACCTCTGGTATATATAGGAGGAGGGGAGGAGGAGGCTTGGCCCTCGAGGGGCCAGCCCTTTGCTTCGGCCGAAGAAAGGGAGGAGGAGTCCTCCTCCAATCCTATTAGGACTAGGACTCCTCCTTTCCCACTTTTGCCTTCCTTCCACCCTTAGGTTTCCTTCCCCATCTGCATGGGCTTCCTGTGGGCCTTCGGCCAGCCCACCAAGGGCTGGTATTCCTTCTCCCACAACCCATGTAGTATCTTGGGTCGAAATACCCCTCCCGATGGTTCCTCGGTACCCTCCTGGCACTCGCGGTACACTATCGATGAGCCCGAAACTTTTCTGGTGACCAAAGCAGGACTTCAAATATATCAACCTTTACCTTCGGACCATTCCGGAGCTCCTCCTGACGTCCGGGATCTGATCCAGGACACCAAACAACCTTCGGACACCACCATACATAACTCTATACTACCAAAACGTCACCGAACCTTAAGTGTGCAAACCCTACGGATTCGAGAACTATGTATACATGACCGAGACACCTATACGGTCAACAACCAATAGCGGGACCTGGATGCCCATATTGATTCCTACATATTCTACAAAGATCTTTATCGGTTGAACCTCTATGTCAAGGATTCAGTTAATCCCATATGATGTTCCCTTTGTTCTTCGGTATGTTACTTGCCCGAGATTCGATCGTCGGTATCTCCATACCTAGTTCAATCTCGTTGTCGGCAAGTCTCTTTACTCGTTTCGTAACACAAGATCCTGTGGCTAACACTTAGTCACATTGCTTGCAAAGGCTTATTGTGATGTTGTATTACCGAGTGGGCCCTGAGATACCTCTTTGTCACACGGAGTAACAAATCCCAGTCTTGATCCATGCCAACCCAGTAGACACCCTCGAAGATACCTGTAGAGCACCTTTATAGTCACCCAGTTACGTTGTGACGTTTGATACACACAAGGCACTCCTCCGGTGTTCGTGAGTTGCATGATCTCATGGTCATAGGAACATATACTTGACATGCAGAAAACTATAGCAATAAATTGACACGATCATATGCTATGTTTATAGTTTGGGTCTTGTCCATCCCATCATTCTTTTAATGATG
This sequence comes from Hordeum marinum, assembly GCA_022496015.1. Lineage (NCBI taxonomy): Eukaryota > Viridiplantae > Streptophyta > Magnoliopsida > Poales > Poaceae > Hordeum > Hordeum marinum. Next base: position 109,719,511 of record CM039673.1, read on the forward strand.
TGATCCCATTATCAAATGACATCTCATGTTAATGGCTAGGAAACCTTGACCATCTTTGACCAACGAGCTAGTTTACGAGAGGCACACTAGGGACAAAGTGTTGTCTATATATCCACACATGCAATGTGTTTCCAATCAATGCAATTATAGCATGGATAATAAACAATTATCATGAACAAGGAAATATAATAATAAACACTATTTATTGCCTCTAGGGCATATTTCCAACACTTCCACCCAAAGACAACAATTTACCTTTCCAACTGCTAAGTCTTTTTTGTAGTCTCTCCTTAACGTGTTTCCATTCAGCATTTGTGAGTCTCCGATAATGTAGCGGTATCCCCAAATATGTGACTGGAAACTGGACCAACCTGCATCCGAACAGTCCAACGTTCATGTGGGCCTCGTCTTGAGCCTCGCCAAAGCAAAACAATTCACTTTTATAAAAATTGATCTTAAGACCCAAGAGTTGCTCGAATGCTGATAAAATCAGTTTCAGATTTCTCGCTTTCTCCAGGTCATGGTCCTTGAATAGAATCGTATCATCGGCACATTGAAGCATAGAGGGACCACCATCAACTAGATGATTTACTACCCCATTAATCTGGCCATCAACCTTGGCACACTAATCATGACCGCTAGCATATCCGTCACTATATTGAATACCATGGACGATAATGAGTCACCTTGTCGCAATCCCTTATTCGTTTGGAAATAGTGTCCAACGTCATCATTAACCTTAATGGCAACACTATCTTCAGCAACAAAGCTATATATCATAGCACGCCACGCTGTAGAAAATCCTTCCATTCTAGAGTCTGTTGAAGAAAATGCCACTTTACTTTGTCATAAGCCTTTTCAAAGTCTATTTTGAGTACCACTATGAGGGAGTCCTGGATTAGGGGGCCTTGGATAGCGGACCTATTGTTATGGGCCAGACTATGAGGTCTACTTACCAAACACCGGAAGATTTGAAGGCCCAGTCTCTAGAATGGAAGCTTCGGGAAGCACGGCTTGCGCTCCACGTTTGATGTAGTAAATAGGCATGTTTATCTCTTCGGCATGTAATCGACCATGTGTAAACCCTAGGCCTCCTCGGCACCTATATAAGCCGAAGAGTTTTAGGGTAGGAAGAGGACAACTCGTCTAGGGTTAGCTATTCGATATTGAGGTAGATCAACTCTGTAAACCCCATATCATCAATACAACCAAGCAGAACGTAGGGTATTACCTCCATCGGAAGGCCCGAACCTGGGTAAATCCTTGTCCCCTTTGTCTCATGTTACCACCAATTCCAGTCTCACAGTTCGGGACCCCCTACTCGAGATCCGCTGGTTTTGACACCGACATTGGTGCTTTCATTGAGAGTTCCTCTATGAGCAAGATGGAATCGACACCTTCCCTCGTCATCAATGAAGAGGTCTGCAACATGGATGTTTTTGTCCCTGGACAGATCTTCTCCTTCGGCAGCGTTGTGCTACACGCCGATTCCGCTGGCATCTAGGCTGGGTTGAGAACTTCGCCCCTCATCGAGAGGTCAGATTTGGAAACTTAGAGTTCTCCATTGACTCTCGGGGTGACTTGTCATTAATCAGGCTCGCAGCTTCGCCTATAGCCCCTGGGGATTCTGAGGCTTTAACCTCGAGCCCCTTCTTCGGACATGTCGATGGGGTCACCCATGGCGATGAGCTGATCTCTTATCCTGGTCCGGCCATTAAGACATATGACCGAACATGTGTTCTTGCCGAACACTTCCCATATCTAGACATCGTGAAGGTTAACTCCACGAGTTCCCAACAGTTGAATCCAATCGGGCCCTCAGCGGTCGACGAGGCCCTGGATCGATTCTCGTTGATGAAGATCACCGATGATCCAGCCCATATCTACGCTCGGTTCGGTTACGGTGTGGGCCAAGACAGATTTTTCGACCCACCCACCACCCACTTGATAGCCACTGTCGAGGATTTAACCGACATGTTGGACTATGCCTCCGAGGAAGCAGAATACATGGATGAAGAGGACTGTGCTCCCACCCCCGTTAACATCGGGAGTTGGACCGCCACTTCTACATATGACGTCTACATGGTAGATACTCCTGCCACCAATGGCGACAACACACCTCACAACGACGGCGACAAATTGGGCGATGCACCATCAAGGCGCAGGAAATCGCATAAGCGGTCCAAAAGCAAAAAGGGAAGAAAAGATATTATCAACAACGGGGATGGTAATACCCCTGTCGATCATGGCAATCCCGATATCCCCGAGCACCCATTAGAGGGTCCGGAAGGGCTTGACGACCAGAACAACCCTGATAATGTCAATGACTCCGAAGGCGATGATTACCTTCCCCTCGTCAAGGAGGAAGATATAGCGGAAGCCGATGAATTGTACATCCCTGATAACCTTGAAGATCAAGAAGAAGTCAGGAAACAACTCATAGCAACGGATCACAGCCTCAAGGCTAAAGAACGGCAGCTCAAAGCCGAATAGGACGACCTCAATGATCGATGGACGAAAGTCCTCTCAGCCGAGGAAGCATACGGCACCGGTCTATCAAACCAGCCCAAAAGCTATCCTCGGAGAAGTTTGCTGCCGCAGTTTGATGATAAACTCACTGATACTCCGTCTCCAAACCGTACCCCATACGACAAGCCGGACCGCCCCCCTCGTGGTCGGGACAGGACGACTGACGACACCGGTTATATACCAGCAGTGCCCCGAAGATGGGGTAAGGAGCCATTAGAGCCCAATGATAGGTTCGACTTGCGATATGACCTGGATCATAGGGCATGCCACACAATATCCATCTATGGATCCAGCGAGTACTCGCCCGATAGACGGGGCGGATAGAGACCATGGTTCGACCAAAACAACAGAGTCCGGGAACGCAACCGGCCCCATACAGACGTGGAGTACAAGTGCGACGTAGCACGGGTCACAGGCACCGCTCACCCATTGTGCTTCACATATGAGGTAATGCGGCATCAGTTCCCCGAAGGGTTTAAACCCGTGAATATAGAATAGTATGATGGGACAATTGTCCCAACCATATGGATCGAGGACTTCCTCCTCCATATCCACATGGCGCGAGGAGACAATCTCCATGTCATCAAAAACCTCCCTATTAAGCTTAAGGGGCTAGCTCAACACTAGTTAAACAACCTCCCCGAAAACTCCATTGGATGCTGGGAAGACCTCTAAGATGCGTTCCTCTCTAACTTCCAGGGAACCTATGTCCGCCCGTCGGACTCTTCCGATCTCAACAACGTCGTCCAGAATCCCGGCGAGTTTGCTCAGCAATTCTGGAATCGGTTCTTGACTAAGAAGAACCAAATCATCGATTGTACGCATGCTGAGGCCATAGCCTCCTTCCGGCACAATATTCTGGATGAATGGCTGGCCCGCCAGCTAGGCCAGGATAAACCTCGGACCATGTCCACCCTTACCTCCCTCATGACCCTCTTTTGCGCGGGCGAGGACAATTGGCTGGCAAGACGCAGCCACAATTCTGAAGATCGCGTAGCACCTGAAACCCAGGATGGCAACTTAAAACCAAAGTGCAATAAGAATAAGCACCGACACAATAATAGCGATGCCGATGATATGGTTGTAAACGTCAGATTCCGCAACTCCCGACCTGGGCAACGGAAGAAGCATCCTAAATGATGAGGACATGACTACCTTGTATACGACCAAAAATGTTCCGTACATGCATATTTGTCAGGTGATTTCTTATAATAATTATGCAATAATTTATATATGTTATGCGGAACAAAAATACTTCACCTATTTTTATTTTATGCCTAAATGTAGAATGGTCGAACACTTGTATGAACCACGTGTGATGACAAAGGAAGAGGAAATGGTTGGGTGCTATTCAAGAGGTCCTCTAATGTCAAAGGAAACAATTAGGTGTTGTTGAAGAAGTTCTCTCATGTCACTTTTAGCCCAAGAGAAGATAGAGTCCAAGTCTCTCACGTTCTGGACTCAGATTCGGACAGCACAGACACACCTGTTTCAAAACGCCAACCACTTTTTATACGGACTCGGAATTGGGTGATTCCTTTTTTTTGGAAACTAGATTTCATATGCGTTCCAGCCCAATTGGAATCACCTTAAAATTTATCCGGATAGCGAAGCTATCGACGAAACAATCTGACATTGCAGCAGAATCCGAGTCAAATTACAAGTCCAAAGGTGTTGCATCACCTCCACTTGGGCCCATGGGCCTTGTACGACCTAGGGCTGGTTTTAGGGTGCCTTGGGACATCCTCCCACCTCCTTGGCCGCCACCCCTTGATCCTATATAAGTAGATCAATCTAGTAGCTTTTCCTTTGGGGTTTTGTTTAGATTACAAGTTCGCCATAGCTGCAACTTCGCGTTCTTCGTTTGTGTTCCACGACCAGACAAAGACGTCATAGAACCCCACTTCATCAATAAAGCTTTTCTATTATATTCACAATATCCAAATTGTAATCTTAGTTTCTTGCTTGTTCTTCGTTTGCATGCAGAAAATAGACCCTCGTGGTCAAGTTGATCGTGCTCTGGCGTGGTCAATAACCTCTCGGAGTTGGTTTAGCGATTGCTAAGGCGCGACGTCATCACACGTTCGTAGTCGGATCGTCAAAGTCTACTCCACCAAAAACGATAGCCACCATCTCATCGAAAGACAGGGACAACTTCGCCTCTATCAAGTGGTATCCGTTTTCAGGTTGCTCGGTGAGAATTTCCAGTTATTCATAGATTAGATTTATTTTCCTTACCTATTGACCAAGAGAAAGCCACAAAAATAGTTAGATCTATTCATCTTTTCTCCAAGCCAGTATGAGCCTTTGCAATTTTCTTTTTAGTGCTTGCATAGTTGAATTATCGGTTGCATCGTCGTGTCGAGTTGCTGGTCTTAGCGTCTAGTCTTTTAGAGTTTCGAGTTCTATTGCTAAGGCTCAGACTAGCTTGGAGAAAAGATGAATAGATCTAACTTTTTTTGGCTTTCTTTTGGGCAATAGGTAAGCAAAATAAATCTAATCTACGAATAACTGGAAATTCTCACGGAGCAACCTGAAAACTGATACCACTTGATAGAGGCGAAGTTGTCCCTGTCTTTTGATGAGATGGTGGCTATCGTTTTTGGTGGAGTAGACTTTCATGATCCAACTACGAATGTGTGATGACGTCATGCCTTAGCAATCGCTAAACCAACTCTGAGAGGTTATTGACCACGCCGGAGCACGATCAACCTGACCACGAGGGTCTATTTTCTGCACGCAAACGAAGAACAAGCAAGAAACTAAGATTGCAATCTGGATATTGCGAATATAAGAGGAAAGCTTTATTGATGAAGTGGGGTTCTGTGACGCCTTTTTCTGGTCGTGGAACACAAACGAAGAACACAAAGTTGCAGCTATGGCGAACTTGTAATCTAAACAAAACCCCAAAGGGAAAGCTACTAGATTGATCTACTTATATAGGATCAAGGGGGGCGGCCAAGGAGGTGGGAGGACGTTCCAAGGCACCCTAAAACCAACCCTAGGTCGTACAAGGCCCATGGGGCCAAGTGGAGGTGATGCAATACCTTTGGACTTGTAATTTGACTCGGATTTTACTACAATGTCAGATTGTTTCTTCTATATCTTAGCTATCCGGACGAATTCCAAGGTGATTCTAATGGGGCTGGAACGCATATGAAATCTAGTTTTCAGCAAAAAAAGAATCACTCAATTCTGAGTCCGTACGAAAAAGTTATTGGCGTTTTGAGACAGGTGTGTCTGTGCAGTCCGAATCTGAGTCCAGAACGTGAGAGACTTGGACTCTATCTTCTCTTGGGCTAAAAGTGATGTGAGAGAACTTCAACAACACCCAATTGTTTTCTTTGACATTATAGGACCTCTTGAATAGAACCCAACCATTTCCTCTTCCTTTGTCATCACGCGTGGTTCATACAAGTGTTTGGCCATTCTGCATTTAGGCATAAAATAAAAATAGGTGAAGTATTTTTGTTCCGGATAACATATATAAATTATTACATAATTCTTATGAGAAATCACCTCACAAATATGCATGTATAGAACATTTTTGGTCATATACAAGGTAGTCATGTCCTCATCACTAAAGGCAATCGTGATGGACCCACTCAGCTCGAGAAGATCAGGGAAAGGCCTTGCCAAATCCATGAGACTTCGGAAAAGCCTGTCAACCAAACACACTGCAACTGCTGGGTGTTTAAACAGGTCGGCAATATACCACCCGAGGACCAAGGCAAAAGCTCTCGCAATGAGAACGAGGATGAACCTCGGGGTCCAATTGGTGGCGGACAGAAGAAATTCCCACCGGAAGTCAAAACGATGAACATGATATACGCCACCCATATACCCAAGAAGGAGAGGAAGTGCGCCCTTCGGGAGGTCTACGTTCTGGAACCCGTAGCCCCAAAGTACAACCCATGGTCGGCATACTCGATCACCTTTGATCGGCGTGATCATCCGACCAGTATCTGCCATGGGGGTTCGGCGGCCCTCGTCCTAGACCCCATCATAGATGGGTGTCACCTCACAAAAGTCCTAATGGACAGAGGAAGTAGCCTCAGCTTGATTTACTCAGATATGATGAAAAAGATGGGCATAGATCCGTCAAGGATCAAACCTAGCAGCACTACCTTCAAAGGAGTGATCCTAGGCGTTGAGGCCCGATGCACGGGTTCCGTAACCCTGGAAGTTATGTTCGGCTCGCCCGATAACTTTCGCAGTGAAGACTTGATCTTTGACATTGTGCCCTTCCGTAGAGGCTATCACGCGCTGCTTGGTCGAACAACGTTCGCTCGTTTTAACGCGGTCCCACACTACGCATACCTCAAGCTCAAGATGCCGGGCCCCAAAGGGGTCATTACTGTCAACGGCAATATAGAGCGCTCCCTTAGAACTGAGGAACATGCATTGGCCCTAGCGGCCGAATTTAGCTACAATGAAGATCGACAAGTTCCGACACCCGCCATAAAGGTACACAAGGCTAGGAAGCGAGTTCGGCTTCAGACCGAAAACTCAGATCCTTCCTCCTCCCCTCTATAGGGACTTGCCCCCATCGCACAACCTCAGGACCAACAAAGTATGTGCCGAAGAGGCACAACTTCGCACTTAAGATTCCATAGGTAGCGGTGGGGAAATAAAGATGGGTGTTCGGCCGGCCCGAACTCCTACCATCAAGACATCTTCAGATAAAACGCATGTGCTCCTAAAAGAGCCTGCCTATGGCGTAAATCTCACGTATAATTCAGCGGCCTCTCAAGATTTTGTTAGCAAAATCCGCCCGCCGAACACTAACACCCATCAAGGTGCATCTAAGAGCAGGAGTCAACTATCAAGGGGGCATATCGAGGACGTCAGGTTACCAATCGAAGCCCCCTGGTACAACAACTCCTGTATATGTTTATTTTTATTTCTTTCACATACCTGTAAACAGTTGCTTCGGCAATTCGAGTTATAAGAGTTGTTGAGAAAATGCAAAATTGCGCGACGCAAGTTCACCGCATTTGTCCTTTTTTGGCGCACATTTTTTCTCCTTTCTCCCTCTTCTCGTGAACCTGTTCGGTATGACGCGAGGTAACCGACTAATAGACTGGGGGATCGAGTTCAAACAGAAATCGCCTTATCTATCATGTGTTCTACGTCTTGGCGTTCACATTATATGCATCGGTTCTGAACTATATTTTTGGTCAATAAGTTAGGTTGCCTGGCTCCTGTGCTTGCCCCTTTACGTTTCGCTCGTTTGGCTAAAAGGGAAAAGGGAGCACCCCTGTGTTGTGCTTTTGGATAGTTTGGTCAAGCACCTCAGGGGAGAAAGCCGAAAATGTACTAGCATAGTATGCGCGATCCGATCTGTGAACCCCTAGCTGGAAGTGTTATACTTCAATCCTCGTGTGCAGTTATTCCGTGTTATACGAGGAACTTGCCCTTTGTGTAGACATTGTGATACCGGCTTCGACCACGGTTCGTCCGAACATCACAATACTTTGGTGGCTAATCGTATGCTTCCTGAAGTCCTTTTCGTGATCATACGACTAAGTGAAAGAAATAAAGCACTATAGTCTGATTGCCTAGTCTGTTGTACTGTACCGCCTTCGGGTGTCGATAATACGGCTAAGGGATATAGTGCATTGGCATAGACACCCCATGTAGTATCTACGTGGGGGATGAACCGACGACTCGCATCTTTCAGTATTAAACAACCACATAGGAGTTATAAAGGAATGCAAAACCATATAAGAACACATACTAGTATCATTAAAAGTTTGGGCAAGTCTTCGGACGCGTTACAACTCATTCAAACATTTTATCACCCGAACAGTGTGACGCTATCACTCAAGCACTCTCCATCACTCCATCAAAGTATAGCTCCGGGCGTCGATGCTCCTTCCCGGGTGGCGGCGGGGTGGTGGCTACCTTCATCGGATTTAGCCCCGGCCAGTGCACTTTGGCCTTGGTAAGGGCCATCCGGACTCCTTCGATGCAGGAGGAGCGCTTGACGGTGTCGAGGCGAGGCGTAGCAGTGATCAACCTCTGCATCAGGCCAAAGTAGCTGCCTGGTAGCGGCTCGCCGGGCCATAAGCGGATGCAGAGGTCCTTCATGGTCGGCTCCGCCATCTGGTGCAGCTCCATCTACTGTTTCAGCTCCTCCACCAGAAGAGGAGGGTGCTCTGGGGCTCCGAACTGTGCCCAGAACAGCCGACCTTCATCTTCTTCTCCCCGCGAGGTGAACAGCTGATTAGCGTCCGCCACGCTCTTCTGGAGATCGGAGGGTGCGCCTGAGGATCGCCACACCTGGGTAAGCAATACGAATATGCTATCCCCGAATACACACTTTAGTGAGTACGACTTACCATCTGCTATTTCCTTGGCCTGGCGCACTTGCTCCTCGTAGAACCGTCTGTCCATCCGTTCCTTCTGGAGTTCGATTATCATAGTGGGAAGTTTAGCCGAGCTTCATGCTTGACACTAGTGGCCCGCATAGCAGAAAGGGTAACATTCGTTTCCTTAGCAGCCGCCCTCTCGGCGACCGTCTCGTCCTTCGCGCGCTGGAGCTCGGCCTTGAGCCTCTCCACCTCCTCTGCCAAGGTTGTGCTACATTATACAATGTGAAGAATTTGCATTGACAGTATTTGGACTATAGATCTCAGACAAAGGCATTCGGATTCTGTTTTGACATACGTTGAGCCTCCTCGAGCCTTCGGTTAAGGGCCTCAGCTTCATCTTCGGAGCGCTTTAGCTTTCGATTTAGCTCTTCCAGCTCAGCGCCATTTATGGCCGCTACCGATGACGAAGCCTGCATTACACGCACAATTAATACATTAGATGGGCTCTCAATTTCCGAATTATAGACAATCCGATCATATGTTGAGTTATTCTCACATGCCGAACACTTAATGCATCTAGTTCAGTATAGGATTCGGATATGACCCCTAGGTGAGCTTTTTCACCTCACCTAGGGCTTGGGGGCTGCCATGTATATAATGCGAATAAATAAAAACTTCGCAAAATAAACACATCGGGTGACTTACTTGAAAACCCGCAAGGAGACCTTTGAAGGCCTCCTTCAGTCCGTTGTCAACGGACTGGACGCTGTGTAGTACCGCACCCATAAGGGTGTGGTGATCCTCAGGGATGGAGGCGCTCGATAGAGCCTCCTCCATGACCGACCACCTATTGGTCGGTGGTACCGGTGATAATCGGATTCCCCGATCACCCATTGGGGATTGGACCGGTGCCTCCGGAGGCATAGTGCGCTCCGGAGATGTTCTTAGAGGGGACTGAGCGCCCGCTCGTACGGCCTCCTCGGTATCCGAGCGGGGTGTTGCCCCTCGGTCTTCGATGGCCAAGGCGTTAGTTTCGGCCACGGTGCCATCTCCCTCGCCACAGGTGTCTGCCTCCATAGGAGTGGGCTGGGACGACACCTCCACGGCATCCTTCGTGGCGCCTGGAGTGGTGGGATGCGAGGTATCCCCGCTCTCCGCCAGTTCGGCGGGCGGGGTCTCCCTGTCCGATATCACCTTGGTGGGGATAACGCGTGGGGGGCTGCAAGGCCAATAACCTGCGTTTTAGCAAACTCTAAATCTATTCATAATGAACAGGAGGGTCTTCGGTTCCTAACCTTTATGAGGGGGGTGACCCGTAGGCTCCTTCGTGGAACCTCCTCGAGGTCTTTGGACGCGATGTCCGAGTCCGAACTGTCATCGGACAGAACCACCCGTGTGTGCCGTGCCCTCTTGCGGGCAGGAGAAGGGGCCTGCTCCGGGGCGTCCGACGACGCCGCTCTCTTCCTGGCATGGGGGGAATCGCCTCCCCCTCGCCCTCGACCTCGGCCTCCTCCTCTTCCTCTTCTTCCTCTTCCTCCTCCTCAGCCTCCTCCTGATTTGAGGAGGCGGGGGTATCCTCGGCTATGGCATCAGGCTAGCCCCTGATGCGGATGCCAGCCTGGCCTAGTTTCTTCTTCTTCTCTTTCTTCGTGGGAGCCTCGTAAGGCTTTACCACGAGCATTTTGGCTAACAGCCCGGTCCTCTCGTCTTTGGGCTGAGGCACCGGACTGTTAATGTTGACAGCTTTCTTCAGCCATCTCTGCAGATCGGATAAGGGGTTATGAATCTTCTATGTAATAAAGCCGACCAAGCTAGGGTGTATCATACCTCGGAATCGGGCTTGGCGGCATGCAGACCCTTGTCCTCCTCGTAGGATGGCCAGCTCTTCTGTGATTTGAAGAGAGCCTTCCACAATTTCTCGTGCGTAGTGCGGAAGAGATTCCGGACTATGGGTCGGCGTCGAGTACACGAGCCCACAGGGGGGTGTCCCGGCGCTGGCAGGGGAGGATAAGTCTCCAGAGCATCACCTGGACCACATCGGTCAACTTCGTGCCCTCCTCGACCATGGAGCGGATGCGCTTCTGCAGGTCGCTCACCTCCTTGCCCCGTCCTCAAACGAGGCCCTTTCTGAGCGATGAAGCCAGTCGGGTGGGGGGACCGGATCTGAATGCGGCGGTAGGATGCTGACCTTCTTCTTGTGGTTCGGTAACGTAGAACAACTCCTTTCTGCCACCCCTTGATGGTGTCGATGAGGGTGCCCGACGATCACCCGACGTGGGTGAGCTTCCCGATGATGGCCCCGCCACAATCTGCGTGCTTGCCGCCAACACACTTGGGCTTGATATTGAACACCTGCAGCCAGAGCCCGAAGTGTGGCTCGATGCGCAGGAAGGCCTCGCATACGAGGATGAATGCCGAGATATGCATGATGGAGTTCGCCGGGAGGTTGTGGAAGTCGAGGTCGTAGAAGAACATCAGCCCCTTGACGAAGGGGTGGAGAGGAAAGGTCATCCCGCGAATAAAGTGAGGGATGAACACCACCCTTTCGCCTGGCTTGGGGGTGGGGATCACTTGGCCCTTCTACGTTGCGCGATGAGGGATGTTGGTGGGGAGGTAGCCGGCCTTCTTGAGGTCGAGAATGTCCCGGTCAGTGACTGTGGAAGCTTCCCATTGGTCGTTGGAGCTCGCCATTGATGAGCTCGGAGGCGGGGTCGAAGAGACCTAGAACCGTGCTTCATAGGCGCAAGAGAATGGGAGGCGGAGAAGTCGAATGGAGAGCGTGAAAAGCCTTTGGGGGTTTCCTCCTCTTTTTATGAGGCCTATCGATTTGGACTCCCCTTGCTGCGCCGTGAATCCCTCCACTTCCCAAGACGTGCAAGCCATTGCGTGCGCGTGATTAAGTATATCCTGTGTAAAACGGGACATGATTGGTATATTGATAGATCATGATGATTAAAACGGCCTCAAATCGCGAATCGAGTCTATGCAACTAGCCTAGCGGTCGTGGTGGGTCATAGCCTTTCGTCAGAGAGACCGTCAGAGGAGCATTGTCCCCCCTGATGTTTGGCCTTCAAAGACAATTTATTTGCGGTATTCAGACGTGCTACTATGCGGGAAACTGCTTGTCATCAGAGGTCGAACTATGGTTCGGCAGGAAGGAACTCACCTCGCAAGGCGAAGACTCTGTTTGCGAAGCAATTGGAGCTGAAGACCCTTGGCGTTGGAGCAAAGTTCGGGGGCTACTGAGGGAGTCCTGGATTAGGGGGTCCTCGGATAGCCGACCTATTGTTATGGGCCGGACTATGAGGGCTACTTACCGAACACCGGAAGATTTGAAGGCCCAGTCTCTAGGATGGAAGCTTTGGGAAGCACGACTTGCGCTCCACGTTTGATGCAGTATATAGGCATGTTTATCTCTTCGGCATGTAACCGACTATGTGTAAATCCTAGGCCTCCTCGGCACCTATATAAGCCGTAGGGTTTTAGGGTCTAGGGAGAGGACAACTCATTTGGGGTTAGCTATTCGATATCGAGGTAGATCAACTCTGTAACCCCCATATCATCAATACAACCAAGCAGGACGTAGGGTATTACTTCCATCGGAGGGCCCGAACCTGGGTAAATCCTTGCCCCCATCGTCTCTTGTTAGCGCCGATTCTAGTCTCACAGTTCAGGACCCCCTACCCGAGATCCGTCGGTTTTGACACCGACACACTTCATTAATCTTTCTCCGGTGTAATTCATGGATTGTTTCATGAAGGATAACAACTCCATTTAGGATATGTCTGCCTTGCATAAAAGCTGCCTGTGAAGGCCGAACCACATATCCAGCCACCGAATTTAGCCTAATAGTCACAATCTTCTTGAATATTTTAAAACTAACATTAAGAAGGCAAATAGGTCTATATTGGTGTATCCTTTGAGGCTAATTAACCTTAGGTAATAAAATACACTCACCGAAGTTTACGTGAAAAATTTCTAGTTGGCCAGCATGTAGGTCGCCAAACAAAAGTAGAAGATCCAGTTCGTTGACTTTCGAGAAGATGTGATAGAACTCAACGGGAAAACCATCCGGCCTCGGGGCTTTGTTATGCTCCACTAGGAATCCTCCTTTCTAACTTCCTCCTCGTAGTATGAGATTGTTAGAAGGTAGTTTTCCTCAGCGGAGACCTGGGGGATGTCATATGTTCGGGACTTATCCATCAGAAGTTTCCTTCCTCTCGGGTTCCGAACAGATTTTTATAATAATTAGTGATATAAGATTTAAGTTGCTCATGCCCCTCAACCGCACCATCATCCTGTTGTAGGGAATGAATATTTTCTTTCCGGTGTCGGCCATTGGCGACTCCATGAAAATATCTATTATTCGAATCATTTTTTAGGATAAATTGAAAGTTGAAATGTTGGTACCATTTGAACTCCTCTTCATGCAATATGTTAGCTATATGTGCGTTCGAATGATTCTTGATCTCGATTTCATGCTCAGATAGAGGTCTAATCTCTGTCAAATCTTCTAATTCATCAATAATAGATAAAAGACGAAGCTTCTCCTTTGTTAGATACCCAGCATATGCCTAGCCCAACCATAATTATTTTTTACGTAATACACGTATTTTGTTATTTCATGTATGTATTGGGATAGGCCCGGTCACCGGTTTCTCTTCCCTTTTTCTAAGGCTCAAATCAATACCTACGTACAATTATTTTGTGCCATGGATACTGCATGGTCCAGGTTATATGATTAAGAATATACCGGGCATTTTCTGTTGCTGTCTAGCTAACGCGGTGCCGGTGCATGCCAACGGTTTTACGTAGATACTCGGTTTGGTCTGGTAACAGCTCATGCATCGGGTCGGTGGCCTCAACCAATATCTACTCTTGATTCTCCGGTGCCGACAAAACAATACTTACTCAATTCCTCCCGCACAAACCAGCAGCCCAGTACACCAGCCCAGCCAAAGCCAAGCATGTTCCAAACCAGCTGACCACCATGGCGGTGCGCCGATGACAAATGAATCTGTTACCACCTAATCACGCGGCGAAACCTCCTAAACACTCCACAGCGATGACACCAGGGAATCAAATGTGTGTGCGTGAGCCTATGTGCCTGAAATTAACAATCGATTGACAATATCACGCTCATTACTCGCGAAAATCGCACTCTTTTCGCGTTTCCGCATACCGGGCGGCGCATAATGAATGCGGCCATGAGCCTAATTAAATTAAGTAATCACCGAGGACAGCTACAAACCTGCCTCAGACACATGGCCGGATGCTGATTCCCTCAGCTATGCTCACCGAATCATGGGAAATTCCATGTAGGATTTCAGTTTTTCAGCTCAGGATTAGCAGAGAGCTAGGGAGGGACATTTGAGATTTGACTTGCGCAGTCAGGTCCAATCATCCCCTAGCCTGTGGCCTGATCTGACCAAGCGCTGATTAAGCCTCACGTTCTTCCTTCCTTCCTTTTTTTTTTCCCATCCTGCTAAATATCCTTTTTGGCACCACCACTGTCACTGTCTCTGTCGTTGACAACCCCGGCCTTGATGGCGAGAAACTCCAAGCCCGGAACCCCATCGCTCTCCTGGATCATCGGCTGATTATTAGTGCCGCCAGTGCAGCAAGCAAGTCATTTTCGTAGCCCTGTTTCCTCCTAACAACAGGCAATCCGGATCCAAATCCCCCACGTACTACATCAACATAAAAATAGCAGCTGCACGTCTCCAGAAACCACTGCATTCTCCTTGCATTTTTTGCTAGGTCAGGGGGGCAGGAAGGCAGTGGAAACATGTCCTGTAGATTGGCAATGCCAATCCTTGAGATGTGCGCGAGAGATAAAAATTCCACCCTGATCTACCTGGTAGCACACGAAGTTTATGATTGAACTTGTGGACAGGCTCCTGAATCTAAGCTCCGTGTCTTGCTAAAACCGAAAGCTACTACTGAAATGAATACTGCTGCTACCGCACTCAAACTATCGCTGCTGCTAATTAGCAGCAGCAGATCATGCCATCATTCACATTGATTTTACGTCTAAACTTCTGATGTGTTGCCTATATTTTGTTATCTACTACTACTACTAGCCTGTTGTCTTGTTGAGTGGTCTGAGGAAAGCATGGCGAGGTAGAAAAAGAAAGCAAGGACACCGCAGGTGAGCTGGAGGAAAGGGGTCAAAGTCTGAAACAGCCTCGCCTTGGGAGGGGCACGTGGGCCCCCCGCTTTCCTACCGGTACCCGGTGTCTGCACACATCATTTGCCTACATTCTTTTTTCATCTCTCTCTCTATCTCCATCTTGATTTGGGAGGCCATCATCTTTTTTGCCTTGTTGATTGTTTAAACTTTGCTTGATGTTTTTCTACTATGCCACAACATGATTCTGTCCTTTTTTTCTTCATTTCTTCAATATATAGGTGCCATAATAACATGAGAGAGTAAACTGAGAATTAAGAATTTTTCTACTAGTTTATAGTGCTATTTTGTTAAATGGAGGTTTTTTGGATTGTAATGAGTGTGACATGTGATTTGGTACCCCATCCATCAATAACTAAATTTGTTTCCAAGCGCTTTCCACATTCCTAGCATTTGTGTTGACATCATGTGATGCACCTTGTCTGCTAACACTACCTAAGACATTTTCTTCTATCATAAAACCAGAAAAAACCCATCACCCAGGGGCCACCTACAGGTCACCCTCCCAAAGAAATGCATCTTGTTCTGCTCTCTCTCCTTTCAAAATAAGTGCTGTGGTTTCAGTTTTAAAGTAATGAAAAAAAATGTAAAACATACTGCTTCTAGGAAACAAGAACATGCACATGAAAGAAAATGAGCAACTAACACTAAAATAAGTTTATTTAGGTTAAAAAACTTAATATGCAAGTGTTTTTTTTCTACTGGCTGCAAAAGTGCTAAGTACTTCCTTCGTCTGAAAATACTTATCTTAAAAATGGATGTATCTAGACTTATTTTAGTTATAAATGCATCTATTTTATTTATTTTTCGACAAGTATTTCTGGACGGAGGGAGTACTAGATTAATAGATAAGCACTGCATAATCCACATCCATAACAGCAGGAGTAATACTGTACAGTAGTTTACACAGTGACAGAGGGGTAAACAGCTAAGGTTAAACGCAAGAGAACAACCACTTGTAACTTTCCAGACTGTACTGGACACCTCTCTCCCCTCTCCTCTCCTCTCCTCTCGCCGTTATTATTACCATCCATCCCCTCCGGTTTCCGAAAATTTGGCCTTTCTCAGAGCACATCTCCTCCACCCCCACCCCCACCCCCACCTCTCCACCTCCAATGGCCGCCACTGCCGCCCCCCGCAGCTGCCCCGAACCCTAGCCGTAGCAGCAGCTCGCCCCCCCAGACCGCATCCATGGCCGCGCTGCACGTGCTCCTGCTCCTGCTGCTGTTGGGCGGCGTTGCCGGGGACGACGTGTCCGCGCT
Source organism: Hordeum marinum (assembly GCA_022496015.1). Taxonomy (NCBI): domain Eukaryota; kingdom Viridiplantae; phylum Streptophyta; class Magnoliopsida; order Poales; family Poaceae; genus Hordeum; species Hordeum marinum. Next base: position 109,735,809 of record CM039673.1, read on the forward strand.
GCTCGAGTTCAAGAAGGGCATCTCGGACCGGCGGCGGGACCCGGTGCTCGGATCCTGGTCGCGGCCGGAGACGCCCGAGGCCGGCGCCGGCGGGGACGCGTGCCCCGCCCGCTGGCGCGGCGTCGTGTGCGACGGCGGCGCCGTCGTCGCCGTCGCGCTCGACGGACTCGGCCTCGCCGGGGAGCTCAAGGTCGGCACGCTCGCCGGCATGCGCGGCCTGCAGAACCTCTCCCTCGCCGGCAACGCCTTCTCCGGCCGCCTGCCCCCCGCCATCGGCTACCTCTCCTCGCTGCGCCACCTCGACCTGTCCGGCAACCGCTTCTACGGGCCCATCCCCGGCCGCCTCGCCGACCTCTCCGGCCTCGTCCACCTCAACCTCTCCGGCAACAACTTCACCTCCGGCTTCCCCACCGACGGGATCCGGGAGCTGCAGAACCTGCGCCGCATCGACCTCCGCCGCAACTCCTTCTGGGGCAACGTCAGCGATCTGCTCGCCGAGCTCCGCAACGCCGAGCACATTGATCTCAGCGACAACCAGTTCACCGGGGCCGTCGATTTGGAGCTCGCCAGCCTGTCCAGCATCGGGAACACGGCCAGGTACATGAACCTCAGCCACAACAGGCTCGCCGGCGGCTTCTTCAGGAGCGAGACGGTGGGGGCGTTCAAGAACCTGGAGGTCCTTGATTTGAGCAACACCGGGATCGCCGGGATGGTGCCGAGGCTCGATTCGTGGTTCTCACTCTCGGTCTTCAGGGTGGCTGGTAATGGCCTCTTTGGGATGATGCCTGAGACGCTCCTGCATAATTCGATGCGGCTTCTCGAGGTTGATCTCAGCCGGAATGGCTTCTCAGGTATCCCACCCTTTTCCCAGTGAGTGAATCCATATGTTGTTGAATTGTCACGATCTACTAGTAGTATGAATCTTAACCCAGGTTGAAATAGTGGTGATCTTGGTTCCCTGCTCCTTGAACTTTGGATGCCTTGCCAATGTTGATGGCCAGTGAGCTCCCACAGTGTCGTACTACTTGGATCACAAGCACTGAGTTAGGTGCTGAGCATTGGTGGCATTCACAACGCAAATGTTTCTAATGCTGGCAAATTACTCGCGCACGGATAGATTCTTTGCTGCATCTTGAATCTGGGCATGTCTGTTTGCTTGCAGGATTCCGTGAGCATATCGAACATTTGGCTCTCGTGTGAATTTCGCCTGTCCTTTTCTGCCCAAAAATTTGTCGCGACGTGGAAAATCATGACATTTGCATTTGCATTTGCATGCAGATGACCAGCAACCGTTTGCTCGCATGCATTACTAGCCTATACCTTATTTTAACTTTATTTTTTGGTCTTTTTCGTGCGGTGGTTTACAAGATGTCATGCTAGCAATACATTTATATACAAGTGTGGAGTAGTATTAACCCCGAAAAAACTGATTGTCTCTTGCATGCTTAGGACAATTGTAATGTTGACAACTCCATTCCTTCCGTGCTAGACTTGTTCCTGGATCTATGCCAGCTAAGCAGCTACGAAGACTTTTCGCCAAAAAAAAAGTAGCTAGTATGACTTTATGCAATGTAATCTACTATTTCAGCGCTATCACAACAGATCATATGCTATTGCAAATATATAGGGACAGTTTTCGTGACTAGTGAGCATGCAATAGTTTGGAACTTTGAATAATTGATATATGTGTACATCTGTGATTGACTTGTGTGCCTTGTAATTTTGCAGGATCAGTGCCAGTTGTGAACTCCACGACTTTGAAAATGTTGAATCTCTCTTCAAATGTGCTATCAGGTTCATTACCAGCCACTGTTGGCAAGTGTATCTCAGTTGATCTGAGTGGGAACCTGCTTTCTGGGGAATTAGCTATTTTGCGTTCTTGGGATGGCATAGTGGAGGTGATTGACTTGAGTTCAAACAAGCTGGAGGGTAGCTACCCGAATGATGCCTCTCAGTTTCAGAACTTAGTTACCCTGAAGTTGCGGAACAATTCGTTGAAGGGATCTGTTCCTTCAGTGTTGGGAACCTATCAAAAGTTATCTTTCCTTGATCTCAGTCTGAATGCACTTGGGGGACCTGTTTCGCCTGTTTTTATTCTGTCACCTACTCTTACAGTGTTAAACCTTTCTGGAAACAACTTCTCTGGGACTATTCCATTTCAGATCCCTCATTCAACAGAGTCCATAATGCTATCTTCTCAACCTGCTCTCAAGATTGTTGATCTGTCCAGCAATTCTTTATCTGGTCAGTTGCCACCAGAAATTTCTAACTTGCAAAGACTTGAGTCCCTTACTCTTGCGCTGAACGAGTTGTCTGGCGAGATACCAGATGAGATAAACAAGCTTCAAGGATTGGAGTATCTTGATCTATCTCACAATCACTTCAGTGGCAGAATTCCTGACATGCCTCAGGCTGGTTTGAAGATGTTCAATGTATCTTACAATGATCTACGGGGAACTATTCCTAAAAGTCTTGAGAAGTTTCCCATGACTTGCTTTAGACCCGGAAATGACTTTCTAATTTTCCCAGATGGTCTGCCTTCTCCAAATGATGGCGATGGTGGACTTGTACAGAGTCAAGCGTCTCAATCTCATGGACATAAGGCTGGTGTTAAAGTTGCAGTCATAGTTGGCTGCATTGGAGGTGTCTTGCTCGTGATCTTCATAGCATTGGCAATATATGTGGTGAGGTCTCAAGAGCTTTGTGGAAGAAACGGATTTAGAGGCCACATAACTCTCAGAGATCTAAAGCTGGGGAAATTAAGCCGTCCAAATTTATTCAAGAGTCCAAAAGATAATGTCATTCCAACCAAGACAAGTTTCTCAAATGACCATCTCTTAACATCTGCAGCTCGATCAATGTCTGCTCAGAAAGAGCTATTGGCTGAGGCTGCTGTTGAATATGGATATGCGGATCCAAAGGAAGTCGTCGAACCTACAAGCTCTGGTGTGACCGAGACCTCAGCTGCAGCATCTGTTCAGGAGTCTTCTCCTCGGTCTGCGTTGCCATCATCACCGCATTTTCTTGATTCTAGATTCCATGAGGAACCTGTGACTTTTGAAGTGTATTCACCAGATCGGTTGGTTGGAGAATTGATTTTCCTAGACAACACTTTAGTTTTCACAGCTGAAGACCTGTCCCGTGCTCCAGCAGAGGTTCTTGGAAGGAGCAGTCATGGTACAACATACAAAGCAGCATTACAGAGTGGGCATGTCCTGACAGTGAAATGGCTGCGTGTTGGTCTTGTAAAGCATAAAAAGGAGTTCACCAAGGAGATAAAAAGGATTGGTACCATCAAGCATCCGAATATAATTTCTTGGAGAGCGTTCTATTGGGGACCAAAGGAGCAAGAAAGATTAATTATTTCTGACTATGTCAATGGCGACAGCTTGGCACTATACCTTTATGGTAACTATCTCATGCTCATTTCCTCAGCAACCTTTGGTATTATTCCTTGTTAGGCCAATATACTTTGCTTGCTTGCTTGCACTGAAATTTTTCACTCTCATCATCTCCAAAATTGTTATTGGTGTTATTTGTTCATATTATTGCATATGCGGCATGTAATTCCCAAGTCAGTTATTTCTGCAAACTGAACATTTTCTTCTGCAATTACTTGCTGAAAATATGGCCTTTGCCCCTATGCAGAGTCGACTCCTAGAAGATACTCGCGCCTGTCAGTCTGTCAAAGGCTCAAGATTGCAATTGATCTGGCTCGTTGCCTCCAGTTCCTACACCATGAGAAGGGCCTTCCTCATGGCAACCTAAAGCCCACTAATATATTCTTGACCGGTCCTGACCTGTCTCCGAAGCTGGTTGATTATTGCCTGCATCGGTTCACGACTCCAAGCGGTATTGCGGAGCAGATACTGAACTTAGGGGCATTGGGGTACCGAGCCCCAGAGCTGGCAAACACGGCCAAGCCTACGCCGTCGTTCAAGGGCGACGTGTACGCGTTTGGCGTGGTCGTGTTGGAGATGTTGACGCGGAAGAGCGCGGGGGACATCATCTCGGGCCAGTCGGGCGCGGTGGACCTGACGGACTGGGTTCAGATGTGCAACAGGGAAGGGCGGGGGACTGACTGCTTCGACCGGGACATCGCCGGGTTGGAAGAGTCTCCGAGGGTGATGGACGAGCTGCTCGCCATCTCCCTGCGGTGCATTCTTCCTGTAAATGAGAGGCCTAACATGAAGACTGTCTGCGACGATTTGTGCGCCATAACCGTGTGAGCCGCTTCCCCCTTTTTTCTTCTTCATCAGTTCACCAGTGTACATGTAACCGATTTTTCTTGTCGTGCCGTGCATCCCAAATCTTTTTTTCTGTGGGTTTTCCAGGGCCCTGTAGCCAGGGTTTGCTTGATTGGTGGTGACTCTTAGTGTAAAGAGAGGATTTGATCCCGTCCGTCCATCCATTGATTGATTGATATCATTGCCATCTTGTCTTCTCCGTCCTTCCCCGGCTGGGGGGCCAAACATGTTGTCAATTTGTGATGATCTGTGAAGTGCACAGCGTTGTCCATGTTACCCGGACACTGTTGCTGCTGCTGCAGCTGCATGTGTTGATCTTCTTCTCTTTCTTGTGTGAAGTGAAGAGAAGTGAATTGAAGTTACTCTGGTCTGGCTGGCCTTTGGGTTTTAAACATGGCACATGGTGCTTCTGGGGCGGCTACAGCTTGTGCCCTGATGCCTAGTGCCCTGTGTAGCAACCAAACTGGCGCGTGATTTATTGGCCTCTGCGGCGCTTCAATGTTTGCTGTGGAGAGACAGGCAGCGCCATGTTCTCTTCTCCTCCCAGGCCGGTGTGCTGCCTGATCAAACCGTCGAGAGCAGCCGCCCGGTGGTGCCGCCGTAGGTGCTCGGAACCGCCTCCGGAGATGTCGTCCTCGCGGGCTGAAATCGGCGGCCGGAATGATTTTGGATTGGGGGAGCAGAGGTGATATGGGTCGCGGGGCCTGGCATGAATGATTTTGCTTCAGAAATTTCAGAACGCCTGCTGCTGCGGCCCTCTGTCTGCGCACCACATGGGATGGGATGGGATGGGATGGGATGGGGTGGGATGGGGTGGGATGGACCGCGCGGATTCACTCGCCTGGTGATTGGCTGATCGCCGGCTTATTTTTCGCTCAAATTCGAATTCGTTGCGTGCGAAGGTTCGGCTGGATGGATGGATGGATTGATGGCCCTGTCGACGCAGAGGCAGAGGCCAAGATGATGACCATATGCCACGCCCACGCGCGTGCTGCGTCACCGTGAATGTTCCCTGTTGCGAGACGGACCGATTGCCTGCCGTCCGCCCGCCCACCCCGGTAAATGACGCCATGAATGCGGTCGGCGGCCGCGAGCACGCACGGCGGCGACCAACGGAGCACGTACCGCCACCACTCCTCCGCTGCTGGCATGCCATGCCATGCTAAGCTGCCACTGCCGAGAGCAGAGCGCGAGTCTGGGCTGGACACGAGCCCACCTGATCTGCTGCTGGTTGATGCCGAGAGCGTCTGACCCAAGCACATTTTCCTTGTAGCTCCGACGCCGTGCTTCTCCTTACCATGTACAGTAATGAACGGAACAGCATAAAAGTTGCAGACTTCACCGATGCAGCGGATACAACGAAGAATCAACAGCTGCTGCGAGCGCATATGGTGTTATACACACCACATGAATGTTCAGGTGTTTAAGTTCAATGTGTTTGTGCAGCTAAACAATGATGTGATGTTAACTGGGTTTCCTACATCACAGAACTAGAATCGCAAATGAACGAAAAGGGACCATTGAGACATAATGATAGGGATGATCCATGTATGTTGATGTTACTAGGACTAGTTATGGGACCGCTATTATGTAATGCAGGTCTACATGATTACAGCAAGTTTCCACGGAAAGGACCACTGTTGACACCAACATCTGCATTGGTTCGCTTGGTAAAAAAAAAATACTCCCTTCATTTCTAAATATAAGTTTTTTTTAGAGATTTTATTAGGGGATTATGTACGAAGCGAAATGAGTGAATCTACATTTCAAAGTATGTTCATACATATCCGTATGTAGTTTCCTAATAGAATCTTTAAAAAGACTTATATTTAAGAAAGGAGCGAGTATAATTCATTTTTTGTGCTATGTAGCCATTTCCTTTTACTATGATGCGTCGTGTCCCAAACTTAATGATTCTTTTCCACGTTTGAATTCTTAAGGTGTTCTTGAACAGTTTACATTTTTTTATCCCTAGATTCTCCTTGTTTGGAGAAAGAGTCACTCTCCACATAGCACAACCCAACACTCCAGCGTCATCCCTGCTAAGGCGACTCGGGCGGCACCCAATCCCTAGCCGTCGGGGCGTGCATTCCTTTCTCCCTTCCTCCGTAGCCGACGGTGGCGGCGGGGGACTCCCTTTCTCCCGTGTCTCAGGGGTAGTGTGGGCCCCCTACACGTGTGGAGGCGTGACCGATCTAGTGGAGCAGCGGCGGGGGCCGGCCTTGCCTCAGGTGACGGCAGCTGCAGGCGCGTCAGGCAACCCGGTCACGGGCGGTGGCATGCGGCGGCTGGCCTGGTTCGGGCGGTGGTGCAATGTGGTCGCCAACGGCGACTGCCTATGCTGTGGTGGCACACCATCTGGTTTCGTATGGACGACATCATAGAGGGCTGGTGGACTGCTCGGCCGCACTTTCGGTCAGATCTGCTCTAGCCGGTGAAGCCGACGGTGGTGGTCATCTCCTCCATTGGAGGTGGTCGGCCTGAGGTTGGGTGGTCTGATCTCGAGATCCGTCATCTAGTCCCGGCTGCGAATCGGGGGGACATAGTTACCGGTGAAAGCCGAGCCAACAACAGGCGATGGCGGCGTTCTGCGTTGTTACCTTGATGAAGGCATCATGTGTAACTAATGTCGACCCACTCGTGCTGCTTCGGGGGAAACCCTAGGATCTAGTTTTCCAGATTAGACGATGACAGTAGTACGGTGTCGTTTCTCTCTTGGGAACATCATTTGTGGAGCAACGCTGGAAGACAGATGCAGAAGGTGGAGTGGCTTCGTCTTGACCGGAGCTTCAGTGGAGATGTCAAGTCATGCCTGTCCGGCAGGTGCTACGTTGTGTCATGCCTATTCGGCAGGTGCTACGCACGATAGATCTTGCAGAGTCCTCGCGCGATGGCGTCGTTGGGCGCCGTGGTGGCGTCGACGGATGGTCGGGTTGGCAAGGATGATGCGGATCTCTTTCCTGAAGATGGGACAGCGGTTCGATGATGATGGCGTATTCTAAAACGTGTGCATGTGGTGCACACCTTAGGTGTGCTGCATCGGTTGTTGGTTCCAATATGTTATATGGATGGATCAATGACGACATCAGTTTTAGACATGGAGAGTGAGAGCACTTCACATTATTAAGTTTGTAGGTGTAAGTGGTGGCTTCGGGTGGCTTGATGTATGTTCGTGTCAGACCTTCGTGAAATAATCAATAAAAATGGATATATGCATCGATTGATGCAGCGACCGGGGTTTAACCTCCTTTTAAAAAACGTTTCTCCTTGTTTTGCTGCTGTGCACGATAGTTAAACTATGACGAGTTAAACATCATGTTGAAGGTTAAACATTCAATTTCGGTAAAAGAATTAAGTATACTCTATGAAGCATACTTCCAAACTTGTTCCATTCTCTGTAGCCATGTTAAGCTGTTCAGTACTCTGTCATCATCCAACACCTATATGTAGTGAGTATAATGCATAAAACCATCACTTTCACGTCATAGCTTTCGGAAAACCACCACTTTACAAAACGTGACACTTTGCACCGCACCGAAACAATTACAATAGCAAAAAACAACAAACAAAACTAATCTCATTTTGATGTGGTTGATCGTGCGTGGGCCGACAACGGTGATGGCGAGGCGCTAATAGGCTCGAGGCGAAGCGATTGGGCTGACCCTCACTCCCATCCCTCTCCCAAGTACTCCTCTCTCCCTCTTCTCTCTCTCATGGGCATGGCGGTGGTGGCGGTTTCGTTCCATCGGCGAGGGAGCGATGGGGGCTAGGTCTGGTTAACATAACCAATCACCTTTGTTGGTCGGTGTGGCAGGGGGCAGCCACGTCGAGGTAGAAGATTGTGCGGCCACAGGCATATTCATCCATCACAGAATTTTCATTGTCGCCACATTTGGAGCAAAATTCGTTGAACTACTGTCAAATGGTGCCAGTCCAGCCCTCGGTGAGCTGTGTCCCTCTCTCTAGTAGCAAATTTTGTTTGTGAAATTCTAGGGTTTCACATCTGGAAACAAGGGTTTGCTGGAATTCTATCAAATTTTTGTGTTAACTGAATCTTGTTGTGAACTTATGCAGTTAACTAAATATTGTTGCCTATCACTGAACCTAGGTGTTAACTGAAACTAGTTAACTGAATCTTGCTATTTGTGACTAAACGTAGTTGTTAACCGAATCCTTGTTGTTTGTTAGTGTACCTATAGCTAGGTGTTAATTCAAACTAGGTAACTGAATCTTGCTGTTTGTGACTGAACCTAGTTGTTAACTGAATCATTGATGTCTGTTAGTGTACCTAGGTGTTAACTGAAACTACTTAACTGAATCTTGTTGTTTGTGACCGAATCAAGTTGTTAAATCAATAATTGCTACGTTTGACTGAACCTAAGTGTTAAGTGAATCATTGGTGCCTGTCAGTGAACTTAGATTTTAAGTGAAACATTGCTGCATATCACTAAACCTAGGTGTTAAGTGAATGAATCCAGTTAACTGAATAAGTTCATAACAGATTCAATTAGCTGAATGAATGTAGTTAATAACTAGGTTCACAACAAGATTCAGCTAAGGGAATGAATTTAGTTAACTGAATGAATGCAGTTAACCGAATCAAATCACAACAAGATTAAGTTAACTAAATCTTTAATATTGTTACTGAATTTTCATGGCCTCTCATTCCAGAATTTTACAGTTTGCAAATGGTTAATTATTCTAGGGTTAGTTACTTCACTGATTGATAGATGTAGGTGAATTATTCATGTGGACTAAATGAAACTGACACTAAATGCCACTACTGAAATTTGTAGGGTGTTGTGCAGTGGGTACACGAGTTAATTTTGGGATGAGTGATGCAGTGGACAAGTTGACCAAAGAAGAAGTGGGTTAGTGTACATGAGTTAAGTGATTTGACTGATGTGAAGTGTTAGTAGGTGTGCTCAATTCAATGTTCAAACTGTGTTGATTAAAGGCAACAAGTGTCCCTAGCTAGGAGAGAAATTGCAATATTCAGACTTGCAATGTTTAGACTTTATTCAATCAAGCCATACTCATAGGAGAGAACTATAATAAGCTGATTGAAAAGGTTTGAGACTTAGATTGTATGAAATTTTATCTTTGCATTAGCACCTACAACACAACTATAATTCTTTGTATTGACACGTACAACACCATAATGAGCACAAAGATTTAGCTACTATGAGAACAAACATCCAGAAACAATGAGCACAAACATTTAGATAGATAGATACATATCATAGATAGATAGATATCATAGTAGCTAAGTTCAAAAACCATGACCATAGAAATTCACAAAACACACATAGTGATTCACTGCTGTAGAAACTAAGTTCAGAAACTAAGTTCTTCAGACTCTAAGTTCAGAAACTAAGTGGACCCATATTGTGGGGACCCCGACTCAAAAGTCAAAGTCTCCGAATGCACATGTACAATGATCACAAGATCAATGCTCACTTAATACACAAAGCCGAATAATCAAGAGTCTTATATCCATTACATACTGTCTTACACAAAAATTACCATTATATTCAAGTCTTACATAGATAGGGCCATGAAGACCAATCATCAGATAAACACTCGTAGCTAAAATCTTCAATGATAACTTGGACCCATGCCATTTGCCTTAACCCTACATGCATTCTGACGAGGAAAGCGTCCTAATTTGCATGGTCATCACCAAAGAACTCATCCTCAAATTTCTGTTCTTTCGTGCATATCCAATTAAATAACCAGGGACAAGACAATCAATACTTTTGAATGTACTCGCAAGCAACCCATGATTGAAAGCGAGATAACATGCAAGGCTTAATACTAAATTGGTATGTTTGAAGAAAGCTACCTTTTGAGTGCAACGACATGTCCTACCATTTTAGAAATCATGCATCAACATGTTATAGATATCCATATGAACATGTTACATATATCAATATAAACAGAGTATCTCAACTCTAGTTTCATCGTCTCGACAGACCATCTGTCATAGCTCAAGGTTTTCTTTCACATACCCAAGTTTTGTAAAATACTGGACGTAGTTTAAGCAGCACCACCCAACTGTCCTTGACCGTGGACATGGCTAATCGAATAGTTTGACACTCTACAGAGGTTTCACACTTTACCCACAAGACTTGGGAACCTTCGTGTCAATCCATGGTTTCCTACACATTAAGCACCCGAACAATACCTTTCCGTAGACGACACTAACATAGAGTCCGCACATTGGTACCTGGCTCTCGTGTTAAAGCCTCAAACCAGAGGACATATACATGCCTCAAGCAAGAGGAATAAAACATTTGGTCAACATCACAACTACATGAGGGGACTCAACGGTGTGCCCGGTGTCTGTAAAAATAGTCACAGTCATCCATTCCGGCATGACCCTGTATCAAGAGTGACCACGCCACTCCCGCCGCTAGCAATGCCGGCTCTTTAGTATCGAGCAAGGTAATCAATAAAGCACCTTCCCATATAGGGGTAGTATGGTTGTACATGTAAGGTTGGGAAAATCGACAAATCTTAAATCTAATCTCTTTTCAAAAACACACACTCAACTTGCCTCGGTAAACCACTTCTTTATCAAGTGGTTACCTAGCTCAACACCACCCACATGCATTAGTGGCACCCGATGAGGTTGTCGAAAGTCTTTGATAAAGATCACTTTGTTTTCATCGATGCATATACCCGTCCCACTTCCTTAGCCACTACTTAGCAACTTATCTTTATCAAGTGGCTAAGGAAACATGTATATGCATCGATGACTCATAGGCGAGCCAGGCCAAAACGACTGTGGATGGGCCAACCCAGAGGCAAGCCAGGCCTGGGCGAGCTAGGCGTGCGCTAGCTGGTTTTAAACCTAACAAGTGGGACCCAGTGGTAGCAAGAGAGAAGGGGAGCGAGCGAGAGAGAGAGGAAAATGACAGGCGTGCCCTGCGTGTTGATAACCCACAAGCATAGGGGATCACAATAGTCTTCACGGGTAGTATTTCACCCTGATTTATTGATTCGACACAAGGGGACCCGAAGAATATTTATCGGTCTTACCAGTTGAGTTGTCAATTCAACCACACCTCGGATATCTCTTTGCATAATAGTTTTAGTAGCACAACAAGTAATAGTAGTAACAGTAACAATGATAGCAGTAATTTTGTAGCAGTTATGATAGTAGTAGCAGCAGTAGTAACTTAGCAAGATTTAGTATATGTAAAGCGTAGGCACGTGGACCGGTGATGGATAATAATTTAGATGACATCAATCATGTAACAGTTACACACTAGGGCGACACATAACTATCTCCAATTCATCAATGTAATGTAGGCATGTATTTCGTATATAGTCATACGTGCTTGCGATAAGAACTTGTATGCCATATTTTGTCCTACCCTCTCATGGCAGCGGGGTCCTAATAAAAACTAAGCGTCCTTTTAATAGAGAACCAGAACAAAGCATTAACACATGGTGTATACATGAACTCCTCAAACTACGACAATCATCGGAAAGAATCCTAATCATTGCCACCTTGGGGTATGCGGACCATGACACGTAATAGGTGCATTCAACTTGTAAGATAGGATATAAATCACTATTGTATTCATGAAAACATAATTGGTTCAGATCTAAAATCATGGCACTTGGGCCCTAGTGAAAAGCATTAAGTATAACAACATCCATCTCAAACATAGTGGATACTAGGGATCAAGCCCTATCAAATTTACTCGATTACATGATCAATCTCATCCAATCTCATCAACGTCCAACAATTCTACAAAGGAATTATTCACTACCGGTGGTGAGCATCATGGCGGTGTTGATGAATAAGGGTTGGTGATGGCGAGGGTGACGAATCCCCCTCTCTGAAGCCCCAAACGAACTCTAGATCAGCCCTCCCGAGGAAGAACAGGAGGTGGCAGCAACACCGTTTCGTAAAACGCGATGAAATTTTCTCTCTGATTATTTTCTTCGAAGATGTGAATTTATAGGAATGGAATTAGGGTCAGGGGAGCCACGTGCGCCCCACAAGCTAACATGACGCACCTAGGGGGGTGGGTGCGCCTTGTTGGCTTGTGTCCCACAGGCAGCCCCCTCTCGTGGTTCTTCGCTCCATAATTCATTATGTATTCCCCAAAAAAATCACAAAAACTTTCGTCCAATTCTGGGAACTTTTATTTCTGCACAAAAATAAGACCAAGGTAGTTATGTTGAAAACAACGTCAATCCCGGTTAGTTTCATTCAAATCATGCAAATTAGAGTCTAAAACCAAAGAAAAAGTGTTTGTAAAAGTATATACATCTGAGATGTATCAACTCCCCCAAGCTTAACGCATTTCTTGTCCTCAAGCAATCCAGTTGATAAACTAAAAGTGATAGAGAAAACTTTTACAAACTCTTTTGTTCTCGTTGTTATACACATGCTTAGCTAGTGTTTAGCTTTTCAGCATACATCATAAATAACCATATCTATGTTAACAATTAAACATTATATTCACTCATGGGAATACATAACCAACTAGAGAGCAATAATAAGATATTTCACATGCCAACAATTTGTCAAAACAATCGTGATATAATATGACAATATGGTATGTCGCTAGCCTTTTCTGAGACCACAAAACATAAATGCATAGCACCTCTGAGGTTCAAGCAGCGACTAAACATTATAATTCAGGGTATAAAAGATCCAGTCATGCTCACATCCAACATTAACTAGACTCAATGCATATGAATGACAATAGTGCTCTCCAGTCTGGTGCTTTTAGTGAGAGGATGATGACTCAAGAATAACATAAAAGTAAATAGACATGCCCTTCGCAGAGGGAAGCATTGATTTGCAGAGGTGCTAAAGCTTTAGGTTTAAAATAGGATTGAAATTATAATTTGTGGGTGGTGCGATTTTCCTGTCAACATTACGACAAAGGTTTTCAACATCTTTCATGCTAAACACATTATTGGTGGTTCCCAAGGAGAATAGTGAAGTTTACTCCCATCCGCCACACATACACAAGGCATGGCTGACCGAATCGATGGATGCCCTCCAACATTTCAACTGTCCTGGGAGTTTTGTTTAATTATTTTCAATTTTGCAGGACTAGGCATCCTTTTTAACAGCCTCTCTCATGCAATGACAGCCGAATAAATGCCCATCTTGAGAATTACCCACTTAGCATGGAAGATACTAAACGCCCCGTTGCTCCATGAGTGGTACGAGCACACAAAATATATGTTTATATGAATATTAGAGGTGGCACATGCAAATTTACTTGGAGCGATAGGGTAATACCGTATATAGGTAGGTACGGTGAACTTCATGTGGAACAATTCAGGTTTAAGGATTTTGGATGCACAAGCAGTATTCCCGCTTAGTGCAGGTGAAGGCTAGCAATAGATTGAGAAGCGACTAGCTAGAGAGCAAAAATAGTCATAATCATGCATTGAGAGTAATTAACATTGAACACTAGGATGAGTAGGTTATGAACAATCTGAATTTAAACATCATGAAGGCTGCATTGGTTTTGAGTCAACTACATGTTTGCACATGGACCAAGTCAAGCCGCTCGAATTACTCAGAGGAAAATACCATACTACCATACCACATCATAACCATTTTAATGCATGTTGACGCATAAGATAAATTATTATTCACTCCTAGTTATTTAAGCATGGCATGAGAAACTATAATTTCTAATTGTCATCATAAACATGTTCACTCCTAAGATAATGAATCGAGAGCGAACGACCTAAACATATTTACAAAAACGGAAAACAAGAAGAGTCCATATGAGCTTCCTTTACCATGATCATTTCATTAAATATCGTCATTATTGCCTTTCACTTGCATGGACGAATGATGTGATAATAATAGTGCAAGAGTGATGTGGACTAAGCTGTAATCTGCAGTTTTATATAAAGGAGAAGACGAGGTAATATTGGCTCTATGTGAGATCAACAATAATGCATATAAGAGGCACTCAACATTTTCATCGTGGTCTTCTCCTTTCAATGACTCAATCAAAATAATTTTTTTTTAGAGAAACACACTAAAATATTTTTGGAGTTTTTGGTTTTCTCAAGAAAGCAAATAAACAAAGGTAAAACAAGAACGAGAAAAATATTTACACGTGAAAGTTTCCAGCATGCAAAGGAAATCTTTTTGGGGGTTCTTCTAATACTACAACTAATTAAATGGGAAAGAAAAACCGAAAAGAAATGAGAAATATTTTTGGATTTTTGATGTTTTTCAAACACATAAGAAGGCGGAAAAATAAACCCAACACGGATATACAATGAAAAGGATGAACACCGACAATTTGTATGAACTGTGTGAACATTAATGTAGTGTCGGCGATAAATACGTACTCCCCCAAGCTTAGTCGTTGCCTAGCTTGGTTATCACTACTACCGGTCTGGATAATAGTTGAAGTGGTAGCTTGTGGAGGTATTCCGTGCCGCCTCCTCAGCCAAGTGAGTGGCCTTTACTGCAGAGTTGTACTCTTACACCTTGTCCTCGAGAACATAGTATCTTTGTTTAGTCTGAAAATCAAAGAGAGCAAACACATGCAACATAACAGAAACATGCTTATATTTATAAAATGTTAGGTTGCACTCATAACCCCTAGCGCTGTCCATAATAAAGTCTCGATGACGCATGGCTTCAAAGTCTAAATATCTCTTAGGTAACATAGGGTCATTTGGTTGAGGTGCATCTCTTAGTTTTGTAGCTACGCGGGCGGCATAATTTCCTCCATAGTTTGGCAGCCTCCGGGCAACAATTGCATGGAGGTTATAATGTTTTTCACCAGTCAGTGCAGTGTGAATAAGGCTCAAATCAGGAGCGCACAGTGCATTGTAATCTTGTTTATCTACCACACATTTCCCATTAAACAACGCAAAGTAATGAATAGAGGGAAAATAAATACTTTTTATTCTAGCTTGTGTCACTCCTCAATCCTCTCCAACGCAAAGACTTTCAAGGAACAAATTATAATCAGATGTTTGTGGTTTTTCTAGCGAGCCCCATTATGGAAGTTTGCATGCATCACAAAATTCTTCTAGAGTCATACTAATATATCTATCATAAATATTAAACAACACTCTAGAAGTATAGTGATGATATCGAAATCCATGTGTGAATGAACAGGTAAGATTGTATTGTTGAACACACTTAGCTGCAAGGAAGGCGGTGATGCCGGCATTTTAAATGCACTGACCAAATTCCTCTTTAATAC
This sequence comes from Hordeum marinum, assembly GCA_022496015.1. Lineage (NCBI taxonomy): Eukaryota > Viridiplantae > Streptophyta > Magnoliopsida > Poales > Poaceae > Hordeum > Hordeum marinum. Next base: position 109,751,278 of record CM039673.1, read on the forward strand.
ATGCACCTCCCATGAACTCATCGCATGGCCAACGACATGATTTAGCGTCGACCATGACTATCAGGCTTGTTCTGGGCTCAACATAAGCTTGTCGTACCAAGCCCTCGGTTGATGACTCACCCGAAAAAATGCCTTCTTGAAGAACTCCTCCTAAGGAAATTCATTTCTCTAAGCACAAATTTTTCAATGAGGATTTGCATATCCGCAACAATAAGAATATCATATTTCTTCTTGACAGTAGGAAGAGGAAATTTAAAACCTCCAATGATGATTGTGGCACTTGGCTCAATGACATTAATATTATTAGCCAAACTTTGCTTCTTCGGAAAATGCACGGTATGTTGTTTGCCATTGACGTGAAAAGTGACATTACTTTTGTTGCAATCAATAACAACCCCTACAGTATTTAAAAAGGGTCTACCAAAGGATAATCGACATGTTGTCGTCCTCGGGCATCTCAAGAATAATGAAGTCTGTTAAGATAGTAACATTTGCAACCAAGACAGGAACATCCTCACAAATTCCAATAGGTATAGCAGTAGATTTATCAGCCATTTGCAAATATATCTCAGTGGGTGTGAGCTTATTAAACCAAGTCTTTAATATAGAGAGAAAGGCATAACACTAACACCGGCTCCTAAATCACATAAAGCGGTTTTAATATAACTTTGCTTAATGGAGCAAGGTATTGTGGGTATACCTGGATCTCCCAACTTCTTAGGCACTACACCATAAAAATAATAATTAGCAAGCACAGTAGCAATTTGAGTTTCAGGTATTTTTCTTTTGTTGGTAATAATATCCTTCATATACTTATCATACAAAGGCATTTTCAAAATATCAGTCAAGCGAGTGCGCAAAAGGACAAGTGTAATAATTTCAGCAAATCGTTCAAACTCCTCATCGTCCTTACTCTTAGAAGGCTTAGGAGGGAAGGACATGGGGCTTTGAACCCATGGCTCTCTTTCCTTACCATGTTTTCTAGCAACGAAGTCTTTCTTCTCATAACGTTTGTTTTTGGTATTTGGGTTATCAAGATCTTCAACATGTTCTATTTCCACATAATTATCACGTTCTTTATTATTATCTAGCTGAGCCTCTACATGAACATCATCATTATTTTTGTCATTCTCATTATCACTAGGTGTATGTTCACTATCAGATTGTGCCTCAGCATCAGAAATAGAAACATCATTATCTTTTTCAGCAGGTTTTTCTATAACAGGTTCACTAGAAGCATGCAAAAGCCTATCGTTTTTCTTTTTCTTCTTCTTCTTAGATGGACTAGGTGCATTATCACTAGTTCTCTGATAGGATGACCTTCAGGATAAAGAGGTTCCTGTGTCATTCTTGCTCCTCTAGTCATTACTCTAAGAACACGATCATTCATGTTCTCATTTAATTCAGCAAGCAAATCCTTTTTTGACTTAGCAACTTGGTCTAGTTGAGTATAAACCATAGAAGCATGTTTACCAAACCCTTAACATCGTTAGCAATTCTAACATCAAGTCACTCAAGCGATCTATCATCATGGCATTATGTCTTAAGTGGTCTTTGACATAGTTAGTGAAATGTTCTTGCTTAAAAATGTAATTACAAATTCATCCATGGATTGACTAGGAGTCTCAGTATAAGGTATATCATTTTCATTAAAGGCACAGAGAGATTTTACCTCTACTACCCATGTCAGAGTGTCAAGTCCATGCATTTCTTCGATAGGTGGGAAATTCTTGACATCTTCAGATTTAATACCTTTTTCCTTCATTGTTCTTTTGGCTTCTTGCATATCTTCAGGACCGAGTAATAGAATACCTCTCTTCTTTTGAATAGGTTCTGGCGGTAGCTCAGAAAGTGTCCAGTTATCATCATTTTGCAATATATTATTCAATAATTATTCAACTTGCCCCAATATTCCTTTCCCTAAAAACACAATCAAAACAACTATCTAGGTAGTCCCTAGAAGCCTAGGTTAGTCCATTATAAAAGATGTCAAGTATCTCATTCTTCTTGAGAGGATGATCAGGTAAATCTCTTACTAACTGGATAAGCCTCCCCCAAGCTTGAGGGAGATTCTCTTATTCACTTTGCACAAAGTTAAATATTTGCTGTAAAGCATCTTGTTTCTTATGAGCAGGACAATATTTTTCAGAGAAGTAATATATCATATCCTGGGGGCTGTGCACACAACGAGGAGCAAGAGTGAGGAACCATTCCTTAGACTCACCTTTTAGTAAGAAAGGAAAAAGCTTAAGGATACAATAGTAGCACACCTTTTCCTCATTAGTAAATAAAGCAACAATATCATTCAGTTTAGTGAGATGTCCAAAAATAGTTTCAGTTTCATACCCATGGAAAGGATCAGATTCTACTATAGGATTAACTTGGGATCTATAGAGAACTCATAATCCTTATCAGTAACAAATATAGGAGAAGCAGAAAATTTAGGATCATATTTCATTTTCTCCATCATAGTTTTTTCTTTCAGTTTGCATAGTAGTTTCTTCAAACCATCTCTATCTTACAAGCAAAAAAGTTCCTAGCTAGCTCTCCATCCATAACATAACCCTCAGGTACATCAGGAAATTCATATATATTAGGAGAGCGAGGTGTAATAGGTGATTCAAAATCTTCATCAGTTTCAGCATTTTCACGATCTCTAGCTTTATCAATGTGAGCATCAAGTAATTCATTCAATGGCACATTTTCATTTTCATCAAGTGTAGCAGTAGCATCATCATTAATTTCATAAGTAGCTTCATCAAGTTCATGCGACATATCAAAATGAGCAACAAACGATGCTGTTATAAGCTGATTCGAAATAGTAGGTGAATCAAAAACAAAGCTAGATGGCAATTCCTTACCTGCTCTCGTACGAGAGGGGATGATCTTGGTTCGAGTATCTTTCAGATTCTTCATAGTAGAAATTGGATATCCTCAAGTTAATATATCAAATATATCTATCCTCCCCGGCAATGACGTGAGAAAAATGTCTTGATAACCCACAAGTATAGGGGATCACAACAGTCTTTGCGGGTAGTATTTCACCCTAATTTATTGATTCGACACAAGGGAAGCCAACGAATATTTATTGGCCTTAGTAGTTGAGTTGTCAATTCAAACACACTTGGGATATCTCTCTGCAACAAAGCTTTAGTAGCACAACAAGTAATAGTGGTAACAGTAACAATAATAGTGACAATAGTAGTTTTGTAGCAGTTGTGACAGTAGCAACAACAATAGTAACTTAGCAAGATTCAGTATATGTAAAGCATAGGCACATGGACCGGTGATGGATAATGATTTATATGATTTCAATCATGTAACAATTACACACTAGGGCGATAGAGAACTAGCCCCAATTCATCAATGTAATTTAGACATGTATTTCATATATAGTCATACGTGCTTGTGATAAGAACTTGTATGATATCTTTTGTCCTATCCTCCCGTGGCAGTGGGATCCTAATGGAACTATGGTATATTATGGCCTCCTTTTAATAGAGAACCGGAACAAAGCATTATCACAAGGTGAATACATGAACTCCTCAAACTACGGCAATCACCGGAAAGAATCCCAATTATTGTCACCTTGGGGTATGCGGATCATGGCACATAATAGGTGCATAAAACTTGCAAGATAGGTGCTGAATCACTCTTATATTCATGAAAACAAAATAGGTTCAGATATGAAATCATGGCACTCGGGCCTAGTGACAGCGTTAAGCATAACAAAGTCATAGCAACATCAATCTCAAAACATAGTGGATACTAGGGTTCAAGCCCTATAAATTAACTCAATTACATGATCAATCTCATCCAATCCCATCACCGTCTAGCAAGCGTACAAGAGAATTACTCACTCCCAGTGGTGAGCATCATGGTGGTGCTGATGAAGAAGGGTTGGTGATGACGACATCGATGAATCCCCCTCTCCGGAGCCCCAAACGGACTCTAGATCAGCTCACCTGAGGAAGAACAAGAGGTGGCGGCGGCCCCGTCTCATAAATTGCATTGAAATATTCTCTTTGATCATTTTCTTCGAAGATGTGAATTTATAGGATTGGAATTAGGATTGAGGGAGCCACGTGCCCCCCACAAGCTAACAGGGCGCACCGAGGGGGTGGGCGTGCCCTCTTGGATTGTGGCCCATAGGCAGCCCCCCGCCGAAGGTTCTTCGCTCCATAATTCATTATATATTCCACAAAAAATTCAAAAGAGTTTTGTCCAATTCTGTGAACTTTTATTTCTGCACAAAAATAACACCAAGGTAGTTCTGCTGAAAACAACGTCAGTCCGGGTTAGTTTCATTCAAATCGTGCAAATTAGAGTCCAAAACTAGAGCAAAAGTGTTTGGAAAAATAGATACATTTGAGACGTATCACCTATCTTCCCCAACCTCATGATAGGGAGGCCGAGGTGCTCACCATCAATGATACGGGCCATGGGGGAGGGAACGAAGGGCACCGGTAGACTCAGGGGAGAGCCGCCATTCGAGGGGTGCTGGAGTTGGCATCGGGATGCCTTGGTTCACCGGCGATAGAGAAGTACGGAAGAGGAGCCTTGGGCGAGCTCGAAGCCGGCGTCCTATGCCTCCAGAAGAAGGGGAGGATTGGGGAAAGCATCAGTGGTGAGTTGCGGTTCCAGAGGGAGAGAAATGGGGGCCGAAGGATATCCTTACCCCGAGATCGACGGCAAGCCAAACCGGTGGAGCTTCGATCGATCCCGAGCTTTGGGGATTTCAGAGGGGCTTTGATTGTGATAATCCCCAAGTGCAAGGAATCATCATAGCACTTTCCAAAGATGGAAGTGATAAGTATGGAGTGTCGAATGCAGAAGGAGCTAAAGGTAAGATCGATATTCTCTCAAGTCCTATTTGCCACCGATACGACTCTGTGTACACCAAATGTTTGCTTCTATCTACAAACGAGAAATAAAATTACATTGTGGGTATATAGAGGATAGATTTGCATGATATTGGAGAACTAAAATATGAAAATAGTTGCTAGATAAATGAAGTTTGAATATATTACAATATATTACAAATAGCGAGCGTGGAATAATGATGGTATGGTGTGCGAAATTGTCCTAGGCAATTGATAACAAGATCGGTAATCATTCTTGCAATTTTATATGTGGAAGAGGCATGGGCTAACATAATTTCCATACTTGGATCATATAAACTTATGATTGGATCTATCAAGCATCCGTGAGTACTAGAAATCATTAAGGTAAACCAACCATAGCATTAAACACCGAGTCCCCCTTACTCCCATACGCAACAATCCCCTTACTCGGTTGTAAGCTTCTGTCACTCTAGCCCCCCACTCTAAGAGAATCATGAACATATTGCAACACACTATAGTGATAATTCCCTCATGTGTGCACATAACGGAGGGCACCATAGGAAAACACCAAAATAAAACATACACTCAAACCAATCAAGATCATCAATCAACCCAAAGGACAACATAAATCTACTCAAACATCATAAGATGGCAACACATCAGCGAGTAATAATCTGTGGCATGAAACACCATGTTCAAGTAGGGGATGACAACAGGGTGCGGGAGAGTGGACCGCCATAGATAGATGAGGGAAGGTGATGGAGACGGTGATGTTGATGAAGACAATCGCCGCGGCGATGGTTTCCCCGACGGCACTCCAGCACCACCGGAAGAGATGGGGATAGAGTCTCCCCTTTAGGTCTTCCTCCTCCATGGCCTCTTCAAAGATGGGAGAGGTTCTCCCCTTTGGTCCTTGGCCTTCATGGCTCCCGGAGGGGTGAGAACCCCTCTGAGATTGGATTTCTCTCTGTGTGTTTCTCTGCTGTTTTCGCTACTGTTTTCTCTCCAAATTGCTTTTTCGTCGATACGAAGAGTTCCGGTGGAGAGGCGGAGAGGCTCTCCTAATTTCTGAGGGTTTCTTTATTTATAGGATTTTTTGGCATTGGAATCACGCTAAATGGAGTTACGAGGGGCCCACAAGCTATCAACACACCTTGACCCCCTGGGTGCGCCCTATTGGCTTGTGGCCAACATCCCTATGGTGGTTCTTTTCTCCAATGTTTCTCATGTGTTCCTGAAAAAATCACCAAAATTTTTCAGGCGATTTCGAGAACTTTCATTTTCTGCACAAAAAACCCGACACCACGGTAATTCTGCTGAAAACAACGTTAGTCCGGGTTAGTTCTAATTAAATCATAAAAAGTGCATCAAAGCCATATAAAAGTATTGTAAACATAGGTGAATATGGCACGAATACTTCATAAATTATCGATACATTGGAGATGTATCTGTATCCTCAAGCTTAATTCATGTTCGTCCTCGAGTAGGTAAATGATAAAAGAAATAATTTATGAAGTGTGAATGCTAGCATACTCAACTATCATTTAGTCTTCCATGATTGCTGACACTCAAAGCATATTTTTAGAACAAGCAGTTTCAGTCAAACACATAGGAAAATAGGGGCTTAATATTCTGCGTCCCAACTTGTTTATCTCACGGATATGTCAACAATAATGAATCATTATAACCTATATCCAACTAGATATATGTGCCTGGATCTTTCCCCACCACATGATGCTTGACAACTAAAGAATTAATATATTGGAATAGGGATCAAAATTATTGACTCCTGCATAAAAGCAAATATAAAAAAGTAAAAGATATGTCCTTCGCAGAGGGAAGCAGAGGTTGTCATGCTCTTTTTATTTTTGGATGTGCAATCTCTTAATGAAAAGGAACCTCAATTTATATTGCCCCTTATGGTAGCAACATTTAGTAATAAGTTCGTCGCTTTTATTTCTTCACCATCACAAGTTCGTACAAAGCTCATTTCCCTTACAATAAAAGATCATACATATTTAGGAGCAAATTTTATTGCTTGTTTGCACCAATGACAACTTACTTGAAGGATCTTATTCAATCCATAGGTAGATATGGTGGACTCTATGGCCAATAAATTGGTTTAGGAGTTTTTGGATGCACAAGTAGTATCTCTACTTAGTACAAATTTTTGGCTAGCAAAAGATCCTAAGAAAGTCCCACATGTTAGAGGATCCATGACAATATAACTACTATGTGTGTTTAAGCAAACATAACCATTATGTTGTCTTCCTTGTCCAATGTCAACTACTTGATCTAGTTTGAAAATAATAAACAGGGGCTCACAATCATAGAAGATGTCCAAAATAGTATATTTATATGTGAAATCTCTCTTCCTTCAATATTATTTCATGAATTGTTCAAGTGACCAATACTATATTTGCTAACCTCCAATAAATTTTATTGTGTATACTCTTAGTATGTGAATTCACTACTCCCCATGGGATAAGCATATAAAGCATATATAATTTCACATTTTATGACATTCAATTCATTCAACATTTTCTCTTAGGACATAAGTGAAGCACAAGAGTGATCATAAAACTACTCTAAAAAAATATATAAGTGAAGTTCATAGAGCATTCTATAATGAATATAGAGAGACCAATATCCAAGATCAAAGTATATAAGTGAAGCACACGACGCATTCGATAAAGCCATACTCAAAATATTTAAGTGAAGCGCATGAAGCATTCTATAAAGCCATACTAAAAAGATTTAAGTGAAGAGCATGAAGCATTCTATAAATAATCCAAGGATTATCTCATAAAAACATGGTGCATAAAATAAAAAATAAAAATAAACACAAAATATTCTTCGAGAATAGCACATGTGAATGAATAAAAAGTTATGATCATCATAGGCTAACTGATATTGTTGACAGAGAAAGGTGGGATGCGTAGCATCCCCAAGATTAGATGCTTGAGACTTATTAAAATATTGACTTGGGGAGCCTTTGGCATCCCCGAGCTTGAGATTTTGTATCTTATTCAATCTTGTCATATCCTGATTTCACCTAAGTCTCAAAAACTTCATCCACATAAAACTTGAAAAGAACTTGCGAGATAGGTTACATATAAACATAAATCAACACTTGAAGTACTGAAAATACAAGTTGCATAATAATTTTCATGTACTATATACTATCATTTCCATAATTTATATCTACCAATATAAGCCATGAAAACTCTAGGATATGTAGATAACAAAACTATGACATCAATCTGTCCAGACAGAACAATCTGTAGCAATTCATTTATAAAGTGTACTTCTGTTACTCAACAAATTCGGAAAATTTAGGAAAATCTTAATAATTTGTATGAATGTACTGTGTAAGAAATTCAGAAACTTTCCATGTTCTAGTAAAATATGAAAATTCAAACACTACAGCAAATGTTTCTGTTTTTACACAGCCACACATCAAACATGCAATTGAGACATCTTAAGACAATTCTTGGAAACTTTTATTGAAAAACATGATTATTTATAACATATAACAGATAACAACAAAATAAGATGATGATCCAAGCAAAACACATATTATGTGACGAATAAAAATATAGCTCCAAGTAAGGTATATCGATAGTGTTAGACGAAAGAGGCGATGCCTTCCGGGCCATCTCCAATCTTGGACACTTGAGTCTTCCACCTTGGGGGTTCCTTGGACATCCCCAAGCTTTGGGTATTGATGCTCCTTAGTCTCCTCATATCGGTATCTCACCCAAAACTTGAAAACTTCAATCACCCAAAACTCAACAAAACCTTCGTGAGATCCGTTAGTATAGTAAACATATCAAATACTTTAGGTACAGTTCTAAATTAAATGTTATTTTATTATTGCATAAGGTACTGTATTCTAACTTCCACATGGCTTATACCCCCCGATACAATCCATAGCATCATCAAAACAAGCAAACTATGCAAGCAAAAAATATAATATGTCTAAAATAGAACAATTTGTAAAGATGTGCAAAGAAACTATACTTCTGTAACTATAAGAATTATGAAAAATTATGAAAGCCTGAATAATTTGTATAGACATATTGTGTAAAGAATTCATATTAGAAAAACGTTCTAGTAAAATCTTAGAAATTCTGCACTCTACGCTAAAGTTTTTGTTTTTTGCATCGTATCAATTCTACTCATCTTGTGAGTCATCCCAAAGGCTTTACTTGGCATGAACACTAATTTAAACATAAAAACACAATAACTACCGAGTCAATAATCATGTTATCATACACAAACAGAAAGTAAAAAAGCAAAAATAAAGATAACTATTGGGTTGTCTTGCAACTAGCGCTATTGTTTTACGCCCTTAGCTAATCATGACGATTTCAACGAAGCTCACATAAAGATATATGTAAACAAATAAAAGATAAATAAATTGAAGCAAGGTATTTTTGGTATTTTTGGTTTATTGATCTGAAAAGATATTATGGAAAGTAGACCCGGGGGCCATAGGTTTCACTAGAGGCTTCTCTCTTGAAGGAAAATATCACGGTGGGTAAACAAATTACTGTCAAGCAATTGATAGAAAAGAGAATAATCATGTAGATATCCAAGGCAATGATCATTCATATAGGCGTCATGTCTGTGTCAAGTAGACCGAAATGATTCTGCATCTACTACTATTACTCCACACATCGACCGACTCCTGCCTGCATCTAGAGTATTAAGTTCATAAAGAACAGAGCAACACATTAAGTAAGATGACATGATGTAGAGGGATAAACTCAAGCAATATGATGAAAACCCCATCCTTTAACCCTTGGTGGCAACAATACAATACGTGCCTCGCTACCCCTACTTTGTCACTAGGTGAGGACACCGCAAGATTGAACCCAAAACTAAGCACTTCTCCCATTCCAAGAATTACCAATCTAGTTGGCTAAACCAAACCAATAACTCAAAGAGACATGCAAACATAAGAAATCATGCATAAAAGAATTCAGAAGAGATTCAAATAAGATTCATGTATAATCTGAACATAAACTCACAATTCATCGGATCTTGACAAACACACCACAAAAGAGTATTACATCGGATAGATCTCCATGAAGATCATGAATAACATGGTATTCAAGATCAAAGAGAGAGAAGAAGCCATCTAGCTACTAGCTATGGACCTGTAGGTCTGTGGTGGACTACTCACGCATCATCATAGGGGCAATGGTGTTGATGTAGATGCCCTCCGTGATCGATTCCCCCTCTGGCAGATTACTGGAGAAGGTCCCAAGATTGGATCTCTTGGGAACAGAGGCTTCTTGCGGCGCAAAAGTATTTGTGTGGCTTGTTGTGATGATGGGGGAATATTTGGGTATTTATAGGCCAACAAATAGAGTTAGGAGACCTGCCAGGAGATGGCAAGCCTCCTAGGCGCAGTCAGGGGGGTGACCATGCCTACAGGGCTTGCCACCTCCTGGCAAGTGCCCCGGCGTGCACTCCAATCTTGGTGGATCCGTTTCCTTCCAAAAAAAATCTTTCCGAAGAGTTTATTCTGTTTGGACTCCGTTTAATATTCCATATCTGCAAAACTCAAAAACAAGGAAAAATGGAAACTGGCACTGGGCTCTAGATTAATAGGTTAGTCCCAAAAGTAATATAAAATAGCATATTAATGCATATAAAACGTCCAAAACAGATAATATAATAGGATATAAAAAAATTATAGATACGTTGGAGACGTGTCAATAAGCAGGTGGCGTGGTGACACGCCCGCGTGCGCGCCGGCCACACGCCATGTCCACTGGCGCCAAGAGGACGAAGACCCTCCTGCCCCCAATGGGCTGGGCCGACCAGATGGGCCGCCAGGTAGTCATTCTGCTCCTTTTTCTATTTTTTCTCATTATCTAATTTTGTATTTTTGTTTTGATTTGTTTGCAATATCAAATCATTTTATACAATTCTGAAATTTTTTTTGTGGCATTTTATAATACATCCAAAGCCACATAATACTTTCATAATTATTGGGGCTATTAAAATTATATATAGCATTTTATAGCTCGAATTCAATTAGTTTTTGTTTTAATCCAGTAAACCAACATGACGATAAAAACATGTGTCGCCTCTGGTTGATGTTACCCTTAACCAAAAATGATGAACATTTTTAAAACCCACTTTGGTTCATTTAAAATTATTTTGGTTGAACCTATTTGAATTCAAATTGCGCTAGGGCTTTGATCATCCGCATTTCAAGTTTAAAAATAATTTAAACATGATTACATGTTGATGAATGCAATGAAAGGAAATGGATACCTAGTGCCATGACAACTCATGCCCACTAAACAACAATCTCGTCCCGAGATTCAAGCGTAGGGAAAGAGGACATAGGGGACACAAACACACACAATCTTCACAATCCAATTGCCCTTCTCGAAGATGTGAATCATTGCATCATGTTGATCTTGACATATTTGCCTTCGAGATCTTCATCCAACACAATGACCATGGAAAAAGGAAAGCTCTACAAGAATCGATCTTCTCGAAGATCGAGCAACTCATGATGAACTCATGGAATGGGACGTAAAAACGTCTCTTGAGATGAGACTCAAAACAGAAAACGGGAACGATGGAATGAAGCAGATAACGAAGGTTCAATTGGTAGGTAACAATTCCATGCGTAATACAGATGGTGAATGGGTTTCAAAGTAGCGAGGAAATAATTGACATGATTCCATAATAGGGCACCTTAGGGAAGGTGACTCGTAGTGTTATTCGCTTAATTGGCAAAAAGAAATACTTTTGATTCAGAGATCATTGAAACTCCTCATACCAGCCTAAGGCAATTCACAAATGATCACTTGAAGGATTTCAAAAGAATGGCATACTTAGATCGGAAAGGAAACTAGAGTTATAGAACAACCCGGCAACGGAAAGCATATTCCAATTGATACCGAAAATATAACCCAGTGTGTGAGTGTGCTCTCAAGAACTTGAGCATTTCCATATTCATTAGAGTTTTACCAACATCCATGCCAAGGTTCCTGGTGACACATCATACTACCATGATGAATAACAATGGAGGATGCGGATGCAAAGGAAGATAACATTTTCTCATATTTCACCTTAGGTATGCCAAGGAAGCAAAAATCTAGATGATCGACCGAGAGACATTTAGCACTCCGATTCTACTGTTCTCCTTGATGTACTAGCATAACCAAAAATGACGTTTGGATGTAGAACATCAAGTATAGGTTGGATTTTGGGAGCATGAAAATGTCCATGAGGATCAATTTCTAAAAATAAGTCATACAAAGTCCTCATGGGAAAGTGGCTAATGTTACTGATACAAGATATTACAACAATAGTGTTTCCGGCTAGTGTGTTAGCCACAACATCACTGTAGCACTTACATTGAGACCAATATTATAATTCTTGGGAAACGTCGCCACCATTATATCTGCCTGAGATTCAGATCTGGTTGGTGTAGGGATACTCCAGACTCAGCGGGTCTAAAAGAGAAAGTTTGCAACACAAGTCGACGAGATGACGTTGCGAGATTCTCAAGAAATGAACTACGAGAGTCAACTCCAAAACATGAGCTGGATTGCAGGGCACACGTGAACACATTGTTCAAGGCAAATGTGGTCATATGGAGACCTTACAAGAAAACACCACCGAGTTCTGGGTGGAACCATCATTGCGGATAGCGAAGCCTGATGCAAGTCCGTATGGGCCCCTTCAGGAATAGCACATAACTTCTTTTCCCTGAACAAGTCAATCAGTGGCTTGGTGTGCTAGGAATACATATGGGTTGGAGTTTTCAAAGCTAACAAACCATAGCATACTTCGCACATGCATGACTAACTTGAGATGATTCCATAGGAAGCAAAATAAACTTTCTCGAATTCGTGGCAACAACTTGCATCAAATACACATGAACTTTGAGTAGGTCACTTCTTACACCTAACATATACCTCATGTATTGGACACGAACATATTGCCTACAAAGTTTCCAACACTAGCTTTATGTTCATCATGAGTCATGGAGTAGACGAGCATGTTGTCGATGAGCTCAACAACAATTCATCGAGATATCCAAATGGATGGAATTCCACAACTATGAGAACAAGGTGATAGCATTGGTCAGGCCAAAAGATATAATGGTGTATGCTCGAGGAATATCCACGAGTAATACAATATTAGGAAAATCTTTGGTTGTGATTTTGATTTGACGATAGACCAACTCAAATCAATTGTTGGATAAGACGATAGATGCATCAATTTATCACAAGGATCCACCGAGGAAGGTATCATCTTTCTTTGACACACACACAAAAACACAAAAGATATCCCTTTGACGTGAGCTAAATTAGATCAAGTGTTTATCTTCCAACTCTCCAAGTTGTTGTTTATCTTAACCAACTAACTCAGGGTATCCAACAGAGTGTCTTGGAGAAGGGGTGGTTTATATAAAAACCATCTTGATCATGAACTCAACATAACGGTCAAGGAACACCTTGGTAATACTTCTGAAAACATATTCGGAAATCACGATCCATCGATATGTTATTAAGCTCGAGAACAATCTCGCTTTTCAGGGCAAGATGATATGATCAGCAGAGCGAAGGGTTGACACAATCCTAACTCACTAATCGAAGGGTGCACCATGAAAGATGGACCAGGTAGAATAGCCAATCTTAGGATGACGACCCAATAACCATCACACTAAGAATGATATTAATGTCCATTAACTACCAAACAACAAAGTTGCTAGGAGTATTGATTGCACACATCACGATTCACTTGTCGGTATTCTGGTTACAAACAACACAGAGACCGAGGAATGAATGATGATGGCGTGAAGTATCATTGTACCAAGAAGTCATAGGAGGTGGTGCAATTTCCATGACAATCCTGACTTAAAGGGGGTGATACTTCGAGGTAGAACAAAGCAAACGTTGGATTGGCATTTGATCTACGGAATAGAACTACTTTGACCAAATCCAAGAAATGGATGAGGTGCTGGAGTTTGTTTCTCCTAGTCATTCCAAAATAGAATGACTTGACACACCACAATAATAATAGGCATCGATGACACAAATGCACAACTACTCTTGACTATCCACTGATATATGAGGGTCAGAATACAATTGAAGAGGGGCAACTCAAGAGCACCTGATTTTCCTTGAGTTGTGGATGCATGGATTGAATACGTTGAACAAAGTTAAACATGTTTCTTCCAGATAATGCATGCAGAAAGGTAGGATTGGCAGAGTCACGGTTATAGAATGTAGTACTCATCACGAGCACTCATGTTGTGATCTTCAGTTCATGGGGAAGTTCTACCATAACTGGTTCATGGTATTGGAAGAATGATAAACCACGAACGTTGAAGGATAGAGCAAGGTTACTAATATTCTAAAGGAACGAGCAAATACTATCAACGGGAGTGAGCAGAATGATCCTTGGGTTCAAGAACCCAGAGATAGAGTACCTACGACTAAGTAGCATCACAAGATGCTTTCGATAATGATGGCCAGAATTAACAAACTGGAAATGCAAACACAACTAAGCTGTTGGGTGGTTCACTTATATGACCTGGTTTCCTAACACTTTAACAAATACGTCGAGGTAATGGTGTACCTCAACACAAAAATTGGTGTGCTTTGTCTGGCCCAAAAGACATTGACTCGAGGTAAAAGAGTTTGCAATTGCATCAGATTATTTATAAACCTTGAATAACTCGGACAGCATAACGGTTGTACGAGCATGAAATATGAGGCAACCTGCAAGACAACTGACAACATAACAATGAATTCTTATAGAGACATCAATCCAGGAAGACATCAACTTTCCTACAAATCTTGAGCATAGTAACTCGTCATCCTGATAGATAGATGAGAAAGCCTAGTTTTAACCCCGTAGAACAAGGAAGAGGGTGACTCAGAATAAGAAGGACACGAGGAAAGGAGTAAAAAGAGCCTTATGTTCCCTTCCAAAATCAATTCCCTTATATAACTAAAGAAGTTCTAGACTCAACATCGACCAGTTTGGCTTGGTAATACTACAGGCAGTCAAGATCTGATATCAACGCTGTCAGGACACCGATCCTAAGCCATAAGAACCAAGCCAATAAAACATCACATCACTTTGCGGCCTCACGCACGGTTATCTCCACGGCTACCACCTTACCTGGGCCGAGACCGTTTGCGTCTTTTGGCTCACGTATGTGAATGTGTCGCTAGCATTCAAATAACAGAGAACTTGGGTTAACATGACTAGTCATAGAACCCAAGTGGCACACCCGTACAGGGACATGCATACGTAACCCAACAATGTAGGTGTCGATCTCTAGCGTGTGTAGACGAGTCATAGCAAGCTACAAGGACTCCATTACACCATGGGACATAAATGTCATCACTGCACATAGACGAGTCATAGCAGGCTACAGGGACTGCATTACACTGTGAGACATTTCCCCGAAGGGACATACACAACAGCAAAGAAGGATACATGCTAGTCAATCAATGTGTCCGGAGCAGTAGCAAGCAACCAAGGCTCCATGGAAGCACAAAGAGGCATTTCCCCGTAAAGAGTACTACTAAAGGCACACAACTAGGTGTCGAATCCCATACATACTGTTGCATGTCACATGTACGCACGACATGCCCGATATGCATAGATACAACTATGGCATCACAACATAACCATACAACATACAACATTTATTTAGAAGGCTTGGAAGAGTCAACATAGTCAGATGTTACAAGCAGGGGTCACAAGACCCAACATTCAGAGCATTCAAACAAACAAGCGGAAGTTACATGTCTGAGTATAGACATCTAGTAAAAGTGCCTGGAAGAGCCTGAAAAGCTACAATGACCCTACCAAAGGAGCCATACCTCTGGGATTTCCAAGCTAATCCGGTCAACATCGCACTTCACGTCATAAGAATCACTAATGAGACTGTCGTTGTTTTCTCATGATAGATGCCATAGGGTGGCTTATTGTTGGAAATATGCCCTAGAGGCAATAATAAAATGGTTATTATTGTATTTCCTAGTTCATTATAATTGTCTATTATTCATGCTATAATTGTGTTAACCGGAAACCATAATACATGTGTGAATACATAGACCACAACATGTCCCTAGTGAGCCTCTAGTTCGCTAGCTCTTTGATCAATAGATGGTCACAGTTTCATGACCATGGACATTGGATGTCGTTGATAACGGGATCACATCATTAGGAGAATGATGTGATGGATAAGACCCAATCCTAAGCATAGCACAAGATCGTGTAGTTCGTTTGCTAAAGCTTTTCAATGTCAAGTATCGTTTCCTTAGACCATGAGATTGTGCAACTCCCGGATACCATTGGAATGCTTTGGGTGTGCCAAATGTCACAACGTAATTGGGTGGCTATAAAGGTACACTACAGGTATCTCCGAAAGTGTCTGTTGGGTTGGCACGAATCGAGACTGGGATTTGTCACTCCGTGTGATGGAGAGGTATCTCGGGTCCACTTGGTAAGACATCATCATAATGAGCTCAATGTGACTACGGATTTAGCCACGGGATGATGTACTAAAGAACGAGTAAATAGACTTGCCGGTATCGAGATTGAACAAGGTATAGGGATACCGACGATCGAATCTCGGGCAAGTATCATACCGATAGACAAAGGAAATTGAATACGGGATTGATTGAATCCCCGACATCGTGGTTCATCCGATAAGATCATCGTGGAATACGTGGGAGCCAATAGGGGTATCTAGATCCCGCTGTTGTTTATTGACCGGAGAGGTGTCTCGGTAATGTCTACGTATCTCCCGAACCCGTAGGGTCTACACACTTAAGGTTCGATGACGCTAGGGTTATAGGGAAATAGTGTACATGGTTACCGAAGGTTGTTCGGAGTCCCGAATGAGATCCCGGACATCACGAGGAGTCCCGGAATGGTCCGGAGACGAAGATTGATATATAGGAAGTGAGGATTGGCAACCGGAAGTGTTTCGGGAATTATCGGTAACGTACCGGGACCACCGAAAGGGTTCCGGGGGTCAACCAAGTGGGGTCACCAACCCCGGAGGGCTCCATGGGCCTGAGGTGGAGTGAACCAGTCCATTGGTGGGCTGGTGTGCCACTCCCACCTGGGCCAAGGCGCATGAGAGAAGGAGGGAGGGGAAACCCTAGGTCCAGATGGGCCTAAGGCCCACCTAGGGATGCGCCCTCCTCTCCTCCCCTTTGGCCGCTGCACCAGATTGATCTGGTGGCTGCCGCACCACCCTAGGGTGGTAACCCTAGGGTGCATCCCTCCCTCCTCCTTCCCCCTATATATATGTGAGGCTTCAAGGCTGCCCAACGCACGGTTCTCTCTTCCTCTCAGCGCAGCCCTACCTCTCCCTCTCCTCGTTCTCCGTAGTGCTTAGCGAAGCTCTGCCGGAGTACCACGCAGCTCCACCGCCACCACGCCGTCGTGCCGCAGGAGCTCTTCCCCAACCTCTCCTTCCTCCTTGCTGGATCAAGGCGTAGGAGACATCACCGGGATGCACGTGTGTTGAACGCGGAGGCACCGTTGTTCGGTGCTAATATCGGAATCCACCGCGATCTGAATCGCTGCGAGTACGACTCCACCAACCGCGTTCTTGTAACGCTTCCGCTTAGCGATCTTCCAAGGTATGAAGATGCAATCTCTCCCCTCTCGTTGCTGGTTTCTCCATAGATAGATCTTGGTCACACGTAGGAATTTTGATTTACTACTACGTCTCCCAACAGTGGCATCATGAGCTAGGTCTATGCATAGAATCTATGCACGAGTAGAACACAAAGCAGTTGAGGGCGTCGATCTTGTTAATTTGCTTACCACTACTAGTCTTATCTTGATTCAGCGGTATTGTGGGATGAAGCGGCCCGGGCCAACTTTACACGTACGCTTACGTGAGACCGGTTCCACTGCCTAACTAGCACTTGTTGCATAAGGTGGCTAGCGGGTGTCTGTCTCTCCCACCTTAGTCGGATTGGATTCGATGAAAAGGGTCCTTATGAAGGGTAAATAGCAATTGGCATATCACGTTGTAGTTTTGGCGTAGGTAAGAAACGTTCTTTCTAGAAACCTATAGCAGCCACGTAAAACTTGCAACTACAAATTAGAGGACGTCTAACTTGTTTTTGCAGCATATGCCTTGTGATGTGATATGGCCAAAAGGATGTGATGTGATGCATTGTGATGTATGAGATTGATCATGTTCTTGTAATAGGATTCACGACTTGCATGTCGATGAGTATGACAACCGGCAGGAGCCATAGGAGTTGTCTTATTTTATTGTATGACCTGCGTGTCAATCATAAACACCATGTAATTACTTTACTTTGTTGCTAAACGTTAGCCATAGTAGTAGAAGTAATAGTTGGCGAGACAACTTCATGAAGACACAATGATGGAGATCATGGTGTCGTGCCGCTGACAGTGATGATCATGGTGCCCCGAAGATGGAGATCAAAGGAGCAAGATAATATTTGGCCATATCATGTCACTATGTTGATTGCATGTGATGTTTATCATGTTTACATCTTATTTTCTTAGAACGACGGTGGTAAACAAGATGATCTCTCAAGAAAATTTCAAGAGATGTGTTCACCCTAACTGTGCACCTTTGCTAAGGATCGTTGTTCCGAAGGACCATGTGATGATCGGGTGTGATAGGCTCTAACGTTCGCATACAATGGGTGTAAGCCAGATTTACACACGCGGAACACTTAGGTTGACTTGACGAGCCTAGCATGTACAGACATGGCCTCGGAACACGGAAGACCGAAAGGTCGAACATGAGTCGTATAGAAGATGCGATCAACATGGAGATGTTCACCATGGAAGACTAGTCCGTCTCACGTGATGATCGGACACGGGCTAGTTGACATGGATCGTGTAACACTTGGATGACTAGAGAGATGTCTATTTAAGTGGGAGTTCATTAAATAACTTGATTATGTGAACTCAATTATCATGAACTTATTCTAAAATTGTTTTTACTATCTATATTGTAGATCCAATGGCCAATGCGAATGTCACCCTCAATTTCAACGCGTTCCTAGAGAAAACCAAGCTGAAAGATGATGGAAGCAACTATGCGGACTTGGTCCGTGGCTTGAGGATCTTCCTCAAAGCTTCCAAGAAATTGTATGTCCTTGATGCACCGCTAGGTGACCCACCCCTTCTCCCAGCAGAGCAAGACGTTGCGAACGCTTGGCATTCTCACTGCGATGATTACTCCCTTGTTCAGTGTGGCATGCTTTACAGTTTAGAACCGGGGCTCCAAAAGCGTTTTGAGCAACACGGAGCATATGAGATGTTCCAAGAGCTGAAACTAGTTTTCCAAGCTCATGCCCGGGTTGAGAGATATGACATCTCCGACAAGTTCTTTAGCTGTAAGATGGAGGAGAACAATTCTGTCAGTGAGCACATCCTCAAGATGTCTGGGTTACATAACCGCTTGACTCAGCTGGGAGTTAATCTCCCGGATGACTCGGTCATTGACAGAATCCTCCATTCTCTTACACCTAGCTACAAAAGCTTTGTGACGAACTATAACATGCAGGGTATGGAGAAGTCCATTCCTGAGTTGTACTCGATGCTGAAATCAGCAGAGGTCGAGATCAAAAAGGAGCTACAAGTGTTAATGGTGAATAAGACTACTAGTTTCAAAAAGGGCAAGGGTAAAAAGAACTTCAAGAAGGACGGCAAAGTTGTTGCCGCGCCCGGTAAGCAAGTTGCCGGGAAGAAGAAGAACAAGAATGGACCCAAGCCTGAGACTGAGTGCTTTTATTGCAAGGGTACCGGTCACTGGAGGCGGAACTGCCCCAAGTACTTAGTGGATAAGAAGGATGACAACGTTAAAGGTATATGTGATATACTTGTTATTGATGTGTACTTAACTAGCGCTCGTAGTAGCTCCTGGGTATTTGATACCGGTGCAGTTGCTCACATTTGTAACTCCAAGCAGGAGCTGCGGAATAAGCGGAGGCTGTCAAAGGACGAGGTGACGATGCGCGTCGGGAATGGTTCCAAAGTCGATGTGATCACCGTCGGCACGCTACCTCGACATCTACCTTCGGGATTAGTTTTAAACCTTAATAATTGTTAGTTAGTACCAGCTTTGAGCATGAACATTGTATCTGGATCTCGCTTGATGCGAGATGGCTACTCATTTAAATATGAGAATAATGGTTGTTCTATTTATATGAGAGAAATCTTTTATGGTCATGCCCCGCTGGTCAATGGTTTATTTTTGATGAATCTCGAACGTGATGTTACACATGTCCATAGTGTGAGTACCAAAAAGTGTAAGGTTGGTAACAATAGTCCCACTTACATGTGGCACTGCCGCCTCAGTCATATTGGTGTCAAATGCATGAAGAAGCTCCATGCTGATGGACTTTTGGAGTCACTTGATTTCGAATCATTTGACACGTGCGAACCGTGCCTCATGGGCAAGATGACCAATACTCCATTCTTCGGAACAATGGAGCAAGCAACTGACTTGTTGGAGATAATACATACCGATGTATGCGGTCCAATGAGTGTCGAGGCTCGCGGTTTCTACCGTTATGTTCTCACCCTCACTGATGACTTGAGCAGATATGGGTATGTCTACTTAATGAAACACAAGTCTGAAACCTTTGAAAGGTTCAAGGAATTTCAGAGTGAGGTAGAGAATCAACGTGATAGGAAAATAAAATGCCTACGATCTGATCGTGGCGTAGAATATTTAAGTCACGAGTTTGGCACACACCTTAGGAAATGTGGAATTGTTTCACAACTCACGCCGCCCGGCACACCTCAGCAAAATGGTGTGTCTGAACGTCGTAATCGCACTCTATTGGATATGGTGCTACCTATGATGTCTCTTACCGACTTACTGCTATCATTTTGGGGATATGCATTAGAGACTGCCACATTCACATTAAATAGGGCACCGTCTACATCCATTGAGACGACACCGTATGAATTATGGTTTGGAAAGAAACCTAAGCTGTCGTTTCTAAAAGTTTGGGGATGCGATGCTTATGTGAAGAAACTTCAACCTGAGAAGCTCGAACCCAAAGCGGAAAAGTGCGTCTTCATAGGATATCCCAAAGAGACTATTGGGTATACCTTCTACCCTGCGATCCGAGGGCAAAGTCTTTGTTGCCAATAATGGATCCTTTCTCGAGAAAGAGTTTCTCTCGAAAGAAGTAAGTGGGAGGAAAATAGAACTTGATTAGGTAATCGTACCTCCACTCAAACGGGAGAGTTGCGCAGCACAGGAAGTTGTTTCTGTGGAGCCTACACCGGCTGGAGAGAAAGTTAATGATGATGATCATGAAACTTCAGATCAAGTTACTATTGAACGTCGAAGGTCCACTAGGACACGTTCCGCACCAGAGTGGTACGGCAACCCTGTCCTAGAGATCATGTTGTTGGACAACAGTGAACCTTTGAACTATGAAGAGGCGATGGCGGGCCCGGATTCCAACAAATGGCTTGAGGCCATGAAATCCGAGAGAGGATCCATGCATGAGAACAAAGTATGGACTTTGGTGGACTTGCTTGATGATAAGCGAGCCATTGAAAATAAATGGATCTTTAAGAAGAAGACTGACGCAGACGGTAATGTGACCGCCTATAAGGCTCGGCTTGTCGCTAAAAGTTATCGACAAGTTCAAGGAGTTGACTACGATGAGACTTTCTCACCCGTAGCGATGCTGAAGTCTGTCCGAATCATGTTAGTAGTTGCCACATTTTATGATTATGAGATCTGGCAAATGGACGTCAAAACGGCATTCCTTAATGGCTTCCTCAAGGAAGAACTGTATATGATACAACCGGAAGGTTTTGTCGATCCTAAAGATGCTAACAAAGTATGCAAGCTCTAGCGCTCCATCTATGGGCTAGTGCAAGCATCTCGGAGTTGGAACATTCGCTTTAATGAGGTGATTAAAGCGTTTGGGTTTGTACAGGTTTATGGAGAACCCTGTATTTACAAGAAAGTGAGTGGGAGCTCTCTAGAATTTCTTATATTATATGTGGATGACATGCTGATAATGGGAAATGATATAGAACTCTTGGAAAGTATAAAGGCCTACTTGAATAAGTGTTTTTCAATGAAGGACCTTGGAGAAGCTGCTTACATATTAAGTATTAAGATCTATAGAGATAGATCGAGACGCCTCATAGGTCTTTCACAAAGCACATACCTTGAAAAGATATTGAAGAAGTTCAATATGGATCAGTCCAAGAAGGGGTTCTTGCCTGTGTTGCAGGGTGTGAGATTGAGTAGGACTCAATGCCCGACCACGACAAAGGATAGGGAAGAGATGATTGTCATCCCCTATGCTACAACCATAGGCTCTATTATGTATGCCATGCTGTGTATCAGACCTGATGTGAACCTTGCCATAAGTTTGGTAGGGAGGTACCAAAGTGATCCCGGAGGGGAACACTGGACAGCGGTCAAGAATATCCTGAAGTACCTGAAAAGGACAAAGGACATGTTTCTCGTATATGTAGGTGCCGAAGAGCTCGTCGTAAAGGGTTACGCCGACGCTAGCTTCGACACAAATCCGGATGACTCCAAGTCGCAAACCGGATACGTGTATATTTTGAATGGAGGGGCAGTCAGCTGGTGCAGTAGCAAGCAAAGCATCGTGGCAGCATGTACATGTGAAGTGGAGTATATATATGCTTCAGAAGCAGCAAAGGAAGGAGTCTAGATGAAGGAGTTCATCACCGACCTAGGAGTAATTCCCAATGCGTCAGGCCCGATGACCCTAATCTGTGACAACACTGGAGCTATTGCCCTTGCGAAGGAGCCCAGGTTTCACAAGAAGAATGGACACATCAAGCGCCGCTTCAACTCCATCCGTGATCACATTCAGGAGGGAGATATAGATATTTGTAAAGTGCATACGGATCTGAATGTCGTAGATCCGTTGACTAAACCTCTCTCACGAGCAAAACATGATCAACACCAGAATGCTATGGGTGTTCGATTCATCACAATGTAACTAGATTATTGACTCTAGTGCAAGTGGGAGACTGTTGGGAATATGCCGTAGAGGCAATAATAAAATGGTTATTATTGTATTTCCTAGTTCATGATAATTATCTATTATTCATGCTATAATTGTGTTAACCGGAAACCGTAATACATGTGTGAATACATAGACAACAACATCTCCCTAGTGAGCCTCTAGTTGGCTAGCTCGTTGATCAATAGATGGTCACGGTTTCATGACCATGGACATTGGATGTCATTGATAATGGGATCACATTATTAGGAGAATGATGTGATGGACAAGACCCAATCCTAAGCATAGCACAAGATCGTGTAGTTCGTTTGCTAAAGCTTTTCAATGTCAAGTATCGTTTCCTTAGACCATGAGATTGTGCAACTCCCGGATACCATTGGAATGCTTTGGGTGTGCCAAACATCACAACGTAACTGGGTGTCTATAAAGGTACACTACGGGTATCTCTGAAAGTGTCTGTTGGGTTAGCACGAATCGAGACTGGGATTTGTCACTCCATGTGATGGAGAGGTATCTTTGGGCCCACTCAGTAAGACATCATCATAATGATCTCAATGTGACTACGGAGTTAACCACGAGATGATGTACTACGGAACGAGTAAAGAGACTTGCCGATAACGAGATTGAACAAGGTATAGGGATACCGACGATCGAATCTTGGGCAAGTATCATACCGATAGACAAAGGGAATTGAATACGGGATTGATTGAATCCCCAACATCATGGTTCATCCCATGATATCATCGTGGAATATGTGGGAGCCAACATGGGTATCCAGATCCTGCTGTTGGTTATTGACCGGAGAGGTGTCTCGGTCATGTCTACGTATCTCCCGAACCCGTAGGGTCTACACACTTAAGGTTCGATGACGCTAGGGTTATAGGGAAATAGTGTACATGGTTACCGAAGGTTGTTCGGAGTCCCGGATGAGATCCCGAACGTCATGAGGAGTCCCGGAATGGTCCAGAGATGAAGATTGATATATAGGAAGTGAGGATTTGGCAACCAGAAGTGTTTCGGGAATTATCGATAACGTACTGGGACCACCGGAAGGGTTCCGGGGGTCCACCAAGTGGGGCCACCAACCCCGGAGGGCTCCATGGGCCTGAGGTGGAGTGAACCAGCCCATTGGTGGGCTGGTGGGGCACTCCCACCTGGCCCAAGGCGCATGAGAGAAGGAGGGAGGGGAAACCCTAGGTCCAGATGGGCCTAAGGCCCACCTAGGGCTGCGCCCTCCTCTCCTCCCCTCTGGCCGCCGCACCAGATTGATCTGGTGGCTGCCGCACCACCCTAGGGTGGGAACCCTAGGGTTCAGCCCTCCCTCCTCCTTCCCCCTATATATATGTGAGGTTTCAGGGCTGCCCAGCACACGGTTCTTTCTTCCTCTCGGCGCAGCCCTACCTCTCCCTCTCCTCGTCCTCTCGGTGGGAGTACCACGTAGCTCCACCGCCACCACGCCGTCATGCTGTAGGAGCTCTTCCCCAACCTCTCCCTCCTCCTTACTAGATCAAGGTGTAGGAGACGTCACCAGGCTGCACGTGTCTTGAACGCAGAGGCACCGTTGTTTGGTGCTAAGATCGGAATCCACCGCGATCTGAATCGCTGCGAGTATGACTCCACCAACCGCGTTCTTGTAACGCTTCCGCTTAGCGATCTTCAAAGGTATGAAGATGCAATCTCTCCCCTCTCGTTGCTGGTTTCTCCATAGATAGATCTTGGTGACACGTACGAATTTTTTTGATTTACTACTACGTCTCCCAACACTTATCGTAGGTGGTTGGGGCCGGAGGACACCGACGGGCTCCGGGTGCGAGATTGGGCACGAGCGGTGGTGACACACGACATACCCAGGTTCCGGGCCCTCCGTGGGAGGTAACACCCCTAGTCCTGCTTGGTTTAGTTGGATGGATGGGTATGTGTACAAAGGCCCTCCTGGAGCTGTGTCTAGAGGAGGAAGAAGGAGCAGCCGACTCGTCTTCCTCTGCTACTAGAGGGGTTTTGACAGTTCTATGGGTGTGCGAGAGTGATCGTCCCGCCCGGTTCATGGGGGGGCTTGGGAGGTTTTATGGGCTGACGCCCCGGCTCTACAATATATCTAAAGTACAGTGGTGGGGGACCCGGCTGGCAGTCTGTCCGGCCGGCCAGGGGGTCCCACCCATTGCGTTGTCTCATTGTCTGTGGGGTCCACCGGCTGAGCGGTCCGGTCTCCCCCATGGCCTGCCAGCCGGCCCTGCGATTGGCTCTCGCTCACCTTCCACGGCATGGGTCGCCCGAGAGGCGTCGTCTAGCGCCAGCCGGTCGAGGTCTCCGGTACGGCCGAGGGCACTGTAGCCATGCCGAGGCACATAATCTAGTGGGTTAGGGCGTGTCGGCACTGTTCCCTCGCCCGGTCGCGCTCGCCAAGGTCAGCGGCCTGGACGGCCGGACTGTAGCCATGCGCTCCCGTGCGTCAGCGGCCACTATGGCCATAGGGCCGCCCGTCGTGGCGGTCGCGTCTTGTCGTCGTACCCGTGCCCCGGGGGACGGGACGTCGCATGTTCGCCCCTGGGTCAACGGGGGAGGCGGCCCGGTAGGTAGCCGGCCGCGTCCATCCGGTCGGTGCTCGAGCCGGTCACATGACCAGCCGCCCACGTTGCCAGCCGGTAGCACATAGAGCCGACCATCCCCTAGTCGGCCATGGGGAGCCGGCCATGCAGTTTGCTTCGAAACGGAGGGGGATAACCCCATTGCTTTGGCCTACCAAGGGGTAATAACCCCGTCAGTAGTCCCCAAAGCCGGCGGGGGGCCTGCGTCCGGCAGACGGAGGGGAGCCGATGGCTTCCCCCCAGCTGTACCCGCCTCCGGCACGAAGCCGAAGGGGCAGCCGGGTCAGCCGTTGGTCCCGATGCCTCGGGCACCGGTGCGTCGCCTCGGGACCCGTGCCGGCCCGCCGTGCGCCACACGGTGAGTAATCATGCGGCGGGCCCCGTGCACATGGGGGAGACGGGACGTCGGCCTGGGCTTAGCCCGCTAGGCCCCGGTCACAGCCCAGTAGGCCTCGAGGCGCAGGCCGGGATCCTCTGCACCCCGAAGCGACCGTTATGGCCCGGGGCCACCCACACACGCGGAGTTTCCGAGGGAGTGGGCATAGTTAATCCCATGTCCCCCGGTCGTGGCCTCCCCTATAAAAGAGGAGGAGGGGCAGGGGCGAAGATACCCGCTTCCTGCTTGCCTTTTTGATGCCCCGCTTTCTTGCTTCTTCGCCTTCCTCGCGCGACACCGTGCTCGAATCCGCAACTGCGCCCGCGCACCGCCCTACCACCGCGATGGCCGACGGTCGCAATGGGAGCTAGGCTGGTTCCATCGTTGTTGAGGCGGATATCGCGGAGCTACGCCGCGCGCGTATTCTGCCATCGGAGGAGCGGGTGGTTGCCCGCACGCCAGGCGACGAGGTGGTGCCGGCGCTGCAGCTGGGGGAACACGTCGTGTTCCTCTGGCATTTCTCCCGTGGCTTCGGGCTCCCGGTGAGCCTTTTCTTTCGCCAACTCCTCGACACCTTTGACCTCCAGCCACACCATCTTGGCCCCAGCGCAATCTTTTACCTCGCCACCTTCGTGACGTTATGCGTGGGTTATCTCAGAATCCTCCCCTTCATCGATTTTTTCAATGCCCTCTTTTATCTCAAACCACTAAAGAGCGACGCCTGCGGGGGCATGGTGGTGTGCTGCCGTGGCATCACGTGCTTCCCCCTCTTTCTCTTATTGACTCCGTCAAGGGGTGGCACCGGACGTTCTTCTACGTGAAGAACGCCGACCCGAAGACGGACTTCATTCGGCTGCCCCCGTTTGTCGATGTGCAGTCCACCCAGGTGAAGTGGCTGGGGACTGCATCACGTGGCTTGGCCCTGGAGGAGCTCGGTCGGCTCACGCAGCTGAAGAGCTCTGAGGGGATGGTTGCTGACGACCTGTTGGCGGCTTTTATCTTGCGCCGAGTGTTGCCCCTCTAGCTGAGACCGCACCGGATCTACGACATGTCCGGCTGGCGCGACCCCTGCCGGCTGTCCATCGTCGACCTGACGCCAGCTCAGGTGGCGAAGCGGGTGAACGCCCTTACGATGTTCAAGCTGAAGCCCGTGTCATGGTCCTTCGGCATGGAGCCATACGACCGTATCAACTGCCCCTGGTAAGTCTCTTGTCAAGGCGTTTTTTCTTTGTTTGGTACTCCCCAGTCAGCAACCAACTGGAGAACTTACTTTGTCGTGCTGACCACAACTGCTAGTGCGACAGAATATGTTGGAATGCCCGCACCCCCAGATCTTCGAGGCGAAGCGTGAAAACTCTGACTCCGAACACTACAAGACGGGAGGCCCTCCGGAGGAGGGGGTGGATTCCTCGGGAGGCGCTGATGAGCCGGCAGACCTGCGAGCCGACGCTCCTAGCGAGGCCGGAGGATCCGGCACAGCCGGGGAGCCCAATGGAGCGGGTGAGTTCCTTCTTGCCCCCACGATTAGGGACTGGACGGACGACGACGATGATGGTGGTGATGACTTGATGATTCTGAACGAGCCTCCTCCCTCAGCGCGTCAAGGTCGGAGGAGCGAGTAGCGTCCGGCACAAGCCCCGGCGGTGGGAGAAGCCGGCCAGGCAAAGAGGACGGCCCAGGAGGGGTCGGTGGCCCCGCCGCCAGTCCCGAAGTGGTGAAGGTGGCCACGCGGAAGCCGCCGCCGCGCTCCAAGCGGGCCCTGCCCCTCGTCATCGGGTAAGTCTCCTTCCCGTGTATGTTTTTCTTCTAGGTCATGAGCCGGTGAATAACTAGTCCTTGGGCGCTGCAGGGACCCCATCGAGCTCCACAAGGGGGATCCGGTGGGGGAACCGACGGATGCCGCCAGCTAGCTGGCCTGTGAGCACGCGACCACCCAGCGGTAAGAGAAGAGGAGGCTCGTGGAGCTACGAGCCTCCAAGTCCGGAACACAAGGGGGGCCCTCGCACTCCGGGACTTCGAGCAACCAGAGGTGGAGGAGGTCCGCGGATCCCATGCGAGCGTCAGACTCGGCGGCGGAATCAACCCGTATGTCGAGACCGCAGTCGAGCGAGCCGCGAGGGGCGGGCATGGATCTGCCAGTGCCTCCATCTGCGGAGGAGGCGGCCCAGGCGAGGGAGACGATGACGAAGCTGGCTCCTGGGGCTGCCCGGCCTGAGGTGCCGGACGTGACCTCACCCACGGCCGAGCCGGCCTGGGTCGACGTGCTGGAGGCCTCGGTGGTCCCGGAGGCGGCATCGGAGGTGGCGCCAAAGGTGGCGGCCGTGGAGGTGAAGGCGCCCTCCATCGCGATCGTCGCGACGGAGCGGCAGGAGGCGGAAGCGGCAATGGCGTTGGGCGGAGGGCCGGCAGGAAGCGACTCCCGGACCCTTGCCGTCGTCAACCCGCCTCCGGCGGCAGGCGCCATAGCGATCCTGGGAGGCAGCGATGGTCAGGCCCGGAGGCCCCTACAGTCAATGCAGGAGGTGCTCCGAGATAGGGAGGTGCTGGCGCGCGTGTCGGGCCTTCCAACTCCCCAGGCGGGCGGCCCGGTCCCCTCCTTCGGTGACTTGGAGAGCATCCTGGACCGGTGCTGGCAAGAGCTGGCTCGGTTCGCGGAGGCGGCAGACGCCGCCCCTGCAACATGCAGAGGTAAGCATTATTGCTTTGACTTAGACTTTTAAGTGGGGGCGCGCAAGCGCACCCACTAGGTGTAGCCCCCGAGATGTGCGCCGGCTGACGGGCAGCCCGGCCGGATCTCCTTTGAGCGCGTCTTGATCTTTGTCTCTATGTGACAGGAGGGAACTTTCTTGCGGTAGAAGTTGTTTGAGGAGGCGGTCGCCATCCATGACCGCGGCAAATATGGTTTCTACCGCTTGGAGGAGGAGCTGGCACGCGTGTAAGGTCAGTTGAGCTTCGTTGGAGGGGTATGTAGCCCCCGAGAGTCGGGCTGACGCCCACCTTGTTTTGCAGGCGATTTGACTGCCCTTCGGGAGTAGAAGACCGGGCTCGTCTCCAAGCGGGACCGGCTAGCGCAGGACGTGCAGGCGGCCGTGCAGGAGAGAGACTGGCTGGTCGCGCTGTTGGTGGACGGGGAGGCGGCCCAAGACTGCCTCAAGGCTACCGTGGTGAAGGAGGAGGCAGCCAAGGAGACGACCATCAAGGAGGCGGCTGACGCCGCTCGGAGGACCATTGGCCTCCAAGGCGAGGTGACCCGCCTTGAGACGTCGCTCGAGGAGGTCAGGGGTTCCCTTGCCGCATCGGAGGCTGCGTTGGCGTCGGCGCTCAACTTTGACATCGGGGTGGACGACGCCATCGAAGGTAAATGTCTGTTTCTTTTCCTTTTCCTTTGCTGGTTTTTGTGTTTGATTTGCCTTTCCTTCCTTCTCCTCTCCTTTCCCGAAGAGCACTTCCCGGAGACTCGGCACCGCGCTGAGTGCGCCGTCGAGGAGCACCGAGAGTAGCTCCAGGAGTGCGGGCACTCCATCGAGGCGGATGTCGCGTGGGACATGGAGGAGCTTGGGGTCGCCATCGAATACCGGCTAACCCACCTCGAGCGAAGCGTGGAGCAGTTGAAGACAGCGGCCAAGGAGGTCATCGCCGCTCTATGGCCGGGCCGTGAGGCAGCCCCGACGAACCGCATGGCCCAGTGTCTAGAGGATGCCGTTCCTCGCCTCGAGGCCTGGAAGTTATCGGCGGGCCAGGCCGGGGCACAGATGGCGCTCCGGTTCGTCACGTCGTTGTATTACGGCGTGGACCTTGGCCGGCTGGCCACCATGTGGGACGAGTCGTCCGAGGAGCGGGAGGCCCATGAGCCAGCCCTTGTTCACCGGGCCAACAAGCTCGTGTCGTACGTCAACATGGACGAGTTCTTCCTGGCCCTTGGTGAGGACAGTGAGCCGGTGCCTGAGGACTCCTTCGGCATCCCTCAAGGCCTGGCGGACGATGAGGTCGCCAACGAGAGCACCAACTCGAGCAGAGAGACGGCCGGGACTGCGGAGACCTCCTCGAAGTCCAAGGGGTCCGACCCAAAGTCCACGACCACCTCTGAGGCGAGAGTTGAGCCGCCTAGCGACACGCCGGCTGGAGACATGCCGGCTGGCGACGCGCCGGTGGCCTGAGCCCTTGGGCGTCTTTATCTTTCTTTTTCTTTTCCTGCAAATTAGGCTCAAGTCCACCCACTGGGGGTGTTTATGTAATGAACTGTGTTGGCCGTGGGCCGCTTTTGTTTTTAACACTTATGCTGTAAATATTTAGCTTGTTTGCCTTATTGTTCATGCAGGCTCATTCTTATCCTGTTTTGCCCTTCTAGTTCCTTTCGACCCTTCCCCTTTTCCTCTTTGGTTTCGACCCTGCCAGCCCGACAGTCAGGGGCCGGTCTGTAGCTAGGTCGGGGTGTCCGGCTCGAGGGAGCCGGTTCGGAACTTAGGAACCGCGAGAGCCTTTCGGGATAAGTAGAGTGGCAGAGGTGAGGCGATGGTCCGACTGGATCTAGTCGGCGTCTCCTTTCGATCGAACTTTCATGTGAACTAAGCTTTGCCGTCCTGAGGCCCCGTCAGCCAGGCAGCTGGGAGCCGGATCTATAGCTGGGAGGGGTGGGAGGGTTTGCCCGGCTCACACTACTTAGCTGATTTAGAGAGAGGCGACCTAGGACCGGCCGGCGAGCCCCCGGGCCCGGGAGCCGGGTCAGGAGGCCAGTGAGCGAGGAAACTTTTGGGGTAAGCAAAACAGGGCATGCCCCAGAGCAGGCCTGGGGCACCCATTGCATTCATAAGCCCAAAAGGGTGGGGATACATACATACATACATTGGTGTTTTCAGTAGTAAAACGGGCGGAGGAGCATCGCATTCCATGGGCGCTTTGTCTCCTCGCCGAGGGCATCTCTTCTGCGCTTCTGTGGCTTCTGGGCTTCTATTAGGTAGTATGCGTTGTTGTGCAGTGCCTTTCTGATGATGAACGGGCCCTCCCATGGGGAGGACAGCTTGTGTTGTCCGGTTGTCCGCTGGATCCGCCTGAGGACCAGATCTCCTTCACGAAAGGAGAGCAGCCGGATCCGCTTGCTGTGGTAGTGCTAGAGCTTCTGCTGGTAGATTGTTGTCCGGCTCAAGGCCAGCTCGCGGGCTTCTTCGAGTAGGTCGATGCCGTCTTCTCTTGCCTCCTTTGCATCCTTTTCCGTGTATAGGGCGACACGAGGCGAGTCGAACTTGATGTCGGTGGGGATGATCGCCTCAGACCCGTACACAAGGAAGAAAGGGTTGTAGCTGGTTGATTGGTTGGGGGTTGTCTAGAGACTACAAAGGACAGCCGACAGCTCGTCGATCCAGCAGCCGGCTGACCTTACCAGCGGTGTTACGAGCTAGGGCTTGATGCCGGACAGGATGAGGCTGTTAGCCCTCTCGACCTGGCCGTTTGACTGTGGATGAGCGACGGAGGCCAGGTTGAGGCGGATCCCTTGCCTGGAGAAGAAACGCGCGAGCACGCCCTTGGCGAAGTTCGTGCCGTTGTCGGTGATGATGCTGTGGGGGACGCCATTGCGAACCATGATGTCATTGATGATCCAGACGGCCGTGGGGCCATCCAGCTTCTTGATCGGTCGTGCTTAGATCCACTTGGTGAATTTGTCAACAGCCACCAGCAAGTATGTCATGCCGCCTCGTGCATTCTTGAAGGGGTCCACCATGTCCAGCCCCCAGACGGCGATGGGCCACGAGAGGGGGATGGTTTGGAGGGCTGATGCCGGTAGGTGGCTCTGCGTGCTAAAGCGTCGGCAGCCCTCGCACTCGTCGACCAATTTCTTGGCCGCCTCGAGAGCGGTGGGCTAGATGAAGCCTTGGCGGAAGGCCTTGGCCAACAGAGTCCTGGAGGCGGCGTGGTACCCACACTCGCCCTGGTGGATGTCGAGGAGTATCTCCAGACCCTGTTCCGGCTCGATGCACCACTAGAAGACGCCGGTGGTGCTGCAATGGATGATCTTGTTGTTGATGATGCTGTATGCCGAGGCCCGACGCTGAACTTGTCTTTCCAAGGCCTCGTCCGGGGGGAGCTCGCCACATAGGAGGAACGCCAAGATAGGCTGGGCCCATGAGGGAGCCGAGACGTGGGCTGGCCCGGGATCCCCCGTAGCTAGATGAATAGCCCCTGGGACCGACTCGCCGGCCCCCGTGACCGGTTGGTCGACAACCATCATGACGGCCACGCCATTGGTGCCGGCAGCCGCGAGCGCGACCAGCTCGGCTGGTACTGGTGGGGCGACGGAAGTTGTGGGAGCCGACGGCGAAGATGCCGAGGGGACGACCGGAGTCGCTGATGGGCCGGTGGCATCTGCCGGCACGAAGATTGATTCTGACTCCGGGGAGGGCTTGATCGACGGGTTGAGCAGCTGCTTAACGGAGACACCGGCTGGGATGGCCTACCGGGTGGACCCGATTTTTGCCAATGCGTCGGCCGCCTCGTTGTCCGCCCGCGGGACATGATGGAACTTACAACCCTCTAAGGAGCCGGTGAGTTGTTATACCAGGAAGCGGTATCTGGCCATGTTGGCATCCCTGGCGTCCCATTCGCCAGAGACCTGCTACACCACAAGGTCGGAGTTGCTGAAGCAGAGGATGCACCTGATGTCGATCTCCTTGGCGAGACGGAGGCCATGGACGATGGCCTCGTACTCGGCCATGTTGTTGGAGGCGGCGAAGTGTATCTGTTGGGCGTATTTGAGCTGGTCACCTTTCGGGGAGGAGAGGACTATGCCGGCACCCATGCCATTCCTCATTTTCAAGCCGTCGAAATGCATGCGCCAATGCATGGATTCTAGGGGAGGCGGGACGAACTCCGTCTTCGCCCAGTCGACGAGGAAGTCAGCCAGCGCGTGTGACTTGATGGCGGTTCGTGGCTCGTATCGGATCTCGTGATTGGTGAGGGCGATGACCCATTTGGCGATCTGGCCGGTGGAGTCCTGGCCGCTCATGATCTCGCCGAGCGGAGCTGTGCTCACCACGGTGATGGTATGTTCCTAGAAGTACTGCTTGACCTTCTTTGCGGCGAAGTATATGCCGTAGCACATCTTCTGGTAGTGGGAGTAGTTCTGCTTTGACGCGGAGAGGGCCTCACTGAGGTAGTAGACGAGCCGCTGGACCGTCAGGGATTTGCCCTCCTCCGGCCGCTCGACTACCAGGACGACGCTGATGACGCATGTAGTCGCTGCAATGTAGGCAAGCAAGGGCTCCTTCTCAGCCAATGCGGCCAGGATGGGCGCGTGGGTGAGAGCCTTCATGAGGCCGCGGAAAGCCTCGTCCGCCTCGTCGGGCCAGTCAAACATGCCTGGCTTCTTGGTTTGACCTGGATCAATTAGAGATGTCTTGCGAAGGAGCCCGTAGAGGGGCAAGGCCTTCTCCCCCAGACGGCTGATGAACCGGTTGAGCGAGCCAAGGCAGCCGGTGAACTTCTGGACGTCGCGGAGCCGGGTCGGCTTGGGCATGCGCTCGATCATTCTGATCTTCTCGGGGTTAGCTTCGATGCCGCGAGCGGACATGAAGAAACCCAGGAGTTGGCCGGCTGGGATGTCGAAGACACACTTCTCTGGGTTGAGCTTGATCTTGTACTCGCGCAGGTCGCAAAGGTCTCCCGGAGGTCGTCGAGGAGGCTGAAGTGCTTCTTGGTTTTGATGACGATGTCGTCAACATAGACGTGGACGTTCCTGCCTATCTGAGGCAGGAGGCACTTCTACATGCACCGCTGGAAGGTGGCGCCTGCATTCTTTAAGTCGAAGGACATGGTGATGTAGCAGTAGGCCCCAAAGGGTGTGGCGAAGGAGGTCTTGAGTTGGTGATAGCCGGAGTAGGCGTCCAGGAAGGACAGCAAGTCGTAGCCGGCCATGGAGTCGATGACTTGATCGATCCGTGGCAGGGCGAATGGGTCCTTGGGGCACGCCTTGTTCAGGCTAGTGTAGTCGATGCACATGCGCCAGGTCTTGTTCTTCTTCAGCACCAGGACTGGGTTGGCCAGCTTGTCCGGGTGGAACACTTCCATGATGAACCCGGCTGCGAGCAGCCGGGCGATCTCTTTGCCTATAGTATGCCACTTGTCCTCGGAGAAACGGCGTAGAGGTTGCTTGACCGGCTTGATGTCCGGCCGGACATGTAGTTTGTGCTCGGCGAACTTCCTCGAAACACCCGGCATGTCCTTGGGGGAACATTTGAAGATGTCCCGATTCTTACGGAGGAAGTCGACGAGCTCGCCTTCCTATTTGCTGTTGAGGTGGGAGCCGATGGTGACGCACTGAGCGGGGTTGGCCGAGTCGAGCGGAATTTGCTTGGTGTCCTTGGACGGCTGGAAGGAGGCCTCACCGACGGATTGCAAGGGGGGAACCGGCACGGCTGGCTGGCTAGCCACGAGGGTCACGAGCCGGTCGAGCTGTCGTTTCTCCTTGGCGATTTCCAGGGCCTCGGCCAGCCGGCTGCCGTCTCGAGCGCACTCGAGCGACATCTTGTAGTCACCCGTGATGGTGATGATTCCCTTGCAGCCCGGCATCTTGAGTTTGAGGTTGGTGTAATGGGGGACCGCCATGAAGCTGACGAGGGCCGGTCGGCCCAACAACGCGTGGTAGGGACTCGCGTGCCATGACCTCGAACAGCACCGGCTCGCGGCGGAAGTGGCCGGGTCCGCCGAAGAGGACGTCGAGCATGATCTTGCCGACAGGGGAGTAGGACATCCCATGCACAATCTATCTTGAGCCCCATCTTGTGCACCGTGTCGAGGTACAGGATGTTGATGCTGCTGCCACCATCTATTAGCACCCGCCAGAAGCGGCAAGTTCATTCCTTGGTGGCGATGGTGGGGGCGAGGACCAAGGCGTAGCTGCCGGGATTCAGTATCACAGTGGGGCGATCGGCCTGGCTCCAAGTTATCGGCTTCTCCGACCACTGCATGAACTGGGGAGTTGCTGGCATGGTGGCGTTCACCTCCCAACGGAGCTGGCGTTGAGCATGTTTGCCCGTCTCTTCACTAGTGAAGACGACGTAACAGTCGTCTTGGTTGGTGAACTGATTGATCAAACGACCATCATTCTGGGCCGGAGCCGGTGCCGGCGCCGGAGCAGCAGCTTGGGCCAGGGCCAGCGCACGGACTGGCGCCGCGGGAGGAGCCAAAAGGCCGTCCTCCCGGGCCAGTCACTGTGAGAAGCTGCACTGCCGGAGCATCTACGTAGAGGGTTTGGCCCCTAAGTGGTTCTTGCAGGGAGGTCGAGCATTTGCTCGAAGGTGAGCTTCGGCTGCCAGGCAGCCTTGCCAGTGCACTGGTGCTGGCTGGAAGGCTGGGCAGCCGGCTCCTGCTCCTCGATGGTATTGACCTGCCGGCTCCCATAGCGGGGATCTGGCTAGTCGTTCTTGCGCTTGTTGTTTTGCGGCTGCCGGTTGTTGGCAGTTGGCCGAGACATTGCCGATGTTTTCATTGCCTTGGCGGGCAGGATCATCTTGACCCGGATGGCTGAATTAGCCACGTACTTGTCCGCCTTGGTCATGAGCTCGGCAAGCGTGGCCGTCTCAAAGCACAGAAGCTTGTGCTTAAGGGGGGTGCCATCTCGGCAGCCTTCAATGAAGTACTGCACGGCTTGTACCTCATGCACCCCCTCGTAGGAGTTGCGAAGCTCGGTCCATCGAGTAAGGTAGTCCGGCCGCTGAACGCACATGGCGAGTTTACGGGGGCGACCGGGCCGCTTGTAAGTGTCGGTGAAGTTGCGGACGAAGGCCTCCTCGAAGTCTGTCCAAGTGTTGATGCTGCTGGCCGCCAGGCTGTTGAGGCAGGTGCGGGCCAAGCCGACCAACATGATGGGGGGCATAGCGAACGACTACGCGCTTGTTCCCCCTGGCGATGCCAACCGCGGTGGTGTAGTCGATCAGCCAGTCCTTGATCTTGGCAGCCCCGTTGTACTTCAGATTGTCTCGGGGGAGCGTGAAGCCGGTCGGGAATGGCACGTTGCAGATCCGAGGGCCAAAATAGGCTGGACCAATCGATCCCTCCTCCTCGAGTAGGGCGGACTGCGTGAGGTGGTCTATGTGGTTGCAGGCATCGTTCTCGCTACGGGGAACACGCGGCCCGATCCGGGCCGAGAGCTCGCGGCGGATGATAGGCAGAACCGTCCGTTACCGCTCGCACCGCGGGGGTGGAGTGTGCCCGTGGCTGCGCCGGCTGCCGGATGTTGGTGCTTCTTGGTGACGACCGCTACGAGGCGGGTCGTTGGTGCGCCGGCTGCTAATAGCCGGCTGCTCGCTCCCCGTCATTTGAGAGTGCTAGGGGTTGTCTGTTCCGGTCCAGCGGCTGGAGATGCAAGGGGAGCTGGAGTGTTGAGCCGGCTGACGGCCAGTAGTCCCGGTGCCCTCGCGCTCGAGCCGGGGGCCTCCGGTGGCGGTGCCGCCCGACACGAGTAGGCGCTGCTGTGCGTCGGTGGCGTCGATGAGCTCCTCGATGTGGCGCTCGTGAGCAGCAAACTCTTCACCCTCCTAGGTGGCCAAATCCGCGTAGGCCACCTTGAGGGCCCGCAAGTTGGCTGCGGGGATGTCATAGACAGGCATCTTGCCACCAAGGATTTCGGCGACCACGCGGCCACGGTCATCCATGGCCCCACGCCGGCTGGGCCCGGTGCTAGCCGGGGTGAGACCGTAAGCGGAAGCATATTCCCACTGGGCGGCCTCCATGCGGCGCCACGTGGCCGCGAGGGCGATGGCGTCCTCGAACATGACGCGACAAGCTGCCTCGAGGTTCGCCGCGGCGGCTTCGGGCTTTGCCGTTGGGGCGATAGGGTTCTCAGGCCCCGGAGGGCCACACCAAGTGGATCAGAAGTGCCGACGCTGGCCGTGGCAGCCACGGCCTCGGTCCGTGCGCGTCTGGTGGAGGTGGAGGAGACGATGGCCAATACCCCTAGGCGATCACGGGAGCTGATGGACAGGGTCATAGCGAGTGCTCCCACGGCCGTGGGAGGATCAGCGCAGACGAGCAGCTGCTCGGGGTACTCGTCCACGGCCGGAGCCTCGACAAGGCTGATCCTGCCGAAGCGCTCGGTGAGCACGTCGATGTCGGCCGCATGGTCGATGGAATCGCCTGTAGGGCATGCCGAAGGAAGCCCCACGAGCCCGCGGTTTCGCCTGGACATGCAGCGGTGATGGGGAATGGCGAGGGGTCCCGCCCGGAGCATGAATCCAGCCGGTGAGGCGTACGGCCCCATGATGGGTGCCAAATGTCATCGTTTTCTCACGACAGATGCCATAGGGTGGCTTATCATAGGTGGTTGGGGCCGGAGGACACCGACGGGCTCTAGGTGCGAGATTGGGCACGAGCGGTGGTGACACACGACGTACCCAGGTTCAGGGCCCTCCGTGGGAGGTAACACCCCTAGTCCTGCTTGGTTTAGTTGGATGGATGGGTATCTATACAAAGGCGCTCCTGGAGCCGTGTCTAGAGGAGGAAGAAGGAGCAGCCGGCTCGTCTTCCTTCGCTACTAGAGGAGTTTTGAGAGTTTTGTGGGTGTGCGGGAGTGATCGTCCCCCCCCCCATTGCATGGGGGGCTCGGGGGGTTTTATAGGCCAACCCCCCGTCTCTACAATATATCTAAAGTACAGGGGTGGGCGGACCCGGCTGGCAGTCTCTCCGGCCGGCCAGGGGTCCCACCCCTCATGCCTTCTCATCGTCTGTGGGCTCCACTGACTGAGCGGTCCCGTCTCCCGCCGGGACCCGCCAGCCGGCCCTGCGATTGGCTCTCGCTCACTTGCCATGGCACAGGTCGACCGGGAGGCGTCGTCTAGCGCCAGCTGGCCGAGGTCTCCAGTACGGGCGGCGGCACTGTAGCCATGCCAATGTAGGTAATCGAGTGGGCGAGGGCGTGCTAGCACTGTTCCCTTGCCCAGTCGGGCTCGGCAAGGTCAGCGGCCTAGATGGCCGGACTGTAGCCATGGCCACAGGGCCGCCGTCGTGGCGGTCGCGTCTTGTCGTCGTACCCGCATCCTGGGAGACAGGACGTCGCATGTTCGCCCCTAGGTCAACGGGGGAGGCGACCTGGCAGGCAGCCGACCGGTGCTCGAGCCGGTCGCATGACCAGCCGCCCGTGTCGCCAACCGGCAGCACATCGAGCTGGCCATCCCCCAGCCGGCCATGGGGAGCCCGCCAAGCAATTTTCTTCAAAGCGGAGGGGGGGGAGAACCCCGTGGCTTTGGCCTACCTAGGGGTAATAACTCTGTCAGATACTAACGTCTCCTCTGCAAAAACAAAAATTAAGCAAATATGAGTACAAAGGTACTCAGCAAGACTTATTAGGGAACGTTGCATGGGAAAGAAAAAATTTCGTACACACACGCAAGATCTATCCATGGTGATGAGCATCTACGGGAAGGAGAGTGGATCTACGTACCCTTGTAGATCGCTAAACAGGAAGCGTTAAGAAACGTGTTTGGTGTAGTCGAACGTCTTCACGATCCAAATCGCCGAGCGTCCCACGATCCAATCACGATCCGTCCCGATCAAGCACTGAACGGACGGCACCTTCGCGTTCAGCACACGTACAACTTGATAACGATCTCCGCCTTCTTGATCCAGCAAGAGGGAGCGGAGAGGAAGAAGAGTTCTCCGGCAGTGTGATGGCACTCCGGCGATGGTGGTGGAGCTATTTCGGCAGGGCTTCGCCTAAGCACTGTAGAAATCCGATCTAGAGGAGAAACTATGCACTAGAGAATAGGGTAGCATGTGGCTGAAAATCAAGTGCCAAAAACCCTAAAACCTCTAGTATATATAGGAGGAAGAGAGGAGGAGGCTTGGACCAAGGGCCAAGCCATGTAGGCTTCGGCCGAACCAAGAGGAGAGGAGGATTCCTCCTCCAATCCTAGTAGGACTAGGACTCCTCCTTATTTTTGCCTTTTTGCCTTTTCCACCTTTTTCTCTTTCGGCTTTTCTTCCCAGCCGCATGTGCCTTGTGTGGGACTTCCACAAGCCCACTAAGGGCTTGTATTCACTCTCCCACAGCCGATGTAGCCTCTTGGGTCGAAATACCCCTCCCGATGGTCTCCCGGTACACTACAGGCACTCCCGGTACACTACCGATGAGCCCGAAACTTTTCCGGCGAGCAAAATAGGACTTCCTATATATCAATCTTTACCTTCGAACCATTCTGGAGCTCCTCGTGACATCCAATATATCATATAGGACTCTGAAAAACCTTCGGCAACGACCATCCATAACTCTACACTACCAAAACGTCACTGAACCTTAAGTGTGCAGACCCTGCGGGTTCGAGAACTATGTAGACATGACCGAGACACCTCTATGGTCAATAACCAATAGCGGGACCTGGATGCCCATATTGGTTCCTACATATTCTACGAAGATCTTTGTCGGTCGAAGCTCTATGTCAAGGATTCAGTTAATCCTGTATTCTGTTCCCTTTGTTCTTCGGTATGTTACTCGCCCAAGATTCGATCGTCGGCATCTCCATACCTAGTTCAACCTCATTACCGACAAGTCTCTTTACTCGTTCCATAATATAAGATCCCGTGACTAACATTTAGTCACATTTCTTGCAAGGCTTATTGTGATGTTGTATTACCGAGTGGGCCTTGAGATACCTCTCCGTCACACGGAGTAACAAATCCCAGTCTTGATCCATGCCAACTCAACAGACAGCCTCAAGATACCTGTAGAGCACCTTTATAGTCACCCAGTTACATTGTGCTGTTTGATACACACAAGGCACTCTTCCGGTGTCCATGAGTTGTATGATCTCATGGTCATAGGAACATATACTTGACGTGCAGAAAACAGTAGCAATAAACTGACACGATCATATGCTATGTTTGTAGTTTGGGTCTTGTCCATCACATCATTCTCCTAATGATGTGATCCCGTTATCAAATGACATCACATGTCAATGGATAGGAAACCTTGACCATCTTTGATCAATGAGCTAGTTCCCTAGAGGCATACTAGGGACAAAGTGTTGTCTTTTTACCCACACATGTAATGTGTTTCCAATTGATACAATTATAGCATGGATAATAAACGATTATCATGAACAAGGAAATCCAATAATAAACACTTTATTTATTGCCTCTAGGGCATATTTACAATAGTCTCCCACTTGCACTAGACTCAATAATCTAGTTCACATCACTATGTGATTTACATTGTAATGAATTGAACACCCATGCAGTTCTGGTGTTGATCATGTTCAGCCCTTGGAAGAGGTTTAGTCAAGGGGTATGCAACATTCAGATTCATGTGCACTTTGCAAATATTTATATCCTTCTCCTTGATGTAATTGTGGATGGAGTTGAAGCATCGCTTTATGTGTCTTGTCCTCTTGTGAAAACTTGGTTGCTTGGCCAGAGCAATGGCACTAGTGTTGTCACAAAACAGATTCATTGGATTCAGTGGGCACTACTCCAAGATCTGTCATGAACTGCTTCATCCAGACACCTTCCTTCGCCGCCACCGAGGCTGCGATTGTCGGGACCCCGATCCTAGGTTATATGATTCCATACTGTAACAAGCCACATCAATTTGCGGCCTCATGCACGGTACTCCACGGCTGCCACCTTACCTTGGCCGGGACCGTTTGTGTATTTTGGCTCACGTATGTGAACATGTCGCTGGCAATCACACAACGAAGAACCGGGCCAACATGACTAGTCATAGAACCCAAGTAGCACATCCATACAGAAACAGGCATACATAACCCAGCAATGCAGGTGTCGGCCTCAAGCGTGTGTAGACGAGTCGTAACAAGTTACAAGGACTCCATTACACTGCGAGACATTTCCCCGAAGGGACAGACACAGCAGTAAAGAAGGATACATGCCGGTCAATCAATGTGTCCAGAGCAGTAGCAAGCTACCATGGCTCGGTGGAAGTACAAAGAGGCAGTTTCCGTAAAGAGTACTACTAAAGGCACACGACTAGGTGTCGGATCCCATACATACCGTTGCACGTCACACGTACGCACGACATGCCCGATATGCATAGATACAACCATGGCATCACAACATAACCATACAATAACATGACTTTTATTTAAGAGGCTCAGACGAGCCTTGCATAATATGTTCATACAGATAGGGGTCACATGACCCGGCACTCAAGTCATACAAACATAGTCATACAAGCCAGCGGAAACTTAAGCTGTTTGAGTACAGACGGAAAAATATAAAAGAGGCACAAGGCCTGACTATCTACAGCCCACCAGACGGGCAAGATCGTAGCTGGGACACCAGCTATTCGGCATCGTCAACGTCTAGATAAAACCCACCTGATGGGTCCTGGTTTTCTTCTGCAACATTAATTAAGCAAGGATGACTACAATCGTACTCAGCAAGTCTTTAAAACAGACCTAGTCTATTTATGCTCATGTATCAACAAAGGGGGTGGTGGAGTTTATGCAGAATGCCAGCTTTGACTCATGTCTAACCTACACTACTCAGTTTGAAATTCTTTGTTACGATTTCAATTATCACACACGAGTCCACTAACTCCACCTCAATACACCACCATGGACGCACCTTCCCCTTCCGGAAGAGTGACATCCACGGTACTCACACTTGTCTTGAGATTTTTATAAGTCTCCATTTGATTATCTATGAACAGCATAAGTTCTCCAAGTAGTCCATATCCAAGGACGTGGCTATTCGAATAGTTTCAAAACCCTGCAGGGGTGTACTTCTTCACACACGCTCTCGCCACTTATCGCCGTGTGCTCATAAAACCATGCACCTCGGCAGCCTTCAAGCGGATGCCCAGCGAGGGAGTCGGCTACGACCATCAATCACATAAGACCTCTAGTCCAGGCTACCGCCTATTTGAGACTGACCCGCACGGAAGTCCGGCCGAAGTTTCCGTTACGGTCCCAAACGATGTGCGCAGGGTTCCCAAGCCCACCATTCGGGTGACCCTTGGTACACAGTGCCACTGCCTACCACGTCGTAACCCACCCCTGGAGCAGAGGTGGTCGGAATCGGCGCCGACGATGAGCTTGGCGGCAGCCGGAGCTCGGACGAGCACGGGCTCGTCGAGCCAGAGCTTGAACGGGGCATCCGAGACCTCCAGAGGCTTCCTGGAAGCCTCCTGAGCACGATGGCGCACTCAGAAACTAGCTTGGGTTGCCACGACGGCGACCACGACCTCACCGGCGGCGGGGAGCTTTCGAGCTCAAGGGAAATCGGCGCTATGCGGCTCAAATCAAGGGGGAAAAGGGGGGAAAAGAACCAGGGGCTCACGATGAGTGCAGCGGCATCAACGGCTGGCTCGGGGAGGACCTGGAACGGCGGCGACCTTCGAATTCTTCTCCGGCGACCCGAAGAGGAAGACAGGGGCGCGACGACGATAGAAGCCCTCCGGCGATGCGTGGCTCGTCTGGAAGGTAGAGGAGGTCCAGGCAGTCCTTTTGGCTGGCTCAGGCGGCGCAGGGGTTGGCTAGAACGTCGGCGACGAGCTCGGGAAGCTCTCGGCCATGGCGGAGACAGAGGGGGAGAATGCACGCCCGAGAGAGAGAGCGGCGACAGAGGAGAGGAGAAGGCACGAGGCGGCTCGTGACGCACTCAGGGGGGGCCACGGCAGCCAGGCGAGCAGGGAGGAGGTGGAGGCCTCGCCGGCGCTGCGCGGCACTTCGCCTCTGCCTACTGGCAGAGGTTGAAGATGACCGCTTGGCCCTGGTGGGCTGGGCCGCCTCCTTCTCTGGGCCAGGTAAGCCTCTTCTTTTCTTCTTTTTTTATTCTGTTTTCTGCTTTCTAACATTTGTTTTATTTCTTTGTATATCCAAATAACTTTTCAAAATGACCCACATATTTTCTAAATTGAAGTTTGAATATTCCAAACTCATAACAACAGTTTCAGATTATTTTGAAAATAGTGAGAATGATAATTGCTTTATTTATCATTTTCCAGGGACTTAAACCATTAATTCAAATTATTCTAAATGTTCAATTAATTCAAATCGCCCCTGGTATATCCATGTCCCTAATTATCAGACATAGGGGACATTTTTTATGGGCATTTTGGATTTTTTGAAATTTCATTTATCTGGAATTTCTATAATTCATGAATGCTTGGGGTTTCTTTTCTTTCTCCCCATTTCATATTGATGCAATG
This sequence comes from Hordeum marinum, assembly GCA_022496015.1. NCBI lineage: Eukaryota > Viridiplantae > Streptophyta > Magnoliopsida > Poales > Poaceae > Hordeum > Hordeum marinum. Next base: position 109,794,282 of record CM039673.1, read on the forward strand.
ATTATGATGATGATGCAAACACATTGCTAGCCTATGACACTTGCTAGGGTTGTGGCAACTCACCCCCACTCAAAAGAATCTCGTCCCGAGATTTTTGAAGTCGTCAGGAAGAGCGCGGGGTACTCTAGTCGAAGACGATCTTCTCTTTCCCATGTCGCCTCCTTTTCGAAATGATGCGACCATTGAACTTTAAGAAACTTGATGTTCCGACGCCGAGTTGTACGCTCAGCTTGGTCGAGAATACGAACGGGGTATTCTCGGTATGAAAGGTTATCTTGGAGATCAAGCGCTTCGTGGTCCACTTCTCGGACAGGGTACAAAAGCAATGCCTGAGTTGAGAGACGTGGAAGACATCATGAACTTTGGAAAGATGCGGTGGAAGTTCCAATTGGTAGGCAACCTCTCCTCGTTTAGCAATAATGCGAAAAGGTCCAATGTAACGAGGAGCCAACTTGCCTTTGATACCGAATCGATGGGTACCCTTCAGAGGTGTAACCCGAAGGTAAGCCTTCTCGTCGACTTCATAAGTCACCGACTTATGATGACGGTCATATTGACTCTTTTGACGGGATTGGGCTGTTTTCAACTTTTCACGAATAACGCGAACTTGCTCTTCTGCATCCTGGATCATGTCCGGACCAAAGAGTTGCCTCTCTCCGGTTTCTGACCAGTTAAGAGGTGTTCGGCATTTCCGTCCATAGAGAACTTCAAAAGGGGATTTTCCCAAGCTTGATTGATAACTATTGTTATAAGCAAATTCGGCAAATGGAAGACATTTCTCCCAATTCATACCGAAAGATATAACACAAGCTCGAAGCATATCTTCAAGAATTTGATTGATTCGCTCAACTTGACCACTTGATTGAGGGTGGAAAGCGGTGCTAAAGGATAGATGAGTCCCCATAGCGGTTTGAAAACTTTCCCAAAATCGAGAAGTAAAGATACTTCCGCGGTCTGAGTTAATCTCCAAAGGAACACCATGAAGAGAGACTATTCGAGAAACATATAACTCCGCTAGCTGACTAGCAGTAATGCTTTCCCGAACAGGAAGAAAATGAGCCACTTTGGAAAGACGATCAATGACTACGAATATAGCATTGTTCCCTCTCTTGGTCCTGGGAAAACCGGTGATGAAATCCATACCGACCTTATCCCATTTCCATTCAGGAATAGCTAAGGGTTGAAGGGTGCCAGCAGGCCTTTGATGTTCTGCTTTCACACGACGGCAAACGTCGTAGTTAGCAATATACTGAGCAATTTATCTCTTCATCCTAGTCCACCAGAACCTCTGGCGTAGGTCCTGATACATCTTGGTACTACCTGGATGAACTGTGAGAGGAGAATCATGAGCCTCCTTAAGGATCAGTTGTCTTAGACGAGTGCTCTTGGGAACCACCAACCGATTCTGAAAGAACACCACACCTTCGTCATCCTTAGAGAAATTCTTAGCGTTTCCGCTAGCAATATTCTCCTTAATCCGAGATATACCTTTGTCATATCTCTGGACAACTACTATTTGATCCCTAAGAGTAGGTTTCGCCACCAAGTTGGATAGGAATCCTTGAGGAACAATGTGGAGATTCAACTTCCGAATTCCTCATAGAGAAACGGTTGACCTTGTTGTAACATCAGATTGTTACAATCAGACTTACGACTTAGTGCATCAGCCATGACATTGGCTTTCCCCGGGGTGTAAGTTATCCCAAAATCGTAATCTGTGATCAACTCTACCCACCGTCTTTGCCTGAGATTCAAATCCGGCTGGGTGAAAATATATTTCAGACTTTGGTGATCAGTGTATATCTCGCAACGATTACCCAGAAGGTAATGTCGCCATGTCTTTAGTGCATGGACTATAGCTGCAAGCTCAAGATCATGTGTTGGATAATTATCCTCATGTGGACGCAACTGTCGAGATGCGTATGCAATCACATGACAATCTTGCATGAGAATGCAACCTAATCCTTGTCGCGAGGCATCGCAATAGATAACAAAGTCCTTAGAGAAGTCTGGTGGCACCAGAACGGGAGCAGAGGTCAGTCGTCTTTTCAACTCCTGAAAACTATGCTCGCATTGTGGGGTCCATTCGAACCTTTTATCTTTCTTGAGGAGTTCAGTCAGAGGTTTCGCAACCTTGGAGAAGTTCTCAACAAAGCGGCGACAATAGCTCGCTAAGCCAAGGAAACTCCGAACTTGCTTAACCGATTCAGGTTGAGTCCAATCAAGGATGGCCTGAACTCTCTCGGGATTGACAGCAATACCTTTGCCAGAGATCACGTGATCCAGATAAGTCACTTCCGGCAACCAAAATTCACACTTGGAGAATTTGGCATATAAGCGGTGCTCTCGAAGTTTCATCAATACCAGCCTTAGATGCTCGGCATGTTCCTGTTCGTTCTTCAAGTAGATGAGTATATCGTCGAGGTAAACAACGACGAATTTGTCCAAATACTCCATGAAGATCGAATTCATCAGTCAAGAGAAGGTGGCTGGAGCATTGGTTAAACCGAAGGACATGACGGTGTACTCGTATTGGCCATAACGAGTGACAAAAGCCGTTTTTGGAATGTCCCCGTTTCTAATTCTGATTTGATGGTATCCCAACCTCAAATCCATTTTGGAAAAGACAGAGGATCCAGCGAGTTGATCATACAAATCGTTGATCCTGGGGAGCAGATACTTGTTCTTGATAGTGACCAAATTCACTGGTCAGTAATCCACAACCATCCGATCCGATCCATCCTTCTTTTTAACAAAGAGGACAGGGCAAGCCCAAGGAGAAGAGCTAGGACGAATGAAACCTTTCTTCAAAGCCTCATCGAGTTGGGTTTTTAGCTCGGCTAGTTCTAAGGGTGCCATCTTATAAGGTCTTCTGGCTATTGGGACTGTCCCTGGGATAAGTTCTATCACGAATTCAACATCTCTGAGAGGTGGAATACCTGGCAGTTCTTCTGGAAAGACATCCGGGAAATCACGGACTACCGGAATATCTTCTAGCTCGGGGAGAGGGCTAGCATTTAGGGAATAGAGTTGGCGCTTAGTTGTTCGAGTAGAGACATTAACTGTCTCACCCGAGGGATGTGTAAGTTGAACATTCCTAGAATGAGTATCAATCTTGGCATAGTGGGCTTTCATCCAATCCATACCTAGAATGATATTGATGTCCGAAGACTTAAGAGCTATCAAAGATGCTAGGAATACTAGTCTATCCACCAGAATTTCATTGTCATGGCTCACTCTAGAAGTTTGCCACTTTGAACCAGGAGTCTGAACTACTAAAGGAGTGGGCATGTCACAGAAAGACATGTTATGCAACTGTGCATAACTTTCTGAGATGAATGAATGAGATGCCCCAGTATCAAAAGAACAGATGCTGGATGGCTATTAACAAGAAGCGTACCTAGAATGACATCAGGGTCTTCAAGAGCTTCTTCAGCAGACACATAATTAACTCGCCCACGAGCAGGAGTTGACTTCACATAGAAGGCTTTCCCTGGTTTTCCGCGTCCAGTGGGCTTGGCATTGTTCTGGGGACATTCACGAGAATAATGTCCCGGTTCTCCACACTTGTAGCATACCACTGTGGCACGAGGGGCAACATTTACTTGTGGTCCTCCAAATGGCCTGGGTGGAGGGTTGGACTGAACTGGATGAGGTGCCTGGAAGGATGGCCTCGCAGTGTACCTTGCCGGCATAGCTGCATTGGGTACCCATATTCGGCGCTTGTTGGGTCCTGAACCCGATGCAGGGTTGAAGTCACGGTTATGCTTCCTCGAGGCCTCGTAGTCAGTTTGTCAGGACTCAGCATTGATGGCCTTATTGACGAGAGCCTGGAAGGTCGTGCACTCATGCAAGCGAAGATCTCGGCGAAGCTCAGCATTAAGTCCCTTGCGGAACCTAGCCTGCTTCTTGGCATCAGTTGAGACTTCCTCTGGGGCATAGCGAGCAAGATTACCAAACTTGCGACTGTATGCATCCACTGACAATCTGCCCTGTGTGAAGGCACAGAATTCCTCTCTCTTGTGGTCCATCAGCCCTTCCGGGATGTGATGGATACGGAATGCGGCGCTGAACTCTGCCCAGGTTGGTGCAGGTCCCTAGGGACGCATAGCTTCATAGCTTTCCCACCACAGGTTGGCAGGTCCCTCCAGAAAGTATGTCGCAAAGGTCACCTTATTGGCCTCTGAAACATTTGCAGCTCGAATCTTGCGTGACATACTGGTCAACCAATCATCCTCATCGAGGGGATCGATTGAGTGATGGTACTTAGGTGGACACAGTTTAATGAAGTCACCAAGTGACACTCCATCATGGTGATCATTGCGGGGAGCACAAGCTGTGTTCTGTTCAATTCTATCTAACAGTCTGTTGGTCTCCCTCTTATTCCGTTCAGCTTCTAGCATCACCTCCGCTAGAGATGGTGCTCGTGGCAGCTCTTCTTGCCTTGGCTGGCTACTCTCGCCTTGCTCATGAGCATGCACGGGGTTGTTCCTGGTTGACACCATCCTGAGGAAAACAATCCATAGCTTAGACATGGGGAACAACAACTCTAGGGCATGAATTAAGGAATGCACTGATCAACATGGCATGTAAGATAAACACCAATCAACATGGTAAAGCAACTACCATATGAACATTAGGTTTGATACACACCATGGCTTAGTTCAGTACAAACCCAAGCTGAAAACAACTACAGAGAGATGACACCACTCATCGGAGGCATTACGAGCATCCTATACATTATCTATCTACACCTCCGGAACTCAAATCTCGACCTTAATCATATCCCACAAGACACGCAGGACTGTGGCGATACAACTACTACCATACTAGGTCTAACATCCACGCACTCAAACATCACCGTAGAATGCCTCGTACAGGTTATCCCCGTGACCTGGGAGCTGAACCTGAGGATCTGGAAACACTCTAGCCTGGGATCCCTGGAAACCATAAGGACACGGGTGTGGCCTTGGTCCCCTTGCCGGCGGCAACAGCGGTCCTCGAAGAGGGGTGATGCCTCCAACATCAGGCCAGTCTACGTGTGCTGGCAAATGAGTCCGCGAGGGAGTCAGCATCTCCAAATCTCCATAACCTGTCTGCACGACAGGTGCCAACTGCGTCAAGGCTGTCCAAAGACGGGCACGGGTAGCATAGATCTCCATCCGTAGGGTACGTGCATCACGATCCCTATTCTCCAACATCTGAGCGGTCACCTGCAGTCTAGGGTCTTCATGAGAATGATCAGAATAGGCTGCACTGAGATATCCATCCTCTCCTCCCATGGAAGCAGGAACATAGCAGAACTCCGTTTTCTGAAGCGGACCATGGTGAAACCTCATAATAGTCAGCATGGTGTAAGCGGCTTCCTGAACTGCCATATCTATGGTAACTCCCAATCCATGAGGCCAATGAAGCGGCTCTGCAGCTCCAGGATAGGAAGGATATATCCTAACGGTACACAGATACTGACTCTGGTTGAAATCTCGATACTGTTCCTCCACTGTGTACTCTGGGTACCAACGATATCCAGCCTCTATCATCACTCTAACCAACATGGCCATGTGACCTGGCACATCGATGCACCTGGTCAGACGGACCACCTGACGGAAAGGGCGGGATGGCATCTGAAACAGAGAATGATGCAAAGACATTAGAGACTCTAGCAGAAATCGGACAGCATAACGGCTGTAATTGCTCAAGAATTTTTTTGAGACAATTGAAAAGAGATTGGAAAGGCATAACCACTCGACTATCTAGACTCAAATCTCTTCTCCAACTGTTTGTCACATCAACAACACTAGAGTAACTGCACTTACTCACAAAAAGGCTAGCTATTGGTCCATGGCTAGTAACTCGTCATCCTAAGCAATAGATGAGGATCCTAGTTCCTATCCCCATAGAAAAGATGAGAATGACCCAGCATAGAATAACTTGGGAAGAGGAGTAAAAAGAGCCTTACGTTCCCTTCCACAATCAATTTCCCTACTAATCTATAGTGTTTCTAGACTCAACTTCGGCCGGTTTGGCTTGGTAGTCCTACAGTCAGTCAGGCTCTGATACCAACGCTGTCAGGACCCTGATCCTAGGTTATATGATTCCATACTGTAACAAGCCACATCACTTTGCGGCCTCACGCACGGTACTCCACGGCTGCCACCTTACCTTGGTCGGGACCGTTTGCGTCTTTTGGCTCACGTATGTGAACATGTCGCTGACAATCACACAACAAAGAACCCGGGCCGACATGACTAGTCAAAGAACCCAAGTAGCACATCCGTACGGAAACAGGCATACATAACCCAGCAATGCAGGTGTCAGCCTCAAGCGTGTGTAGACGAGTCGTAACAAGTTACAAGGACTCCATTACACTGCGAGACATTTCCCTGAAGGGACAGACACAGCAGCAAAGAAGGATACATGCCGGTCAATCAATGTGTCCGGAGCAGTAGCAAGCTACCATGGCTCGGTGGAAGCACAAAGAGGCAGTTTCCCGTAAAGAGTACTACTAAAGGCACACGACTAGGTGTCGGATCCCATACATACCGTTGCACATCACACGTACGCACGACATGCCCGATATGCATAGATACAACAATGGCATCACAACATAACCATACAATAACATGACTTTTATTTAAGAGGCTCAGACGAGCCTTGCATAATATGTTCATACAGACAGGGGTCACATGACCCGGCACTCAAGTCATACAAACATAGTCATACAAGCCAGCGGAAACTTAAGCAGTCTGAGTACAGACGACAAAATATAAAAGAGGCACAAGGCCTGACTATCTACAGCCCACCACACGGGCAAGATCGTAGCTGGGACACCAGCTATTCGGCATCGTCAACGTCTAGATAAAACCCACCTGATGGGTCTTGGTTTTCTTCTGCAACATTAATTAAGCAAGGATGAGTACAATCGTACTCAGCAAGTCTTCAAAACAGACCTAGTCTATTTATGCTCATGTATCAACAAAGGGGGTGGTGGAGTTTATGCAGAATGCCAGCTTTGACTCATGGCTAACCTACACTACTCAGTTTTAAATTCTTTGTTACAATTTCAATTATCGCACACGAGTCCACTAACTCCATCTCAATACACCACCATGGACTCACCTTCCCCTTCCGGAAGAGTGCCATCCACGGTACTCACACTTGCCTTGAGATTTTTAGAAGTCTCCATTTGATTATCTATGAACAACATAAGTTCTCCAAGTAGTCCATATCTGAGGACGCGGCTATTCGAATAGTTTCAAAACCCTGCAGGGGTGTACTTCTTCACACACGCTCTCGCCACTTATCGCCGTGTGCTCATAAAACCATGCACCTCGGCAGCCTTCAAGCGGATGCCTAGCAAGGGAGTCGGCCACGACCATCAATCACATAAGACCTCTAGTCCAGGCTACCGCCTATTTGAGACTTACCCACACGGAAGTCCGGCCGAAGTTTCCGTTACGGTCCCAAACGATGTGCGCAGGGTTCCCAAGCCCACCATTCGGGTGACCCTTGGTACACCGTGCCACTGCCTACCGCGTCGTAACCCACCCCGAGGGTCAACGCTACGCACGGCCTCCAGCATGCTATAAACACCATAAACTACTTGCAATACCTGGACCAAAGACTAAGCGACTGATGAGTCGAGAGGGTCAGTTAAGTATCCCAATGTGTGGTAGTATCTAGTCTTGGATCACAAACACGGAACCCAGTCCCTAAGAACGGTCCCAATGAGACAACCCTCTATGTACTCCTCCATAGCCTCTCATCGCTACCTTTACCAAATCGTATTCATTATAAGCTCATCACATTGGACAACACTGTTTCACTCAGTTCATCACCCAGATGAATCCGACTTGACACAACTCTAAGCATAGCAAGCATAGCAGGCAAAGTAAGCTAAGAACATCATGGCACAAGCATCTACCAGGTATGCTAGGTTGCAAGGTTTAGCTATTTACTGTGACAAGATCAGGTCATGCATAAGAATAGGATCATCTACCGTGTATAACTGACATGTGATCATTTGTTCTAATGCAATAAATGAGAGCAGGAGCGATAGAGTGGGATGTTATCAGAATGATCAATCAGGTTGCTTGCCTTGCTGGGTTGCGGAAGAGTTCTCTCCTTCGTCAGGGTACGGAGTAGTATCCTCCGGATTAGGGCCTACCACAACGCAGATGAAAGCATTCAATACAAGCAGATGCAACAATATGATGCATGATCATGGCATGATAGTATGCATGGATGAGCTAATGTAACTAGTGATCATGTCAATTTGAAATGCATTTGAATATAGGTTCAAAGTTGTTCTCATTTCAAATTCTATATGTTGACCTAATGCTAAAATGTCCATGTTCATCTATTTAGGTTGCTCTATCATGCATGAGGAAAGCACCATTGGATTCATTGGATTTTTCTGATAATTTTTCATATATAAATTATTTTCATCTGACTTACAGATTAATTTATATGATTTTTCAAAGTTTTAAATAATTTCTGGAATTATGTTTAAATAGGAAGTTGACTTATGACATCAGCCTGATGTCATCATGACGTCAGCTGGTCATCAGACCCGGCCAGGGTCAAACCTGACATGTGGGGTCCACATGTCAGTGTCTGATTAGCTTAATTAACTAAGTTAAACTAATCCTAATCATTAACAGACCCTGAGCCCACATGTCATAGACTAACTAGCTTAATTATTTTAATTAATTTTTTTAAACTAACCAGGGTTAACCAGGGGGTGGCCCCACCTGTCAGGGTTAACCCCGTGGTCAAAACGACCAGAGCCACCGGCGACGAGCCACCGGCGACTCCAGAAGCGGCGGTGGGGCTCGGGTTTCCTCCTCCGGCAACCAAATGGACGGCGGAGGGCACCAAACTGATCAGTGAAGGTGACAAAATAACGATATCCACGATGCGCTATAACATTCATTGGACCGCACACATCAGTATGTATGATTTCCAATAAGTCACTTGCCCGTTCCATTGTTCCATAGAACAGCGTTTTAGTCATCTTGCCCATGAGGCATGGTTCACATGTGTCAAGTGATTCAAAATTGAGTGACTCCAAAAGTCCATCAGCATGGAGCTTCCTCATGCATTTTACACCAATATGACGTAAACGGCAGTGCCACAAGAAAGTGGTACTATCATTATCAACTCTACATCTTTTGGCATCAATGTTATGAACATGTGTATCATCACTATCAAGATTCAATATGAATAAACCCCTCACATTGGGTGCATGACCATAAAAGATATTACTCATATAAATAGAACAACCTTTATTCTCTAATTTAAATGAGTAACCGTGTCGCAATAAACAAGATCCAGATATAATGTTCATGCTTAACGCAGGCACTAAATTAAAATTATTCAGGTTCATCACTAATCCCGATGGTAATCGAAGGGAGAGCGTGTCGACGGCGATCACATCAACCTTGGAACCATTTCCCATGCGCATCGTCACTTCATCCTTTGCCAGCCTTCATCTATTCCGTAGTTCCTGTTTTGAGTTGCAAATGTGAGCAACCGAACCGGTATCAAATACCCAGACACTACAATGAGAGCTAGTACGGTACACATCAATAACATGTATATCATCTATACCTTGTTTGTCGTTGGCCGCCTTTTGGTCAGCCAGGTACTTGGGGCAGTTCCGCTTCTAGTGACCAGTTCCCTTGCAATGAAAGCACTCAGTTTCTGGCTTGGGTCCATGCTTGGGCTTCTTTACAGGAGTAGCAACAGCTTTGCCATCCTCCTTGGTTTTACCCTTATTGCCCTTGCCCTTGCCATTCTTCTTGAAACTAGTGGTTTTATTGACCATCAACACTTGATGTTTTTTCTAGATTTCAGACTCAGCGACTTTTAGCATCGCAAACAGCTCGGCGACTGACGTGTTCATCCCGTGCATGTTATAGTTCATCACAAAGCTCTTGTAACTAGGTGGCAGTGATTGAAGAACTCTGTCAGTGATCGCCTCTGGCGGAAGGGCAATTCCCAACTCTGCTAGACAATTCGAATACCCAGACATTCTGAGTATATGCTCACTGATAGACCCGTTCTCCTCCATTTTGCAAGCATAGAACTTATCGGAGGTCTCATACCTCTCGATCCGGGCATTCTTCTGAAAGATAAACTTCAACTCCTGGAACATCTCATATGCTCCATGACATTCAAAACATCTTTGAAGTCCCGGTTCTAAGCCATACAATATTGCACACTTAACTATTGAGTAATATCCAAAATGTGCCTCCCAAGCGTTCTTAACGTCTGCGCATGACATGTCTCCTGGTTGGTCACCAAGTGGTTCATCATGGACATATGATTTCTGGGAAGCCGTGAGGATAATCCTCAGATTACGGGCCCAGTCAACAATGTTACTTCCATCATCTTTCAACTTAGCTTTCTCTAGGAACACATTAAAATTCAGGGGTGCTACTACGTGAGCCATTGATCTACAACATAAATATGCAAAGGTTACTTAGACTATTGTTCAAGATAATGAGTTTAGTTAATCAAATTACTAAAGCTCCCACTCAAATTGACATCCCTCAGATCATCTGAGTGTCACATGATCCAAATTCCCCAACTCCAGTCCGATCATCACATGAGTTGAGGTGGTTTCAATGGTGAACATCATCATGTTGATCATATCTACTATATGACTCATGTTCGACCTTTCAGTCTCTTGTGTTCCGAGGCCATGTCTGTACATGCTAGGCTCATCAAGTTTAACCCGAGTGTTCTGAATGTGCAACACTAGCTTGCACCCGGTGTATGTGAACGTAGAGTCTATCACACCCGATCATCACGTGGCATCTCGACACGACGAACTTTCGCAATGGTCCACACTCGGGGAGAACACAATTCATCTTGAAATTTAAGTGAGAGATCACCTTATAATGCTACCGTCGTCCTAAGAAAAACAAGGTGCATAAAATAATTAACATCACATGCAAATCAAAAGTGACATTATATGGCCATGAACTTGTGCTTTTGATCTCCATCTTGAAAGCACCGGCATGATCTCCATCGCCGGCACGACACCATGATCTCCATCATCTTGATCTCCATCAACGTGTCGCCATCGAGGTTGTCACGCCCATCATGCTTCTACTACCATTGCTACCATTTAGTGATAAAGTAAAGCATTACACAGCGCTTAATGATTGACACGCAGGTCATATAATAATTAAATACAACCCTATGGCTCCTGCCGGTTGCCGTACTCATCGACATGCAAGTCATGATATTCTACACAACACATGATCATCTCATACATCACATATATCACATCATGTAACTGGCCATATCACATCACAACATACCCTGCAAAAACAAGTTAGACGTCCTCTAATTGTTTTTACATGTTTTACGTGGCTGCTACGGGTATCTAGCAAGAACAATTCTCACCTACGCATAAACCATGACAGTGATACATTAGTTGCTTTTCAACCTTCTCAAGGACCGCCTTTGTCGAATCCGATCCAACTAAAGTGAGAGAAACTGGCCCCTGCAAGCCATCTATGCAACAAGTTGTAGTTGAGGGAACCGGTCTATCGTAAGCGTATGAGTAATGTTGGTCCAGGCCGCTTCATCCCACAATACCGCTAAACCAAAACACGACCAAGATAGGAAGCAATCTAAGCATCAACGCCCACAAACTCTTTGTGTTCTACTCGAGATCTCATCTACACATAGACCTAGCTCATGATGCCACTGTTGGGGAACGTTGCATGGGAAACAAAAAATTTCCTGCACACCCGCAAGATCTATCCATGGTGATGATCATCTATGATAAGGAGAGTGGATCTAAGTACCCTTTTAGATTGCTAAGCGGGAAGCGTTAATAAACGTGGTTGGTGCAGTTGAACGTCCTTGCGATCCAAATCACCGAGCGTCGCGCGATCCAATCATGATCCGTCCCGATCAAGCACCGAATGGACGGCACCTCCGTGTTCAGCACATGTACAGCTTGATGACGATCTCCGTCTTCTTGATCCAGCAAGAGGGAGTGGAGAGGTAGAAGAGTTCTCCGGCAGCGTGACGACGCTCCGGCGATGGTGGTGGAGCTATTCTGGCAGGACTTCGCCTAAGCACTGCAGAAATCCGATCTAGAGGAGAAATTACGCACTAGAAAATAGGGTAGCACGTGGCTGAAAATCAAGTGCCCAAAACCCTAAAACCTCTAGTATATATAGGGAGCCAAGCCATGTAGGCTTCGCCCGAACCAAGAGGATAGGAGGATTCCTCCTCCAATTCTAGTAGGACTAGGACTCCTCCTTATTTTTGCCTTTTTGCCTTTTTCCACCTTTTTCTCTTTGGGCTTTTCTTCCCAGCCGCATGGGCCTTGTGTGGAAATTTCACCAGCCCACTAAGGTCTGGTATTCACTCTCCCACAGCCCATGTAGCCTCTTGGGTCGAAATACCCCTCCCGATGGTCTCCCGGTACACTACGGGCACTCCCGGTATACAACCGATGAGCCCGAAACTTTTCCGGAGACCAAAATAGGACTTCCTATATATCAATCTTTACCTATGGACCATTCTGGAGCTCCTCATGACGTCTGGGATCTCATCTGGGACTCCGAAAAACCTTCGATAACCACCATCCATAACTCTACACTACGGAAACATCATTGAACCTTAAGTTTGCAGACCCGCAGGTTCAAGAACTATTGGACATGACCGAGACACCTCTACGGTCAATATCCAATAGCGGGACCTGGATGACCATATTGGTTCCTACATATTCTAAGAAGATCTTTATCGGTCGAACCTCTATGTCAAGGATTCAGTTAATCCCGTATTATGTTCCCTTGTTCTTCGGTATGTTACTCGCCCGAGATTCGATCGTCGGCATCTCAATACCTAGTTCAACCTCGTTGCCGGAAAGTCTCTTTACTCGTTCTGTAATACAAGATCTCGTGACTAACACTTAGTCACATTGCTTGCAAGGCTTATTGTTGTGTTGTATTACCGAGTGGGCCCTGAGATACCTCTCCATCACACGGAGTAACAAATCCCAGTATTGATCCATGACAACTCAACAGACACCCTCGGAGATACCTGTAGAGCACCTTTATAGTCACGCAGTTACGTTGCAACGTTTGATAGACACAAGGCACTCTTCCGGTGTTCGTGAGTTGCATGATCTCATGGTCATAGGAACATATACTTGACATGCAGAAAATTGTAGCAATAAACTGACACGATCATATGCTACGTTTGTAGTTTGGGTCTTGTCCATCACATCATTCTCCTAATGATGTGATCCCGTTATCAAATGACATCACATGTCAATGGCTAGGAAACCTTGACCATCTTTGATCAACGAGCTAGTTCACTAGAGTCATACTAAGGACAAAGTGTTGTCTATTTACCCACATATGTAATGTGTTTCCAATCAATACAATTATAGCATGGATAATAAAAAATTATCATGAACAAGGAAATACAATAATAAACACTTTATTTATTGCCTCTAGGGCATATTTCCAATAAGACTTACATCAGAACTATCTACACATGCATTAGTATCAATGAAGGGCGTTCTGGAGTTTATTGCGGCAAGCCAGCTTTGACTCTTGGCTAACCTATACTATGACTACAAGTGTTTTCTTTGAGGTGGGATAATGCACACGAGTCCACATATTCACCAATCAATACACCACTATGGATCCTCTCCCGTCTCCCTACGAGAAGGCCATCCATAGCACTCACACGTATCTTGCATATTTTAGAGGTATCCATTTCACTTGTCTATTGATACGTCCATTTTTCATCATACTTTTATATTGATATTTATCACATTATGAGTTTTTATTACACATTATGGTAGAATACTCATGCCTTTTCTCTCTTATTTTACAAGGTTTACATGAAGAGGGAGAATGCCGACAGCTGGAATTCTGGGCTGGAAAAGGATAAAGTTTGAGATGTCTATTCTGCACAACTCCAAAAGCCGTGAAAATCAACGAGGAATTATTTTGGAATATATAAAAAATACTGAGCCGAAGATATACCGGAGAGGAGCCACTAGGAGGCCACGAGCCTGCCAGGCGTGGCCTAACCCCTGGCCGCGCCTGGGGGCTCGTGGAGCCCCTGCAGCTCCTCTGACCTCTATATCCTCCTATATGAAGAGTTTCATCGCAAAAAAAATTAATCAGGAGCTTTTGGGAAGAAACGCCGCCGCCACAAGGCGGAACTTGAGCAGAACCAATCTAGAGCTTCGGCAGGGCGTCCTGCCAGGGAAACTTCTCTCCCGGAGAGGGAAATCGTCGCCATCGTCATCACCAACACTCCTATCATCGGAGGGGACTCATCTCCATCAACATCTTCATCAGCACCATCTCATCTCCAAACCCTAGTTCATCTCTTGTATCCAATCTCCGTCTCGCAACTCCGATTGGTACTTGTGAGGTTGCTAGTAGTGTTAATTACTTGTTGTAGTTGATGCTAGTTGGTTTACTTGGTGGAAGATCATATGTTTAGATCCTTAATGCTATTCAAATACTCTCTAATCATGAACATAATTATGCTTTGTGAGCAGTTACATTTGTTCCTGAGGACATGGGATAAGTCTTGCTACTAGTAGTCATGTGAATTTGGTATTCGTTCAATATTTTGATGCGTTGTATGGTGTCTCCCCTCTAGTGGTGTTATGTGAATGTCGACTACATGACGGTTCACCATTATTTGGGCCTAGAGGAAGGCATTGGGAAGTAATAAGTAGATGATGGGTTGCTAGAGTGACAGAAGCTTAAACCCTAGTTTATGAGTTGCGTCGTAAGGGGCTGATTTGGATCCACTAGTTTAATGCTATGGTTAGACTTTGTCTTAATTCTTCTTTCGTAGTTGCGGATGCTTGCGAGAGGAGTTAATCATAAGTGGGATGTTTGCCTAAGTAAGGACAGCACCTAAGCACCGGTCCACCCACATATCAAACTATCAAAGTAGCGAACGCGAATCATATGAACATGATGAAAACTAGCTTGACAGTAATTCCCATGTGTCCTCGGGAGCACTTTACTTTATATAAGAGTTCATTCAGCCTTGTCCCTTGCCACAAAAGGGATTGGGCCATATTGATGCACCTTTGTTACTATTATTATTTGCTACCCATTACAAATTATCTTATCACACAACTATCTGTTACCGACAATTTCAGTGCTTGCAGAGAATACCTTACTGAAAACCGTTTGTCATTTCCTTCTGCTCCTCGTTGGGTTTGACACTCTTACTTATCGAAAGGACTATGATAGATCCCCTTTACTTGTGGGTCATCAAGACTCTTTTCTGGCGCCATTGCCGGGGAGTGAAGTGCCTTTGGTAAGTGGAATTTGGTAAGGAAACATTTATATAGTGTGCTGAAATTTATTGTCACTTGTCACTATGCAAACTAATCCTTTGAGGAGCTTGTTCGAGGTATCTTCACCTCGATCGGAAGCACAAAGAGTTGCTCCTCAACCTATTGCACCTACTGAAAATATTTATTATGAGATTCCCTCGGGTATGCTAGAGAAACTGTTGGCTAATCCTTTTACAGGAGATGGAACATCACATCCCGACTTGCATCTAATCTATGTAGATGAGTTTTGTGGTTTATTTAAGCTTGCAGGTCTGCCCGAGGATAAGGTCAAGAAGAAGGTCTTTCCCTTATCTTTGAGGGATAAAGCATTGACATGGTATAGGCTATGTGATGATACTGTATCATGGAACTACAAACGATTGAAATTGGAATTTCATGAAAAGTTTTATCCTATGCATTTGGTACATCGTGATCGGAATTATATCTATAATTTTTGGCCTCGTGATAGAGAAAGTATCGCTCAAGCTTGGGGGAGGCTTAAGTCAATGTTATATTCATGCCCCAACCATGAGCTCCCCAGAGAAATTATTATTATGAACTTTTATGCTCGTCTTTCTCACGACAATCGCACCATGCTCGACACTTCTTGTACCGGTTCTTTTATGAAGAGAGATATTGACTTCAGATGGGATTTATTGGAAAGAATTAAACACAATTCTAAAGATTGGGAGTTTGATGAAGGTAAGGAGTCAGGTATGAATCTTAAGTACGATTGCGTTAAATCCTTCGTAGAAACAAATACTTTTCGTGATTTTAGCGCTAAACATGAACTTGACTCTGAGATAGTAGCTTCTGCATGTGAATCATTTGCTACTCATATTAATCTCCCTAAGGAGAAGTGGTTTAAATATCATCCTCCCGTAGAAGTTAATGTAGCTAAATCCGTTTCAGTTGAAGAGAAAGTTATTGCTTATAATGATTCTATTGTTCCTACTGCTTATATTGAGAAACCACCTTTCCCTGTTAGAATAAAGGATCATGCTAAAGCTTCAACTGTGATACGTAAGGGCTACATTAAAACACCTACACCCCTTGAGAAAATCAAAGTTGAACCTAGTATTGCTATTATTAAAGATCTCTTGACCGATGATGTTGATGGGCATGTTATTCAATTCTGTGAAGCTTCTGCTAAAATTGCTAAACCTCATACCAGAGACAAACATAAACCTGTAGTTGGCATGCCTGTTGTTTCTGTTAAGATAGGAGATCATTGTTATCATGGTTTATGTGACGTGGGTGCTAGTATTAGTGCAATACCTCAATCCTTATATAATGAAATTAAATATGAGATTGCACGTGTCGAGATGGAATTTATTGATGTTACTATTAAACTTACTAATAGAGATACTATCTGCCTTGTGGGAATTGTTAGAGATGTTGAAGTCTTGTGTGGTAAAACTAAGTATCCTACTGATTTTCTCGTTCTTGCTACCACACAAGATAGATTTTGTCCCATCATATTTGGTAGACCTTTCCTCAATACTGTTAATGCTCAAATTCATTGTGAGAAACAAATTGTTACTGTTGGCTTTGGAGGTGTGTCACATGAATTTAATTTTTCTAAGTTTGGTAGACAACCTCATAAAAAAGAATTGCCTAGTAAGGATGAAATTATTGCTCTTACTTCTATTGTTGTGCCTCTTACTGATCCTTTAGAGCAATACTTGCTTGAACATGAAAATGATATGCATATGGATGAAAGGGATGAGATAGATAGAATTATCATTGAACAACGTCCTATCCTTAACAATAATTTGCCTGTTGAATTACTTGGGGATCCACCTCCACCCAAGGGTGATCCTGTGTTTGAGCTTAAACAATTACCTAATACTCTTAAGTATGCTTATCTTGATGAAAAAGAGATATATCCTGTTATTATTAGTGCTAACCTTTCAGAGCATGAAGAAAAGAAATTACTGAAAACTTTAAGGAAGCACTGTGCTGCTGTTGGATATACTCTTGATGATCTTAAAGGCTTTAGTCCTACTCTATGCTAGCACAAAATTAAAACTGATCCTGATTCCAAACCAGTTGTCGATCCCCAACGAAGACTGAATCCTAAGATGAAAGAGGTGGTAAGAAAAGAAATACTAAAGCTCCTGGAAGTAGGTATTATTTACCATGTGGCTCATAGTGATTGGGTAAGTCCGGTGCATTGTGTCCCTAAGAAGGGAGGTATTACCGTTGTTCCTAATGATAAAGATGAATTGATCCCACAAAGAATTGTTACCGGCTATAGCATGGTAATCGATTTTAGGAAATTAAATAAAGCTACTAAGAAAGATCATTACCCTCTACCTTTTATTGATCAAATGCTAGAAAGATTGTCTAAACATACACACTTTTGCTTTCTAGATGGTTATTCTGGTTTCTCCCATATACCTGTTTCACAATCTGATCAGGAGAAAACCACTTTTGCTTGCCCTTTCGGTACCTTTGCTTATAGACGTATGCCTTTTGGTTTATGTAATGCACCTAATACCTTTCAAAGATGTATGATGGCTATATTCCCTGACTTTTGTGGAAATATTGTTGAGGTTTTCATGGATGATTTCTCCATTTACGGATCTTCTTTTGATGATTGCTTGAGCAACCTTGATCAAGTTTTGCAAAGATGTGAAGATACTAACCTTGTCTTGAATTGGGAGAAGTGCCACTTTATGGTTAATGAAGGCATTGTCTTGGGACATACAATTTCTAAAAGAGGTATTGAAGTTGATAAGGCTAAAGTTGATGCCATTGAGAAAATTCCATGCCCTACAAACGTTAAAGGTATAAGAAGTTTCCTTGGTCATGCTGGTTTCTATAGAAGGTTCATTAAAGACTTCTCTAAGATTTCTAGGCCTCTCACTAATCTCTTGCAAAAAGATATTCCATTTGTTTTTGATGATGATTGTGAAGAAGCGTTTGGAATACTCAAAAAGACCTTGATAACTGCACCTATTGTTCAACCACCTGATTGGAACCTACCTTTTGAAATTATGTCTGATGCTAGTGATTATGTTGCTGGTGCTGTCCTAGGACAAAGATTGACAAGAAATTAAATGTTATTCATTATGCTAGTAAAACTCTAGACAGTGCCCAAAGAAATTATGCTACTACTGAAAAAGAATTTTTAGCAGTTGTGTTTGCATCTGATAAGTTCAGACCTTATATTGTTGATTCCAAAGTTACTATTCACACTGATCATGCTGCTAGTAAATATCATGGAAAAGAGAGATGATAAACCTAGACTTATTAGATGGGTTCTCTTGCTACAAGAATTTGATTTGCATATCGTTGATAGGAAGGGTGCGGAGAACCCAGTACCAGATAACTTGTCTAGGTTAGAGAATGTTCCTGATGACCCAAAACCTATTGATGATAGCTTTCCTGATGAACAATTAAATGTTATCAATGCTTCACGCAGTACACCATGGTATGCTGATTTTGCTAATTATATTGTTGCTAAATATATACCACCTAGTTTCACGTACCAACAAAATAAAAAGTTCTTTTATGATTTGAGACATTACTTTTGGGATGATCCTCACCTATATAAAGAAGGAGTAGATGGTGTTATTAGACGTTGTGTACCTGAGCATGAACAGGGATAGATCCTACAGAAGTGCCACTCTGAGGCTTACGGAGGACACCATGCTGGAGATAGAACTGCACACAAGGTATTGCAATCCGGTTTTTATTGGCCTACTCTCTTTAAGGATGCTCGTAAGTTTGTCTTGTCTTGCAATGAATGTCAAAGAATAGGTAATATTAGTAAACGTCAGGAAATGCCTATGAATTACTCACTTGTTATTGAACCATTTGATGTTTGGGGTTTTGATTATATGGGACCTTTTCCAAAGTCCAATGGGTACACTCATATTTTAGTTGCTGTTGATTACGTTACTAAGTGGGTAGAAGATATTCAGCCTAGTAGTGTTGATCATAACACCTCTATTAAGATGCTTAAAGAAGTTATTTTCCCTAGATTTGGAGTCCCTAGATATTTAATGACTGATGGTCGTTCACATTTTATTCATGGTGCTTTCCGTAAAATGCTTGCTAAGTATGATGTCAACCATAGAATTGCATCTCCTTATCATCCTCAGTCTAGTGGTCAAGTAGAGTTAAGTAATAGAGAAATTAAATTAATTTTGCAAAAGATTGTTAATAGGTCTAGGAAGAATTGGTCTAAGAAACTTGATGATGCACTGTGGGCTTATAGAACTGCTTATAAGAATCCCATGGGCATGTCTCCTTATAAAATGGTTTATGGTAAAGCATGTCATTTACCTCTTGAGCTAGAACATAAGGCTTATTGGGCAATCAAAGAGCTCAACTTTGACTTCAAACTTGCTAGTGAGAAGAGGTTATTTGATATTAGCTCACTTGATGAATGGAGAACTCAGGCATATGAAAATGCCAAGTTGTTTAAAGAGAAAGTTAAGAGGTGGCATGATAAAAGGATACAAAAACGTGAGTTCAATGTAGGTGATTATGTCTTGCTATACAATTCTCGTTTAAGATTTTTTGCAGGCAAACTTCTCTCTAAACGGGAAGGTCCTTATATTGTCGAAGAAGTATATCGTTCCGGGGCCATCAAAATCAACAACGCGGAAGGCACTTTTCCTAGAGTTGTGAATGGGCAAAGAATCAAACATTATATCTCAGGTACTCCCATAAATGTTGAAAGGAATATAATTAATACCATAACCCCAGAGGAGTACATAAGGGATGTTTACCAGCCTATTTCAGACTCCGAAAACGAAGAGGTATGTGATACGGTAAGCAAACCGACTCCAAAACTTTTCCAATCGCAATTTTTATCCATTTTGGAATATTTAGAAAATTAAAAAAATTTAAAGTAGTCCGGAAAGCGCACGAGGAGGCGACGAGCCTGCCAGGTGCGGCCCCACCCCCTGGTCGCGCCTGGGGGGCTCGTGAGCTCCTCGTGTGCCTCCCTGACTCTGTTTTCTTGTGGAACACTCCTTATGGTCGGTAAAAATTCATTATAAAACTTCATGAAAGGTCTGACCCTCGTATCACGCAAATATCCTTTGTTTTTGTTTCGAGCCTCTTTCTGCAGCAGATTTAGAGCAAAGATGTCCTCCCAAATTTCAGAGGGGGAGAGCTATGTGGCTGATTACCTTGCTAACCCCAAGGTCTACGGAGACTTAGATCCTTATGGGTGGACCACAGATGAGGAAGAATATTATGATCCTAAGGGGAAGGAAGGAACAAGTTCCAACGAAGAGGAAGTCCCTCTACCCCCACCTGGGGACGTGCATGTGGAGTTCAAGAAGTCGAGTCTCCCTAACTCAAGGGAGAAACCTAAGATTTTGTTTACCCCTTCTCGTCTCTTGCAGGAGAGTAAGCGAGAATTATGTCAAAGGGTGTTGAGGCTTGAAGAGGAAGTTAACGATCTAAAAGAGCAGAACTTTGTGCTAAAAAGGAAACTAAACAAGCTTAAGCATTCTGCCCCAACTCCACCACCATCACCTCCGAAGGAAGACAATTAAACACACGGCTATGGGCACTCCCCTTGGCTTGTGCCAAGCTTGGGGGAGTTGCCCCGGTATCGTATCACCATCACATCTTTTGCCTTTACCTTTATATTAGTTCGATCCTTTTGGTAATATCTTTATCTAGTAGAATAAAGTTTTTAGTATGATCTAGACTTGAGTTTTGCTTTGTGTTACCCCCTTTGTAATAGAGTTCGTGAGTTATATAATAAAGAGGGTTTTAGTTAAGGGCTTTGCTTCTTGCCATGACCTAGAGAAAATAATAATAAAAGAACAAAAGCATGAAAGATCATATGATGATCTTATGGGAAGTGATGACTTCGCACATAAAAAGAATGTTGACTAAAACTTGTTGTGGGTAGACAAACATAGACCTTGGTCATTGTTGCAATTAATAGGAAGTAATAAAGAAAGAGAGGTTCACATATAAATATATCATCTTTGACACCATCTATGATTGTGAACACTCATTAAACGATTACATGCTAAGAGGTAGATGTTGGACAAGGAAGACAACATAATGAATTATGTTTGCCTGGTTCCGAACAATGTCATATGATTATGGATCCTTTAGCATGTGACGCTTGCTTCCACCTCATATTAGCCAAAACTTCCGCACTAAGTAGAGATACTACTTGTGCATCCATAAAACCCTCAACCGAGTTTTGCCATGAGAGTCCACCATACCTACCTATGGAATGAATAAGATCCTTCAAGTAAGTTGTCATCGGTGCAAGCAATAAAAATTGCTCCCTAAATATGTATGATCTATTAGTGTGTGGAAAATAAGCTTTGTACGAACCTGTGATGAGGAAGACATAAAAGCGACAGACTGCATAATAAAGTTCTTTATCATAGGAGGAAATATAAAGTGACGTTCCTTCACAATAAGAGATCACACATCCAAACCTCAAAAGCGCATGACAACCTCTTCTTCCCTCTGCGAAGGGACTATCTTGTACCTTTACTTTTTATCTTTAAAAGAGTCATGGTGATCGTCACCAATTCCTTATTTTGCCAACATTTCGGCAAGCATCAAGTGTTAGGGAAAGATCTATATTCATATATCAACTTGGAAGTAAGTAATCATGAATTATTATTGTTGACATTACCCTTGAGGTAAATAGTTGGGAGGCGAAACTATAAGCCCCTATCTTTCTCTATGTCCAACTGAAACTTTGATCTCGTGAGTACCGCGTGAGTTTTAGCAATTGTAGAAGACTAAAAGATGATTGAGTATGTGGATTTTCTTTACAAGCTCTTATTTGACTCTTTCTAATGTTATGATAAATTGCAATTGCTTCAATGACTAAAGACAATTGGTTGTTAATTCTCAATAAGATTCTTGATGCATGCTTTACATTGTGAATGAATTGTCACTTTAGCATAAGGTATTATATGACGATATTGATGTTCTAAAGATGATCATGATGCCTGCATGTCCATATTTTATTTTATCTACACCTCTATCTCTAAACATGTGGGCATATTTATCGATCTCGGCTTCCGCTTGAGGACAAGCGAGGTCTAAGCTTGGGGGAGTTGATACGTCCATTTAGGATCATACTTTTATATTGATATTTATCGCATTATGAGTTGTTATTACACATTATGGTCCAATACTCATGCCTTTTCTCTCTTATTTTACAAGGTTTACATGAAGAGGGAGAATGCCGACAGCTGGAATTCTGGGCTGGAAAAGGAGCAAGTTTGAGATGTCTATTCTTCACAACTCCAAAAGCCGTAAAAATCAACGAGGAATTATTTTGGAATATATAAAAAATATGGGCTGAATATATACCGGAGAGGAGCCACCAGGAGGCCACGAGCCTGCCAGGCGCGGCCTACCCCTTGGCCACGCCTAGGGGGCTCGTGGGGCCCCTGCAGCTCCTCTGGCCTCCATCTCCTACTATATGAAGGGTTTCATCACAGAAAAATTAATCGGGAGATTTTGGGAAGAAACGCCGCCGCCACGAGGCGGAACTTGAGCAGAACCAATCTAGAGCTCCGGCAGCGCCGTCCTGCCGGGGAAACTTCTCTCCCGGAGAGGGAAATCGTCGCCATCGTCATCACGAACACTCCTCTCATTGGAGGGGACTCATCTCCATCAACATCTTCATCCGCACCATCTCATCTCCAAACCCTAGTTTATCTCTTGTATCCAATCTCTGTCTCGCGACTCCGATTGGTACTTGTAAGGTTGCTAGTAGTGTTAATTACTCCTTGTAGTTGATGCTAGTTGGTTTACTTGGTGGAAGATCATATGTGCAGATCCTTAATGCTATTCAAATCCTCTCTGATCATGAACATAATTATGCTTTGTGAGGAGTTGCGTTTGTTCCAGAGGACATGGGATAAGTCTTGCTACTAGTAGTCATGTGAATTTGGTATTCGTTCGATATTTTGATGCGTTGTATGTTGTCTCTCCTCTAGTGGTGTTATGTGAACGTCGACTACATGACACTTCACCATTAATTGCGCCTAGAGGAAGGCGTTGGTAAGTAATAAGTAGATGATGGGTTGCTAGACTGATAGAAGCTTAAACCCTAGTTTATGAGTTGCGTCGTAAGGGGCTGATTTGGATCCACTAGTTTAATGCTATGGTTAGACTTTGTCTTAATTCTTCTTCCGTAGTTGCGGATGCTTGCGAGAGGGGTTAATTATAAGTGGGATGTTTGTCCAAGTAAGGACAGCACCTAAGCACCGGTCCGCCCACATATCAAACTATCAAAGTAGCGAACACGAATCATATGAACATGATGAAAACTAGCTTGACAGTAATTCCCATGTGTCCTCGGGAGCACTTTACTTTATATAAGAGTTCGTTCAGGCTTGTCCCTTGCTACAAAAGGGATTGGGCCATATTTCTGCACCTTTGTTACTATTATTATTTGCTACCCATTACAAATTATCTTATCACACAACTATCTGTTAGCGACAATTTTAGTGCTTGTAGAGAATACCTTACTGAAAACTGCTTGTCATTTCCTTCTGCTCCTTGTTGGGTTCGACACTCTTACTTATCGAAAGGACTACAATAGATCCCCTATACTTGTGGGTCATCATCTATGTACCACATAAGCAATCCAAGTAGTTCATATCCAAGGACGCGGCTATTCGAACTGATTGATTCACCCTGCAGGGGTATACTTCTTCACACACGCTCTCATCACTTATCACCATATGCATGCCATGCATCTCGGCAACCTTCAAGCAGAAGCATTGGCGTCGGAGTCGGCCACGACCGTGAACCACACAAGACCCTAGTCCAGGTTTATCGCCTATTTCAGACCGAACCTGCAAGGAAGTCCGGTCGAAGTTTCCAATACGGCCCCAAACGATGTGTACATGATTCCCACGCCCACCTCGACGGATGGTTCTACACTTGGTACAATCGACCACTGGTGGATCTACCGCGCCATAGCCTACCCCTCCGGGCAGTGTTATGCACGGCCGCCAGCAGATCCTACAAACACGAGAAACTAGTTGCAACTCCTAGATAGAGCTCAAGGCGATTAATAAGACGAGAGGGTCAATTAAGGATCCCAATGCGCGGTAGTATCTTGTCTTGAATAACATACACAGAACTCAGCTCCTAAAGACGGTCCCAATAAGAAAACCCGCCATGTACTCTTACATGGCGTCTCATCGCTACCTTTACAAAATCATGTTCACACACTTAGCTCTCACACAATAGGACATGTTCACCACCATTCCAATTCATCGCCTAGATGGATCAGACGCGACACGACTCTAAGCATTGCAGGCACTGTAAGCAAACATGGATGAGTAAGCACAACAAGGCTCAAGCAGTTGCTACTCATGCTAAGTGATTTCAACTATTTACTGTGGCAAAGACATGTCCTGTAGAGGAATGGGTTCAACGACCAAGAACATGTAATAGTTAAATCATGATTGTCCTAATGCAATAAAAGAGAGCATGAGCAAGAGAGTGGGTTCATATCAGTATGCTCAGGGGGATTGCTTGCCTGACAGATTTGAAGATAGTAAAGCTCTTCATCAATGTCAGCGATCACACCGTCAGAACCATCGTCTACCAAGAAAGGATAACACCAGCAAACAGGAAGAAGGAACACATTCAATGTGATGCAACAAACATGATGTATGATATGGCATGTTATGGTACTGAATTTACCTAGTAAAATATTAATCCATATTAATTGAAGTGGAATTCAAATAGGCATCAAATTTCATCTCCATACTATTTATCAAATTTGCCATAATCATCATTTGTCCTACTTGGTGGTGAAAACTTGCTCAAACATGCATGAACATGGCATAAACAGATTCATTGGATTTTTATGATCATTTTTCATATATAAATTATTTTCGTTTGACTTACAGATTAATTTATATGATTTTTCCAAGTTTTCAGCAATTTTTGGAATTATTTAAAACCCATAAATGCATTTATTGCATCAGCCATGCGTCGGCATGACGTCAGCCTGATCAACTGACCACTCTGGGTCAAACCTGACCAGTGGGACCCACTGGTTAGTGACCCAGTGATACGTCTCCATCGTATCTACTTTTCCAAACTCTTTTTACCTTATTTTGGACTCTAATTTGCATGATTTGAATGGAACAAACCCAGACTAACGTTGCTTTCAACAAAATTGCCTTGGTGTTATTTTTGTGCAGAAATAATAGTTCTCGGATTGACCTATAAATTTACGGAGAATATTTTTCGAATTAATAAAAAATACTGGCGAAAGAATCAAATTGAGGGGGGCACCCACAGGTGGTAAGCCTGCCAGGAGCGGTCACCCCCTGGTCGCGCCTAGCAGACTTGTGGGGCTTGTGTTGCTCCACGACCTGAATTCCACTCCTATTTATTCCTATTCGTGGAGAAAAAATAAACAAGAAGAGTTCATCGTGTTTCACGATACGGAGCCGCCACCACCTCCTGTTCTTCCTCGGGAGGCCAGATCTGGAGTCTGTTTTGGGCTCCAAAGAGGGGAAATCAACGCCATCGTCATGATCAACCATACTTCATCACCAATTCCATGATGCTCTCCGCCGTTCGTGAGTAACTCCATCATAGGCTTGCAGGACGGTGATGGGTTGGATGAGATCTATCATGTAATCGAGTTAGTTTTGTTAGGGTTTGATCCCTAGTATCCACTATGTTTTGAGATTGATGTTGCTATGACTTTGTTATGCTTAATGCTTGTCACTTGGGCCAAAGTGCCATGATTATAGATCTGAACCTATTATGTTTTCATGAATATATATGTGTTCTTGATCCTATCTTGCAAGTTGTAGACACCTATTATGAGTTATGAGTCGCATCCCCCAGGGTGACAATAACTGGGATTCTTTCCGATGATTACTGTAGTTTGAGGAGTTCATGTATTCACTAAGTGCTAATGCTTTGGTCTGGTTCTCTATTAAAAGGAGGCCTTAATATCCCTTAGTTCCCATTAGGACCCCGCTGCCACGGGAGGGTATGACAAAAGATGTCATGCAAGTTCTTTTCCATAAGCACGTATGACTATATATGGAATACATGCCTACATTACATTGATGAATTGGAGCTAGTTCTGTGTCACCCTATGTTATAACTGTTGCATGATGAATGCCATCCAATGTATTTATCCATCACCTATCCATTGCCTAGGAGCTTTCCACATATTGATCCTTCCTATGTTACTTCTCCGTTGCTACTGTTACAATCACTACAAAATTTCTACTGTTACTTTTTCTATCGTTACCTGTTACTTCCATACTACTTTGCTACTAAATACTTTGCTACAGATATTAAATCTTACAGGTGTTGTTGAATTGACAACTCAGCAACGCATACTCGAGAATATTCTTTGGCTCCCCTTTTGTCGAATCAATAAATTTGGGTTGAATACTCTACCCTCGAAAACTATTGCGATCCCCTATACTTGTGGGTTATCAAGACCTTTTTCTGGGGCCGTTTCTGGGGAGCATAGCTCTATTCTCTGAGTCACTTGGGATTTATATCTGTGGATGACTATGAAGAAACTGAAAGATCCAAAAATCAAGATCTATCCCTCTACTACGAGGGGAGGTAAATAATTGCCATCTAGCTCTGCACTTGATTCACCTTCTGTTATGAGTAAGTTTAAGACACCACCACCTTCTACTAATTATGATATGTTGCAAGTAATTGATGATGCCACTTTTGCTATGCATGATGCTTATGATTATACTTTGCTTGATAATACTGTGCCACTGGGTGAATTTCTTGATGAACAAATTGCTAGAGCCAATGCTGAAAATTATGATACTTTTGAAACTGATGAGATTATTGAAACTGAACACTATGAGACACCTGCTAGACCTAGCTCTCCTAGATACGAGTTGCCTGACATTCCCGAGGGTTATGTTATGGAAGGAGAGGTAGCTAGGGACTTTCTTTCTTGTAATGATAGAGATGATCTTAAGAAATTACTATGCAAGTGGAAAGAAAAATCTTTGAATGCTAGAATGAAATATGATCCTAAGTTTTCTACTTCACCTATCTTTGTTACTGATAAGGATTGTGAATTCTCTGTTGATCCTGAGTTAATTACTTTGGTTGAATCTGATCCTTTCCATGGTTATGAATCTGAAACTATCGTGGCACATCTTACAAAACTAAATGATATAGCCACCCTATTTACCCATGAGGAAAAAACTCGTTATTATTATATCCTCAAGTTGTTTCCTTTCTCATTAAAGGGTGATGCTAAGATATGGTTCAACTCTCTTGCTCCTGGTTGTGTGTGTAGCCCGCGGGATATGATATATCACTTCTCTAAAAAATATTGTCCTGCCCATAAGAAACAAGCTGCCTTGTAGGAAATATTTAACTTTGTGAAAATTGAAGAAGAGAGTCTCCCACAAGCTTGGGGGAGGCTTCTCCAATTACTAAATGATTTTCCTGATCACCCTCTCAAGAAAAATGAAATAGTCGATATCTTTTATAATGGACTAACCGATGCTTCTAGGGACCACCTAGATAGTTGTGTCGGTTGTGTTTTCAGGGAACGAACTGTTGAACAAGCTGAAATACTAATGAATAGTATATTGAGCAATGATAATGATTGGTCTATTCCCGAACCACCTCCGAAGCCAACTCTGAAGAAAAGAGGTATTCTATTTCTAAGTCCTGAAGATATGCAAGAGGCCAAGAAATCTATGAAAGAAAAAGGTAGTAAAGCGGAGGATGTTAAGAATCTACCACCCGCTGAAGAAATGCATGGTCTTGATAACCCGACACAGGTAGTAGAGGTAAATTCTCTTTGTAGATTTGATGAAAGTGATATTCCTTCTAATAAGTCTGCAAGCCAATGCTTGGATGAGTTAGATAATTTTGTTGTTAAGCAAGAAAATTTAAATGCTTATGTTAGTAGACAGTTGAAACATAATGCTTTCATGCTTGATCGCTTAGGTGATCATATGAGTAGCACTATCAACGATCTCACACTGATCAGTAAACATGCTTCCATGGTAACTGCTCAAGTAGAACAAGTAATTAAGGCACAAAATTATTTTCTTAATGAGATTAATAGTAAGAACAATGATCATTATGTTAAGGTTGTGACTAGAGGTCGAAGAATGACTCAGAATATTTTGAATCCTGAGGGCCACCCTAAGAGAATTGAGCAAGATTCTCAAAGAAGCAATATTGATGCACCTAGTCGTTCCAGTAATAAGAGGAACAAGGATGATGATAGAACTTTGCATGCTGCTAGTGAACCTATTATAGATACACCTGAAAACCCAAATGATATTTCTGTTTCTAATGCTGAGACACAATCTGGAGATGAACATGAACCTAGTGATAATATTAATGATGATGTTCATGTTGGTGCTCAACCTAGCAGTTGATCTTGATAACCCATAACCTAAGAATAAAATATATGACGAAAGAGATTTTATTGCTAGGAAGCGTGGTAAACAAAGAGAATCATGGGTTTAGAAACCCATGCCCTTTCCTCCTAAACCATCCAAGAAAAAGGATGAAGATGATTTTGAGCGCTTTGTTGAAATGCTTAGACCTATCTTTTTGCGTATGCGCTTGACTGATATTCTGAAAATATCTCATTATGCTAAGTATATGAAAGATGTTGTGACTAATAAAAGGAAGATACTGGGAGCTGAAATTTCCACCATGCTTGCTAACTATACTTTTAAGGGTGGAGTACCAAAGAAATTAGGAGATCCAGGAATACCAACTATACCATCCTCTATGAAAGGGAATTATGTTAAAACTACTTTATGTGATTTGGGAGCTGGTGTTAGTGTTATGCCTTTCTATTTATATCATAGACTTGATTTGCATAAGTTGACACCTACTGAAATCTCCTAGCAAATGGCTGATAAATCAACTTCTCTACCTATCGGTATTTGTGAGGATGTACCTGTCATAGTTGCAGATGCTACTATCTTAATGGACTTTGTTATTCTTGGTATTCCTGAGGACGATAGTATGTCGATCATTGTTGGTAGACCCTTTTTGAATACTGTAGGGTCTGTTATTGATTGCAAGAAGGGCAACTTCACTTTTCATATTAATGGTAATGAGCATACGTTAAACTTTCCGAAGAAACAACCTCAAGTTCATAGTATAATCTCCATTGAAAAAATTCCGACGATTATTATTGAAGACTTTGAATTCCCTCTTCCTACTGTTAAGAAGAAATATGATATACTTATTGTTGGGGACATGCATATCCCCATTGAGGTAACTTAGTGTTATTCGAAAATTCTTCAGTTTCATGTTACTCAGAAGAAGTTCGTTAATAAGAATTCATCAACCTTATTGATGGATTCCTTTTGATGAGCATGAGATGGTTGAATTTAGAAAGCACAAATTTCTGTATCCAAGTTTTACTTTCTGTTAGTTAGAGTAAATTAAGTAAAATTGTTATTATTTTTCTGTTTTCTGAGTTTTCCATGCAATACAAAAATGACCCAAAAATAGAAGTTCTTCATATGCCCTGAAAATGTAGTATGATTTTTCTAGAATACTTAAAAATATCTGGCACTAAGCACACAGCAAGGGGGCTGCACCAGTGGGTCACAGACCCACAAGGCGCGGCCACCCCCTGGCCGTGCCTAGCAAACTTGGGGGTCCCACGTGGCCCCCTTTACTTATTCCAGCATCCATCAAGTCCATCTTCCTCCAGAAAAAATCCCAATATTGCTCAAACCCGAGTTCTAGCTCATTTTGCTGCCATTGTCGATCTCCTTGTGCCAAGCTTCATTCGCAAAACTGT
Source organism: Hordeum marinum (assembly GCA_022496015.1). Classification (NCBI taxonomy): domain Eukaryota; kingdom Viridiplantae; phylum Streptophyta; class Magnoliopsida; order Poales; family Poaceae; genus Hordeum; species Hordeum marinum. Next base: position 109,824,419 of record CM039673.1, read on the forward strand.
TTTGGGAGTTTGTTTTTTGAAAAAGAAATGCTGATGAGATTGTTAAGAGGCTCTTTGATACGTCCCCATCGTATCCACTTTTCCAAACTCTTTCGCCCTTGTTTTGGGCTCTAATTTGCATGATTTGAATGGAACTAACCCGGACTGACATTGTTTTCAGTAGAATTGCATTTGTGTTATTTTTGTGCCGAAATAAAAGTTCTCGAATCATCCTGAAAATTTAAGAGAATATTTTTGGATTTAATAAAAAATTCTGGCGCAAGAATTAACCAGAGGGGGGCCACCTACAGGCCACAAGACTCCTAGGGATGACCACCCCCGTGGTCGTGCCTAGTAGGCTTGTGGGGCCCTCCTGGCTCCTCCGACCTCCTCTCCAGCTCCATATAACCCTATTCGCGGAGAAAAAAAATCAGAGAGAAGAGTTCATCGCATTTCATGATACGGAGCTGATGCCACCTCCTGTTCTTCCTCGGGGAGACCAGATCTGGGGTCCGTTTTGGGCTCCGGAGAGGGGAAATCGACGCTATCATTATCACCAACCATCCTTCATCAACAATTCCATGATGCTCTCTGTTGTTCATGAGTAATACCATTGTAGGCTAACTGGATGGTGATGGATTGGATGATATTTATGATGTAATCGAGTTAGTTTTGTTAGAGTTTGATCCCTGGTATCCACTATGTTTCGAGATTGATGTTGATATGACTTTGCTATGCTTAATGCTTGTCACTAGGGCCCAAGTGCCATTATTTCATATCCGAACCTATTATGTTTTCATGAATATATATGTGTTCTTGATCCTATCTTACAAGTTGTAGACACCTATTACGAGTTATGATCTGCATCCCCCAGGGTCACAATAACTGGGATTCTTTCCGGTGATTACCGTAGTTTGAGGGGTTCATGTATTCACTAAGTGCTAATGCTTTGGTTCGGTTCTCTATTAAAAGGAGGCCTTAATATCCATTAGTTTCCAATAGGACCCCACTGCCACGGGAGGGTAGGACAAAACATGTCATGCAAGTTCTTTTCCCTAAGCACGTATGACTATATATGGAATACATGCCTACATTACATTGATGAATTGGAGCTAGTTCCGTGTCACACTATGTTATAACTGTTGCATGATGAAATACATGCAACATAATTATCCATGACCTACCCATTGCCTACGAGCTTTCCACATATTGATCTTTGCTAAGTTACTTCTTTGTTGCTACTGTTACAATCACTATAAAATTGCTACCGTTACTTTTGCTATCGTTACCATTACTTCCATACTACTTTGCTACTAAATACTTTGCTGCAGATATTAAGTCTTACAAGTGTGGTTGAATTGACAACTTAGCTGCGCATACTCGAGAATATTCGTTGGCTCCCCTTGTGTCAAATCAATAAATTTGGGTTGAATACTCTACCCTCAAAAACTGTTGTGATCCCCTATACTTGTGGGTTATCACTCTTCAAGCCGGAGTTCTAAGGAAGGTGAAAATGAGATGAGGGATAAACCCAAGTATAATCTTCCTCGTGTCGCAGAAGTTCGACCATGTGAATGGCCATGTGACACATTCTTGAGGGTAGCCTTCATTTATGAAGATTTTTATTATTTGCCTGAGAATGCAGGCCTCACCGACTTCCTCAACAATAAGTGTGACCAATACCTCTTGGTCATGAATACCTTTGTGCAAACTTTTCATTTTCATAGTAGGGAAGACCCTCCTACAGTAGAATTTCACTTTTATGATGTGCCTAAGAAAATGAACCTTTATGATTTTTCCAAATTTGTCAAAATACCCTATGAGGGCAACATTAGGGAATCGCATCCTAAAGACATGGAAGATTTTATTGCCGCAGTAACTATAGGGGAAGAGAGAGGCGTGTCAAAGGCAAGAGCAGATAGTTTACATTTTCCATGCTACGCTATTAGTCATTATTTGCGGGGAGATGTTTAGTTGGTCGTTGGGAGAGTGGATGTCTTAGTGCTCCTGACCTCGCCATTCCCTGCCATGCTGTTGGGGGAAACGACACCTATGGGATCGGAGGGATCCCTTTATGGTTCGGCGGGGAAGAAGGCTCGCACAAAGAGCAGATTAGATGACCAGCGCACGAGAATTTACCCAGGTTCGGGCCGCAAAGATGTGTAAAACCCCACTCCTACTTGGTTATGTTAGATGGATTCTAGCTCAGGTTCTGGGAGCGCTACAGTACACTGCTGCTACTCATGCAGAACGGGGCTAGAGGAGCTCCACAAGTCTAGGAGTCCGAAAAGGTCGAAACAAGTTCTCTACCGTAACGCCTTGGGCCTCCTTTTATACTCTCGAACGGGTCACCAACAGTGGCGTATAGTGCATACACGGAGTTTACAGTGCTATGGTGTTATCATACCTAACACTGACGGTGCGAGACAAACACATTTAATGCTCCGTCAGGTGTCCCTGACCGCCTGCGGGACGGGACAGAAGCCCGTCCCATCGGCACCGCTTAGCCTCTCCATCGCCGGCATCTCGACACGTGCCTAGGCGAGGCAATACCTGGCCTCTACGCTGGCGGGGGCTTGCTGGGGCTTCACCTTGCCAAGGCTTCACCTCTGTGCTGTTAGGATGGCGGGGCCTTGCCGGGGCTCCGTAGGTCATCCCGTCAAGATCTTGCGAGGATCCCAGCCTTCGATCTGTTGACTTGAATGCTTTCTTGATGTTGTTGTATTTCGTTCTTAGTAGCTCCCTAGAAGGCCTTGCTGCTGGTATCATTACTGGAATCAGGATCTTTTCCGTCAGCCAGCACTTTGCCGTCCGCTAGCTGACGGCAAAGAAGGTCTATGCCATGGCCTATACTACCTCGTATAAGATGGCCAAGGCATTATCTAAGGATGGCCTTGATCATCTAGAGAGCTTCAGCAACATCTCCTCCCACAACAAGCTCGTGAGGTACAGAGATGAGGGGAAGTCGAGGAAAGGGGGGACTTCAACCCTAGCCAGAGTCCTTTTGATCTAGAGCTCGTGATGATATCTGGTGGCGGGAGGCCCCATGGCTCGATAGCCATTGGGGATGGACTGATATGTTGTCCTAGAACTCTCTTGGAGATCAAGAAGCACCAGACAAGCTCCGATCCTGAGATAAGGCCTCGTCCACAGCCAATGGAGCTCGCCATCGAGGCTAGGGCCCAGGAGCTTCTAGCGGAGACAAACAGGCAAGCGGCACAGAGGGAGAGGGATATGTAGGAGAGGACGGCTAGGCTGTTGGAGGAGGAGAGAAACTGGAACGACGCGTCTCACCGGGCCCTATACGAGCTCCTCGTGGTATGTTTCTCCTGCATATTAGCCAAATCATGCATGTGATGTTTGTTTCATCACTAAAAAATATGACTAACTTGTGAAAACAGAATGTGCAGACCGTGTGCCAGAACAATGGTTAGACCCCTCCATCGATGCCCCAGATTGGTATAGCACCCACGGTGAGTTTCATTTCAATGGTCATTAGTTACTAGTATTCACATTTGAGTTGCATCATGCTAAGGAGACATTGCAAATGATCTTTGGTGCAGTGTGCCTCCCGACAAGCATCGACCGATCCTTCTGCGTCTACCGCAACCCCGACCGGTCCTTCTCTGTCTCACCCTGGCGCAAACCCGACCGGTCCTTCACCTCCCTGATGATGGTAAGTTTTCCCAAGTGTTTTGCTTAACAAATGCATACTTAGCTTAAGAAATGACAAATTTAGTTCCAAAATGACCTATACTTAGCTTCTTTAGTTCATTTATGACATACTAAGCATACTTAGGTAAAAAAATGGCATGATAACCTTGGTTTAGCTCCAAAATGACATAGACTTAGCTTATTTTCCTCCAAAATGACAAAATAACCTTACCTACCTCCAAAATGACTGACTATAACTAGGATAGCTCAAAATGACCTACACTTGCCATTTTGTCCTCCAAAATGAGGAAATATACTTAGTTAGCTCAAAAATGGCCTAACTATCTAGGATAGCTCAATAATGATCTATAATTAGCTTAGTTAGTTCATTTATGACATACTAAGCATACTTAGGTAAAAAATGGCATGATAACCTTGGTTTAGCTCCAAAATGACATAGACTTAGCTGATTTTCCACCAAATGACAAAATAACCTTACCTACCTCTAAAATGACCGATTATAACTAGGATAGCTCAAAAATGACCCACACTTGCCAGTTTGTCCTCCAAAATGAGTAAATATGCTTAGTTAGCTCAAAAATGGCCTAACTACCTAGGATAGCTCAATAATGATCTATACTTAGCTTAGCTAGTTCATTTATGACATAATTATCTTACTTAGGTTAAAAATGGCATGATAACCTTAGTTTAGCTCCAAACTGTCATATCATTACTTTATTTTCCTCCAAAATGGCAAAATAACCTTACATAGCTCCAAAATGACCAATTATAACTAGGATAGCTCAAAAATGAGCTACACTTGCCATTTTGTCCTCCAAAATGAGTAAATATGCTTAGTTAGCTCAAAAATGGCCTAACTACCTAGGATAGCTCAATAATGATCTATACTTAGCGTAGCTAGTTCATTTATGACATAATTAGCTTATTTAGGTAAAAAATGGCATACTATCCTTGGTTTAGCTCCAAACTGTCATATCATTAGTTCATTTTCCTCCAAAATGACAAAATAACCTTACCTAGCTCCAAAATGACCGATTATAACTTGGATAGCTCAAAAATGACATAATTAGCTTACTTAGGTAAAAACTGACATAATAACCTTACTAACCTCCAAAATGACCTATTTACCTAGCTTAGCTCTAAAATGGCCTACACTTAGCATTTTTACCTAGCTTAGCTAAAAATTGCATTTTTACCTACCTTAGTTAGAAGAACAAGAAGATAAATAGAGGAGAGGAGAAAGAGAAAGAGAAGAAAAAATCTTCTTCTTCTTCTAGCTAGTCTTCTTCTTCTAGTCTTCTTCTTCTTCTTCTAGCTAGTCTTCTTCTTCTAGTATTCTTCTTCTTCTTCTTCTTCTAACTTTCTTCTTTCCCAATTTGCAAATTTGCTTTCGATGAGGAAGCTTGCATTGATGGAGTCTACTCTTCTTCTTGTGCTTCCTTTTTGTTTTCATTTTGTAGGATGAACAATGTGAAACTTGCTACCTATATATGTATGTATGGATGAAACCATTGTATGCTTATTGTGGGATATGTTGGCTAGCTATATATGTTGCATATGGACTTTTCATTTGGTATGTATATATATATATATGTTGGATGATCATATCCATATGGCAGGGATATATATATGTGAAATCATGTGAAATTGAATGAATTTAATAAAACCAGAAAAAGGAGGGGTTGTGCAGGCTCTTTGTCGTCAGCCGGCAGACGGCAAAGCTGCCACGTGGCAGCTACCTGTGCAACCTGGGGTAGCACTAGGCTGGCCTATGTGGTTTCTTTGCCGTCCGCTGGCAGACGGCAAAGACCTAAGGTTCTTTGCCGTCTGCCAGCGGACGGCAAAGAAACCACGTAGGCCGGCAAACAAACAGGTCCTTGTCGCCTGCCAACGGACGGCAAAGCACGCCATTAACCCCTTAACGGTCGTAAGCTGCCATGTGTGCTATCCATGGTCTTTGCTGTCAGCTGGCGAACCTCAAAGACCTAAGGATCTTTGCCGTTTGCCAGCGGACGGCAAAGCGCCCTTTACCGTAGCTTATTCAGCCGGACTGTTGGTCGTTTGCTGGCCGACGACAAAGCCTTTGCCGTCCACCATGCATGCCTTTGCCGTCAGGGATGGCTGACGGCAAAGTAGCTGATTCCTATAGTGTATGGTTACGGTTGTCCGTGCACAAGTACGGGGTACTAAAAAGCCCATACTTTAGTACACCGAGAGGAGCCCCCGCTGGGCCATACACGGTGCGAGGCGTTGTTGGGCTAGGCCCAAACTATGCACGAGCACGTGTGGCAGGGATTATCTGTCGTGTAACCGTTTCGCTTACTGCATCTCCCCATGACGCACATTAAGTGCGCGACGTGGGGTTCTGTTCGCGGAATGGTAATAATTATTTTTATGCTGCGTCAGGCCGTTTCCGCCATACACACCGCATGCATAGCGGATAGCCAGCAACGGGCACCTGTGACTTAAAGTCCTGGCTGTGGCAGAAACTTCAGCATCGTGGATTGGAGCAACGGGGCGGTTGCTGTTCGCCCCGTGATCATGGGCGACGCTATTGGAGGAGGTGGGCGGGGACCCTTGGAGCGAGGGAGAGCCAGCCCCCGCGCTCCCCCTATAAATTGAGGGTTGGTGAGGGCGATGCTCATCCATCCTTCCTTCCTCATCGAGTGCAAACCTCCAGGGCTCGCCCTTCCGCCTTTTCCAAACCTTGAGTGGCGCCTGCCCTTAGCCATAACTAGGGGGCGAGGGCGGCCACCGTCCTCTGCACCAAGGAGGAGTTCTCATATGGATCATGCCACCAATTCCGCCGTAGAGGCAGAGGTGATCCGGGTGTTTGTGGAGGGAGAGACGCGAGGGGCCGTGGCCGTCGTGGAGGCAAAGGCCGGGGGAGGCGGATTTCTGCTCCATCTCTCCCTCCGATGCCAGGCCCCTTCCTCGAAGAAACCCATACCGAGGGGACGGTGTTGGAGTTCGTCCTCAAACTGCACGGTCCCCTTAGAGGCCATCTGCTCCTTCCTCACCCTTTTGCCAGGGCGATGAAGGCCGATGAAACACCCGCCTTGTGGTTGCGGGTGCATGGCTGCTGCAACGGCGCCATGCAGGTGGACGTCGAGTATCCGGAGAGCCGTGTAATGTTCTACAGGCGCAGCTGGAAATCCTTTGCCCGTGCCCACAACCTCCAGGATGGGCACGTCCTTCATTTCAAAATGACAGAGGCCAATCTACTCTCCTTCAAGATTTATGGGCGCTCAGGCGTCCGTCTCAGCTGCTGCGAAGAGAGGTCAAGTGGCGCCAAAAGCTCACCCTCGAGCGGCAGCGACGAGGAGAACGGTGTCGGTGAAAGCAACGATTAGTCCGAGCTCCAGACCGTTAAGTCGGAATACGACGACCTGAGCTCTGACTGATTGGCCGCCGCACCATCATCGTCATCCTCACGCCTCTCCTCCTCCCGACAGGACGATCTTGTCGGGGGTCCTTGTCCCGGGCGCTGCCTCATCTTCCAGCTGGATCTTCTGGCAAGACCGTGGACTTCGGCTTCTGGGGCTCCCCTTCTCGTCCGCATAGTGCTGGTCTTCTCCTCTGCGCAATGCTGGCCCTCTCCTCCCTCTTTCCATCTTTTTCTTCTTGTAATCTCCCCTAGGGGAGAAAGTCAAATAAACATGTACTTAGGAAAAGGCGACATCTCATGTAAATTTCACCCTTTTTTAAAGACTATATACTATTCTCCTTGTTAGATTCTTCTTTGCATGGTGTTTTCCCTACGCTTTTCTGGAAAAAACCTTGCCGACATGTGTAGCCCTACCGCGAGCGCTTCTAGGAGCGGGTCCTTAGCAGCCTGGTGGCAGAGCCACTGTCGGCAAGATACCTCGACGTTCTTGGCATGGCATCTTAAGCTGTTGAGCGGACTCAAAATAGAGTAAGGGCGCGAGCGCAGCCACATGAGCCATTGAGCGGACTTGAAACGGAACAGGGGCGCGAGCGCAACCACTTAAGCCGTTGAGCGGACTCGAAACAGAGCAAAGGCACCACCAATCATGGCAAGGTTCCTTAGCGTGCAGGTTTTCCATACAAGATTTGAAAACATCCAAGGAAAATAACTTCACAATAAGAGTTCACTTAGGGTTTTGCAGCTTAGCTTTTCTTTGCCGTGCTACTTCCGGCAAGATGTTTTCCTTGAACGTCGCCCATCGGTATCCAAACCACCACCACCCCCCCCGGCAAAGCTCCACGCGGGGTAACCTTCTATCCTTTTGAGAAAAATAAAGAAGAGAAAATAGGGATATGGAACCTTGGCGGTCCGTCAGCTCTTGCCGCAAGTAAGCGCACTACAATATCTCAAACAAACGTGTATATAAGTAAACATGAGAATCAATAAGATTTGTAGAACACTTAGCTTTATTCAACCATGCACAGGGTCTACGCCTGGCTTTGTACAAAGGATTACATGCTTCAGAGGCAGGACTCCGTACAAAAGGTGGTTGCCGAGAGGCCCGGCAACCACGCCCCATGGGTATAACTTATGAAGATGTTCGATATTCCAAGAGTTTCTCACTGGGGTGCCATGTTTGGTCTCCAAGCGAACTGCGCCAGGCCTAGTGACTCGCACTACCCGATAAGGGCCTTCCCACTTTGGCATCAAGTTGTTTGAATTCTTGGCGGACTGAACTCGCCGAAGAACAAGGTCACCTTCCTCAACACTTCGGGCATAAACCTTGCGGTTATGATAGAGGCGCAAAGCTTGCTGGTAGCGCGCAGCTCGCACAGAACCCTGAAGACGATCTTCCTCAAGGAGCATCACGTCATCTTGCCGCAACTTCTCTTGCTCAAGCTCGTCATAAGCGAGCACTCAAGGTGACCCATATGTGAGTTCCATGAGGAGAACTGCTTCCGCCCCATATACTAGGGAGAAGGGTGTCTGGCCGGTAGCTCAATTTTGAGTCGTTTTGATTGACCAAAGAACCACCGACAACTCATTAATCCAGCGCCTTCCGCACTTGCGTAGCTTGTCGAAAGTTCTTGTCTTGAGGCCTCACAACACTTCAGCATTATCCCTTTCCGCCTGGCCGTTGCTCCTTGGGTGGGCAACAGAAGCAAAACAGATCTTGCCGCCAAGGGCTTGGACATACTTCATGAAGGTGTGGCTCGTGAACGGTGTGCCATTGGCAGGGATGATCCTGTTAGGAATACCAAAGTGGCAAACCAGTTCTTTGAAGAACTTGACAGCTGATTGTGCTATCACCTTTCTCACTGCTTCCACTTTTGGGCACTTTGTGAACTTGTCGATTGCAACGTACAAGTACTCAAAGCCTTGGGTAGCATGGGGAAATGGGCCCAAGATGTCGAGCCCCCAGGCCGAAAATGGTCAGGAGAGAGGGATTGCTTGAAGAGCTTGAGCTGGTTGGTGCATTTTCATCGAATGAAACTGGCATGCTTCACACTTGGTTACTAGCGCAGTTGCATCCTAGAGGGCAGTGGGCCAAAAGAAACCTTGCCGGAATGCCTTACCAGCAAGTGCTCTCGATCCTATGTGGGAGACACATATGCGTCCATGTATCTTTGCCAACAGCTCCAGTCCATCTTCTCGAGAAATGCACTTGAGTTTCACACTCTTCGGCCTCTTTCTATATAGGACGTTGTCCACGAACTGGTACATATTAGACCGTCGTACTACTTTCTCAGCTTCTTCTTGTTCCTCATGGAGTTCTCCTGTTTGAAGGAAATGGGTGATGTGTTGTGCCCATGCTGGAGCCTGGGGCTCGACAACAAGGACTAAAGGCATATTCTCTGCCAGGGAAGCATTTGTCTCAAAGGCAAGGGCTCGAGGTCCTTTCGTAGCCTGTTGCTCCCCGGCAAGCCTGGCGAGAGCGTGTGCTTCCACGGCAAGAGCCTAAGGCTCTATCAGAGTGTGACGCTCATCGACAAGCATGGCGTTGTCCCTGGCAACTTCCTCGCTGGCGGCTTCTGGGAGCTCTACCAGAAAATACTTGTCAGAACTCAACTTTCTTCTTTTCTCTTGTCCAGTTGATGGTGTCACAGATGGTTGAGTCAGTCGGAGCACAAAAGTTCCTGGTTCCACATGCAACTCAAGGGCAGCACACTTTGACAGGCCATCAACAAGCTGTTCTCTACACGCGGAATGTGCTCCATTTGCAGACCGTCAAAATGTTCTTCCAAGTTTCTCACTTCATCTACATAAGCTTCCATCAATGGACTCTGATAATCCTTGTTCACCTGTCTGACAACAACCTGAGAATCATACCTGACAATAAGTTTCTTCATCCCAAGGTCTGTCGCGATCCTGGGGCCGGCAAGCAGCCCTTCCTATTCTGCAGTATTGTTTGCTGACCTCTCCCGGATAAAGTGCATCTGAATCACATATTTGAGGTGCTCTCTAGTGGGTGTGACAAGCAACACTCCGGCACTGGCGCCTTGCAGCGAGAAAGCCCCATCAAAATACATGATCCACTCTTGGTTCGTTTCCTTGCCGGGGAGGGTTGACTTTGGAACTTCGTCATCTGGCGTTGGGGTCCATTCCGCAATGAACTCCGCCAAGGCTCTGCTCTGTATGGTCGAAGTGCTTTCAAACTTGAGACCAAAGGTTGACAGTTCCAAAGTCCACTCCACAATCCTTCCGGTAGCATCAGGGTTTCTCAAAATCCGCTGTAACGGGAAGCGAGTGACAACGGTGAACTCATGTGCCTCGAAGTAATGGCACATCTTCCTCGAGGCCATAAGGAGGCTGAAGAGCAACTTCTGCATGCCAGAATATCTTGACCTAGCTCCCTGCAAAAGGGAGCTGACAAAATAGACTAGGCGCTGCACCATCTTCTTCTTCTGAATTGTTTCATTCGACTGCGCAGATCATGCTTTGTCGGCACCAGACTCTGGAAGGGAAAACTCTCGCTTGTCGCTTGGCGGTCCTTCCGCTATCGTTGCTTCTTCATCAACTTCTCTTTAAGCCACTAACACAACACTCACCACTTGATTTGTTGCCGCTAGATATAGCAACAACGGCTCTTGTGGTTTTGGCGCGACTAGGACTGGCGGAGAGGAGAGGTACTTCTTCAAATCTTGCAGCGCTGCCTCCGCTTTTGGAGTCCATTTCATCGGACCCGCCTTCTTCAATATTTTTAAAAAGGGCACGATAGGCTCAGCAAATTTTGAAATAAACCTACTTAGAGCAGCAACACAGCCGGCAAAACAACGCACATCCTTGACACATCCTGGTGCTTCGATTTGCTCAATTGCCTTGATCTTGTCGGGATTCGCTTCAATTCTACGTTGAGATACAAAGAACCCAAGAAGCTTGCCAGATGGAACACCAAACACACACTTCTCAGGGTTAAGCTTCAAGTTGATCTTGCGTGGATTTGCAAATGTTTCTTCTAGTCTGATATGAGCGTAGCCTTGTCCTTGGTTTTGACCACTATGTCATCTATATAAGCCTCCATATTTCTATGTAGATGGAGCTCAAAACCAATCTGGACTGCTCTTGCAAATGTGGAACCAACACTTCAACCCGAAAGGCATACACAAAAAGCAATACGTACCACATGGGGTGATAAATGTGGTCTTCTCTTTGTCTTCCTTGGCCATGAAAATCTGATGATAACAAGCCGCAGCCGATGGTGGAGTCCACAATCTGGTCGATGCGAGGCAAGGGAAAAAGATCTTTGGGGCAATCTTTATTAACATCTGTGAAGTCAATACATAGCCTCCATTTCCCATTCGCCTTGCGCACTACAGCTGGATTGGCCAACCATGTTGGATGAAGTACTCCTCTAATCAAGCCAGCCGCTTCTAATTTCTAGATTTCTTTGGTAATAAACTATTGCCACTCCAAATCCCGCTTCCCGACCTTCGTCTTGACGGTCTGCGCGTGTGTACAGACAGCAAGGTGGTGCTCAATCACCTTCATATGAACACCGGGGATATCAGATGGTTGCCATGCAAACACATCGACATTCTCCTGTGGGGAGGCGACGAGCGTGCTTTCCTATTTGTCGTCGAGGGTGGAACTTATGGTGAAAGTTCCTCCCATGCCATCCTCCTTGGTGGGCACCTTCTTAGTCTCTAGTGGAGCTGCCCTTGACTTCTTGCTCTTGCTGGTGGAACTCTCTGGCACATCGTCAACAGGAGCGCAGCACTCCGGGGAGGTGCGTGTCGGTGTCAAAACCGGCGGATCTCGGGTAGGGGGTCCCAAAGTGTGAGACTAGGATCGATGGTAAAAGGAGACAAAGGGGACACGAGTTTACCCAGGTTCGGGTCCTCCTATGGAGGTAATACCCTACGTCCTGCTTGATCATATTGATGGTGTAAGAGGTCACAGAGTTGATCTACCTCGAGATTGTATGTCTAACCCTAAATGTGTTTTTCTGTCCCTACGCCCTAAAACCCTCTGACTTTTATAGCCGTCGGGGGTGCCCTTAGCTTACACATGGTCGGTAACATCCGAAGAGATAACTTGCCTAACTATAGCTAATAACTTGGAGAACACGTTTGGACTCCGTGAAGCTTCCATCCTGGCGCGGATGGTCCTCGACCCTCCGATGCTTGTCTTGCGGCCCATATAGTCTGACCCATGAATAGTGGTCGACTATCCGAGGACCCCTTAATCTAGGACTCCCTCAGTGTGCCTGCTGGAATGTGCGCCAGAGGTCTTACAGGGATTCTTCCTCCCGGGAGTTTCAGTGGCGGGAGCAAGTGCCTTGGTGGCAGATGCTGCAACCGCCTCCCAGTAGAGTTGATCGGCACAGACAAGCGCGTCCTTCTTGTCGGACATGAATGTGATGATGCACACTGGCCCAAGCATCTTCAATACATTGTAGGTGTAGTGCGACGCCGCCATGAACTTGGCCAACGCTGGACGACCAAGGATCCCATCCCATTGTATGGCAACGGAATCTTGGCGACGTCAAAAACAACCTTCTCCGTCTTGAAGTTCAGATTGCTGCCAAATGTTATCGGAAGCATGATCTTTCCCTTGGGATGGCTCCTTCCCGGATTGACCCCCTGAAATGAGCCCCTTTCCTCGAGATCTTCATCAGGAATTTTCAATTTCTTGATCACCTCGGGCAAGATCAAGTTCAAGTCGGCCCCACTATCAACTAACATTTTTGTCACCTTGAGGTTGCGAATCGTTGGTGAGACCAACGATGGCAAACACCCGACCGCAGTTATGCGATTAGGGTGATCCTCAATGTCGAAAATGATAGGCGTGTTGGACCATTTTAAAGGCTTTCGGACGCCGACAGATGGCTTAGTCGCATTAACTTCACGCGCCCACTGTTTAAGTTGGCGGTGGGCAGAATGCAGCGAGGCACCTCTGTTGACACACATGGCATCTGTAGCTCTTTGGAATTCTTGCTCGTTGTACTCATCGTCCTCTTCAACGTAATCATCATCCCCTTCTTGCTTATCGCGGCCGCGAGCGGGCCGGTCCTTCTGTGGCTTGGCCTTGCCGCGGTGACCTCCTCGACCACCGCGCTTCTTATCGGATCCCTCCGAACCATCCCGGCCCTTCTCCTTGTCTCGTCTCTCGTACTCGGCATTTCGCTTATCGGCAAGCTGCTCAACTTGCCGACAGTCTTGGAGATCGTGGCCCTTGGTGTGATGGATCTTGCATTACTGCTTGACAGAGCCTTCCGGCTTGTGGGCAGCCGCCAAAGCCTGATAGGAGACGCACCCAACAACATCCTTGCTGGGGTCATCGGCCTTGGCTATATTGACGGTGCTGGGGTTGCCGGATCCCTCGAGGGCAAGCATGACCTTGCCCTTGCGCTTCTTGTTATGTCGCCGGCCCTTCTTTGCTGGGGTGGCGGTGTCCTCATCCTTAGAGTCGACCACTACGGCAGCGTCTTCGCCGGGGAGCCTCCTCCCTTCTTCTACTCGAGCACATTTATTTGTCAGAGCATAAAGCTCGGAAACATCCCTGGCCTTGTTCATCACCAGCTCTTCCCGCATCCTGCGGTTGCGCACGTTCTGATGGAACACGCTGATGATAGCGGCAGGATGAACATCTGGTATGTTGTGGTGTATACAGCTGAACCTCTGGATGTACTTGAGCAAAGTCTCGCCCTCCTTCTGGGGGATGAGATGTAAATCACTTTCCTGGCCAGGAGCTTGATGACATCCGGTGAAGGCGCCTACAAACTCATAGCACATATCTGGCCAGGAGGAAATGGATCCATTTGGCAAGTGCATCAACCATGACCTGATGTTGGGCTTAAGCACCAACAGGAAGTAGTTGACGAGTATTTTGTCGTTGCGAGCCCTGGCAGCCTGCACCGCAATGGTGTAGATGCTCAAGAACTCTAACGGGTGAGTCTTGCCATCGTATTTCTCCGGGACCTCTGGCTTGAACGTGCCAGAATTGGGCCACTAGACTAGCCACAGCTCATGGGTAAACGCTGGACAACCCACCTCGTAAGGTAGGCTGATAGGATACCCAGGCGCGGGCTTGTCTATAGTGGGTCCTGTGCACTTATCAGATTGATGGTGCTCTTCCGACCATCATCGATTGTAATTCGAGTGCCTTCCTTGCTTTGCTCCCGAAGAACTTGATGCTGATCACGGCGAGTCCGTGGATCAAACAATGCCATCGAGTAGCCATCGTAACCGTCAGTGTGTCGAGTTGGTGATCAGCGTTGCTGCTGTGGAGGAGAGTGCACCATGGTCGCACCACCTCTGGCCATCTCCCCACTGGTGTGAGCCGGCTCGGTGGACCGAAACTTGTCAGCGAGGCTGAGGAGGCTCTGAATGGTGGCTCTCCACTCGTCGAGCTTCTCCACGGCAGGAGGGAAGTTCAGGAGTAGTTGTGCCCGCTCCATTGCTTCTTCCGACGTGGTCGGCAGCGAACGGCGCGAAGAACGCGAGGTGCTCTGACTCCTAACCATGTTAGAAGGAGCTCTGAATGCATGCCACTCCCACTAGCATGCTGGTGCGCATGCTGGTCCCGCGCATCGTGGGGGTGATCCGCATGAGATTTTCCGTGGGGACGTTAGGAACTACCGACCCTGCGGCGCTGATATTCGCGCGCGTCCTGTTAAGGATGCAGCATACACACCGGCGTGGGTGCCTTGGAAGGTGCCCTTCTGTCCCCGGAGTTCACATACCGCCTGCAGGAGGTACAACTCCATCCCGAGACCCAGCAGCACGGGGATTTCCGTCGCCGCCATGAGCGTCTCCATAGCGGGCATCACAGCTTGCTTGGCCTTGATCATCGGAGCGTCGCGTTGGCGCAGTGTCCCCCCTCCCTCCGCTCGCTCGCACTCCATCGCCCTCCTGGGCGGCTACGGGCGCGGCAGAGGTGGAGGGTTCCACCGTCGTGAAACCTTTCTTCTTGGGAGCCATGGTGATGATGATTATGATGCAAGAACTGACGCGCTAGTCACAAGATCAGGTTCACGCAACCTTCTCACCTACCTGTCACGCCAAATACGTCGGGGTAAATGACACCTATGGGATCGTAGGGATCCCTTTACGGTTTGGCAGGGAAGTAGGCTCGCACAAAGAGCAGATCAGATGACCAGTGCGCGGGAATTTACCCAGGTTCAGGATGCAAAGATGCATAAAACCTACTCCTGCTTGGTTATATTAGATGGATTCTAGCTCAGGTTCTGGGAGCGCTATAGTACACAGCAGCTACTCATGCAGAACGGGCTAGAGGAGCTCCACAAGTCTAGGAGTCCAAAAAGGTCGAAAAAAGTCCTCTACCGTAACACCCTGGGCCTCCTTTTATACTCTCAAAGGGGTCACCAACAGTGGCGTAAAGTACGTACATGGGGTGTACAGTGCTACAATGTTATCATACCTAACACTAACGGTGCGAGAAAAACGCAATTAATGCTCTGTCAGGTGTCCCTGACCGCCTGCGGGACGGGACAGGAGCTCGTCCCATTGGCACAGCTTAGCCTCTCCATCACCGGCGTCTCGACATGTGCCTAGGTGAGGCGACACCTGGCCTTTGCGCTGGTGGGGTCTTGCTGGGGCTTCGCCTCTGTGCTGACAGGATGGCGGGGCCTTGCCGGGTGCACTTCTTGTCGGGGCTCCATAGGTCATCCCGGGGTCCCAGCCTTCGGTCTTCGGTCTGTCGACTTGAATGCTTTCTTGATGTTGTTGTGTTTCGTTCTTAATTACTCCCTGCAAAGCCTTGCCGCTGGTATGGCTACGACTGTGTGTGCACAAGTATGGGGTACTAAAAAGCCCATACTTTAGTACACCGACACATGCCTTATTTGCTGATAGAACCTTTAGTTTGGGTGCTATGGTGGCCCAATGGTTGAACTCCAACCGTTTGAGGGGGCCCATATTCGGAGGTATCTATGCATCTCGTTTGGCCAAACACTTTGAGATACCCATTAGGCTTAACAAGGAAGATGAGAGGCCGCTACCCTCGAGGTTCTTAGATTATGACCGTATGGTAGCACATGATGTTATTAAGAAAAATGAGGATATGAGGCTGCTTTATAACTTAGTTTTTAGCTAGGGTACTTCTGAGATTATTACTCTGCCTACTTCTTCTTTGTTCGATATTCACTCACGCAGGTACACCATTATGCGTGGAGAGATTTACAGATATTGAGGTCTGACGCAACCCCCAGCTCTAGAGCCGTCACTGGCCCTTGATCCGTACCCCGAGCCAGTTTTTCAGTGGGAGCCGCAGGAGCTCGCTGATACGTCCATTTTGCATCACGCTTTTATATTGATATTTATTGCATTATGGGATGTTATTACATGTTATGGTACAATACTTGTGACTTTTCTCTCTTATTTTACAAGGTTTATATGAAGAGGGAGAATGCTGACAGCTGGAATTCTTGACTGGAAAAGGAGCAAATTTGAGATACATATTCTGCACAACTCCAAAAGTCCTAAAAATTTATGGAGAATATTTTTGGAATTAATAAAAAATAATAGCACAAGAATCAACCAGAGGGGGGGCACCAGCAGGGTTGTGGGGCCCCTATAGCTCCTCTGACGCCCATCTTCTCCTATATGAAGCGTTTTGACCTGGAAAAAAAATCAAAGGAGACCTTTTGGGATGAAGCGCCGTCGTCTCGAGGCGGAACTTGCACATAACCAATCTAGAGCTCCGGCGGGGCGGTCCTACCGGGGGAACTTCCCTCTCGGAGGGGGAAATCAAGGCCATCGTCATCACCAATGATCCTCTCATCGAGAGGGGGTCAATCTCTATCAACATATTCACCAGCACCATCTCCTCTCCAAACCCTAGTTCATCTCTTGTATCCGATCTTTGTCTCGACACCTCAGATTGGTACCTGTGGGTTGCTAGTAGTGTTGATTACTCCTTGTAGTTGATGCTAGTCGGTTTACTTGGTGGAAGATCATATGTTCAGATCCTTAATGATAATTAATACTCCTTTCATCTTGAACACGAATATGCTTTGTGAGTATTTACGTTTGTTCCCGAGGACATGGGATAAGTCCTGTTATAACTAATCATGTGAATTTGGTATTCGTTCGATATTTTGATGAGATGTATGTTGTCTCTCCTCTAGTGGTGTTATGTGAACACCACTACATAACACTTCACCATTATTTGGGCCTAGGGGAAGGCATTGGGAAGTAATAAGTAGAGGATTGGTTGCTAGAGTGATAGAATCTTAAACCCTACTTTATGCGTTGCTTCGTAAGGGACTGATTTGGATCCATATGTTTCATGTTATGGTTAGGTTTACCTTAATTCTTGTTTCATAGTTGCGGATGCTTGGGATAGGGTTTAAACATAAGTGGGAGCTTTGTCCAAGGAAGGGCAGGACCCAAGCACCGGTCCACCCACATATCAAATTATCAAACTAACAAACGCGAATTAAATGAGCATGATGAAAACTAGCTTGACACAAATTCCCATGTGTCCTTGGGAGCGCTTTTCTTTATATAAGACTTCGTCCAGGCATGTCCTTTGCTATAAAAAGGATTGGGCTACCTTGCTGCACCTTTGCTACACTTGTTACTTGTTCCTCGTTACGAATTATCTTATCACAAAACTATATGTTACTGATAATTTCAGTGCTGGTAGAGAATACCTTACGAGAAACTGCTTGTCATATTCTTCTGCTCCTTGTTGGGTTCGACACTCTTACTTGTCGAAAGGACTATGATAGATCCCCTATACTTGTGTGACATCACTCGCCAACCAATGGAACTATGAGGAAGCTTTGGAGTATCCCGAAGAGAGTTATTTCCAGTCATGGCCCTTAGACCAAAAGACTAAGCTTGGGGGAGTACGTATTTCTCATCGACATTACATTCATGTTCACACATTCATCTTAGTAGTCGGTGTTCATAATTTTTCATTGTACCATCCATGGTAGTTTATTTCCTTGTTTCACTTTCTTCTTGTGTGTTTAATTAACTTTGAGAAAAATAGAAAAAAATTAGTTATAGCTTTACCTTCTAGTTTGCTTAGTTGTAGCATTAAAAGAAAATCCAAAAAGATCTCTCTTTCTTATTTTGTTTGTTGGGAGCTTTCCCGTGTAAATAGTTTTTTTCTTGTTCTGGTTTTGATTTTTGTTTCTTCGGGTCGTAAGGAGAAGACCACAATGAAAATATTGAGTGGCTCTCATATGCATATTTGTTTATCGATCAGAGAGCCCATATTACCTTGCCTTCTCCTTTGAGTTATTGTTTGCAGATTCCAGCTTAGTCCAATGAACGTGCACTCTTATTATTATCCACACCGTTCGGTCGTGCAAGTGAAAGGCGATAATGACGATATTTGATGAAAATATTGAGATGGAGAAAAGCTGGTATGAACTCGACATATCTTGCTTTTGTAAATATGATTAGCTCATTATTCTAAATTCAGTTCATCATGGGTGAAACATATTTGCAATGAAAATTAGAGATTATAGTTACTCATCCCATGCTTAATTAGCTAAGAGTGGATAATGGTTTGTCTTGGGTGCCAACATGCATATTTAAAATGTTTGTGATGTAGTATGATGGGATGGTATACTCCTTTGAATGATTCAAGTGGCTCGACTTGGCACATGTTCATGCATGTAGTTGAAACAAAATCAACATATCCTCTACGATATTTGTGTTCATCGTGATTTATATCCTACTCATGCTTGCATTCAATGTTGGTTAATCTCAAAGCATGTTGATGACTGTGTCGCTCTCTAGTTGGTCGCTCCCCGGTCTTTTGCTAGCCTTCACTTGTACTAAGCGGGAATAGTGCTTGTGCATCCAATTCCTCAAACCAAAGTTGTTCCATATAAGTCCACCATACCTGCCTATATGCGGTATTTGCATGCCGTTCCAAGTAAATTTGCATGTGCCAAACTCTAAACCTTCTAATAAACATTCTGTTTTGTATGCCCAAATCGCTCACGTGGCGACTGTGGGCTGTCCGTATCTTCCATGCTAGGTGGGTTATTCTCACGATATGTGTTGATTCACTATCATCACGAAAAATTGGTTGGTAATCGGGATGCCCAGTTCCATGCTCGAAATAAAGTCAAAATATAATTAAACAAAACTCCCCCAGGCAGTGTTTGTATGGACGGTACCCGTGGATTCGGCTCGCCGTGGAATGTGACTGATTGGTGGAGGGGGATTAAAAACTTTATTATTCTGTTTGGGAACCACCTATAATGTATCTAGCATGGAAGATGTTGAAAACCTTTTGGTTGTTATGTGAGCAATGAAAGCATATCTCTCAAAAATTATTACTCATCTCTGTTTTAAAAACTCAAGCTCTCGCACCTCTACAAATCAATGCTTCCCTCTATGAAGGGACTTCCCATTTACTTTATTGTTGAGTCATCCTCCTCTTATAAAAGTCACCAGTTAGAGAGCATCACTTTCATTTGTATGCTTTGGTGTTAACTGATATTGAGTATGAGCATGACTGGGTCTCTTTCACTATGAATTACAATGTCTAGTCAGTCCATGTTCTTTAGAGGTGCTCTGCATTTATGTTTTGCGGTCTCAGAAAGGGATAGCGAGATACCATTTTGTCATATTATATCATGGTTGTTTTGATGAAGTGTTGTCATCCGAGAGTTATTATTATTTCTCGCTAGTTGATTATGGCATTGATATGAGTAAATGTGAGACCTAAATGTTATTGTGAACGTGGTTAGTCCATGATCTTTGCTGAAAATCGGAACATCAGTTAGACATATTTACAACAACAAGATCAAACAGACTTTGTAAAAATATTTCTTTATCACTTTCAGTTTATCAACTGAATTGCTTGAGGACAAGCAATGGGTTAAGCTTGCGGGAGTTGATACATATCCATCGTATCTACTTTTCCAAACTCTTTTGTGATTGTTTTGGACTCTAATTTGCATGATTTGAATGGAACTTAACAGACTTTGTAAAAGTCTTTGTTTATCACTTCTAGTTTATCAACTGAATTGCTTGAGGACAAGCAATGGGTTAAGCTTGGGGGAGTTGATACGTCTCCATCGTATCTACTTTTCCAAACTCTTTTGTTCTTGTTTTGGACTCTAATTTGCATGATTTGAATGGAACTTCCTCGGACTGAAGCTGTTTTCACCAGAATTGCCTTAGTGTTATTTTTGTGCAGAAATAAAAGTTCTCAGATTGACCTGAAAATTTATGGAGAATATTTTTGGAATTAATAAAAAATACTGGCGAAAGAATCTCTCAAGCTTGGGGGAGGCTTAAGTCAGTGTTATATTCATGCTCCAATCATGAGCTCTCAAGAGAAATTATTATTCAGAATTTTTATGCTTGGCTTTCTCATAATGATCAATACATGCTCGATACTTCTTGTGTTGGTTCCTATATGAAGAAAGATATTGATTTCAAATGGGATTTATTAGAAAGAATTAAGAGCAACTCTGAAGATTGGGAACTCGACGAAGGTAAGGAGTCAGGTATGAACCTTAAGTTTGATTGTGTTAAATCGTTCGTAGACATCGATGCTTTTCGTGAATTTAGCACGAAATATGGACTTGACACTGAGATAGTGGCTTCTTTTTTTGAATCTTTTGCTGCTGATGTTGATCTCCCTAAGGAGAAGTGGTTTAAATATCATCCTCATTTAAGTGAAAGTAGTTAAACCTAGTAAAGTTGAAGAGAAAACTATTACTTATAATGTTGATCATGTTATTCCCACTACTTATATTCATAAACCACCTTTCCCTATTAGAATAAAGGATTATGCAAAAGCTTCAACTATGGTTTGTAAGAGCTATGCTAGAACACCTACACCCCATGAGCAAATTAAAGTTGAGCCTAGTATTGCTATGGTTAAGGATCTCTTGGTTGATAAAATTGATGGGCATGTTATTCATTTTTGTGATGAAGCTGCTAGAATTGCCAAACCTGATGCTAAAGATAAACATAGACCCGTTGTTGGCACGCCTGTTGTTTCTGTTAAAATAAGAGATCATTGTTATCATGGCTTATGTGATATGGGTGCTAGTGTGAGTGCAATTCCCTTTTCCTTATATAAAGAGATTATGAATGATATTGCACCAACTGAGTTAGAGGAATTGATGTTACAATTAAGGTTGCTAATAGAGACACAATATCACCTGTTGGGATTATTAGAGATGTTAAGGTCTTGTGTGGGAAAATAAAGTATCCTACTGATTTTCTTGTTCTTGGTTCCCCACAAGATAATTTGTGTCCCATTATATTTGGTAGACCCTTCTTGAACAACGTTAATGCTAGGATAGATTGTGAGAAGGAAACGGTTATCATAAGTTTTGGGGATACGTCTCATGAGTTTAATTTCTCTAAATTTCATAGACAACCCCATGATAAAGAACTGCCTAGTAAGGATGAAATTATTGGTCTTGCCTTTATTGATGTGCCTCCTACTGATCCTTTAGAGCAATATTTGCTAGACCATGAAAATGACATGCATATGAACGAAAGGAATGAAATAGATAGGATTTTGTTTGACCAACATCCTATTCTGAAACACAACTTGCCTGTTGAAATACTTGGGGATCCTCCTCCACCCAAGGGTGATCCCGTGTTTGAGCTTAAACAATTACCAGATAGTTTCAAATATGTTTATCTTGATGAAAAGAAGATATATCCTGTTATTATTAGTACTAACCTTTTAGAGCATGAAGAACATAGATTATTGAAAACTTTGAGGAAGCATCGTGCTGCTATTGGATATACTCTTGATCAGTCCCACTCTATGTCAGCATAAAATTAAAATGGAGCCTGATGCTAAACCAATTGTTGATCACCAACGACGGTTGAATCCTAAAATTAAGGAAGTGGTAAGAAATGAAATATTAAAGCTTCTGGAGGCATGTATCATTTACCCTATTGTTGATAGTAGATGGGTTAGTCCAGTTCAGTGTGTCCCTAAGAAAGGAGGTATTACGGTAGTTCCTAATGATAAAAATGAATTGATCCTGCAAAGAATTGTTACAATATATAGAATGGTGATTTTTTTAGGAAGTTGAATAAAGCTACTAGGAAAGATCATTACCCTCTACATTTAATTGATCAAATGCTAGAAAGATCATTTCTGCTTTCTAGATGGTTATTCTGGTTTCTCTCAAATACTTGTGTCAAAAGAGGACCAAGAAAAGACCACCTTTACCTGTCCTTTTGGTACCTTTGATTATAGACGTATGCCTTTTGGTTTATGCAATGCACCTGCTACCTTTCAAATATCTATATTCTCTGATTCTGTGAAATGATTGTTGAGGTTTTCATGGATGATTTTTCCATTTACGAAACTTCCTTTGATGATTGTTTGAGCAACCTTGATCGAGTTTTGCAAAGATGTGAAGAAACCAATCTTGTCTTGAATTGGGAGAAGTGCCACTTTTATGGTGAATGAAGGCATTGTCTTGGGGCATAAAATTTCTGAAAGAGTTATTGAAGTTGACAGGGCTAAAGTTGATGCTATTGAAAAAATGTCGTGTCCTACGGATATCAGAGGTATAAGAAGTTTCCTTTGTCATGATGATTTCTATAGGAGATTTATTAAAGATTTCTAGGCCTCTCACTAATCTTTTGCAAAAAGATGTTCCATTCATTTTTGCTGATGATTTTGTAGAAGCTTTTGAAATTCTCAAGAATGCTTTGATTTCTGCACCTGTTGTTCAACCACATGATTGGAACCTACCTTTTGAAATTATGTGTGATGCTAGTGACTACGTTGTTGCTGCTGTTCTAGGACAAAGAGTTGATAAGAAAATAAATGTTATTCATTATGCTAGCAAAACTCTAGACAGTGCTCAAAGAAACTATGCTACCACTGAAAAGGAATTTTTAGTAGTTGTGTTCGCTTATGATAAGTTTAGACCCTATATTGTTGATTCTAAAGTAACGGTTCACACTGATCATGCTGCTATTAAATATCTGATGGAAAAGAAAGATGTTAAACCTAGACTTATCAGGTGGGTTCTTCTGCTACAAGAATTTGATCTGCATATTATTGATAGAAAGGGTGCTGATAACCCCATAGCAGATAACTTGTCTAGGTTAGAGAATGTTCTTGATGACCCACTACCTATTGATGATAGCTTTCCTCATGAACAATTAGCTGTCATAAATGCTTCTCATAATGCTCCTTGGTATGCTAATTATGCTAATTACATTGTCCCTAAATTTATACTGCCTTGTTTCACATACCAACAAAAGAAAAACTTCTTCCATGATTTAAGACATTACTTCTGGGATGACCCACACCTTTATAAAGAAGGAGTAGATGGTGTTATTAGGCGTTGTGTACCTAAGCATGAATAGGAACAGATCCTACGGAAGTGTCATTCCGAGGCCTACGGAGGACACCATGTTGGAGATAGAACTACACATAAGGTATTACAATCTGGCTTTTATTGGCCTACTCTCTTCAAGGATACTCATAAGTTTGTCTTGTCATGTGATGAATGTCGAAGAATTGGCAATATTACTAGACGTCATGAAATGCCTATGAATGACTCTCTTATTATTGAACCATTTGATGTTTGGGGTTTTGATTATATGGAACCTTTTCCAACGTCCAACGGGTATACTCATATATTAGTTCATGTTGATTATGTTACTAAGTGGGTAGAAGCTATTCCAGCTAGCAGTGTTGATCACAACACCTCTATTAAGATGCTTAAAGAAGTTATTTTCCCTAGATTTGGTGTCCCCAGATATTTAGTGACTGATGGTGGTTCACATTTTATTCATGGTGCTTTCGTAAATTGCTTGCTAAGTATGATGTTAATCATAGAATTGCATCTCCTTATCATCCTCAGTCTAGTGGTCCAGTAGAATTAAGCAATAGAGAAATTAAATTGATCTTGCGGAAAACGGTTAATACATCTAGGAAGAACTGGTCTAAGAAACTTGACGGTGCATTATGGGCTTATAGAACTACTTACAAGAATCCTATGGGTATGTCTCCGTATAAAATGGTTTATGGTAACGCATGTCACTTACCGCTAGAGTTAGATCATAAAGCTTTTTGGGCAATCAAAGTGCTCAACTATGATTTCAAACTTGCTGGTGAGAAGTGGTTATTTGACATTAGCTCACTTGATGAATGGAGAACCCAGGCCTATGAGAATGCCAAGCTGTTTAAAGCAAAAGTTAAGAGATGGCATGATAAAAGGATACAAAAGCGTGAATTTAATGTAGGTGATCATGTCTTGCTATACAATTCTCGGTTAAGACTTTTTGCAGGTAAACTCCTCTCCAAATGGACGTGACAGACACGTCTGGGCCTCCCCGTATCAGTCTCAAATATGGAGTGAATATGAGCAATGCCGGTCACTCCGGAGGTATAGGGTCGGTTTGAGAAGTCTGACAGATCAAGATTTTATGAACTGGGGCGTTTGAGGAGGCCGGATGCAGATTATCAAAATGCTCTGAGGATAAACTAGAGTTAAACTAGTCAAATTAACTTAGTGAGTAATTTAGTAAGCGGTTTTTGAAGGGGTTAGGCCAATTCCAGCGCGCGACCCCATCTGGATGTCTGTTTGGCCCGGATTCTATCCGTTTGGGGCGGGCAATGGGGTCGTGTTTGGGCATGTGCTGGGATGCGGTGGTCGTGCGCCCAATGCGCGGACGCATCCTTCGGCCGCATCCTGTCCGCCACGGCTAGTATGCCCATATATTCATATTTATCAATGTTTTAAACAAGTTTACACGTCCAAATATCAATTGTCTCGAATAAAAATAGTTTTACAACCCAATCGAAATTGTCTCGAATAAAATAGTTTTACAACCAAATCAAAATTGTCTTGAATAAAGATAATTAACCAATACATCTATTGGTTTCCAATGTGATCCCACATGTGCTCAACCAAGTCATTTTGAATCTCCAAATGAGTGTGCCAATCATGGATTTCACGATGGAATTGGGTAAACTGCTCAAACGTGGGCAGTTCTTGGTGTAGGGGCTCAACATTGTTACCTTGAAAATCAAATCCTTGGTCAAAGATGGATTCATCACGCGCGTCCTCGATGATCATGTTGTGCATGATCACACAAGCAGTCATCACCTCACAAAGCTTCCCTTCATCCCATGTTAGTGTAGGGTTTCGAACGATACCCCATCGGGATCGAAGCACACCAAAAGCATGCTCCACATCCTTTCTAGCACTCTCTTGTATTTGGTGAAATCTCTTTCTCTTCTCTCCTTGGGGGTTTGAGATTGTCTTCACAAAAGTTGACCACTGAGGATATATACCATCAGCCAGGTAGTATCCCTTGTTGTAGTGGTGGCCATTGATCTCAAAGTTGAAAGGTGAGGAGTGGCCTTCTGCAATCCTGGTGAACACTGGGGAACGTTGCAGCATGTTGATATCATTGTGAGAACCGGCAATGCCGAAGAAAGAATGCCATATCCAAAGATCTTGCGAAGCCACCGCTTCTAATATAATAGTGCACACTTTAACATGCCCCTTGTACTGGCCCTACCAAGCAAATGGACAATTCTTCCACTCCCAGTGCATACAATCTATGCTGCCAAGCATGCCTGGAAAGCCTCTATCGGCGTTGATCACCAACAACCTTTCTGTGTCAGCGGTATTTGGCTGCCTCAAGTACTCGGGGCCAAACACCGCTACCACGGCCTTGCAGAAGTTGTACATTGATAGTAGACATGTGAACTCACTCATGCGCACGTACTCATCCACAAGATCGCCTGGAATTCCATATGCAAGCATGCGAATGGTGGCGGTGCATTTCTGATAAGAGGGGGATCCAAGCTTGTCAAGGGCATCCATTTTGCACTCAAAGAATGGGTCATGCTGAACCACTCCCTCACGGATGCGATTGAACACATGCCTTGACATAAGAAAACAGCGACGGAATTTCTCCGGTTTGAAGAGCGTGGTATTCTCAAATTAATCAGCATAGAGCAAGGCGTGGCCTCTCTCTCTGTGGCGATTCAGGTTGGGCGCACGGCTAGGCACTGACCCATTGTACGGAGGCCGCTGCCTTTGAATGTGGTCATGAACGACTAGTGCAGCCACCACAAGTTCTTCGTCATACGAGGACGAATCACACGATGAACAAATGAAGTGGTTGAAGACAAATTCAGCTCCACTGTCCATACCTTTGTGGGCAAAGTGTCAAACACCTTGTGGTCGTGGTGGCAAAGAGGTCGTGAATCACCTCGAGGCAGCGGGGACGGATGGCGGCTGGCTACAGGCCGCTCTGTAGCACCCCCGACGGAAACTGCCGTTATCGATGGACGTCGTCGACGGTCCTATCCCCTCTGCGACCAGATCCGACGGCGACGGCCAAAACTCCTACCAAAGCACGGGCGTGGTGGGGACCATGGTGAGACGTGGTTTGGTATGGACGGCCGGGGGGCGAGCAGCGAGGAGGTGGCCGGATAATAGTGGCGGCGACGACGATGGGGTTGGGCGGGTGGAGACTTGGGGGTAAATGAATCGACAGAGTCTCCGACAGGCGGGTCAAGGGAAGACAAGGGTGTGCGTCCCGCCCGTCCGCGCGCTGTCCGTTTCACCCCAAACGCAACGAAAGTTTGGGCTGAAAATGGGTCGAAAACGAACGAAAAACGAACATTTGTCCGTTTGGGATCGCGCGTTGGGCCGCGCCATTCCTTCGTTTAACCAAACGAACACACCGGATGGAATTGGCCTTACTTTAGACTGAATCGTGTTTAGGGTTGAAACTTTGAAGGAGAAGCCTCCACCACGGAGGGAGTGCATCCGTTGCGCTGTGCCTTCTTTGCTGTCGTTCGAGTCAAAAAAATAAAATAAAAAAATAAAACCGGGCGACCCGCCATGAGCAAAGGGGGCGGCCGTCCTCGTCGCGACGGCGCCCCAGCCAACACTGCGTTGCCGGCGTAGCAGGAGCCATCCACGATGGCTTTGTAGAGACCCGCTCCCGGTCTGCTCCAGTGAAACCAGAGCATCACACCAGTACCGACGGTTCCATCACCTCCGCTCCCGCACCGCACACATCACCACACCGAGGCCGAGGGCGCCGCGGGCACCACCGCTCGCCGGCCCAGCCAGCAGTTCGCCGCCCCCGCTTCTCGTCTCACGGCTGCACATGCAGCCGCGGCCCCTGGCGGCGGTGGCGTTGGCCGCAACCGCGCCATTCCCGCCGTCATGGGCGCACCAGGTCCGCGCGGTGGCGGCCCAGGGGGACTTCCTCCACGCCATCACCCTCTTCCTCCGAATGCGCGCCTCCCACGCCCCCGCCGCGCCCCGCTCCGCCGTCCCGGCCTCCCTGCCGGCCGCGCTCAAGTGCTGCTCCGCCCTCGGCCTCCCCGCCCTGGGCGCGTCCCTCCACGCGCTCGCGCTCCGCTCCGGCGCCTTCGCCGACCGCTTCACCGCCAACGCGCTCCTCAACCTATACTGCAAGCTCCCCGCGGCGCTGTGTCGCTCCCCCTGGACGGACGACGGGGCAGGGGAGTCGCCGGCGGCGGCGTTAGAGAGCATGCGGAAGGTGTTCGACGAAATGATTGAGAAGGACCCCGTGTCCTGGAACACACTTGTGTTCGGATACGCGGAGAAGGGGAGGCACCAAGCGGCTCTGGGAGTGCTCAGGGAGATGTGGACAGATGGGTGCAAGCCTAACTCGTTTACCTTGTCGAGTGTGCTGCCGATCTTCGCCAAGTGCTCCGACGTCAGGAGGGGAATGGAAGTGCACGGCTTTGCAACCAGGAACGGTTTTATTGATGATGTGTTCGTTGGCAGCAGCTTGATCGATATGTATGTGAATTGCACTCGGATGGATTACTCGGTCAAGGTGTTCGACGGTCTCCCATGCCGCGATGCAATCCTGTGGAACTCAATGCTTGCGGGGTGTGCACAGACTGGGTCAGTGGAGGAGGCTCTTGGAATATTTCGTCGGATGCTGCATTCCGGAGTTAGACCGCTGCCCCGTACTTTCTCGAGCCTCATACCTGCCTGTGGAAATTTTGCTTCGTTGCTTCTCGGCAAGCAGCTGCATGCGTATGTGATCTTTGGAGGGTTTGACGGTAATATGTTCATATCTAGCTCCCTGATTGACATGTACTGCAAATGTGGAAATGTGAGCATAGCTCGTCACATCTTTGATCGAATGCAGTCACCTGATACTGTGTCCTGGACTGCAATGATCATGGGACATGCATTACATGGTCCAGCAAGAGAGGCTCTGTTGTTGTTTGACAGGATGGAGTTGGGAAATGTGAAGCCTAATCATATCACCTTTCTAGCCATTTTAACTGCATGCAGTCATGCTGGATTGGTGGACGAAGGCCGGAAGTATTTCAACAGAATGTCGGACCATTATGGCATCACGCCTTCTCTTGAGCATTATGGAGCACTTGCAGATATCCTTGGCCGTGCAGGGGAGTTGGAAGAAGCTTACAATTTCATTTCTAAGATGCAAATAAAACCAACAGCAAGTGTCTGGTCCACATTGTTAAGGGCTTGCAAGGTCCACAAAAATACCATGTTAGCTGAAAAAGTTGCCCAGAAAATCTTTGAGCTTGAACCTAGGAGCATGGGATCTCATGTAATTTTATCAAACACGTATTCGTGTTCCGGGAGATGGAATGAAGCGGCACACCTGCGGCGATCTATGAGAAAGAAGGGCATGAAGAAGGAACCAGCTTGCAGTTGGATTGAATTGAAGAACAAACGACATGTTTTTGTGGCTCATGATAAGTCCCATCCTTGGTATGAGAGGATTATTGATGCACTTAATGTTTTCTCAGAGCAGATGGCACGTCAAGGTTATGTTCCCAATACAGAGGATGTTTTCCAGGATCTTGAAGAAGAGCAGAAGAGCCATGTGTTATGTGGTCACAGTGAAAAACTTGCCATGGTATTTGGTATTTTAAATACACCTCCTGCAACAACAGTTCGTGTGATGAAAAATCTTCGAATTTGTGTTGATTGCCACACGGTAACCAAATTTCTTTCAAAGATAGCTGAGAGGGAGATTGTTATGCGTGATGCAAACCGTTTCCACCATTTTAAGGATGGAAACTGTTCTTGTGGTGACTTTTGGTGATTGAAGAACAGTTTGGGATCAACGTCATGTTCATGACATGATTTCCTATTGGAAATGCACCTGTACTGAGTATACCTTTTAAAGGATGGGGTTATTTCTGAAATTTTTGTGAAGTGTCAGGGGTATAACAAACTGTGCTCATAATTCACTAGAAATAGCTCGAGCGGTTCTTTGCATATGGAACCAGTCTTTACTGTTCAAGAGCGATGCAAGACTACATCACTAGTCTTTCTAGCAGATTTAAATGCCAAACTAGAGCCACAAGAACATCAGCAATTCATCACTGTATCTTTTGTCTGTTTTGAAGTATTCAGGTATACTAGTCTTAAAAAAAAATTATACTTCACTATATTTGATATGATGATATCGTTACTCTAAGCTGCTGCTTTATCATCTGATATGATTCAACTTATTGAATGTGTTGCTGCATTTTCATGCTTGGATATTTCATCTGATTTATGCCTTTAATGTTCTTTTAACCTACTAACCAAGGCATATGTCATTGAAAGGAATGGTACTCCAGGAAATGCCACTCAGATTAGTGAAATAGATGATTTGCGCCTTTTCAAAGAGAAAAGAAATTGATGATTTGCCAATCAGTTTCTTTTCTGATCTACAGAATGTGATTCCTGCATTTTCTGGAGTGCTATTCTTTGTCAAATAGCAGTTAAATTATATTCCTGTTATCAAATCTGAGTTACCTACTTACCTTGCATAAAAAACAATGTGGGGAGTAATGTGGACCTGAAGCAAGATTAATAGCTATGCAAACCTTAATTAGTATCCCCCTTGACATTTGTAAGTACTACTAAATAGTTCTGATACCCGTTACCTCCTTGATATTTGTAAGTACTAAATAGTTCTGGTACCCGTTACCTCATTTACATTGTATTGGATGGAGCATTGACTTGCAACCATGTAAAACGACCGAGTGATCATCCCTGGAAGAAATTTTGCAGAATACAATGCCTCGTATGCTTTTTACTACTGCTTGGAACCTTGCTTCAGCGACTCATTTTTCCTGGCAATAGATTGTTCCCGTCCTTGCATATTCATCCTCTACTGTTTGTCACAAATCTTTCTAACTCATAAAGCAATCTATTTTCCTAACAAATGTTGTTGCTAGTTATTTCACTGAATTTTTATGTTCAAAGCATTGATACCAGGTGTCGTGGATTTATCACGGCAGATATCCGGATGAACGGACTTGGATTCGAAGTCATCGCTAACGGGGTGGACTCAAAGGGGTTGATCGGGACGAAAGACACGGATTTTACCCAGGTTCGGCCCCTCAAGTTGAGGTAATAGCCTACGTCCTGCTTGTGTTTGTATTGCTTACGTATCGATTACAAGGAGCTAGAAGTTTGACCTAGTTCTCGATTACCTACCCCTAAGTCGCCCCGGGTCTGCCTTTATATAGGAGGTTAGGACCACCAGGTCTTTACAATTATCTATCCGGGTCTTCTTGTGACTCCGAGTCTCTCTCTATCTTCCTTTCCAAGTTTGTCCTTGAGGCGGCTTACATGTCCGGGTCTTCTCCGTCCGGGCCATCACGCGGCCCACACTGAGAGCCGCCTATCTTCCTAGGCCACCAGCTTTACGGCTCACCTTTGGGCCGGCTTATGAGTCAGTAATATCAGCCGGAGCCTCCAAGCCGGGTCATATTGCGGGGTTATATCCCCAACATTAGGCACCCGTTTGAATTGAGCTTGCTCACTTCATCCTTCTCTTCTGATTTTGGGCGAGCCGCCCGAAAATGACCCGGCGTGATGTCATGCGATCTGCTGACGTATCACTGAATCTTTCATTAACTGTCATCCCAAGAATCGAGGCGTTTGCCTCGGTTAAATGTTGTCGTCGCCTGGATTTTCGCGCCTTCCTCGTTCCTTCTTTAAATATGACCCATGCGGGTCGAAGCTTTCATGCTCCCGCTCGTGCCCCTTCTTCTTCTTCCCGTCGCCGCCCCAGCGTCTTCGAGCTCTGCTCCGGTGCCGTCGTACGTCGTCCCCAACTTTGGCCGCTGCATCACCCTGAACGTACTAGTCTCGTCTGCCTTCGCCGCGCCATCTCCGGTGAGTTCTCCTGTTCCCTAGGTGACATCACCGTCGTAAATAGGGTTTTCACCGGTAGCTCCGCCGTCGTCGCTCGGGCTACGACGCTGCCGCCTACGGGTGTGCCCCGACGCCATAGGTGTTCTTAGCATGCGCGCTCACCCCGCCGCCACGCGCGGGCCGGCCGCGCGCAATGCGTGGACCGCGATGGCTGCGGTCCATTTCTTTCCTTCCGCTGTTCATCGCTAGGTCGGGAAACAATCTTTTTCTCCGCTTTTCTGGATCTGTAGCCATAGTAATAGTTTGCGGAATCTGTTTTTTAGGACTTAGCCGATTTCCAATCTTCCTTTCCCTGTATGAGTCGCTAGCCTCTCCGGCTCTTGTCACCCGGACGGGGGCAGGTTATTGTAGAGCCCTTAGAATTATAAGCCGCCGTAGATTCCTGCTTGTTCTTGACTTGCCGTCTTTATCTCCTTTGTACAGTATTTAAGCCGCCGCCATGTCTCGTGCGTCCAACTCATGCAACTGGGTTGGCTCCTGCGTCACGGAAGAATACTTAGTAGATCTTGTCGAAGCAGGCACTCTCCCTCCCAAAGAGGCTCTTCACTGGCGGGTTCCGGGTAATGAGACCCGGCTTGCACCCAAGAAAGGAGAGGCAGTCGTTTTCACCGACCACATTGAGCAAGGGTTTGTGCCGCCCAGCTCTAAGTTTTTTTGGGACGTTCTTCATTTGTCCCCTCAAGACTTGGCCCCCAACTCTATCTCAAATATATGCAACTTCCAAGTGCTTTGCGAGGCTTATTTGCAGTCTAGAGCGTCTGTTGGTTTCTTTAGGGAGTTCTTCTATGCCAATCGCCAAACGGAGATGAAGGGTGGTCCGATTCTGGAACTTGGAGGGGTCTCTATTCAGCGGCGCAGAGACATTACCTTCCCGGCTATGAGGATGCCGAGCCACCCAAAGGACTGGAATAAAACCTGGTTCTATTGCAAGGATACTTCTCCTGAGGGTGAGCGCCCTTTGCCTGGTTATCGTGCTTCCCGGCTCAAGACGAATTCAGAACTTCCGGGCCGGCTCTCAGTATCGAAGCGTGCTAAGTTTGGACCGGCTCACGCCAGGCTCAAGGCGCTCCTGGCCAACGGATTAACAGGAATGGATTTGATTCGCTGCTGGGTTTCTTGGCGGATCATGCCGCTAAGACGCAAGTGCCGGCTAATGTGCGAGTACGAAGGCAAATATGACAGCTCCTTGTGCTTCAGCCGATCCACCTTGACAGAGGATGATATCGCCATGACCGTCCGGAGTCTTGTCCATGAAGCTTCCGGCTCTTGCAGCACCATCGGGCTGGCGCCTTTCTGTGCTACTAATCCCGCTCCAGACGTAAGTTGATCTCTTCACGGGTCACTTTTTGTATGTTGCTTGTAACTTGCTGATTCATTCCCCTTTTTCCGGGTCACTTTTTTAGGCCGACTCAGACTTCTAGAAGGAGTATGTCCCTCCTCCAAAGAAGGCCAAGAAGAAAGCTGCAGGCAAGAAGCCAAAGAAGAGCGCTCCACAAGAAAACTGGCTTGAGCAGCCGCCGTCGTCTGATTCAGAGGTAAGGTCTTTGATTTGCCTGCTTAACCTTTTGCCCTCTCTACTTGTTATTAATGTTTATTGTATTCATAGGATGAAGTGGAGACCAGCCATGCCGATGCTCCCGAGGTAACTTATACTTCTTCCGACTCAGAACGTTTTGTTCCCCGAAAGCCATGGCGGGTTATCAGAAAAGTTCCGCTCTCTCATCCTTTAGCTTACTTGGCTCCCGACTTTCTTTTGAAAAAGCAACAGCAGGCCGAGCGTCGACAGACCCGGAGCACCCGCTCTACTGAGCTCGTGTCCGGTTTACCGAACTCTCCGGCTCCCAAGAAGCGCCATGCAAAGGTTTGTGTCTCTACTTTTCCTTTGACTTTCCTTTGTAGTCTTGATGCTTTCTCATTTTTCCTGTTTCATTCTTTTTAGAAAACCCCATCCTCTGGCGACTCTTCGGCGTCGGTTTTACCACCGCCCAAGATCAATCCCCTGTAAGTACTCTCTATCATGGCATCTGGATCTTCGGTTCTTTAATATGATAGTAACCTCTTTAAATGCTGCTCTTTTCATTTGCAGTGCTCAAGCAAAGCGTCGTAAGACTAACAAGCCCTCCCCCGGCCCTGTCATCCAAGAGCAGGAAATCGAATACCCGGAGGAGGCTCATCCGGAAGCAACTCCGCCGGCTGCCTCTACGGAGCCGGCTGCTGAAGATATCATTATGGAGAGTCCTCCTAGAGCGCCTTCCAAGCCGTCGACTCCTGCAAAAACTCCTGCAACCCCGGACGTTGTCATCACCGGGTCAGCTCAACAAACGCCTCCAGCTCATGTGCTGACTAAACATACGGAACCGTCGGAGGCCTCGAGGAAGTTAAACTTTGATGCTTCGTACGAGAAGATGACAACTGATGAGCTCCATGCCGGATATATGAACCGGCTAAATACGAGCCGTGACTTGGAGCTTCGGTTGGTGGGCTTGATGAAAACCAAATATGAGGTACCTTTCCTTCTTACCATATCCTTACCTAGCCTCCAAGAACCGGTTTAATCTAGTTGATAGTTGAATCGGATCTTTCTTTAACTTCTGTAGAGCATGGGTTACATTGTCATGCCAAATTAACTTAGAATTGCTTTAACTCGGCACTATAGATAAAGTGAACCGCCAATCCTAGCCCCAAGGGCCGGCTCAGATTTTATTTGAGTCGGGTCTGTAGTGTAGACAGGTTGAAGATCTGATCATAGCCCCCAAGAACCGAGTCGATTTTGAAAAAAATTGAGTTGGATCTTCCATCAGGAATAGTATTTTGGAGAACCAATTCGTAGCCCCCAAGGGCCGGCTCAAACTTAATCAAGTTGAGTTGGTGCTTCTATTAGTAGTACTTTGAAGAGCCATATGGTTGCCCCCAAGTTTCGGATTAACTTCGAAGGAGATGAACCGGAATTACATTGCATTCTGAAACATCAAATATACATTAGCCTCCAAGTGTCAAATATATTGCTTGCAATCTGTTTGAGACTTGCATAAATTTACTTTTAACACTCGTCCTGTATTCTGGCGACTTATCCTGTATTTTGACGTATTATAGGAAGCTTTGAATGAAGCCGACTCTCAGCTGTCTGACATGAAGGCAAACTTAGCGGCTCAACAAGAAGCCCGCGACGTCTCTGATGAGAAGTGCCGGCTGCTATCTGAAGAGCTGGTCCAAATTAAAGCGGAGCTTGCTTCTCTCAAGGAGTCTGCTGAGTTGAAGAAGGCTGCTTTAACCAAGCGAGCGAATGACGCCGACCAGCGCTGATAGCCGTGGCGGATGAGCTTCAAGGCTTAAAGCGTCATATAACCAAGATGGCAGTTGCTCTGTTTGGTAAGCTCTTACCATTTCATGTCTCCAGCGTGTCCCATTTATCTTGTGTTGGCGACTCATCTGATTTGTTTGATCTATACAGGCCCCAGAAGCCGGCAATTGGTGTCAGATAGCCTTTTACTGCTGAAGGCCATTTACACCTTTGCAGAACAACTTTATTGCGGCGCTATCTTCACGATTAAGACAGTTCAATATAAGGAGGAGATCCCCACCGCTCTGAAGGGTGTCTTGGAACTCTTCTCCACAATGCCTAAGCAAATAGAGGAGCTGAAGAAATCCACCTTCCGCCAAGGAGCCGCCGCAGGATTGAGCCGGGCTCTGGCCTTCGCCCCTGAGTTGACGCCGGCTGAAATGATGAATGATTATCCATCCAAAAAATATGACGGCTCAGAATTCACTGAAGAAGATTACATCCGGTGCATCAAGGACTCACGTTGTCTGGCCTCCATGTTGGCGGATGAAGCTGATTTGAATACCTATAAGGCGGCTTACGACGCCAAGGAGAAGAGGATCCGCGGGCCTCTCTATGAGTGGAAAGATCTGACACCCGCCTGCAGTAAGGATCTCTTCCCTTGTGAGCTTGACACGTCCCCTTTTTTTGAGGGGTCTTTCGCTGCTCTGGCTGACTGTAATTGGCAATTGGGGAATCTCCAGATAAAGCCAGCAGAAGAGCCGGAGTAGGATGAGCCGGCCACTAATTGAACTTGTACTTTTCTCTTTTGAGCCATTGGTCATGTAATGACCCGTCGTGGGCGGTGAAACTTAGTAACACCTTTTGACTCCTTCTGAGAGTAATTTTTGTAATAGCTTAAGGATAACTCTGCTGTTCTGAATATAATGTCGGCTGTATATATTTCCATTGCTCTGTGTATGTTTCCGTCTCTCTTATGCGTTGCCAGCTCTTCCTTGATTGATTCCCTCTTTGCATAAATCTACTTTTGACTTGTAGAACCGGTGCTTGTCTTTTAACGATGTCACGCCTTCCTCAGCAATTTAGAGCCGGCTAAAACTTTGAAACTTATCAACCGGAGTAGCATGACTCCGGCTCTTATAAGATGAACTCTGTCGAGAATCGATTGTCGTAGGGTAGTGTAAGCTGCACTCAAAGGTAAGAAGCTTGTATTGACAACCGCGGCTAATGATGAGCCGGAAGCGGCCTAAAGCCAGCTATTTTGCAGGGTAATGTAAGTTGTACCAAAAGGTAAGAAGCCTCCTGTTCTTGAAGATCGTACATGCGGACGCCGACTGACGATGGGAGATGTAAGCTATACCCTAAGGCAAGAAACCTCCATCAATAGCCGCGGCTAATAATTAGCCTGAGACGGCATAAAGCCGGCTGTTTGAAAGGAGATGTAAGCTATACCCGAAGGCAAGAAGCCTCTTTCAACAACTACAGTTGATAAGCAACTGAGTTTGGCATAAACGCCGGTTGTTAGGGTGAGATAAGCGAACCCGTCGGTAAGAAGCCCCCTTCGACAATCGTGGTTAATAAGTAACCGGAAGTGGCATAAAGCCGGCCATTAGGGTGAGATAAGCGATACCCGTCGGTAAGAAGCCCCCTTCGATGG
Organism: Hordeum marinum; assembly: GCA_022496015.1. NCBI lineage: Eukaryota > Viridiplantae > Streptophyta > Magnoliopsida > Poales > Poaceae > Hordeum > Hordeum marinum. The sequence continues at coordinate 109,860,579 of CM039673.1, forward strand.
CCGCAGTTGATAAGCAACTGGAATTTGGTGTACACGCTGTTGTCTTAGGGTCATGTAAGCTATACCAAAGGTAAGAAGCCTCCATCAACAACAGCGCTTAATGTAACCAAACTAGGCATAAAGCCAACTGTGCAAGGGAGATGTAAGCTATACCCGAAGGCAAGAAGCCTCCTCGCAACAGTTTAATAACAGCTGGCTGTGCAAAGGAGATGTAAGCTATACCCGAAGGCAAGAAGCCTCTTTGCAATAGTGCTTAATTGGGCATAAAGTCGGCTGTGCAAGGGAGATGTAAGCTATACCCGGAGGCAAGAAGCCTCCTTGCAACGGCATAAAAGCAGATCGTGCAGGGGAGATGTAAGCTATACCCGAAGGCAAGAAGCCTCCCTGCAACGGCGCTTGATAGGGCATAAAGCTGGATGATAGATCAACCGTTTGACGGCAAACAAACCACTTTAACTCAATTTGTGAGCCGGAAAAATTCCATCTTGATTGCACAAGGATATACATAGGAGCAGAGGCTCCAGTCTTTGTGGGGATGCTAACTTTTACTCATGTAAATATGATATATACAATGATAGCGGCTTTCAATGCCTGCTAAGTAAAATATGATCGCAGATGCGCGATATTCCATGGTCGCAAAGTCTCCTGACCCGCGGTGTCCGACTCATCTCGGATATCAATGAGATAGTATGACCCGTTGTTAAGGTTTCTGCTGATCACAAAAGGACCCTCCCATGGTAGAGATAGCTTATGCATTCCAGATTGGTCTTGAATCAACCGGAGCACCAGGTCACCTTCCTGGAACGTCCGGGTCTTCACCCTGCGGCTATGATAGCGTCGTAGGTCTTGCTGATAAATTGCTGACCTGGCTGCTGCTAACTCTCGTGCTTCGTCCAAGGCGTTCAATGCATCTTGGCGTGCTACCTCATTATCCGTCTCAACATAAGCCGCTACCCTTGGTGAGTCGTGCCGGATATCGCTGGGTAAAACCGCCTCGGCACCATACACCATGAAGAAAGGCGTAAAACCTGTAGACCTGTTAGGCGTAGTCCGGATGCTCCATAAGACGGAAGGTAATTCATCAACCCAACATCCGGGTGTCCATTTCAAAGGAACCATGAGCCATGGTTTAACTCCTCTTAAAATTTCCTGATTGGCTCGCTCCGCCTGACCATTAGACTGCGGATGCGCTACAGCTGAAACATCAAGCCGGATATGCTCCTTCTCACAGAACGCTTTCATAGCTCCCTTGGATAGATTTGTTCCATTATCAGTAATGATACTGTGTGGATAACCAAAGCGATATATCAGCTTCTTGATGAATTGAACCGCCGTAGCCGCATCACATTTGCTGACCGGCTCTGCCTCGACCCACTTAATAAATTTATCAACCGCCACCAGGAGGTGTGTTTTCTTATCCTTGGATCTCTTGAAAGGTCCTACCATATCAAGCCCCCAGACCGCAAACGGCCAAGTGATTGGTATCATCCTCAACTCTTGAGCCGGAATGTGAGCACGCCGGCCAAATTTCTGACAACCGTCACACCTACGGACTAAGTCCTCTGCATCCTTGTGAGCCGTCAACCAGAAGAACCCATGTCGAAAAGCCTTGGCCACTAAAGATTTTGACCCGACATGATGTCCACAGTCGCCAGCATGAATTTCACTCAAGATCTGTCGGCCCTCCTCTGGTGATACGCAACGCTAAAAGACACCTGTCACACTGCATTTGTGTAACTCACCATTCATAATCGTCATAGACTTAGAATGTCGGGTGATTTTCCTGGCCAGATCCTCATCCTGCGGTAACTCGCCTCGTGCTAAGTACGCCAGATAAGGAGTAGTCTAGTATGGGATGGCATGCAGAGCCGCCACCAATTCCGCCTCCGGGTCAGGAATGGCCAGATCCTCCTTAGAGGGCACCCTGACAGTCGGATGATGCAATACATCCAGAAAAACATTAGGCGGTACCGGCTTTCGTTGAGAACCTAACCGTGACAAAGCATCAGCTGCCTCATTCCTGCGACGATCAATATGATCTACCTGGTACCCCTTGAAATGACCGGCAATGATGTCAACCGCCTGCCGATAAGCCGCCATCCGCGGATCCTTAGAATCCCAAGTACCTGAAACTTGCTGAGCCACAAGGTCTGAGTCACCTAGGCATCTAACCCGGCTTAAGTTCATCTTTTTGCGACTCTGAGACCATGGAGCAGCGCTCATACTCAGCTGCATTGCTAGTACAAGGAAACATTAGCCGGAGCACATAACAAAACTTGTCACCCTTGGGGAAGGTGAGAACAACCCCAGCACCGGACCCCTCTAGCTGTTTGGACCCATCAAAGTGTATAGTCCAATATGTGTTGTCCGGCTTCTCTTCAGGAGCTTGGCATTCTGTCCAATCATTTATTAAATCCACCAAAGCTTGGGACTTTATCGCTGTACGAGGAACATACTTGATGTTAAGAGGACCCATCTCTAAGGCCCACTTGGCAATCCTCCCCGTGGCTTCTCTATTTTGAATGATATCTCCCAACGGGGCAGAACTGACCACAATTATCTGGTGCCCTAGAAAGTAGTGTTTTAACTTGCGGTTGGCCATGAAAACTCCGTATACCAGCTTCTGCCAATGCGGATAACTCTGTTTAGACTCTGCCAAAACCTCACTGATATAATAAACCGGCCTCTGCACAGGATGCTCTTTCCCTGCTTCCTTGCGCTCAACCACAATTGCCACACTGACCGCTCTGTTGTTAGCCGCCACATAAAGGAGCAACGGCTCTTTCTCAGCCGGAGCGACTAATACTGGCGGCTCAGTCAACTGCTTCTTAAGAGCTTCAAGTGCTTCAGCCGCTGCTTTGCTCTACTTAAACTTGTCTGTCTTTTTCATCATCTGATATAAGGGCCTTCTCCCCAAACCGGCTTATGAACCGGCTCAACGCAGCAATCTGTCCTGCGAGGCGCTGAACGTCATTTATGCACGTCGGCTCTCCCAAAGAAGTGATAGCCTTAATTTTATCCGGGTTAGCCTCGATGCCCCGCTCAGAGAGCAAGAAACCCAAAAGTTTTCCTGCTGGAACACCAAAAACACACTTCGTCGGGTTAAGCATCATCTTGTAGACCCAGAGATTGTCAAAAGTTTCCTTCAGATCCTCTAGGAGGGTTTCCTTCTTTCTGGTTTTCACCACGTGTCATCTACGTAATCATGAAGATTACGGTCAATCTGATTGTGAAGGCAGTTCTGTACACATCGTTGGTAAGTCGCCTGGGCACTCTTGAGCCCGAAAGGCATGGAGACGTAGCAAAACGCCCCAAAGGGTGTAATAAACGCCGTCTTCTCCTGATCTTTTGCTGCCATCTTGATCTGATGATAACCTGAATACGCATCCAGGAAGCATAAACTTTCACATCCGGCTGTAGCATCGATAATCTGATCAATACGAGGGAGTGCAAAGGGGTCAGTCGGACAAGCCTTGTTGAGGTCCGTGTAATCTATACACATACGCCAGGTGCCGTTTTTTTTGAGCACCAACACCGGGTTAGCCAACCACTCCGGGTGAAAAACTTCCACTATAAAGCCTGCAGCCAAGAGCCGGGCAACTTCCTCCCTAATAGCTTTACGTCTCTCTTCGTTGAACCATCGCAAAAACTGTTTAATTGGCTTAAACTTTGGATCCACATTAAGGTTGTGCTCAGCGAACTCTCTCGGTACACCCGACATGTCAAAAGGCTTCCATGCAAAGATGTCCCGATCCTCACGGATGAATTCGATGAGCGCGCTTTCCTATTTGGGATCCATGTGAGCCCCAATGATGAACTGCTTGGATGAGTCGCCTCGGGTTGAAATCTACTGTCTTGGTATCATCCGCTGAAAACTTGAGTGGCGGCTCAACCTCCGTAGTAGGCTTCTTCAGCGGGGTCATATCCTCCGGGTCAACGTTCTCCTTGTAAAATTTAAGCTCCTCCTGTGCGCAGCTAGACTCTGGATAAGCCGCATCTCCTTCCTCACACTCAAGAGCCGTTTCCCGATTACCGTGAACGGTAATTGTACCATTTAAGCCAAGCATTTTGAGTTGTAAGTAAACATAGCAAGGCCTAGCCATGAATTTGGCATAAGCCGGCCTCCCAAACAGTGCATTATAGGGATTCTTGATTTTAACCACCTCAAACCATAAGGACTCCACCCTGTAATTATACTCATCGCCAAAAGCCACTTCCAAAGAAATCCGGCCCACCGGGTATGCCGACTTACCCGGGACCACACCATGAAAGACGGTAGAAGAAGGTTTAAGGTCTTTGTCAAGAAACTTCATCCGCCGGAAGGTGTCATAATAAAGGATGTTGATACTGCTGCCTCCGTCCATGAGCACTTTGTTCACCATATAACCATTCACCTGAGGGGCCACAACTAAAGCCAGCCGGCCTGGGTCATCTACCCGTGGAGGGTGATCCTCTCGACTCCACATTATGTCATACTCAGACCATGGCAAGTACCGCGGGAGAGCCGGCGCAACCGCATTAACCGCTCGCCTCCGCAACTTCTCGTCTCGTTTATTGTGACCGGTTGTGAATACATGATACTGTCCAGAACTGAGCTGCTTCGGATTACTCTGGAACCCGGATTGATTGCGCTGCTGCTGCTGTTGCTGATTGTTGTTGTTGTTGTTGTTGCCAGGATGCTGTTGGGGTCCTCCTTGGTTATTCTGACCCGGGTGCCCAGCTCCTAAACCGCCGACGCCGAATCCAGCCCCTGATCCGTCGTGTCCTGAGCCGCCAGGGGGGCCACCGCCCTGGTTATTGCGTGGCTGGGAATGCTGGTTTTGAATCTCTGCATGATAAAGCAATCATCCCACGCATGCAACGCCGGCTTATCAGGCGTGCCGTGCTCCGGACAAGGCTTCTTAAGCACTTCTTCTAAATTGAAAGGACCCCTGTTCCTTTGGTGAAATGGCCTAAAATTTCCATTCCCCCTAGGATGGTTCTTTCCTGTGTTGGTGTTTTCCACTAGCTCTGACCCACCCTCGGCGTTCTTCCGTTTATTCTGATTTCCATTGTTCACAAAACCCTTGCCTTGACTGTTCTTCTTCCCTTGATTGGCCTTCTCCTCATCTGAGCCTGGATCCTTGGTGTTATCTGAGTCGGCATACTTTGTCAGGGCCGTCATGAGCTCTCCCATATCTTGACACGTGCGCTTGAGTCGGCCGAGCTTCTGCTTCAATGGAACAAAATGACAGTTCTTTTACAGGATGAACACTGCCTGAGCCTCCGTGATCTTCTCTGAAGAGTGAATAATGGTCGACACCCGCCGGACCCAATGATGGGCCAACTCATTCTCCTGTTGAACGCAATGGTCCAAATCCACAATGGTCATAGGCTGCTTACAGGTCCCCTGAAAATTCTTCATGAACTTCGCTCTCAGCTCCGCCCATGAGCTTATCGTGTTAGGCGGCAGGCCTTTCAGCCATGTGCGAGCCAGACCCTCAAGCATCATGATGAAATATTTTGCACACACCGCTTCACTGACGTCCAGCATCTCCATGGCCAGCTCATAACTCTCAACCCAAGCCTCACGGGGTAAATCAGCTGTGTAATTCGGAACTTTTCGAGGCCCCTTGAAATCTTTCGGCAGTAGCTTAGTTCTCAGAGATGGGTTTAAGCACGACACCCCTACGGCTCTGGTGCTACCTGCTCCCATTGAAACGGAAAGAGCCAGATCAGGACGGTTTGCCGCTAACTCTGCTTCTCGCCAGTTCCTCACCCGGTCCACGAGGGCTTGTGCATCTAGAGCCGCCTGCTCAGCCTTCGGTGGTCCCCGACGTGGATGACTGTTGGAACACGCCGGCGACTCGTAGCGCCGGCTGAAACTTCGACTAGGGAGAAGGGTAGAGTGAACCCGGCTCCGGCTGTGAGCATACCTCTCTTGCTGGGCCATGGCTGTCTGTAAATATCCAATGGCGTTTCGCACGTCCTCCGCAAAGGGTGCTTCATCTGGGATGGGGATCGTCCCAAGCTGGGTGGCCGCCGCCACCATGTTCTCGGCCGGGTTAGAGTAATGACCCGCCGGTGTTGGAAAAGCTCCAGGTGAAGTTTGGTTATGCTGGGGAGGATGAGTCGCCGGGCGTTCCATCGGGCGGCTCTCCGGTGCGCCCGCAGCACGCCCCGCACCAGGGGTATTAAACAGGTTCCTTGCTTCGTAACGCTCTAGCAGACGGGATTGATGCCTCCTCCGGTGTACCGCGGCTGCCGACCTTTGTTCCAACTCAAGATGGAAAGCATCTGCTTTGATACGCTCTGCTTCTTCCTCCATCCGGATCTTCAGCTCCGACATCCTTTGTCGTTCCTCTGCCATCCAGCCCTTGATCCGTGTCACCTCCAGATTCCGGGGAGCTTGATTATCTGGTGTCACTTCCGTGGCCATGAGAGCCGTAAGCTCATCCATCAATTCCACTAAAACCTGAGCCGGCGGCGGCGGGCTATCACCCGCCGCGGCGACTCCCGCAGTTGTGTGACCGGCGGCTGGAGCCGATCCCGCCATGAACACCGCTGCATGAATCGGAGGTCTCGAAGCATCCGACTCAAAGCCCTCTACCTCAGAATAGGTGTCATCGTATCCCCCAAGGCCACCATTACTGAGCCGATACACTGACTCTGTCTCCCCACTGGAGGACTCATCTTCCGAGCAAACAAAGGTTCCCTGCGACCCGGACGCTTCCAGATCCATACCTTGAGTGAAGCCCACGAGAACTTGTTTCTGACCCGGATGGGCATGGGCAGGCCGCACGCTACTCACAGATCGGAGACGCCGAGCCGGCTCGACGATGTTGGTGCAGATGTCCGGCCCGGGTGTAGATCCACCAATCTTTCCAATGAAAACCTGGATCCCGCCAAACGGAACCCGGAATCCATACTCCACAGAATCAACATTAAGCCCCTAGCCGGTGTCGTCGATGTAAAGCCAGCCTCGGCGACTCTTGCTCATCCTTCTAACCACGTATCCCTCGAGCCCTGGGAGAGAGCCCTTTGAGAACTCAACACCACCAAGAGCTAGCCCCATGGTGGGCACCAACTGTTGTGGATTTATCACGGCAGATGTCCGGGTGAATGGACTTGGATTCGAGGCCATCGCTAACGGGGTGGACTCAAAGGGGTTGATCGGGCGAAAGACACGGATTTTACCCAGGTTTGGCCCCTCAAGTCGAGGTAATAGCCTACGTCATGCTTGTGTTTGTATTGCTTACGTATCGATTACAAGGAGCTAGAAGCTTGACCTAGTTCTCAATTACCTACCCCTAAGTCGCCCCGGGTCTGCCTTTATATAAGAGGTCAGGACCACCGGGTCTTTACAATTATCTATTCGGGACTTCTTGTGACTCCGAGTCTCTCTCTATCTTCCTGTCCAGGTTTGTCCTTGAGGCGGCTTACATGTTCGGATCTTCTCCGTCCGGGCCATCATGCGGCCCACACTGAGAGCCTCCTATCTTCCTGGGCCACCAGCTTTACGGCTCACCTTTGGGCCGGCTTATGAGTCAGTAATATCAGCCGGAGCCTCCAAGCCGGGTCATATTGTGGGGTTATATCCCCAACACCAGGTGTAGAATCTTGTATGAAGATTTTGGCACAGGTTGAATTGGAGACTAGTCGTACAGTCCTAGGAAATGCTCTAAGTACAGATCTTGTGCAGATCAAACAATAGAAAATAGGACACAAAAGTTGCTTTACAAGGGTCCAAAAGATGGTTTCAAATCCTCCTAAAAACATCTTCAAGCATTCTTTATGGTTGCCACGTGGAGATTGAGATGAACAACCAGTTCGAGGAGCTAACAGCCAACGCAATCTTGTAGTGGTATTTGGGAGCAATCATAGATAGGCAAATGGAGTCCATCTGGCGCGGAAGGAGGTCCAGTTTCTTGCCTTCTCCAGTATATTCAACGATTTTTAGCCATGTCCCGAGATTCAGGTACGTATAAGCAACTTATCATTTTTTGGAATCCCGTTAATTTGTTAGTTCAAAATAACAAACATAGGCCCAAGTAATTAATCAATGTGTGCGTGTTTGTGAAACTAATCAGATGTCTTCCAAAAAAAATCATCTTTGGGACTCCAGAAGCATCAGAAAGAGGTGAAGAGCATCCTCACCAACATTGTCCAAAGGAAAGCGACATTCAGGATTTTCTTTATTCGAGAATGACAGGAAAATCCCAGCCGCTTGTTATATTGCTCAAAGGACCGGGTTACCAGTAGATTGATACAATTAAAATCAATCCTTTCAGGATTACATTCGGACATTGCTTCCATGAAATTGTTTTCTCGTGGAGCACTGAAACCATCCAATTGTATCTTGAGCTGAATCCCTAAAACGAATCAAGTGTATGCTCCTCCCTTTTCCTTCTTCGCGGACTTAGTTTGTCTTGGCTAAGGTTGTGGATCAACGAAAAGACCACTGATGCATCATACACAAAGGGCGCATCATCACTCTCAATTGCATTCAAGATAATCGTTCCTGCCATCCAATCTTCTGTCCATAAGCTGCGAGTATTGTTGAAACGGGGTGCTGCTAACCAGTGTGTGTAAGTGCGTCAGATTCACCAGGAGCATGATCAGGCTGAGAGTGGATAGAAGTCAGGAATCTTTCCCATTTTTATCCCCATGGGTTTTCGTTCATCCAAGCTTTTTGTTCGCACAAAAGGATAGGATCCAGGTTGTTTCTGTGGAGTGCACATCTATTTGCTTATATCTTCATTTGTCCAACCCTGGTTGTTCTTAAGTAAGGATAAATGACTTAACAAACTACTCCCTCTGTTCCTAAATATGTTTTTCTAGAGATTTCTAAATATGTTTTTTAGAGATTTCACTAGATGACTACATACAAAGCAAAATGAGTGAATCTAAAAAGACTTATATTTAGGAACGGAGGGAGTACATTGTTATTTACCCATTGGTCTGCAATCAATTCCATTGATTTTCATTTACTATTTTAGGAAAGGGACTTGGAATTAGCGTCCTTGAAGGGGGTAAGATGTCTGGGCCCATGGGTGAGCTTGGAAAAGCAAACAACTAAGAACAAGGTCGGTTAGGAGTGATCGATTACTTGAGGAAACGACTGAGGAAAACCGATTAGTTAGGATCAATACCTTGCCATTAGCGTCCCTTCGAGACTGGACTTGAAAAGGCGACCAAAAAAGCCATTAAGCTTCGTCATATATTAGGTATCAGTGGGAACATCAAGATGAATGAGGGCCTGTTCTGATCTCCTCCCGCTCCTAGCTTCTCAAAATTCTGGAGCGAAGCCGAGCCGAACGATTTAGCCCCGAGAAGCTATGATCGATCACAGTGTTAAAATCGGGAGCGAGGTTCACAAAAACGAAAAGGTGGAGTTGGATGATATTATGGCAGAACTGCCACCGCTAAAGAAAACGCTTCGCCCGACGCTCGTAAGGAAAACGAATCGGTACGTAAAGAAAACTGTTTGTTCTCCTCTCTCCCTCGAAATGGGTTGTTTCAGCCAACCCAAATGCCACCGAACAGGCCAGATTTTGGTTAGCTGGGTTGCCAGCCAATGGATCGCTCGAAGAAGCTATCGATCCAGCCAAATGTATTGTGATCGCCAGGGAGAGTAGAAGCTAGTGTGAGAAGCTGGTTTTTGAGAAGTTTTGTGAAGTTGGAGGAGATCAGAACAGGCCCTGGGTCAACTAAGTATCACATCAACCAAAATGTTGCTGTGTCAAATTGAGATTGTATGGGGTGTCCGCTCATGTTCGACGCTATCGAAATCATGCATTGGATGGATGCCCGGGCATTGAGAAGGAAGGATGCTTTGAGAGGCAAAGGATGTCATTGAAGGGAACACGTCTCCTTAGGCCAACTCCAATGCTAGACCCAAAGTCGTCCATCCGCGTCCATTTGGGCCCAAACGGACAAACGAGACGGCCTAACGCGCAACCGCATCCGTAAATCCTGTCTGTTTTCGGTCGGTCTCGACCCGCTTTGCGGTCAAACGGACACCAAACGGACGAGCACGCGGCCTCTTCGTGTCCGTGTCGGGCCTGCGTGTCTATGGTCCAACCACTTCCTACCGACCGTAGTCAATGCGCACGGGTGGTTGGGCCCGCACGTTAGCCACCCAGCCGCCCCCTAGCCACGTCCTTTTTTTATGGGGAAGTCGTGGACTTCCACTCGCCGTCCCCATCCCACTCCCCCATCACTGCCCCCCCATCAGAGACACCGAACCCTAGCCACCGTTGACCACAGCTGCCGCCGGCGGCCATGGGGTTCTGGAAGTGGCACTCCACCGGCAAGAAGAAGGCCAAGCATGACCACGAGGCAGGTTCCTCGTTTGGTAGCTCAGCCAACCACTCCACCTCTCTGGCCCCCTTCTCCATCTCCCTGCCGGCGGCCGCGCCACACTTCCAACCCTACGTGAAAGTCGAGGTGTGCCGCCAGTATTGGGAGACCGACACCTTGTTGCCGTGGTCAGATGCCCACCTCCCCAATGCGTGGCATTTGAGTCCGAATAGGGTGCCCATTCCCCCTATGTCCGCGTCAGGCCGCGCCCGCTTCCAGGAGATCGCCCGTCGCTGCACCAGGATCCCGCACGAGCTCCTTGCCGACTGCAGGTATGCCGTGGACTCGTCGCTCTGGGACACTTCGTTCCAGGACGAGCATGACATGCTCCGCGCCACGTACTTCGCTAGCTGTGGCAGCCTGCCGTGTGCGTCCCAGAGCGCGCGTCTTGCGCCTCGTCTGCGTGCACCGAGCCTGCCTAGGGTGCGCGGCCGCACGCAGATCCGTGGCCTGACACTGACGCCCTCTCCCTCCCCATCACTGCCACCCCTGCCACCACCCACCATGACTGCCGAGGAGGAGGAGTGGCTCGTGCAGGCCATCATGGAGGGCTCCGAGAGGGAGTACAAGCGACAGCAGCAGGAGGAGTGACAGGGCCTCCGGTACATGATCGCGTTGCCTGCCATTGGGGACATGTACGTCCCGGAGCTAGGCATCAAGCAAGAGGACCAGGAGGAGGCGGTGATCAAGGAGGAGGTCAAGGAGGAGCCCGCGGAGGAGCATGCATGGGCACCGTGGTCACCACCCCCAGCACCTCCGCCCCCGCCGCCTCCGCGCTGGTGTTGGAAATATGCCCGAGAGGCAATAATAAATTGGTTATTATTATATTTCCTTGTTCGTGATAATTGTTTATTATCCAGGCTATAATTGTATTGATTGGAAACTCAAATACATGTGTGGGTACATAGACAACACTGTGTCCCAAGTATGCGTCTAGTTAACTAGTTTGTTGATCAAAGATGGTTAAGGTTTCCTAGCCATGGACATGAGATGTCATTAGATAGCAGGATCACAACATTAGGTGAATGATGTGATGGACAAGACCCAAACTATAAACGTAGCATATGATCGTGTCAGTTTATTGCTACAATTTTTTGCATGCCAAGTATATGTTCCTATGACCATGAGATCATGCAACTCACTGACACCGGAGGAGTACCTTGTTTGTATCAAACGTCGCAACTTAAATAGGTACCTATAAAGGTGCTCTACAGGTATCTCGGAGGGTGTCTGTTGGGTTGGCATGGATCAAGACTGGGATTTGTTACTCCGTGTGACGGAGAGGTATCTCAGGGCCCACTCGGTAATACAACATCACAACAAGTCTTGCAAGCAAAGTGACTAATGTGTTAGCCACACGATCTTGTACTACGGAACGAGTAAAGAGACTTGCCATTAACGAGATTGAACTAGGTATAGAGATACCGATGATCGAATCTCGGGCAAGTAACATACCGAAGAACAAAGGGAACAACATACGATATTAACTGAATCCTTGACATAGAGGTTCAACCGATAAAGATCTTCATAGAAGATGTAGAAATCAATATGGGCATCAAGGTCCTGCTATTGGTTATTGACCATAGAGGTGTCTTGGTCATGTCTGCATAGTTCTCGAACCCACAGGGTCTACACACTTAACGTTTGGTGACAATATACGTATAGTTGAGTTGTTATGTTGGTGAACAAAAAGTTGTTCAGAGTCCCGAATGAGATCTCGGACATGACAAGGAACTCTAGAATATTCCGTGTTGGGAATATGCCCTAGAGGTAATAATAAAGTGATTATTATTATATTTCCTTGTTCATGATAATTGTCTATTGTTCATGCTATAATTATATTAACCGGAAACCATAATACATGTGTGAATACATAGACCACAACATGTCCCTAGTGAGCCTCTAGTTGGCTAGATCATTGATCAATAGATGGTCACGGTTTCATGACCATGGACATTGGATGTCGTTGATAACGGGATCACATCATTAGGAGAATGATGTGATGGACAAGACCCAATCCTAAGCATAGCACAAGATAGTGTAGTTCGTCTGCTAAAGCTTTTCTAATGTCAAGTATCATTTCCTTAGACCATGAGATTGTGCAACTCACGGATACAGTAGGAGTACTTTGGGTGTGCCAAATGTCACAATGTAACTGGGTGGCTACAAAGGTACACTACGGGTATCCCTGAAAGTATCTGTTGGGTTGGCACGAATCGAGACTCGGATTTGTCACTCCGTGTGACGAAGAGGTATCTCTGGGCCCACTCGGTAAGACATCATCATAATGAGCTCAATGTGACTAAGGAGTTAGCCACGGGATGATGTGTTGCGGAATGAGTAAAGAGACTTGCCGGTAACAAGATTGAACAAGGTATAGGGATAGCAACGATCGAATCTCGGGCAAGTAACGTACCGATGGACAAAGGGAATTGTATACGGGAGTGATTGAATCCCCGACATCATGGTTCATCCGATGAGATCATCGTGGAGCATGTGGGAGCCAACATGGGTATCCAGATCCCACCATTGGTTATTGACCGGAGAGGTGTCTCGGTCATGTCTACATGCCTCCCGAACCCGTAGGGTCTACACACTTAAGGTTCGATGATGCTAGGGTTATAGGGAAATTGTGTACGTGGTTACCGAAAGTTGTTCAGAGTCCCGAATGAGATCCCGGACGTGGTGAGGAGTTCCAGAATGGTCCAAAGGTAAAAATTCATATATAGGAAGTGAGGATTTGGTCACCGGAAGTGTTTGGGGCATCACCGGTAACGTACCGGGACCACCGGAAGCGTTCCGAGGGTCCACCATGAGGGGCCACTGGCACCAGAGGCCTGCATGGGCCGAAAGTGGGAGGGAACCAACCCCTGGGTGGGCTGGTGCGCCTCTCACCAGGCCCAAGGCGCAGCAAAGGAGGAGAGGGGGCAAACCCTAGGCGCAGATGGACCCTAGGCCCACCCTTGGGCGCGCCCCCTCTCTCCCTCTCTTGGCCACCGACCATCTCCCATCTAGGGCTGCCACACCCCCTAGGGTGGGAACCCTAGAGGGGGCGCACCCTCCTCCCCTCCTCCTCTAAATAGTCAGCGTTTTGGGGCAGCCCACACACCATATCTCTCTCTCTCTCTCTCTGCGCAGCCCTACCCCTCCTCGTCCTCGTCCTCCATAGCGCTTGGCGAAGCCTTGCCGGAGTACCACGCAGCTCCACCGTCACCATGCCGTCGTGCTGCCGGAGCTCTCCCTCAACCTCTCCTTCCTCCTTGCTGGATCAAGACGTAGGAGGCGTCACCGGGCTGCACGTGTGTTGAATGCGGGCTCCATTGTTCGCCGCTTAGATCGGAATCGACCGCGATCTGAATTGATGCAAGTACGACTCCACCAACCGCGTTGTTGGAATGCTTTCGCTTTGCAATCTTCAAAGGTGTGAAGGTGCATTCGCCCCCCACTCGCTGCTGGTTTCTCCATAGATTGATCTTGGTGACAAGTAGGAATTTTTTTGATTTACTACTACGTTCACCAACGGTGGCATCAGAGCTAGGTCTATGCGTAGAATCTATGCACGAGTAGAACACAAGTTGTTGTGGGCGTCGATTTTGTCAATTTGCTTGCCGTTACTAGTCTTATGTTGATTCGGCGGCACTGTGGGATGAAGCGGCCCAGACCAACTTTACACGTATGCTTACGTGAGACTGGTTCCACCGCCTGACATGCACTTGTTTCATAAGGTGGCTAGCGGGTGTCTGTCTCTCCCACTTTAGTCGGATCAGATTCGATGAAAAGGGTCCGTATGAAGGGTAAATAGAAATTGGCATATCACGTTGCGGTTTTTGCGTAGGCAAGAAACGTTATTGCTAGAAACCTATAGCAGCCACCTAAAAACTTGCAACAACAATTAGAGGACGTCTAACTTGTTTTTGCAGCATATGACATGTGATGTGATATGGCCAAAGGAGAAGTGATATATGTGATGTATGAGATTGATCATGTGCTTGTAATGCGATTCACGACTTGCATGTCGATGAGTATGACAACCGGCAGGATCCATAGGAGTTGTCTTAATTTATTGTTTGACCTGCGTGTCAATCAAAAACGCCATGTAATTACTTTACTTTATTGCTAACCGTTAGCCATAGTAGTAGAAGTAATAGTTGGTGAGACGACTTCATGAAGACACGATGATGGAGATCATGATGACGGAGATCATGGTGTCGTGCCGGTGACAATGATGATCATGGTGCCCCTAAGATGGAGATCAAAGGAGCAAGATGATATTGGCCATATCATGTCACTAATATGATTGCATGTGATGTTTATCATGTTTTACATCTTATTTGCTTAGAACGATGGTAGCTTAAATAAGATGATCTCTCACTAAAATTTCAAGAAATCTATTCCCCCTAACCGTGCACCGTTGTTAAGGTTCGTTGTTCCGAAGCACCACGTGATGATCGAGTGTGATAGGTTCTAACGTTCGCATACAATAGGTGTAAGCCATATTTACACACGCAATACACTTAGGTTGACATGGCGAGCCTAGCATGTACAAACATGGCCTTGGAACACGGGAGACCGAAAGTTCGAACATGAGTCGTATCGAAGATACGATCAACATGGAGATATTCACCATTGATGACTAGTCCGTCTCACGTGATGATCGGACACAGGCTAGTTGACGTGGATCATGTGTCACTTGGATGACTAGAGAGATGTCCATCTAAGTGGGAGTTCATTAAATAATTTGATTATGTGAACTTAATTATCATGAACTTAGTCTAAAATTGTCTATACAATCTATATTGTAGATCCAATGGCCCATGCTAATGTTGCCCTCAACTTCAACACGTTCCTAGAGAAAACCAAGCTAAAAGACGATGGAAGTAACTATACGGATTGGGTCCATAGCTTGAGGATCATCCTCATAGCTTGCAAGAAATTATATGTCCTTGATGCACCGCTAGGTGACGCACCCGTTGTAAGAGCACATTTCTCCATGTGTTGTTTTGGGTAATTGATGACACCCCTACGGACTAATGGTTGCCTTGAGTTATATTCGAAGGATTTGTCCATAGGCACTTCTTGAAGTCCATCTGTTGGGTTTCAAGGAGTTTATATGGTGACCAAGGTGGTATTCAAGGTTTATCCAAAGATTGGTCATGTGAGAGTTGAGCTTATTGCAAACATGTCTTGAAGAAGGAGATTGTGTGAGCATTCATGATTACCTTCAAGACATCATATTTATGAAGAGAGAAGATAAGATACAAGGTTGATCAAGACTAAGTCAAAGAGTGAATCAAGTGATCAACACACAAAGCGTACAAGATGTACCGGGAGGGATCAAGTGATCCCATGGTATGGTAAGCATTGTCCATTACGCTTTGTGTACTAACCCATGTTCCTTGTGAGAGTTCTTTGTGGTATTAGGCATAGGTTTAGGCATATTTCCATGGGATTGCATCAAGATAAAGATCCCATACAACCCATGGAAGATGACATCAAGTGGTGATCGTTATCAAGGTTGAGGTGTGCAAGTTCAAGTGAAGAATCACGAAGAGATCGGGCTTGAAGCTTGCCTTTCATTGTGGTGTCAATGGACTTGTGAAGATGTGCCGAAGAGTAGCTCACCCATAGTGGAGTATGGGGGATCAATCATCTAGTCTTCATCAAGCCAATGGATTCAAGAAAGGTGGTCCATCTTGAGGAAGTCAAGATCGTCATCATCTAGCTCAAGTGGACTTTGCACAAGGCTAAGGTTTGACCTTGATAGGGTTTTCTATTTTACCGGTCTCATAGTGGAAGTTGGGAGACTGGGTTATAGGGTAGGTAACCGTGCTATCAAGGGGGCTCTCGAGTGAGTAGCTTGATCGTATCGTTCGTTGAGAGCTCAAACCATTGCATTCTTGGCATCATCATCTTTCTTGGTTCTTGGTTGGTTTTTCTCATTGAGGTTTGTTGAGCTTATGGTCAACTTCATGACAAGCTCAAGTCCATCAAAAATGGAGTCCATATGCATCTTCAATGATGTTTTCGATGTTGGGGTTATTGTGGATTCTTCATTGAAAGAGGTTTCTCATCTCTATACCTTTGGCATTTTTTATACCGCCTCTTCTTAAGAAAACCAACAAGCTTGAGTTTGCTCAATTCGGAGCTCATTTGCAGAAGTACCGCAAGTTGCACGGAAGTAATTTTTTACTTCCGCCCTTCGGGTAGTAGTACCGCAAATGACTTCCGGTACTACCGTGCGGGTTTTTGTTCGCAGCTTCGCCCTCAGCGGAGGTAGGCACGGAAGTAATTTTTTACTTCCGTCCATCTCCTAGTGCCTGTCTCTACCGACCATGCGGTAGTACCGCATGGGCTCGCGGTAGTACCGCTCTGGCGGTTCTACCGCTAGCTGCCTAGTGCAATCGGCCGGAGTCGGATACTTCCGTGGGAGCGGTAGTACCGCATGTCTCAGCGTAGTACCGCAAGCCCTCACGGTACTACCATGATCTTATTGCGGTAGTACCGCGACGCGCGGGTCTGTGTGTGGGGATAACGGTTGGATCTTTTCTCGCCTATAAAACAGGGTCTTCTTCCCCAACGGATCTTACTTTTTTGGAGCTCGTGTTCTTCCCACATTGTTGACCTTCTTCGATCTTACTAACTTTCAATCCCTCCAATGATTCTTGCTAGTTCTTGAGGGAAAAGAGAGAGGAGATCTAGATCCACATTTCCACCAATCACTTTCTCCTCTAAGTGAGGGGAACCCCTTGGATCTAGATCTTGGAGTTCTTCGTGTTCTTTTTCGTTCTTCCTCTCATTTCCCTCCCTAGCATTAGTTGCTTTGGTGGGATTT
The DNA here is from genome assembly GCA_022496015.1 of Hordeum marinum. Lineage (NCBI taxonomy): Eukaryota > Viridiplantae > Streptophyta > Magnoliopsida > Poales > Poaceae > Hordeum > Hordeum marinum. The sequence goes on from CM039673.1 coordinate 109,877,752, forward strand.
GGGAGAGAAGGACTTGGGCACTCCGTGCGCCCTTGCCATTGCATTTGGTGCGTAGGTTTGATTTCTCCACGGTGATACGTGGAAGTGAGAAGTTGAGAAGCTATTACTCTTGGGTGTTTGAGCACCCTAGAGCTTGTTCCTTTTGGGTGCTTTGGCGCCCTAGACGGTTGGTGGTGCCTTGGAGCTCAATCATTGTGGTGCAAAGCTCCGGGCAAGCTTCGGGGTCTCCAATTAGGTTGTGGAGATTGCCCCAAGCATTTGAGGTCACCTCGGAGCCACAATCCATTGTGGTGAAGCTTCGTGGTGTAGTTGGGAGCCTCCAATCAAGTTGTGGAGATTGCCCCAACCTTGTTTGTACAGGTTCGGTGACCACCCTCAAGGCTCCCTTAGTGGAATCACGACATCTTGCATTGTGCGAGGGCGTGAGGAGATTACGGTGGCCCTAGTGGCTTCTTGGGGAGCATTGTGCCTCCACACCGCTCCGAACGGAGATTAGCATCCGCAAGGGTGTGAACTTCAGGATACATCGTCGTCTCCGCGTGCCTCGGTTATCTCTTACCCGAGCCCCTTTACTTATGCACTTTACTTTGTGATAGCCATATTATTTCTTGTTATATATCTTGCTATGACTTAGTTGCATATCTTGCTTAGCATAAGTTGTTGGTGCACATAGGTGAGCCTAGTTGTTTTAGGTTTTGTGCTTTACTAATTAAACGATAGTTTTATTCCACATTTGTTCAAGCCTAAACCGTAATTATTTTAAAGTGCCTATTCACCCCCCTCTAGGCGACATCCACGTCCTTTCACCCGTTTTCCCAGCAACTCAAGACGTTATGAACGCCTGGAAGTCGCGTAGTGATGATTACTCCCTCGTTCAGTGCGGCATGCTTTAAAGCTTAGAACCAGGGCTCCAAAAGAGTTTTGAGAATCACAGAGCATATGAGATGTTCCAAGAGCTAAGAATGGTTTTCCAAGCTCATGCCCGGGTCGAGAGATATGATGTCTCCGACAAGTTCTTCAGTTGTAAGATGGAGGAAAATAGTTCTGTCAGCGAGCACATACTCAAAATGTCTAGGTTGCACAACCGCTTGTATCAGCTGGGAGTTAATCTTCCGGATGACTCGGTTATTGACAGAATCCTCCAGTTGCTTCCACCTAGCTACAAGAGCTTTGTGATGAACTACAATATGCGAGGGATGGAAAAGTCCATTCCTGAGTTATATTCGATGCTGAAATCAGCGGAGGTGGAAATAAAAAAGGAACATCAAGTGTTGATGGTCAATAAGACCTTTAGTTTCAAGAAAGACAATGGTAAGAAGAACTTCAAGAAGGACGACAAAGCAGTTGCCGTGCCCGGTAAGCAAGTTGCCAGGAAGAAGATAAAGAATGGAACCAAGCCTGAGACTGAGTGCTTTTATTGCAAGGGTACCGGTCACTGGAAGCGGAACTGCACCAAGTACTTACCGGATAAGAAGGCCGGCAACGTTAAAGGTATATGTGATATACTTGTTATTGATGTGTACCTTACCAGCGCTCGTAGTAGCTCCTGGATATTTGATACCGGTGCAGTTGCTCACATTTGTAACTCTAAGCAGGAGCTGCGGAATAAGCGGAGACTGGCAAAGGACGAGGTGATGATGCGCGTCGGGAATGGTTCCAAGGTCGATGTGATCGCCATCAGCACGCTACCTCTACATCTACCTTCAATATCAGTTTTAAACCTTAATAATTGTTATTTAGTACCAGCTTTGAGCATGAACATTGTATCTGGATCTCGCTTGATGCGAGATGGCTACTCATTTAAATATGAAAATAATGGTTGTTCTATTTATATGAGAGAAATGTTTTATGGTCATGCCCCGCTGGTCAATGGTTTATTTTTGATGAATCTCGAACATGATGTTACATATGTTCATAGTGTGAGTTCCAAAAGATGTAAGGTTGATAACGATAGTCCCACTTACATGTGGCACTGCCGCCTTGGTCATATTGGTGTCAAACGCATGAAGAAACTCCATGCTGATGGACTTTTGGAGTCTCTTGATTTTGAATCATTTGACACATGCTAACCATGCCTCATGGGCAACATGACCAAGACTTCGTTCTCCGGAACAATGGAGCGAGCAACTGACTTTTTGGAGATAATACATAACGATGTATGCGGTCCAATGAGCGTTGATGCTCGCGGTGGCTACCGTTATGTTCTCACCCTCACTGATGACTTAAGCAGATGTGGGTATGTCTACTTAATGAAACACAAGTCTAAAACCTTTGAAAATTTCAAGGAATTTTAGAGTGAGGTAGAGAATCAACGTGACAGGAAAATAAAATGCCTACGATATGATCGTTGTGGAGAATATTTGAGTCACGAGTTTGGCACGCACCTAAGGAAATGTGGAATTGTTTCACAACTCACGCCGCCTGGCACACCTCAGCAAAATGGTGTGTCTGAATGTTGTAATCGCACTCTGTTGGATATGGTGCGATCTATGATGTCTCTTACCGACTTACCGCTATCATTTTGGGGATATGCATTAGAGACTGTCGCATTCACTTTAAATAAGGCACTGTCTAAATCCGTTGAGATGACACCGTATGAATTATGGTTTGGGAAGAAACCTAAGCTGTCGTTTCTGAAAGTTTGGGGATGCGATGCTGATGTGAAGAAACTTCAACCTGAGAAGCTCGAACCCAAAGCGGAAAAGTGCGTCTTCATAGGATACCCCAAAGAAACTGTTGGGTGTACCTTCTACCTCAGATCCGAAGGAAAAGTCTTTGTTGCCAAGAATGAATCCTTTCTAGAGAAAGAGATTGTTTATCTCGAAAGAAGTAAGTGGGAGGAAAATAGAACTTGATGAGGTAATTGTACCTCCACTCGAACCGGAGAGTAGCGCAGCACAGGAAGTTGTTTCTGTGGAGCCTGCACTGGCTAGAGAGTAAGTTAATGATGATGATCATGAAACTTCAAATCAAGTTGCTATTGAATCTCGAAGGTCCACAAGGACACGTTCCGCACCAGAGTGGTACGACAACCCTGTCCTGGAGATCATGTTGTTGGACAACGGTGAACCTTCGAACTATGAAGAAGCGATGGTGGGCCCGGATTCCAAAAAATGGCTTGAAGCCATGAAATCCGAGATAGGATCCATGTATGAGAACAAAGTATGGACTTTGGTGGACTTGCCCGATGATCGGCGAGCCATAGAAAATAAATGGATCTTTAAGAAGGAGACTGACGCGGATGGTAATGTTACCGTCTATAAGGCTCGGCTCATCGCTAAGGGTTATCGATATAACAAGTTCAAGGAGTTGACTATGATGAGACTTTCTCACCCGTAGCGATGCTAAAGTCCGTCCGAATCATGTTAGCAATTGCCTCATTTTGTGATTATGAGATCTAGCAAATGGACGTCAAAACGACATTTCTTAATGGTTTCCTTAAGGAAGAACTGTATATGATGCAGCCGGAAGGTTTTGTCGATCCTAAAGATGCTAACAAAGTATGCAAGCTTCAACGCTCCATCTATGGGCTGGTGCAAGCATCTCGGAGTTGGAACATTCGCTTTAATGAGGTGATTAAAGCGTTTGGATTTATACAGGTTTATGGAGAACCCTGTATTTACAAGAAAGTGAGTGGGAGCTGTGTAACATTTCTCATATTATATGTGGATGACATATTGTTTATGGGAAATGATATAGAACTTTTGGAAAGCATAAAGGCCTACTTGAATAAGTGTTTTTCAATGAAGGACCTTGGAGAAGCTGCATAAATATTAGGCATCAAGATCTATAGAGATAGATCGAGACGCCTCATAGGTCTTCCACAAAGCACATACCTTGACAAGATATTGAAGAAGTTCAATATGGACCAGTCCAAGAAGGGGTTCTTGCCTGTGTTACAAGGTGTGAGATTGAGTACGAATCAATGCCCGAGCACGGCAGAGGATAGAGAAAAGATGAGTGTCATCCCCTATGCTTCATCCATAGGCTCTATTATGTATGCCATGCTGTGTACCAGACCTGATTTGAACCTTGCCATAAGTTTGGTAGGGAGGTACCAAAGTGATCCGGGAGCGGAACACTGGACAGCAGTCATAAATATCCTGAAGTACCTGAAAAGGACCAAGGACATGTTTCTCATATATGGAGGTTCCAAAGAGCTCATCGTAAAGGGTTACATCGATGCTAGCTTTGACACAGATGTAGATGACTCCAAGTCACAAACCGGATACGTGTACATTTTGAACGGAGGGGCAGTCAGCTGGTGCAACAGCAAGCAAAGCGTCATGGCGGTATCTACATGTGAAGCAGAGTACATAGCTACTTCGGAAGCAGCACATGAAGGATTCTAGATGAAGGAGTTCATCACCGACCTAGGAGTGAGTCCCAATGCGTCAGGCCCGATGACTCTACTCCGTGACAACACTGGAGCTATTGCTCTTGCCAAGGAGCCCAGGTTTCACAAGAAGACAAGACACATCACGTGCCGCTTCAACTCCATTCGTCGATATGTCCAGGATGGAGATATAGACATTTGTAAAGTATATACATATTTGAATGTTGCAGATCCGTTGACTAAACCTCTCTCACGAGCAAAACATGATTAAGACCAGAACTCTATGGGTGTTCGATACATCACAATGTAACTAGATTATTGACTCTAGTGCAAGTGGGAGACTGTTGGAAATATGCCCTAGAGGCAATAATAAAGTGATTATTATTATATTTCCTTGTTCATGATAATTGTCTACTGTTCATGCTAAAATTGTATTAATCGGAAACCGTAATACATGTGTGAATACATACACCACAACATGTCTCTAGTGAGCCTCTAGTTAGCTAGCTCGTTGATCAATAGATGGTCACGGTTTCATGACCATGGACATTGGATGTCATTGATAACGGGATCACATCATTAGGAGAATGATGTGATGGACAAGACCCAATCCTAAGCATAGCACAATATCGTGTAGTTCGTCTACTAAAGCTTTTCTAATGTCAAGTATCAATTCCTTACACCATGATATTGTGTAACTCCCGGATACCGTAGGAATACTTTGGGTGTGCCAAACGTCACAACGTAACTGGGTGGCTACAAAGGTACACTATGGGTATCCCTGAAAGTATCTGTTGGGTTGGCACGAATCGAGACTCGGATTTGTCACTCCGTGTGATGAAGAGGTATCTCTGGGCCCACTCGGTAAGAAATCATCATAATGAGTTCAACGTGACTAAGGAGTTAGCCACGGGATGATGTGTTGTGGAACGATTAAAGAGACTTGCCGATAACGAGATTGAACAAGGTATAGGGATACCGACGATCGACTCTCGGGCAAGTAACATACTGATGGACAAAGGAAATTGTATACTAGATTGACTGAATCCCCGACATCGTTTTTCATCTGATGAGATCATCGGGGATCATGTGGGAGCCATCATGGGAATCCAGATCCCGCTGTTGGTTATTGACCTGAGAGGTGTGTCGGTCATGTCTAGATGCCTCCCGAACCCGAAGGGTCTACACACTTAAGGTTTGATGACGCTAGGGTTATAGGGAAATTGTGTACGTGGTTAACAAAGGTTGTTCGGAGTCCCGGATGAGATCTCGGACATCACGAGGAGTTCTGGAATGGTCCGAAGGTAAAGATTCATATATAGGAAGTGAGGATTTGGTCACCGGAAGTGTTTCGGGCATCACCGATAATGTACCTGGACCACTGGAAGGGTTCCGGGGGTCCATCGTGAAGGGCCACTGGCAGCAGAGGCCTAGATGGGTCAAAAGTGGGAGGGAACCAGCCCCTGGGTGGGCTGGTGTGCCTCCCACCAGGACGAAGGCACAACAAAGGAGGAGAGGGGGCAAACCCTAGGCGTAGATGGGTCCTAGGCCCACCCTAGGGCGCGCCCACCTCTCTCCGTCTCTTGGCCGCCGACCATCTCCCATTTTGGGCTGCCGCACCCCCTAGGGTGGGAACCCTAGAGGGGGTGCACCTTCCTCACCTCCTCCTATAAATAGTGAGGGTTTTGGGGCTACCCACACAACAAATCTCTCTCTCTCTCTCTCGGCGCAGCCCTACCCATCCTCGTCCTCGTCCTTCGTAGCACTTGGCGAAACCCTGTCGAAGTACCACATAGCTCCACCGTCACCACACCGTCGTGCTGCCGGAGCTCTCCCTCAACCTCTCCTTCCTCCTTGCTGGATCAAGATGTAGGAGACGTCACCGGGCTGCACGTGTGTTGAACACGGAGTGATACGTATCCAACGTATCTACTTTTCCAAACTCTTTTGCCCTGGTTTTGGACTCTAATTTGCGTGATTTGAATGAAACTAAGCTGGAATGACGCTGTTTTCAGCAGAACACCATGGTGTTGTTTTTGTGTAGAAATAAAATTTCTCGGAATGACCTGGAAACTTACGATGATTTTTTATGGAATATATAAAAAATACCGGAGGAAGAATCACCTGGAAAGGAGCTGCCAGTGGGCCACGAGCTTAGGAGGCACATCCCCCCTAGGCCGCACTTGGCAAGTTCATGGGGCCCATGTGGCCCATCTGGCCCAATCTTCTCCTATATGATGTGTTTCGTCCGACAAAAAATCAATCTACATCTTTCGGGAGGAGACACAGCCGCCACGAGGCGGAACTTGAGCAGAACCAATCTAGAGCTCCGGCAGGGTCTTCCTGCCGGGGAAACTTCTCTCCTGGAGAGGGAAATCATCGCCATCGTCATGACCAACACTCCTCTCATCGGAGGGGACTCATCTCCATCAACATTTTCATCAGCACCATCTCATCTCCAAACCCTAGTTCATCTCTTGTATCCAATCTCCATCTCGCAACTCCGATTGGTACTTGTGAGGTTGCTAGTAGTGTTAATTACTTGCTGTAGTTGATGCTAGTTGGTTTACTTGGTGGAAGATCATATGTTCAGATCCTTAATGCTATTCAAATACTCTCTAATCATGAACATAATTATGCTTTGTGAGCAGTTACATTTGTTCCTGAGGACATGGGATAAGTCTTGCTACTAGTAGTCATGTGAATTTGGTATTCGTTCGATATTTTGATGCGTTGTTTGTTGTCTCTCCTCTAGTGGTGTTATGTGAACGTCGACTACATGCCACTTCAGCATTATTTGGGCCTAGAGGAAGGCATTGGGAAGTAATAAGTAGATGATGGGTTGCTAGAGTGACAGAAGCTTAAACCCTAGTTTATGCGTTGCTTCGTAAGGGGCTGATTTGGATCCACTAGTTTAATGCTATGGTTAGATTTAGTCTTAATTCTTCTTTCGTAGTTGCGGATGCTTGCGATAGGGGTTAATCATAAGTGGGATGTTTGTCCAAGTAAGGACAGCACCCAAGCACCGGGCCACCCACATATCAAACTATCAAAGTAGCGAACGCGAATCATATGAACATGATGAAAACTAGCTTGACAGTAAATCCCATGTGTCCTCGGGAGCACTTTACTTTATAGAAGACTTCGTTCAGGCTTGTCCCTTGTTACAAAAGGGATTGGGACATATTGCTGCACCGTTGCTACTATTGTTACTTGCTACCCGTTACAAATTATCTTATCACACAACTATCTGTTACCGAACATTTCAGTGCTTGCAGAGAATACCTTGCTGAAAAGCGCTTATCATTTCCTTCTGCTCCTCGTTGGGTTCGCACTCTTACTTATCAAAAGGACTACGGTAGATCCCCTATACTTTTGGGTCATCAAGACTCTTTTCTGGCGCAGTTGCCGGGGAGTGAAGCGCCTTTGGTAAGTGGAATTTGGTAAGGAAACATTTATATAGTGTGCTGAAATTTATTGTCACTTGTCACTATGGAAACTAATCCTTTGAGGAGCTTGTTCGGGGTATCTTCACCTCGACCGGAAGCACAAAGAGTTGCCCCTCAACCTACTGCACCTACTGAAAATACTTATTATGAGATTCCCTTGGGTATGCTAGAGAAACTGCTGGCTAATCCTTTTATAGGAGATGGAACATCACATCCCGACTTGCATCTAATCTATGTAGATGAGGTTTGTAGTTTATTTAAGCTTGCAGGTCTGCCTGAGGATGAGGTCAAGAAGAAGGTCTTTCCCTTATCTTTGAGGGATAAAGCATTGACATGGTATAGGCTATGTGATGATATGATCATGGAACTACAAACGATTGAAATTGGAGTTTCATCAAAAGTTTTATCCTATGCATTTGGTACATTGTGATCGGAATTATATCTATAATTTTTGGCCTCGTGATAGAGAAAGTATCGCTCAAGCTTGGGGAAGGCTTAAGTCAATGTTATATTCATGCCCCAACCATGAGCTTTCCAGAGAAATTATTATTATGAACTTTTATGCTCGGCTTTCTCATGACAATCGCACCATGCTTGACACTTCTTGTATCAGTTCTTTTATGAAGAGAGATATTGACTTCAAATGGGATTTATTGGAAAGAATTAAACACAATTCTGAAGATTGGGAGTTTGATGAAGGTAAGGAGTCAGGTATGAATCTTAAGTTCGATTGCGTTAAATCTTTCGTAGAAACAAATACTTTTTGTGATTTTAGCGCTAAACATGGACTTGACTCTGAGATAGTAGCTTCTTTATGTGAATCATTTGCTAGTCATGTTAATCTACCTAAGGAGAAGTGGTTTAAATATCATCCTCCCATAGAAGTTAATGTAGCTAAACTTGTTCCAGTTGAAGAAAAAATTATTGCTTATAATGATTCTATTGTTCCTACTACTTACATTGAGAAACCACCTTTCCCTATTAGAATAAAGGATCATGCTAAAGCTTCAACTATGATACGTAAGGGCTACATTAGAACACCTACACCACCTGAGCAAATCAACATTGAACCTAGTATTGCTATTATTAAAGATCTCTTGACCGATGATGTTGATGGGCATGTTATTCAATTCTGTGAAACTTCTGCTAGAATCGCTAAACCTAACACTAGAGACAAACATAACCCTGTAGTTGGCATGCCTGTTGTTTCTGTTAAGATAGGAGATCATTGTTATCATGTTTTATGTGACGTGGGTGCTAGTATTAGTGCAATACCTCAATCCTTATATAATGAAATTAAATATGAGATTGCACCTGTCGAGATGGAATTTATTGATGTTACTATTAAACTTGCTAATAGAGATACTATCTGCCCTGTGGGAATTGTTAGAGATGTTGAAGTCTTGTGAGGTAAAACTAAGTATCCTACTGATTTTCTCGTTCTTGCTACCACACAAGATAGCTTTTGTCCCATCATATTTGGTAGACCTTTTCTCAATACTGTTAATGCTCAAATTGATTGTGAGAAACAAACTGTTACTATTGGCTTTGGAGGTGTGTCACATGAATTTAAATTTTCTAAGTTTGGTAGACAACCTCACAAAAAATAACTGCCTAGTAAGGATGAAATTATTGCTCTTACTTCTATTGCTGTGCCTCCTACTGATCCTCTAGAGCAATACTTGCTTGAACATGAAAATGATATGCATATGGATGAAAGGGACGAGATAGATAGAATTATCATTGAACAACGTCCTATCCTTAAGAATAATTTGCCTGTTAAATTACTTGGGGATCCACCTCCAACCAAGGGTGATCCTGTGTTTGAGCTTAAACCATTACCTGATACTCTTAAGTATGCTCATCTTGATGAAAAAGAGATATATCCTGTTATTATTAGTGCGACCTTTCAGAGCATGAAGAAAAGAAATTATTGAAAACTGTAAGGAAGCACAGTGCTGCGATTGGATATACTCTTGATGATCTTAAAGGCATTAGTCCTACTCTATGCCAGCACAAAATTAAAACTGATCCCGATTCCAAACCAGTTGCCGATCCCCAACAAGGACTGAATCCCAAAATGAAAGAGGTGGTGAGAAAAGAAATACTAAAGCTCCTGGAAGCAGGTATTATTTACCCTGTTGCTTATAGTGATTGGGTAAGTCCGGTGCTTTGTGTCCCTAAGAAGGGAGGTATTACTGTTGTCCCTAATGATAAAGATGAATTGATCCCACAAAGAATTGTTACTGGCTATAGGATGGTACTTGATTTCAGGAAGTTAAATAAAGCTACTAAGAAAGATCATTACCCTCTACCTTTTATTGATCAAATGCTAGAAAGATTGTCTAAACATACACACTTTTGCTTTCTAGATGGTTATTCTGGTTTCTCCCAAATACCTGTTTCACAATCTGATCAGGAGAAAACCACTTTTACTTGCCCTTTCGGTACCTTTGCTTATAGACGTATGCCTTTTGGTTTATGTAATGCACCTGCTACCTTTCAAAGATGTGATGGCTATATTCTCTGACTTTTGTGAAAAGATTGTTGAGGTTTTCATGGATGATTTCTCCGTTTATGGATCTTCTTTTGATGATTGCTTGAGCAACCTTGATAGAGTTTTGTAGAGATGTGAAGATACTAACCTTGTATTGAATTGAGAGAAGTGCCACTTTATGGTTAATGAAGGCATTGTCTTGGGACATAAAATTTCTGAAAGAGGTATTGAAGTTGATAAGGCTAAAGTTGATGCCATTGAGAAGATGCCATGCCCCAAAGACATTAAAGGTATAAGAAGTTTCCTTGGTCATGCTGGTTTCTATAGAAGGTTTATTAAAGACTTCTCTAAGATTTCTAGGCCTCTCACTAATCTCTTGCAAAAAGATATTCCGTTTGTTTTTTATGATGATTTTGAAGAAGCATTTGAAATTCTCAAGAAGGCCTTGATAACTGCACCTATTGTTCAACCACCTGATTGGAACCTACCTTTTGAAATTATGTGTGATGCTAGTGATTATGCTATTGGTGCTGTCCTAGGACAAAGAGTAGATAAGAAATAAAATGTTATTCATTATGCTAGTAAAACTCTAGGCAGTGCCCAAAGAAACTATGCTACTACTGAAAAAGAATTTTTAGCAGTTGTGTTTACATGTGATAAGTTCCGACCTTATATTGTTGATTCTAAAGTTACTATTCACACTGATCATGCTGCTATTAAATATCTCATGGAAAAGAAAGATGCTAAACCTAGACTTATTAGATGGGTACTCTTGCTACAAGAATTTGACTTGCATATTGTTGATAGGAAGGGTGCTGAGAACCCTGTAGCAGATAACTTGTCTAGGTTAGAGAATGTTCTTGATGACCCACTACCTATTGATGATAGCTTTCCTGATGAACAATTGAATGTCATCAATGCCTCACATAGTACACCATGGTATGCTGATTTTGCTAATTATATTGTTGCTAAATATATACCACCTAGTTTCACACACCAACAAAAGAAAAAGTTCTTTTATGATTTGAGACATTACTTTTGGGATGATCCTCACCTGTATAAAGAAGGAGTAGATGGTGTTATTAGACGTCGTGTACCTAAGCATGAACAGGGACATATCCTATAGAAGTGCCACTCAGAGGCTTACGGAGGACACCATGCTGGAGATAGAACTGCACACAAGGTATTGCAATCCGGTTTTTATTGGCCTACTCTCTTTAAGGATGCCCGTAAGTTTGTCTTGTCTTGTGATGAATGTCAAAGAATTGGTCATATTAGTAAACGTCAGGAAATGCCTATGAATTATTCCCTTGTTATTGAACCATTTGATGTTTGGGGTTTTGATTATATGCGACCTTTTCCAACGTCCAATGGGTATACTCATATTTTAGTTGCTGTTGATTACGTTACTAAGTGGGTAGAAGCTATTCCAACTAGTAGTGCTGATCATAACACCTCTATTAAGATGCTTAAAGAAGTTATTTTCCCTATATTTGGAGTCCCTAGATATTTAATGACTGATGGTCGTTCACATTTTATTCATGGTGCTTTCCGTAAAATGCTTGCTAAGTATGATATCAACCATAGAATTGCATCTCCTTATCATCCTCAGTCTAGTGGTCAAGTAGAGTTAAGTAATAGAGAAATTAAATTAATTCTGCAAAACACTGTTAATAGGTCTAGGAAGAATTGGTCTAAGAAACCTGATGATGCACTATGGGCTTATAGAACTGCTTATAAGAATCCCATGGGCATGTCTCCTTATAAAATGATTTACGGTAAAGCATGTCATTTACCTCTTGAGCTAGAGCATAAGGCTTATTGGGCAATCAAAGAGCTCAACTTTGACTTCAAACTTTCTTGTGAGAAGAGGTTATTTGATATTAGCTCACTCGATGAATGGAGAACTCAGGCATATGAAAAATATCAAGTTGTTTAAAGAGAAACTTAAGAGGTGGCATGATAAAAGGATACAAAAACGTGAGTTCAATGTAGGTGATTATGTCTTGCTATACACTTCTCGTTTAAGATTTTTTGCAGGCAAGCTTCTCTCCAAATGGGAAGGTCCTTATATTGTCGAGGAAGTATATCGTTCTGGCGCCATCAAAATCAACAACACGGAAGGCACTTTTTCGAGAGTTGTGAATGGGCAAAGAATTAAGCATTATATCTCAGGTACTCCCATAAATGTAGAAAGCAATATAATTAATACCATAACCCCGGAGGAGTACATAAGGGATGTTTACCAGCCCGTTTCAGACTCCGAAAACGAAGAGGTATGTGATATGGTAGTCTGGAAAGCACACGAGGTGGCGACGAGCCTGCCAGGCGCGGCCGCACCCCTTGGGCGCGCCTGGGGGGTTCGTGAGCACCTCGTGTGCCTCCCGGACTCCGTTTTCTTGTGGAACACTCCTTATGGTCAGGAAAAATTCATTATATAATCTCCAGAAAGGTCTGACCCTCGTATCACCCTTGGGAGTAGACCAACTTAGGCCAAAAACCTAAGCTTGGGGGAGTACGTGTTTCTCACCGACTTTATATTCATGTTCACACATCCACTTTGATAGTCGGTGTTCACACTTTTTCATTATATCATCCATGCTAGTTCATTTTCTTTTTCTCGCATTCTTCTTGTGATTTTGATTAACTTGAGAAAATCCAAAAAAAAATAAAAATGAGAAAAACCAAAAAAAATTAGTTGCAACTTTACATTCTTGCATGCTTAGTAGTAACTAAAAAAGGAAAACCCAAAAAGATTTCCCGTTCTTCTTTTGCTTGTTGGGAGCTTTCCCGTGTAAATAGTTTTCTTTTTCTTTGGGATGAGGTAGAATACCATGATTAAAATTATTAGTGGCTCTCATATGCATTATTGTTTATCCGTCAAAAGAGCCATATTACTTTGTCTTCTCCTCTAAGTTGCTTGCAGATTCCAGCTTAGTCCAATGCACGAACACTCTTATTATTATTCACATCATTCGGTCGTGCAAGTGAAAGGAAATAATGATGATATATGATGAAGTGACTGAGCCTGGAAAAGCTGGTATGAACTCGATCTATTTTGTTTTTGTAAATATGACTAGCTCATCATTACTAATTCAACATTGTTATGAGAGAAACATGTTTGCAGTGACAATTTAGAGATCATAGTTTCTTATGCCATGCTTAATTATCTAGGAGCTTATAATGGTTTGTCTTGGATGCCAACATGAATTTTAAAATGATTGTGATGTAGTATGATAGGATGGTATCCTCCTTTGAATGATTCAAGTGGCTTGACTTGGCGCATGTTCACGCATGTAGTTGAAACAAAATCAACATAGCCTCCACAATATTCATGTTCATGGTGATTTATATCCTACTCATGCTTGCACTCAATGTTGGTTAATCTCAATGCATGTTGATGACTGTTGTCGCTCTCTAGTTGGTCGCTTCCCAGTCTCTTTCTATCCTTCACTTGTACTAAGCGGGAATACTGCTTGTGCATCCACTCCCATAAACCCCAAAGTTGTTCCATATGAGTCCACCATACCTACCTATATGCGGTATCTACCTGCCATTCCAAGTAAATTTGCATGTACCATTCTCTAAACCTTCAAATAATAATCCGTTTTGTATGCCCGAACCGCTCATGTGGTGACAAGGGGCGGTCAGTATCTTCCATGCTAGGCGTGTTATCCTCGATATGTGTTTATTCACTATCACTCATGAGAAAGGGGCCAGTAATCGGAATGCCCAGTTCCATGCTCAAATCAAATAAAAATATAATTGCAAACAAACTCCCCCTGGATTGTTGTTGGTATGGACGACACCTGAGGATTCGGCTAGCCGTGGAGTGTGATTGATCGGTGGTGGGGGAGTCAAAACTTTACTATTCTGTTTGGGAACCGCCTATAATACGTGTAGCATGGAAGATGGTGAAAACTCTTGGTCATCGCGTTGACAATGAAAGCATGCCACCCCAAAATTATTTATCTCTGTTTTAAAAAGCTTGAGCTCTGGCACCTCTGCGAATCAATACTTCCCTCTGTGAAGGGCCTATCTATTTACATTTCTATTGAGTCACCCTCTTCTTATTAAAAGCACCAGCTAGAGAGCACCTCCGTCATTTGTATGCTTTGCTATTAATTGATATTGAGTATGACTATGACTGGATCTTCCTTGCCATGAATTACAATTTCTAGTCGGCCCTTGGTCTTTGAAGGTGCTCTGCATTTATGTTTTGCGGTCTCAAAAAGGGCTAGCGAGATACCATCGATTAATATTGTATCATGATTGTTTTTATTGAAGAGTTGATGTTTGAAACTTATTATTATTACTCGCTAGTTGATTATGCCATTGATATGAGTATACCATGAGACCTAAATGCCATTGCTTATGTGGTTAGCTTATTATCTTGCTGAAATCTGAATATGAGTTAGATATAATTACAACAGCAAGATCAAAGAGAGTGCGTAAAAGTTTTTCTTTTGTCTCTTTCAGTTTATCAACTGAATTGCTTGAGGACAAGCAAGGCTTTAAGCTTGGGGGAATTGATACGTCTCCAACGTATCTACTTTTCCAAACTCTTTTGCTCTTGTTTTGGACTCTAATTTGCATGATTTGAATGGAACTAACCCGGACTGACATTGTTTTCAGAAAAACTACCATGGTGTTGTTTTTGTGCAGAAATAAAATTTCTCGGAATGACCTGGAAACTTGTGAGGATTTTTTATGGAATATATAAAAAATACCGGAGGAAGAATCAACTGGAGGGGAGCTGCCAGTGGGCCACGAGCCCAGGAGGCGCAGCCCCCCTAGGTCGCGCCTAGCAGGCTCGTGGGGCCCACATGGCCCCTCTGGCCCCTATCTTCTCCTATATAATGTGTTTGGTCCGAGAAAAAATCCATCTACATCTTTCGGGAGGAGACGCCGCCGCCACGAGGCGGAACTTGAGCAGAACCAATCTAGAGCTCCGGCAGGGGTATCCTGCCGGGGAAACTTCTCTCCCGGAGAGGGAAATCGTCGCCATAGTCATCACCAACACTCCTCTCATCAGAGGGGACTCATCTCCATCAACATATTCATAATCACCATCTCATCTTCAAACCCTAGTTCATCTCTTGTATCCAATCTCTGTCTCGCAACTCCGATTGGTACTTGTGAGGTTGCTAGTAGTGTTAATTACTTGCTGTAGTTGATGCTAGTTGGTTTACTTGGTGGAAGATCATATGTTCAGATCCTTAATGCTATTCAAATCCTCTCTGATCATGAACATAATTATACTTTGTGAGTAGTTACGTTTGTTCCTGAGGACATGGGATAAGTCTTGCTACTAGTAGTCATGTGAATTTGGTATTCGTTCGATATTTTGATGCATTGTATGTTGTCTCTCCTCTAGTGGTGTTATATGAACGTCGACTACATGCCACTTCACCATTATTTGGGCCTAGAGGAAGGCATTAGGAAGTAATAAGTAGATGATGGGTTGCTAGAGTGACAGAAGCTTAAACCCTAGTTTATGCGTTGCTTCGTAAGGGGCTGATTTGGATCCACTATTTTAATGCTATGGTTAGATTTAGCCTTAATTCTTCTTTCGTAGTTGCGGATGCTTGCGAGAGGGGTTAATCATAAGTGGGATGTTTGTCCAAGTAAGGACAGCACCCAAGCACCGATCCACCCATATATCAAACTATCAAAGTAGCGAACGCGAATCATATGAACATGATGAAAACTAGCTTGACAGTAATTCCCATGTGTCCTCTGGAGCACTTTACTTTATAGAAGAGTTCATTCAGGCTTGTCACTTGTTACAAAAGGGATTGGGACATATTGCTGCATCGTGGATAATATTCTTACTTGCTACCTGTTACAAATTATCTTATCACACAACTATCTGTTACCGACAATTTTAGTGCTTGCAGAGAATACCTTGCTGAAACTGTTTATCATTTCCTTCTGCTCCTCGTTGGGTTCGACACACTTACTTATCGAAAGGACTACGATAGATCCCTTATACTTGTGGGTCATCACAGAGGCGCCGTTGTTCAGCGCTTAGATCGGAATCGACAGTGATTTGAATCGCCGAGAGTACGACTCCACCAACCGCGTTCTTGTAACGCTTCTGCTTTCCGATCTTCAAAGGTATGAAGATGCAGTCCCCCCACTCATTGATGGTTTCTCCATAGATTGATCTTGGTGACACGTAGGAATTTTTTTGTTTTACTACTACGGTCACCAACAGTCCGGAGGTAAAGACTCATATATGGGATAATAGTGTTTGGTCTCCGGAAGGGTTTCGGAATTCACCGGAAAGAGTTTCGTATGTTTCCCGAAATGTTCAGGGGTACAAGAACACTTTATTTGGGCCAAGGGATAAAGCCCACTAGGCTTTAGGAAGGTGCAAAAGGAGTTTTGCAGAGGCCAGGGGCCAGACGCCAGGGCTGATGGGATCGTGGAGTCCAAGAAGGACTCTTTCCTGCATGCCAAACCGACCTTGAGGAGGATTTTTCTCCAAGTTTCGACCCCAAGGCTCAACATATAAATAAAGGGGCGGGCTAGCACTCGGAACACATCAAGTTTTCCCAAGCCGTGTGCCGGCAACCCCGTCCCTCTAGTTTATCCTCTGTCATGCTTGGTGAAGCCCTATGGAGATTGTTCTTCACCACCACCGTCACCATGCCGTTGTGCTGCCGAAACTCATATACTACTTCACCATCGCTCACTGGATCAAGGAGGTGAAGGCGTCATCAAGATGCACGTGTGTTGAACACGGAGGTGTCATCCGTTCTATGCTAGATCGAAAGGACATGATGGGATCGCGGGACGGCTCGTGATGAGATCGTGGGACAACTCATGATTGGATCGCGAAGATGTTCGACTACATCAACTACGTTTCTTAACGTTTCCGATTAGCGATCTACAAGGGTATGTAGATCCACTCTCCATCTTGTAGATGCTCATCACCATGGATAGATCTGGCGTGTGCGTAGGAAATTTTTTGTTTCCCATGCAACGTTCCCCAACAGTGGCATCATGAGCTAGGTCTATGTGTAGATGAGATAACGAGTAGAACATAAAGGAGTTTGTGGGCCTTGATGCTTAGATTGCTTCCTCCCATGGTCATGTTTTGATTCCGCAATATTGTGGGATGAAGCGGCCCGGACCAACCTTACTCGTACGCTTACGAGAGACCGGTTCCATCGGCTGACGTGTAACTTTGTTGCACAAAGATGGCTGGCGGGTGTCTGTCTCTCCTACTATAGTCGGATCGGATTCGACAAAGGCGGTCCTTGAGAAGGTTGAATAGTAATTTATGTATTACCATTTTGGTTTTTGCGTAGGTGAGAATTGTTCTTGTTAGATACCCATAGCAGCCACATAAAACTTGCAACAACAATTAGAGGACGTCTAAGTTGTTTTTGCAAGGTATGTTGTGATGTGATATGGCCAATTACATGATGAGATATATGTGATGTATGAGATGCTCATGTTTTGTACAGAATATCATGACTTGCATGTCGCTGAGTACGGCAACCGACAGGAGCCATATGGTTGTGTTTATTTTCACTGTTTTTGCTTTACTTTATCGCTATGAGTTAGCAATAGTCGTGTAAGCAACAGTCAGCGCGGCAACGCCGAAGGCGACACGTTGATGAAGATCAATATGATGGAGATCATGCTGGTGCTTTGAAGATGAGGATCAAAAGCACAAGTTCATGTCCATATCATGTCACTCATGATTTGCATGTGATGTTAATCTTTTTATGCACCTTGTTTTGCTTAGGATTATGGTAGCATTATAAGGTGATCCCTCACTTAAATTTCAAGATAAATTATGTTCTCCCCGAGTGTGCACCGTTACGATATTTCATCGTGTTGAGACACCACGTGATGATCGAGTGTGATAGACTCTACGTTCACATACAATGGGTGCATTTACTTTATGTGCCATTTGCCTCTCGTTTTCCTCTCCCCCACTTCTAAAACGATTTTCAGAAAATACCAAAAATATTTTCCTTTTTATTTGCCCTTCTTTCATTCGCCTTTTTCTTGCTTGTATGATTTATCTATACGTTGCCACCATGTCTGAATCTAGGAAGGTTACCATTGCAAATTTTGAGGGTATTACTACTGCTAATCTTGAGAACAAATTTGGATCTTTCTCTCTAGATCATGAATCTAAAACCCCTCCTAATTATAAAGTAGGGGACGGTGATATTATTGGGAAGAGTGTTATTCAACAATTCTTTGATTTTATTGGAGTAATGCCTATGAACAAGAAATCCATTCTTCTTAGCACAAATTGTTATGCTGATGCCATTGCCATGCTTGTTGAGAAATTGGAAAGGAAATTTGTGCACCTCCATCACGCTTTGCAAGAAGTGTTTTATGAACTTCCCAAAATTAATCACCCTAAAGCCAAAAAGATTCCCACTTTATCCTTATGCATGAATTTGATTTCATCGTACAAGAAGGTAGGAATTTTTTTGCTTTCTATAAAAAGGATATTAATCACCCCCGATTAAAGAAATCTTATACGATAAAGAGACCTTGCGTGGCTTTGAGTCTCGGGATTATCAATCTTACCAAGATAATCTTAGAAGAAGAGTTCCCTATTCCGAAATTACCCAAACTATTTACCTTGAATCCTATGATGAATTTGGTTGGATCACTAGGGGTATTTATGTCGGATTTGATGATGATTTGCTAGAAAGAAAAGATAGGTGAACCAATTAAAAATAAGATATATGATGATATCTATGGTGATGACCCAGGTGATGAGAACGGATTGCATACCAAAGATGACAATACCTAGATCTATTGTGTTTTGCCTAGCTAGGGGAGTTAAACAATAGCGCTTGTTGGGAGGCAACCCAATTTTATTTTGTGTTCTGTTTTTACTTCAGTTTTGACTATTTCCCACATTATGTTTTGGTGTTTTAATTAGTGTTTGAGCCAAGTAAACCTTTGGGGTGATCTATGGTAGTTGTTGATTTGATCTTGCTGAAAAACAAAAACTTTTGCGCTCAGTCAAGGATTTTCTAATTTTTTTAGAGCGCCGAATTGATATGACATTTTAATATAAGATCTATATATAAATTTCCCAATTTTTTTCCTAATTTTCAGAATTTTTTGAGTTACAGAAGTATACGAAGTTTCCATATTGCTACATACTATTCTGTTTTTGACAGATTTTGTTTTCTTTGAGTTGTTTGCCTGTTTTGATGAATCTATGGGTTGTATCATGTGGTATGAGACATGGGGAAGTTATATTACAGTAGGTATAACACAAATATAAATAAATAGTGAGTTCACAACAGTACCTAAAGTGGTGATTTATTTTCTTATACTAACGGATCTCAAGAGTTTTCTGTTAAGTTTTGTGTTGGGAAGTTTTCAAGTTTTGGGTAAAGATTGGACGGACTATGGAATAAGGAGTGGAAACATACTAAGATTGGGGATGCCCAAGTCACCCCAAGTTATATTAAAGGATGCCAAAGAGCCTAAGCTTGGGGATGCCCCGGAAGGCATCCCCTCTTTCATCTTCAATCCATCGGTAAATTTACTTGATGCTATATTTGTATCCACCACATGATATGTGTTTTCCTTGGAGCATCTTTTATGATATGAGTCTTTGCTTGTTAGTTTGTCACAATAATCCTTGCTGCACACATCTTTTGAGACACACACACGCTGAATCGTGTAATTATTAGAATACTCTTTGTGATTCACTTATGTTTTTTGAGTTGGGCAATTTTGCTCTATATGCTTCACTTATATCTTTTAGAGCACGGTGGTGTTTTCGTTTTAGAAAAATACTTGAACTATCGTACCTCACTTATATTATTTTGAGAGTTTCTAAAAACAGCATGGTAATTGGTCTAGGTTATGAATTTATCCTAATATGATAGGCATCCAAAAGGGATATAATAAAACTTCCATATTAAGTGCATTGAGTATTTATGATAAGTTTGATTCCTTGCATAAAGTTTTGAGATATAAAGATGGTAATGTTAAGAGACATGTTAGGGAGTAAATTGTGATTTGGTAAAAATACTTGTGTAAAGGTGTGTGATTCCCATAGCATGCACGTATGGTGAACCGCTATGTAAGGAAGTCGGAGCATGACTTGTTTATAGATTGTCGACCTTTGTGTGAGGGTCGGGGACACGCGATGGTTAACTCCTATCAACCTCCCCCCTAGGAGCATGCGTTTAATTCTTTGCTTCAATGACTAATAGACTTTTTGCAATAAGTATGTGAGTTCTTTATGACTAATATTGAGTCCACAGATTATACGCACTCTCACCCTTCCACTTTTGCTAGCCTTTCTAGTACCGCACAACTTCCACCGGTGCAACAAACACCTTCCTCAAAACAACCACCATATACATTCCTCAACAAAGCCACCATATATCTTTCCTCAAAAAAGCCACCATACCTACCTATTATGGCATTTCCATAGCCATTCCGAGATATATTGCCATGCAACTTCCACTGTTTCCTTTTATGACATGCACCATCTCTTCCATATCGCATATAGAGTCATATTTTGTAAGTAAATAAAAGTGTGCTTATTTTCATTGTAGAGCATGTCACATGTGAGGAAAGGATGATGGAAGCTATGATTCCCTTAATAGTAGGGATGAGAGTCCGGACTTTATGAAAAATAATTGAGGCCAGCGAAGCCCAAATAAAAAATAATGAATAAAGAGGACTTAGATGCCCAACAAAAAATGAGAGAAAAGAGAGAAGGGGCATTGCTACTACCTTTTGCCACACTTGTGTTGCAAAGTAGCACCATGATCTTCATGATAGAGAGTCTCCTATTTTTTCACTTTTATATAGATAGTGGAATTTTTCTTCATGATGCACATCCACTTAGTTTATTTTTGAGATTTCATACACTTATAGCTCTAATGCATCTGGTGCATGGCAATCCCCACTCACTCACATTGATATCTATTGATGGGCATCTCCATAGCCTGTTGATACGCCTAGTTGACGTGATACTATCTTCTCCCTTTCCTTCACAACCTCCACCATATTCTATTCCACATATAGTGCTATATCCATGGCTCGCGCTCATGTATTGCATGAGATTTGAAAAAAGTTTGAAAACAATTGCTTGAATTTTCATCGGGGTTGTGCATGATGTAAATACTTTATGTGGGGAAGATGGAGCATAGTTAGACCATATGATATTGTAGGGATAACTTTATTTTGCCGTTCTATTTTGAAGAGATACAATTGCTTTGCTAGTATGCTTGAAATGTTATTGTTTCTATATCAATATTAAGCTTTTGTTTTGAGCCTTAGGGATCTGAATAATCATGCCACAATAAAGAATATTACTTGGATAAATATGTTAGTAGCACTCCACATCAAAAATTCTGTTTTTATCATTTACCTACTTGAGGACAAGCAGGAATTAAGCTTGGGGATGCTGATACGTCTCCAACGTATCTATTATTTCTGATGACGACATGCAATTATATTATCTGTTTTGGATGTTTTATATGCACTAATATGCTATTTTATGTTATTTTTGGGACTAACCTATTAATCTAGAGCCAAGTGCCAGTTTCTGTTTTTTCCTTGTTTTTGAGTTTTGCAGATAAGAAATATTAAACGGAGTCCAAACGGAATAAAACCTGCGGTAGGAATTTTTCTGGAAGGAAACAAGTCATCAAAGCTTGGAGTGCACGTAAGGGGAGGTTCCAAGGCGCCACAAGCCTGCTAGGCGTGGGCCCCCCTAGCCACTCCTAGCAGGCTTGTCGCCTCCTGGCAGGTCTCCTAACCCTAATTCTCGGTCTATAAATACCCAAATATTCCCCTGACATAAAAAAGATCCACGCAAATACTTCTCCGCCGTCGGAAGCCTCCGTTCCCAAGAGATCCAATCTTGAAACCTTTTTCGGTAATCTGTCGGAGGGGGTTTCGATCATGGATGGCATCTACATCAACTCCATTGCCCCTCCGATGATACGTGAGTAGTCCACCACAGACCTACAGGTCCATAGCTAGTAGCTAGATGGCTTCTTCTCTCTCTTTGATCTTCAATACCATGTTCTTCATGATCTTCATGTAGATCTATCCGACGTAATCCTCTTTTGTGGTGTGTTTGTCAAGATCCGATGATTTGTGAGTTTATGTTTAGATTATCCATGAATCTTGTTTGAGTCTCCTCTGATTTCTTATATGCATGATTTCGTATCCTTGCTAGTCTCTTCGAGTTATTGGTTTGGTTTGGCCAACTACATGGTAATTATTGCAATGGGAGAAGTGCTTGGTTTTGGGTTCAATCTTGCGGTGTCCTCACCCAGTGACATAGTAGGGGTAGCGAGGCACGTATTGTGTTGTTGCCACCAAGGGTAACAAGATGGGGTTTTCATCATATTGCTTGAGTTTATCCCTCTACATCATGTCATCTTTCTTAATGCGTTACTCTGTTCTTCATGAACTTAATACTCTAGATGCAGACATGAGTCGGTCGATGTGTGGAGTAATAGTAGTAGATGCAGAATCATTTCGGTCTACTTGTCATGGACGTGATGCCTATATGCATGATCATTGCCTTGGATAACTACATGATTATTCGCTTTTCTATCAACTACTTGACAGTAATTTGTTTACCCACCATGATATTTTCCTTCAAGAGAGAAGCCTCTAGTGAAAACTGTGGCCCCCGAGGACCTTGGCATCTGGTCCTGGAGTCCGAGAAGGACTCTTGCCTGCGTGCCAAACTGACATTGAGGAGGATTTTTCTCCAAGTTTTGACCTAGGGCTCAACATATAAATAAAGGGGCAGGGCTAGCACCCGGAACACATGATGTTTTCCCAAGCCGTGTGCCGGCAACCCCGTCCCTCTAGTTTATCCACCATCATAGTTTTCGTCGTGCTTGGCGAAACCCTGTGAAGATTGTTCTTCACCACCACTGTCACCACGTCGTTGTGCTGCCGGAACTCATCTACTACTTCACCATCGCTCGCTGGATCAAGGAGGTGAAGGCATCATCAAGCCGCGTGTGTGTTGAACGCGGAGGTGCCGTCCGTTCGGCACTAGATTGGAAGGAACATGATGGGATCGCAGGACGACTTGTGATGAGATCGTGGCACGGCTCGTGATTGGATCGCGAAGATGTTTGACTACATCAACTGCGTTCCTTAACATTTCCGCTTAGCGATCTACAATGGATGTAGATCCACTCTCCCTCTCGTAGATGCTCATCACCATGGATAGATCTTGCGTGTGCGTTGGAGTTTTTTGTTTCCCATGCAACGTTCCCCAACAAGTACGCCCCTGGCCCAATCTGGGGGCCACCGCCGCACCTCTGGACGCCCACGCCATACATCGAACTGACGAGCGATGACGAGGACGGTGGCGCTTGTAGAGGGCGGCTGCGATGGCGACGATGAGGTCTTTTGCGACGCGTGGGACGGTCGCACCATCTCTTTTTTTTATGTCTATTAATCTAAGAACTTTGGTTGGGCCATGAGGAGGGTGTACTTTTTATGTAGGGTTCTTTACATCTGTGCCCCTAGTTCCTTAGCTGTGCTCATTCATCCCCACGTCCTTAAATTTTGCTCACTTTTCCGCACTCCCTAGCCCGAAACCCTCACCAAAGGTCACAATGGAGGATGCCGTCGGTTCAATGGTTCGACCGTTAACTCTGACGAGTGGGGCCGCGCTGAGTCCGCCTTGTCCCATTTCCGACCACACGGACGCCAAACAGATGTGCACGCGCTTTCTCCTCGTTTGCCTCGGGGACGCGTGACGGCCTTCCAACTACCCTACAGCCAAAAGTAAATGCGAACACGCGGCGGCCCCCAGTCATCAACCACCCATGTTTGGGTTGTCGTCCTTCTTTAAATGGAAACCGGCCAATCCATAGCACCTTCCATCCTTCCAGAGCCGCCCCTGCCCCCTGCACCCTCGACAGGATAGAAACCCTAGTCCGCCAGCGACAAAACCAAACCCTAGCCAGTAGCCACCATGGGCATCTTCTCACGGGCTGGCTCGAGCTCCGACAAGAAGGGCAAGGCCCCCATCGTCCCTTGGTGCGCGCTACCCCCGCCGTCCTCTTCCCGACCGCCTCGACAACGGATTCGTGTCCCGGTGCACTAGATGATGTGGCACTGGTAGCACATCGTCCCTCTCCCTACGCCGACGTGATCCTGCCACAAGAGTGGCACTTGGATCCAGAGAGGATCCCAGTGATAGCGGTTCCACGGTCGGCATGGGCGCATGCGAAGGATGTGAGGCGCCGGCAGCAGCAGCTCACGCCCGAACAACAGCTCGATCCGACCTATGCTCCAGACTCTCCCAATTGGGAGGTCTGGTTTGTGTTTGACCACGCGGAGCAGCGCTGGCGTGGTGTCCACGACGTGCGGGCTTGCACCCCGCCGCCCCTCGTCGTGCGCGATGAGGACCAGGAGGCGGAGGCCGCATACCAGGAGGCACTGGCGCTGGTGGCTATCCTCCGCGAAAGCGAGGAGGAAGAGTGTCGCAAGGAGGAGGAGGAGGAGGAGGAGGTGGCTTACCAGGCACGGATGGCAAAGTCCGTTGCGCTCTCCGCTGCTAGCGACTGCGTCGTGCCGCCGCTGGCACCGCTATCCCCTGCCAGGCTCGAGCAGGTGCCAATCGCCCTCACGCCCCACGAGTACGTGTGGGAGGGGGTGGTGCAGGAGTGGGTGAGCACGCCACCCATATGGATGCTGGCGATGCCGGAGGAGGAGCGGGACTACCTTGAGTTCATGTGACAATGGCACCTGCGGGCAGAGCGTCTCGAGGGTCAGCGGCTCAAGGAGGTGGAGAAGGACGCCGAGGTAGAGGAGGAGGAGCACCGCGCTAAAGCGCGGGCAGCGGCTGTGTAACCACCGACGGACGACGTCGCCACCTTCTGGGAGACGTCGTTCCCCTGGGCTGGCCATTTCCAATATAAACAAATGATCATGTTTATGTTGGTGAGCTCCGAAAAGTTAGGGTAAACATGCCATTTCCAATATAAACCAAGATTATTATTTTTTGTCATAACCATGTAACATACAATGGGATTATGCACAGGTCTTCCATTTTTTGATTATTTTTGAATTTGTTCTTCTCATTTGAACCTGGAGATGGTAGCTTACCTCAAAATAATTTGAGAAATGTGCTCATGTTCAATCTATATAGTGTAGATTCGAAGTCTCGCTATTTTTTGAATTAATGTTCATATTTTTACATTTCTTTTGAAAAAATATGCTTTAATATAAAAACTATTAAAAAACGTTTAAAATATGAAAATGGAAAACTAAGTTCAGATCCTTCTTATTCTCTTTGAAATAAAGCTTTGGTGATTTTTTTAATTTTTGTAAAATTTTCAAACAAAAGGTAACCCCAACTCCTCTCCTTGAACTCTATGAAATATTGGATGTGATAGCTCATATGTGTAAATGTTTTTTTAATGAAAATGACCATAGACCAAATTTAAGTTTTTTGGTTCGTAACATGTCACATAAGACAACATTACACGCAGTTTTTTTTGATATTTTAAATTAATGGTGCTCATTTGACCTCGATCCTGTCAGCTAGGTTTTTTTGAAAATGTACGTATATCAAGTTTAGTAGTTTTCCTAGTTAGTGTGTCTTATAAAATGACGAACGACGAAGGTTTCATATTTTTTGAATTTTTTAAATTAGTCATGCTGAGTCAAAGCCTTGGAAACCCCGTTGACCAGCTCAAAACCCCTCCTAAACCTAGCTCCGAACGTCAGCCGCCCAATCATATAGATGGCTCCGCATTGTTGGATCTTGAGACAATCTGCAAGAGGCGATCGTATTGGTTGTGCTCGGCTGCTCGCCCACCATTGACTCTGCGAAAAACGTAGTTATTGGGCCTAAAAGGAAACCAAGCTCTAGTTGGGCCGTCGAATTGCGTCTTTTTTTTGCATTGTTTGTTCTGTTTTTTTTGCATCGCTCGAAATTACACAACAATTGACATTGCTTAGAAAATTTAGTTTTTTTTGTTCAATACAAATTTATTTTTTTAAGGGCCAAAGTTATTTTTTGTCATGCAAAATGGCCACAAACTATTCAAAAATTGTCTCCTTTTGTTCATGTAATATATATGACCACGGATTCTCACACATGTAATTTTTTATTTTTTCCTTCTTCCTCCTTCCACACGTGTACACTCCCGACACCGCAGTGGGTGTGAAAATGGGCCACATCACATTTGACCCCGTCACTGAGGGATTGTACCGTTTGTTTATCTTTTTTTAGTTTCTTTTCCTTCTTGTTTTTCAACATAACCATGGTTCATATTAGATTCAAAACATCATTACACAACCGGATATCTCATGTTCAGAAAGGAAAAAAATCATACAAAAGCATGTAGGATGTAAAACCTACATACTACTACATAATAAAACCTATCTACTCTTCGTCAGAGATGTCGACGATCTTCGTGCCCTCCGATGGATAAATGGCCGCCTGTTGCGGCTCCGCCCGCTCCAGCGCCTGCGGCTGCTCCGCTGCCGCCTCCTCTGCATCTATCTTCGCCTCCAGGTCGTCGAACATGGCGTTGGCCTCCGCCTGCCTCTGCTGGATGAGCCGATAGTTATCCTCCACCTTGGCCTCATCCCGGATGGAATCCAGGATGGCCTGCTGCTCCGCCATCTCCTCCGGCTTGTTGACGGCGACCTCCGCCTCCGCCTCCGGGCCGTCCTCCTCCATGGGTGCTGGCTGATGCTCCTCCTCTTGCTCCTCCTCCTCTGTCTCCGGTGAATCTGGAGGGAGACCAGCAGTGATGCGTGCGGCGCGGCGAGCCTGCATTTCCGCCTCGATTTGCAGGCATCACTCCGGAGTGAGCTGCGCGTACATGGTGATGAGGTGTCGGACCATCCTGACGGCGACGGAAGTGCGAGAGTAGGCGTATGGGCTCGGGCGGTGGCGGGGTGGAGGGAGGAGGAGGATGTGCAAGGACTAGGGGACGACGACCGGCTTAAATAGCCAGGGAATGGCCTCGGGCGGCGATTCGAAGCAGCGCTATGCGGCGTTCACACCGCGCCGACGGTCGAGACGCCCGTCGGACCGTCGGTTTTCCCGATGGGCCCACATGGGGCCATGTTGCCAGCCCGACGTGGCGGGCGCCTATGAAAAGACGCCTGTAAAATGGGATGGAGGGAGTGGTGCGCTTCGGCCCAACAGGCCACCAAAGCCGGTCCCACTCGTCAGAGCTAATGGTCAGAGGCATTGACCCGATAACAACGTCTGTTGTAACCTGTTTTGAGGGTTTCAGACAAGGGAGTGGGGAAAAGTGAGCAAAAGTTAAGAGCGTGAGGATGAATGAGTAGAGCTAAGGAACGAGGGGCACGAAAATAAAAATCCCTTTTATGTATATTAAGTTTTTTAGCTATGTTCAAATGCCTTATTAGCCGTTGCATAATTTTTTCCCTGTGTCCACCACGGACAATTTGCGGTTGGGGCCATGCGTTGGGCGCCTTGACATCGGGCCGACCCGACATGGACATCGACCTTCCCATTCCCACCCGAAACAGGCGAAATTCGGACGAAACGGAAGTCCGTTTGGGGTCGTGTGTAGGAATTGGCCTTATTTTTTAGAGAAAAGGCATGCGCCCGACTTTATAAATAAAGCTACCAGGCAGAGTAACAACCATCACAACACCACAAGTTCAACAGCCACCCAAGGCCAAATGATAAGCAAAGTATGAGATACAGGGCACGCAGGCCACAACCATGACACGCAGGCCGGACAAGCATAAACTCCGAGAGAAAAGTAAGATCAGCAACCATGCCCGCAGACCACCAAGGGGTTAGACATCAGGCTCCTACCGCGAAAGGGAAGATGTCGAGGCCCGAATCTTAGATAGCAGCAAGTTGAAGCATTCACGGTCTTCAGTCTTATTCAATAATCTCCACTACTGCAAGAACAGACACGCTTTATATAAGCAATCAGCAGGTTTAGCAGGAAAAATGTGTTCAATGGTAAACTTGTTCCTGGTAGTCCACAAGGCCCAACAGACCGCCGCCAGCCCAATCTAGAACCATCGTTTCGTATCACTGACCAAAGGGATGGCGAGGTTCCGGAGCACAGAAAAAGAAGTCGGAGGCCAAGACACTTGCAACCAAGATCGAAAGCAGCACCAGGTCAATTTATCCAAGACACAATTGAAAAAGATATGATTGGTATCCTCCAAAGCATCACACAGGACACAATGGCGTTTCATTTCCGAATCTGACTGGCCGCCGGGAGACGCCCCCTGAAGGCTTGCCACATGAAGATTTTAATCTTAGGAGGAATAAGCGAACGCCAAATCTGACAAAACTTATTCATAGGTGTGCCAGCAATAAGCTTGGAATAAAGGGACTTAACAGAGAAGCGACCCGAAGCAGAGTGGGGCTAGACCACCGGGTCCTCCGCCTCCGAGAGCATGGGAAAAAGGGCAGCAAGACGATGCCATTGAACCAACTCTTCAGGAGACAGCGAGCGTCGGAAGGCCAAGTCCCAATTATCACCCGCAAGCTCCGCAATGGAGATCTCAGGCTTAGGACAAAAGGAAAACAACATGGGGAAAGCCATAGAGAGAGTAGAATCTCCACACCACCAGTCAAGCCAAAAATGGTTCGAGGCGCCATTACCCACCAAACATTTGACATGGTACTTAAAAAGAGGACGGATCTTAACCAAATCCTTCCAGAACTGTGACCCCCCTAGGGGAGGCAAACATCGGATTAGAGGAGGGGAAGTATTTCGCCTTGAGAATAGAGAACCAAAGGGAGTTTCGGCCCGAGGACATGATTTTCCACCACCACATAAGACATTTCTTCATCACCGCGGTATTAATGATGACCAACCCTCCCAGGTTTTTGGGCCTACAAATGATGTCCCATTTGACCAACCGATACTTACGCTTATTATCCGCTGAGTTCCAACAGAAAGCACCTCTATGCTTGTTGAAACCATCATGCGTACTCGCAGAAAGAAGGTAGAAGTCCATAATGAACATGGGCAGGGAGGAGAGACAAGAATTAGTCAAGGCCACTTTCCCAGCATTCGTATTATATCTACCCCTCCACGGCAGCACCCGATTACCAACCTTGGTAACAATAGGCACGAACTCCTTGGCACAAAGCTTATCCGGGGCAATCGGGAGGCCCAAGTATTTAAAATGAAAGGAACCCAGGCTACAATTTAAGAGGTGCGCCACTCGTAAAGCCTCCACATCATCAACACCAGTGACAATGACCTCACACTTTGCAAAGTTAATTTTGAGCCCTGACAAGGCTTCAAAGCATAACAAGATGAACTTAAGATGAGCAAGGCAGGAATCATTGAGCTCCACCATGATAATGGTATTGTCTGCATACTAAAGGTGGGTGACCCCATGGGGGATGAGATGAGATATTACTGGAAAAATGTGGCCAGAAGCAGCAGCCTTAGACAGAATTAAAAAGGATAGGGGAAGCCGGATCCCCTTGCCTCAGGCCCCTGCCATTGGCAATTTTTTTTACTAACTTGACCATTGATCGAAATTGCCGTGTGCCCACCCGAAACCAACTGCATAATCTGATGCACATATGCCCCGTCAAAGCCTTTGGCGAGCAAAACCTGTCTAAGAGAAGGCCAACTGACCGATTCGTAAGCTTTTTCGAAGTCCAACTTTATGATCACCGCTTTCGAATTGCGGGACTTAAGATCATAGACAATCTCGTGAAGGCAAAGAATCCCATCAAGGATAAATCTACCTTTAATGAAGCCAGATTGGAAAGGGCTAAGCATACGATGCACAACAGAAGTCAGACGCGAGGCAAAACCCTTGGTAGGAATTTTTGCCATATTATTGATAAGGGCAATCGGCTTAAATTGGGAGATCAGCTCCGCGCCCTTGACCTTGGGGATGAGGGAGATAATGGCATAGTATAGGCGGGAGGTATCCACCGTCCCAAGACAGAACCCTTGGATGATGTTACAAACGAGGGCCATAAGTTGTGGCGAGAATTTTTTAAAGAAGGGGATGGAAAAAACATCCGGGCCTGACGCAGCATTAGGATTAGCAGACTTAATAACCTCCCAAATGTCCTCACCAGAAAGTGGCAGGATTAAGGCATCATTCTCAGGAGGAAAAATTCTAGAAGGGTGTCTCATAAGGAATGAGAGATAGAAAGACCAGACTCTGGCCTAGCAGCATAGAGGGAAGAGAAGAATTCCACCACATGTTCCAAAATTTGAGCCTGATCAGAGACCTTCACCCCATTAATGAGTAAACTATCCAGAGCACATCTCCTTCTCCTACCATTAGCAATCGCAAAAAAATAAGCCGTGGGGGCGTCACCCTTCAAGGTCCAATTCAAAGTACCCCTTTGGCGCCAATATATCTCTGACTGCCGCTGTAAAAGTATAAGGGCCTCTTCGAGACCGTATCGCGAGCCCCACTCCCCCTCAGGCAGACCCGACGCATTAGCCTGCGAGTCAAGGCCCGCAATCTCGGCCTAGAGCCCTTTTCGCGGCGAGCCTCCGCCACCCTGTTGTACAACAACCACGTAGAAATTTACGAAGAGCGTAGGAGCACTTGTGCCAATCATCCATGGGCCCAAAGGAATGCGGACGGGAGAAAGCATCCCAGAGATTTTAGCAGCTAACAAATCAGGGAAACCCTCTACAAGAAGCCATGAAGCGTCGAATTGAAAGCGCGAAGAAATAACAGGATAATCCAAACCAGCGTCTAGAATAAGAGGCGCATGGTCCAAACCCACGATGGACTTGACTTTCAGGGAAGCGCGGGGAAAAAGAAAATCCCAGTTCGAGGAGATAAAAATGCGATCAAGCACCGACCGGATAGGGTTGGACTGGCGACTCTTCCATGTGATCCAGGCTCCCACCCTAGGAAGTTCTCGAAGAACGCAATCACGGATGAAGGCGTTGAAAGCATCAGCCAGGGGCCAAGAAAAATTGTCAGAGCTCTTATCCCAGGGGAGCAGAGAAGGTTAAAGTCTCCCCAACCAGCAGAGGAAGCACACAGGCATCAATTTTGGACGCGATTTCATCCAGAAACAGGGAAGACAAAGAATGATCTGCAGGCCCGTAAACAACCATGATTTCCCATAATCGATTCAAACTCCGAGGATGCACCACCGTGCTAGCCCAAAAAACGTCATGGTCAAAGGTCACAAAATCAAACATGTTGCATTTGGTGCCTAGAAGAATCCACATCATATGAAGCATCCACATTCAGTTTGATATATCCTGAAGGTGGTCTGGACCATGGATATATTCCCTTTTACTTTAGCCGAACTAGCTGCAGGCGTGCAGCAGCAGTAAATTTTTCAGCTGGATCCAGAATTGATAAGACGATTTGTGCCGGCTGCCCAGGTAAACCACGGTGCGATGAATTTTTTTTTCCGTTGTGACATGACCATCGCTAGCTTGTGTGTAGCTAGCGAGCCCGGACAAATGCTTAGGCTCCGCCACTGATCTACCTTTTGTTCTTCTCGAATGGCAATACTGATCGTCTACATACACACACTTTCCTTTGTACGATCGGACTTTTTTTTTCTGACGAGCCATAATAACAAGTGGTGACACACGGTCAGTAGTACAAACTGGGCCCCTAAAAAAAAGTAGTACAAACTGTTAACGCGACAGCACAAATGCTCGGTGATTCCTCCCCTACTTCTCTGAAACCAACACAAGATCCTTCTTCTCCTAATACTACAACTGTCAAGCATCAGATCTGGGGCGCCAACACAACTGTCAGGGCGATCATACAAACGCAATGAGCAATGGCGCCTGTGATATGACCACATCGCCAGCTCCCAGGTAAAAACCGATTCCGCGGCGCCCATGTCGTGGAAATCATCATGTACAACTCGTGAAAATATTTGAAACAGCCCTCTCCACCTTCACACACAGCGTTTGATTAGATTAGATTAAGCTGTTGATTTGCCGGAGGGAAGCAGTTGCAGGCGCGCCATAAACTAGGGTTAAACAAAAGGCTGGCGTCCTTCGTCTAATCTAATTTCCAACACGTAAAAGAACCGTTCCCATGGGATCATCACTAACCCATTGCCATCACTTATTAAATGATGAGGGGGGAGGTCATGCTTCCGTCGCGTGCCCCTCCACCATCTGGACATGTTGTTGCCGTGCCCCTCTCTCTCTCACCGGAGCGCCCCGGCCCCTATATGTACACCGGTGCCACCCTGCAGTGCAGTGTGATCTCGTCGGGGGGCACCGGAGGTTGGTGCAAGGCAGGTTCTCGAGCTATATATCTATCATCGTTTGGCTGCTTGTACTGTAGAAGGGGAGGGGAAGAAGGGTGCCGACCGGGATGGGGCGGCCGCCGTGCTGCGACAAGGCGAACGTGAAGAAGGGGCCGTGGACGGCGGAGGAGGACGCCAAGCTGCTGGCCTACACCTCCAACCATGGCACCGGCAACTGGACCTCTGTTCCCCAGAGGGCAGGTCGGAACCCTCCTACTGGCCTGCCGGATCGACGCCTCTCATCGAAATGGTGTTGGTTTTGCATGGTTTCTGGCTGATGTGTGTTGCATCATGGATGGGTGCGTGCTGCAGGGCTGAAGCGGTGCGGGAAGAGCTGCAGGCTGAGGTACACCAACTACCTAAGGCCCAACCTCAAGCACGAGAACTTCACGCAGGAGGAGGAGGAGCTCATCGTCACCCTCCATGCCATGCTGGGAAGCAGGTGCCTCTCTCTTGTCTACTCTGTCTCTACTTGCATGCCATCCATCGGTTTCTTTCTTGATTTTGTCATCAAGTTTTCGGTGAATGACAAACTTTGCTGTGGACAGACTACTATTTCTGTCATCATTCCTGCTATAAACTTTGCAGCCATATACTCCAGCGTTCAGATCTTATAGATTTATGGATGCCCTAACTTGGTTTATCAAATAATTGTTCATATACAGGAAATCACGTACTACTTTCTATTCAAGAATTTACTTGAGCCGTTCGTTCAAAAAATAGAAACAAATGTAGTTTAGTCCAGCAACCAGCCTCGTGTCTACGGTTCTTCTGAGTATATATATTTTCTTTCCTGCCAGAATGTAGTGAAAAACTGACAATTGGATGAAGAACATATCTGAATAGCCGTCTTAAATTAATAGGGTTTGTCACAAAATGCTCTATATACATGCATTGAGCGTAACATGAAAGTACGTGTACGTGTTGGGTGCATGCAGGTGGTCTTTGATCGCGAACCAGCTGCCGGGGCGGACGGACAACGACGTCAAGAACTACTGGAACACCAAGCTGAGCAAGAAGCTGCGGCAGCGGGGCATCGATCCCATCACCCACCGCCCCATCGCCGACCTCATGCAGAGCATCGGCACCCTCGCCATCCGCCCGCCGCCCAGCGCCGCGGGTGCCTCCTCCTCCTACCTCCCCGTGAACCCAGCGGCGGCGCCGGGGCTCCATCTGCTGCACGACGACGTCCCCTACCACGCAGCCCTGAACAACCACCAGCAGCAGCAGGTCATCACGCTCCTCGACGCCGACGCGCCAGGGGCGGCGGTGTCCCCGGACCACCAGCTCAAGTGGAGCGACTTCCTCGCCGACGACGCCGCTGCCCTCGAGGCGGCGCCGCAGGTTGTCCTTGGTCAGTACCAGGAGGCCGCGGTCGCTGGCGGCGGAGCACACGCGTACGGCGACACTGACAGTACTGCAGCCGATGGTGTCAGCGTGGGCGGAGAGGATAGCGCAGCGTCAGCGTTCATCGACGCGATGCTGGACAGCGACAAGAAGATGGGCGTGGACCAGCTCATCGCTGACCTGCTCGCCGACCCGGCATACTACTACGGCGGAGGCTCTTCCTCTTCCACGTCGGAGCTGGGGTGGGGTTGTTGATCATTTTAACTAGAGGCTACATATATATCTTACATTGGGACGGTATTTAAGCATATTTAGGGCATCACATTTTCGTTTGAACTTGTTATTGGTACCCCCGAACCCCGATTGATGATGAGCTGATTAAACGTGCGTTTTTGTATTTTTAAGAAAATGATTAAGCATGAGCTGATTTAATGTCTTTGTGGCAAACGAACAGGTGGATCGCAAGTTTATATCTCTGTACATCATTAGCATTATTGATATATTCATAAAAAACACTAATAACAATGCAATCATTTTTTGACGCCGCGTACACGTGCTATGCGGGTATGTCCCGCGGCCGACATATTAGAAAAGTAAGAGAGGCACACCTTTCGTTCGGTTCCACGCACTAGTAGAAAACAGGGCTTTGAAACGGGTCAGAATATTAGATTAGTCCCGGTCGTGTTACAAACCGGGACTAACAGGTGCATCAGTCCCGGTTCACGAGGGCAGGGCGCCGGCCGGGCCTCGGCAGGAACCAGTCCCGGTTCGTCTGACCCCTTTAGTCCCGGTTCCAGACACGAACGAGGACTAAAGGGGCTCACTCCTAGCCCAATCTCTTTAGTCCCGGTTGGTGGCTGGAACCGGGACTAAAGAGGCACCTTTAGTCCCGGTGCTAGCCACCGACCGGAACTTATACAACGCCTATATATATGCTCGCCCCTGCCCGTTCACTCCTCTGTTTTTTGGCCGGCTGGTGTTTGGGAGGTGTGTTGCTCTCTGTTCTCACCTCCTATGCACATGAGGTGTTCGATGAAATGTCATAGCCACACTTAAGCTTTCTCCTCTACAAGCTCGATTTTCAAACAACATTTTCTCCAAGATTTGTTTATGTTTGGCGGTGCACCAACTACACAAGTGTTCTAAAAGGTTAATGACTCATCGTTTATCTCTCACTGCTAGTTTAGCTCATTTCAAATGCTCTAGAAGTAGAGTGTGATTTGTGGGTTTTAGTCGAGGAGTGTATGTGGGAGTTCTTTTGATTTAGACGCACAATTAGAGCTGAAATTAACTTCTTAGAGTCTGCACATGTGTAGGTGCCGTCCCCGTCCTCACCGCCGTCGATCGTCCGCGCCGATCTCGTCGTCGGCACCACCGTGGCGAGCCTCTTGTTTTTATCTTCTTTTTAAAAGAAAAAAATTCTTACTTGTATGATTTAGATAGATACTTGTATAATTTTCTTACTTGTATGTTGTTCTATGAGAACTATGTATGAACTTTATGTATTTATTTTTCCAGTAATAACATTTGATCACTACTGTACTTTGGTTTTAATGTGATGATCAGCTTGTATTAATTTGATCACTTCTCTATGCATGATGTTCTGTAATGGCTTTTGATACATTTAATTATATAATGCATGCAGATGAACCGACAATGGATGTAAGGGACAACATAAATTTCTCGAAGTGAGTGAGACAAACAAGCAGAATGGTTTAATATGTATTGTCCATGTACTGTCTGTGAGAATACGAAGGATTACTCCAACCCTATAACCCTTCACTTCCACCAGCTTGAGAAGGATTTCATGCCACACTATAATGTTTGTACCAAGCACGGAGAAAGAGGATTATGATGGAAAACAACAAAGAAGAAGAGGATGATGACAACTATCGTCCTACATACCCAGAATACGGTGATACTGCAATGGGGAGGCTGACGATCAAGAAGCAACAGATGTGCCCGATGATGACCTTCGCCGGGTCATTGTTGATGCACAGAGAGAATGCGAAAGTGAAAGGGAGAATTTGAAGTTTGATCGCATGTTAGAGGATCACAAAAAAGGGTTGTATTCAAAGTGCGAAGATGGCAACACAAAGCTCGGTACCACAATGGAATTGCTGCAATGGAAGGCAGAGAATGGTTTATCTAACAAGGGATTTGAAAACTTACTAAAACTAATGAAGAATAAGCTTCCAAAGGATAACGAATTGCCTGACACTACGTACGGAGCAAAGAAGGTTCTTTGCACTCTAGGATTAGAGGTGCATAAGATACATGCATGCCCTAATGTCTGTGTCCTCTACCGTCGTGAGTACGAGGAATTGAATGCATGCCTGGTATGCAGTGCATTGCGGTATAAGATCAGACGAGATGACCTTAGTGATGTTGTGGCCGAGCACCCTAGGAAGAGGCTTCCTGCCAAGGTGATGTGGTATGCTCCTATAATACCATAGTTAAACATATTTTCAGAAACAAAGAGCATGCCAAGTTGTTGCAATGGCACAAAAAAGATCGTAAGAAAGACGAGAAGTTGAGAGCACCCGCTGACGGGTCGTAGTGGACAAAAATAGAGAGAAAGTGGGAGGACTTTGCAGGTGACGCAAGGAACGTATGATTTGGTTTAAGTGCAGATGACATTAATCCTTTTGGGGAGCAGAGAAGCAATCATAGCACCTGGCCTGTGAATCTATGTATATATAACCTTCCTCCTTGGTTGTGCATGAAGCGGAAGTTCATTATGATGCTAGTGCTTATCCAAGGCCCTAAGCAACCTGGCAACGACATTGATGTGTACCTAAGGCCATTAGTTGAAGAAATTTTACAACTATGGAATGGAAAAGGTGTACGTGTGTGGGATGAGCATGAACAAGAGGAATTTGACCTACGAGCGTTGGTGTTTGTAACCATCAATGATTGGCCTGCTCTTAGTAATCTTTCACGACAGTCAAACAAGGGATGCAAGGCATGCACACACTGTTTAGATGATACCCAAAGTATATATTTGACAAATGTAAGGAGAATGTGTACCTGGGACATCATCGATTTCTTCCGACCAAGCATGCCTTAAGAAAGAAAGGCAAGCATTTCAAAGGTGAGGCAGATCACCAGAAGAATCCCGTCCTCCGTACTGGTGATGACATACTTTATATGGTCAAGGATTTAAAAGTAATCTTTGGAAAGGGTCCTAGCGGACAATCTGTTCCGACTGACGCTGAGGGACGCACACCCATGTGGAAGAAGAAATCTATATTTTGGGACCTATGCAATTGGAAATACCTAGAGGTGCGTTGTGCAATTAACGTTATGCACGTGATGAAGAATCTTTGCGTGAACCTGCTAGGATTCTTGGGCATGTATGGGAAGATAAAAGATACACCGGAGGCACGAGAGGACCAGTAACGTGTGCACGAAAACGATAGCATGCATCCAAAGCTATATCAAGGTCCTGTCAGCTACGCTCTTACCAAAGAAGAGAAGCAAATCTTCTTTGAATGCCTGCTTAGTATGAAGGTCCCGTCTTGCTTCTCGCGGAATATCCCTGTTCAAGAATTCGTCCGATTAACCAGTTAACTTGCCGATTAATCCCTACTCGTGGGGTCATCGAGTAGCCGATAAACTGATAAATCGTCCGATGAATTGATTAATTCGCCGATTAACTTGCCGGTTAGCCGATTAATCCCCTACTCGCTAGCCAACCGAGCAGCTACCAGTTAACGATTTCCTCAACAATGTCGAATATAAAGGGAATAATACACATATCAGAGAAAAAAAATCCAGAACCTAAAGTCTCATGACTGCCACGTGATTATGACGCAACTGCTTCCGGTTGCATTGATGGGGCTTCTATCGAAGAACGTTCGATTAGCCATTGTGAAGCTATGTGCATTCCTCAATGCAATCTCTCAGAAGGTAATCGATCCAGAAATCCTACCAATGTTACGAAATGATTTGGTGCAATGTCTTGTCAGCTTCGAGTTGGTGTTCCCATCATCCTTCTTCAATATCATGACTCATGTCCTAGTTCATCTAGTCGAGGAGATTGCCATTCTCGGTCCTGTATTTCTACACCATATGTTCCCCTTTGAGAGGTTCATGGGAGTCTCAAAGAAATATGTTCGTAATTTTTCTAGGCCAGAAGGAAGCATCTCCACGAGCCATCAAACAGAGGAGATTATTGGGTTTTGTGTTGACTTTTTTCCTGACCTTCAGCCTAAATCGCGGTATGAGGGGAGACCGAGTGGAAAAGACATGCTAGGAGCGAAATCAATAATATGTAGGGACGGTCATTCTTGGGTTTAAGCACACTACACAGTTCTACAGAATTCTACCTTGGTGGCCCTGTATATGAATGAACATAAGAATATTCTACGCTGGACACACCCGGAGTAGTCTAACGACTGGATTACAAGTGAACACATCGAGACTTTTGGTGGTTTGTTGCAAATGCATCTCATGCATAACAACACTGTTGCAGATGACATGTACTTGTTGGCCAAGACACCATCTTCGACTGTATTGACTTATCAAGGGTACGAGATAAATAGTAATACATTTTATATGATCGCCCAAGAAAAAGAGAGCACCAACCAGAACAGTGGTGTCCGCTTTGATGCAAATATCACTAATAGGGCAAAGGACACATATTATGGTTACATAATGGAGATATGGGAACTTGACTATAGACATGAATTTAAGGTCCCTTTGTTTCGGTGCAAATGGGTCAATATTTCAGGAGGCGACATACAGTTAGACCCGCAGTACAGAATGACAACAGTGGATCTCAGCAATTTTGGGTACACAGACGAGCCATTCGTCCTAGCCAATGATGCGGCGTAGGTTTTCTATGTGAAGGACATGTCTGCCAAACCGAGAAAAAAAGATAAGGAAGCGGATACATCAAACGATGAGCCAAAGTGAAACATAGTTCTTTCAGGGAAAAGAATCATCCTGGGAGTGGAGGGCAAGACACACATGTTTGAAGATTATGAAAAGTTTCATGAAATTACTCCCTTTAAAGTTAAGGCTGACCCAAGCATCTTGTTAAACGATGAAGATTATCCATTGTTACGGTGCAATAAGCAAGGGACACACACGAAGAAAAAGTGAAGACTTTCTGTCCACAACTATTATGATGATGGCTTTCATCTAGAATATCACTGCAGTTACATGTGAAGAATTGAAATCCCTTTGTAATAGACGTGTTTTCGTCCGAAACCCTGATACTTCGAAAGAGATTGTCCAGTTTGTACACGAAGTGCACCCAGTTATTCCTGTAACCCTCTCAACTTTTTAGCACATGCTATGTGCGTGAAATTATGATACCATACCAAATTTCAATCATTTCAGAGTTCATTTGCAATCTTTTGAAATTCCGGGTCATTTTAGCTCAAAATAAATCATGAAATGCATGGAAAATAGCAAATGAAGTCATAAAAGGGTTGAAAAGTGATGATTAGGCTTTGAATGGTGCATATTGAATGCAGAAAAAGTCTTGGGTTAAAATATGTTTAAAAAATTGAAATCCCTTCGTAATAGATGTGTTTTCGTCCGAAACCCTCATACTTCGAAAGAGATTGTCCAGTTTGTACACGAAGTGCATCCAGTTTTTCCTGTAACCCACTCAACTTTTTAGCACATGCTATGTGGGTGAAATTATGATACCATACCAACTTTCAACCTTTTCAGAGTTCATTTGCACCACTTTTCAAATTCAGGGTCATTTTAGCTCAACATAAATCATGAAATGCATGAAAAATAGCAAATGAAGTCAGAAACGGGTTGAAAATTGATGATGTGGCTTTCAATGGTGCATATCGAATGCAGAAAAAGTCTTAAGTTAAAATATGTTAAAAAAATGAAATCCCTTTGTAATAGATGAGTTTTCGTCTCATCAAAGTCATTTAAATTAATATTATATAAAATTTATGCAACTAAAATTATCAAATTTAATAGAAAAAAGAATATTAAATATTTTTTGTTTAAAAACTTAATAGCAAAAAAATTCATAAAAATATTTTTTGTTGAGAACTTTTAATATGCAAAAAATAACGTAAAAATTCCCACCTACTAGGCCACCATGGCCTACATACAGCTAGTAACCCAATATACATGGGCTAGGACGCAGGCTCACGTGACAAGTAGGCCCAACAGGGCAAAGACAGTTAGGCATGCGATGCGTGCGATAGAGAGGAGCTCGAGACGGTAGTTGCAGCCGCGCTTATAAACGAGTACGAGCATATTTGACGAAGTTGGAGCATGATTTATTTATTGATTTTCATCCTTTGTGTGGAGGTCGGGATCGCGCGATGGTTAACTCCTACCAACCCTTCCCCTGGGAGCATGCGTGTAGTACCTTGTTTCGATGACTAATAGACTTTTGCAATAAGTATGTGAGTTCTTTATGACTAATGTTGAGTCCATGGATTATATGCACTCTCACCCTTCCACCATTGCTAGCCTCTCTAGTACCGTGCAAATTTCGCCGGTGCATTACACCCACCATATACCCTTCCTCAAAACAGCCACCATACCTACCTATTATGGCATTTCCATAGCCATTCCGAGATATATTGCCATGCAATTTCCATCATTCCGTTTATTATGACACGCACCATCATTGTCATATTGCTTTGCATGATCGTAAGATAGCTAGCATGATGTTTTCATGGCTTGTCCGTTTTTTGATGTCATTGCTACGCTAGATCATTGCACATCCCGGTACACCGCCGGAGGCATTCATATAGAGTCATATTTTGTTCTAACTATCAAGTTGTAAGTAAATAAAAGTGTGATGATCATCATTATTAGAGCATTGTCCCATGTGAGGAAGTAATAAAAGAGGCCAATGAAGCCCAAATAAAAAAAGGCCAAAGAAGCCCACCGAAAAAAAGAGAAAAAAAATAAAAAAATGAGAGAAAAGAGAGAATGGACAATGCTAATATCCTTTACCACACTTGTGCTTCAAACTAGCACCATGATCTTCATGATAGAGAGTCTCCTATATTGTCACTTTCATATACTAGTGGGAAATTTTCATTATAGAACTTGGCTTGTATATTCCAATGATGGGCTTCCTCAAATTTCCCTAGGTCTTCCTGAGCAAGCAAGTTGGATGCACACTCACTTAGTTTCTTTTTGATCTTTCATACACTTATAGCTCTAGTGCATCCGTTGCATGGCAATCCCTACTCACTCACATTCATATCTATTGATGCGAATCTCCATAGCCCGTTGATATGCCTACTTGATGTGAGACTATCTCCTCCTTTTTGTCTTCTCCACAACCACCATATTCACTTCCACCTATAGTGCTATGTCCATGGCTCACGCTCATGTATTGCGTGAAAGTTGAAAAAGTTTGAGAATACTAAAGTATGAAACAATTGCTTGGCTAAAACGGGGGTTGTGCATGATTTAATACCTTGTGTGATGAAGATGGAGCATAGCCAGACCATATGATTTTGTAGGGATAACTTTCTTCGGCCATGTTATTTTGAGAAGACATGATTGCTTTATTAGTATGCTTGAAATATTATTGTCTTTATGTCAAAAGATAGACTATTGCTTTGAATCACTCGTGTCTTAATATTCATGCCATGATTAGATTATATGATCAAGATTATGCTAGGTAGCATTCCACATCAAAAATTATCTTTTTTTTATCATTTACCTACTCGAGGACGAGCAGGAATTAAGTTTGGGGATGCTGATACGTCTCTGTCGTATCTATAATTTTTGATTGTTTCATGCCAATATTCTACAACTTTCATATACTTTTGGCAACTTTTTATACTATTTCTGGGACTAACATATTGATCCAGTGCCTAGTGCCAGTTCCTGTTTGTTGCATGTTTTTTGTTTCACAGAATATGCATACCAAACAAAGTCCAAACGCCATAAAAAACCTATGGGGATTTTTTTGGAATATTTATGATTTTTGGGAAGAAGA
The DNA here is from genome assembly GCA_022496015.1 of Hordeum marinum. Lineage (NCBI taxonomy): Eukaryota > Viridiplantae > Streptophyta > Magnoliopsida > Poales > Poaceae > Hordeum > Hordeum marinum. The sequence goes on from CM039673.1 coordinate 109,919,575, forward strand.
ATCAATGCGAAACGATGCCCGAGGGGGTCACGAGCCCAGGAGGCGTGCCCTACCCCCTAGGCGCGCCTAGCAGGCTCATGACCAACCCTTAAGGCGGTTGGGGCCCTTCTTTCGCCGCAAGAAAGCTAATATCAGGATAAAAATCTTGTTAAAAGGACACCTTAATCGGAGTTACGGATCTCCGGGAAGTGAAGAAACGGTGAAAGGCCAGAATCTGGGAGGGTAGAAACAGAAGGACACACAGAGAGAGAGAGAGATCCAATCTCGGAGGGGCTCTCGCCCCTCCATCTCCATGGAGACCATGGACCAGAGGGGAAACCCTTCTCCCATCTAGGGAGGAGGTCAAGGAATAAGAAGAAGAAGAAGGGGGGGCCTCTCTCCCCCTCTCTCCCGGCGGCTCCGAAACGCCGCCCGGGACATCATCGTGTGATGGCGATCTACACCAACACCTCCGTCATCTTCACCAACACCTCCATCACCTTCCCCCATCTATATTCAGCGGTCCACTCTCCCGCAACCCGCTATACCCTATACTTGAACATGGTGCTTTATGCTTCATATTATTATCCAATGATGTGTTGCCATCCTATGATGTGTGAGTAGATTTTCGTTGTCCTATCGGTGATTGATGAATTGCTATGATTGGTTTAAATTTCTTGTGGTTATGTTGTAGTCCTTTGGTGCCCATCATATGAGCGCGCGCATGGATCACACCATAGGGTTAGTTGTATGTTGATAGGACTATGTATTGGAGGGCAAGGGTGATAGAAGCTTCAGCCTAGCATAGAAATTGATGCATACGGGATTGAAGGGGGACCAATATATCTTATTGCTATGGTTGGGTTTTACCTTAATGAACGTTAGTAGTTGCGGATGCTTGCTAATAGTTCCAATCATAAGTGCATAGAATTCCAAGTAAGGGATGACATGCTAGCAGTGGCCTCTCCCACATAAAACTTGCTATCGGTCTAGTAACATAGTCAATTGCTTAGGGACAATTCCGCAACTCCTACAACCACTTTTCCACACTCGTTAAACTAACGTAATTGTTTCTTTATCTAAACAGCACCTAGTTTTTATTTATGTGTTCTTTATTATCTTGCAAACCTATCCTATCACACCTACAAAGTACTTCTAGTTTCATACTTGTTCTAGGTAAAGCGAACGTAAAGTGTGCGTAGAGTTGTATCGGTGGTCGATAGAACTTGAGGGAATATTTGTCCTACCTTTAGCTCCTCGTTGGGTTCGACACTCTTACTTATTGATAAAGGCTACAATTGATGCCCTATACTTGTGGGTTATCATCGACTGGCCGGATGCTTAGGCAATAGCCTCTTTCCGGCATAATATTCGGAATGAATGGCTGGCTCGCCAGCTCGGCCAGGATGAACCTCGAACTATGTCTGCCCTTACTTCCCTCATGAACCGCTTTTGCACGGGAAAAGATAATTGTCTAGCACGACCCAGCCAAAACTCCGAAGACCCCGAAACTTCCGAAGTTCAGGACGACAACAAGAAATCCAAGCGCAACAAGAACAAGCGCCGTCACAACAATTGTGATGCCGATGATACGGCTCTTAATGTCGGCTTTCGCAACTCCCGGCCTGGGCAGCAGAAGAAGCCTCCTAAAGGCAATCGCGATGGACAAACCTCACTGGAGAAGATTATTAAAAGGCCTCGCCAAATCCACGAGACCCAAGAGAAGCGTGCCAACTACACACACCACAACTGTAGGGTGTTTAAATAGGTCGGCAAGATCCCGCCCGAGGATCAAGGCAAGAGCCCTCGTAGCAAGGGCGAGGATGAGCCTCGGGGTCCGATTGGTGGCCGACAAAAGAAATTCCCTCCAGAGGTCAAAACAGTAAACATGATATATGCCACCCATATACCCAAGAAGGAGAGGAAGCACGTCCTTCGTGACGTCTATGCTGTAGATCTTGTAGCTCCAAAGTATAACCCCTAGTCGGCATACCTGATCACCTTCGATCGATGTGATCATCCGACCAGTATCTTTTATGGGGGTTCGGCCGCACTCATCCTAGACCCCATCATAGATGGGTACTTCCTCACAAAAGTCCTAATGGACAGGGGAAGTAGCCTTAACCTGATTTACTCAGACATGACGAAAAAGATGGGCATAGATCCATCAAGGATGAAACCCAGTAACACTAACTTTAAAGGAGTGATTCCAGGTGTCGAGGCCTGATGTACGGTCTTCGTTATCCTGGAAGTTATGTTTGGTTCGCTCGACAACTTTCGCAGCAAAGACTTGATCTTTGATATTGTGACCTTTCGCAGCGGCTATGATGCCCTGCTTGACCGGATAGCGTTCGCTCGCTTCAACGTCGTCCCGCATTATGCATACTTGAAGCTCAAGATGCCCGGACCCAAGGGGTAATTGCTACTTCTCGAGTATGTGTTGGTTTCCGTGAAGAGGAACAGGTGATGCAGCAAAGTAGATAAGTATTTCCCTCATTTTTTGAGAACCAAGGTATCAATCCAGTAGGACATACAAGCAATTCCCAAATAGATGTACCTACACAAAGAATCAAACTCTTGCACCCAACGCATAAAGGGGTTGTCAATCCCTTCACGGTTACTTACAAGGATGAGATTTGATGGAGATAGATTGCTTGAATGGAAAGTAAAACAAAAGGTAAAAATAATGCAGCAAAGTATTTTTGGTATTTTTGGTTTTATATCTTAAAGTATAAGATGGAAAATAGACCCGGGGGCCATATGTTTCACTAGAGGCTTCTCTCATGATGGCAAGTATTACGGTAGGGTGAACAAATTACTGTCGAGCAATTGATAGAAAAGCGAATAATTATGAAGATATCCAAGTCAATGATTATGCATATAGGCATCATGTATGTGTCAAGTAGACCAAAACGATGCTGCATCTACTACTGTTACTCCACACATCGACCGGCTCCTGCCTGCATCTAGAGTATCAAGTTCATTAAGAACAGAGTAACGCATTAGGTAAGATGACATTATGTAGATGGATAAATGCAAGCAATATGGTGAAAACCCCATCTTGTTATCCTTGGTGGCAACAATACAATACGTGCCTTGCTACCCCTACTTTGTCATTGGGTGAGGACATCGCAAGATTGAACCCAAAACTAAGCACTTCTCCCATTGCAATAATTACCAATCTAGTTGGCCAAACCAAACCAATAACTGGAAGAGACTTGCAAAGATATGAAATCATGCATATAAGAATTTGGAAAGACTCAAACAATATTCATGGATAACCTGAACATAAACCCACATTTCATCAGATCTCGACAAACACAACGCAAAAGAGTATTACATCGGATAGATCACCATGAAGATCATGAAGAACATGGTATTGAAGAGAAAAGAGAGAGAAGAAGCCATATAGATACTAGTTATGGACCCGAAGGTCTATGGTGAACTACTCATGCATCGTCGGAGGGGCAATGCAGTTGATGTAGATGCCCTCCGTGATCCAATCCCCCTCTGACAGCTTATCGGAAAAGGCTCCAAGATTGGATCTCTCAGTAAAGGAGGCTTCTGGCCGCGGAAAAGTGTTTTCGTGGCTCGTTCTGACATACATGGAATATTTGGGAATTTATAGGCCGAAGATTAGGGTTAGGAGGGCTGCCGTGGGCCCACAAGCATGCAGGGCGTGTCCTACCCCCTGGGCTCGCCCCTAGGGCTTGTGGCCCCACTATGGTTTCCTTCTAGTCCGGAAAAAAATCGTTTCGAAGGTTTTATTCCGTTTGGACTCCGTTTAATATTCCTTATCTACAATTCCCAAAACAAGGGAAAAAACAAAAACTGACACTAGGCTCTAGATTAATAGGTTAGTCCTAAAAATAATATAAAATAGCATGTTAATGCATATAAAACATCCAAAACAGACAATATATTAGCATGGAACAATCAAAAATTATAGATATGTTGGAGACGTATCAACATCCCCAAGCTCAATTCCTGCTCGTCCTCGAGTAAGTAAATAATAAAAATAGAATTTTTGATGTGGAATGCTACCTAACATATTTATCCATGTAATATTCTTTATTTTGGCATGAATATTCAGATCCGTAAGATTCAAAACAATAGTCTAATATTGACATAAAAGCAGTAATACTTCGAGCACACCAATAAGGCAATCGTGTCCTTTCGAAATAACATGGCCTTAGAAAGTTATCCCCACAAAATCATATGGTCTGGCTATGCTCCATCTTCCTCACACAAAGTATCTAAATCATGCACAACCCCGATGAACAAGTCAAGCAATTGTTTCACACTTTTGTGTTCTCAAACCTTTTCAACTCTCACGCAATACATGAGCGTGAGCCACGGATATATCACTATAGGTGGAATATAATATGGAGGAGGTGCAAGGATAAAAGGAGAAGATAGTCTCACATCAACTAGGCCTATCAACGGGGTATGGAGATGCCCATCAATATATAACAATGTGAGTGAGTAGGTATTGCCATGCAACAAATGCACTTAGAGCTATAAGTTTATGAAGGCTCAAAAAGAAAACTAAGTGGTCATGCAAGATGAATATCCACTAGTTATATAAAAGTGACAAAATAAGAGACTCTCTATCATGAAGATCATGGTGCTACTTTGAAGCACAAGTGTGGAAAAAGATTGTAGCAATTGTCCCTTCTCTATTTCTCTCATTTTTTATTTTGTTCGGAATCTTTCGCCTCTTTTATTATTTTTTTGTTTGGGCTTCGCTGACCTCTTTTATTATTTGTAAAGTCCGGATACTCATCCCAACTTGTGAGGGAGTCATGGCTTCCATCATACTTTTGTCTCATGGGAAAATTCTCTATTAATGAAAAATCATCACACTTTTATTTACTTATAACTCAAAAAGAAAATTACAACTCAATACCTATGACAAAGTATGACTCTATACGCAAGATGAAAGTGATGGTGCATGTCATGAAAATCTACATGGTGGAAGTTGCATGACAATATATCTCAGAATGGCTATGGAAATGCCATAATAGGTAGGTATGGTGGCTGTTTTGTGGAATATTTGGTCGCTGTTTTGAGGAAGGAGGGTTTGATGTACCGGCGAAAGTTGCGCAGTACTAGAGAGGCTAGAAAAGATGGAAGGGTGAGAGTGCATATAATCCATGGACTCAACATTAGTCATAAATAACTCACATACTTATTGCAAAAGTCTATTAGATATCAAACAAAGCATTAGATGCATGCTCCTAGGGGAGAGGTTGGTATGAGTTAACCATCGTGCGCTCCCGACCCTCACACAAAGGTTGACAATCATTAAACAAATCATGCTCCGACTTTGTTACATAACAGTTCACCATACGTGCATGCTATGGGAATCAAAAACTTTAACACAAGTATCTCTTCCAATTCACAACTACTCACTAGCATGACTCTCATATTACCATCTCTTTTATCTCAAAACTATATGCAAGGAATCAAACTTCTCATAGTATTCAATGCACTTAATATGAAAGTTTTTATTGTATCCCTCTTGGATGCCCATTATATTAGGACTAAATTCATAACTTAAAAAAATTACCATTCTGTTTTAAGAAACTCTCAAAATAATATAAGTGAGGAACGAGAGTTCAATAATTTCTATAAAATATAACACCACCGTGCTCTGAAAAGATATAAGTGAAGCACTAGAGCAACATTGGCTAGCTCATAAGATATAAGTGAAGCACATAGAGTATTCTAATAAATTCATGATTAAGCATGTCTCTATCAAAATATGTGTGCAGCAAGGATGATTGTGGCAAACTAAAAATCAAAGACTCATATGATACAAGACGCTCCAAGCAAAACACATATCATGTGGTGAATAAAAATATAGCCTCAAGTAAATTTATCGATGGATTGAAGACGAAAGAGGGGATGCCTTCCGGGGCATGCCCAAGCTTAGGCTTTTTTGTATCCTTGAATATGGCTTGGGGTGCCTTGGCATCCCCAAGCTTAGGCACTTTCCACTCTTTATTCCATAGTCCATCAAATCTTCACCCAAAACTTGAAAACTTCACAACACAAAACTCAACAGACAACTCATGAGATCCGTTAGTATAAGAAAAATAAATCACCACTTTAGGTACGGTTGTGAACTCATTCTTTATTTATATTTGTGTAATGCCTACTGTATTCTAATTTTTCCATGGCTCATACCCGCCGATACGACTCATAGATACATCAAAATAAGCAAACAACACAAAGAAAACAGAATCTGTCAAAACAGAATAGTCTGTAGAAATATGTACATGTCACAACCCTAGCAAGTGTCATAGGCTAGCAACGTGTGTGCATCATCATCATAATCATTGCATCAATATGAAATGGGGAGAAAGAAAAGAAACCCCAAGCATTCATGAATTAAAGAAATTCCAGATAAATGAAATTTCAACAAATCCAAAATGCCCATCAAAAATGTCCCCTATGTCTGATAATTAGGGACATGGATATACTAGGGGCCATTTGAATTAACTGAATATTTAAAATAATTTGAATTAATGGTTTAAGTCCCTGGAAAATGATAAATAAAGCAATTATCATTATCATTGTTTTCAAAATAATCTGAAACTGTTGTTATGAGTTTGGAATATTCAAACTTCAATTTAGAAAATATGTGGGTCATTTTGAAAAGTTATTTGGATCTACAAAGAAATAAAACAAATGTTAGAAAGCAGAAAACAGAATTAAAAAAAGAAGAAGAAAAGAAGAGGCTTACCTGGCCTAGAGAAGGAGGCGGCCCAGCCCACCAGGGCCAAGCGGTCATCTTCCACCTCTGCCAGTAGGCAGAGGCGAAGTGCCGCGCGGCGCCGGCGAGGCCTCCACCTCCTCCCTGCTCGCCTGGCTGCCGTGGCCCCCCCTGAGTGCATCACGAGCCGCCTCGTGCCTTCTCCTCTCCTCCGTCGCCGCTCTCTCGCGCGCGTGTGCATTCTCCCCCTTTGTCTCCGCCATGGCCGAGAGCTTCCCGAACTCGTCGCTGCACTCGCCGTGAGCCCCCGGTTCTTTCCCCCCTTTTCCCCCTTGATTTGAGCCGCATAGCACCAATTTCCCTTGAGCCCGAAAGCTCCCCGCCACCGGTGAGGTCGTGGTTGCCGTCGTGGCGACCCAAGCTAGTTTCTGAGTGCGCCATCGTGCTCAGGAGGCTTCCAGGAAGCCTTTGGAGGTCTCGGATGCCCCGTTCAAGCTCTGGCTCGACGAGCCCGTGCTCGTCCGAGCTCCGGCCGCTGCCAAGCTCATCGCCGGCGCCGATTCCGAACACCTCTGCTCCAGGGAAGGGTCGGAATGCACGCGCGTGTGTGCGTAGATCAGTTTGGTGCCCTCCGCCGTCCATTTGGTCGCCGGAGGAGGAAACCCGAGCCCCACCGCCGCTTCTGGAGTCGCGGGTGGCTCGTCGCCGGTGGCTCTGGTCGTTTTGACCATGGGGGTTGACCCTGACAGGTGGGGCCACCCCCTGGTTAACCCTGGTTAGTTTAAAAAAAATTAATTAAAATAATTAAGCTAGTTAGTCTATGACATGTGGGCCCAGGGTCTGTTAATGTTTAGGATTAGTTTAACTTAGTTAATTAAGCTAATCAGACACTCACATGTGGACCCCACATGTCAGGTTTGACCCTGGCCGGGTCTGATGACCAGCTGACGTCATGATGACATCAGGCTGATGTCATAAGTCAATTTCCTATTTAAACATAATTCCAGAATTTATTTAAAACTTTGAAAAATAATATAAATTAATCTGTAAGTCAGATGAAAATAATTTATATATGAAAATTTATCAGAAAAATCCAATGAATCCAATGGTGCTATCCTCATGCATGATAGAGCAACCTAAATAGATGAACATGGACATTTTTGCATTAGGTCAACATATAGAATTTGAAATGAGAACAACTTTGAACCTATATTCAAATGCATTTAAAATTGACATGATCACTAGTTAAATTAGCTCATCCATGCATACTATCATGCCATGATCATGCGTCATATTGTTGCATCTGCTTGTATTGAATGCTTTCATCTGCGTTGCGGTAGGCCCTAATCCGGAGGATACTACTCCGTACCCTGACGAAGGAGAGAACTCTTCCGCAACCCAGCAAGGCAAGCAACCTCATTGATCATTCCGATAACATCCCACTCTCTCGCTCCTACTCTCATTTATTGCATTAGGACAAACGATCACATGCCAGTTATACACGGCAGATGATCCTATTCTTATGCATGACCTGATCTTGTCATAGTAAATAGCTAAACCTTGCAACCTAGCATACCTGGTAGATGCTTGTGCCATGATGTGCTTAGCTTACTTTGCCTGCTATGCTTGCTATGCTTAGAGTTGTATCAAGTCGGATTCATCTGGGTGATGAACTGAGTGAAACAGTGTTGTCCGATGTGATGAGCTTATAATGAATACGATTTGGTAAAGGTAGCGATGAGAGGCTATGTAGGAGTACATAGTGGGTTGTCTCATTGGGACCGTTCTTATTAACTGGGTTCTGTGTTTGTGATCCATGACTAGATACTACCACACATTGGGATACTTAACTGACTCTCTCGACTCATCAGTCTCTTAGTCTTTGGTCCAGGTATTGCAAGTAGTTTCTGGTGTTTATAGCATGCTGGAGGCCGTGCGTAGCGCTGACCCTCGGGGTGGGTTTCGATGTTGTAGGTAGTGGCACGGTGTACCAAGGGTCACCCGAATGGTGGGCTTGGGAAACCCTGCGCACATCGTTTGGGACCGTAACGGAAACTTCGGCCGGACTTCCGTGCGGGTCAATCTCAAATAGGCGGTAGCTTGGACTAGAGGTCTTATGTGATTGACGGTCGTGGTCGACTCCCTCGCTGGGCATCCGCTTGAAGGCTGCCGAGGTGCATGGTTTTATGAGCACACGGCGATAAGTGGAGAGAGTGTGTGTGAAGAAGTACACCCTTGCAGGGTTTTGAAACTATTCGAATAGACGCGTCCTCGGATATGGACTACTTGGAGAACTTATGCTGTTCATAGATAATCAAATGGAGACTTCTAAAAATTGCAAGACAAGTGTGAGTACCGTGGATGGCACTCTTCCGGAAGGGGAAGGTGAGTCCATGGTGGTGTATTGAGATGGAGTTAGTGGACTCGTGTGCGATCATTGAAATCGTAAGAAAGAATTTAAAACTGAGTAGTGTAGGTTAGCCATGAGTCAAAGCTGGCATTCTGCATAAACTCCACCACCCCCTTTGTTGATACATGAGCATAAATAGACTAGGTCTGTTTTAAAGACTTGCTGAGTACAATTGTACTCATCCTTGCTTAATTAATGTTGCAGAAGAAAACCAGGACCCATCAGGTGGGTTTTATCTAGACGTTGACTATGCCGAATAGCTGGTGTCCCAGCTACAATCTTGCCCGTGTGGTGGGCTGTAGATAGTCAGGCCTTGTGCCTCTTTTATATTTTGCCGTCTGTACTCAGACAGCTTAAGTTTCCGCTGGCTTGTATGACTATGTTTGTATGACTTGAGTGCCGGGTCATGTGACCCCTGTCTGTATGAACATATTATGCAAGGCTCGTCTGAGCCTCTTAAATAAAAGTCATGTTATTGTATGGTTATGTTGTGATGCCATGGTTGTATCTATGCATATCGGGCATGTCATGTGTACGTGTGACGTGCAACGGTATGTATGGGATCCGACACCTAGTCGTGTGCCTTTAGTAGTACTCTTTACGGGAAACTGCCTCTTTGTGCTTCCACCGAGCCATGGTAGCTTGCTACTGCTCCGGACACATTGATTGACCGGCATGTATCCTTCTTTGCTGCTGTGTCTGTCCCTTCGGGGAAATGTCTCGCAGTGTAATGGAGTCCTTGTAACTTGTTACGACTCGTCTACACACGCTTGAGCCCGACACCTGCATTGCTAGGTTATGTATGCCTGTTTCCGTACGGATGTGCTACTTGGGTTCTATGACTAGTCATGTCGGCCCGGGTTCTTTGTTGTGTGATTGCCAGCGACATGTTCACATACGTGAGCCAAAAGACGCAAACGGTCCCGGCCAAGGTAAGGTGGCAGCCGTGGAGTACCGTGCGTGAGGCCGCAAAATGATGTGGCTTGTTACAGTATGGAATCATATAACCTAGGATCGGGGTCCCGACAGCGTTGGTATCAGAGCCTGACTGACTGTAGGACTACCAAGCCAAACCGGCCGAAGTTGAGTCTAGAAACACTATAGAGTAGTAGGGGAATTGATTGTGGAAGGGAACGTAAGGCTCTTTTTACTCCTCTTCCCAAGTTATTCTATGCTGGGTCATTCTCATCTTTTCTACGGCGATAGGAACGAGGATCCTCATCTATTGCTTAGGATGACGAGTTACTAGCCATGGACCAATAGCTAGCCTGTTTGTGAGTAAGTGCAGTTACTCTAGTGTTGTTGATGTGACAAACAGTTGGAGAAGAGATTTGAGTCTAGATAGTCGAGTGGTTATGCCTTTCCAATCTCTTTTCAATTGTCTCAAAAAATTTCTTGAGCAATTACAGCCGTTATGCTGTCCGATTTCTGCTAGAGTCTCTAATGTCTTTGCATCATTCTCTGTTTCAGATGCCATCCCGCCCTTTCCGTCAGGTGGTCCGTCCGACCAGGTGCATCGATGTGCCGGGTCACACGGCCATGTTGGTTAGAGTGATGATAGAGGCTGGATATCGTTGGTACCCAGAGTACACAGTGGAGGAGCAGTATCGAGATTTCAACCAGAGTCAGTATCTGTGTACCGTTAGGATATATCCTTCCTATCCTAGAGCTGCAGAGCCGCTTCACTGGACTCATGGATTGGGAGTTACCATAGATATGGCGGTTCAGGAAGCCGCTTACACCATGCTGACTGTTATAAGGTTTCACCATGGTCTGCTTTAGAACACGGAGTTCTGCTATGTTCCTGCTTCCATGGGAGGAGAGGATGGATATCTCAGTGCAGCCTATTCTGATCATTCTCATGAAGACCCTAGACTGCAGGTGACTGCTCATATGTTGGAGAATAGGGATTGTGATGCACGTGCCCTACACATGGAGCTCTATGCTACCCGTGCCCGTCTTTGGACAGCCTTGACGCAGTTGGCACCTATCGTGCAGATAGGTTATGGAGATTTGGAGATGCTGACTCCCTCGCGGACTCATTTGCCAACACACGTAGACTAGCCTGATGTTGGAGGCATCACCCCTCTTCGAGGACCGCTGTTGCCGCCGACAAGGGGACCAAGGCCACACCCGTGTCCTTATGGTTTCCAAGGATCCCAGGCTAGAGTGTTTCCAGATCCTCAGGTTCAGCTCCCAGGTCACGGGGGTAACCTGTACGAGGCATTCTATGGTGATGTTTGAGTGCGTGGATGTTAGACCTAGTATGGTAGTAGTTGTATCGCCACAGTCCTGCGTGTCTTGTGGGATATGATTAAGGTTGAGATTTGAGTTCCAGAGGTGTAGATAGATAATGTATAGGATGCTTGTAATGCCTCCGATGAGTGGTGTCATCTCTCTGTAGTTGTTTTCAGCTTGGGTTTGTACTGAACTAAGCCATGGTGTGTATGAAACCTAATGTTCATATGGTAGTTGCTTTACCATGTTGATTGGTGTTTATCTTACATGCCATGTTGATTAGTGCATTCCTTAATTCATGCCCTAGAGTTGTTGTTCCCCATGTCTAAGCTATGGATTGTTTTCCTCAGGATGGTGTCAACCAGGAACAACCCCGTGCATGCTCATGAGCAAGGCGAGAGTAGCCAGCCAAGGCAAGAAGAGCTGCCACGAGCACCATCTCTAGCGGAGGTGATTCTAGAAGCTGAACGGAATAAGAGGGTTTTTAGAGTAACTCCTACCTTAGATCCATATTGAGTGATAGCATTATAGGAATCAAAGGTATTTCTTCCCCAGAAATTCCCTCCCACAATGGTATCCAAAACATATCTATTCCAATGAGAAACACCCACATAAAATTGCGAAGGAGAACATTACTAGTTGCTTACGAATAGATCTATTTTGAGCATTGCATATTCTATACCAAGCATCCTTTAGGTTTTCTCCCTCCCTTTTCTTGAAATTAAGAACTTCGTTCTCAGGAGTAATAGCGATAGTAGCAAGGCTAGCCATGAGTTTGAGCGGTCTAACACACAAGCAAGAAAAAAGCAAAGGAAAAGACGAACAAAAAAGGGCAAATAAAAAGGCAAATCTTTTTGGTATTTTCTAAAAATCATTTTAGAAGTGGGGGAGAGGAAAACGAGAGGCAAATGGCAAATAATGTAAATGCAAGAGATGAGTTTGTGACAGGTACTTGGCAGGCTTGATGTAGATCTCCCCGGCAACGGCGCCAGAAATCCTTCTTGCTACTTCTCGAGCATGCATTGGTTTCCTTGAAAATGAACGGGTGATGCAGCAAAGTACATATGTATTTCCCTCAGTTGTTGAGAACCAAGGTATCAATCTAGTAGGATATACAAGCAAGTCCCCAATAGGTGTACGTACACAAAGAATCAAACTCTTCCAGCCAACGCTATAAAGGGGTTGTCAATACCTTCACGGTTACTTGCAAGGATGAGATCTAATAGAGATAGATTGCTTGAACGGAAAGTAAAACAGAAGGTAAAATTAATGCAGCAAAATATTTTTGGTATTTTTGGTTTTAGATCTGAAAGTATAATATGGAAAATAGACCCGGGGGCCATAGGTTTCACTAGAGGCTTCTCTTATGATGGCAAGTATTACGGTGTGTGAACAAATTACTGTCGAGCAATTGATAGAAAAGCGAATAATTATGAAGATATACATGGCAATGAATATGCATATAGGCATCATGTCCGTGTCAAGTAGACCAAAACGATTCTGCATCTACTACTATTACTCCACACATCGATCGACTCCTGTCTCCATCTGGAGTATTAAGTTCACGAAAAATAGAGTAATGCGTTAGGTAAGATGACATGATTTACACGGATAAACTCAAGAAATATGATGAAAACCCCATCTTGTTACCCTTGATGGCAACAATACAATACGTACCTCTCTACCCCTACTTTGTCATTGGGTGAGGACACCGCAAGATTGAACCCAAAACTAAGCACTTCTCCCATTGCAAGAATTACCAATCTAGTTGGCCAAACCAAACCAATAACTAGAAGAGACTTGCAAAGATATGAAATCATGCATATAAGAATTCAGAAAAGACTCAAATAATATTCATGGATAATCTGAACATAAACCCACAATTCATCGGATCTCGACAAACACACCGCAGAAGAGTATTACATCGGATAGATCTCCATGAAGATCATGAAGAACATGGTATTGAAGAGCAAAGAGAGAGAAGAAGCCATCTAGATAATTGCTATGGACCCGAAGTTCTGTGGTGAATTACTCTCGCATCATCGGAGGGGCATTGGAGTTGATGTGGATGCCCTCCGTGATAGAATCCCCCTCCGGCAGATTACCAGAAAAGGCTCCAAGATTGGATCTCTTAGGAACGAAGGCTTCTAGCTGCGGAAAAGTGTTTTCATGACTCGTTCTGATAGAGGAATATTTGGGAATTTATAGGCCGAAGATTAGGGTTAGGAGGGATGCCGTGGGCCCACAAGCCTGTAGGGCGCGCCCTACCCCCCCTGGACGCACCCCTAGGGCTTGTGTCCCCATGGAGGCTCTCCTGCCTTGGTCTCCAAGCTTGGTGGTTTCCTTCCGGTCAAAAATAATAGGTTAGTCCCAAAAATAATATAAAATAGCATATATATTAATGCATATAAAACATCAAAAACAGATAGTATAATAGCATGGAACAATACAAAATTATAGATACGTTGGAGACGTATTAGTCATCACTGTTAACGGCATCACGGAGCGTTCTGTACGAACAGAGGAACATGCACTGGCCCTGGCAGCTGAATTTAACTATAAAGATGATCGGCAAGCTCCGACATCTGCCATAAAGGCGCACAAGATTGGGAAGCGAGCTTGGCTTCAATCCAAACTCTCAGAGCCTTCCTCTCCCCTTAAATAGGGACTCGACCCCCACCGCACAACCCTAGGACCTGCAAAGTACGTGCCAAGGAGGCACAACTTTGCACTTAAAATTCCATGGGTAGCGGTGGGGTAACAAAGGTGGGTGTCCGGATGGACCGAACCAATACCATTAACATGTCTTCAGACACAACGCAGGTACAATTGAAAGGCCTGCCAATGGCGTAAAGCTCATCAATACTTCAATGACTTCTCAAGACCTTGTTTGCAATATACGATCGCCAAACAATATCACCCATTAAGGTGCACCAAGACATAGGAGTATATAAGAGGCGGGGCACACCGAAGACTTTAGGTAAAAAATTGAAGACCCCTGGTACAACCACTCCTGTAAACCTTTTTTTTCCACATACTTGTAAGCAGTTGCTTAGGCAATCCGAGTAAAAAGAGTTATTAAGAAAAATATAGCATCATTATACATGTTTGTCTTGTTGTCCTTTCGGGCACATATTTTGCTTTTCTCCCTCTTCTCGTGAAACAGTTCGGTATGTTACGACGCAACCGGGTAATAGACCAGGGGTTGAGTTTAAAAACAAATTGCCTCACGTACAACTTATTATGTGCTCGGCGTCTTGGAATTCACTTTATATGCATTGGTTCCGAACTATGTCTTGGGTCAATAGTTGGGTTGCCCGGCTCCTGTGCTTGCCCCTTTACGTTCCGCTTGTTCGGCTAAAAGGGCGAAGGGAGAACCCCTGCGATTGTGTTTCCGGATAGTCTAGTTAAGCACCTCAGGGGAGAAAGCCGAAAACTGATTGTCATAGTATGCGAGAACCGGTCTGTGAATCCAAGCTTCAAGTGTTACACTTACATCCTCATCAGAGGATATTCCATGTTATATGAGGGGTTTGTTCTTTATGCAAACCATGTGATGATGGCCTTAGCCGCAGTTCATCCGAACATCACAAACATTCCGGGGGCTACTCATTAGCCCCCCATAGTCCTTTTCGCACCCCTACGGATAAGTGAAAGAAATAAAGCACTACAGTCTGATTGCCTAGTCTGCCACACTCTACTGTCTCCGGGTTCCGATCACTTGGCTAAGGGACATAGTGCATTGGCAAAGACACCCCATGTAGTATCTACATGGGGGATGAAGCCGAAGACTCGCATATTTCAGTTTCAAACGGCCACACATGAGTTATAAAGGAATGCAAAACATTGGAAGCATGATAAATTATAACATTAAAGCTTTAAAAATGTCTTCAGACACATTACAACTTATTCATGCATGTTATCATTCCAACATTGTGACTCTATCGCTTGAGCACCTTCCATCACTCTGGCGAAGTACAGCTCGAGGCCCCTATGTTCCTTCCCAACACGTGGCGGGGAAGTAGCTATCTTCATTGGATCCAGCCCCGACCAATGCACCTTGGCCTTTACAAGGGCCATCCGAATTCCCTCGATGCAGGAGGAGCACTTTATAGCGTCGAGGCGGGGCACAACGTCGACCAGCCTCTGCACCAGGACGAAGTAGCTGCCACGCAATGGCTTCTTGGGCCATAACCGGATGAAGAGGTCCTTCATGCCCGGCTCCGCCATCCGGTACAGCTCCATCAGCTGCTTCAGCTGCTCAACGAGAAGAGGAGAGTGCTCGGGGGCTTCAAACTGTGCCCAGAATAGGCGCACTTCATCTCCTTCTTCCCGTGAAGCATAGAGCTGCTTCACGTCCGCCACACTCTTTTGAAGGTCAGAGCAGGCACTTGAGGAATGCCACACCCGGGTAAGCATCTTGAACTTGCTATCCCCGAAGACACACTACAATACGTACGACTTACCATCTGTTATGTCCTTCGCTTGGCGGACCTGCACCTCAAAGAACCACCTATCCACTCACTTCTTTCGGAGATCGGCTTTTAGGGTGGATCGTTCGGCCGCGCGCTCCTTGTCTTTTTGCTCAAGGACCTCTCACTTGTGGCTGGCGTCCTTAAGCTCCTACTAGATCTCCTGCACCCGCGTCTCGTGTTTGTCGTTGGTGGCTCTCAAAGCCAGAAGCGCGGTGTCCGCTCGTCCGGCCACCAGCCTCTCAACTGCCGCCTCATCCTTGGCTTACCGCAGCTCGGCCTTGAGATTTTCCACCTCTTTCGCCGAGGCTGTTTGACCATTAAGACTATGAAAAACTGCATTGAAAGTATTCATACAAAGGTGTCCGGATGTTGATTCAGATTTACCTTGCGCCTCGTCAAATATTTTGTTGAAGGCATCAAGCTCATCTTCAGAGCTTTTAAGACTCCAATTCAGCTTGTCCAGCTCGGCGCCATTCACAGCCGCCGCCGATGACGAAGCCTGTAATACTCAAATCCTTGTCAGGTTACATGGGTACCATACTTCCGAACTGTCGTCAATCCGATCACATTTCCAGTCCTCTTAGGGGTTATTCGAACGTTCCGAACACACATTTTTGTATGTAGTTCGAAAACGAATCCATGATTGACCCCTAGGTAAAACATTCCAAACTCACCTAGGGCTCGGGGGCTGCCATGTATATAATCATAAATAAACATTTTTGCAGATAAGAGTGTCGCGTGACTTACTTGAAAGCCCGCCAGGAGACCCTTGACGGCCTCCTTCAGTCCGTTGTCGACGGACTGAATGCTCTGCAATACCACACCCATATGGGTGCGGTGCTCCTCGGCGATGGAGGCGCTCGATAAAGCCTCCTCCATGACCGTCCACCCATTGGTCGGTGGTGTTGGGGAACGTCGCATGGGAAACAAAAATTTTCCTACGCACACGCAAACCTATCCATGGTGATGAGCATCTACGAGAGGGAGAGTGGATCTACGTACCCTTGTAGATCGCTAAGCGGGAAGCGTTAAGAAACGCGGTTGGTGTAGTCGAACATCTTCGCGATCCAAATCGCCGAGCGTCCCGCGATCTCATCACGATCCGTCCCGCGATCCAATCATGATCCGTCCCGTGAACTCATCACGATCCGTCCTGCGATCTCATCACGATCCATCTCACGATCTTGATCACGATCTATCCCGCGAACTCATCACGATCCGTTCCGTGATCACATCACGAACCGTCTCGCGATCTCGATCACGGTCCTTCCGATCTAGCGCCGAACGGACGGCACCTCCGCGTTCAGCACACGTGCAGCTTGATGACGATCTCCACCATCTTGATCCAGCAAGAGGAGGTGGAGAGGAGAGAGAGTTCACCGGCAGCGTGACGGCGCTCCGGTGATGGTGGTGGAGTGATTCCGGCAGGGCTTCGCCTAAGCGCTGCGGAAAACCGATCTAGAGGAGAAACTGTGCACCGGTGTAACGGGTAGCACGTGGCCGGAAATTCTGTCTAAAAACCACCCAATCCACTAGTATATATAGGAGGAGAGGAGAGGAGAGGCAGCCAAGGCCTTTGGGTCGGCCGAAATAGGAGGTGGGAAGAAATCCTACTTCACCTCCAATCCTAGTTGGAGTAGGATTGCCTCCTATTGGCTGATTTTCCACTTTTTGCTTTAGGACTTTCTCTCCTGCGCCATGGGCCTTTGTGGCTGTTTTCCCAGCCCAATAAGGGCTGGTTATTATTCTCCCACATCCCATGGACCTCTTGGGGTCGAAGTACCCCTCCCGGAGGTCCTCCGGTACACTACCGGCACTCCCGGTACAATACCGATACTCCCGGTACACTACCGATGAGCCCGAAACTTTTCCGGAAACCAAACTGGGACTTCCTATATATGAATCTTTACCTCCGGACCATTCCGGAGCTCCTCGTGACGTCCGGGATCTCATCCGGGACTCCGAACAACCTTCGGTCACCACCATACATAACTCTACACTACCGAAACGTCACCGAACCTTAAGTGTGCAGACCCTGCGGGTTCGAGAACTATGTAGACATGACCGAGACACCTCTACGGTCAATAACCAATGGCGGGACCTGGACGTCCACATTGGTTCCTACATATTCTACGAAGATCTTTATCGGTCGAACCTCTATGTCAAGGATTCAGTTAATCCCGTATATCGTTCCCTTTGTTCTTCGGTATGTTACTTGCCCGAGATTCGATCGTTGGTATCTCCATACCTAGTTCAACCTCGTTACCGGCAAGTCTCTTTACTCGTTCCGTAATACAAGATCCCGCAACTAACAATTAGTCACATTGCTTGCAAGGCTTATTGTGATGTTGCATTACCGAGTGGGCCCCGAGATACCTCTCCGTTACACGGAGTAACAAATCCCAGTCTCGATCCATGCCAACTTAACAAACACCATCAGAGATACCTGTAGAGCACCTTTATAGTCACCCAGTTACGTTGCGACGTTTGATACACACAAGGCACTCCTCCGATATCCGTGAGTTGCATGATCTCATGGTCATAGGAACATATACTTGACATGCAGAAAACAGTAGCAATAAACTGAAACGATCATATGCTATGTTTGTAGTTTGGGTCTTATCCATCACATCATTCTCCTAATGATGTGATCCCGTTATCAAATGACATCTCATGTCCATGGCTAGGAAACCTTAACCATCCTTTGATCAACGAGCTAGTCTACTAGAGGCATACTAGGGACATGGTGTTGTCTATGTATCCACACATGTATCTGAGTTTCCGATCAATACAATTATAGCATGGATAATAAACGATTATCACGAACAAGGAAATATGATAATAACTAATCTATTATTGCCTCTAGGGCATATTTCCAACAGTCTCCCACTTGCACTAGAGTCAATAATCTAGTTCACATCACCATGTGATTCGCATTGTTATGAATCTAACACCCAATGAGTTTTGGGGCTCGATCATGCTTTGCATGTGAGAGAGGTCTTATAGTCAACGGGTCTGCGATATTCAGATCCGTGTGTACTTTGCAAATCTCTATGTCAAACCGTAAACACTGCTACCACACTCCACTTGGTACTATTTCCAAATGGCTGCTCCACTATACGTATCCAGATTGCTACTACTAGTCATCCGGATAGGTGTTAAAGCTTGCATCGACGTAACTATTTACGACGAACTCTTTATCACCTCCATAATCAAGAAACATTTCCTTAGTCCTCTGGTTACTAAGGATAATTCCGACCGCTGTCCAGTGATCCACTCCTGGACCACTCTTGTACCCCTTGACAAACTCATGGCAAGGCACACATAGGTGCGGTACACAGCATGGCATAATATAGAGCCTATGGCTAAGGCATAGGGGACGACGTTCGTCCTTTCTCTTTCTTCTGCCGTTGTCGAGCTTTGAGTCTCACTCAACTTCACACCTTACAAATCAGACGAGAACTATTTCTCTGGCTGATCCATTTTGAACTCTTTCAAAATCTTGTGAAGGTATGCACTCATTGAAAGTCTCATCAAGCATCTTGATCTATCTCTATAGATTTTGATGCTCAACAATTAGGTAGCTTTATCCAGGTCTTCCTTTGAAAATCACTTTCCAAATAACCGTTTTATGCTTTCCAGAAACTCTACATTATTTCTGAACAACAATATGTCATCCACATATACTGATCAGAAATTCTATAGTGCTCCCACTCACTTTATTGCAAATACAAGTTTCTCATAAACTTTGTATAAACATCAAAACTTTGATCACCTCATCAAAGCGTATATTCCAACTCCGAGATGCTTGCTTCAGTCCATGGAAGGATCACCGAAGCTTGCACACCTTTTAGCATCCTTAGGCCTGACAAAACCTTCTGGTTGTATCACATACAACCTTTCCTCAAGTAAACCATTAAGGAAACGATGTTTTGACATCCATCTGCCAGATTTCATAATTGAAAACACAGCAACTGCTAACACAATTCCAACAGACTTTTAGCATCGCTACGAGTGAGAAAGTCTCATCGTACTCAACTCCTTGAACTTGTCACAAACATCTTTGCAACAAGTCGAGCTTTACAAATAGTGACATTCACCATCAGTGTCTGTCTTCATTTTAAAGATCCATTTGTACTCAACGACCTGCCGTCCAACGAGCAAGTCTACCAAAGTCTACACTTGGTTTTAATACATGGATCCTATCTCGGATTTCATGGCCTCCAACCATTTGTCGGAATCCGGGCCCATCATCGCTTATCCATAGCTCGTAGGTTCATCGTTGTCCAACAACATGACCTCCAAGACAGAGTTGTCGTACCGCTCAGGAGCAGTACACATCCTTGTCGACCTACGGAGTTTGATAGTAACTTGATCCTGAAGCTTCATGATCATCATCATTAACTTCCTCTTCAACTAACGTAGGCTTCACAGAAACATCTTTCTGCGCTGCGCTACTCTCTGGTTGAACAAAGGTTTAACAACCTCATCAAGTTCTATCTTCCTCCCACTCAATTCTTTTGAGAGAAACTTTTTCTCGAGAAAGGACCCAGTTCTAGCAACAAACACTTTGCACTCGGATCTGAGATAGAAGGCATACCCATCTGTTCTTAGGGTATTCTATGAAGATACATTTGTCCGCTTTGGGTTCTAGCTTATTATGTGAAAACATTTTCCACACAAGCATCGCAGCCCCAAACATTAAGAAATGACAGCTTAGGTTTCTATCAAACCATAATTCACACGGTGTCATCTCAACGGATTTAGATGATGCCCTATTTAAAGTGAATGTAGTTGTCTCTAATGCATAACCCCAAAAATTATAGTAGTAATATGATAAGAGACATCACAGTATGCACTATGTCAATAGAGCATGACTATGATGTTCGGACACACCATCACAGCATGGTGTTCCAGGTGGCGTTAGTTGTGAAACAAATTTCACGTTGTCTTAAGTTGTATGCCAAACTCGTAACTCAGATATTCACCTCCACGATCATATCGCGGTCATTTTTATCTTCTTGTCACGATGATCTTTAAACTTCACTCTGAATTTGCTTGAACCTTTCAAACGATTCAGACTTGTGTTTCATTAAGTAAATATACACTATATCTACTCAAATCATCAGTGAAGGTAAGAAAATAACGATATCCACTGCACGCTACAAGACTCACTAGATTGCATACATCAACATGTATCATTTCCAATGAATCACTTGCTTGCTCCATCCAACGGGGTCCTTTAGTCATCTTGCCCAAGAGGCATGGTTCGCATGTCTCAACCGATTCGAAATCGATGAGTCCAAATATCCATCAGCATGGAGTTTCTACATGCGCTTTATACCAATATGACATTTAACGGCAGTGCCACAAGTATGTGGTACTATCATTATTAACTTTGTATCTTTTGACATCAATGTTATGAACATGTGTACTACTACGATCAAGATTTCAACAAACCATTCTCACTTGGTGCATGACCATTGAAGGTATTATTCATGTAACCAGAATAACTATTATTCTTTGACTTAAATGAATAATCGTATTGCAACAAACATGATCTAATCATGTTCATGCTCAACGCAAAACACCAAATAACATTTATTTAGGTTCGTTACTAATCCTGAAGGTAGAGAGAGCGTGCGATGTTGATCACATCAACCTTGGAAACATTTCCAACACACATCGTCACCTCACCCTTAGCTAGTTCTCCGTTTATTCCGTAGCTTTTATTTCGAGTTACTAACATTTAGCAACCGAACCGGTATCCAATACCCAGGTGCTACTAGGAGTACTAGCAAGGTACACATCAATAACTCGTATATCAAATATACTTCTGTCGATGTTGCCAGCCTTCTTATCTACCAAGTATCTAGGGTTGTTCCGCTTCAGCGACCTCTCACCTCATAATAGAAGCACTTAGTCTCGGGTTTGAGTTCAACTTTGGGTTGCTTCACTGGAGCAGCAATTGACTTGCTATCCATGAAGTTTCCCTCCTTGCTCTTGCCCTTTTCGAAACTAGTGGTTTGATTAACCATCAACACTTGACGCTCCTTCTTGATTTCTACCTTCGCGGTGTCAAACATCGCGAACAGCTCAGGGATCAATACTTCTATCCCTGGTGTATTATAGTTCATCACTAAGTTCTAGTAGCTTTAGTGACAGTGACTTGGAGAACTATATCAATCACTATCTTATCTGGAAGATCAACTCCCACTTGATTCAAGCGATTGTAGTACCCAGACAATCTGAGTACATGCTCAACGATTGAGCTATTCTCCTTCATCTTACAAGCAAAGAATCTTGTTGGAGATCTCATATCTCGCAACAAAGGCACGAGCCTGAGATCACAATCTCTGCTCCTAGAACATCTCATATGTTCCGTGACGTTCAAAACGTTTTGGAGCCTCAATTCTAAGCCGTAATGCATGACGCACTAAACTATCAAGTAGTCATCGAAACGTGCCTGTTAGATGTTCACAACATCTATAGACGACGCTAGAGGGGGTGGCGCACCGAGCGGTGCATTAAGGACATAAGCCTTCTGTGCAGCAGTGAGGACAATCCTCAGATCACGGACCCAGTCCGCAATTTTGCTACGAACATCTTTCAATTCTATTTCTCTAGGAACATATAAAAATACAAGGGAGCTACAGCGCGAGCTAGTAATCTACAACATAATTTGCAAAGACACTTTGACTATGTTCATGATAATGAGTTCAATTAATCATATTACTTAAGAACTCCCACTCAAATTGACATCCCTCCGATCATTCGAGTGATACATGATCCAAATTCACCAACTCAAGTCCGATCATCACGTGAGTTGAGGTGGCTGCAATGGTGAACATCATTATGTTGATCATATCTACTATATGACTCATGTTCGACCTTTCGGTCTCTCGTGTTCCGAGGCCATGTCTGTACATGCTAGGCTCGTCAAGTTTAACCCGAGTGTTCTGCGCGTGCAAATCTGGCTTGCACCCGTTGTATGTGAACGTAGAGTCTATCACACCCGATCATCACGTGGTGTCTCAACACGACGAACTTTCGCAACGGTGCACACTCGGGGAGAACACAGTTCATCTTGAAATTCAAGTGAGGGATCACCTTATAATGCTACCGCCGTACTAAGCAAAACAAGGTGCATAAAAGGATTAACATCTCATGCAATTCATAAGTGACATGATATGGCCATGAACTTGTGTTTAAGATCTCCATCTTCGAAACACCGGCATGATCTCCATCGTCACCGGCACAACACCATGATCTCCATCATCTTGATCTCCATCAATGTGTTGCCATTGGGGTTGTCACGCCCTGCATGCTTCTACTACTTATTGCTACCGTAGCGATAAAGTAAAGCATTACATAGCGCTTAATGATTGACACGCAGGTCATACAATAATTAAAGACAACCCTATGGCTCCTGCCGGTTGCCGTACTCATCGACATGCAAGTCGTGATAATCTATACATCACATGATCATCTCATACATCACATATATCTCATCATGTAATTGGCCATATCACATCACAACATACCCTGCAAAAACAAGTTAGACGTCCTCTAATTGTTGTTGCATATTTTACGTGGCTGCTATGGGTATCTAGCAAGAACGATTCTCACCTACGCATAAACCACAACGGTGATACACTAGTTTGCTTTTCAACCTTCTCAAGGACCGCCTTTGTCGAATCCGATCCAACTAAAGTGAGAGAAACTGTCACCCGCAAGCCATCTAGGCAACAAGTTGCGTCGAGGGAACCGGTCTCTCGTAAGCGTACGAGTAATGTTGGTCCGGGCCGCTTCATCTCACAATCCCGCTGAACCAAAATACGACCAAGGGAGGAAGCAATCTAAGCATCAACGCCCACAAACCTTTTGTGTTCTACTCGAGATCTCATCGAACCATCAACCTAGCTCATGATGCCACTGTTGGGGAACGTCGCATGGGAAACAAAAATTTTCCTACGCACACGCAAACCTATCCATGGTGATGAGCATCTACGAGAGGGAGAGTGGATCTACGTACCCTTGTAGATCGCTAAGCGGGAAGCGTTAAGAAACGCGGTTGGTGTAGTCGAACATCTTCGCGATCCAAATCGCCGAGCGTCCCGCGATCTCATCACGATCCGTCCCGCGATCCAATCATGATCCGTCCCGTGAACTCATCACGATCCGTCCTGCGATCTCATCACGATCCATCTCACGATCTTGATCACGATCTATCCCGCGAACTCATCACGATCCGTTCCGTGATCACATCACGAACCGTCTCGCGATCTCGATCACGGTCCTTCCGATCTAGCGCCGAACGGACGGCACCTCCGCGTTCAGCACACGTGCAGCTTGATGACGATCTCCACCATCTTGATCCAGCAAGAGGAGGTGGAGAGGAGAGAGAGTTCACCGGCAGCGTGACGGCGCTCCGGTGATGGTGGTGGAGTGATTCCGGCAGGGCTTCGCCTAAGCGCTGCGGAAAACCGATCTAGAGGAGAAACTGTGCACCGGTGTAACGGGTAGCACGTGGCCGGAAATTCTGTCTAAAAACCACCCAATCCACTAGTATATATAGGAGGAGAGGAGAGGAGAGGCAGCCAAGGCCTTTGGGTCGGCCGAAATAGGAGGTGGGAAGAAATCCTACTTCACCTCCAATCCTAGTTGGAGTAGGATTGCCTCCTATTGGCTGATTTTCCACTTTTTGCTTTAGGACTTTCTCTCCTGCGCCATGGGCCTTTGTGGCTGTTTTCCCAGCCCAATAAGGGCTGGTTATTATTCTCCCACATCCCATGGACCTCTTGGGGTCGAAGTACCCCTCCCGGAGGTCCTCCGGTACACTACCGGCACTCCCGGTACAATACCGATACTCCCGGTACACTACCGATGAGCCCGAAACTTTTCCGGAAACCAAACTGGGACTTCCTATATATGAATCTTTACCTCCGGACCATTCCGGAGCTCCTCGTGACGTCCGGGATCTCATCCGGGACTCCGAACAACCTTCGGTCACCACCATACATAACTCTACACTACCGAAACGTCACCGAACCTTAAGTGTGCAGACCCTGCGGGTTCGAGAACTATGTAGACATGACCGAGACACCTCTACGGTCAATAACCAATGGCGGGACCTGGACGTCCACATTGGTTCCTACATATTCTACGAAGATCTTTATCGGTCGAACCTCTATGTCAAGGATTCAGTTAATCCCGTATATCGTTCCCTTTGTTCTTCGGTATGTTACTTGCCCGAGATTCGATCGTTGGTATCTCCATACCTAGTTCAACCTCGTTACCGGCAAGTCTCTTTACTCGTTCCGTAATACAAGATCCCGCAACTAACAATTAGTCACATTGCTTGCAAGGCTTATTGTGATGTTGCATTACCGAGTGGGCCCCGAGATACCTCTCCGTTACACGGAGTAACAAATCCCAGTCTCGATCCATGCCAACTTAACAAACACCATCAGAGATACCTGTAGAGCACCTTTATAGTCACCCAGTTACGTTGCGACGTTTGATACACACAAGGCACTCCTCCGATATCCGTGAGTTGCATGATCTCATGGTCATAGGAACATATACTTGACATGCAGAAAACAGTAGCAATAAACTGAAACGATCATATGCTATGTTTGTAGTTTGGGTCTTATCCATCACATCATTCTCCTAATGATGTGATCCCGTTATCAAATGACATCTCATGTCCATGGCTAGGAAACCTTAACCATCCTTTGATCAACGAGCTAGTCTACTAGAGGCATACTAGGGACATGGTGTTGTCTATGTATCCACACATGTATCTGAGTTTCCGATCAATACAATTATAGCATGGATAATAAACGATTATCACGAACAAGGAAATATGATAATAACTAATCTATTATTGCCTCTAGGGCATATTTCCAACAGGTGGCACCAGTGGTGATCGGATAACCCGATCACCAACCGGGGTTTGAACCGTTGCCTCTGGAGGCCTGGTGCGCCCCGAAGATGCCCTCAGAGGGGACTGAGCAGCTGCTCGTCCGGCCTCCACAGTATCCGGGTGGGGTACCTCCCCCCGGTCTTTGATGACCGAGGTGCTAGCCTCGACCATGATGTTGTCTCCCCTGTCGTCGGTGCCCATCTCCATAGGAGTATGCTGGGATGCCACCTTCGTGGTGTCCTTCATGGCGCCTGGAGTGTTGGATGCGACGCATTCCTGCTCTCCACTAGTTTGGTGGGCGGGGTCTCCCCGTTCGAAACCTGGTCAGTGGGGAGCACATGCGGGGGGTTGCCAAGTCGATAAATGCCCGCATATTGCTAAATTATGAGTTTATCAATGACAACTAAAGGAGTCTTTGGATTCTCACCTTCAAGCAGGGGTCTTGACCCTTAAGCTCCTCCGTGGAGCCCTCTCGAAGTCATCAGACTCGGTATCCGAGTCCAAACTATCGTCAGACAGGATTACCTATGACCGACACGCCGTCTTCGGAGCAGGAGAGGGTAACACCTCCACATCATACGATGACGCCGCTCTCTTTCTTGCGAGGGTAGAATCGCCCTCCCACTCGTCTTTGTCCTCATCCTCATGCTCCTCTTGATTCGAGTAGGCATGGGTTTCTTCGGACGCAGCCTCTAGCTGGTCCCTGATGTGCAAGCCTTCTTGGCCTGGTTTCTTCTTCTTCTCTTTCTTTGCAGGCGCCTCGTAAGGCACCTCGATGAGCGTCTTCGCTAACATCCTGGACCTGGGGTCTTCGGGCTAAGGCACCGGGCAGTCGATGGTCATGGCTTTGGTCAGCCATTTCTGCAAAGAGTGATCGGAAAAGGTGTTATAAATCTTCTCTGTGAAGGACAGAGCCGATCAAGCAAAATTATACCGTACCTTGGAAGCGGGCTTGGTGGCATGGAGACCCCGATCTTCCTCCTCGGATGGCTAATCCTCTTGCGGCTTGAAAAGCGCCTTCAACAACTTCTCTCGTGTAGTGCGGAAGAGGTGCAGAATCGTGGGCGCGTCGTCGAGCTGACGCACCCACAAGTGAGTATCCCGACGCTGGCAGGGGAGGATGCGCCGCCGGAGCATAACCTCGACCATGTTGGTTAGTGCAATTTCGTTGTCAATCATAGAGCCGATGCACTTCTGCAGGTCTCTCACTTCCTTTTTTGGTCCCCAGATGAGGACCTTACGGAGCCATGAAGTTAATATGGTGGGGGGACCGGATCTGAATTCGGCGGGGCAATCTAGCCTTCCTCCTGTTGCTCAGTGATGTAAAACCACTCCTTCTGCCATACCTTGATGGTGTCGATGAAGGTATCGGATGGCCATACAACGCGGGTGAGCTTGCCGATGATAGCTCTGCCGCAGTCTGCGTGTCTGTAACCAACACACTTCGGCTTGATGTTGAACACTTTGAGCCAGAGCCCAAAGTGTGTCTCGACCTGCAGGAACGCCTCACAGACGAGGATGAAAGGCGACATATGCATGAAGGAGTTCGACGGGAGGTCGTGGAAGTCGAGACCGTAGAAAAACATAAGCCCCCTAACGAAGGGGTGGAGTGGAAGCTCAGTCCCCGGATGAAGTGGGGGATGAATACCACCCTTTCACCTGGCTTGGGAGTGGGGATCACTTGGCCCACCTCCGGCGTGCGGTGAGGGATGTTTGCGGGAAGGTAGCCGGCCTTCTTGAGGTCTTGGATGTCCCGGTCAATGATCGTGGAAGCCTCCCACTTGCCATTGGAGCCTGCCGTGGATGAGCTCGAAGGGAGGAGAGTGGAAAACCTAGATCTGCGCTTCGGAGACTCGGAGGAATGAGGAAGCAGAGCAGGCTAATGAGAGGCGTGGTTAGGCCCTGGGGTTTTCTTTCCCTTTTCGGAGGCTTATCGCTATTTGGCCTCCCTCTGTTGTGCCGTGAATCCCTCCGCTTCCCGAGACGCGCGTGCCATTGACCGCGCATGATTAAACGTATCCCGTATAAAACGGGGCACCATCTGTGCATTGATATATCGTGTTGATTGAAACGGCCTCGAACCGCGAGTCGAGTTTTTGCAACTGGCCTAGCAGTCGTGGTGAACGTTGTTTTACCCCTTGACGTTTGGCCTTCAAGGCCGACCTATTCACGGTGTCCGGACATGCCACTATTCAGAAAACTACAAGTTGTCGGAGGCCGAACTAAATTCCATAGGAAGAACTCACCTCGCAAGCCAAAGACTCTAATTACATGAAGCGACTGAAGCTATGACCCTTGGCGTTGGAGGCAAGCACAGAGGCTACTGAGGGAGTCCTAGATTAAGGGGTCCTCAGGGGGCCGACCTGTTTCTTTTGGACCGGACTGTGTGGGCCGCTTGCCGAACATTGATCGATCGAAGGTCGTGTCTTTAGAAAGGAAGCTTTGGGAATCGTGGCTTGTCCTCCACATTTGATGTAGCAAATAGGCATGTT
Source organism: Hordeum marinum (assembly GCA_022496015.1). Lineage (NCBI taxonomy): Eukaryota > Viridiplantae > Streptophyta > Magnoliopsida > Poales > Poaceae > Hordeum > Hordeum marinum. The sequence goes on from CM039673.1 coordinate 109,947,818, forward strand.
TATCTCTTCGGCATGTAACCGACCATGTGTAAGCCTTAGGTACCCCCGGTGTCTATATAAGCTGGAGGGTTTTAGGTTGTAGAGATAGAAAAACTCATCTAGGGTTTAGCTCTTTGTTCTCGAGGTAGATTGACTCTGTAACCTATACAACATCAATACAATCAAGCAGGACATAGGGTATTACCTTCATAGGAGGGCTTGAACCTAGGTAAAACCTTGCCCCCTTCGTCTGTTGTTACCATCGATTTTAGTCTCACAGTTCGGGGCGCCCTACCCGAGATCCATCGGTTTTGACACCGACAACAAGAGAAAAACAAAGCATCTCATAATTCACTAGAAATGGATCGTGTGGTTCTTTGCATACTGAACCAGTCTTTGCTGTTGATGAGATTTGCAAGACTACATCACTAGTCTTTCTAGCAGATTCAAATGCCAAACTAGAGCGACCAGAACATCAACAATTCATCATTGTATCTTTTGTCTGTTTTGACGTATCCATGTATACTAGTCTTAAAAAATATTATACTTCACTATATTTGATATGATGATATCGTTACTCTAAACTGTTGCTTTATCATCTGATATGATTCAACTTATTTGAATGTGTTGCCGTATTGTCATGGTTGGATATTACGTCTCGTTTATGCCTTTTATGTTCTTTTAACGTAGTAATCAATGCATATGCCATGGAAAGGAATGATACTCTAGGAAATGCCACTCAGATTAGTGAAATAGATGATTTGCGCCTTCTCAAAGAGAAAATGAATTGATGATTTGCCAATCAGTTTCTTTTCTGATCTACAGAATGTGATTCCTGCATTTCCTGGAGTACCACTCTTTGTCAAATAGCAGGTAAATTATATTCCTGTTGTCAAATCTGAGTGACCTACTTACGTTGCATAAAAAACAATGTTGGGAGTAATGTGGGCCTGAAGCAAGATTATTAGCTATGCAAACCTTTGTACGCCCCTTGACATTTGTAAGTACTAAATAGTTTTGATACCTGTTACCTCATTTACATTGTATTGGATGGAGCATTGACTTGCAACCATGTAAAACGACCGAGTGATCATCCCTGGAACAAATTTTGCAGAACACAATGCCTCGTATGCCTTTTACTACTGCTTGGAAAACTTGCTTCAGCAACTCATTTTTCCTGGAAATAGGTTGTTGCCGTCCTTGCATATTCATCCTATACTGTTTGTCACAAATCTTCTATACCTACTAACAGAACAAATAAATATTCTCAGTCCATCATGCTATTTTCTAGAAAGCCCCTTGATGTTTCTAACATTAAACCCACAGTACATATTAAATGTTTTTTAAAATATTAATATCTTGTAAACCGTAACTCCAAATTTAGCATTTTGTATATGGACTGATTAGAAAAATTTGTAAAATCTGAATATGATATTATTTTACCTGTTAACAATTAAAAGTACTATCTAGGGTGCAATCTTAATTAATAATGCATTATCCATCTTTCTTTCATACTGGTACTGATTCGGATTACGGATAAACACCTCAGCAAAATCAGGATTGAACATGAAATTAAAGATAAATTCGCTACAGAAACCCAATAAATAAGGACATGCATGACAAGAAACAAAAGAAGAACCCAATAAAGATTGGATGTCCATTATAAAAGAAATAAAAGAGGAAACACAATGGAGATCCGATAAAGATGAGATGTTGCACTATTCTCCTATATATAAGAAGAAAAAAAGAGAAGACATGCATGGCAAAAAGTAAAAAGGAGGCATGCATGACAAAAAATGTAAATAAAAAACATGTTTTATAAGATATAAATAGTGATGAAACAGGGACCAATACCTATGAAATGTACGGCAATAATGATGAACTAGGGGCGCAAGTAACTGCGTCCAGCGGAGATCGTATAAAAATGTTTTTTTAGACAAAAAAGAACCTCTCTTTATGATTAAAATATCATGTATGCTTTTAACAACTCTTCAGGTATTTAAGAAATATGCATGTGAAAAAAAGTGTTGAAAAGTTATCCTAAGTTGGTGATGCTTAAAGTGAAAACCATCCTTGATGCACACATGTCTCCATATTGTGCTAATGTGTCATCGTCTCTTTTTGTCGTTTTCCTTTACTGGCCCGTAATTAACAACACCCCATTTCGCAAATGACATGAATAAATGTATGATCACTTACCCGTTTCTTTGTATGGATTAAATCTAATTAAAATCCATGTTGAAATAGAATACCCGTGGAATCTTAAACTGTGCTTTTGTATGTTAAGACCATCTTTATTTGCACTGTAGTTACAAAGTCTCAGATTATATACAACTTTTTGTAAATTAAGAGCGTGCGGTATTTTTTTCTCCCGTTGCAACGAATGGGCCTTTTTTGCTAGTTCTAACTAATAAAGCAATCTATTTTCTTGACGAATGTTGTTGCTAGTTGTTTCACTGACTTTTATGTTCAAATCATCGATGCTAGGTGTAGAATCTTGTATGAAGATTTTGGCACAGGTTGAATTAGATACTAGTTGTACAGTCCTATGAAATGCTCTAAGTACAGATCTTGTGCAGATCAAACAACAGAAAATAGGACGCAAGCGTTGCTTCAGAAGGGTCCAAAAGATGGTTTCAAACCCTCCTTAAAACATTCTCAAGCATTCTTTATGGTTGCCACGTGGCGATTGAGATGAACAGCCAGTTCGTGGAGAGGCAAAATAAAACCCGACGCCGGCCGTTGCTCTCCACCACGCCTTCCCTCAGCGTCTTCTCTCCCCCTCACCGCCGCCTCCTCACACTCTTCATCCTCCAGAACGCCGGCATGTCCAGCGACTCCGACAGCGACGGTCCGGCGTCGGGCGGCGTGTGGCCTTCCAGCCTAACCGTTGGCCAGACCAAAGATCTGGTCGGGTTTGGGTTGTTCATGCTACTGTCTGCGAAGCTGACACGGTCGTGGATAATCTCCACCGACGGCTACCCAACCCTCGGCCCACCGGCATCGAAGGAGGAGCTCCGGCGGCACGTCGATGGCTGGTACAACCGGAAAGGCCGCCGCCGCTGCTAGACTGGCAAGAACTTCGATACCGTCGTTTGGGCCTTCAAACGTGCCGCCCGTGGTCTCCCAGTAGGAGACATTACCGGGGGGGGGGGGGGGGGGGGGCTTCCCGTCGTCATGCAGCCTTGCCGGCCGCACCTGCCCCGCCGGAGCAGGCAGCACTGCACCAGGATGGCAACCCTGACGACACACCTAGATTGTTGGTGGCGCTAGCGAGGTCGGCGGAGGAGGCCGCTTTGGCGGCTACGGAGGAGGCCTTGGCCGAAGAACAGACACTGGCGGCGGTGCAGTAGGCCTAGGCGCTGGAGGCGGCGGCGAAGGAGGACGACTGGGCCCTGAGCACCGACGAGGACGGCAACGACGACATCAGCGAGGATGGCGACGACGCGACGGTTATTGACCTCACCAGCAGTGATGAGGAAGAGGACTAAATTATTGTCTGCTTGACATTTTTTGAGGTGCATAAAAATATGAAAATGATGAACATTTTAAAAAAATATTAATAAAATTAAAAATGGACATAACATGAGAATTTAAGAAAGCTTAATAATATTCAGTTTACCTTTATGTATTTCAAAATAGTGTTCATGTATTAGGAGCAAACATTTGTTAAATAATGTGATGAGCTTAAAATAATTTTTTTGCGTTATTTTATGGTTTTTGCACCCCTAAAATTAAATAAAATGCATACATTGTTAAAAAGTAATTTAACTTGGCATTCATGCTTGTCATGATGCTACAAGTGCATAATTTCATAAAATTGTATAAAATGCATACATTGTTAAAAAGCTATGAAACTTGGCATTCATGCTTGTCATGATGGTGCCAGTGCAGAAAAAATGGGTTCATTTAAAGGATGTCGAAAAAAAACATGCTTCAAGACGGGCCCTTCGCTCCTATCTGAACACCCGCTGCAGAAAAAGGTCAAATTTTGGTCATCTTCAGAATGATCCCATATTTTGCACGCGTGTTGGCGTACCCAACAAAGTACTCACTGCAAAATTGCATCGAGTTCCAACAACATACGCATGTTGCGTCACATCCGGGCGTCCATTTCGGGTATTTTCTTCTCGAAAACGTAGAAAATGCATGTAGCATGGAAAATAGTTGAAAATTAGCATGCATGCTTGTGATGGCCATGCCTTGGTGTGGAAAACGATTTGGGTCATTCTGTGGAGTTGGAAAAAAAACGTCCTTCGGAGGTGGCCTCTGCTAGACCCGAACAGTTTTGGCTACACATGATGTTGATGATTGCATGCATGAAAGTTTACAAAAATTTGGCAGCATGTCTACATGACCGAAGTAGGGCCCCACGCAAGATTTCGACGAATCCAGACACCAGACGCACGTTGCCTCACGTCCGGCCAATGTTTTCGGTTATTTTCCTCGCGAAAAGCGTAGAAAATGGATGAAACATGGTAAATTATTGAAACTTGGCATGCATGATTGTGATGGCCATGCCTATGTGTGCAAAAAGACTTGGGTCATGCTGTGAAGTTGAAAAAAAACATCCTTTGGAGGTGGCCTCCAGTAGACCCGAACGGTGCTAGTTACACATCGTCTTGGTGATTGCATGCATGATAATTTAGAAAAAATTGGCAGCATGTCTGCATGACCGAAGCATGGCCCCGCGAAAGATTTCGACGAATCCGGACACCAAACGCACATTGTGTCACATCCGGCCGGTGTTTTCGGCTATTTTTCTTTGAAAACCATACAAAATGAATGCAACATGGAAAATTGTTGAAAATTGGCAAGCATTCTTGTGATGGCCATGCCTGGGTGTGGAAAAAGTTGTCATTTTGTGGAGTTAAAAAAATGTCCTTCGGAGGAGGCCTCCAGTAGACCCGAATAGTGCTAGTTACACATGGTGTTGGTGGTTGAATGCAAGAATTTTACCAAAATTTAGCAGCACGTTTGCATGACCAAAGCAGGGCCTCGCTCAAAATTTTGACGAATCCGGACACCAAATGAATGTTGCGTCACATCCGGCCGATGTTTTCGGGTATTTTCCTCTCGAAAACCATAGGAAATGCATGCAACATGGAAAATTGTTGGAAACTGGCATGCATGCTTGTGATGGACATGCCTAGAAGTGGAAAAAGATTTGGGTCATTCTTCGGAGTTGAAAAAAAAATCCTTCGCAGGTGGCCTCCGGAAGACCAGAACAGTGCGGGTTACACATGGTGTTGATGATTGCATGCATGAAAGTTTACAGAAAATTGGCAGCATTTCTGCATGACCGAAGCAGGGCCCAACGTAAGATTTCGACGAATCCGGACACCAAACGCACATTGCGTCATGTCCGGCCGGTGTTTTCAGGTATTTTCCTCTCGAAAACTATAGAAAATACATGCAACATGGAAAATTGTTGAAAATTGCCATGCATGCTTGTCATGGCTATGGCTGGTTGTGGAAAAAGTTTTGGGTCATTCTATGGAGTTGAAAAAACACGTCCTTCGGAGGTGGCCTCCGGTAGACCCCAATAGTGCTGGTCACACATGGTGTTGGTGATTGCATGCATGAAAGGTTACAAAAATTTGTCAGCATGTCGGCATAACTAACCCAGGGCCCCACAAAAGATTTTGACGAATCTAGACACCAAAAAGCACGTTACGGCACGTCTGGCCATTGTTTTCGAGTATTTTCCTCTCAAAACCCATAGAAAAATGCATGCCGCATGGAAAATTGTTTAAAATTGGCATGCATGCTCGTGATGGCCTTGCCTGCGTGTGGAAAAAGTTTTGGCTCATTCTATGGAGTTCAGAAAAATGTCCTTCGAAGGTGGCCTCCGGTAGACCCGAACAGTGCTGGTTACACATGGTGTTGGTGGTTGCATGCATGAAAGTATTCAAAAATTTGGCAGCATGTGTGCGTGACCGAAGCGTGGCCCAACGAAAGATTTCGACGAATCCGGACACCGAACGCACATTGCGTCACGTCCGGCCATTGTTTTCGGGTATTTCCCCTCAAAACCGTACAAAATACATGTAACGTGGAAAATTGTTGAAAACAGGCATGCATGCTTGTGATGACCATGCTTGGCTGTGGAAAAAGTTTTGGGTCATTCTGCGGAGTTAAAAAAACATCCTTCGCAGGTGGCCTCCGGAAGATCAGAACAGTGCGGGTTACACACATGGTCTTGGTGATTGCATGCATGAAAGTTTATAGAAAATTGACAGCATTTTTGCATGACCGAAGCAGGGCCCGACGCAAGATCTCGATGAATCTGGACACCAAACGCACGTTGTGTCACGTCCGGCCAGTGTTTTTGTGTATTATACTCTCGAAAACCATAGAAAATGCATTCAAGATGGAAAATTGTTTAAAATTGGCATGCATGCTTGTGATGGCCATGCCTAGGTGCGGAAAAAGTTTTGGGCCATTCTATGGAGTTCTAAAAAACGTCCTTCGGAGCTGGCCTCCGGTAGACTCGAATATTGCTGGTTACACATGGTGTTGGTTATTGCATGCATGAAAGTTTACAAAAAATGGGCAGCATGTTGGCATAACCGACGCAGGGCCCAACAGAAGATTTTGATGAATCTGGACACCAAAGAGAATGTTATGTCACGTCCGGCCGGTGTTTTCGAGTATTTTCCTCTCGAAAACCATAGAAAAAAGAACGCAACGTGGAAAATTGTTTAAAATTGGCATGCACGCTTGTGATGGCGATCCCTGGGTATCGACAAAGTTTTGGGTTTTTTCTGTGGAGTTAAAAAAACGTCCTTCGAAGGTGGCCTCCGGTTGACCCGAACAGTGCTGGTTACACATAGTGTTGGTGGTTGCATGCATGAAAGTTTGCAAAAATTTGGCAGCATGTCTGCATGACCGAAGCGGGGCCCAACGCAAGATTTCGATGAATCCGAACACCAAACACACATTGCGTCACGTCCGGCCGGTGTTTTTGGGTATTTTCCTCTCGAAAACCGTAGAAAATGCATGCAACATGGAAAATTGTTGAAAATTGGGATGTATGCTTGTGATGTCCAAGCCTGGGTGTGGAAAAAGTATTGGCTCATTTCGTGGAGTTGGAAAAAAACATCCTTCGGAGGTGGCCTCCGGTAGACCGAACAATGTTGGTTACACATGGTGTTGGTGATTGCATGCATGAAAGCTTACGAAAATTTGGCAGCATCTATGCATGACCGACGGAGGGCCCCATGCAAGATTTCAATGAATCCAGACACCAAACGCACGTTGCGTCATGTCCGGCCGGTGTTTTCGGGTAATTTCCTCTCGAAAACCGTACAAAATGCATGCAACATGGAAAATTGTTGAAAATTGGCATGCATACTTGTGATGGCCATGCCTGGGTGTGGAAAAAGTTTTGGGTCATTCCGTGGAGTTGAAAAAAAAACTTCCTTCGCAGGAGGCCTTCAGAAGACCTGAACAGTGCTGGTTACACATGGTGTTGGTGATTGCATGCATGAAAGTTTATAAAAAAATGACAGCATGTCTTCATGATGGAAGCAGGGCCCGACGCAAGATTTTGATGAATCCGGACACCAAACGCACGTTCCGTCACGTCCGGCCGGTGTTTTTGGGTGTCTTCCTCTTCAAAACCGTAGAAAATGCATTCAACGTCCAAAATTGTTTAAAATTGGCATGCATGCTTCTGATGGCCATGCCTGGGTGTGGAAAAAGTTTTGGGTCATTCTGTGTAGTTGAAAAAAAGTCCTTCGGAGGTGGCCTCTGGTAGACCCGAATAGTGCTGGTTATACATGGTGTTGGTGATTGCATGCATGAAATTTTCAAAAAAATTGGCAGCATGTCAGCATAACCGAAGCAGGGCCCCACAAAATATTTCGACGAATCCGTACACCAAACGCACGTTGCGTCATGTCTGGCCGGTGTTTTCGGGTATTTTCCTCTCGAAAACCATAGAAAATGCATGCAACATGGGAACTTGTTGAATTGGCTTGCATGCTTGTGATAGCCATGCCTGGGTATGGAAAAAGTTTTGGGTCGTTCAATGGAGTTGAAAAAACCGTCCTTCGGAGGTGGCCTCCGGTAGACCCGAACAGTGCTGGTTACACATGGTGTTGGTGGTTGCATGCATCAAAGTTTCCAAACATTTGGTAGCATGTCTGCATGACCGAAGCAAGGCCCAATGCAAGATTTTGATGAATCCGGACATCAAACACACTTTGTGTCTTGTCCGGTTGGCATTTTTGGGTATTTTCCTCTCGAAAACCGTAGAAAATACATGCAACATGGAAAATTGTTGAAAATTTGCATGTATGCTTGTGATGGCCATGTCTTGGTGTGGAAAAAAGATTTTGGTCATTCTGTGGAGTTGGAAAAAAACATCCTTCGGAGGTGGCCTCCGGTAGACCCGAACAGTGCTGGTTACACATGGTGTTGGTGACTGCATGCATGAAAGTTTACAAAAAATTGGCAGCATGTCTGCATGACCGAAGCAGGGCCCCACAAAATATGTCGACGAATCCGGACACCAAACGCATGTTGCGTCATGTCCTGCTAGTGTTTTCAGGTATTTTCATGTCGAAAACCGTAGAAAATTGCATGTATCGTGGAAAATTGTTGAAAATTTGCAAGCATACTTGTGACGGCCATGCCTGGATGTGGAAAAAGTTTTGGGTCAGTCAATGGAGTTGAAAAAAACCGTCCGTCGAAGGTGGCCTCCGGTAGACCTGAACAGCGCTGGTTACACATGGCGTTGGTGATTGCTTGCATGAAAGTTTACAAAAATTTGGTAGCATGTGTGCATGACCAAAGCAGGGCCCCACGCAATATTTCGACGAATCCGGACACCAAACGCACGTTGCGTCACGTCCGACCGGTGTTTTTGGGTATTCTTCTCTCGAAAATCGTAGAAAATGCTTGCAACATGGAAAATGGTTGTAAGTTGGCATGCATGATTGTGATGGCCATGCCTTGGTGTGGAAAAAAGTTTTGGGTCATTATGTGGAATTAAAAAAAACGTCGTTCGGTGGTGGTCTCTGGTAGACCCGAATAGTGCTGGTTACACATGGTGTTGGTTATTGCATGCATGAAAGTTTACAAAAATTTGGCAGCATGTCAGCATAACCGACGCAGGGCCCATAGAAGATTTCGACGAATCTGGACACCAAAAAGCACATTACGTCACGTCCGGCTGGTGTTTTCGAGTATTTTCCTCTCGAAAACCGTAGAAAAATGCACGCAACATGGAAAACTGTTGAAAATTGGCAAACATGCTTGTGATGGCGATGCCTGGGTGTGGAAAAGGTTTTGTTTTTTTTTCTTTGGGGTTAAAAAAACGTCCTTCGGAGGTGGCCTCCGGTAGACCCAAACAGTGCTGGTTACACATGGTGTTGATGGTTGCATGCATGAAAGTTTGCAAAAGTTTGGCAGCATGTCTACATGACTGAAGCAGGGCCCAAGGCAAGACTTCGACGAATCCGGACACCAAAGGCACGTTGCGTCACGTCCGGCCGGTGTTTTCGGGTATTATCTTCTCAAAAACCATAGAAAATGCATGCTACATGGAAAATTGTTGAAAATTGTGATGTATGCTTGTGATGGCCAGGCCTGGGTGTGGAAAAAGTTTTGGGTCATTCCGTGGAGTTGGAAAAAAAACATCCTTTGGACGTGGCCTCCGGTAGACCCGAACAGTGCTGGTTACACATGGTGTTAGTGATTGCATGGATGAAATCTTACAAAAGTTTGGCAGCATCTATGCATGACCGAAGCAGGGCCCCTTGCAAGATTTTGATGAATCCAGACACCAAATGGACCTTGCGTCACGTTTGGACGGTGTTTTCGGGTATTTTCCTCTCGAAAACCATACAAACTGCATGCAACATGGAAAACTGTTGATAATTGGCATGCATGCTTGTGATGGCCATGCCTGGGTGTGGAAATTTTTTTGGGTCATTCTGTGGAGTTGAAAAAAAACATCCTTCGCACGTGGCCTCCGGAAGATCTGAACAGTGTTGGTGATTGCATGCATGAAAGTTTCAAAAAAATGACAGCATGTTTGCATGACTGAAGCAGGGCCCGACGGAAGATTTCGACGAATCCGGACACCAAACACACGTAGCGTCACGTCCGGCCGGTGTTTCCGGGTATTTTCCTCTCGAAAACCATAGTAAATGCATTCAATGTGGATTTTTTTTAAATTAGCATGCATACTTGTGATGGCCATGCCTGGGTGTGGAATTTTTTTGGGTCATTCTGTGTAGTTGAAAAAATGTCCTTTGGAGGTGGCCTCCGGTAGACCCGAATAGTGTTGGCTACACATGGTGTTGGTAATTGCATCCATGAAAGTTTAAAAAAATTGGTAGCATGTCAGCATAACCGAAGCAGGGCCCAACAAAAGATTTCGACGAATCCGTATACAAACGCACCTTGCGTCACGTCCGCCCGGTGTTTTCGGGTATTTTCCTCTCGAAAACTGTACAAAATGCATGCAACGTGGAAAATTGTTGAAAATTGGCATGCATGCTTGTGATGGCCATGCCTAGGTGCAGAAAAAGTTATGGGTCATTCTGTGGAGTTGAAAAAAAAACGTCCTTCAGAGGTGGCCTCCGGTAGACCCGAACAATGCTGGTTACACCTGTTGTTTGTGGTTGTATGCATGAAATTTTACAAAAATTTCGCATCATGTCTGCATGACCAAAGCAGGGCCTCATGCAAGATTTTGAAGAATCTGGACCCAAAAAAGCATGTTACGTCACGTCTGGCCGGTGTTTTCGATTATTTTACTCTTGAAAACCATAGAAAATGCATGCAACATGGAAAATTGTTGAATTGGCATGCATGCTTGTGATGGCCATGCCTGGGTATGGAAAAAGTTTTGGGTCATTCAATGGAGTTAAAAAAAACGTCCTTCGGAGGTGGCCACCGGTAGACCCGAACAGTGCTGGTTACACATGGTGTTGGTGGTTGCATGCATCAATTTTAAAAAAATTGGTAGCTTGTCTGTATGACTGAAGCAAGGCCCAATGCAAGATTTCGACGAATCCGGACACCAAACACACGTTGCATCATGTCCGGCTGGCATTTTCAGGTATTTTCATCTCGAAAACCGTAGAAAATACATGCAACATGGAAAATTGTTGAAAATTGGCATGTATGCTTGTGATGGCCATGCCTGGGTGTTAAAAAAGATTTGGGACATTCTATGGAGATGAAAAAAAACATCCTTCGAGGTGGCCTCCGGTAGACCTGAAAAGCGCTGGTTACACATGGTGTTGGTGATTGCATGCATGAAAGTTTACCAAAATTTTGCAGCATGTCTTCATGACCAAAGCACGGCCGGATGCAAGATTTTGACGAATCCAGACACCAAACGCACATTGTGTCACGTCCGGCCGGTGTTTTCGGATATGTTCCCCTTGAAAACTGTAGGAAATGCATTCAATGTGCAAAATTGGCATGCATCCTTGTGATGGCCATGCGTGGGTGTGGAATTTTTTTTGGGTTTTTCCTGTGGAGTTAAAAAAACGTCCTTCGGAGGTGGCCTCCGATAGACCCGAACTGTGCTGGTTACACATGGTGGTGGTGCTTGCATGCATGAAAGTTTTAAAAAATATGGCAGCATGTCTGCATGACCGACGCAGCACCCAATGCAAGACTTCAATGAATCCGGACACCAAACGCACCTTGCGTCACGTCCGGTCGGTGTTTTCGGGTATGTTCCTCTCGAAAACCATAGAAAATGCATGCAACATGGAAAATTGTTGAAAATTGGCATGTACGCTTGTGATGGCCATGCCTCGGTGTGGAAAAAAGATTTGGGTCATTCTGTGGAGTTGAAGAAAAACATCCTTCGGAGGTGGCCTCCGATAGACCCGAACAATGCTGGTTGAACATGGTGTTGGTGACTGCATGCATGAAAGTTTACACAAAATTGGTAGCATGTCTACATGACCGAAGGAGGGCCCCACAAAATATTTTGACGAATTCGGACACCAAACACATGTTGCGTCATGTCCTGCAAGTGTTTCCAGGTATTGTCGTCTCGAAAACCGTACAAAATGCATGCAACATGGAAAATTGTTGAAAATTTGCAAGCATACTTGTGACGGCCATGCCTGGGTGTGGAACAAGTTTTGGGTCATTCAATGGAGTTCAAAAAACCCGTCCTTGGGAGGTGGCCTCCGGTAGACCCAAACAACGCTGGTTTCACATGGTGTTGGTGATTGCTTGCATAAAAGTTTACAAAAATTTGGCAGCATGTCTGCATGACCTAAGTAGGGCCCCACGCAAGATTTGGACAAATCCGGACACCAAACGCACATTGCGTCACGTCCGACCGGTGTTTTCGGGTCTTATCCTCTCGAAAATCATAGAAAATGCTTACAACATGGAAAATTGTTTAAAATTGGCATGCATGAGTCTCATGGCCATGCCTGGGTGTGGAAAAAATTTTGGGTCATGCAATGGAGTTGAAAAACACCGTCCTTCGGAGGTGGCCTCCGGTAGACCCGAATAGTGCTGGTTACACATGGTGTTAGTGGTTGCATGCATGAAAGTTTACAAAAATTTGGTAGCATGTCTGCATGACCGAAGCAGGGTCCCACACAAGATTTCGATGAATCCGGACTCCAAATGCACGTTGCCTCATGTTCGGTCGGTGTTTGCAGGTATTTTCCTCTCGAAAACCATAGAAAATGCATGCAATGTAGAAAATTGTTGAAAATTCGCATGCATGCTTGTGATGCCCATGCCTGAGTGTCGAAAAATATTTGGCTCATTCTCTGGAGTTGAAAAAAAGCGTCCTTCGGAGGTGGCCTCCGGTAGACCTGAAAAGTGCTGGTTGCATGCATGAAAATTTTCAAAAATTTGGCAGCATGTCAGGCTGCCCGAAGCAGGGCCCACGCAAGATTTTGATGAATCCGGACACCAAACGCACGTTGCGTCATGTCCGGCCAGTGTTTTCGGGTATTTTCCTGTTGAAAACCATAGAAAATGCATGCAACATGGAAAATTATTGAAAATTGGCATGCATGCTTGTGATGGCCATGCCTGGGTGTGGAATTAGTTTTGGGTCCTTCTGTGAAGTCGAAAAAAACGTCCTTCGGAAGTGTCTAGTTTAAAAAATACGCCAGTCATCATTATTCTCTATTTCAAGAATATGCAGAACCATTATGAGTTTTTATCTGTTAAATAGCAGGGAAGATTCATACTTAAATAATCCGGCATATCCTCCAAATAGGGTTTAATGAACACTGACGCTTATTAAAGTTGCCAAAAATTTATACTTAAGGTAGTCAAGATTATATGATCGGTGTGAGGTGGGACTAATGCATACGACGGACACCTGAGGGGCTAACGGCGTTAACCAATCTGGGCGCACCGCATGGCAATGAATTTGACCGGGGCCGGCCCGACCAATGAATATTCCACGTTATTTGCGAGCACGCAGGCAGATGATCACGTCACCCGATCTAGCCGCCCTAAAGCAATCTCGCCGCCTAACCTAGCCACGCCTCCACGATCTCGCCGCCAGCCATTTCCGCCCCATCGCGATCTCGTAGCCCGTCATCTGCCCCATTGTCGTTGCCCACTGCAACCTCGACCCGTCCCTAGCCATGCGCCTTCCGCCCCCACAGCCATCTCGCAACAAACTCGCCGCCAACCCTAGCATCCCGCAGTACCATCGCATCACGATCTCGCTGCTAACCCTAGCAACCCTAGCATCTCGCTGCCAACTAGCGCACCCCGGTCTTGCTGCCAACCATAGCATCATGTTGGTAAGTGATTTGTGAGTCTTCATCTTGGTCGTGCCACCGTTTTGGTTTTAACTAACTTCCACCTTTGTCGTGTCGTTCATGTAGCTCATCTACACCCCCGCCGAACTTGTGGTGTGGCGGCCGGAGCATCATACACCCACTGACCCATGGCACACACGACAATGTGAAGGTATGACCAAACACGCAATTTTATATTTAAATTTTCTATAGTCGCGGACTATAGGAAATATCTAATACTCAGTATTTTTTTCTTTTAGTATGGATGAATATGGTGAAATATATTTCTGTGTCGAGAAGTGGTGCTCGTTGGTGAATAAGTTGACCAATGGGCAACGAAAGAGGCTTGGTGGCACTGGCTTATGAAAAATGTTGTTAATTCCTAGTGTCCAAATGAGGAAGTGTTTGTTGAAATTTATAATGAAAACATATGATACCACTAGGAAAACCTTCATTAATGGTGAGTTAACTCTGCACTATCATGATGTATTTGACATATTTGCCCTAGAGAATAAGCAAAAAGATGTGATGAAAGTATTAGGCAAAGTAGGGGATGATGCAAAGGAAAGGGTGCCTTCTCGTTTTTTGATACGAGGAATGGAGAAATAGTGATAGATGAGTTGATCCAACACATTGTTACTAGTGGGGCTTATGATGATGACTTTGTGCGGAGAGCTGTTTTGGTTTTGTTAGGTACAACCATTGCACCGCACTCGACCAAACATGTCCCTCATAACTTTTACAAAATGGTGGAGCATGTTGATGCCATAAAGTCATTTAATTGGAACTCGTTCATGTTATGCGTACGCATGACTGGCATCACAAAGACGGTAAAAGATGTCTCAAAATTTAAATGGCCAGTGGGAAACCTGGAGCTCATTCAGGTAAATCAGAATTGTAAATTGTGCTTATGTAATACTATTTCTTTGCTTTTATGATGATTAAATCTTTTTATATTCATGTAGTACATGTATTGGGACAAAGTGCAACCAATAGCCATAGAAACATACGATCCTCTTTCGTCTAAGTATCCTCCGATGATAAACTGCTCAGAAATTGAGGCAGGGAAGCATGAGAAGTACGACATAGACAATGGCCGTGGTCATGGAAAGGTAAAAATTTATAAATTGAACTTCAACCATTGATTTAAGTACTTAACAGATCACTTACTTAAATTCGTTTAATATTTTACAGATTGATAACATAATTAGTGAAGAGTACATAAACGTTAAAATAGCCAAAGAGGGTATAATTCCATAGGAGATACCTGAGCCACGAAAGCGTAAAGGTGGTCGAAAATGTAATAATGCTGAGGCTTCATCGAGTAAGGAAGATACACTAGATCAAGTCATGAAATGCATAAAAGATATGCAGAAAGAAATGCGTATCATTTTTGATAAATGTGCTGAGGTAATGATTAATGCATAATTTATTTTATGTTTACATGGACATAATGCTTAAGAGTGCATAACGTTGTGGATTTTTTTTTAGGTGCTCATCGAGAAAATAAATAACAGAGGTCTTCTCTTCAAACCGTCAAACAAGAAGGATGGTGACGATTGCACTTTGCTAAGCGAAAGTTATGAGTGGAAGAGCAAGTTTAAGGGAAAACATTTTGATGAAGTAAATTCAACTCCTTTGAATGAATGTGAAGAGTGGAAGAAAAAGTACACACCGAATATTTTTGATGAAGGTAATTAAACTCCTTTGAATGATTGTCGAGACGAGAAGAATGGAGTATCATCCATGTCATGAAAGAGAAAACATCCGGTAAAGGTGATGCAACTGACCCCCTTGTTATTATTGATAATTTTGATTCACCCGCGGTATCATCTGCATGATTAGCCATAAATGAATTTCCTTCAGTCACTCGAACCCCACAACATGTTTACACGGTATCAGGCGGGTCTAGCATTGAAAAGCCAGAGGAAATTAGTATTGATAGTATTAATACCCGTTTAAAGAATACATTCGTAATGGTACAAAGGAGCCAGTTGGGAAGCGCAAGCGAACACAATCAAAATACTATAGGTCACCTTACCTGTAGAAAGGTAGAAACAAACGTGGTAAAAAGTAAGTTAAAGCTATTAGTTTTGTAAATTACTTTCTGGCCTAACACGTGTATTTAACTAACCCATTGTATGTACATTTTCATAGGTTTATCTGGTATATGAGCTGTTATGATTAGCACAGACCATATTACTGAGGATCACATAGAGGCCTCGAGGGTTTATATCAAGACATTACCAAAGTCGTGCAAGCATAGTTGGCAGATTGTGGCTATCATGCCCGGTTTAGGAGGGGAGTCGAGTTCGGCCAGACAGCTTCAAGCCGTCATTGATCATCAGTGGTTGAATGGCACCGTAAGAATATGTTTTCTTGATTTCCCTATCTAAATTTATTGTGTTTACTGATTACTGTAATATTCGTATTTGTATTATATTATTTTCAGGTTCACTACAAGAAATATGCTATCTTGTGACCTTCACTGTTGGTCACCGAATGGTCATTGTTTTTCATTTACGACCTTTTTGTGACCAAAAACTGATGGCCAAAAGTTGAGGGTCAAGAATGGACACTAAGGACCTTTCTTCTAAAAAGGTCATCGAAATTTATGACCAAAAAAAGATCGTAGGTTCTATGACCAATCATTTTGGTTGTTAGAAGTCTGCCCACGCCACGTCGGATCCACCATGGCAAGCTGACGTGGCAGAATTATGACCAAATGAAAAGGTCGTAAATTAGAATCATCCCACTCCATTCCGGCCGTCTACATGGGCCAAGCCCAATAATTCAGCCTTTCTATATTATTTTCCTGTCAATTTTTGGTCGGCTTCATCGGCCAAGCCCAACATTGCAGCCTTTTTTATTTCCAGGGTCGTGATCCTTTTGTGGACCATTTCTTTTTTTGGGTCGCATCTATTTCTCAATTGGGCCTCGGCCTTTTTACAGTCCATTTCCTTAATTATTAGTTACTTTTCCTCTAAATATCATTTGGAAAATGGCCTTTTTAGATGCCAAATACAATTAGGTCCCACTTGTCAGGTTCTAATTAAAGACAACCAATGTTTCAATTTGCACACAATTATTTCAGTTAGAACAACAAACAAATGAAAATTATCAATCCACATGCCAATTTTGGCTAATAGCACAATCTTTACATAATTCATTTCACCATTACATGTGATACTATCACAACATATAACAACTACTACGAATATACTCCAGCCTTCTTCACTTTTAGGCCAGAGCTCCTTCAATGAGCGGAAACACCATTTTTTCGTACAAGCTGAATGAAGGCATCTAACAATAAACCAAAAGAGTTAGAAACAAAATAAAAACAAATATAGAAAGAAGCTACGGACTAAATCATGAAGAATCTCTACATGTAACATGTAATGGTAATAACCACAAGGACTAGCTCACAGAAACAACACAAAAGACAAGAACACACGGTTGTTGCATGAATACCAAAACTCCCAGAATGGTTCTAGATGTTGAACACAGAAACTGATTCAATCTTAGATGGTTCATTGAGGACGGCATGGACAATTTAAAATAACAATACATATGTTCTACACTAATTTTAGACAAATCATTATCAATTATAATTTTCAACAGACTCAAAACAAAACACCATAGCTTTTGCATGACACAGGGAATACACACAATAATATTGTTGGAAATATGCCCTAGAGGCAATAATAAATTGGTAATTATATTATTTCCTTGTTCTTGATAATCATTTATTATCCATGCTATAATTGTGTTGATTGAAAACTCAAATACATGTGTGGATACATAGACAACACCATGTCCCTAGTATGCCTCTAGTAGACTAGCTCATTGATCAAAATATGGTTAAGGTTTCCTAGCCATGGACATGAGATGTAATTTGATAAAGGGATCACATCATTAGGAGAATGATGTGATGGACAAGACCCAAACTACAAACGTAGCATATGATCGTGTCAGTTTATTGCTACTGTTTTCTGCATGTCAAGTATATGTTCCTATGACCATGAGATCATGCAACTCACAGACATCGGAGGAGTGCCTTGTGTGTATCAAACATCGCAACGTAACTGGGTGGCTATAAAGGTGCTCTACAGGTATCTCCGAGGGTGTCTGTTCAGTTGGCATGGATGAAGACTCGGATTTGTTACTCCGTGTGACGGAGAGGTATCTCAGGGCCCACTCGGTAATACAACATCACAATAAGCCTTGCAAGCAATGAGACTAAGTGTTAGTCACGGGATCTTGTATTACGGAACTAGTAAAGAGACTTGCTGGTAACGAGATTGAACTAGGTATAGAGATATCGACGATCGAATCTCGGGCAAGTAACATACCGAAGAACAAAGGGAACATCATACTGGATTAACTGAATCCTTGACATCGAGGTTCGACCGATAAAGATCTTCGTAGAATATGTAGGAACCAATATGGGCATCCAGGTCCCGCTATTGGTTATTGAATGTAGAGGTGTCTCGGTCAGGTCTACATAGTTCTCGAACCCGCAAGGTCTGCACACTTAAGGTTTGGTGACGTTTCGGTAGTATAGAGTTACGTATGGTGGTGACCGAAGATTGTTCGGAGTCCCGGATGAGATCCCCGATGTCACGAGGAGCTCCAGAATGGTCCGGAGGTAAATATTCATAGATAGGAAGTCCCAGTTTGGTCGACGGTAGAGGTGTGTCAGTCAGGTCTACATAGTTCTCGAACCCGCAGGGTCTGCACACTTAATGTTTGGTGACGTTTTGGTAGTATAGAGTTATCTATGGTGGAGAATGAAGATTGTTCGGTGTCCCAGATGAGATCTCGGATGTCACGAGGAGCTCCAGAATGATCCGGAGGTAAAGATTCATATATAGGAAGTCCTGTTTTGGTCCCCGGAAAAGTTTCGGGCTCATCGGTAGTGTACCGGGAGTGCCGGTAGTGTACCGGGAGACCATCGGGAGGGGTATTTCGACCCAAGAGTCTACATGGGCTGTGGGAGAGTAACTACCAGCCCTTAGTGGGCTGGTGGAAATCCCACACAAGGCCCATGAGGCTGGGAAGAAAAGCCCAAAGAGAAAAAGGTGGAAAAAGGCAAAAAAATAGGGTGAATCCTAGTCCTACTAGGATTGGAGGTGGATTCCACCTCTCCCACTTGATTTGGCCAGCCCAATTTCTGGTCCTTTGAGGGACAAGCCTCCTTCTCTCTTCCTCTTATATATACTAGAGGTTTTACGGTTTTTTGGCACCAGAATTTAGCCACGTGCTACCCGTTCCTCCAGTGCATAGTTTCTCCTCTAGATCAGATTTCTGCAGTGCTTAGGCGAAGCGCTGCCAGAATAGCTCCACCACCATCGCCGGAGCGCTGTCATGCTGCCGGAGAACTCTTCTACCTCTCCGCTCCCTCTTTCTGGATCAAGAAGGCGGAGATCGTCATCAAGCTGTATGTGTGCTGAACGCGGAGGTGCCGTCCTTTCGGCGCTAGATCGGAAGAACCGTGATCAAGATCGTGAGACGGATCGTGATGAGATCGCGGGACGGATCATGATGACTTCACGGGACAGATCGTGAGACGGATCATGATGAGATCGCGGGACAGATTGTGATGAGATCGCGGGAAGGATCATGATGAGATCGCGGGACGCTCGACGATTTGGATCGCGAAGACGTTCGACTACACCAACCGCGTTTCTTAACTCTTCCCGCTTAGCGATCTACAAGGGTATGAAAATCCACTCTCCCTCTCGTAGATGCTCATCAGCATGGATAGATCTGCGTGTGCGTTGGAAAATTTTGTTTCCCATGCATCGTTCCCCAACAGTGGCATCATGAGCTAGATCTATGTGTAGATGAGATCTCGAGTAGAACACAAAAGGTTTGTGGGCGTTGATGCTTAGATTTCTTCCTCTCTTGGTCGGATTTTGGTTTAGCGGTATTGTGAGATGAAGCGGACCGGACCAACATTACTTGTATGCTTACGAGAGACTGGTTCCCTCAACCGCAACTTGTTGCATAGATGGCTTGTGGGTGACAGTTTCTCTCACTTTAGTTGGATCGGATTCGACAAAGGCGGGCCTTGAGAAGGTTGAAAAGAAACTAGTGTATCACCGTTGTGGTTTTTGCGTAGATGATAATTGTTGTTTTTAGATACCCGTAGCAGCCACGTAAAGCATGCAACTTTAATTAGAGGACGTCTAACTTGTTTTTGCAAGGTATGTTGTGATATGATATGGCCAATTACATGATGTGATATATGTGATGTATGAGATGATCATGTGATGTATAGATTATCACGACTTGCATGTCATTGATTACGGCAACCGGCAGGAGCCATAGGGTCGTCTTTAATTATTGTATGACCTGCGTGTCAATCATTAAGCACTATGTAATGCTTTACTTTATCGCTACGGTAGCAATAGTAGTAGAACCATGTTGGGCGCGACAAACCCCTATGGCGACACGTTGATGGAGATCATGCTGTCGTGCTGGTGACGATGGAGATCATGCCGGTGCTTTCATGATGGAGATCAAAAGCACAAGTTCATGGTCATATCATGTCACTTTTGATTTGCATGTGATGTTAATCCTTTTATGCACCTTGTTTTGCTTAGGACGACGGTAGCATTATAAGGTGATCCCTCACTTAATTTCAAGGTAAATTGTGTTCTCCTCGAGTGTGCACCGTTGCGAAAGTTTGTTGTGTTGAGACACCACGTGATGATCGGGTGTGATAGACTCTACGTTCACATACAACGGGTGCAAGCCAGTGTTGCACATGCAGAACACTCGTGTTAAACTTGACAAGCCTAGCATGTACAGACATGGCGTCGGAACACAAGAGACCGAAAGGTCGAACATGAGTCATATAGTAGATATGATCAACATAATGATGTTCACCATTGAAGCCACCTCAACTCACGTGATGATCGGACTTGAGTTGGTGAATTTGGATCATTTGTCACTCAGATGACCTGAGGGATGTCAATTTGAGTGGGAGTTCTTAGGTAATATGATTAATTGAACTCATTATCACGAACATAGTCAAAGTGTCTTTGCAAATTATGTTGTAGATTACTAGCTCACGTTGTAGCTCCCTTGTATTTTTATATGTTCCTAGAGAAATAGAGTTGAAAGATAATGGTAGCAATATTGTGGACTAGCTCCGTGATCTGAGGATTGTCCTCATTGCTGCACAGAAGGCTTATGTCCTTAATGCACCGCTCAGTGCGCCAACCCCTCTAGCATCATGTGTAGATGTTGGGAATATCTGACAGGCACGTTCTGATGACTATTTGATAGTTTAGTGCGTCATGCATTACGGCTTAGAATTGAGGCTCCAAAACGTTTTGAACGTCATGGAACATATGAGATGTTTCTAAGAGCTGAAATTAGGATCTCAGGCTCGTGCCCGTGTTGCGAGATATGAGATCTCCAGCAAGATTCTTTGCCTGCAAGATGAAAGAGAATAGCTCAATCGTTGAGCATGTGCTCAGATTGTCTGAGTGCTACAATCGCTTGAATCAAGTGGGAGTTGATCTTCCAGATAAGACAGTGATTGATATAGTTCTCCAAGTCACTATCACTAAGCTACTAGAATTTGGTGATGAACTATAAAATGCCAGGGACAGAAATAATGATCCCTGAGCTGTTCGCGATGTTTGACACCGTGAAGGTAGAAATCAAGAAGGAGCATCAAGTGTTGATTGTTAGTAAAACCACTAGTTTCGAGAAGGGCAAGGGCAAGGAGGAAAACTTCATGGATGGCAAGTCAGTTGCTGCTCTAGTGAAGCAACCCAGAGTTGAACCCAAACCCGAGACTAAGTGCTTCGATTATGAGGAGAGCGATCACTGAAGCGGAACAACCCTAGATACTTGGTAGATAAGAAGGCTGGCAACGTCGACAGAAGTATATCTAATATATGTGTGATTGATGTGTACCTTGCTAGTACTCCTAGTAGCACCTGGGTATTGGATACCGGTTCGGTTGCTAAATGTTAGTAACTCAAAATAAAAGCTACAGAATAAACGGAGAACTAGCTAAGGGTGAGGTGACGATGTGTGTTTGAAATGTTTCCAAGGTTGATGTGATCAACATCGCACGCTCTCTCTACCTTCAAGATTAGTGACGAACCTAAATAAATGTTATTTGGTGTTTTGCGTTGAGCATGAACGTGATTAGATCGTGTTTATTGCAACATGATTATTCATTTAAGTTAGAGAATAATGGTTATTCTGTTTACATGAATAATACCTTCAATGGTCATGCACCCAGTGAGAATGGTTTGTTGAATCTTGATCGTAGTAATACACATGTTTTTTATGCCAAAAGATACAAAGTTAATAATGATAGTACCACATACTTGTGGCACTCCCGCTAAATGTCATATTGGTACAAAGCGCATGAAGAAACTCCATGCTGATGGATCTTTGGACTCATTCGATTTCGAATCGGTTGAGGCATGAGAGCCATGCCTTTTGGGCAAGATGACTAAGGACCCCGTTTTCCGGATTGATGGAGTGGGCAAGTGGTTTATTGGAAATGATACATGTTGATGTATGCAATCCAATTATCTTGTAACGTGCGGTGGATGTTGTTATTTTCTTACCTTCACTGATGATTTGAGTAGATATAGTGGATATTTACTTAATGAAACACAAGTCTGAATCGTTTGAAAGGCTCAAGCAGATTCACATAGTGAAGTTTAAGATCATCGTGACAAGAAGATAAAGATGTCTACGATATGATCGTGGAGGTGAATATCTGAGTTACGAGTTTGGCATACAACTTTGGACAATGTGAAAGTCGTTTCACAACTCATGCCACCTGGAACACCATAGTGTGATGGTGTGTCTGAATGTCATAGTCATGCTCTATTGGATATGCTGCTTGCTATGATGTCTCTTATCGATTTGCTACTATAGTTTCGGGGTTATGCATTAGAGACAACTACATTCACTTTAAATAGGGCACCATCTAAATCCGTTGAGATGACACCGTGTGAATTATGGTTTGATAGAAACCTAAGCTGTCATTTCTTGATGTTTGGGGCTGTGACGCTTGTGTGGAAAAAATGTCTTCACCTAATAAGCTCGAACCCAAAGCGAACGAATGCATCTTCATAGAATACCCTAAGAACAGTTGGGTATACCTTCTATCTCAGATCCAAGTGCAAAGTGTTTGTTGCTAAAAATGGGTCCTTTCTCAAGAAAGAGTTTCTCTCGAAAGAATTGAGTGGGAGAAAGATAGAACTTGATGAGGTTGTTAAACCTTTATTCAACCAGAGAGTAGCGCAGCACAGGAAGATGTTCCTGTGAAGCCTACGTTAGTTGAAGAGGAAGTTAATGATGATGATCATGAAGCTTCAGGATCAAGTTACTATCAAACTTCGTAGGTCGACAAGGATGTGTACTGCTCCTGAGCAGTACGACAACCCTCTCTTGGTGGTCATATTGTTGGATAACAATGAACCTACGAGCTATGGAGAAGCGATGATGGGACCGGATTCCGACAAATGGTTAGAGGCCATGAAATCCGAGAAAAGGATCCATGTATGAAACCCAAGTATAGACTTTGGTAGACTTTCTCGTTGGACAGCAGGTCGTTGAGTACAAATGGATCTTTAAAATGAAGACAAATGTTGATGGTAAATGTCATCATTTGTAAAGCTCGACTTGTTGCAAAGAAGTTTGTGACAAGTTCAAGGAGTTGACTGCGATGAGACTTTCTCACTCGTAGCGATGCTAAAGTCTGTTGGAATTATGTTAGCAGTTGCTGCATTTTTCAATTATGAAATCTGGCAGATGGATGTAAAAACATCGTTTCCTTAACAGTTTAATTGAGGAAAGGTTGTATGTGCCAGAAAGTTTTGTTAGTCCTAAGGATGCTAAAAGGTGAGCAAGCTTCAGTGATCTTTCTATGGACTGAAGAAAGCATCTCGGAGTTGGAATATACACTTTGATGAGGTGATCAAAGTTTTTGAAATTTATACAAAGTTTACGAGAAACTTGTATTTACAATAAAGTGAGTGGGAGCACTATAGAATTTCTGATAAGTATATATGGATGACATATTGTTGATCGGAAATAATGTAGAATTTCTGGAAAGCATAAACGGTTGTTTGAAAAGTGTTTTTCAAAGGAAGACCTAGATAAAGCTACCTAATTGTTAAGCATCAAGATCTATAGAGATAGATCAAGATGCTTGTTGAGACTTTAATGAGTACATACCTTGACAAGATTTTGAAAGAGTTCAAAATGGATTAGTCAAAGAAAGAGTTCTCACCTGATTTGTAAGGTGTGAAGTTGAGCGAGACTCAAAGCTCGACCACGGCAGAAGAAAGAGAAAGGACAAACGTCGTCCCCTATGCCTTAGCCATAGGCTCTGTACAGTATGCCATGTTGTGTACCGCACCTGTGTGTGCCTTACCATGAGTCCGTCAAGGGGTACAAGAGTGACCCAGGAGTTGATCACTGGACAGCGGTCAAGATTATCCTTAGTAACTCAAAGACTAAGGAGATGTTTCTCGATTATGGAGGTGATAAAGAGTTCGTCGTAAAGAGTTACGTCGATGCAAGCTTTAACACCAATCCGGATGACTCGTAGTAGCAATCTAGATATGTATAGTGCAGCAGCCATTTGGAATAGTACCAAGTGGAGTGTGGTAGCAGTGTTTACGGTTTGACATAGAGATTTGCAAAGTACACACGGGTCTGAATGTCGCAGGCCCGTTGACTATAAGACCTCTCTCACATGCAAATCATGATCGAGCCCCAAAACTCATTGGGTGTTAGATTCATAACAATGCGAATCACATAGTGATGTGAACTAGATTATTGACTCTAGTGCAAGTGGGAGACTGTTGGAAATATGCCCTAGAGGCAATAATAAATTAGTTATTATCATATTTCCTTGTTCATGATAATCGTTTATTATCCATGCTATAATTGTGTTGATCAGAAACTCAGATACATGTGTGGATACATAGACAACACCATGTCCCTAGTATGCCTCTAGTAGACTAGCTCATTGATCAAAAGATGGTTAAGGTTTCCTAGCCATGGACATGAGATGTCATTTGATAAAGGGATCACATCATTAGGAGAATGATGTGATGGACAAGACCCAAACTACAAACGTAGCATATGATCGTGTCAGTTTATTGCTAATGTTTTCTGCATGTCAAGTATATGTTCTTATGACCATGAGATCATGCAACTCACAGGCATCGGAGGAGTGCCTTGTGTGTATCAAACATGCAACGTAACTGGGTGGCTATAAAGGTCCTCTACAGGTATCTCCGAGGGTGTCTGTTGAGTTGGCATGGATCAAGACTCGGATTTGTTACTCCGTGTGATGGAGAGGTATCTCAGGGCCCACTCAGTAATACAACATCACAATAAGCCTTGCAAGCAATGTGACTAAGTGTTAGTCACGGGATCTTGTATTACGGAACGAGTAAAGAGACTTGCCGGTAATGAGATTGAACTAGGTATAGAGATACCGACGATCGAATCTCGGGCAAGTAACATACCGAAGAACAAAGGAACATCATACGGGATTAACTGAATCCTTGACATAGAGGTTCGACCGATAAAGATCTTCGTAGAATATGTAGGAACCAATATGGGCATCCAAGTCCCGCTATTGGTTATTGAACGTAGAGGTGCCTCGGTCAGGTCTACATAGTTCTCGAACCCGCAAGGTCTGCACACTTAAGGTTTGGTGACGTTTCGGTAGTATAGAGTTATGTATGGTGGTGACCGAAGATTGTTCGGAGTCCCGGATGAGATCCCGGATGTCACGAGGAGCTCCAGAATGGTCCGGAGCTAAAGATTCATATATAGGATATCCTATTTTGTGTTGGGAGACGTAGTAGTAAATCAAAATTTTCCTACGTGTCACCAAGATCTATGTATGGAGAAACCAGCAACGAGAGGGGAGAGATTGCATCTTCATACCTTTGAAGATCGCTAAGCGGAAGCGTTACAAGAACGCGGTTGGTGGAGTCGTACTCGCAGCGATTCACATCGCGATGGACTCCGATGTTAGCACCGAACAACGATGCCTCCGCGTTCAACACACGTGCAGCCCGGTGACATCTCCTATGCCTTGATCCAGCAAGGAGGAAGGAGAGGTTGGGGAAGAGCTCCTGCAGCACGACGGCGTGGTGGCAGTGGAGCTGCGTGGTACTCCAGTAGAGCTTCGCTAAGCACTACGGAGAACAAGGAGATGAGGAGGTAGGGCTGCGCCAGGGAGGAGAGGAAGTCATGTGTTCTGCAGCCCCAAATATCTCCATTATGTATAAGGGAGAGGGAGGAGGAGGCGCAGCCCTAGGGTTCCCACCCTAGGGGTGACGGCAGCCCCAGATGGGGATCTGGCCCCCGGCCAGAGGGAGGAGTGGAGGGGGCGCAGCCCTAGTGGCCTTAGGCCCATCTAGGTCTAGGGTTTCCCTCCCTCCTCTATCTCCTGCGCCTTGGGCCTCCTGTGGAGGCGCACCAGCCCACCTAGGGGCTGGTTCCCTCCACCTTAGGCCCATGGAGCCCTCAGGGGTTGGTGGCCCCACTTGGTGGACCGCCGGAACCGTTCCGGTGGTCCCGGTACACTACCGGTGACACCCGGAACACTTCCGGTAACCAAATCCTCACTTCCTATATATCAATCTTCATCTCCGGACCATTCCGGGACTCCTCGTGACGTCTGGGATCTCATATGGGACTCCGAACAACCTTCGGTAACCACGTACACTATTTCCCTATAACCCTAGCGTCATCGAACCTTAATTTGTAGACCCTACGGGTTCGGGAGACACGTAGACATGACCGAGACACCTCTCCGGTCAATAACCAACAACGGGATCTGGATACCCATGTTGGCTCCCACGTACTCCACGATGATCTCATCGGATGAACCACGATGTCAGGGATTCAATCAATCCCGTATACAATTCACTTTGTCTATCGGTATGGTACTTGCCCGAGATTCGATCGTCGGTATCCCAATACCTTGTTCAATCTCGTTACCGGCAAGTCTCTTTACTCGTTCTATAATACATCATCCCGTGGCTAACTCCTTAGTCACATTGAGCTCCTTATGATGATGTCTTACCGAGTGGGCCCAGAGATACCTCTCCGTCACATGGAGTGACAAATCCCAGTCTCGATTCGTGTCAACCCAACAGACACTTTCGGAGATACCCGTAGTGTACCTTTATAGCCACCCAGTTACGTTGTGATGTTTGGAACACCCAAAGCATTCCTACGGTATCCGGGAGTTACACAATCTCATGGTCTAAGGAAACGATACTTGACATTGAAAAGCTTTAGCAAACGAACTACACGATCTTGTGCTATGCTTAGGATTGGGTCTTGTCCATCACATCATTCTCCTAATGATGTGATCTTGTTATCAATGACATCCAATGTCCATGGTCATGAAACCGTGACCATCTATTGATCAACGAGCTAGCCAACTAGAGGCTCACTAGGGACATGTTGTGGTCTATGTATTCACACATGTATTACGGTTTCCGGTTAACACAATTATAGCATGAATAATAGACAATATCATGAATAGGAAATACAATAATAACCATTTTATTATTGCCTCTAGGGCATATTTCCAACAGTCTCCCACTTGCACTAGAGTCAATAATCTAGTTACGTTGTGATGAATCGAACACCCATAGCATTCTGGTGTTGATCATGTTTTTCTCGTGAGAGAGGTTTAGTCAACGGATCTGCGACATTCAGATCCGTATGCACTTTACAAATATCTATGTCTCCCTGCTGAATGTAATCACGGATGGAGTTGAAGCGGCGCTTGATGTGTCTTGTCTTCTTGTAAAACCTGGGCTCCTTCGCAAGGGCAATAGCTCCAGTGTTGTCACAGAGTAGAGTCATCGGGCCCGACGCATTTGGAATCACTCCTAGGTTGGTGATGAACTACTTCATCCAGACTCCCTCCTTCGCTGCTTCCGAAGCAGCTATGTACTCCACTTCACATGTAGATGCTGCCACGACGCTTTGCTTGCTGCTGCTCCAGCTGACTGCCCCTCCGTTCAAAATATACACGTATCCGGTTTGCGACTTGGAGTCGTCCGGATCTGTGTCGAAGCTAGCGTCGACGTAACCCTTTATGACGAGCTCTTCGGCACCTCCATATACAAGAAACATGTCCTTTGTCCTTTTTAGGTACTTTAGGATATTCTTGACTGCTGTCCAGTGTTCCGCTCCGGGATCACTTTGGTACCTCCCTACCAAACTAATGGCAAGGTTCACATCAGGTCTGGTACACAGCATGGCATACATAATAGAGCCTATGGCTGAAGCATAGGGGATGACACTCATCTCTTCTCTATCCTTTGCCGTGGTCGGGCATTAAGTCGTACTCAATCTCACACCTTGCGACACAGGCAAGAACCCCTTCTTGGACTGATCCATATTGAACTTCTTCAACATCTTTTCAAGGTATGTGCTTTGTGAAAGACCAATGAGGCGTCTCGATCTATCTCTATAGATCTTAATACCTAATATGTAAGCAGCTTCTCCAAGGTCCTTCATTGAAAAACACTTATTCAAGTAGGCCTTTATACTTTCCAAGATTTCTATATTATTTCCCATTATCAGCATGTCATCCACATACAGTATAAGAAATGCTATAGAGATCCCACTCACTTTCTTGTAAATACAGGGTTCTCCATAAACCAGTACAAACCCAAACGCTTTAATCACCTCATTAAAGTGAATGTTCCAACTCCGAGATGCTTGGAAAAGACCATAGATGGAGCGCTGGAGCTTCCATACCTTGTTAGCATCTTTAGGATCGACAAAACCTTCCGGCTGCATCATATACAGTTCTTCCTTGAGGAAGCCATTAAGGAATGCCGTTTTGACATCCATTTGCGAGATCTCATAATCATAAAATGCGGCAACTTCTAACATGATTCGGACAGACTTTAGCATCGCTACGGGTGAGAAAGTCTCATCGTAGTCAACTCCTTGAACTTGTCGATAACCCTTAGCGACAAGCCGAGCCTTATAGGCGGTCACATTACCGTCCGCATCAGTCTTCTTCTTAAAGCTCCATTTATTTTCAATGGCTCGCTTATCATCAGGCAAGTCCACCAAAGTCCACACTTTGTTCTCATACATGGATCCTATGTCGGATTTCATGGCCTCAAGCCATATGTCGGAATCCGGGCCCGCCATCGCTTCTTCGTAGTTCGAAGGTTCACCGTTGTCCAACAACATGATCTCTAGGACAGGATTGCCGTACCACTCTGGTGCGGAACGTGTCCTAGTGGACCTTCGAATAGCAACTTGATCTGAAGCTTCATGATCATCATCATTAACTTCCTCTCTAGCCGGTGCAGGCTCCGTAGAAACAACTTCCTGTGCTGTGCTACTCTCCGGTTCGAGTGGAGGTACAATTACCTCATCAAGTTCTATTTTCCTCCCACTTACTTCTTTCAAGAGAAACTCTTTCTCGAGAAAGGATCCATTCTTGGCAACAAAGACTTTGCCCTCGGATCGTAGGTAGAAGGTATACCCAGTATTCTCTTTGGGATATCCTATGAAGACGCATTTTTCCACTTTGGGTTCTAGCTTCTCAGGTTGAAGTTTCTTCACATAAGCATCGCATCCCCAAACTTTTAGAAACGACAGCTTAGGTTTCTTTCCTAACCATAATTCATACGGTGTCGTCTCAATGGATTTAGACGGTGCCCTATTTAAAGTGAATGCGGCAGTATCTAATGCATATCCCCAAAATGATAGCGGTAAGTCGGTAAGAGACATCATAGATCGCACCATATCCAATAGAGTGCGATTACGATGTTCAGACACACCATTTCGCTGAGGTGAGCCGGGCGGCGTGAGTTGTGAAAAAATTCCACATTTCGTAAGGTGTGTGCCAAACTCGTGACTTAAATATTCTCCGCCACGATCAGATCGTAGGCATTTTATTTTCCTGTCACGTTGATTCTCGACCTGACTCTGACATTCTTTGAACCTTTCTAAGGTTTTAGACTTGTGTTTCATTAAGTAGACATAGCCATATCTTCTCAAGTCATCAGTGAGGGTGAGAACAAAACGGTAGCCTCTGCGAGCCTCGACGCTCATTGGACGGCATACATCAGTATGTATTATCTCCAACAAGTCAGTTGCTCGCTCCATTGTTCCGAAGAACGGAGTCTCGGTCATCTTTCCCATGAGGCAAGGTTCGCACGTGTCAAATGATTCGAAATCAAGTGACTCCAATAGTCCATCAGCATGGAGCTTCTTCATGCGTTTGACACCAATATGACCAAGGCGGCAGTGCCACATGTAAGTGGGACTATCGTTATCAACCTTACACTTTTTGGTACTCACACTATGGACATGTGTAACATCACGTTCGAGATTCATCAAAAATAAACCATTGACCAGCGGGGCATGAGCATAAAACATTTCTCTCATATAAATAGAACAACCATTATTCTCGGATTTAAATGAGTAGCCATCTTGCATCAAGCAAGATCCAGATACAATGTTCATGCTCAAAGCTGGTACTAAATAACAATTATTAAGGTTTAAAACTAATCCCGAAGGTAGATGTAGAGGTAGCGTGCCGACGGCGATCACATCGACCTTGGAACCATTCTCGACGCGCATCGTCACCTCGTCCTTTGCCAGCCTCCGCTTATTCCGCAGCTCCTGCTTGGAGGTACAAATGTGAGCAACTGCACCGGTATCAAATACCCAGGAGCTACTACGAGCGCTGGTTAGGTACACATCAATAACAAGTATATCACATATACCTTTAACGTTGCCGTCCTTCTTATCTGCTAAGTACTTGGGGCAGTTCCGCTTCCAGTGACCGGTACCCTTGCAATAAAAGCACTCAATCTCAGGCTTGGGTCCATTCTTGTTCTTCTTCTTCCGTGCAACTTGCTTACCGGGCGCGGCAACAGCTTTGCCGTCCTTCTTGAAATTCTTCTTACCCTTGCCTTTCTTGAAACTAGTGGTCTTATTTACCATCAACACTTGATGCTTCTTTTTGATCTCGACCTCCGCTGATTTTAGCATCAAGTACAACTCAGGAATGGACTTCTCCATCCCTTGCATGTTGTAGTTCATTACAAAGCTCTTGTAGCTAAGTGGAAGCGACTGGAGGATTCTGTCAATGACCGAGTCATCCGGGAGATTAACTCCCAGCTGAGTCAAGCGGTTGTGAAGCCCAGACATCTTGAGGATGTGCTCACTAACATAACTGTTCTCCTCCATCTTACAGCTAAAGAACTTGTCGGAGATGTCATATCTCTCGACCCGGGCATGAGCTTGGAAAACCAGTTTCAGCTCTTGGAACATCTCACATGCTCCGTGTTGCTCAAAATGCTTTTGGAGCCCCGGTTCTAAACTGTAAAGCATGCCGCACTGAACAAGGGAGTAATCATCGCAGCGCGACTGCCAAGCGTTCATAACGTCTTGGTCCGCTGGGAAAATGGGTGGGTCACCTAGCGGTGCATCAAGGACATACAATCTCTTGGAAGCTATGAGGATGATCCTCAAGCCACGGACCCAATCCTCATAGTTGCTTTCATCATCTTTCAGCTTGGTTTTCTCTAGGAATGCGTTGAAATTGAGGGTGACATTTGCGTTGGCCATTGGATCTACAATATAGATAGTAAAGGCAATTTTAGACTAAGTTCATGATAATTAAGTTCACATAATCAAATTATTCAATGAACTCCCACTTAGATAGACATCTCTCTAGTCATCCAAGTGACACATGATCCATGTCAACTAGCTCGTGTCCGATCATCACATGAGACGGACTAGTCATCCATGGTGAACATCTTCATGTTGATCGTATCTTCTATACGACTCATGTTCGACCTTTCGGTCTTCCGTGTTCTGAGGCCATGTCTGTACATGCTAGGCTCGTCAAGTCAACCTAAGTGTTTCGCGTGTGTAAATCTGGCTTACGCCCGTTATATGCGAAAGTTAGAACCTATCACACCTGATCATCACGTGGTGCCTCGGAACAACGATTCCTAGCAACGGTGCATAGTTAGAGTGCACACATCTCTTGAAATTTTATTGAGAGATCATCTTATTTACTACCATCGTTCTAAGCAAATAAGATGTAAACATGATAAACATCATATGCAATCAATATAGTGACATGATATGGCCAATATCATCTTGCTCCTATGATCTCCATCTTTGGGGCACCATGATCATCACTGTCACCGGCACGACACCATGATCTCCATCATCATGATCTACATCATTGTGTCTTCATGAAATTGTCTCGCCAACTATTACTTCTACTACTATGGCTAACACTTAGCAATAAAGTAAAGTAATTACATGGCGTTTATGATTGACACGCAGGTCATACAATAAAATAAGACAACTCCTATGGATCCTGCCGGTTGTCATACTCATCGACATGCAAGTCGTGAATCCTATTACAAGAACATGATCAATCTCATACATCACAATGCATCACATCACATCCTTTTGGCCATATCACATCACAAGGCATATGCTGCAAAAACAAGTTAGACGTCCTCTAATTTGTAATTGCAAGTTTTTACGTGGCTGCTATAGGTTTCTAGCAAGAACGTTTCTTACCTACACCAAAACCACAACGTGATATGCCAATTGCTATTTACCCTTCATAAGGACCCTTTTCATCGAATCCAATCCGACTAAGGTGGGAGAGACAGACACCCGCTAGCTACCTTATGCAACTAGTGCATGTCAGGCGGTGGAACCGGTCTCACGTAAGCGTACGTGTAAGGTTGGTCCGGGCCGCTTCATCCCGCAATACCGTCGAATCAAGATAAGACTGGTAACGGCAAGAATATTAACAAGATTGACGCCCACAACTGCTTTGTGTTCTACTCGTGCATAGATTCTACGCATAGACCTAGCTCATGATGCCACTGTTAGGAGACGTAGTAGTAAATCAAAATTTTCCTACATGTCACCAAGATCTATCTATGGAGAAACCAGCAACGAGAGGGGAGAGATTGCATATTCATACCTTTGAAGATTGCTAAGCGGAAGCGTTACGAGAACGCGGTTGGTGGAGTCGTACTCGCAGCGATTCAGATCCCGGTGGACTCCGATCTTAGCACCGAACAACGGTGCCTTCGCGTTCAACAAACGTGCAACCCAGTGACGTCTCCTATGCCTTGATCCAGCAGGGAGGAAGGATAGGTTAGGGAAGAGCTCCTGCAGCACGACGGCGTGGTGGTGGTGGAGCTGCGTGGTACTCCGGCAGAGCTTCGCTAAGCACTACGGAGAACGAGGAGACGAGGAGGTAGGGCTGCGCCAGGGAGGAGAGGAACTCGTGTGTTCTGCAGCCCCAAATACGTCCAATATATATAAGGGAGAGGGAGGCGGAGGCGTAGCCCCTAGGGTTCCCACCCTAGGGGTGGCGGTAGCCACAGATGGGGATCTGGCCGTCGGCCAGAGGGAGGAGTGGAGGGGGCGTAGCCCTAGTGGGCCTTAGGCCCATCTGGGTCTAGGGTTTCCCCTCCCTCCTCTATCTCCTGCGCCTTGGGCCTCCTATGGAGGCACACCAGCCCACCTAGGGGCTGGTTCCCTCCACCTCAGGCCCATGGAGCCCTCAGGGGTTGGTGGACCCCCGGAACCCTTCCGGTGGTCCCGATACACTACCGGTGACACCCGGAACACTTTCGATAACAAAATCCTCACTTCCTATATATCAATCTTCGTCTCCGGACCATTCCGAGACTCCTTGAGACCTCCAGGATCTCATCCGAGACTCTGAACAACCTTCGTAACCACGTACACTATTTCCCTATAACACCAGCGTCATCGAACTTAAGTCTGTAGACCCTACGGGTTCAAAGACACGTAGACATGACCGAGACACCTCTCCGGTCAATAACCAACAGCGGGATCTGGATACCCATGTTGGCTCCCACGTACTCCACGATGATCTCATCGGATGAACCACGATGTCAGGGATTCAATCAATCCCATATACAATTCCCTTTGTCTATCGGTATGGTACTTGCCCGAGATTCGATCGTCGGTATCCCTATAACTTGTTCAATCTCTTTACCGGCAAGTCTCTTTACTCGTTCCGTAATACATCATCCCGTGGCTAACTCCTTAGTCACATTGAGCTCATTATGATGATGTCTTACCGAGTGGGCCCAGAGATACCTCTCCGTCACACGGAGTGACAAATCCCAGTCACGATTCGTGTCAACCAAACAGACACTTTTGGAGATACCCGTAGTGTACCTTTATAGCCACCCAGTTATGTTGTGACATTTGGCACACCCAAAGCACTCCGACGGTATCCGGGAGTTACACAATCTCATGGTCTAAGGAAACGATACTTCACATTGAAAAGCTTTAGCAAACGAACTACATGATCTTGTGCTATGCTTAGGATTGGGTCTTGTCCATCACATTATTCTCCTAATGATGTGATCCCGTTATCAATGACATCCAATGTCCATGGTCATGAAACCATGACCATCTATTGATAACCAAGCTAGCCAACTAGAGGCTCACTAGGGACATGTTGTGGTCTATGTATTCACACATGTATTACGATTTCCGGTTAACACAATTATAGCATGAATAATAGACAATTATCATGAACTAGGAAATACAATAATAACCATTTTAGTATTGCCTCTAGGGCATATTTCCAACATTTTGGTCCCCGGAAAAGTTTCGGGCTCATCGGTAGTGTACCGGGAGTGCCGGTAGTGTACCGGGAGACCATCGGGAGGGGTATTTCGACCCAAGAGGCTACATGGGCTGTGGGAGAGTAAATACCAGCCCTTAGTGGGCTGGTGGAAATCCCACACAAGGCCCATGAGGCTGGGAAGAAAAGCCCAAAGTGAAAAATGTGGAAAAAGGCAAAAAATAGGGTGAATCCTAGTCCTACTAGGATTGGAGGTGGATTCCATCTCTCCCACTTGATTTGGCTAACCCAATTTCTGGTCCTTTGAGGGCCAAGCCTCCTCTTCTCTTCCTCTTATATATACTAGAGGTTTTAGGGTTTTTTGGCACCCGATTTTAGCCACGTGCTACCCGTTCCTCCAGTGCATAGTTTCTCCTCTAGATCGGATTTATGCAGTGCTTAGGCGAAGCCCTGCCGGAATAGCTCCACCACCATCGCCGGAGCGCCGTCATGCTGCCGGAGAACTCTTCTACCTCTCCGCTCCCTCTTGCTGGATCAAGAAGGTGGAGATCTTCATCAAGCTGTACGTGTGCTGAAAGCGGAGGT
This sequence comes from Hordeum marinum, assembly GCA_022496015.1. NCBI lineage: Eukaryota > Viridiplantae > Streptophyta > Magnoliopsida > Poales > Poaceae > Hordeum > Hordeum marinum. The sequence goes on from CM039673.1 coordinate 109,982,825, forward strand.
GCCGTCCGTTCGGCGCTAGATCGGGAGAACCGTGATCAAGATCGTGAGACGGATCATGATGAGATCGCGGGACGGATCATGATGAGTTCACAGGACAGATCGTGAGACGGATTGTGATGAGATCACGGGACGGATCATGATGAGATCGTGGGGCGGATCGTGATGAGATCGCGGGACGCTCGACGATTTGGATCGCGAAGACGTTCGACTACACCAACCGCGTTTCTTAATGCTTCCCGCTTAGCGATCTACAAGGGTATTTAGATCCACTCTCCCTCTCGTAGATGCTCATCACCATGGATAGATCTGTGTGTGCGTAGGAAAATTTTGTTTCCCATGCATCGTTCCCCAACAAATATATGTCATGGCTTGACTTACAGAGTTGTAGCCGATGCCAAACATTACAGGAAGCCAAGTGCTACCAATGTTCCATCGACTGTTTCAGTTGAGACTAAGATACGCAGATGATGACATAACTATGATAGCAGGACATACTAGATTTTCCAAGGATGTAGACGACATCCTCGAGGCGGGGTGCAGGATGCGCACTCGGTGCAGAGGTGCCTTCAGGAGGATTCCGCCGCCTCGGACACCCGAGAGAGCTCGAGGAAGGAGGCCCCCGAGTTGATCAGGCGGTCGATGCAGTCCCTGGGTGCCGCCAGCTCCACACAATCAAAGAATGCATAGTCAACGGCTACAAGAAGTGCGAGCCTACAAGAAAAAAAATTGGAGATGAGATCATTTGTAATATAACTGGGAGTAATCTTTTAAGGAAGAAACACGCACAGATTTCAGGCATGCATGCCAAACTTTACTATATGGTATACTACTGCTGAGGACATATGTCAGAGAGAATGTACAATGATACAACAAATGGCATGTATACTTGCAACCAGATTTAATGAAAACAAAATAGCAAGGTCATGCCATGACCAAATCTTAACGAGAATGCATTTTGGTAAGACTAGAAATGCTGCTGCTATGCTGCTGCTGCTGCTATTACCTGGAAATGTTGCTGCTATGCTGCTGCTCCTATTATCTAGAAATGTTGGTGCTATGCTGCTGCTGCCATTTTGGTGGTCCATTCGGAAATGCTACTGATATGTTGCATTGAACTGGAGCAAGACAACGAATCTTGGTAAGACTAGAAGCAAGACTAACATGGAAGATTCTCTAGAGCTCTTTTTTGTTCAGAAAAGCCAATTCTTACCAAAATAATGGACCATTACAATCCTCTGGAGCATAGCTTGCTGATGTTCTGCTAACAATATTTTTTATTTAAAACACAACACAAGTAAATAGTTTTCTTTGTGTGAATCCATTGGCAGTAAAGGAAAATGATTTCAAACATTATATTAGTTGGCGAACTTGGTGAAGAGGTTGGGCTCGTTGAGCGTCGTCCAGAACTTGACCTGGTCGCCAAATGCCTTGAAGCACACGTCCACGTAGTGATCGAACTCCTCCCTGCCACCAAGGAACAAAAGTTAATCAGCAGACGCCAAGACCGAGACCGTGGCCAAGTCAAGTCAGAGGGAGGGCAGAGCAACATGGTGACATTCATCTCAGAGCACACACAAAAAACCGGGGCATCATGGAACATAAGGCACAAACCCAGCTCCGGGTTCTCCATGCCCGATACAACACGGACGATCAGCCAGAGCACGAACATGCTTTCTTGAAGATGGATATCGGCATATAGAAGTAAATATAAATACCACATGATTTATATTACATCTGGTCCAGTTTTGATAAAATAAAAGGGGTACATAGAAGCAACCAATATACTAGTTGTTGAAGAAACAATGTAAACAATGCAAACGCCATGGAATCGGAGAAAGATACCATATCTGTATGTGTGATGTAGATAACTTATGTGTTCAGCCACATAACATAATTTTTGGGAATACAACAACTATTATGTAATTACCCACAAGTAATTTAAGATGTAAAGAAGTACCATAAACAAGTACGGCTAACACACGCAGAGGAGCATATTTTGGAAGCATGACTAACTCACACAAGTCTAATAGATACTATAACCTGTGCATTTAGGCCACGAATCTGGATATAAGTTTGAACCCCGTGATTGATTCTTCTAGTTCCAAAAGAAATAAATGTCTGGAATATCCAAGCCAACATCTATGACATTGTTCATGTTCATGTGGATTAGATATACTACCTATTGTTGGTGCCTCTTGGTGGTCGTGCTTGAGCTCCTCTCCTGATGCTGCTCACTAACCTGGAGGACAAACAAGACCATGGTGAGTTGCAGCACAGGCACATACAAGAAGTGAACATAAGGAGACAAACATGGAAGAAGAGAGGTGCTCCGTCCTCCTCCTCCTCTATGCCGATGTCGAACAGCCTCCGTTTGTCGCTTGCGAGCACCATGCGCCTTGGTTGGCCATGAAGCCCTTGTCCTCTGCTGCACGGATGAAACCCAAAGCATTAGTACAACTACACTGGTACATAGTACAAACATGGTACCACAGACATTCTCTAATTGACTAGCACCCAATATATACATGCAAGTTGAGAAAAACCATGACTTGGATAGTGTAGTAAAGAAAAATCAGTGTTCCATGCACACTTGTTTTGGGATGAAGGGAGTATGGAACACAAATTATATAACCAACTTGATACAGGTGAAAGAATTAATGTTGTATGCTGGGCATGCTGTACATTCCTGAACTGAATCATGGTGACATCGACAGAGATAGCAGCATGGTGAGAATCGACAACTCAGAGATTCAGACTGAATCATCCATCCATCTATCTGAAAACTACCAAGAAATACTACCGTGAAACTACCATGAAAATCACCCGAGCTTGACGCGCACCCACTCAAACACGAAGGCCAACATCTTCTTCTTCCACGACAGCCACCCCTCGAAGCTAACGCTCCCCGCCGCGCCCAGGTACACCCCGTTCTCGATCGTCTGCCCCTGGTGGTGACAACCAAAAATTTCTCTAGAATTAGCTTCAGTTTTAGAAACATACCGTCTATCTGTCATGTTTGCTCCATCTGTCGGTCTAGAATCTGATGCCATGGTTGAAATGCGAGAGGAGCTCACTTATCGCAGCGTCGAATCGCTGGACGGTGGTCACCGGGAAGTAGCTGCATTTCTCGAGCTTACTACCCTAGGAGACATTCATCCAAACCAATTGATTAATTAACCTGACCACCCAGGCGGTGAACTAACTGCACTGTTTTGGTTGAAGTTCAGGTGTTTGCTCACCTGGGTGGTGAAGATGAGTTTCCACGTCCTGCCGGGGGACTCGGTCCCGCCAGCGTCTCGAAGAAGGCGGAGGTGTCGAGCAGGGGCTCCTTACCGGCGGCCGGACGGCATGACGCCTTCCGTTAGTCCTCCGGTGGTGAGGGCGGGAGGGGAGGGGGAGGATGAGAAGCTTCGAGGAGGTGGACGTGAAGCCCTCCGCTCGCCGCCACCGCCTCCTCCTCAGTGGTGTGGGTGGATGGTGGGAGATGATGTGGTGGGGTGGACGGCAGGAGAGCGATGCAGTGGGAGTCCATCGACGGGAGAGCAATGCGGTGGGAGCGCATGGGCAGGAGCCGCCATCTTCAATCTGGATCGGCGAGAGGAAGAGAGAGAGGTGGCGGTGTGTGGAAGGACAAAGGGGATCGAGCGACGAGACATTGCCGTGGGCTACTAGGGTTTGGGCCGGGTTGAAGAGAGGTGAGTGCCCGCCCCCCGTTGGATCTGTTGTGTGTGGACGGCTCGGATCAGCTATAGTGGGGTGATCCGTGAGAAGAATCCTGATTGGTTCAGAACATTTGTGCTTTAAAATAGTTTCTAAGTACTGAAAATAGGGGGATTTGTGAAGTAGCTATCAAAAATATGTCAACTTATAGTGTGGAGCGCTGCGCATCGAAGCATGCACGAAATGGCAAACAATGTTGGCTAAGAAAGTTTTCATTTTTTTGACGATAAAATCATTTTCCATTTTTCGAGTGCACAAAATTAGTTTTTTTGTGAAGGACCTACCATTTATTTGCTGAAAAATTGGAACAAATCATTTTTCTAAAATATTAGGCCATATTTAATGCACAATTGACAAAAAAATTGGTTGCCAAAATCTTCCGATCCACCTCTAGTGAAAAAGACAAAACTCTGCTGATTCAGTTGGAAGCGGGTCAAATTTGAACTAGAGGTTCCCTATCGTTTGCTCTTTATTTTTCCAAAAATAATTTATAGGTACAGAAGTATCTATTTAATCAGAGATCCAACAAAATTTTGGCAAGATTCAACCCCTAGCTATGAACGGTCATGCCCGTTATTTCGGCCGCATTTTGAAACGGGCATAAATAATTCAAAAAAATAAAAAAAAATTTAAAACCTTCACGTTGTGTCATATATGGGACCAGGTTACCATGAAAAATAATAAACTTGTAATAAGGTAATTATTTTTAGAAATTGTTCTCATAAATGAGCTATCATGTGTGAAGATTCATGGCTTTCAAGCCAAATGATCAATCTCGGGGCCACATTTATGGCATAGCTTGTTAAAATGATCTCATATTGTGCACAAGGGTGCATGTTGTAATGACAAACAATGTTGAGAAATGAAGATTTCATTTTCTTTGCACAAAAAATTCATTTTCCATTTTTCGAGAGCCCAAAATGAGTTTTTTTGTGAAGGACCTAGATAATATTTGTTGCAAAATTGGACAAAATCATTTTTATAAAATATTAGTACATATTTAATGCACAATTGAAAAAATATTTGGGTGCCAAAATCTTTCGGTCCACCTCTAGTGAAAAAGACAAAACCCTGCCGATTTTGGAGGAAGCGAGACAAATTTGAACTAGAGGTGCCTCATAGTTTGCTCTTTATTTTTTCCAAAAATCATTTATAGGTAAAGAAGTATCTATTTAATCAGAGATCCAACAAAATTTTGGCAAGATTCAAACCCTAGCTATGAACGGTCATCGCCGCCATTTCGATCGCATTTTGAAACGGGCATAAATAATTCAAAAAATGCAAAACCTTCGCGTTGTCTCATCATATGTGACCAAGTTACCAGGAAAAATAACAAACTTGTAATACGATAATTATTTTTAAAAAGTGTTCTCAGAAATGAGCTATCATGTGTGAAGATTCATGGCTTTCAAGCCAAATGATCAATCTTATGGCCACATTCATGGAATAGTGTGTTCAAATGATCTCATATTATGCACATGGGTGCATGTTGGAATGACAAACAATGTTGACAACGAGAGTTTTCATTTTCTTTGCACAAAAAATCATTTTCCTTTTTTCGAGTGCCCAAAATGAGTTTTTTTGTGAAGGACCTATCAAATATTTGTTACAAAATTGGACAAAATCATTTTTATAAAATATTAGGCCATATTTAATGCAAAATTGACAAAGTATTTGGGTGCCAAAAGCTATCAATCCACCTCTAGTGAAAAAGACAAAACTCCTTCTATTCAGTAGGAACTGAGACAAATTTGAACTGCAGCTGCCTTATAATTTGCTAATGATTTTTTCAAAAAATCATTTCTAGTTACATAAGTATCTGTTTAATCAGAAATACATGGTTTGGTGGCGATACCTCGAGGTTTGGATGGTGGCCGAGTGCCCCAACTCTAGAGCGCATAAACTCGCATGCCCACCGCGTGGTCACCGCATGACTGTGGCATTGCCATGCGTTCTAGACGGCATAGGCATGTCTAGTGGGCTGGACACTCCCCAGGTAGGTGCTAGGAAGAAAATTACAGTAGAAGAATCTCACGAGGAGACGGAACTATGCTCAAACATGAATTAGCAGCCAAGTGTTTGATTAGGGGTACGGTAAATGCACATCGACAATGGACGTGAGTTTTGGATTCATCTACTAAGAAGACTGTCTTCACAAATTTTTAGCTCAAATGGATGAGCTTAGGTGGTACTTCCTTTGCAAAGTGCCACACTGGACAGAAATATGAATGTTGAAGCTGGGCTCAAAATAATGAATGGATTGAGCTGAATATTGGCATGTGGAAATTATTTGGAAATGGAAGATCGCCCAAAAAGTTTGAGGGCAATACGAGGGGTCTATATAGCACTTTCTTTGCAATGTGCCAATCTGGACAGAAAGTAGAAATTGAAGCTGGGCTCACATAGATGATTGGATTAAGATGAAATTTGTAGGAGGATGATAATTTGGGCATATGAAGGCAATGTGAAAAATTCATACTATTTGGGTAAATAAAAATGGTACTTTCTTCACAATGCTCTCTACTTAAGAGAATATTAGAAAAAATGTTGAGGGAAATTGGCTAAATTAAATGAGCTAAAATTTGGTGGAGGGAGGTTGTGTGATCATGGTCATGTACTGGTAAAGTTTCAACAATTATAAAGAAATATAAAATTTAGTTGCTTCACAAACTGAAAATATTACTAAAAACAAAGATTGGATGGTGAGCTCACATGGATTGTTAGACGGGGCTAAAATTTTGTGGATAGCTACTATTTGGGCATATAGAAGATCTGGAAAAAATACAACTCGTCATGATATGCATAGACAATACTTCCTAAACAAAGCTTCTAGGTGAACGAATATTTTGGAAATTTTCCAAGGACGATTTACTGGGCAAATGGAGCTGAATTTTTCCATGAGGCAAGGATTTGGATAGGAACGAGTTCCCAAAAATTTTTAGGGCAATCAAAAATATATAAGTATCACTTCCTTCACAAAGTTTTATTCTAAACAGAATAGGAAAGCGAATATTTTTGAATTATTTTTGAACTGGGCAAGGAAGGTTTTTGACATATATTATGAAGATATGATACAAAGATTTTTGAGAATTGTTTGGGAATTTTGGGAATAACAGAGATATAGGTTGCTTCACAACCTAGGGAAAAAATTGACACATGGACATGACACGTAGGAAAAAATTGACACATGGACATGACACATAGGCTAAACTAATGAGGTGGTGCCAAGTCATAGCTTACGACCATTTATATTGGTCATTATCAGCTAGAAATAAGGCAGTGGACCGGTGTTGTTTGCTTTATGACCATTTCAATTAAGGAAATTATGACCTTTCTGACCAAAATGGTCGTTGGTGTTTAGGGTTAGGACCCCTCCGGACAGCTTACGACCAATTTGTCTCAAAAGGTCATAGATTTACGACCATTTTTTCCAAGGTCACTGACAGAAGTTCACAAGATAGCATATTTCTTGTAGTGGTTATCAATTGGTATTTGAACCATGTGCAGAACCGTAGTCATTTTCTTGATCGCCATATATTATCATCATGGATGTGGCACTAGCTTCTGCTTCATGCTTCAGGAGAGGTACACATTTCAAAGAACAATGTGCTAGAACATTTCACAAACAAATCAACAACTGCGTGAAGAGTAGTTGATGAGTATAGTGTGAAAGAAAAGGTATGCCACTTCAAACAAGCCTTCACATTACGACAATATTTGTATGTACACGTTCATAACTTTACTGTTTCGTAGGCATATTTTCCTTTTAATTTGGACAATCAACACTGGATAACTGGTCTGACACACGCCACAAAGAAAGAGTTTCAAGTTCTAGATTCTTTAGGTAAAAAACTCAGCAAAAAAACAAAAGAAAAGATTGAAACACTGGTGAGTTTACTAAAATTATTTTCCCTTTTGTAAAGTGTTCATCCCACATTTTTAACATACAATTTATTTTAGAGATCAGAAATCGCTAAAGATACAAAGGATGTAAACTTGTGGATAAAAAGGGATAACGTCTCTTCTTGGCCAATAACGAAGTATGACATGCCACTACAACATGACATGTAAGTTAATTTTTGAATGCATAACTAATTCTATGTTCCATCATTTTCTAAATCATATTATTATTTCAGAGTCTCTTGTGGACTTTTCGTGACGCAATGCATCCTACTCTGGAATGGAGAGGAGTGGGAATATTTCTTTAACCAACCGGAGGTGGATTCTATAAGAGGACGCATTGTCGCCTAAATACTTTTTTCAGAGATCAACACAATGGAAAAGGTGAAGCTCAAGATTAATAGAATCATGGAGAAAGAATAATTGGCGTGACCGCTACTTCGCAAACTTTGACTTTGTACTAGCACTCTTTCGGATTTATTTTGCAACTAAATAATGGCAGAATTATTGTTTGTGCCCCTAGATGATTATGCCTATTTGGTACTTGCTAAAGTTTTATTATAGTAATAATGGCACACATACATTATTATGCCTATTTGATGATTGGGACAAATTTAGTTTCAGTGTGTGTTGTTGAGTTTTCGTGATGAAATTGATACAATTTTTTGTTTCAACTAATTATGCATGGCATTAGTTTTTTGTTTTGAAGTTATTAATTCTATTTTTTATTAAAAAATAAGGCCACTCATGCCTTGTAATAATATGTTTCAGCGTGTAACTTAGCTAAAAAAATGACCCTCCGACGGCTAGACTGGCAATACGTACAATTTTCCACCCTAACAGGGCGGCTCCGGTGAGTGAATTGACCCACTATGGGCCCAGTAGAACGGTCCAACGGGGGCTGGAAGGATGTGTAACAGAGGAGTTGAAGAACTCTACCATGCCCTAGTATTTAAACCGGTCTGGGGCACCATCGGCTTTCGAAGTGGGACTAAACTACCTGTGTTGTCGCTGAGGTGTGCACGGGGCATGCATTGCCACGTCGTGGGCTGGACAACATTCCTAGCCCACCACGGTCGGACCCCTCACACCCGCGCCAACTAGGCCGGCCTATAGTTCACCCGCTCGGTCGCCCCCTTGACACGCGCTCGCGTCGCACCCGCGCAAGCGTTTAGTCCCACCTCGGAAGCGGGGAGGCGCTGCGACCAACTTAAATAGCCGACCGCAGCAAAGTTGTTGAACTCCTCTGTAACATAACCTTCTAGCCCCGTTGGACCTTGTTGATGGGTCTGTAGTTGGCCGAATTGACCGCCCGAGGTGACCAATTAGGCTTGATTAGGGTGAAAGAATTTACCTACTATAGGTCCAGCTGTCGGTTCGGCACTTGTTTTGCAGGTCGGAACATATATAATCAGTAATGTTCATTTAGCACTAATTAACAAAATAAACAGTATGAAATACATGGCAATTAATTAAGTATGTATCATAGATGTTCATTAATTTTTTGCGAAACATAAACATAACACTTATTAAGTTTCCTGGAATCGCACACATGTTCACATGAATAACCAACAACATAAATTATTCCGACATGACTCGTGCAAACATATTTATTCTTCCCATGATCGATGCGACGTCTTTGCACCCGATTCCTAAAACTAATATAAATAACTATGTGAGAAAATATAGTCGGTAAAATCTAATTAGAATCATAACATTTTTTTTGTAAAACATACGTCTTGTTCCGACTACATGTCGCCTTGTTATGACCTGGCAAATGATATAGACTTCATAACGAACCACTTTTCTTATCTCTAAAATAGTTTGGTCCACCATTTTTCGTAACTTCGGGCCCCACCTTTGAACGGCCTTTCTTAGGTGCACCCTTACTCGAAACTTTTTCTGGATCAACAATACCAGGTGGACCTTCTTGCACCTGACTTGCCTTTCTTCTAGCCATAGCACACCTTCTACTTCCTATAAGTTCCTCCTCCGAATATTTTTCCGCTATTATGTTGTCCAAACATTTCATCAACTCGTCGAACAAGAATGGATCATTTGATGCAACACGAGCAACTTCTACGGTTTTTATGGTAATTTGACTATATCGTTCCCTCTGAAGTGACCCTGACCAACCCCATCCAAACATATCACTCTTTGGTATTTTTGTTAAGTTCAGATGATGCAGGACAAACAAAATGTGTTTGGATGGCAGCCCTTTCCGAACCATCGTAAGACAAGTGCCTGATATAATTTGTTCTGAATTAGTCGGTTGATAAACAACATTGTACCTGAACTTGTGGTTATTCTTCCATGTCCGTCTGACGCTCAATACCCACGAGCGTCTCAAATATCTCCAGCTTTCCCATCTTCTTCAAATCATCTTGCAGGATGTAGAAATTAGCAGGTGTGAATACAGCGGCAACATGCTCCTCAATGGCCTTATATTCAGTAACCGACGATGGTACTTTCCGGTTAGCATCACAGTCATCGTGTGCCTTGTTCTCATGAAGGCGAACTATACAGTTCTCGTAATGCACTACTTAATAAACTAGTTTCATAAATTAATGTAGGTGAAGGTGAAGGCAGGAGTTGAGGCTTTCGCTTCTCTGGTTACTTTACATACCAAGAAAAACCCATCAGAAAGATATGAAGATGCCCAAAGTCTCCTCTTCCTATACATCCTGTTAAGCCATTCTTCAGTTTTATCTGTTTTCCATTTATCGTGGAAAGCGGTCCATCTCTGCTCAAAGTTTGCTTGAGAGGTGGCATAGTACAAAAGCGACCTGAAATCATCAAGTCACTTGTAATGTAGGTGCTTTTGCATATTTTTATCGATATGCCAGGAGCAAAGATGATGGAACACATCTGAAAGGACAATCAGTATCGCTCTGATCATTGCAGTGTCATTGACTGTGATTATTGACTTTGGCTTCACCTAACAGTTTGCCATCATAAATGTGTGCAGCAACCACACGTATGTCCCTTCGGTCTCGCGAGAAACAATTGCACATCCAAATACTATGGTGCAATGATGGTTATTTACACCGAAGAAGGGGATGAACGACATGTCATATCTGTTCTTCTTATATATGCCATCGAAGACGACCACATCTCCGTAGTCCTGATGGTCCCTCCTTGACCGTGCATCGCACCAGAACATACTCTGTAGTCCCCCTTCGTTATCAAGCACATACTCAAAAAAATTCAGGGTCCTTCGCCTTTCTACTCCTCATAATGCCAACTGTCGTCTCAGTATCACCCTTTGCAATGAGTTTCATTTTTTCTCTTCAGCACAGATTATAAATGTTCGGCCTGATAAGCCCGCACTTATCATACGAACTATATCTATTGATGAAGTTGTCCATTATTATATTCTTTGTTTTTGCAGTCGCTTCCAGTGGCAATATCTCTGCCCTCTTGCCATCTCCCATCCGCCCGTGTGACCACAAAAAACAAACCTCGTCGGGGCGACCCATCGCGTGGTTATGATCATCCACGAATGATGCGACGAACCAAACTCCACGTTCTTTGTCCATATTGACCACTATCTGTGCACCACAATCGCAACGAGTCTCGGGTCTAAGCCTACGCTTGTGGCCCTCCATAGTTAAGAATTTGATCTGCCTTCTTCCCGCCCTAGAGCAAAGAAACCGCCGGTACCGTATAATTCCTGAACCACCTTTCGCTCGTTTCACCTTATTTTTTCTAATGCTAAACCCGCTCTTTGGCATGATTGTTGTAGAATATGTGTGCATCCTCTTGCAATCGAAATGTCATAGCCATGATCTACCAATGTGTCTCCAATATCTGTTGCTGCCTTTGAGCCTCCTCAATGTCCATATCTGCCTCATCGTGATCACCTGTAGTATCATATGAGTCCTCCTACAAAATCACATATGAAGCTGTGTCAACTACTATCATTTATCTCATACTATTTTGTGATGTATAACATGTATGAATGAACCTCACTCAAGTTGTCTGCTAATGATTCCTAGAAACGATTTTGCACACTGTCAAAATCCACATCTTCCTAGAAACTTAAACAAAAACAAATAGTTAGACCTGCCATAATTAGCTAATTCAAAAATGAAATCAAATACATGCCACTTATGATTTCACTATTTGCACCATGTTCATTATTATGAAAATCCTCTAAAGGTCAAATATCATATGACGAGCATGAATCGTTGCCGCTGATGTCATCATCTTCGTTAACACTATTGTTTTCAGTGTTAGTCACCTTATCAGTATAATTCTCATCCCCCGTGAATGTGGTTTCTTGGTTGATATGTCTCCAACGTATCTACAATTTTTAATTGTTCCATGCTATTATATTATCTGTTTTGGATGTTTTATATGCATTAATATGCTATTTTATATTATTTTTGGGACTAACCTATTAATCTAGTGCCTAGTGTGAGTTTTTATTTTTTTCCTTATTTTTGAGTATTGCAGATAAGGAATATTAAATAGAGTCCAAACGGAAAAGAAATCTTTGCGATGATTTTTTCTGGACAAGAAGACACCTACCAGGCTTGGAGTGCAAGGCAAGGGACCTACCAGGAGGTCATAGGCCAGGGGGCGGCCGCCACCCTAGCCGCGCCTGGCAGACTTGTGGCTCCTTGGCAGGACTCCTAACCCCAATCTTTGTCCCATAAATACCCAAATATTCCTCCAATACCAAAAAGACCCACGCGAATACTTTTCTGCTGCCAAAGGCCTCCGTTCCCAATAGATTTAATCCTTGAGCATTTTCTAGTAATCTGCTGGAGGGGGACTCGATCATGGAGGGCATCTACATCAACTCCATTGCCCCTCCGATGATGTGTGACTAGTCCACCATAGACCTATGGGTCCATATCTAGTGTCTAGATGTGTTCTTCTCTCTCTTTGTGCTTCAATACCATGTTCTTCATCATATTCATGGAGATCTATCCAATGTAATACTCTTTTGCGGTGTGTTTGTCGAGATCCGATGAATTGTCGGTTTAATTTCAGATTATCCATTAATATTATTTTAGTTTTTATGAATTATTATATGCATGATTTCATATATTTTTAAGTCTCTTCGAATTATTTATTTGGTTTGGCCAACTAGATTCGTAATTTTTGCAATGGGAGAAGTGCTTAGTTTTGGCTTCAATCTTCTGGTGTCCTCACCCAGTGACATAGTAGGGGTAGCGAGGCACATATTGTATTGTTGCCATCAAAGGTAAAAATATGAGGTTTTCATCTTATTTCTTGAGTTTATACCTCTACATCATGTCATCTTACTTAATGCGTTACTCTATTCTTCGTCAACTTAATACTCTAGATGCAGGAGGAGTCGGTCGATGTGTGGAGTAATAGTAGTAGATGTAGAATTGTTTCGGTCTACTTGACACGGACGTCATGCCTATATGCATAATCATTGCCTTGGATATCATCATTATTATTTGCTTTTCTATCAATTGCTCGACAGTAATTTGTTCACCTACTATCATATTTTCCTACAAGAGAGAAGCCTCTAGTGAAACCTATGGCCCCTAGGTCTACTTTCCATATTATATTTTCAGATCAATAAACAAAAAATACCAAAAATACCTTGCTGCAATTTATTTACTTTTTTTACTTTCCGCAATATTTTACATCTATCTCTATCAAATCTAATCCTTGCAAATAACTGTGAAGGGCTTGACAACCCCTTTATAGCATTGGGTGCAAGAATTTGATTGTTTGTGTAGGTGCATCCATTGGTGACTTGCTTGTTCCTCCTACTAGATTGATACCTTGGTTCTCATCAACTGAGAGAAATACTTATCTACTTTGCTGCATCACCCTTTCCTCTTCAAGGGAAAACCAATGCAAGCTCAAGACGTAGCAAGAAGGATTTCTGGCGCCGTTGTCGGGGAGGATACACATCGAGCCTACCAAGTACCCATCACAAACTCATCTCTTGCATTTACACTATTTTCAATTTACCTCTCGTTTTCCCCTCACCCACTTCTAAAACGATTTTCAGAAAATACCAAAAATATTTGCCTTTTTATTCGCCCTTCTTTTGTTTGCCTTTACGTTTGCCTTTTGTTTGCTTGTGTGCTTGATTTCTTGTTTTGTCACGATGTGCGAGAATAACAAGTTGTGTGACTTTCCCAATACTAATAATAATGATTTTAGTAGTGCTTCGATTGCTCCCGCCACTAGTGCGGAATCTTATGAAATTAATGCCGCTTTCCTTAATCTTGTTATGAAAGAACAATTTTCTGGCCTTCCTAGTGAAGACGGCGCATCCCATCTAAATAATTTCATTGAGTTGGGTGACATGCAAAAGAAGAAAGATCTGGATAACGATATTGTTAAATTGAAGCTATTTTCGTTCTCACTACGAGATCGTGCTAAAACTTGGTTTTCATCTTTGCCTAAAAATAGTATTGATTCATGGAATAAGTGTAGAGATGCTTTTATTTCCAAGTACTTTCCGCCCGCTAAGATCATATCCCTTAGGAACGATATAATGAATTTTAAGCAAGTTGATCATGAGCATGTTGCAAAATCCTGGGAGAGGATGAAATTAATGATTACAAATTGCCCCGCAGATGGTTTGAGTTCATGGATGATTATACAAATTTTTTATGCGGGATTGAATTTTGCATCTAGGAATCTTTTAGATTTAGCCGCGGGTGATACTTTATGGAAATCACATTAGGAGAAGCTAATAAACTCCCCGATAATATTATGGAAAATTACTCTGAATGGCATAGCGAAAGACCTCCTACTAGTAAAAAGGTGCATACTATTGAAGAAATAAATACTTTGAGTGAAAAGATGGATGAATTGATGGAGTTGTTTGCTATTAAGAGTGCTCCTGTTGATCCTAACGATATGACTTTGTCTTCTTTGCTTGGAAATAATAATGAATCTATGGATGTGAATTTTGTTGGTAGGAACAATTTATGTAATAATGCGTATTAAGGTAATTTTGACCCTAGACCATTTCCTAGTAATTCCTCTAATAATCATCGTGATTCCTACAACAACTCTTATGGAAATTATAATAAGATGCCTTATGATTTTGAGAACATTATTAAGTAATTTATTAGTTCTCAAAAGAGATTCAATGCTTCGACTGAACAAAAATTGCTCAAAATTGATGATTTGGCTAGGAACGTGGATAGAATTTCCCTTGAGACTGATTCTTTCAAATTTAGATCTACTCCACCCAAGCATGATGTTAATGGGTCTTTAAAAGCTATGATAATTTCTATTGATGAGTGTAAGGAAAGAACCGCTAGAATACGTGCTAAGCGTGAATGGCTTGAAAAAGTGTGTTCTCATGATAATAATGATGAAGATCTCAAAGTGATTGATGTGACTCCTATAAAATATTTGTTTTCCAATATAATTGTTAATAAATATGGGTCTGGAGATAAACCAACTTTAGTTAAAAGGCATCCCAATGATTCGGAGTTTATACATCTAAATGCTAAGATTTATAAAAGTGGGATTGAAGAGGTCAAAACTTTAGCAATGAACCCACCCTTTTAGATTACAAGGAGTTTAATTATGATAGCTGTTATTTGATTGATTGTATTTCCTTGTTTCAATCCATACTGAATTCTCCGTATGCTTATAATCAAAATAAGACTTTTAATAAACATATCGTTGATGCTATGATGAAATCTTTTGAAGAAAATCTTGAGTTGGAAGTTTCTATCCATAGAAAGATTCATGATGATTAGGAACCTACTATTAAGATTAAAAATAAAGATTATGAGTGCCATTCTTTGTGTGATTTGGTCCTAGTGTTTCCACGATTCCAAAAACTTTATGTGATGTGCTAGGTTTCCATGATCTTGATGATTGCTCTTTAAATTTGTATCATGCGGATTCCATTATTAAGAAACCTATGGGAAGGATTAATGATGTTATTATTGTTGCCAATACGAATTATGTTCCCATAGATTTCATTGTATTTGATATAGATTGCAATCATACATGTCCTATTATTCTTGGTAGACCTTTCCTTAGAACGATTGGTGCAATTATTTATATGAAAGAAGGAAACATTAGATTCCAATTTCCATTAAGGAAAGATATGGAAAATTTTCCTATAAAGAAAATAAGATTGCCTTATGAATCTATTATGAGGGCTAATTTTGGATTGCATACCAAACATGACAATACCTAGATTTATTGTGTTATGCCTAGCTAGGGGCGTTAAACAATAGCGCTTGTTGGGAGGCAACCCAATTTTATTTTTGTATTCTGTTTTTTTATGTTTTTGAGTGTTTCGCACATTATTAATTCTTTAGTAATTGTGTTTTTGTGTTTTAATTAGTGTTTGATCCAAGTAAGACCTTTGTGATGGTCTATGGTTGTTGCTGATTTGATCTTGTTGAAAAACAGAAACTTTTGTGCCCAGTCCAAGAATTTTATAATTTTTTCAGAGCGTCGCATGAGTCTGAAATGTTCACAAGATTGATATAAAAATTATCAAGGATTTCCTAATCTTTTAGAATTTTTGGACTTACAGAATTATACGAAGTTTTCATATTGCTACAGACTGTTCTGTTCTTGAAAGATTCTGTTTTCTTTGTGTTGTTTACCTGTTTTGATGTATCCATGGGTTGTATCGGGGGGTATGAACCATGGAGAATTTAGAATATAGTAGATATTACACCAATATAAATAAATAATTAGCTCACAATAGTACCGAAAGTAGTGATTTATTTTTCTTATACTAACGGATCTCAGGAGTTTTCTGTTGAGTTTTGTGTTGTGAAGTTTTCAAGTTTTGGGTAAAGATTTGATGGACTATGGAATAACTAGTGGCAAGAGCCTAAGATTGGGGATGCCCAAGGCACCCCAAGACATATTCAAGGATGCAAAAGAGCCTAAGCTTGGGGATGTCCTAGAAAGCATCCCCTCTTTCTTCTTCATCCATCGGTAAGTTTAGTTGAGGCTATATTTTTATTCACCACATGATATGTATTTTGCTTGGAGTGTCTTGTATGATATGAGTCTTTTCTTTCACAATCATCCTTGCTGCACACATATTTTGAGAGAGACATGCATGAATCATGAATATATTAGAATACTCTATGTGCTTCACTCATATCTTTTGATATAGGTAATTTTGCTCTATGTGCTTCACTTATATCTTTTTAGAGAACGAAGGTGTTTTGTTTTATAAAAATCGTTAAACTCTCGTACCTCACTTATATTATTTTTAGAGTCCTCAAGAAGCATGGTAATTTGTTTAGGTTATGAATTTAGTCCTAATATGATCGGCATCCAGGAGGGATATAATAAAAACTTTCATATTAAGTGCATTGAGTATTATGAGAAGTTTGATTCTTTGCATATAGATTTGAGATATAAAGATGGTAATATTAATGGTCATGTGAGGAAGTAAATGTGTATTGGTAAAAATACTTGTGTAAAGGTTTGTGATTCCCATAGCATGCACGTATGGTGAACCGTTATGTAAGGAAGTCAGAGCAGTATTTATTTATTGATTGTCGACCTTTGTGTGAGGGTCGGGAGCACATGATGGTTTACTCCTACCAACCTCTCCCCTAGGGGCATGCATCTAACACTTTGCTTTGATGACTAATAGGCTTTTACAATAATTATGTGAGTTCTTTATGACTACTGTAAGTACATGGATTATATGCACACTAACCCTTCCACTTTTGCTAGCCTCTCTAGTACCGCGCAACTTTCGCCGGTGCGATAAACCCACCTTCATCAAATCAGCCACCATATATCTTTCCTTACAACAGCCACCATACCTACCTATTATGGCATTTTCATAGGCATTCCGAGATATATTGCCATGCAACTTCCACCGTTCTGTTTATTATGACACGCACCATCATTTTAATTTTACTTTGCATGATCGTGAGATAGCTAGCATGATGTTTTCATGGCTTGTCCGTTTTTTATGTCATTTACTATGCTAGATCATTGCACATCCCGCTATACCACCGGAAGCATTCATATAGAGTCATATTTTGTTCTAGATATCAAGTTATAATTCTTTAGTTATAAGTAAATAAAAGTGTGATGACCATCATTATTAGAGCATCGTCCCATGTGAGGAAAGGATGATGGAAGCTAGATTAGACTCCGGACTATATGAAAAATGAAAGAGGCCAGTGAATCCCAAATAGAAAAGGGGGCCTTAGATACCCAACAAAAATGATGAGAGAAAGAGAGAAGTGACAATGCTACTATCTTTTTTCCAACACTTGTGCTTCAAAGTAATACCATGATCTTCATGATAGAGAGTTCTATTTTGTCACTTTCATATACTAGTGGCAATTTTTCATTATACAACTTGATTTGTATATTCCAATGATGGGATTCCTCAGATTGCCCTTGGTCTTCATGACCAAGCAAGTTGGATGCACACCCACTTAGTTTCCTTTTGAGGTTTCATACACTTATAGCTCTAGTGCATCCGTTGCATGGCAATCCCTACTCACCCATATTGATATCTATTAATGGGCATCTCCATAGCCTGTTGATACACCTAGTTGATGTGAGACTATCTTATGTTTTTCCTTCACAACCTCCACCATATTTTATACCACCTATAGTGCTATATCCATGGCTCACGCTCATGTATTACGTGAGAGTTGAAAAAGTTTGAGAAAATAAAGGTGTGAAACAATTGTGTGACTTGTCATCGGGGTTGTGCTTGATATAAATAGTTTGTGTGGGGAAGATGCAGCATAGCCAGACCATATGATATTGTAGGGATAACTTTCTTTTGCCATTATATTTTGAAGAGATACAATTGTTGCCAGTATGCTTGAAATATTATTGTGCTTATGTCAACATTAAGCTTTTGTTTTGAGTCTTATGGATCTGAATATTCATGCCACAATACAGAATATTACATGGATAAATATGTTAGGTAGCATTCCACATCAAAAATTATGTTTTTATCATTTACCTACTCGAGGACGAGCAGGAATTAATCTTGGGGATGCTTGATACGTCACCAACGTATCTATAATTTTTGAAAGATCCATTCTATTATATTATCTGTTTTGGATGTTTTCTATGCATTAATATCCTATTTATATTATTTTTGTGACTAACCTATTAATCTAGAGCCTAGTGTGAGTTTCTCTTTTTTCTTTGTTTTTGAGTATTGCACATGAGGAATATTAAACGGAGTCCAAATGTAATAAAATCCTCACGATGATTTTTTTCTGGACCAGAAGACACCTACCAAGCTTGGAGTGCAACAAAAGGGAGCTTCCAGGAGGTCACAAGCCAGTGCGTGGCCACCCCCCTGGCTGCACCTGGCAGTCTTGTGACTCCCTGGAAGGACTCCTAACCCTAATCTTTGTCCTATAAATACACAAATATTCCCCAATACCAAAAAGAGCCATGCAAAAACTTTTTCGCCGCCAGAGGCCTCCGTTCCCAAGAGATCCAATCTTGGAGCCTTTGCCGGTAATCTGCCGGAGGGAGATTCGATCATGGAGGGCATCTACATCAACTCCATTTCCCCTCCGATGATGTGTGAGTAGTCTACCACAGACCGACGGGTCCATAGCTAGTAGCTAGATGGCTTCTTCTCTATGTATGTGCTTCTATACCATGTTCTTCATGATCTTCATGGAGATCTATCCAATGTAATACTCTTTTGCGGTGTGTTAGTCGAGATCCGATGAATTGTGGGTTTATGTTCAGATTATCCATGAATATTATTTGAGTCTTTTCTGAATTATTATATGCATGATTTCATATCTTTGTAAGTCTCTTCGAGTTATTGATTTGGTTTGGCCAACTAGATTGGTAATTCTTGCAATGGGAGAAGTGCTTAGTTTTGGGAATTCTTGCAATGGGAGAAGTGCTTAGTTTTGGGTTCAATCTAGCGGTGTCCTCACCCAGTGACATAGTAGGGGTCGCGAGGCACATATTGTATTGTTGCCATCAAGGGTAAAAAGATGGGGGTTTCATCATATTGCTTGAGTTTATCCGTCTACATCATGTCATCTTACTTAATGCATTACTCTGTTCTTCATGAGCTTAATACTCTAGATGCATGCATGAGTCGGTCGATGTGTGGAGTAATAGTAATAGATGCAGAATCGTTTTGGTCTACTTGACACGGACATGATGCCTATGTGCATAATCATTCCCTTTGATATCGTCATAATTATTCGCTTTTCTATCAATTGCTCGACAGTAATTGTTTCACCCACCGTGATATTTTCCTTCAAGGGAGAAGCCTCTAGTGAAACCTATGGCCCCCGGGTCTACTTTCCATATTATATTTTCAGATCTATAAACCAAAAATACCAAAAATACCTTGCTGCAATTTATTTACTTTTAACTCTCCGCAATATTTTACATCTATCTCTATCAGATCTAATCCTTGCAAATAACCGTGAAGGGATTGACAACCCCTTTATAGCATTGGGTGCAAGAGTTTGATTGTTTGTGTAGGTGCATACATTGGTGTCTTGCTTGTTCCTCCTGCTGGATTGATACCTTGGTTCTCATCAACCGAGGGAAATACTTATCTACTTTTCTGTATCACCATTTCCTCTTCAAGGGAAAACCAACACAAGATCAAGAGGTAGCAGTCATCCATATCAACACGTAACTAGCAAAACTACCCAACATTGAAACTTTACATTGTGTTAAAATTCGTCCAGTGGATCATACCTAAGAATAATTTGCAACGCTAATACAATCCCAACCACATGAACTTAATGAACATTCATCATGCTAGGTTTAGATGCCAAACCTTAGGCCGTGGTGTACACGTCGTTGGTGTTGGACGATGGGGGGTTTGGCTTGATTCTAGACGATGGCGACATGGAGTATAAGGAAGCCACGAAAATTTTGGATGGATCCGCGGATGGGTACCATGGCGGTCGGTCGTGGTGGAGGCAGCTCCGTTCATGTCCATGGTGTAGGGCGATGACGGTGAGATGCGGCGTGGGACGGAGTTGCAACATTGTTCGAACCAGGCGATGATGTTGTTCCACACCTACGGCCTCCATAGGGAATGGATCAAGAAGACCGTGATCGCCAGGGCGGGCGCGAAGATCGTGCACCGTCATGTTTTCCCCTATACGCGGGTGGGCGCGAAGATCGTGCAGTCCGTACGTGAGCGGCAGGTGGCAAAAAAAATTTGCATGTGGCGGCACGTGGGTAAACGTACGGCGGTATGAAGTGTACACTACGAGGTGGGTATACGGTTTTTCCATATGGCCATTCTGCCCTTATATGTTTCTTAGGGGCGGTCTACCGAAGCGGATCTCAAACAACTGTGAGACTCCAGAAGCTCCAGAAAGAGGTGAAGAGCATCCTCACCAATATTGTCCAAAGGAAAGTGACATTCAAGATATTTTTAATCCGAGAATGAAAGGAAAATCCCACCGGTCTTGTTATATTACTTGAAGGACCGGGTAGTCTTACATAGATTTACGAGTAGATTGATACATTTAAATATCACCAAATCAATCCTTTCAGGATTACATTCAGACATTGCTTCCATGAAATCATTTTCTCATAGAGCATTGTAACCACTCAATTGTTTTCCTTCTTCGCGGACTTACTTTGTCTTGGATAAGGATGTGGATCAACGAAAAGACCACTGATGTAGCATACACAAAGAGCACATCATCACTCTCAATGGCATTCAAGATAATCATTCCTGCCATCCAATTTTCTGTCCATAACCTGCGAGGATTGTTGAAACAGGGTGCTGCTAACGAGTGTGTGTAAGTGCACCAGATTCACCAGGAGTGTGCAGTTGTTTGCTTATATCTTCATTTGGCCTACTCTGATTGTTCTTAAGTAAGAATAAATGACTTCCTTAATAGAACTACCCATTGGTCTGCAATCAATTCTATTGATTTTCATATTCTATTTTAGGAAAGGGACTTGGAATTAGATCCCCTAAAGGGGGTAAGATGTACGGGGCCCGAAAGGCGAGCTTGGAAAAGCAAACAATACAGAGCAAGGTCGGTGAGGAGTGATTGATCACTTGAGGAAAGGACCGAGGAAGACCGATTAGTTAGAATTGATACCTTGCCATTAGCGTCTCTTTGAGACAGGACTCAAAAGGGGGACAAAAAGGCATTCAACTTTGTTATCAATTCGGTATCAGTGGGAACATCAAGATGAATTAGTCCACTTAGTATCAGATCGACCAAATTGAAGAAATCATAGCTCAATATCATGCCGTTCATTGGGAATTGAAGAGGGGAGAACGAGTAGACATCGAATGATCAATTTCTATTTCTCGTTACCATAGATGGATCAACCTTTCTCTGTTCTTCTTACTCCAAACAAGAAATCATCAACAAAACTTCCCTTGCATGTAGATTTCCTTGGCATGAACTAAATTATGTGTTTCCCGGCCCCCACTAATGCCCGAAATTCACTTTCATCTTGTGATACCTTAGACCTATTTATTTGGATCCTTAACTACAAAAGTAAAGTGCAACGGGCACATAGAGAAGTGGGTAGTTGATGTCTCAAAATGGGAAGGTCGAGGTCATGTGACCAACATGAAAAGATGGCTGAATGGATTTTCTCCTGGATCAAAACGAAACGGCATGGCAAATTCGTCGATCGAATCGGGCACCTCAGAATGTCAAATGAAAGTGGTATTTGTACAACCCTATTTATATGATAAAAATAATGCAAGAAAATGGATGCACTAACTCATAACGGCTTTCATGCTAGTTGCTCAATCCGTTGATTGCTTCTCTTCTGCCTTGGAAAAGTGAGTACTTTTTTCTATCTGATCCAAGGGAAGGAAGAGAGGTGGAAAATGTTGTTGTGTCAAATCGACATTATGCGGGTGTGATATGTCCATTTTGCATCATGCTTTTATATTGATATTTTTTCCATTATGGGATGTTATTGCACGTTATGGTACAATACTTATGCCTTTTCTCTATTTTTTACAAGGTTTACATGAAGAGGAAGAATGCCGGTAACTAGAATTCTGGACTGGAAAAAGGAGAAAATTTGAGATACCTATTCTGCACAACTCCAAAGTCCTAAAAATTTACGGAGAATTATTTTGGAATATATAAAAAATACTGGGTGAAACAAATACTAGAGGGGGCCCACTAGGAGGTGGCAAGCCTCCCAGGCGCGGCCACCCCCCTGGTCGCGCCTAGCAGGCTTGTGACCCACCTGGCAAGTCCCTGATACTTCTCCAACGTATCTATAATTTTTGATTGTTCCATGCTATTATATTATCTGTTTTGGATGTTTTATATGCATTAGTATTCTATTTTATATTATTTTTCGGACTAACCTATTAATCTAGAGCCTAGTACCAGTTTCTGTTTTTTCCTTGTTTTTGAGTTTCACAGATAAGGAATATTAAACGGAGTCCAAATGGAATAAAACCTCCAAAATGATTTTTTCCGGAATAAAAGGAAGCCACGAGACTTGACAACTAAGGCACAAGAGCTGCCACGGGGCCACAAGCCCGCTCGCCGCGGCCAAGGGGGCCACCCGTGCCGGATAGGCTTGTGGGCCCCTGGCAACTCCCCTAATCCTAATCTTCGGCCTATAAATACCCAAATATTCCATCATTATCAAAACGACCCACGAAAACACTTTTCCACAGCCAGAAGCCTCCGTTCCCGAGAGATCCAATCTTGGAGCCTTTTCCGGTAATCCGCGGGAGGGGGATTCAATCACGGAGGGCATCTACATCAACCCCATTGCCCCTTCGATGATGCGTGAGTAGTTCAACATAGACCTACGGGTCCATAGCTAGTAGCTAGATGACTTCTTCTCTCTCTTTGCTTCTCAATACCATGTTCTTCATGGTCTTCATGGAGATCTATCCGATGTAATACTCTTTCGCGGTGTGTTTGTCGAGATCCGATGAGTTGTGGGTTTATGTTCAGATTATCCATGAATAATATTTGAGTCTTTCCTGAATTCTTATATGCATGATTTCATATCTTTGCAAGTCCCTTCGAGTTATTGGTTTCATTTGATCAACTAGATTGGTAATTCTTGCAATAGGACAGGTGCTTAGTTTTGGGTTCAATCTTGTGGTGTCCTTAACCAGTGACAAAGTAGGGTTAGCGAGGCACGTATTGTATTGTTGCCATCAAGGGGTTTTCATCATATTGCTTGAGTTTATCCCTCTACATCATGTCATCTTGCTTCATGCATTACTATGTTCTTCATGAACTTAAATACTCTAGATGCAAGAAGGAGTGGGTCGATGTGTGGAGTTATAGTAGTAGATGCAGAATCATTTCGGTCTACTTGTCACAGACGTGAAGCCTATATGCATAATCATTGCCTTGGATATCTTCCTAATTATTCGCTTTTCTATCAATTGCTTGGAAGTAATTTGTTCACCCACCATAATACTTGCCATCATGAGAGAAGCCATCTAGTGAAACCTATGGCCCCTGGGTCTATTTTCAATATTATACTTTCAGATCTAAAACCAAAAATACCAAAAATACTTACTGCCCTATTTTTACTTGTAGTTTCACTTTCCATTCAAGCATCCTATTATATCTATCTCTACTAGATCTCATCCTTGCAAATAACCGTGAAGGGTTTGACAACCCCTTTATAGCATCGGGTGCAAGAGTTTGATTCCTTGTGTAGGTACATCTATTGGTGGCTCGCTTGTATCTCCTACTGGATTGATACCTTGGTTCTCAAAAACTGAGGGAAATACTTATCTACTCTGCTGCATCAAACCGTTCCTCTTCATAGGAAACCAAGGCATGCCCGAGAAGTAGCAAGAAGGATTTCTGGCGCCGTTGCCAAGGAGAGACCTAGCAAGTCAAGGATACCAAGTACCCATCACAAACTCATCTCTTGCATTTACATTATTTACCATTTGCCTCTCGTTTTCCTCTCCCCCGCTTCTAAAATGATTTTTAGAAAACACTTGCCTTTTTATTCGCCCTTCTTCGTTCTTCTTACCGTTTGCTTTTTGCTTGCTTTGTCACAATGACTTAAGAGAATACCAAGTAGTGTGAATTTTCCAATGCTAATAATAATGATTTTATAAGTACTCCGATTGCTCCCGCCACTAGTGCGTAATCTTGTTATGAAAGAACAATTTTACGGCCTTGCTAATGAAGATGCCGCATCCCATATAAATACTTTTGTTGAGTTGTGTGATATGCAAAAGAAGAAAGATGTGGCTAATGATATTGTTAAATTGAAGCTATTTCCGTTCTCACTACGAGATGGTGCTAAAACTTGGTTTTCATATTTTCCTAAAAATAGTATTGATTCATGGAATAAGTGTAAAGATGCTTTTATTTCCAAGTACTTTCCGCCCGCTAAGATCACTTCCCTTAGGAACGATATAATGAATTTTAAGCAACTTAATCATGAACATGTTGCACAATCTTGGGAGAGGATGAAACTTATGATTAGGAATTGCCCCGCGCATGGTTTGAGTTTATGGATGATTATACAAATTTTTATGCTGGATTGAATTTTGCTTCTAGGAATCTCTTAGATTCCGCCACGGGTGGCACTTTTATGGAAATCACGTTAGGATAAGCTACTAAACTCCTAGATAATATTATGTAAAATTACTCTCAATGGCACACCGAAAGATCTCCTACTAGTAAAAAAGTGCATGTTATTGAAGAGATTAATACTTTGAGTGAAAAGATGGATGAGTTGATGACATTGTTTGCTAGTAAGAGTGATCCTATTGATCCTAATGATATGCCTTTGTGTTCGTTGATTGGAAATAATAATGAACCTATGGATATGAATTTTTTTGGTAGTAACAATTTTGGTAATAACGCTTATAGAGGTAATTTCAATGCTGGACCGTTTCCTAGTAATCCCTCTAATAATTATGGTAATTCCTACAGCAATTCCTGTGGAAATTATAAAGAAATACCCTATGATTTTGAGAGTAATATTAAAGAATTCATTAGTACGCAAAAAGGTTTGAATGCTATGATTGAAGAAAAATTGCTCAAGATTAATTATTTCACTAGGAATGTTGATAGAATTTCTCTTGAGATTTATTATTTAAAAACTAGATCTATTCCACCCAAGCATGATATTAATGAGTCTTTAAAATCTATGAGAATTTCGATTGATGAGTGTAAGGAAGGAACCGCTAGATTTCGTGCTAAGCATGAATGGCTTGAAAACTTATGTTCTCGTGATAATATTGATGAAGATCTTAAAGTGATTGATGTGACTCCTATTGAATATTTGTTGTCCAATATTAATTTTGATAAGTATGGGACTAGAGATTAGTCAACTTTAGTTAAAAGGCGTCCCAATGATTCGGAGTTTTTAGATCTTGAAGGTAAGATTGATAAAAGTGGGATTGAAGAGGTCAAAACTTAAAATAGAAATGAACCCACTCTTTTGGATTTCAAAGACTTTAATCATGGTAGCTGCTATTTGATTGATTGTATTTCGTTGTTGCAATCCATGTTAAATTCTCCTCATGCTTACAATCAAAACAAGGTTTTTACTAAACATATTGTTGATGCTATGATGAAGGCTTTTGAAGAAAAACTTGAGTTGGAAGTTTTTGTACCAAAAAAGCTATATGATGGGTGGGAGCTACTATTAATATTAACATGAAAGATTATGAGTGCCATGCTCGTGTGATTTGGGTGCTAGCATTTCCACGATTCTAGAAACTTTATGTGATGTGTTAGGTTTCCGTGAATTTGATGATTGTTCCTTAAATTTGCATCTTGCGGATTCCACTATAAAGAAACCTATGGGAAGAATTAATGATGTTCTTATTGTTGCAAATAGGAACTATGTGCCCGTAGATTTCATTGTTCTTGATATAGATTGCAATCCTACATGTCATATTATTATTGGTAGACCTTTCCTTAGAATTAGTGGTGCTATTACTGATTTGAAGGAAGGGAATTTTACATTCCAATTTCCATTAAGGAAGGACATGGAACACTTTCCTGTAAAGAAAATAAAATTACCTTATGAATCTATCATGAGATCTACTTATGTATTGCATACCAAAGATGACAACACCTAGATCTATTGCGTTTTGCCTTGCTATGGGCATTAAACAATAGCGCTTGTTGGGAGGCAACCCAATTTTATTTTGGTCTCTACTTTTTGCTTCTATTTTGGTGTGTTTGGAACATTATTAATTCTGTAGTAATTTTGTTTTTATGTTTAAATTAGTGTTTGATCCAAGTAAAACCTTTGGGGTGATCTATGGTAGTTGTTAATTTGATCTTGCTGGAAAACAAAAACATTTGCACTCAGTCGAGGAATTTTCTGAATTTTGTAGAGCGTCAAATTAATCTAAATTTTTTAAAAAGTATTTATATACGAATTACCCTAGTTTTTCTAAATTTTTAGATTTTGGAGAGTTCCATAAGTATTCTAAGTTTACATATTGCTACAGGTTGTTCTGTTTTTGACAGATTCTGTTTTCCTTGTGTTGTTTGCTTATTTTGATGTATCTATGGGTCGTATCGGGGGGGGGGGGGTATGAGTCATGGAATAGTTATAATACAGTAGGTATTACACAAATATAAATATAGAATGAGTTCACAACAGTACCTAAAGTGGTGACTTATTTTTCTTATACTAACGGATCTCATGAGTTTTCTGTTGAGTTTTGTGTTGCGAAATTTTCAAGTTTTGGGTGAAGATTTGATGGACTACGAAATAAAGAGTTGCAAGATCATAAGCTTGGGGATGCCCAAGGCACCCCAATTCATATTCAAGGATACCAAAAAGCCTAAGCTTGGGGATGCCCCAGAAGGCATCTCCTGTTTCGTCTTCAATCCATCGGTAAATTTACTTGAGGCTATATTTTTATTCACCACATGATATGTGTTTTTCTTGGAGCGTCTTCTATGATATGATTTTTTTATTTTTAATTTTCCACAATAATACTTGATGCACACATCTTTCGAGAGAGACACGCTGAATCATGAATTAGTTAGAATACTCTATGTGCTTCACTTATATCTTTTGAGCTAGGCAATGTTGCTCTAGTGCTTCACTTATATCTTTATAGAGCATGTTGGTTTTATATTTTATAGAAATTGTTGAACTCCAATTCCTCACTTATATTATTTTGAGATTTTTTTAAAACAGCATGGTAATTTGTTTAATTTATAAATTTAGTCCTAATATAATGGCATCCAAGCGGGATATAATAAAAACTTTCATATTAAGTGCATTAACAACAATGAGAAGTTGGATTCCTTGCTTATTGTTTTGATATAATAGGGATGATAATATGAGAGGCATGCTAATGAGTAGTTGTGAATTGAAGATATACGTGTGTGAAAGCTTGTGATTCCCAAGCATGCACGTATGGTGAACCGTTATGTAACGAAGTCGGAGCATGATTTGTTTAATGATTGTCGGCCTTTATGTGAGGGTCGGGAGCGCGCAATGGTTAACTCCTACCAACCTCTCCCCTAGGAGCATGCGTCTAATGCTTTGTTTGATAACTAATAGACTTTTGCAATAAGTATGTGAGTTCTTTATGACTAATGTGAGTCCATGGATTATACACACTCTCACCCTTCCATATTTTCTAGCCTCTCTAGTACCGCGCAACTTCCGTCAGTAGATCAAACCCTCCTTACTCAAAGCAGCCACCATATATTCCTCAAAACAGCCACCATACCTACCTATTATGGCATTTCCATAGCCATTCCTAGATATATTGCCATGCAATTTCCACCATGTAGTTTTTCTATGACTTGCATCATCACTTCATATTGTATATAGAGTTATATCTTGTCATAGGAATCGAGTTGTAATTTCTTTTTCTTTGAGTTAGAAGTAAATAAAAGCGTGATGATTTTTCATTAATAGAGCATTGTCCCATGAGAGAAAAGGATGATGGAGGCTATGACTCCCTCACAAGTTGGTACGAGTATCCGAACTTCACAAAAAATAAAAGAGGCTAGCGAAGACCAAACAAAAAAAAGAGGCCAAAGAATCCTAGCAAAAATTAAAAAAAATGAGAGAAATAGAGAAGGGACAATTTCTACTATCCACACTTGTGCTTCAAAGTAGCACCATGATCTCCATGCTAGAGAGTCTCATATTTTGTCACTTTCATATAACTGGTGGACATTCATTATGCACGACCACTTAGTTTTCTTTTTGAGCTTTCATACACTTATAGCTCTAAGTGCATTTGTTGCATGGCAATCCCTACTCACTCACATTGATATCTATTGATGGGCATCTCCACAATCTGTTGATACGCCTAGTTGATGTGAGACTATCTTCTCCTTCTTCCTTTGCACCTCTTCCATATTCTATTCCACCTATAATGCTATATCCATGGCTCACGCTCATGTATTGCGTGAGAGTTGAAAAGGCTTGAGAACACCAAAAGTGTGAAACAATTGCTTGACTTGTTCATCGTGGTTGTGCATGATTTAGATACTTTGTGTGGGGAAGATGGAACATAGCTAGACCATATGATTTTGTAGGGATAACTTTCTATGGCCATGTTACTTCGAAAGGACACGACTACCTTATTGGTGTGCTCGAAGTATTACTGTTTTTATCGTAAATATTAGAAGTTTTTTTTTGAATCTAACGGATCTGAATATTAATGCCACAATAAAAAATATTACATGGATAAATATGTTGGGTAGAATTCCACATCAAAAATTCTGTTTTTATCATTTACCAACTCGAGGCGAGAAGGAATTAAGCTTGGGGATGCTGATACGTCTCCAACTTATCTATAATTTTTGATTGTTCCATGCTATTATATTATATTTTTTGGATGTTTTATATGCATTGATATGCTATTTTATATTATTTTTGGGACTAACCTATTAATCTAGAGCCTAGTGCTAGTTTCTGTTTTTTTTCCTTGTTTTTGAGTTTCGCAGATAAGGAATATTAAACGGACTCCAAACGGAATAAATCCTCCGGAATGATTTTTTATGGAATAAAAGGAAGCCACGAGACTTGAGAACCAAGGCAAAGGATCTGCCACGGGGCCACAAGCCCGCTCGCCGCGGCTAGGGGGGCCACCCGCGCAGGGCATGCTTGTGGGCCCCTTGCAACTCCCCTAAGCCTAATCTTTGGCCTATAAATACCTAAATATTCCATCATTATCAAAACGAGCAATGAAAACACTTTTTCGCCGCCTGAAGCCTCCATCCCCCAGAGAGGCAATCTTGGAGCCTTTTCCGGTAATCTACCGGAGGGGGATTCGATCATGGAGCACATCTACATCAGCTCCATTGCCCCTCCGATGATCCGTGAGTAGTTCATTACAGACCTACGGATCCATATCTAGTAGCTAGATGGCTTCTTCTCTCTCTTTGCTTGTCAATACCATGTTCTTCATGATCTTCATGGAGATCTATCCGATGTAATACTCTTTTGTGGTGTGTTTGTCAAGATCCGATGAATTGTGGGTTTATGTTGCGATTATCCATGAATATTATTTGAGTCTTTCCTGAATTCTTATATGCATGATTTCATATCTTTTCAAGTCTCTTTGAGTTATTGTTTTGGTTTGGCCAACTAGATTGGTAGTTCTCGCAATAGGAGAAGTGCTTAGTTTTGGGTTCAATCTTGCGGTGTCCTCACCGAGTGACAAAGTAGCGGTAGCGAGGCACGTATTGTATTGTTGCCATCAAGGGTAAAAATATAGGGTTTTCATCATATTTCTTGAGTTTATGCCTCTACATTATGTCATCTTGCTTAATGCGTTACTCTGTTCTTCATGAACTTAATACTCTAGATGTAGGCAGGAGCCGGTCGATGGGTGGAGTAATAGTAGTAGATGCAGAATCGTTTCAGTCTACTTGTCACGCACATATATGCATAATCATTGCCTTGGATATCTTCATAATTATTTACTTTTCTATCAATTGCTCGACAGTAATTTGTTCACCCACCGTAATACTTTCCATCATGAGAGAAACCATCTACTGAAACCTACGGCCCCCGGGTCTATTTTCCATATTATATTTTCCGATCTAAAACCAAAAATAGCAAAAATGCTTGCTGCCCTATTTTTACTTTTAGTTTCACTTTTCGTTCAAGCATCCTATTACATCTATCTCTATTACATCTCATCCTTGCAAATAACCGTTAAGGGATTGACAACCCCTTTATAGCGTTGGGTGCAAGAGTTTGATTCCTTGTGCAGGTACATCTATTGGTGGGTCGCTTGTATTTTCTACTGGACTGATACATTGGTTCTCAAAAACTGAGGGAAATACTTATCTACTTTGCTGCATCA
This sequence comes from Hordeum marinum, assembly GCA_022496015.1. Lineage (NCBI taxonomy): Eukaryota > Viridiplantae > Streptophyta > Magnoliopsida > Poales > Poaceae > Hordeum > Hordeum marinum. The sequence continues at coordinate 110,013,678 of CM039673.1, forward strand.
AACCATTCCTCTTCACGGGAAACCAACCCATGCTCAAGAAGTGCTGTCGCCGACGCCCATCGTCTGCTATATGGAGGGTTTTGACCTAGAAAGCACCACCGTCTCGAGGCAGAACTTGGACAGAACCAATCTAAAGCTCTGGCAGGGCTATTCTGCCAGGGAAACTTCCCTCCCGGAGGGGGAAATCGAAGCCATCGTCATCACCAACGATCCTCTCATAGAGAGGGGGTCAATCTCCATCAACATCTTCACTAGCACCATCTCCTCTCCAAACCCTAGTTCTTCTCTTGTATCCGACCTTTGTCTCAAACCTCAGGTTGGTACCTCTAGGTTTTTAGTAGTGTTGATTACTCCTTGTAGTTGATGCTAGTTGGTTTACTTGGTGGAAGTTCATATGTTCAGATCCTTTATGATAATTAATACTCCTATGGTTATGAACATTAATATGCTTTGTGAGTAGTTACGTTTGTTCCTGAGGACATGGGATAAGTCTTGTCATAAATAATCATGTGAATTTGCTATTCCTTCGATATTTTGATGAGATGTATGTTGTCTCTCCTCTAGTGGTGTCATGTGAATGCCGACTACATAAAACTTCACCATTATTTTGGCCTAGGGGAAGGCATTTGGAAGAAATAAGTAGATGATGGGTTGCTAGAGTGACAGCAGCTTAAACCCTAGTTTATGCATTGCTTCGTAAGGGGATGATTTGGATCCATATGTTTTATGCTATGGTTAGATTTATCTTAATTCTTCTTTCGTAGTTGCGGATGCTTGCGAGAGGGGTTAATTATAAGTAGGAGGTTTGTCCAAGTAAGGGCAGCACCCAAGCACTGGTCCACCCACATATCAAATTATCAAAGTAACGAACGCGAATCAAATGAGCATGATGAAAACTAGCTTGACAGAAATTCCCATGTGTCCTCGGGAGCGCTTTGCTTTATATAAGAGTTTGTCCAGGCCTGTCCTTTGTTACAAAAAGGATTGTGCTACCTTGCTGCACCTTCAATACACTTGTTACTTGTTACTCGTTACAAATTATATTATAACAAAACTATATGTTATCGATAATTTCAGTGCTTGCAGAGAATACCCTATTGAAAACTTCTTGTCATTTCCTTCTACTCCTCGTTGGGTTCGACACTCTTAATTATCGAAAGGACTACGGTAGATACCCTATACTTGTGGGTCATCAGGGTGTCTGCTCATGTTCGGTGCTATAAAAAATCATGCATTGGATGGATGCTCGGGCATTGAGAAGGTAGGTTGCTTTCAGAGGCAAATGCCTTCCTTGAAGGGGGCACGCCTCCTTAAGATTTTGAGGAGGAGGCATTTCGAGTATGGCCTTGATTTTACCCAAGTCTATTTCTATTCCCCTATGTCAGATGCACTCTTGATGAGGAAGTACTAGCTCGTCATAAGTCAGTTAATAAAATAGAAGTAGAAGCTACCGGATTCAAGCCCTCTAAGAAAACCTCTTTAGATACTGAAAGAACGAAAATAAGTACGGAGTAGTAGTAGTTGGGGTCTTAAGTGAGTTCGTTCATTTATGTTGAGATAGACGAGTAACTACCTTTTTCTATTTTAATTTCTACCGTGGTGGCTACCAAGTTCATTGGGAGAAACGAAAATATCCCCTCCCCCCTATTATTTTGTCCATTGGGAGAAACGAGGGATAGTGATTAAAGATTTGAGGAAACAAACTATTAGTTTGTTAGTCAAGTGGTGGTGAAAACATGACACAAACTGACCTATGGAAAACTATCATTTGAAAGAAATATTTTAAAAGACACAATGCCTCCTATGTAAAACCCAGGTTTATGATTATCCTTGCTGGAAAGCCCTTATGAAAGTAAAGGGGGTTTATATGTCAAGTAGGAAGATTCTATTAGAAATATACCCTCGAGGCAATAATAAATTAGTTATTATCATATTTCCTTGTTCATGATAATCGTTTATTATCCATGCTATAATTGTATTGATCGGAGACTTAGATGCATGTGTGGATACATAGACAAAACCATGTCCCTACTATGCCTCTAAATAGACTAGCTCGTTGATCAAAAGATGGTTAAGGTTTCCTAGTCATGGACATGAGATGTCGTTTGATAACGGGATCACATCATTAGGGGAATGATGTGATGGACAAGACCCAAACTACAAACGTAGCATATGATCGTGTCAGTTTATTGCTACTGTTTTCTACATGTCAAGTATATATCACTATGACCATGAGATCATGCAACTCACGGACACCGTAGGAGTATCTCAGGGCCCACTCGGTAAGACTGGGATTTGTTACTCCTTGTGACGGAGAGGTATCTCAGGGCGCACTCAGTAATACAACATAACAATAAGCCTTGCATGCAATGTGACTAAGTGTTAGTCACGAGAGCTTGTATTATGGAACGAGTAAAGATACTTGCCGGTAACGAGGTTGAACTAGGTATGGAGATACCGATGATTGAATCTCGGGCAAGTAACATACCGAAGAACAAAGGGAACATCATACAGGATTAACTGAATCCTTGACATAGAGGTTCGACCGATAAAGATCTTCGTAGAATATGTAGGAACCAATATGTAGAGTTATGTATGGTGGTGACCAAAGGTTGTTAGGAGTCCCGGATGAGATCCCGGACGTCACGAGGAGCTCCAGAATGGTCTAGAAGTAAAGATTCATATATAGGAAGTCCTATTTTGGTCGCCGGAAAAGTTTCGGGCTCATCGATAGTGTACCAGGAGTGTCGGTAGTGTACCGGGAGACCATCGGGAGGGGTATTTCGACCCAAGAGGCTACATGGGCTGTGGGAGAGTAAATACCAGCCCTTAGTGGGCTGGTGGAAATCCCACACAAGGCCCATGAGGCTGGGAAGAAAAGCCCAAAGAGAAAAGGTGGAAAAAGGCAAAAATAGGGTGAATCCTAGTCCTACTAGGATTGGAGGTGGATTCCACCTCTCCCACTTGATTTGGCCGACCCAATTGCTGGTACTTTGAGCGCCAAGCCTCCTCCTCTCTTCCTCTTATATATACTAGATGTTTTAGGGTTTTTTGGCACCAGATTTTAGCCATGTGCTACCCGTTCCTCCAGTGCATAGTTTATCCTCTAGATCGGATTTCTGCAGTGCTTAGGCGAAGCCCTGCTGGAATAGCTCCACCACCATCACCGGAGCGCCGTCATGCTGCCGGAGAACTCTTCTACCTCTCCGCTCCCTCTTGCTGGATCAAGAAGGCGGAGATCGTCATCAAGTTGTACGTGTGCTGAACGCGGAGGTGTCGTTCCTTCGGCGCTAGATCGGAAGGACCATGATCAAGATTGCGAGACGGATGGTGATGAGATCGCGGGACGGATCGTGATGAGTTCGTGGTACGGATCGTGATGAGTTCACGGGACGGATCGTCATTGGATCGCGGGACGGATCGTGATGAGATCGTGGGACGCTCGGCGATTTCGATTGCGAAGACGTTCGACTACACCAACCGCGTTTCTTAATGCTTCCCGCTTAGCGATCTACAAGGGTATGTAGATCCACTCTCCCTCTCGTAGATGCTCATCACCATGGATAGATCTTGCGTGTGCGTAGGAAAATTTTTGTTTCCCATGCAATGTTCCCCAACAGATTGTACTTAAACAAGGCAACCTGTGAGGTTTTTGGAAAGAACTGGCCTATGTCAGCATTCTGGAAATGGCGGTACCCAGACCTGTCGTCCTGTAGCCCAGGGAGTGGCCTACTCCGATGGATTGGGATGGCCTAGCACGGCCCCACTCAAGACATGGCCCTCGCGAGAGCCCCATGCTCACAAGGGAGGCGGCGCCAAGACCCGCGGGAGAATAGGCCTCCCTAGGCCCCCTCTTGAGCGGCACAGATCTCTATGCAACGCTTGGCCTCGGGAGGCCAAGGATGACACAGGGCGGGCCAGGCGGGCACCAGCGCTCTATACGGGGAAGTTACCTCTTTGGTGAAAAGGGGTCAAGGATGTACGCAACTTTCCAAAGCACCCCCAAAGATTTCCATTCCGGTGCAACAAGACCAAGACCGCGAGCCCCACAGGACGGATGTCATCGCCGAGCCCACCACTGCATCACCAATAGCTACTTTGTAGGCGAAGACCAGCTTTCATCAGGGTAAGTATGTACCCCTTGTCCCCGTTCGAATTTGGCGTTGTGGGATCCCTTCCCACCATAGCGATAACGGAAGAGGACTTGAGCCACTATAAATAGAGGCTAGGTTGCTCCGTAGAGAAGGAGGGACCAGAGGACAAGCAAGACCACCAGAATGCCCTCGCGAGGCAACTCACCACTATACTAGTTCATCCACAAACGTCCTTGTCAGGCAATCCGCCAAAGCAGGAGTAGGGTTTTACACTTCGCAGCGGCCCAAACCTGGGTAAATTTTTGTGTGCAATCTTCTCCCTCGTCATCGTGTGAGTTCCTAGAATTGGGCTACCGAGTTGTGAGTTAGGAGGGGCAAGGCTGTTAGGGATCTTCGCACACGCCCCTGAGTTCGAACTTCCTTGGGTTTTGCGGAGCACGAAATCTGACATTTGGTGTGCCAGGTAGGGGGGTGTCGGAATCCTAGCACAAGCCTTGCCTCGCCTCCGCTCGCCGTATCCATGGCCAAAGGACACCGAGCCCGTGTTAAATGACGGGCTGCTCGCGTTGCACGGGCGGCGCAAAAATGCCTCGGTTTCCCACGTCGCCTTGCTCCCTCGTTTGTGGGTGCCATCGCCAGCCCGACCCTTGGCAGGCGCCGGGGGATGCCGTCTACACCAACCGCACGACATGTTCTCGTCGCGCCGGCGCTCCCCTGCGTCCGGTTCACGTCTTCATCCCCCTCCCCAAGTCCGCCATGACCTGACGCATGTGCATGTCGCACTCCTCATGGCCCGTGAACTAAAGCATCTCCATGGTGCACGTGGTCGCTGCAACGACTGGGCACGTCGCATGCCCAGGCACGCCACCACCATCAGCAAAATCTAGGCACATCCCTATGGGACAAGCTTGGTGTCTCGCGTTGTGGACTCACTCAACTGACCAGCACAATTCTGGGGTCACATGGACGTGCTTCGGAAGCGTGTTGCGACTCGCGCCTGCTAGGGGTCTGGCCCGACACATCAGGGATGCAAGAGTTGGCGCCAGGTGCGGACGAGGACCGATGAGGGGTGCTGGCCGCACGGGGTTGGTGCCGCCTCACGCCCCCCAGCATGCCCATCAAGCCTAGGGGGACGCCCGGAGGCTCATCTATGCCGGTGCCCGGAGGCTCGAGCAACTCTACAATGACCACGTTGACGAGCGCCCGAGCTGCAAAGGGAGCAACGTAGGCTACCACAACAACAGGAGGAGCGTACGCGACGTCGTGAGCAGCTCTCATTCGGGATGGTATGCACAGCCTTGCGAGGGTGGCTTGCGGTGTTGGTATTGCGAGGGTGACCAACACTGGCAGCCTCGTGAGGCAGACCCATCGGTAGGGAGATGTCGTGAGCAGGCACCTGGGTCTGAGGACCGGGGGTTACTTGCCTGGGGACGGAGGGTGGAACACACGCCCATGTCCTCGGGTCAGACGACCCCAGTCCGGAGACGGAGGGTGGAACACACTCCCATGTCCCCAGGCTAGGTGATTCTAACCTGGAGACGGAGGGTGGAACACACGCCCATGTCTCCAGGGTGCGCGTTGCCTACTCGGACATGGAGGGTGGAACACACACCCATGTCTCCCGGTCAGGCTTCGTTCAACCACTAGCGGGGGATCACATACTCATCCATGTATCCGGGTCCGGCTCAGTCCGCCTGGGGATGAGGTATCGGGTACTGGTGTGAGGCCCTCAGGAACCCCAGCGAGGCGCACTGGGGCACCGCCTTGGGCGTCAGCCTTGTGCGTAGCGGAAGTGCCCCATCGGGCCCCGCCCGCAGCGCAGGGGGCTGCGCTATTACTATGACAACGACATCCGACCTCGGGCTCTGGAACATCCGAGGCCCTGTTCCAAGGTGGGCTTTCCATTTAGAGACCGTGAGGGGCTCCCCCCGCGCTCGAGGGCCCGTCCGGAGCCGACCCTATTTCGTCATGCCAAGCTTGGGGGCGGGAAGTGGGCTTCATGTCCGAGAGGCATGGAGCTCCCTGTACACCCCGAGGGCCAACCCGTGACACAATCACGTAATAATGAGTGGGTTGTATATGCCCGGAGCCCCCCGAGGACGTGGAGGGGTTGCATCCCACGCCCAAGTTGAAGCCCGATGCTCCGCGCTGGCGGACAACACTGCCCACCAATGTCTATGCCCATGCAACGTGGATGCCCTACGCTCCGCGCTAGGGGAAGACAAAGACGAAGACAAAGGCTAGCCTACGTGCGGGACGCGGTTGTTGCTTGTTCCTGTTTGTATTCAAATTGGTCGTTTTTTTGAATTAAATTTGGTGCTCTTGCGTTTTTCTTCTGGAAAGAAGGGGTGTCACTCTTTTTGGTAGCAATTTCCGTGTTGCGCCCCACTTTCCTTGGGAAGTTTGGAGATGGTCAGATCCTCCCCCTCCCGCGAGCGACCGGTAAGCAGAGGCAGGACACGGGGGGTGCGCTATCATGCAAACCCTACCAAGGCCTAGGCGACCGGATGTTCGCGCAACATAGTCCTCCAGATCAGAAGGAACTCCTGGCAAAGGGGAGCATGATGCTATACATCACGTTATGTAGGAGCACCCTCAAAGGTCTTTTCAAAATGCATTAGACTCGTCACCAGGCCACATTCATAACCCTGGAAGGTAAGCAAGAAGACTACTCATGGGGATATGCCGTCGTCGTCGCTCTCTTCATCACCACTGCCACCGACCTCGTGCTCCCCAACTCCAGCATGGTCCTCCAGTTCATCAGAGAAAGCTCCGCTATCAAGTCCTCCACATGGTCCTCTACCCACTCGGCAAGGGCATCTCGAATCACTTCAGGCATGGGGGCAAGCACCACCTCGAAGCCGAAGTGCAGGTCGAAACGAAGGAGATGGCTGAAGATGCGCGAGGCTGCCTAGGCGAGGAACTCATGACGCTTCTCCTCCATGAGCTCTTTGATCTTCTACGCACCCCCCCTTCACGGCACTCCACAAGCCTAGAGAAGAAGCCCAGGTACCCGACGTCATCAGGGACGAGGAGGCTCACGGCGCTCTCGCCACAGATGTTACTCATGGCCCGGTGGGACCTCTTCTCGAGGGACTCGAACATCTTGGAGCGCGTGTGCTGAAGGCCACAGGCACAATTCTCTTGTCCGAAGCCTTCTCCACAAGAGAAGTAACGCCCATCACCTGCTTGTAGAGGAAAGATAGCTCGGCCTGGGAACCCGCTTGAGCATCCATCATAGCTTTTTGGGGTTGCTCCGCCTGCTCTAACTTTCTCCCGAGGTCGTCAGCCTTGCTTTTCAGCTGATGGTGTCACTTGCACAAACAATATTCCTGAAGCTTCAACTTGGCGCGATAATCCTAGAGAAGGAAGCTCCGAACCTTTGCCACCTTGTCGTCGATCTCCTCCTGAACCTGCACCTCGTGGGTGGCGAGGGATTCCTCGACAAGAGACACCTGGTGGTCCCTTACCTCCAGTCTCTCATGCTCCAGGCTCTGCTCCAGCGCCTCCTTCTCCAACGCGTCTTAGGGCATATGCGGGTCCGCACCGCCAGTGGCGAACTCGATTGCTGGGTCATCAAGTGTGGCCCTCCGTGCCTGGATTCGCCTTCCAAGGGCAGCATTGAAGGCTTGAAGCTCCTCCATGCGCTCCTCAGAGGCCTTGCGTCGGCGTCCTAGGCCTCAGCAAGGGAGCATTCATGAGCCTCCACTGACGCGAAAAGGGATCCCTCGGCATATGCACGAGCGCGCTTGCATTGCAGGCAGTCGAGGTTTACAACGACCCCAAGACGATACCATTCCCACATGAGGCGTTGGCGCTCCACCTCCAGGTGGGTGTGAATGTAGGCAAGCTCCACCCAAGGCGCTGCTACTTCTTGAGCTTGCATTGGTTTTTCCCTTGAAGAGGAAAGGGTGATGCAGAAAAGTAGAGATAAGTATTTCCCACAGTTTGAGAACTAAGGTATCAATCCAGTAGGATTATCAAGATGAGGCACCATGGCACCTGCGCAAAAACAAACAAACTTGCACCCAACGCGATAAAGGGGTTGTCAATCCCTTTACGATTACTTGCAAGGTGAGATCTGATAGTGATAATAGGTAAATATAAATAAATAAATAAAAGTGCAGCAAGGTATTTTTGGTATTTTTGTATGTATATCTGAATATATAATGTGTAAAATAGACCCGGGGGGCCATAGTGTTCACTAGAGGCTTCTCTCATGATAGCAAGTATTACGGTGGGTGAACAAATTACTGTCGAGCAATTGATAGAATCGCGCAAAGTCATGACGATATCTAAGGCAATGATCATACATAAAGGCATCACGTCCGAGACAAGTAGACCGATACTTTCTGCATCTACTACTATTACTCCACACATCGACCGGTATCCAGCATGCATCTAGTGTATTAAGTTCATAACAAACAGAGTAACGCCTTAAGAAAGATGACATGATGTAGAGGGATAAATTCATGCAATATGATATAAACCCCATCTTTTTACCCTTGATGGCAAATCGCTACCCCTTCTATCACTAGGTGAGGACATCTCACGGTATGAACCCAAAACCAAGCACTTCTCTCATTGCAAGAATTATAGATCAAGTTTGCCAAACAAAACCCATAACTTGAAGAGACTTACAAGGATACGAAATCATGCATATAAGAAATGAGAGGAGACTCAAATAATATCCATAGATGATCTGATCATAAATCCAAAATTCATCGGATCTCGACAAACACACCGCAAAAGAAAGTTACATCGGATAGATCTCCATGAAGATCATGGAGAACATTGTATTTAAGATCGAAGAGAGAGAAGAAGCCATCTAGCTACTAGCCATGGACCCAAAGGTCTGTGGTGAACTACTCACGCAACATCAGAGAGGCAGTGGTGTTGATGAAGAAGCCCTCCGTGTCTGAATCCCCTCCGGCAGGGCACCAGAACGGTCCCCAGATGGGATCTCGCGGAAACAGAAGTTTTTGGCGGCAGAAAAGTATTTTCGTGGATCTCCCTGTTGGTTTGGGGATTTTAGGGAATTAATAGGCGAAAGAGGTAGGGCAAAGGAGGCATGAGGGGCCCACGAGCCTGCTAGGCATGCCCCCCCTAGGGCGCGCCTAGGGGGATCGTGGCCTCCTCCGTGGCCCTCTGCCTTGGTTCTTAAGTCTTCTCAATCCCTTCTATTATGGCAAAAATAATCCCGAAGGTTTTATTCCTTTTGGACTCCCTTTAATATTCTTATCTCAAAAAGGTCAAAAACACGGAAAAAACATAAACTGACACTGGGCACTCAGTTAATAAGTTAGTGCCAAAAATGATATAAAATAGCATATAAATGCATATAAAACATCCCAAGTTGATAATATAATAGCATGGAACAAACAAAAATTATAGATACTTTGGAGACGTATCAAGCATCCCCAAGCTTAACTCCTGCTCGTCCTCGAGTAGGGAATTCTTTATTGTGGCATGAATGTTCAGATCCATAAGATTCAAAACAATAGTTTAATATTGACATGAAAACAATAATACTTCAAGCATACTAGCAAAGTAATCATGAACTTTTGAAATAACAAGGCAAAAGAAAGTTATCCCTACAAAATCATATAGTCTGGCTATGCTCCATCATCCCCACATAACGAATTTGAATCATGCACAACCCCGATATTGGCCAAGTAATTGTTTTCGCACTCTTACTTTCTCAAGCTTTTTCAACTCTCACGCAATACATGAGCGTGAGCCATGGATATAGCACTATAGTTGGAGTAGAGTGTGGTGGAGGTTGTGAGGCAAAAAGGAGGAGATGGCCACATCAACTCAGCGTATCAATGGGCTATGGAGATGCCCATCAATTGATATCAATGTTAACGAGTATGGATTGCCATGCAACGGATGCACTAGAGCTATAAGTGTATGAAAGCTCAAAAATAAAAACTAGTGGGTGTGCACCCAACTTGCTTGCTCACGAAGACCTAGGGCAATTTGAGGAAGCCCATCATTGGAATATACAAGACAAGTTATATAATGAAAATTCCCACTAGCATATGAAAGTGACAAAACAAGAGACTCTCTACCATGAAGAACATGGTGCTATTTTGAAGCACAAGTGTGGAAAAAGATAGTAGCATTGTCCCTTCTCTCTTTTTCTCTCATTTTTTTATTTGGGCTCTTTGGCCTCTCTTTTTTGGGTGGACATCTTTGGACTCTTTTTTTATTTGGGCTTCGCCGGCCTCTTTTATTATTTCCTCACATGGGACAATGCTCTAATAATGATGATCATCACACTTTATTTACTTACAACTCGATACATAGAACAATAATGACTCTATATGAAATGCCTTCGGCAGTGTACCGGGATGTGCAACGATCTAGCTTAGCATATGACGTTGAAACATCTCGCTAGCTATCTTACGATCATGCAATGGCGATATGAAAGTGATGGCACATGTCATGAGACGGAACGGTGGAAGTTGCATGGCAATATTTCTCGGAATGGCTATGAAAATGCCAAAATACGTAGGTATGGTGGCTGTTTTGAGGAAGGTATATGGTGGGTTTGTGCACCGGCGAAAGTTGCGCGGCACTAGAGAGGCAAGCAATGGTGGAAGGTGAGAGTACATCTATACCATGGACTCACATTAGTCATCAAGAACTCATATACTTATTGCAAAAAAATTATTAGTAATTGAAACAAAGTGCTAAACGCATACTCCTAGGGGAAGGGTTGGTAGGAGTTAACCATCGCGCGATCCCGACCGCCACACAAAGGATGACAATCAATAAATCAATTATCCTCTGATTTCCTAACATAGCGGTTCACCATACGGACATGCTACGGGAATCACTAACCTCAACACAAGTATTTGTAGATTCACAACACCCTACGATCATAACTCTAATATTATCACCTCCATATCTCAAAACTAATCGTGAGGAATCAAACTTCTCTTACTAATCAATGCACTTGAATATGAAAGTTTTTATTATATCCTGTTTGGATGCCTATCATAGTTAGGACTAATTTCATAACACACGCCAATTACCAAGTTACTTAGAGAGAGCACTCTCAAAATGACATAAGTGAAGATCAAGAGTTTTATTTCTACAAAATATGACACCGCCATGCTCTACAAAGATTTAAGTGAATCACTAGAGCAAAATTATCTAGCTAAAAAGATATAAGTGAAGCTCATGGGAGCAAAATTATCTAGCTCAAAAGATATAAGTGAAGCTCATGGGAGAGAAATTACCAAGCTCAAAAGATATAAGTGAAGCTCATGGGAGCGAAATTACGAAGCTCAAAAGATATAAGCAAAGCTCATGGGAGCGAAATTTCCTAATTCAACAGATATAAGTGAAGCTCACGAGAGCGAAATTGCCTAAATCAAAAGATATAAGTGAAGCTCATTAAGTATTCTAACAAATTCACGATGAGTGCATGTCCCTCTCAAAAGGTGTGCAGCACGGATCATTGTGATAAAACAAAAAGCAAAGACTCCTATAATACACGACGCTCCAAGCAAAACACATATCATGTGGTAAATAAAAATATAGCTCCAAGTAATGTTACCGATGGATTGAAGACGAAAGACGGGATGCCTTCCCAGGGCATCCCCAAGCTTAGGCTTTTGGGTGTCCTTGAATTTGTCTTGCGATGACTTGGGCATCCCCAAGCTTAGGCTCTTTCCACTCTTTATTCCATTGTCCATAAGAACATCACCCAAAACTTGAAAACTTCACAACACAAAACTTAAACAGAAACTCGTGATAGCATTAGCATAAGAAAACAAACCACCAACTTTTTACGTATTGTAGTAAACTTAATTTCCATTTAGATTGATGTTATATTACTGTATTCTCACTTTTCCATGGCTCGTACCCCCCCCCCCCCCGATACTAACCATAGTTTCATCAAAATAAGCAATCAACACAACAAAAACAGAATCTGTCAAAAACAGAACAGTCTGTAGCAATGTGTATATTTTGTATACCTATGCTATCCCAAAAAATCTGAACAAAATATTAAAATTAGGGAAATTTGAATATCAATCAGAATAAAAAAGAATCAACTCAAAATCTCTTTCTGGATAGGAACTAAAAATAATTTTGTGAGCACAAAGTTTCTGTCCTTTTTCACCATGATTAAACAACTATCACCAAAACTAATCATGAAGGTTCTAATTGGCTCAAACACTAATTAAAACATAAAAAATACAATCATAACATAATAATGATGGTGTGGACTCAACAAAACAAAAATAAATTTATTAATTGGGTTGCCTCCCAACAAGCTCTATCGTTTAACGCCCTTAGCTAGGCGTAAGGCAATAGAATCAAGTATTGTCATATTCCTTTCATTGGCTTTTTAAGTATAACTCAATATGATAAGGAGGGATATGACTAGTTTGAATCCTCAACAGTCTGTCCCAAGCGTCTTTTAAGGATTCATTAAGCAAATAGTGAAAAAGTAAAGGATCCCCATCATCAATATTACTGAAAGTATCTCTAATAACCTCAGGACGTCTTCCCATAGACTCATTATTTGTGAGTTTGTGGAGGACAGAGGGGATATCCAAGGCATTAAACCTAGGTAGAGTAATCTTATGTTTGAATGATTCAGACATGGAGACTTAGCAAGCAGACAAGCACACGAGCAAATAGAAATCAAGCGAAAGAAAAGGGGCGAACGAAAAAGGCAAATAAAGAAAGGCAAATATTTTTGTAAATTTTGTTTTAGAAGTGGGGGAGAGGAAAACTAGAGGCAAATGGAAAATAATATAAATTCAAGAGATGAGTGTGCGATAGGTACTTGGTAGATATGCTTGACTTGAATACTCCCCGGCAATGGCGCCAGAAATTCTTCCTGCTACTTCTTGAGCTTGCGTTGGTTTTTCCCTTGAAGAGGAAAGGGTGATGTAGAAAAGTAGAGATAAGTATTTCCCTCAGTTTGAGAACCAAGGTATCAATCCAGTAGGAGTATCAAGATGAGGCACCAAGGCACCTGCCCAAAAACAAACAAACTTGCACCCAACGCGATAAAGGGGTTGTCAATCCCTTTACGATTACTTGCAAGGTGAGATCTGATAGTGATAATAGGTAAATATAAAAAAATAAAAAATAAAAGTGCAGCAAGGTATTTTTGGTATTTTTGTATGTATATCTGAATATATAATGCGTAAAATAGACCCGGGGGCCATAATGTTCACTAGAGGCTTCTCTCATGATAGCAAGTATTACAATGGGTGAACAAATTACTGTCGAGCAATTGATAGAATCGCGCAATGTCATGACGATATCTAAGGCAATGATCATACATATAGGCATCACGTCCGAGACAAGTAGACCGATACTTTCTGCATCTACTACTATCACTCCACACATCGACCGCTATCCAGCATGCATCTAGTGTATTAAGCTCATAACAAACAGAGTAATGCCTTAAGCAAGATGACATGATGTAGAGGGATAAATTCATGCAATATGATATAAACCCCATCTTTTTACCCTTGATGGCAACAACATGATGCGTGCCTCGCTACCCCATCTATCACTAGGTGAGGACAACGCGCGGTATGAACCCAAAACCAAGCACTTCTCCCATTGCAACAATTATAGATCAAGTTGGCCAAACGAAACCCATAACTCGAAGAGACTTACAAGGATACCAAATCATGCATATAAGAAATAAGAGGAGACTCAAATAATATTCTTAGATAATCTGATCATAAATCCACAATTCATCATGGAAGCGGCGCACCATCGGAGAAGAGATCGCCCGGCTGCTCGCAGCCGGCTTCATCATGGAAGTTTTCCACCCGGACTGGCTGGCCAACCCAGTCCTAGTGCTAAAGAAGAACAACACTTGGCGCATGTGTATCGACTACACGAGCTTGAACAAGGCGTGCCCGAAGGACCCATTCTCCCTGCCACGGATTGATCAAGTCGTCGACTCCACGGCCGGCTGTGACCTGCTGTCTTTCCTGGACGCCTACTCCGGCTACCACCAGATCAAGCTGAACCCGGAGGACCGGCTCAAGACCTCTTTCATCACGCCCTTCAGGGCCTACTGCTACATCACCATGTCCTTCAGCCTGAAGAACGCAGGCGCCACCTTCCAGCATTGCATGCAGAAGTGCCTCCTGCCTCAGATAGGCAGGAACGTCCATGTCTACGTCGACGACATCGTCGTGAGGTCCAAGAAGCGTTTCAGCCTCCTCGACGACCTCCGGGAGACGTTCGCCAATCTGCGCGAATACAAGATCAAGCTCAACCTGGAGAAGTGCGTTTTCGGCGTCCCTGCCGGCCAGCTTCTGGGTTTCTTCGTGTCCGCTCGCGGTATCGAAGCCAACCCCGAAAAGATCCAGGCAATCGAGCGCATGCCCAAGCCGGTACGGCTTCGCGATGTTCAGAAGTTCACCGGCTGCCTCGCCTCCCTCAGCCAGTTCATCAGCCGGCTTGGCGAGAAGGCCCTGCTCCTCTACGAACTCCTGCGCAAGTCGGCCTTGGTCGAGCCGGGACAGGACCTCTCGAAGAAGCCGGTCCTGTTCGACTGGCCCAGCGAGGCGGGCGCGGCGTTCCGCGACCTCAAGCGGGCTCTCACCAGCGTGCCCATTTTGGCCACGCCGGCTGAGAAGGAGCCCCTGCTCACCTACATCGCGGCCACTACGCCTGTCGTCAGCATCGTCCTGGTGGTGGAGCGGCCGGAGGAGGGCAAGGCGCTGCCGGCGCAGCGTCCGGTCTACTACCTCAGCGAAGTCCTCTCCGCCTCCAAACAGAACTACCTCCACTACCAGAAGATGTGCTACGGCGTCTACTTCTCCACCCAAAAGCTGAAGCATTACTTCCAGGAGCACGTCGTCACTGTGAGCTATTCAAGGAGAATGCCCCGTTGGACAAGTCTCAGAAGGGCGCGGCTGGAGCAAGGAGCTGGCCGCGACGGCCGCGAATGCCTCTATCCCGACGGGCATGTCGGCCTCGGGTGTCTCTTCCGACCTTCCGATCCACCTAGGCTCTCCTTCGTTCTCTAGCATTGAGGATCTCCCCGTCTCCCCTCCTCGTGGCTTTGGTGGCCTCGTCCTCAAGCGGAGGTCGTCCGTTCGGAAGTTCTCGGCCTGAAGCCGGGCGTCGACAGGCACCAAGCAGTCCATGGTGGGGCTATGTCGCCGTCTGGAGGCCAACTTGGGTGATGCTTCTGCTTTGTCTTCCCCTCCTCTGGTGGCTCGCGCCACGCCTATCCGGCCCCCGTCCTCCACTGCTCGTAAGAGTTGTTGGGTCCACGACAACAGGGAGTGGGTTACTGACAAGCCAACGCATCGGGCGGTGGCTCGTGACCTTCGTGCCTCAGGTACCTCCCCCTCCTACCCCGATCGTTAATGTTGCTTCTCCTATATCCCCGGTTAGATTGGTGCTTCCCTCCTACTCGGATGATCATTTGACGGAGGTACTCTCGGATGTGGGTATAGCCTTTGATTGTGGTGCTGGGTCCCCTTCTGCCATTCTTGCTCTGCTTAGGGCTAATGAGGTGGCCCAAGCCGCCATTGCCAAAGCTAAGGACCTTGCGGCGCCCCCGCCCATTCCTTCGGTAGTGGCCGAAGGAGGTTCTGTGGAGGCTGGTACGGTCCATGCGCCTCCGGTTTCAGTTAAAAAGGGTGCAACCAAACATTCTAAATCCTGCATGGCCCCTGCAGGTCGAGCCTCCGCATCAAAAATCTATCATTTAAACGAGAGCCTTGTTTTGGAATGTTAGGGGTTTTGGCACTCGGGGGCATTGAGATCAGCTTAGAGACGTGGTTAGAGGAGACAATATTGACTTAATAGGCTTAGTTGAGACTTTCAGAAGTTCTTTCTCTCCCAATGAACTCTCCGTAGTTGCGGGATCTGACAGATTTGATTGGAATGTCCTTCCCTCCTCTAGTCATTCTGGTGGCATCCTCATTGGCTCTAAACGGGATCTTTTAGATTTCGTGGCTTTTGACCATGGTATTTTTTTGGCTAGCATTGTTGTGCATCATCGCCACTTGAATGCTATCTCGGAGGCCATGGTAGTTTATGGTCCGGCTAATCACTCTCTCTCTCTCCTCTCTTCCTTGACGAGATCACTTCTAAAATTGAGTTGTGCTCTATTCCCCTCCTAATTGGTGGGGATTTCAACTTGCTCTGCTTGCCGATAGATAAGAATACTCCCAACTTCTCCTGGCCCCTTGTTGACGCCTTTAACGATTTCATTAGAACTATGCCTACGTGAGATTCATCGGGTGGGCTCCCGATTCACCTGGACGAACCATCAAATATCCCCCATCTGTTCGGTCCTCGATCATGTCTTCGTCTGCCCTAATTGGGACACTATGTTCCCTCTTGCTCTGCTCAAAGCCAAGCCCATTGTGGGCCCTTATCATGTAGGATATATGCCCTAGAGGCAATAATAAATGTTTTTGATTATCTCCCTGTTCATAATTATGTTTATGTTCCATGCTATAACTGCAATGATTCTCAAGTCTACAAATAAAACGAGGCTTGGAGGGAAACTCATGTGCACGTGTGGGATAATAAACGGTAATATGTATTCCTAGTCTGGCCTCCAAGACTGGCTCAAGTATTGCATGATGATCCTGTTTTCCTGATCATGGGCATGGCTATGCCGGCAATTTTGAGGGCATAATGTTAGAAGAACATTTGTGTTGAATCGACCCGAATTGATGTTATGCTATGAGATACATTCGTCATAAGTAATGGTTAATAACACAGAGAAGTTAATGTTTGCATAATTCCTTAGACCATGAGAGTATCGAGTTTCTTCATGCTTGCTTCATGAACTTTGGGATTTGTTAAACGTCATCCGTAAATGGGTGGCTATTACGGCGGCTTACGGGTTCATGGAAAAGTATGTGAAGTAACTTGATAGCTCAAGATTGGGATTTGCTCCTCCGATAATGGAGATATATCTCTGGGCCCTCTCGGTGTTATGGTATCCATCATCGTCTGGCCAGACACTTTGTGATTTGATCACGGGGATGCCGAAACACGGGAACGAGAAAAGAGAACAATACCGTTAACGAGGTAACTGGCATAGTGGACAAGTTGTTGATCCACGAGGATGCCAACATGTCTCACCTCGGGTATTTGTAACATATCTCGAAGCAACAGGAATAGCACACGACAACTGGAGGTTCACTCGAATATTTATTCGTGTGGGTATAGGGATCGATATGGGTGTCCACGGCTCCGATGTTGATCATTGATCGGAAGGGGTTCCGGGTCATGTCTATGCTTCACCGAACCTATAGGGTCACACGCTTAAGGGTCATCTATCTGTTGAATACTAGATAGGGAGTCTGAGAGAAAATCACCGAAAAGTTTCGGACACCGGAAAAGTTTCGGACAGTGGAAAAGTTCCGTAGACAGGTCACCGGAACAGTTTCGGTGAAACTGAAAAGTTGTTTCAACGGATACCATTAAGTCAAATTGGTTTCGGCACATGCCTGATAATTCTTGGAGGGTGCCAGAATCATTCTGGAAACTTCTGGGAATTTTCCGGAAGAATAACCGGAAATGTTCCGGAGCTGCCGGAACTGCTTCAGATGCTTTTCGCAGATGAAAATCACTATTCCGGAATTGTTCCGGATCGCATTGAAAATTATTTTAGTGGGGTACTGGATTGTTCTAAGCCCACATAAATATTTTCAGTTCGAGCGGACGCTGAAAAATGTCGCCGTGAATAGTGAAAGTGCTTTTTGGACTACTTTATGGAAAGCCTCCTTTTGGGGCTTTGCTCCAAAAGATCTTGGGGATGACATGGATGGATTTCTGGGGCCCCACATGAGGGTGTGGCCGGCCACATGGTGGACTCCTTCATGGAGTCCCTCTTGTTCCTTGGTTTCACTTTTATGCCCTTGTGGAAGGACTTCATTCATGTGCATTTTGGGTTTTATTGTAAAACCACCCTACCCCTTGGTTTTCCTATAAATAGAGGAGATGTGGGATGCCATTTCTTCATCCTTGTGCTCTCATACACATGCTTTTCTTTGCAAGCTCTCTCTCTCTCTCCCTCCCAGCGAAATAGTTTCGTAGAGCCGAAAGGCTGTCTGGGTTCCGGCAGGAACTAGTTCTGGACGGCGAAGCCCTGCCGGATAGATGACACCGTATGTGTGCAACTCTGTAGAGAGATTGTAGTTTCGGTCTTAGTTCGAGAGTGCCTCCCGAAGGGCTGTCAATGTGACCGTCCGAGTTTTGGAGGTCCTCCCGAAGGGCTGTCCGAGTGACAGTCCGAGCTTCGGAGGTCCTCCGAAGGGCTGTCCGCGACACCGTCCGGGGGACTGTCCGACCGCCTCCCGGAGGGCTGTCCGCGGGGCAGATGAGGGTATACATCCTCGCGGTTGGGAGGTTGTAAATCCTAGCTGCGGGGATCTGCACCGCCGATCGTCATCGACTCTACTTCCGCCGCGCTACGAGTCGGTAACGAAAAGATCAAACCTTGTATGCAGTCTTCATAGTGGTCCTGGGCTGGTGCGTAGGTCGGAATTTTTTTTGTTTTCTGCTGCGTTACCCTACATACCACGCTCCTCTTATCCTTGACGCTGGGCTCTAAAACCCTTCTAATCCTCCTCGTTTCCAATTCGATGCATCTTGGTTGTTGATAGATGGCTTTTGCGATTTGGTTTCTTCCAAGATCTAGGCCTTGCTTTCACGGAGCACCATTCTTTCGGGCCGATGGATGACTGGCATCAATGTTCCTACTCTCTTCGCAAGTTTCTTCGTGGCTAGGCCCTTAACCACGCTGCTAAGGAGCGGAGGGATAAAGCCACCCTTACGAATCAAATTAGCTCCTAGGATGCGGCCATTGATGGGTTGGGTCTCACGGACCAGGAGTGGGTGTTGCGCTTCTCTCTTGAGGAGAATCTAGTGTAGTTGCACCATCAGTATGAGATTTATTGGCGCCAAAGAGGCACTATGAACTAGCTGCTAAAGTGGGATTCCCCCACTGCTTATTTCTTTGCCATTGCTAATGGGAGGCGTATTCGCTGCACGATCGATAGTCTTCTTATCAATGGGGTCAGGACCACGAATCAGACCCTCATCATGGCTCACGTGGTGGACTTCTTCTCCTCCCTCCTCTCAACAAAACCAGACCCTGGTTTTATGATTGCCTCCTCCTTCTGGAATGACTGCGATAAGGTCTCTACTGTGGAAAATGAAGCCTGAATGCTTCCCCTTTTTGAGGAGGAGATCCCATTATCTATCAATACGGCCAACGTTAATTCGTCATCTCGGTCGGATGGCTTCTCCATTCCCTTCTTTAGGAAATTCTGGCCCCAACTACATGCCCTTGTCTGTGTAGTGATCCAAGGATTCTATTTGGGTACGGCTGACATATCTAGGCTTAATAATGCTGTCATCACCCTCATTCCAAAAGTAAAGGGTGCAGACCTGATCTCGCAATTCAGGACTATTGCCTTTATTAACAATTTTGCGAAGTTCCCAGCCAAAGGCTATGCTTCTCGTGTCACTTCGGTTGCTCATCGCACTCTCTCCCCCTACCAGTCTGCCTTTGTTAATGGGTGATTCATCCTGGATGGGGTTCTATGTCTCCATGAAATTATCCATGACATTCGTAAGAAAGGCAGCAAGGGGCTATCATTCTTAAGTTAGATTTTGAGAAAGCCTACGACTGAGTTAGCTGGAAATTTTTACAACATGTCCTCTTGACAGAAGGTTTTGATGGAGCCTTCATCCATAGGGCCATGCAGTTGGTGTCGGGTGGACACACTGCGGTGTCGGTGAATGGTAGGGTGAGCAACTACTTCCGTAACTCCAGAGGCCTCACGCAGGGTGACCTAGCCTCTCCTATCCCGTTCAATTTTGTTGCGGATGCGTGATATCTACTACACAACCTTCTTCTTGTAGACTGATACGTCTCCAACGTATCTATAATTTTTGATTGTTCCATGCTATTATATTATCTGTTTTGGATGTTTTATATGCATTAATATGCTATTTTATATTATTTTTGGGACTAACCTATTAATCTAGAGCCTAGTGCCAGTTTATGTTTTTTCCTTGTTTTTGAGTTTCACAGATAAGGAATATTAAACGGAGTCCAAACGGAATAAAACCTCTGGAATGATTTTTTCTGGAAAACATGGAAGCCACGAGACTTGAGAACCAAGGCAGAGGAGCTGCCACGGGGCCATAAGCCCGCTTGCTGCGGCCAGGGGGGCCACCCGTGCCAGGTAGGCTTGTGGGCCCCTGGCAACTCCCCTAACCCTAATCTTCGACCTATAAATACCAAAATATTCCATCATTATCAGAACGAGCCACGAAAACACTTTTTCGCCACAAGAAGCCTCTGTTCCCGAGAGATCCAATCTTGGAGCCTTTTTCAGTAATTTGCCGGAGGGGGATTCGATCATGGAGGGCATCTACAACAACGCCATTACCCCTCCGATGATGCGTGAGTAGTTCACCACACACCTACGGGTCCATAGCTAGTAGCTAGATGGCTTCTTTTCTCTCTTTGCCTCTCAATACCATGTTCTTCATGATCTTCATGGAGATCTATCCAATGTAATATTCTTTTGTGGTGTGTTTGTCAAGATCCGATGAATTGTGGGTTTATGTTGCGATTATCCATGAATATTATTTGAGTCTTTCCTGAATTATTATATGCATGATTTCATATCTTTGCAAGTCTCTTTGAGTTATTGTTTTGGTTTGGCCAACTAGATTGGTAGTTCTCGCAATAGGAGAAGTGCTTAGTTTTGGCTTCAATCTTGCGGTGTCCTCACCCAGTGACAAAGTAGCGGTAGCGAGGCACGTATTGTATTGTTGCCATCAAGGGTAAAAATATAGGGTTTTCATCATATTTCTTGAGTTTATGCCTCTACATTATGTCATCTTGCTTAATGCGTTACTCTGTTCTTCATGAACTTAATACTCTAGATGTAGGCAGGAGCCGGTCGATGGGTGGAGTAATAGTAGTAGATGCAGAATCGTTTCGGTCTACTTGTCACGCACATATATGCATAATCATTGCCTTGGATATCTTCATAATTACTTACTTTTCTATCAATTGCTCGACAGTAATTTGTTCACCCACCGTAATACTTTCTATCATGAGAGAAACCATCTACTGAAACCTACGGCCCCCGGTCTATTTTCCATATTATATTTTCCGATCTAAAACCAAAAATAGCAAAAATGCTTGCTGCCCTATTTTTACTTTTAGTTTCACTTTTCGTTCAAGCATCCTATTACATCTATCTCTATTAGATCTCATCCTTGCAAATAACCGTGAAGGGATTGACAACCCCTTTATAGCGTTGGGTGCAAGAGTTTGATTCCTTGTGCAGGTACATCTATTGGTGGGTCGCTTGTATCTTCTACTGGGCTGATACATTGGTTCTCAAAAACTGAGGGAAATACTTATCTACTTTGCTGCATCAAACCATTCCTCTTCACGGGAAACCAACCCATGCTCAAGAAGTAGCTGTCCCCGACGCCCATCTTCTGCTATATGGAGGGTTTTGACCTAGAAAGCACCACCGTCTCGAGGCGGAACTTGGACAGAACCAATCTAAAGCTCTGGCAGGGCTGTTCTGCCAGGGAAACTTCCCTCCCGGAGGGGGAAATCGAAGCCATCGTCATCACCAACGATCCTCTGATAGAGAGGGGGTCAATCTCCATCAACATCTTCACTAGCACCATCTCGTCTCCAAACCCTAGTTCTTCTCTTGTATCTGACCTTTGTCTCAAACCTCAGGTTGGTACCTCTAGGTTGTTAGTAGTGTTGATTACTCCTTGTAGTTGATGCTAGTTGGTTTACTTGGTGGAAGTTCATATGTTCAGATCCTTTATGATAATTAATACTCCTATGGTTATGAACATTAATATGCTTTGTGAGTAGTTACGTTTGTTCCTGAGGACATGGGATAAGTCTTGTCATAAATAATCATGTGAATTTGCTATTCCTTCGATATTTTGATGAGATGTATGTTGTCTCTCCTCTAGTGGTGTCATGTGAATGCCGACTACATAAAACTTCACCATTATTTTGGCCTAGGGGAAGGCATTTGGAAGTAATAAGTAGATGATGGGTTGCTAGAGTGACAGCAGCTTAAACCCTAGTTTATGCATTGCTTCGTAAGGGGATGATTTGGATCCATATGTTTTATGCTATGGTTAGATTTATCTTAATTCTTCTTTCGTAGTTGCGGATGCTTGCGAGAGGGGTTAATTATAAGTAGGAGGTTTGTCCAAGTAAGGGCAGCACCCAAGCACTGGTCCACCCACATATCAAATTATCAAAGTAACGAACGCGAATCAAATGAGCATGATGAAAACTAGCTTGACAGAAATTCCCATGTGTCCTCGGGAGCGCTTTGCTTTATATAAGAGTTTGTCCAGGCCTGTCCTTTGTTACAAAAAGGATTGTGCTACCTTGCTGCACCTTCAATACACTTGTTACTTGTTACTCGTTACAAATTATATTATAACAAAACTATATGTTATCGATAATTTCAGTGCTTGCAGAGAATACCCTATTGAAAACTTCTTGTCATTTCCTTCTACTCCTCGTTGGGTTCGACACTCTTAATTATCGAAAGGACTATGGTAGATACCCTATACTTGTGGGTCATCAGGGTGTCTGCTCATGTTCGGTGCTATAAAAAATCATGCATTGGATGCATGCTCGGGCATTGAGAAGGTAGGTTGCTTTCAGAGGCAAATGCCTTCCTTGAAGGGGGCACGCCTCCTTAAGATTTTGAGGAGGAGGCATTTCGAGTATGGCCTTGATTTTACCCAAGTCTATTTCTATTCCCCTATGTCGGATGCACTCTTGATCAGGAAGTACTAGCTCGTCATAAGTCAGTTAATAAAATAGAAGTAGAAGCTACCGGATTCAAGCCCTCTAAGAAAACCTCTTTAGATACTGAAAGAACAAAAATAAGTACGGAGCAGTAGTAGTTGGGGTCTTAAGTGAGTTCGTTCATTTATGTTGAGATAGACGAGTAACTACCTTTTTCTATTTTAATTTCTACCGTGGTGGCTACCAAGTTCATTGGGAGAAACGAAAATATCCCCTCCCCCCTATTATTTTGTCCATTGGGAGAAACGAGGGATAGTGATTAAATATTTGAGGAAACAAACTATTAGTTTGTTAGTCAAGTGGTGGTGAAAACATGACACAAACTGACCTATGGCCAACTATCATTAGAAAGAAATATTTTAAAAGACACAATGCCTCCTATGTAAAACCCAGGTTTATGATTATCCTTGCTGGAAAGCCCTTATGAAAGTAAAGGGGGTTTATATGTCAAGTAGGAAGATTCTATTGGAAATATACCCTAGAGGCAATAATAAATTAGTTATTATCATATTTCCTTGTTCATGATAATCGTTTATTATCCATGCTATAATTGTATTGATCGGAGACTTAGATGCATGTGTGGATACATAGACAAAACCATGTCCCTACTATGCCTCTAAATAGACTAGCTCGTTGATCAAAAGATGGTAAAGATGGACATGAGATGTCGTTTGATAACGGGATCACATCATTAGGGGAATGATGTGATGGACAAGACCCAAACTACAAACGTAGCATATGATCGTGTTAGTTTATTGCTACTATTTTCTGCATGTCAAGTATATGTTATATGACCATGAGATCATGCAACTCACGAACAGCGGAGGAGTATCTCAGGGCCCACTCGGTAAGATTGGGATTTGTTACTCCGTGTGACGGAGAGGTATCTCAGGGCACACTCGGTAATACAACATAACAATAAGCCTTGCATGCAATGTGACTAAGTGTTAGTCACGAGATCTTGTATTATGGAATGAGTAAAGATACTTGCCGGTAACGAGGTTGAACTAGGTATGGAGATACCGATGATTGAATCTCGGGCAAGTAACATACCGAAGAACAAAGGGAACATCATACAGGATTAACTGAATCCTTGACATAGAGGTTCGACCGATAAAGATCTTCGTAGAATATGTAGGAACCAATATGGGCATCCAGGTCCTGCTATTGGTTATTGACCGTAGAGGTGTCTCGGTCATGTCTACATAGTTCTCAAACCCGCAAGGTCTGCACACTTAAGGTTTGGTGACGTTTCGGTAGTATAGAGTTATGTATGGTGGTGACAAAAGGTTGTTAGGAGTCCCGGATGAGATCTCGGACGTCACGAGGAGCTCCAGAATGGTCTAGAAGTAAAGATTCATATATAGGAAGTCCTATTTTGGTCGCCGGAAAAGTTTCGGGCTCATCGGTAGTGTACCAGGAGTGTCGGTAGTGTACCGGGAGACCATCGGGAGGGGTATTTCGACCCAAGAGGCTACATGGGCTGTGGGAGAGTAAATACCAGCCCTTAGTGGGCTGGTGGAAATCCCACACAAGGCCCATGAGGCTGGGAAGTAAAGCCCAAAGAGAAAAGGTGGAAAAAGGCAAAAATAGGGTGAATCCTAGTCCTACTAGGATTGGAGGTGGATTCCACCTCTCCCACTTGATTTGGCCGACCCAATTGCTGGTCCTTTGAGAGCCAAGCCTCATCCTCTCTTCCTCTTATATATACTAGATGTTTTAGGGGTTTTTGGCACCAGATTTTAGCCATGTGCTACCCGTTCCTCCAGTGCATAGTTTATCCTCTAGATCGGATTTCTGCAGTGCTTAGGCGAAGCCCTGCCGGAATAGCTCCACCACCATCACCGGAGCGCCGTCATGCTGCCGGAGAACTCTTCTACCTCTCCGCTCCCTCTTGCTGGATCAAGAAGGTGGAGATCGTCATCAAGTTGTACGTGTGCTGAACGCGGAGGTGTCGTTCGTTCGGCGCTAGATCGGAAGGACCATGATAAGGATTGCGAGACGGATGGTGATGAGATCGCGGGACGGATCGTGATGAGTTCGTGGTACGGATCGTGATGAGTTCACGGGACGGATCGTCATTGTATCGCGGGACGGATCGTGATGAGATCATGGGACGCTCGGCGATTTCGATTGCGAAGACGTTCGACTACACCAACCGCGTTTCTTAACGCTTCCCGCTTAGCGATCTACAAGGGTATGTAGATCCAATCTCCCTCTCGTAGATGCTCATCACCATGGATAGATCTTGCGTGTGCGTAGGAAAATTTTTGTTTCCCATGCAATGTTCCCCAACAGATTGTACTTAAACAAGGCAACCTGTGAGGTTTTTGGAAAGAACTGGCCTATGTCAGCATTCTGGAAATGGCGGTACCCAGACCTGTCGTCCTGCAGCCCAGGGAGTGGCCTACTCCGATGGATAGGGATGGCCTAGCACGGCCCCACTCAAGACATGGCCCTCGCGAGAGCCCCATGCTCACTAGGGAGGCGGCGCCAAGACCCGCGGGAGAATAGGCCTCCCTAGGCCCCCTCTTGAGCGGCACAGATCTCTATGCAACGCTTGGCCTCGGGAGGCCAACGATGACACAGGGCGGGCCAGGCGGGCACCAGCGCTCTACACGGGGTAGTTACTTCTTTGGTGAAAAGGGGTCAAGGATGTACGCAACTTTCCAAAGCACCCCCAAAGATTTCCATTCCGATGCAACAAGACCAAGACCGCGAGCCCCACAGGACGGATGTCATCGCCGAGCCCACCACTGCATCACCAATAGCTACTTTGTAGGCGAAGACTAGCTTTCATCAGGGTAAGTATGTACCCCTTGTCCCCGTTCGAATTTGGCGTTGTGTGATCCCTTCCCACCATAGCGATAACGGAAGAGGACTTGAGCCACTATAAATAGAGTCTAGGTTGCTCCGTAGAGAAGGAGGGACCAGAGGACAAGCAAGACCACCAGAATGCCCTCACGAGGCAACTCAGCACTATACTAGTTCATCCACAAACGTCCTTGTCAGGCAATCCGCCAAAGCAGGAGTAGGGTTTTACGCTTTGCGGTGGCCCAAACCTAGGTAAATTTTTGTGTGCAATCTTCTCCCTCGTCATCGTGTGAGTTCCTAGAATTGGGCTACCGGGTTGTGAGTTAGGAGGGGCAAGGCTGTTAGGGATCTTCGCACACGCCCCTGAGTTCGAACTTCCTTGGGTTTTGCGGAACATGAAATCTGACATTTGGTGTGCCAGGTAGGGGGGTGTCAGATTCCTAGCACAAGCCTCGCCTCGCCTCCGCTCGCCATATCCATGGCCAAAGGACACCGAGCCCGTGTTAAACGATGGGCTGCTCACGTTGCACGGGTCAAAAACATAAACTGACACTGGGCACTCAGTTAATAAGTTAGTCCCAAAAATGATATAAAATAGCATATAAATGCATATAAAACATCCCAAGTTGATAATATAATAGCATGGAACAATCAAAAATTACAGATACTTTGGAGACGTATCAAGCATCCCCAAGCTTAACTCCTGCTCGTCCTCGAGTAGGGAAGTGATAAAGACCGATTTTTTTATGTGCAATGCTACCTAACATATTTGTTCTTTGTAACTTCTTTATTGTGGCATGAATGTTCAGATCCATAAGATTCAAAACAATAGTTTAATGTTGACATGAAAACAATAATACTTCAAGCATACTAGCAAAGTAATCATGAACTTTTGAAATAACAAGGCCAAAGAAAGTTATCCCTACAAAATCATATAGTCTGGCTATGATCCATCATCCCCACATAACGAATTTGAATCATGCACAACCCCGATATTGGCCAAGTAATTGTTTTCGCACTCTTACTTTCTCAAACTTTTTCAACTCTCACGCAATACATGAGAGTGAGCCATGGATATAGCACTATAGTTGGAGTAGAGTGTGGTGGAGGTTGTGAGGCAAAAAGGAGGAGATGGCCACATCAACTCAACGTATCAATGGGCCATGGAGATGCCCATCAATTGATATCAATGTGAACGAGTATGGATTGCCATGCAACGGATGCACTAGAGCTATAAGTGTATGAAAGCTCAAAAATAAAAACTAGTGGGTGTGCACCCAACTTGCTTGCTCACGAAGACCTAGGGCAATTTGAGGAAGCCCATCATTGGAATATACAAGCCAAGTTATATAATGAAAATTCCCACTAGCATATGAAAGTGACAAAACAAGAGACTCTCTACCATGAAGAACATGGTGTTATTTTGAAGCACATGTGTGGAAAAAGATAGTAGCATTGTCCCTTCTCTCTTTTTCTCTCATTTTTTAATTTGGGCTCTTTGGCCTCTTTTTTTGGGTGGACATCTTTGGACTCTTTTTTTTATTTGGGCTTCGCCGGCCTCTTTTATTATTTCCTCACATGGGACAATGCTCTAATAATGATGATCATCACACTTTTATTTACTTACAACTCGATACATAGAACAATAATGACTCTATATGAAATGCCTTCGGCAGTGTACCGGGATGTGCAACGATCTAGCTTAGCATATGACGTTGAAACATCTCGCTAGCTATCTTACGATCATGCAATGGCGATATGAAAGTGATGGCACATGTCATGACACGGAACGGTGGAAGTTGCATGGCAATATTTCTCGGAATGGCTATGAAAATGCCAAAATACGTAGGTATGGTGGCTGTTTTGAGGAAGGTATACGGTGGGTTTGTGCACCGGCGAAAGTTGCGCGGCACTAGAGAGGCAAGCAATGGTGGAAGGTGAGAGTAAATCTATACCATGGACTCACATTAGTCATCAAGAACTCATATACTTATTGCAAAAAAATTCTTAGTAATCAAAACAAAGTGCTAAACGCATACAAGATATAAGTGAAGCTCACGAGAGCGAAATTGCCTAAATCAAAAGATATAAGTGAAGCTCATTAAGTATTCTAACAAATTCACGATGAGTGCATGTCCCTCTCAAAAGGTGTGCAGCAAGGATGATTGTGATAAAAAAAAGCAAAGACTCCTATAATACACGACGCTCCAAGCAAAACACATATCATGTGGTAAATAAAAATATAGCTCCAAGTAACGTTACCGATGGATTGAAGACGAAAGAGGGGATGCCTTCCCAGGGCATCCCCAAGCTTAGGCTTTTGGGTGTCCTTGAATTTGTCTTGGGATGACTTGGTCATCCCCAAGCTTAGGCTCTTTCCACTCTTTATTCCATTGTCCATAAGAACATCACCCAAAACTTGAAAACTTCACAACACAAAACTTAAACAGAAACTCGTGATAGCATTAGCATAAGAAAACGAACCACCAACTTTTTACGTATTGTAGTAAACTTAATTTCCATTTAGATTGATGTTATATTACTGTATTCTCACTTTTCCATGGCTCGTACCCCCCGATACTAACCATAGTTTCATCAAAATAAGCAATCAACACAACAAAAACAGAATCTGTCAAAAACAGAACAGTCTGTAGCATTGTGTATATTTTGTATACCTATGCTATCCCAAAAAATCTGAACAAAATATTAAAATTAGGGAAATTTGAATATCAATCAGAATAAAAAAGAATCAACTCAAAATCTCTTTCTGGATAGGAACTAAAAATAATTTTGTGAGCACAAAGTTTCTGTCTTTTTTCACCATGATTAAACAACTATCACCAAAACTAATCATGAAGGTTCTACTTGGCTCAAACACTAATTAAAACATAAAAAATACAATCATAACATAATAATGATGTTGTGGACTCAACAAAACAAAAATAAATTTATTCATTGGGTTGCCTCCCAACAAGCGCGATCGTTTAACGCCCTTAGCTAGGCGTAAGGCAATAGAATCAAGTATTGTCATATTCCTTTCATTGGCTTTTTAAGTATAACTGAATATGATAAGGAGGGATATGACTAGTTTGAATCCTCAGCAGTCTGTCCCAAGCGTCTTTTAAGGATTCATTAAGCAAATAGTGAAAAAGTAAAGGATCCCCATCATCAATATTACTGAAAGTATCTCTAATAACCTCAGGACGTCTTCCCATAGACTCATTATTTGTGAGTTTGGGGAGGACACAGGGGCTATCCAAGGCATTAAACCTAGGCAGAGTAATCTTGTGTTTGAATGATTCAGACATGGAGACTTAGCAAGCAGACAAGCACACGAGCAAATAGAAAGCAAGCGAAAGAAAAGGGGCGAACGAAAAAGGCAAATAAAGAAAGGCAAATATTTTTGTAAATTTTGTTTTAGAAGTGGGGGAGAGGAAAACGAGAGGCAAATGGAAAATAATATAAATGCAAGAGATGAGTGTGCGATAGGTACTTGGTAGATATGCTTCACTTGAATACTCCCCGGCAACGGCGCCAGAAATTCTTCCTGCTACTTCTTGAGCTTGCGTTGGTTTTTCCCTTGAAGAGGAAAGGGTGATGTAGAAAAGTAGAGATAAGTATTTTCCTCAGTTTGAGAACCAAGGTATCAATCTAGTAGGATTATCAAGATGAGGCACCAAGGCACCTGCGCAAAAACAAACAAACTTGCACCCAACGCGATAAAGGGGTTGTCAATCCCTTTACGATTACTTGCAAGGTGAGATATGATAGTGATAATAGGTAAATATAAAAATATAAAAAATAAAAGTGCAGCAAGGTATTTTTGGTATTTTTGTATGTATATCTGAATATATAATGTGTAAAATAGACTCGGGGGCCATAATGTTCACTAGAGGCTTCTCTCATGATAGCAAGTATTACAATGGGTGAACAAATTACTGTCGAGCAATTGATAGAATCGCGCAATGTCATAACGATATCTAAGGAAATGATCATACATATAGGCATCACGTCCGAGACAAGTAGACCGATACTTTCTGCATCTACTACTATCACTCCACACATCGACCGCTATCCAGCATGCATCTAGTGTATTAAGCTCATAACAAACAGAGTAATGCCTTAAGCAAGATGACATGATGTAGAGGGATAAATTCATGCAATATGATATAAACCCCATCTTTTTACCCTTGATGGCAACAACACGATGCGTGCCTCGCTACCCCATCTATCACTAGGTGAGGACAACGCGCGGTATGAACCCAAAACCAAGCACTTCTCCCATTGCAAGAATTATAGATCAAGTTGGCCAAACGAAACCCATAACTCAAAGAGACTTACAAGGATACCAAATCATGCATATAAGAAATAAGAGGAGACTCAAATAATATTCTTAGATAATCTGATCATAAATCCACAATTCATCATGGAAGCGGCGCACCATCGGAGAAGAGATCGCCCAGCTGCTCGCAGCCGGCTTCATCATGGAAGTTTTCCACCCGGACTGGCTGGCCAACCCAGTCCTGGTGCTAAAGAAGAACAACACTTGGCGCATGTGTATCGACTACACGAGCTTGAACAAGGCGTGCCCGAAGGACCCGTTGGCCCTACCATGGATCGATCAAGTCGTTGACTCCACGGCCGGCTGTGACCTGCTGTCTTTCCTGGACGCCTACTCCGGCTACCACCAGATCAAGCTGAACCCGGAGGACCGGCTCAAGACCTCTTTCATCACGCCCTTCGGGGCCTACTGCTACATCACCATGTCCTTCGCCTGCAGAATGCAGGCGCCACCTTCCAGCATTGCATGCAGAAGTGCCTCCTGCCTTAGATAGGCAGGAACGTCCATGTCTACGTCGACGACATCGTCGTGAGGTCCAAGAAGCGTTTCAGCCTCCTCGACGACCTCCGGGAGACGTTCGCCAATCTGCGCGAATACAAGATCAAGCTCAACCTGGAGAAGTGCGTTTTCGGCGTCCCTGCCGGCCAGCTTCTGGGTTTCTTCGTGTCCGCTCGCGGTATCGAAGCCAACCCCAAAAAGATCCGGGCAATCGAGCGCATGCCCAAGCTGGTACGGCTTCGTGATGTTCAGAAGTTCACCAGCTGCCTCGCCTCCCTCAGCCAGTTCATCAGCCGGCTTGGCGAGAAGGCCCTGCTCCTCTACGGACTCCTGCGCAAGTCGGCCTTGGTTGAGCCGGGACGAGACCTCTCGAAGAAGCCGGCCCTGTTCAACTGGCCCAACGAGGCGGGCGCGGCGTTCCACGACCTCAAGCGGGCTCTCACGAGCGCGCCCATTTTGGCCGCGCCGGCTGAGAAGGAGCCCCTGCTCACCTACATCGCGGCCACTACGCCCGTCGTCAGCATCGTCCTGGTGGTGGAGCGGCCGGAGGAGGGCAAGGCGCTGCCGGCGCAGCGTCCGGTCTACTACCTCAGCGAAGTCCTCTCCACCTCCAAACAGAACTAACTCCACTACCAGAAGATGTGCTACGGCGTCTACTTCTCCACCCAAAAGCTGAAGCATTACTTCCAGGAGCACGTCGTCACTGTCGTGAGCACAGCGCCGTTAGGCGAAATCATGGCCGGCCGGGATGCCACCGGCCGGATAGCCAAATGGGCCATCGCCATGGCCGACTACGAGATCCGGTACGAGCCGCACACCGCCATCAAGTCCCAAGCAATGGCCGACTTCCTCGTCGACTGGGCCGAGACCCAGTTCGTGCCGCCTCCACCTGACTCCACACACTGGCGCATGCATTTCGATGGCTCCAAGATGAGGACCGGCTTGGGTGTCGGCATTGTCCTCTCCTCCCCGAAAGGTGATCAACTCAAGTACACCCTCCAGATCCACTTCGCCGCCTCCAACAACGTGGCCGAGTATGAAGCCCTCGTCCACGGCCTCCGGCTCGCCAAGGGGATTGGCATCCGGCGCATACTATGCTTCGGCGACTCCGACCTCGTGGTCCAGCAGGTTTCTGGTGAGTGAGACGCCAGAGATGCCAACATGGCCAGCTACGGCTTCCTCATCCAGCAACTCACCGGCTTCTTCGAGGGCTGTGAGTTCCATCATGTCCCCGGGCGGACAATGATGCGGCCGACACGCTGGCCAAAATCGGCTCCACCCGGCAGGCCATTCCTGCCGGCGTCTACCTCGAGCGGCTGCTGAAACCCTCGATCAAGCCGTCTCCCGAGTCGGAATCCATCTGCATACCGACGGGCGCGGCCGACTCTGCGGTTGCACCGGCTGCCCTGCCGGCCCCATTGATCGCAGTCGCCTCGCCAGCCCTGACGCCACCCGTGGCTCCAAATCAACCGGCCCCACCGGCACTCGACACCGTCATGACGACGGCCGACCTTCCCGCCGCCACTTCACTCCCGGGGACTGACAAACCGGTCCTGAGGACTGACGTGCCGGCCTCGGGGGCTGGCGTGCTGGCCCCGGGGGCAGCTGCCTCCGACGTCCTGCTCGTGCCCGAGCCAGCTCCCGTCTCGGCCCCATCGTGGGCTCTGCCCATCCTGGCGTTCCTCGAGCGCGGCGAGCTCCCCGCTGACGAGGCCACCGCAAGGCAAATCCAGCGCCGGGCCTCGGCCTACGGCATCATCAACCGCAAGCTCCTTCACCGCAGCACCACCAGCGTTTTCCAACGCTGCGTCGATCCGGAGAAGGGGCTGGAGATCCTCCTCGACATCCACCAAGGCGAGTGTGGGCATCATGCCGCCTCCAGGTCCTTGGTGGGCATGGCGTTCCACCACGGTTTCTACTAGCTAACTGCCCTGGAGGCGGCCAAGGACTTGGCCGACAAGTGCGAGGGTTGCCAACGCTTCCGCGCGCAAAGCCACCTGCCGGCTACCGCCCTCCAAACCATCCCCCTCTCATGGCCTTTCGCCGTCTGGGGGCTGGATATGGTGGGGCCCTTCAAGATCGCCCGGGGTGGCATGACACACCTGTTGGTTGCCGTCGACAAGTTCACCAAGTGGATCGAGGCGCGACCCATGAAGAAGCTGGACGGCCCCACTGCCGTCCGGTTCATCGAAGACATCACAGTTCGCTACGGCGTCCCCCATAGCATCATCACCGACAACGGCACGAACTTCGCCAAGGGCGCACTAGCGCGTTTCTGCTCACGACAGGGCATCAAGCTCGACCTGGCGTCCGTCGCCCACCCCCAGTCCAATGGCCAGGGCGAAAGGGCGAACGGCTTTATCCTGGCCGGCATCAAGCCCCGGCTCGTCACACCACTGGTCCGGTTGGCCGGCTGCTGGGTCGAGGAGCTGTCGGCCGTCCTGTGGAGCCTTCGGACCACGCCCAACCGGTCGACCGGCTTCACCCCGTTCTTTCTCATTTACGGGTCCGAGGCGATCATCCCCACTGACATCGAGTTCGATTCGCCTCGGGTCACCCTGTACACCAAGAAGGATGCAAGAGAGGCAAGGGAGGACGGTGTCGACCTCCTCGAAGAAGCCCGCGAGCTAGCTTTGAGCCGGACGGCCATCTATCAGCAAAAGCTCCGGCACTACCACAGCAAGCGGATCCGGCCACTCTCCTTCCGCGAGGGGAACCTGGTGCTCAGGCGGGTTCAACGAACGGCCGGCCAGCACAAGCTGTCCTCCCCATGGGAGGGCCCATTCATCATCAGTCGGGCTTTGCATAACAATGCCTACTACCTGATAGACGCCCAGAAGCCGCAGAAGCACAAGAGAGACGCGTCCGGCGAAGAAACGGAGCGCCCATGGAACGCGGCGCTCCTCCTCCCGTTTTACTGCTAAAAATCCAGTGTACGTACTCTGTACTTTTGCCCCTTCGGGCCCATGAATGCAATGGGGTCCTCAAGCCGGCGCTTGAGGAACACCCCTTTTCGGTTTCTCCAAGTGTCTTCCTACCATCTAAGGCCCGGGCCCGGCTCACGGTCCCGGGGGCTCGCCCAGCTCCCCTCCGAGGCGGACGAATAAGTGTGAGCAAGCGGCCTTTCGCCTCCCCCGCCCTGACCAGCCACAGACCGGCCCCCGGCTGTCCGGCTGAAGGGACCACGGGGTACGAAAGAGCTTCTCACACAAAGGTCCGCCAACGTGCGGTAGCCGGGCTAGCCCAACCATGCTACGTCACTCCCCGTGGCCGGCCTTTGCCGGCTCGACCTAGTCCTAGCCGGTTGACTCTAAGAGCCCGCTACCTTTTCCCTAAGGGTGAAGCCCCGTCCCTGTCCCAGACCGGCTCCCGGCTGGCCGGCAGGCGGGGCAGAAGCCGGAAGGAATCCTAGCGCACACGAACAAGTCAACAGGCAAAAGGCGAAAGTAGAACCGGCACGCACTCCTTTCTACTTCTGATAATAAAACATCGATTAAACATGATAAAAGGCCCACGGCCGCAGGTTCATTACAATACGTCTTAAATACACCCCACTGGGTGGAACTCCGGCACTAAAAATGAACTGCAGATGAAAATGTACAAGGAGGAGCGATCTTGAGCCGTCTCGCCTCCGGCTCCGGCACCTCCAGGGCCGGCTGCGTTCATGCCGACGGCACTGGCGCCTTCGAGGCTGGCGCTCCTGGGGCGGCCGAGGTGGAGGTCCCCGCATCATCAGCCGGCTCGGACGGAGCGTAGTCGTCGGTGTCAGACCCATGATCGACCGTCTCGCACTCGCTCCCCTCCAGGTCGTCAAGGGCAAGGCCATACGAGTCTTCCGGGATGGCCGCGCCGTCCGCACCACGCTCCGGGACGTACTCATCCCACGCGGCGAAGGACGCGAGCTCGCTCACTCGCCTCTGCAGCTCGTCCACCAACACCAACAGCTCCGCTTCGGTGCCGGCACGCTGGGCCGTGAGCAACCCCAGGTCAAGCCCAGGATACCACGACCTAGCAACGCGGAGCGCCACCTCCGCGCCGGCGCGCTCCGCGGAGGCCCTCCAGGCATTCACCCGCACAGTCCTGGCTTCCAGCCACCGGGCAAGCCGGGTATAGGAGCCCGGATCCACAGCCCGGGGCCAGAGGGCCCGGACCAGCGCCGTACCGGCCTTCCGAAACCGCGTCAGGGTGCGGATGACCATCTCCAGGCGCACCTCGGCGGCAACCCCCACATCCTCCAGCGTCCAGGGGGCGCCCGGCTCGACGACCTCTCCCCGGGCCCGCCGGTCCTCACGATCAGACTCCACGGCCGCCTCGGCGCTCTCTTGGGTATCGGGGAAGAGCCCTAAGAAAGGGTGAGGAAAAGGAGAAGGGAGCGCACAAAGAAATAAGGAAGAGGAAGGCCGGGAACTTACGACGTAGCATCCGGTCCACCTTGTGGCCCTGCTCCACCAGGTTCGCCTCCCGGTCCGACGCTTCCTGGCGGTAGTGCTCAGTCTCGTCCTGAGCCGCGAGTTTCTCCTTAAGCGCCGCCGTCAGCACGGCGTCCTGGGCCTCTAGCTTGTCGCGGAGCACCTTCTCCCGCTCCTATGCCTCCCGGCGGAGCACCACCTCCCGGTCCGCCAGTTCCCGGCTATGGGCCTCCTCGAGCTTCTTCCGGTCCGCCCTCAGCCCCTCCGCCCTCTCGCGGAACTTCCGGCACTCCGCCGCCACAGTGTCCTGCTCCCCGAGGAGACGGACCACCTGCCCCCGGAGGCCGACCACCTCTTTGTGGGCGGCTGCACGGAGAAGATTTGATCAAGTTAGAAGGAAGGAATGACAAGGGAACCAGCCCGCCTCCAGGGCAGCCGGCTTGGCCCTCGGGAGCTCTCCCCACCAAGGACGCAGGAATGCGTACCTTGCAGGTCTGTAGTCGTGGCGGCAAGGCGGCTCTCCGTCCCCCTGAACAACCCTAGCAGGGTGTTGTACGCCTCCGCCCAGCAGTCGTAGGCCGTCTGCAAAAAACAAAGAGGAAGATAGCACTTTAGGCTCGACCCGCCTGCAGCCCAGCCGGCTCGAGCCTCGGGGGCTACACCCAGTGGGTGTGCTAGCGCGCCCCCACTGGAAGAGAAGAAAGAGAAAGGAGAGATAGGGCGCTTACCGCAACCGCCCGCTCCAAGCTCACCAACCGCTCGCTGGCGGCCCGACGTCCTCCATCGCCTGGGCGCGGCAAGCCATGAAGGACTCCACGACGGCGGCCACCGCGGTCCCAAGGGCGCTCGCCGGCTCCCCGGAGGCTGGGCTCCCGGCCGTCGCCCACAGCCGCTGGGGCCAGCCCCCGTCTGCGGGCCTTCCTTCGTGGGAGATGACGATGGTGTCAGTCCTCGTCGTCGTCATCGTTTCGGGGGTCGCCGACGACGTGCTCGCCGCGGCCGCCCCCTCGGTGGTCGTGGCCCCCGTCGCGGATTCTCCACCACCGGCGCCCCCTGGCCGACTCGCGTCCAGTGCCGACGTGTCAGGAGCCGGCATGCTAGAAGCCAGCACCTTCGATGCCGGCACCCCCGTGGCCGGCGCCTCCTGCGTTGGCGCCTCCAAGTCCACCACCTCCGCGCTCGGCGGCACGACGCTCGCCTTTGGTGGCGCGTCGTCTGACGCCACCGGCACGTCATTCCCAGCCGGCTGGGAGGCTTGGCGGCTCTTCTCCGCCAAGTCCTCCGCGGCCTCCATGCCATCTCCCCCGGGCCGGTTGGCACCTTGGCGGCCCGGCGACGTCTCCTCCGGGCCGTGGGGGAATGCCTCCCACGTTTGGCCAGCGACCTCCCCGCTGGCCACCCCCGTCTTTGCCGCCACCTCCTCCCACCGGCGGCGCTCTTCCTCACGCAGCTCCCGCTCGACCCTGTCGAGGTCGAGCCACGCCTGGCGCTCCATCTCCTCGGCCATCGACGGTCGCGCCGCTTTCATTGTCCTGCTGCCTGGCTCTCTGCCCAGCGAGCGCGCCTCCCTGATGGCGGCGGGACATTAGACGAGGAAGGGGGCAAAACCAGGATTCAAATCAACAAAAGATCAAGACTTACCCGACCATGACCGGCACCGCCCGCCAGGAGGGCCTGGTCGGGTTCCCCCTCTGCCTCTTGCTCCCTCCGGCGTGGCTACCGCCCGGCTGCGCGGCAGCCGCGCACTTGGGCACCGGCTTGGGGGCCGCCGGCCCCTTCCCCTTGTCCACCTCGGCCAGGTCGCTGGCGCCCCGTGGCCGGTGCCCCCGCAGCGCCGTGACCACCCCCTCCAAGAACTTCATCGGGTCTTCTGCAGCAAGGGTCGGCTCCCGCTCAGCATCGTCGTCGGGCCAATCCCTTAACGGCGCCCGGAACAAAGACTCACCCGGTGGCTCGGCGTCGTCGTCCTCGTCCTCCTCCGCCTCGTCGTCGTCCGCCTCCACCTCGCTGGCTCGCTTGGTGGCGGCCGGCTCCACGTCGACGTCGTCCTCGACCTCTTCCGGGTCGGACTCCACCGAATTCGGCGCCGGCCTCGCGTAGTCCTGCAAGAGCACGAACTTCTGCAAGCAAACTAGCCGGCGCTGTTAGACCGAAGTGGGGATTATGACCCATCGGCCACAGGATGGGAGGCGGAGCCGGCTGTTCACTTACCCGCGGTGCCGGATGACTCCGGCTGTAGGGGATCTTCCCCCACTGCCACTCCCCCTCCGTCATCTTCGCCGTTGACACGGCGTTGACCTTCCTCGCCACGTGAATCGGCCTCAGCTCCTTGGCAGAGAGTCGGCAGGGGTCATGGCGCCCTCCCATCTGGCAAATAAGATGTTGCCGGCGCTGTAGCGGCAGCACCCGGCGCGCAATCATCGCCGCTAGCAAATCCGTGGCCGTGAGCCCCTCCGTCCCGGTCAGCTCGCGGAGGCGGGCGCTGAGCCGGTCGGCCGTCTCGGGCGCCGAGGTCGGCGTTGCCCGCCAGTTCGGCATGGCAACTGGCGGGTGGTTGGCGAAGTCGGGGAGGTTGATGTAGTCCTCCTCCGGCTTCACGTTCTTCACATAGAAGAACCTTCGCTACCATCGCTTCACCGACTCGTGCAATGGGAGTTTGGGGAAGCCGGTCCCCTGACGAACCTGGACGGAGGCGCCCCCGCAGGCGGTCATCACCATCCTCTGGGTCGTCGGGTCCATCACCGTCTGCCGCTTGAAGTAGAAGAGCCGGCACCAGAAGTCGAGTCTGGGCTCGACTCCCAGATATCGCTCGTAGAGGACGACGAACGCCGCCAACTGCAGGACGGAGTTGGGGGCGAGGTGGTGAGGCTGCAGGCCGAAGTGTGTCAGGAACCGCCGGAAGAAGGCGCTCGCCGTCAGCCCCAATCCGCGGTGCAAATGGTCGGCGAAGACCATGACCTCGCCCGGCCGCGGTGCTGGGGAGTTCTCCGCCCCCGGCGGGCGGACCTCCAAGTTCTCCGCCACCGGGAGCTTGTGGCGTGCGCGGAGGTACTCGATGAAGGTGGCGTCGACATCGCTGCTGTCCCAGGCGCCCTTGGTTACTACCTCCATGGCGGCGGCAACGGGCGACGGTGGCGCGGGGATCGACCGATGGGCTGTCCTCTTCGCGGCGGCAGGCGGCGGCACAAGCTCGTTGTCCCTCTTGAACTACCCTTTTCCCTTCTCGCTCTCTCTCTCGACGGGTAGGCAGGGGGGAGGAGCGAAGCGACGGAGGCGAGGAGGGAAAACGGGCTCTTCCCCCTCACCTCCCCTCCCTACTTATACCCCACGCGGGCGGCGGTAGCGGAGGTGCCCCTCGTGCACACGTCCCCCACGATCCCCGAGGCGCACGAGGCGGACATCATAGCGCCCCGAAATACCAAACATCCGCCCACTACGCGCGGGATCTTCGCGGGCGGTTCAGGGACACGGTCGTGGCGGGCCCCGCCTAGTCGCCAGGCCCGAACCATCGCTCGGCCCACCAGGCTGCTGCCCGCTCCATCCTCCACGCAGCGCGGTTTCCCCACCAGGTGGGGCGACACTGGCGGCGCGGGTGGCCCCGGACGACTGCGGAGCCGGGCCACCACGTGCCGGCACCGCCCGGCTCCCCAGGCGCTTCCAGTGCTCGAACATTCTTCAAGCCGGCGCGGTCCGCCGCATCCCATTGGTGGGCCCCCCGGCTTCGGGGACTACTGACGGGGGGATGACCCCCGGGTAGCCTCAAACACTCCTTATGCTTCGGGCCCGCCCATAGGGCAAATGGGCAGGCCGCCTTCGAGGAGCAGGCCCGGCGACGCCCCGTCGGCTCCAACCCCCCGGCATGGGCGCGCCGGCTGCTCCTTCACCAGCTGCGGTGTGCTGGCCGGCTGGGGCCTCGCCGCCCGGCTCCTTCACCAGTCGGCCGTGCATCGGATGCCCCTGACGGGCCCTGCATGGTGACAGTGGGCCCCGTCCCATCGGGGGTCGGCGCCCGCATGGCCACAGTGGCCCCTATCCCGTCGGTGGTCAGCGCCCGCATGGCCGCAGTGGCCTCTCGCCGCTGTTGCACGGCGACCAGGACTCCAACAGTGGCAGCCTGCCCCCAACCACTCCGCCATCTACTCCAGCATGGCTACAGGACAGCCGGCCGGCCGCTGACTTCGGCCGACTGCCGCAAGACGACGCCGCCCGTGGCACCCCGTGCCGCGGCGTGACCGGGCTCGGGGCCCGCCCACGACAAGACCGAAGCTGGTGGCCCCCGCAGCCGGCCGTAGAGGCTGCCGGCTGGGTCCCCCCACAACCATTATATTCATATTGTAAGCCGGGGGTTGGTCTATAAAACCCCCCGGGCCTCCCCCATGCAGAGGGGGGGAGATAGACAGACAAACAGACGTCCCGACGAAGAAGAACGACGATAGCACCACCCACGTAGCATCCCCCACGGGGAACCTCTCGAGCCGGGGCGCTTAGCTCCCACCTCGGTTCATACAACTCTAGGAGCACGATTGTAACCTTCACCATCATCTCAACGAGACCAAGCAGGAGTAGGGGTTTTACCTCCCTCGGAGGGCCCCGAACCTGGGTACATCGCGTGTCAGTCACCGCTTGTGCCTAACCCCGTTCCCGGAGTCCACCGGCGTCCTTTCGGCCCTCTCAATTAGCCTACCCATGGCATCTGCCATGACAAAACCACGACAGCCCGACAAGCCATCATGGCGCGACCAGGGGGCCGTGCCCTATTGACTTGTGGACAACAGACAACCTCCCTCTAGAAGTTCTTCACTTTATAATTAATTATATATTCCAGAAATAATTCAAAAAAAGTTTCGTCCAATTCCGGGAACTTTTATTTTTGAGCAGAAATATCATCTAGTTCTATTGAAAACAATGTTTGTCCGGGTTAGTTTCATTCAAATCATGCAAATTAGAGGTCAAAATCAGAGCAAACATGTTTGGAGAAGTAGATACGTTGGAGATGTATGAGCCCTCTAGGTACTAGACATGGACCCTTTGGTTGAAAGCACAACTTATCCCTAGGTGGTTTTGGTAATTAATAACAACATATATTTCATTGGACTAATGTTTCCACCAAGTGTATCTCAGGAAAAAGTTCAATGATGGGTTGGCTAAAGAATTATGTGGAGAACCATCCCAAGGAAAGAAAGGAATAGAATTGGCCATGCTTCAAGATCGACGACTTTAAATTTAATACTTTTTGAGAAATCACTTTTGAGTCCATAGGAAAGGCAATACTATTAAAACGAGATGAGGAATTATGATGATCTGCATGCTAAAGTGCTTGTAGGTTAGCCACCAAAAATACTGAGCAACTTTCCCACAATATCCTTCTATCCAAAGCTAAAAGACAAAATTTGGTGACAAGAATATTTCCCATTTGGATCCATCGAGTTTTACCCCAGATAAATTCTCAACCAATCCCTAGCATCTCAGTACTACCAAGTTTCCATTCGGTGCAACCGAAAACCAGTGACCAACTTTCTGTTAACCAATTTATTAAAATCGGTCCCAACGAGTTTATGGAATCTGTGACACCGAGATTTGCTAACTGCCTAGGTCACCCATATCGGTACCATCGAGATTTATATATCGATCTCACCAACAAGGCCAAACTTGCCACATTTTGCACTACTTAGTGCAACCGAACTTTTACACTGGTTTCATCGAGTTGGGCAATAATGTTGTAATGGTTGTTTTTTTGGAGATGCCTATATATACCCCTCCACCACATCTCACCGAAAGAGAAGCACTCAGAACAAACACCCACTTGCCATATCCAATTTTCTGAGAGAGAACCACCTCCCCTTGTGTTGAGGTCAAGATCATCCACTCCAACCATATGGATCTTGATTTATAGACTCCCCAAATTGCTTCCCATCCAATCATTCTCTTCTACCCATGCCAAACCTGTGAGAGAGTGATTGAGTGTTGAGGAGACTATCATTTGAAGCACAAGAACAAGGAGTTCATCATAATACCACATCTACTACCTTTTGGAGGGTGGTGTCTCCTAAATTGGTTAGGTGTCACTTGGGTGCCTCCTTCTTCGTGATTGTGGAGTTCACCTAAGAAGTTCATAAGGGAAAGGAGACCGCCTACTTCATGAAGATCTTCCCCGAGTAAGGCTAGTCCTCCATGGACGTAGGCCATCATGGAATAGACACGGTTGCTACTTCGTGGACCCCCTTGTGAGTGGAGCCCTCCATGGACTCTCACGATCATTACCCTCCGAGAGTTTAAGTCTCCATAAACGTGGGTGTACGATAACACCACCTATCGGAACCACAAGAAAAATCTTTGCTTCACCAATTGCGTTTGATCTTCTTATTCCTATCCTTTTTACATATGTTCGTCTTTACTTTCTGCTGCAATACTCGTAGACATGCATGTGTAGGGTGAACTTGATTTGCAACTATTGCTAAAATCTATCAACCAATCAACTTGGGAAAAGGTAGGTTTTTATTTGGTCAAGTAGTCTAATCACCCCCCCCTCTCTAGACCTACTTTTGATCCTACAAGTGGTATCAGAGATTTGGTCTCCATTGCATTGGTCTCACAACCTAGGAGAGTATGGTGTCTAGTGAGGGAAATTATCACCGTAGAGGTCCATATTTTGATGGTACAAATTTTTCTAGTTGGAAGCATAAAATGAAAATGCATATTCTTGGTCATAACCCTGCCGTATGGGCTGTTGTTCGTGTTGGCTTGGAAGGTGAATTCTTTGGTGATGGAAAAGAACTGGATCGTGAAGTGACCGCGGAGGAATTGAAGATGTTGCAATACAATGCTCAAGCATGTGACATTCTATTCAACTGTCGATGCCCTGAAGAATTCAACAAGATTAGCCGTCTTGACAATGCAACGGAAATTTGGGATAGTTTGGCTGATATGCATGAAGGTACTGAATTCGTCAGGGAATCTAAGTTGGATGTGCTTCAAAGTCAACTTGATAAGTTCGATATGAAGGATGGTGAAATGTACTCTAGGCTTGCTCTCATCACAAATGAGATTGCCGGCTTAGGAAGCGAAGGGATGACTAACAAATTCATCATCGGGAAGATACTTAGAGCCTTGGATGGGTAGTATGACGCCGTGTGCACATTGATCCAAATGATGCCAAACTACAAAGATCTCAAGCCCACGAAAGTAATTGGAAATATTGTTGCTCATGAGATGCCACTCAAAGACAAGGAAGAACTACACAACAATTGAAGCAGTGCTTAGAAAGCTTCAAGTGACACTCCCTCTACATCAAGTGACAACCTTGTAACCAATAAAGAGATAAGCCTGATGGCAAAGAAAGAAACTCCAACTCAAGATATGAAGAGAAGTGTTCATCTAGTCGAACGGGATTGTTACAATTGTGGAAGGACCGGATACTACTCCAACGAGTGCACAACCCCCCACAAAAGAAGGGAAGAGTCACCTAGAAGAAAGAGCTCAAGAGATGAGTCACCTTGAAGAGAGATAAGGGGTAGAGATGATCATTATGAACGAAGACCCTCTAGGAGAAGTAAATACTCACAGAAGAAGGACAAGTACA
Organism: Hordeum marinum; assembly: GCA_022496015.1. NCBI lineage: Eukaryota > Viridiplantae > Streptophyta > Magnoliopsida > Poales > Poaceae > Hordeum > Hordeum marinum. Next base: position 110,056,276 of record CM039673.1, read on the forward strand.
CCAAGACCTACACAAGAATAATAAACCAAGCTCATGCTAGTGAATGGGTTTCCGGTTCCAAATCCGACAACCACTCAGAGAGAAGCTATCACTCTGACTCCAACTATAGTAAAGAAGAAGGTGTTGTCATACTTGCACTCGTTTCCTCCAACTCCTATGACATATTTGATTCACAAAATGAAGGGAGTGGAAGTCTCTTCATGGCTAAAGGCCCCAAGGTATCACACCCCGAATACATTGACTTTAATAGTGATGAGGATGACTTACTTGGAGATGATGACTTGCTATTTGAACTTGATAGTAATCAAAATGAACTTGGCAGTAATCATGTTAGTCAAGATAAGTCATGTGATGATAAGAAGGAAAAGAGAGACAAACTAAAGATTCGAACACTCTTAAGTTAGCCCATGAATCTACTCTAGAAGATCATAGAGAGCTTGTAAGAACTCATGAGAAGCTACGCTTCGAGAAGCTCAATTTGGAGCAAGAACATGAATTTCTTAAAGCTATCAATGACGATCTTCGAAAGAAAACTTCCTCTTATCTATCCAAATGACTACTCTTGTCTACATTCATTCCACAAGTTAAGGCTAAACAAACTAGTAACAAAGGCAAGAAAGGTTCTTCAACTAGTAGCAATAAAAATGATAAATCCAATGATATTGCTCCTAGTAGTTCTATTGATTCCACTAATGATTCTCTTAGCCAAGTTACGCTTGAGCAAGAAACTGATCTATTAAAAGCGATTATAGAAAAAGGTGTCTACAAAAGTCTTGTCGGATGTAATCAATTTGAGGAAATTGTACGCAAGCATGGATGATACCGGAATAACCATGGCATTGGCTATTTCAACGCCAATGGATTTGAATGGGAAGAAGGTCAATACCCCAAGCTGAAGTTTGTTCCCCAAAAGGAGAAGTATGAACGTACTCTTCCCAAGGTAACAAAAGCTCAAGATGACTTTCCACCACAAGACCACAAGCTCAAGGGCAAGGACAAGCTCCAAGGAGAGTTTGACACATATGAAGATGAGTCCCTAGCCATGGTCAAGTGGGTTCCCAAGGCTACTACTAGCTCTACATCATCTAGTGCTACTTCAACTCCAAGGATGCCCATCAAGTTGATGTGGATCCCAAAGAAGAACTAGAGAAGTTCTTGAGGGGTGACTCTACCAACAAATTCACTAGGATTCATTTTTGGCAAGGACTATTTGCAGTCAACTTCAACCTTATGCAATAGTTCAAGGAGTCACACATTCCCTCATAGGTAAGCAAGGGACAAAGCAATTAATGAATCCATGGACATTATCATGTATGCATTCCACTCCATGTCCATAGATATCCTTGTATTGGTCTCTTGTGTGGGACTAACCCATGTAGGTGGGAAGAGTAAGAAACAACAAGGATAGCCCCCAACTCAAGATGATCTTCATCAACTATGAGCATCCACCACTACATCACCCACATGAATTCTTCTACGACAAAACCCAAGGTTAGTTTGTCCCTCTTAGGGGGGATGTCACATCAAGGAGGAGCTTTACTCTAAGACTTGAGTTAAAGAATCTCTTAAATATGTGAACACATTAAATGCTTTATGTAAAAGTGGTAACCCCACTTGTGCTTAAACGATGAGTATGACCTATGATCAAGTATTCTTACTTGGCTCCTAAGTCAATATACTCGTATATAGATGACATTGTCATCGCCAAAGTGCTTGGTAGATACTAGAGTTGTTTTTGCATGTTTGCCATATTTCATTTGACATCTTATTGTGTGAGCATGTTAGTATGCATATCTTTTATCATTCGAGGATATCCAATTGTTGTTCTTTGGCTTTCATTTTTCTTTGGCCAATTGGATATACAAGAATTCCTAAGTACCTCCCTCTAGCTATCTATGTTTTCTTGTCTCAAATTCTATTCATGCTTCATCACAAAAGTTTGAGCAAGCACTTCTCGAACCCTCCATGTGATGAGCACTCGGAGTTCCATTTCGTTAAGCTCTGACTTACAAAACAACCCCAGGGTAATCTCGGTGTAACCAACCTCAAAATCCTAGTTCCACCGAAGCCTAGGGTTGATCTAGTTCTATCAATCTCAGTAGCACTGATTCCATAATCTCGGCTTCACTGAGTTTACCTGTCAACTAACAGTAGAGACTCGGTGTCACCGACATTTTAGAATCGGTGTCACCGACAGCTATGGGTACATATATTTAGTGGAACCTCTTTTTGAAATTACTTCTTCAAAGCTCATGGTCCCCCTAAACCCTAGCTGTTGCTCGATGTCTTTAGACTTCTCCTTGCTCCCGTGCGTCTGCACCATCGGAGTTCCATGCCATCAACTGCAATCATACCATATAGTCAGCTTCTCCAAGCTAGGGAACTCAAAATAAATCTTCTCCCTCTCTGGGGAGGGTGCCTCATCCTTATCAACATGTTTTGCTAGCACATGAGAATGAGCTGGGGAAGTGTAACTCGTCCCAGTGATAGTAACTTCTTCTTGAGGAGTTATGTCTTCAGTTGTTAGTAAAGGACTGGGTGGCTTAGGATCAACTTTTGGAGGAGCCTCCAGAGCCGACATGTCAAAGTCAGCCGGCTTAGTAGGTGGAGGAACGTCCTCAGGGGCGCCCTTGTCAACCTCAGAAGGCTCAACATGAGCTTCAAGGGAAGCCATCTTGGGGTTCTATGGCTCTTGGGTGATAGGAGGGACGGATGACCCGCTGGCCTTCCTTCGTTTAGCTTGAGCCCTGCAGGAAAAGATGTTATTTTATAAGAAGAGGTAAGGATAAAGAGTATTAATATATACTACGAAGTATCAGGAGTACATACTCTGGGTTGATCTTAAGAGGAGGTAGCTTGGAGCTGGTTGAGTCGCCACAAGAAGGGGCGATTCCTGAAAAGTTAAGATTGTGAAAACAAAAGTAAGTTACAATCCAAAAATAGTATACTGACAATGGATTCAGTTGAAGGAATACCTCAGTACGCCGTTTCCGAGGAGCTGGAGAGTTTGGCAAGCCGGCCAAAAGATACTCAGAGTCGGTGCTCCAGGTTTGACGTCTGGTATCATCTTGCTATTTCTTCAAAAGAAAGTTAGTATCCAAGTGAGCTAAAGGCCATGAACGTTTTATCTTAAGAACAGCCCGTTGTGTTCTCTTTACTGGGAAAGGTTCTGAGTAGGAGGAGACAGTAATTACCTCTGCAGCATCAGCATGGCTTGTCTCCGCTTCTTCCTGTGAATAATCATTGTCAATGAGTTGCATAAAGAGAAGGCCAAGAGAGTCAAGTTCTACCTCTGAGTAGTCAAGATCCAGCAGTTCCTGGACAGAGGTTTTCTTCTTACGACTCGGAGCGCGGGTTTTACCCGCCTTGGGCTGCTTTTTCGAGGGGGCAGTATATCTCTCTTTCCAGAAGGGGAGTCGGCCTATATATAAGTCGCTGGAAGATTAAAAGGAGTAACGCAGAAGGTTAAGACAAAACAAGTAACTTGCTGGAAACGATTCTTACATCCGGAGCCGGCTTCTTAGCACAGAAAGGGCTCAACCCGATCTTATTGCAAACATCTTGAGGCTCTCCTAGAAGTGACTTGACGATCGAATTGAGATCTTGGTCTGTCAAAGGTGTGGTGTTGAAACGAAGAGGGTCATCCACTGCACCCGTGTATTCACACATAATTTTATCCCGCCGGCTCAATGACAAGATCCTCCAGGTGACCCAGCAACGGGTTAGATCAACGCTACTCAAGCCGTTGGCCATTAAGGCCCTGATTTTTGCGAAAGCTGGAGCATATTTTTCCCGCTCCGTGGAAGACATCTGACCTTGGAGCTCGATGGAGGTGCAAAGCTGGGTAGGGCAGTAACCTGGCAGCGGCTTCTCTCCTTCTGGAGAAGTGTCTTTGTAGTAGAACCAAGTCTTGTTCCAATCCTTGGGGTGACTCGGCAAGGTGGCCGCAGGAAAGGTCATATCTCTCCGCCTCTAGATAGAGATGCCTCCAAGTTCCAAACTCGGCCCAGCCGCCACTTCAGTCTGGCGGTTGATGTAGAAGTAGTCTTGGAAGAAGTCAACATACAGCTCTTCTTGCAGATATGCCTCGCACAAGATTTAGAATTGGCACATTTTGGTGATAGAATTGGGACCTATGTCCTGGGGAGGGAGTTTGTAAAAATGAAGGACATCCCGAAAAAACTTTGACCCGGGTGGGCTAAAACCTCAGAGAAGATGATCAACAAACATGACTACTTCCCCTTCCTGAGGGATGGGTTTAGCCTCTAGCCTGAGAACCCGCCATTGAATGACGTTCTGAGCCGACAAGACACCCATCTCTACGAGGTCTTGGAGAAACGACTCAGTAACCCTAGAACTAACCCAATCACAAGATGCAAGGGCATTAGACATGACAGCGAGTTAAGATCTGTCAAGGGAAATAAATTCGGCGAGTAATGAAACCTCGCAATAGAACGACTACATCTAGCGGTAATGATATTTGGCGAGTTAAAATCGTCATTTGCTATGGAGCAGGCGAGTCAAAATTACTACAAGGAGAACCGGCAGTACAATGGCGGGTTAACAGACAACAGCTAGTGGAAATTCTACTAAGTATGCACAAACAGATTCCATCAATTACGGAAACTGTTGCAAGATCTACGGATGAAAAAAAGGGAAATATATTATGAACAAAAAAGACAGCGAAAGTGCGAACAGTTCATGTATAAAGTCTATTCAAGAAGGGATCTGCATTGAGCATTTCAGACCTATTAAATGAAGCATCGCATAAACTGACTAGGGATTCAGAGCCTAGGGTGTTCTTGTTCCCAATCTACTGTGAGGTTTCTGGCGAACGGCGGAGGAATTGGAAAAGCTTCGATTGGCTAATACAGGTCTGTAAAAGAAGAGAGGGGGACCCAAAGGGATCCAAAGAAGTGGCTGAACGCCGGCGAGTTCTGGTCCGGTCAGGCTGATGTAGCGGCTCTTGTTGGTGCAGAGGGGAAACATGCGGCGACGGCGGCGGAGCTTTAGACACGAGAGTGCTAGAGGAAGAAGAAGAACAGAGATGGTGGTGGCGGAGAGGATAAAAAGAAATGAGACTCCTCCCTTGCCTATTTATGAGATGGGACATCAATAGTCCACGCGAGAATCGGGGAGGCACAATGATGATTGACCAAAGGAGACGCCTCGATTTCTGAGCCAACCATTTAATGAGACGGTCCGTCGCGACATCACAAAATATTTTTGACATGTCCAAGATGACATCATCCATTGTTATGGCGGGTCATGAAATTTTCTCTTTCAGGTAACAAAGATGTGAGACTCGCCGCCAAATGAATTTGAAGATTGACATGAACAGGTTCAAATCAATCTAGGGCCTGATGTTGGGGATATACCCCGTGGCGAGACCCACCCAGGAGGGGTCGGCTCACGCCTGGTGGCTTATAATCAAGACCCCAAAGTGGGCTTGAGTATTGTAGACAAGACTACATGGCGACTTACCGGACGGGCCAAGATGGAGGCCCATAGACTGAAGATGGCGTGAGACCCGGGCATGTAAGACACCCGGGAGACGGCTTGCCTAGGAAGGCAAGGCGGCTTACATATAAGATTGGACACCTTGTGTAAGACGGTCTGGACTCTTGTAACCCCAGGGCCTCGACCTACCTATATAAAGGCGAGTCCCTAGGGCGGCTTAGGACAGAAAACAATTGATCGATAGCTAGCTAGGTCTAGCAAATCCGCTCCCTTATAATCGATACCCAATCAATACAACACAAAGCAGGACGTAACTTTCAAAGAATCAATCTCAAGCGAAATTCTATCAACGCTCCTAGCCAAATCATCAATCTTGAGCACTTTTTCTTCAATAGAAGCATTAAAACCCTTTTGTGAACCAATAAATTCTTTAACAATATTCTCAAGATCAGAGGGCATCTTATTATAATTTCCATAAGAATTGTTGTAGGAATTACCATAATTATTAGAGTAATTACTAGGAAATAGCCTAGGGTTGAAATTACCTCTATACGTGTTATTACCAAAAAAATCCTATCAACAAAATTCACATCCATAGATTCATTATTATTCCCAATCAAAGAAGACAAAGGCATATCATTGGGATCAATAGGAGCGCTCTTACTAGCAAACAATTTCATCAATTCATCCATCTTTTCACTCAAAAGTATTTATTTCTTCAATATCGTGCACCTTTTACTAGTAGGAGATCTTTTGGTATGCCATTGAGAGTAGTCTGTCATAATATTATCTAGGAGTCTGGTAGCTTCTCCTAAAGAGATTTCCATAAAAGTACCACCCGCGGCGAAATCTAAAATATTCCTAGAAGCAAAATTCAATCCCGCATAAAAATTTGTATAATCATCCATAAACTCAAACCATGTGCGGGGCAATTCCTAATCATTAATTTCATCCTCTCCGAATATTGTGCAACATGCTCATGATCAAGTTGCTTAAAATTCATTATATCATTCCTATGGCAGATGATCTTAGCGGGTGCAATGTACTTGGAGATAAAGGCATCTTTACACTTATTCCATGAATCAATACTATTTTTAGGCATAGATGAAAACCAAGTTTTAGCACGATCTCGTAGTGAGAACGGAAATAGCTTCAATTTAAAAATATCATTATCCACATCTTTCTTCTTTTGCATATCACAACTCAATGAAAGTATTTAGATGGGATGTAGCATCTTCACTAGGAAGGCCAGAAAATTGTTCTTTCATAACAAGATTAAGCAAGGCAGCATTGATCTAATAAGATTCCGTACTAGTGGTAGGAGCACTCAGAGTACTAATAAAATCATTATTATTAGTATTGGAAAAGTCACACAACTTGGTATTCTTAGACATCGTGACAAATCAAGCAATCAAGCACACAAGCAAATGAAAGGCAAATGAAAGAAGGGCGAACAAAAAGGCAAATCTTTTTGGTATTTTCTGAAAATCGTTTTAGAAGTGGGGGAGAGGAAAACGAGAAGCAAATGGCAAATAATGTAAATTCAAGGCATGATTTTGTGATGGGTACTTTGTAAGCTTGTCTTGACTTGCTATGTATCCTCCCCGGCAATGGCGCCAGAAATCCTTCTTGCTACCTCTTGAGCTTGCGTTGGTTTTCCCTTAAAGAGGAAAGGGTGATGCAGCAAAGTAGATAAGTATTTCCCTCAGTTATTGAGAAACAAGGTATCAATCCAGTAGGAGGAACAAGCAAGTCACTAATGGATGCACCTACACAAAGAATCAAACTCTTGCACCCAATGCTATAAAGGGGTTGTCAATCCCTTCACGGTTATTTGTAAGGATTTGATCCGATAGAGATAGATGTAAACAAGAACAGAAAATAAAAGGTAAATAAATTGAAGCAAAGTATTTTTGGTATCTTTGGTTTATAGATGTGAAAGTATATTATGGAAAGTAGACCCGAGGGCCATAGGTTTCACTAGAGGCTTCTCTCTTGAAGGCAAATATCATGGTGGGTAAACAAATTACTGTCAAGCAATTGATAGAAAAGCAAATAATCATGTAGTTATCCAAGGCAACGATCATGCATATAGGCATCACGTCTGTATCAAGTAGATCGGAACGATTCTGCATCTACTACTATTACTCCACACATCAACCGACTCCTGCCTGCATCTAGAGTATTAAGTTCATGAAGAACATAGTAACACATTAAGAAAGATGACGTGATGTAGAGGTATAAACTCAAGCAATATGATGAAAACCCCATCTTGATACCCTTGATGGCAACAATACAATACGTGCCTCGCTACCCCTAATATGTCACTGGGTGAGGACACTGCAAGATTGAACCCAAAACCAAGCACTTCTCCCATTGCAAGAATTACCAATCTAGTTGGCCAAACCAAACCAATAACTCGAAGAGACTTGCAATGATATGAAATCATGCATATAAGAATTCAGAGAAGATTCAAATAAGATTCATGGATAATCTTAACATAAACACACAATTCATCGGATCTTGACAAACACACCACAAAAGAGTATTACATCGTTAGATCTCCATGAACACCATGAAGAACATGGTATTGAAGATCAAAGAGAGAGAAGAAGCCATCTAGCTACTAGCTATGGACCCGTAAGTCTATGGTGGACTACTCACGCATCATCGGAGGGGCAATGGAGTTGATGTAGATGCTCTCTGTGATCGAAACCCCTCCGGCAGATTACCAGAAAAGGCTCCAAGATTGGATCTCTCGGGAACGAAGGCTTTGACGTTCAAAATGTTATTGGAGCCTCAATTATAAGTCGTAAAGCATGACATACTAAACTATCAAGTACTCATCGAAACGTGCCTGCCAGATGTTCACAACATCTATAAACGACGCTAGAGGGGGTGGTGCACCGAGCGGTGCATTAAGGAGATAAGCCTTCTGTGCATCAATGAGGACAATCCTCAGATCACAGACCCAGTCCCCAATATTGCTACCATCATCTTTCAAATCTATTTTTGTAGGAAGATATAAAAATTCGAGGGAGCTACAGCGTGAGCTAGTAATCTACAACATAATTTGCAAAGACACTACCGACTATGTTCATGATAATGAGTTCAATTAATAATATTACTTAAGAACTCCCACTCAAATTGACATCCCTCCGGTCATTTGATCCAAATTCACCAACTCAAGTCCAATCATCACGTGAGTTGAGGTGGTTTCAATGGTGAACATCATCATGTTGATCATATCTACTATATGACTCATGTTCGACCTTTCGGTCTCTTGTGTTCCGAGGCCATGTCTATACATGCTAGGATCATCAAGTTTAACCCGAGTGTTCTGCACGTGCAACACTGGCTTGCACCCGTTGTATGTGAACGTATAGTCTATCACACCCGATCATCACGTGGTGTCTCGACACGATGAACTTTCGCAACGGTGCACACTCGGAGAGAACACAATTTATCTTGAAATTTAAGTGAGGGATCACCTTATAATGCTACCATCGTCCTAAGAAAAACAAGGTGCATAAAAGGATTAACATCACATGCAAGTCATAAGTGACATGATATGCCCATGAACTTGTGCTTTCGATCTCCATCTATAAAGCATCGGCATGATCTCCATCGTCACCGGCATGACACCATGATCTCCATCCTCTTGATCTCCATCAACGTGTCTCCATCGGGGTTGTCGCGTCCACCATGCTTCTACTAGTATTGCTACCGTTTAGCGATAAAGTAAAGCATTACATAGCACTTAATGATTGACATGTAGGTCATACAATAATTAAAGACAACCCTATGGCTCCTGCCGGTTGCCGTACTCATCGACATGCAAGTCGTGATATTCTATACAATACATGATCATCTCATACATCACATATATGTCATCAAGTAATTGGCCATATCACATCACAACATACCCTGCAAAAACAAGTTAGACGTCCTCTAATTGTTGTTGCAAGTTTTACGTGGCTACTACGGGTATCTAGCAAGAACAATTCTCACCTACACAAAACCACAATGCTGATACATAAATTGCTTTTCAACCTTCTCAAGGACCGCCTTTGTCAAATCCGATCCAACTAAAGTAGGAGAAACAGACACCCGCCAGCCATCTTTGTGCAATGAAGTTACACGTCAATCGATGGAACCGGTCTCTCGTAAGCGTACGACTAAGGTTTGTCCGGGTCGCTTCATCCCACAATACCGTTGAACCAAAACACGACCAAGGGAGGAAGCAATCTAAGCATCAACGCCCACAACCTCTTTGTGTTCTACTCGAGATCTCATCTACACATAGACCTAGCTCTGATACCGCTAATGGGGAACATTGCATGGGAAACAAAAAAATTCCTGTGCACAGGCAAGATCTATGCATGGTGATAAGCATCTACGAGAGGGAGGGTGGATCTACATACCCTTGTAGATCGCTAAGCGGGAAGCGTTAACAAACGTGGTTGATGTAGTCGAACATCTTCACGATCCAAATCGCCGAGCGTCCTACGGTCCCATCACGATCCATCTCGCGATCCAATAACGATCCGTCTCACGATCCCATCATGATCCGTCCCGTGATCCAATCACGAATCGTCTCGCAATCTTGATCACGGTCCTTCCGATCTAGCGCCGAACGGACGACACCTCCGCGTTCAGCACACGTACAACTCGATGATGATCTCCGCCTTCTTGATCTAGCAAGAGGGAGCAGAGAGGTAAATGAGTTCTCCGGCAGCACAACGGCGTGGTGGCGATGGTGGTGAACTAATCCTGCAGGGCTTCGCCTAAGCACCGTAGAACTAATCTAGAGGAGAAACAAATCTAGAGGAAGAAGAGGGCAGCATGTGGCAATTAAGGTTAGGGCTGCCCTCAAAACCTCTAGTATATATAGGAGGAGGGGAGGGAGGAGACTTGGCTCCCAAGGAGCCAAATCTGGTTCGGCCGAAGTGGAGGGAGGAGTCCTCCTCCTCCACTAGTAGGATTAGGACTCCTTTCTTATTTTTCACTTTTTCCTTTCTTTCCACCTTGGGTTTCTTCCCTAGCCGCATGGACTTCCTCTGAGCCTTCGTCCAGCCCACTAAGGGCTGGTATTCCTTCTCCCACAGCCCATGTAGCCTCTTGGGTCGAAATATCCCTCCCGATGGTCCATCGGTACCCTCCCGGCACTCCCGGTACACTACCGATGAGCCCGAAACTTTCTGGTGACCAAAACAGGACTTCCTATATATCAATCTTTACCTCCGGACCATTCCGGAGCTCCTAATGATGTCCGGGATCTCATCTGGGACTCTAAATAATCTTCAGTCACCAAGATACATAACTCAATACTACCGAAACGTTACCGAACCTTAAGTGTGCAGACCCTGCGGGTTCGAGAACTATGTAGACATGACCGAGACACCTCTACGGTCGATAAACAACAGCGGGACCTGGATGCCCATATTGTTTCCTACATATTCTACGAATATATTTATCGGTTGAACCTCTATGTCAAGGATTCAGTTAATCCCGTACGCTGTTCCCTTTGTTCTTCGGTATCTTACTTGCCCGAGATTCGATCGTTCGTATCTCCATACCTAGTTCAATCTCGTTACTGGCAAGTCTCTTTTACTCGTTCCATAATACAAGATCCCATGACTAACACTTTTTCACACTGCTTGCAAGGCTTGTTGTGATGTTGTATTACCGAGTGGGCCTTAAGATACCTCTCCATCACACGGAGTAACAAATCTCAGTCTTGATCCATGCCAACCCAACAAACACCCTCGGAGATACATGTAGAGCACCTTTATAGTCACCCAGTTACGTTTCGACGTTTGATACACACAAATCACTCCTTCGATGTCCATGAGTTGCATGATCTCATGGTCATAGGAACATATACTTGACATGCAGAAAACTGTAGCAATAAACTGACACGATCATATGCTACGTTTATAGTTTGGATCTAGTCCATCACATCATTCTCCTAATGATGTGATCCCGTTGTCAAATGAAATCTCATGTCCATGACTAGGAAACCATAGACATCTTTGATCAACGAGCTAGTCTATTAGAGGCGTACTAGGGACATGGTGTTGTCTATGTATCCACACATGTATCTGAGTTTCCGATCAATACAATTATAGCATGGATAATAAATGATTATCATGAACAAGGAAATATGATAATAACAAATTTATTATTTCCTCTAGGGCATATTTCCCACATTTTTTATAATATCTTTTTATATGACACAAGCGTACTCTATTCGCGAGAGTTTCTCCATGTTTATGAAGAGTCTAGAGCACCTTCAGTTATAAAATTTTGGTTCCTAATTCTTGATGGTCAGTCACCAAGCATTAATTTTTGTATGCTTAACAATTTTTCAGGAGTAATATCATGCTAATTGGCTGGTGGCGGCATGTTCAAGTATGTGAAATAATGTGCTTCTGCTTCTTTTATGCCAGCTCTATGTCGTATGTGAGTTGCGACCTTGTTCCCAACATGTTTGATGGTGTTGATCATCATGTAAGGTCATTATAAGTCATAGATGGATCAACATATTCTTCCACTGCTAATTAGCATGTTTGGTCTATTGAGGTGTACTTATATTTTTAGTTTGATGGTGCTTTCTGCTAAGCGTCTTGCATGGCCAATCCTTCCAAATTTCAATATATTCTTTCATGTTACTCTTAACTTCTAACTTCTAAGGCACCAAGACTGGACATTCCTATGGTGTTTGTCCCGTTTATGGTCAATAAAGTAGTTTATATTTGAAGCAAAGTGGTTTTAATCATCTGCTATACCAGATAATTCCAATAGTCCCTAATCTTAAAAATCATGCTTTTTTGTTTAAGTTTGTCTTTCGTATGAGATAATCTGAAGAAATTTATGTTGTTTCCGATGGAAATCTATGCTAAGTGGTATTATGATCTTGGTTCAACGCCAACAATACCACCTGTAGTGCTGAAATAGCTTAACTATGCAAGCACAATTCCATCATTTTCTTTTTAATTTTCCAATTCATATTGTTCTCAATAGTAGGCCCCTTGTTTGGATGTGGTATAATTATATGCCTATAGATATTGATAGGTGTACAATGTTCTACATGTTGCATTCGATGTACTTCATTTATGCTTTCTATATCCATTGCCTCATTTATATGTTCTCTTCATGTAACATCCCAAACTTTGGAATGTTATAATAAATATAGAATGATTGTTTGTTTGCTTGAATGATTGAAAGTGAGTGAAATTTGAAACTTTTGAAAGTTTGATGAGAGGGAATGAAATGACTTTCCCACACTTTCACTTTGCATTTTGATCACCAGGAATTCAAATTCATTTCATCACAAAACCCTAGAGTGAAGATGACATGACTTCTTCCATTTAAAGAAATGAAAAGGGATTTGAAAAGAATTTGAATTTCATTTGAAAAATATTTCAAATTCAGAAAACTTTATGCAACTCAATGATTTTCATGAGAGAAGATAAAATGACTTCTTCAAATTATATGAAATATGAGTTGGAAGTTTAAAATAAATCTTTGAATAGTGAATGTGAGAATCTCTGGATTTTCTTTTGGAATCATTTCATATTTGGTTTCTATTCCAATTTTCAAAGCATTCAAACCCCTGACAAAAATTTGAGAGGAGTAACATGACACTCCACACCAGGGACTTCTTGGTGATTTATTTGAATAAGAAAAACCAGGGCTTATTCTGAAAAAAATATTTGCAAAGGGATTTAAAAGCAAAAGGGCAATTTCTGAAAAATGAATTTTCTTAATGTATTCAAATGCCAGAATAAAAATGTTCATTAAATTGCATTTATTATTCTGTTAATTTTGATATATAATACCCCTATATTTACAAATGATTTGAATGCTTTAAAAACTTTTGAACGTCTCTGGAAAATTATTAAAGGAAAAACGGTAACCGTTTCCGGTATTAAACGGGCCGGCCCACGGCAGTTACTCGCGTATTGATTAGAAGCCGGCCGACCGCGCGTAACGGACACGCCCTCCTCTCACTGACGCTGGCCCCCACCCGACCGACTGTTTCACCGAACGGTCATCACCCTCCTCCCGCGCCCGACGCCGTCGCCGGTTTTTCCCTCGCCGCGGACCCCCTCCCTCCTTACTCCCCCGACCCCCTATAAGAAGCCCCGCTTCCCCTCTTCCTATTTCCCCTATTTTCCCCCTCTGTCGTGCCCTCCCCTTGCCGCTATTCCTCGCCGGACTTCTCAAGCGCCGCCGCGCCATTAACACGCCACCGCATCATCCTGACCTCCCCGCACTCTCCCGAGCCTCCGACGATTTCCCCACCACCGTGCGTATCTCCCCGACTCCTCACCTCCACCGGAGACCGCCAGTACACCGCAAACGGACCTCGCCGGAGATTCGGATCCCCACCGGATTTTTCTCGAGCTCGTGGACGTCGCCACGGTCATCCCCGCGCCCCTCCAACACCACCACCCGTCGCCGGGACCTCGCCGCCGTCAGTTGGAGCCCTCTGATGACCCCCTCGACCACCGGAGACGCGCCCCGACCACCTCGACATCTCGGCCCCGCCGGAGAAGACCCCCGCCGTCGACCCCCTCCACTGTGAGCCCTTCCTCCTTTCCGTGTGCGTTGGATCTGGATCCAACGATCCAGATCATAACATTTAAATCGCGAACCGTTTTCTGCTAAGTACCGGCCGTCCGCCCGAAACTCCCTAGCACACACACCCCTTGACAAATCACAGAGCGACACGTGTACCCCCTGTCCGGTAGAAACCCATTTTTTTTGTTCTGTTTCCAGAATAGTTTTGATTTTATTTTCTTTATAACTTTTAAACTACTTAATGTTTTTAATTGATTTCTTTTGCATTAGATCACAAATTTAATATAGTTTCTGTGAATACCAAATTTAACTATGTTTGAACATTTAAATTTGAATTTGAACAGATTTGATTTAAATTTTGTTTTCTGAATATCTTGAGTTTTAAAATGAATTTTTGAATGATTCTTTTTTCTACTTATCACTAGTGATATTATCTATCATTAGGTAGAGTTTGAGAATTTTTAGAATAATTTAAAATAGTGTTTTCAACTAAAACAGAATCTGTTTAGTTTCATATTAGTTTATTTATATTGATTTACTTTGTTTTTGAAAATCTGAATATGATTTATATTAAGTTTCAGATTTCATTTAGTTTTGTTGTTCCAAACCTTAGTAATTTACTTGCTGCTAACAAAAGTTAATTTGCTTAGTTTATAAATTTTGTGTAGGGATCTATACCCTTTTTCAAATAGGTATACTTTATTTAAAACAAATTAGTTAGTAAGAATACTTTTAACTAAAGTTTTAAGTATTTAGATTCTGTTTTCAAATAAAGTTTTTACTAATTATTTTCTGTAAATAAATCTTTTAAACCAAAAATAGTTTAGTTTTACTCTATTATTATAGGAAACTATATCCTTAATCATTAGGTAATGTCTTATAAAACAATTTAGTTTTTCATAGAAATTATTTTCACAAAGTTTTAGATGACTTAATTCTGTTTTATAATAAAGATTTTATTTAATTACTTTCTGTTAACTAAGTTGTTTCATAATTTGTTTTCTCTTAGTTTATGGTTGTGCTTGTAGTTAAGTTCATTAGGCAAACACTTGTGTTGTTTAGAATATTGTTTGCATAGTTTTACTTGTTCTTCGAAAGTAATTCATTTTGCTAGCAAAATATTTACTAAAATCCTTTTATTATATTTTACTTTGTTTTGGGTTTTGTGTTACTTTTGAATTTGTTGGAGTTTTGTGTTTCAACTTTGTCTTAAGTATTTCTTTCATCAACCTTGTTGATTTTGTTTCTTGTGTTACCTTGTGATTGTTAGAATTGATTGCTAGTATGATTGCTTATATGTATGCAATGTTTGATTATAGATTTCATCGGAGAGTGACGAATAGTCTATCAAGTTATTTCTGAGAGCGATCTTTATCCTCATCAACAGTACAGGCAAGTTCACTTTGACCATCTTTTCATACCTATGTTTTATTGCATGTAGTGACATCAGTCAACAAATCCCTCCCATATTGTTATTGAAATTCTTGTAGTTGAGTAGAATGCATGAGGTAGGAACCCACCACTCGTTACTAAAGCCCCGGGAACGCTAGTTAGTGCAATGCTATGCTAAAGTAGACGGGGTCTGGTATGAGTGTTCGTGAGTGGTGTGAAGAAGGACTCCACGTCAAAACGATGACTTCATGAAGACATATTCAAGTCCTGCATCTTCAAGACCTCAAGACTTCAAGACTCGAGAAGACAAGTTTTCAATACACACTACTGGGTGAAGGATGGTTGATTGGGCATCCCTGGAGAAACCAGTGGATGGCCAGGATGCATGGAGAAGCGCCATGACATCTTGCCGAAAGCTTCACCCAGACTCAAAGAGAAGGATGAATACTTCATGCCCGGAAGCTTACTCGTGTAGCCACAAGTCATTATGGGCTCTGGCTTGGTTGATCTTTGTTGTGACTCTGCTGGGCAGTGCTACGAGATGTAGTCGACGTTAGGATTGGGATGGGCACTGTCGGACAGTCAGGGAAGCACTCTGAAAGACCATGTTTCTTTCATCCTGTTCTCAAACACCAAGCAGTGCGAGGACTTACCAGGAGGGAAAGAATCTTGTGGGTAAAGTACACAACACTCTGAAGAGTTAAACCTAATCGATTAGCCGTGTCCCCGGTTATGGACAATTTGAGCTTCTAGACTTGGATCTATCTCTGAACTCTCAACACTGGACTGATAACTAATTGTGGGCAACTTAATGATACTTGTGGGCAATTGAGAAATTGGTTGGAGGAACCATGTCATGATAGGTAACTCTATAGTAAAATTCCTGATATTCCTTTGTTGTAGGAAAATAAAATCAGCTTTTACGCAAAAACTCAGACACAGAGCCACAAAGCCTTTGCATATAGAATAGTCTTTATTTTTTTGTTCTACTATGGTGATCTTGCCGGTACATTCAATGTACTGACCTACACGGCTGCAACGTCTTATGTTGCAGATACTCTTCTATGACGGGTAAGAGTACGATTCAGGGTTACGGTACGCACTCAACTTGCCGTTGGTGTTATTGGGACTCCACTCCCGTTGACTGTATCCGCTGCTATTTTAAGGTATATATCAGTTTTACGCTATTTACATGTGGTTGCACTTTGATATATACATTGATGTACTGTGTGTGCTAGCATACTGATCCAGGGATGGCACAGAAAACACAGAGGCTTGACTCGTTTTGAGTCGGGTCGCTACAGAAATGGTATCAGAGCACATGTTGACTGTAGGACGTGACCCTAGAAACTGGAAAGCCCTTAGGAAATGATTTCTCGAAAACTTTGTTTTCAAAAAGATCTTCTACTTCTCATCCTTTCTGAGTTTTATCAAATAGTTAGACAATACTTTTTCCCCTTGACCACACTAAGGATCAACTGAAGCCACTCCAAGAAGGACAAGATATCGAAACAACTGATGGTCACTTCAAAGTAAAGAAGATTTCACCATGCATTAGAAGAGTTGAAGCTACACGTGTTGAAGACTGTGAAGACCCGAAGAAATTGAAGACCATGAAGAATTTCCAAGACATTATGCCCCTAGAAGACCAAACCCCTGTTGTATACTTACGTTAGATACGATGATTTGTGAGCTGTCATTTGTGTGTAATTTTTGACAGCCACAACAAAAAAAATCTATTTTCAAAACCATTGTTTCTATTGTGTGTATCCTCTCCTTCTCTCTCTCTCATATCTCATCCCAAAACCTTGAACCCAATAGATGGCATATGAAGCTGGACTCATGTATTCTGGATCGATGACTCGGTTGAAGACAGAAGTATGGATTCACAACATGGAGAATCACTTCAGGAGCAACTCGATAGCACAGAAGTATAAGGTTCAATATGCTCTCCAGCACTTTACACAAAGTGCCGCAACTTGGTGGAAAATGCATCATGCCATACAAGGATTTAATGGAGCAAAGAATTGGGAAGAACTCAAGAAGACTCTGTTAAGATCCCGTCTCATTCAGAAGCATTGTGTTATCTCGATGAAGAAGACCCGAGCATGCAAAATCTGTGGAGAGATAGGACACACCCAGGAAAAACACAAGAAAGGATGCCCTCATTGTGAAGAGAATCACCCTGCTGAGGACTGCCCAACTGGGCAAGTGACATGTTTCTTGTGTGAAGGAACTACACATTACCCTGCTCAATGCCAGGAGTACCCCAAGGTACAAGAAGTCATCAAACAGCAGAAGAAAGCCATGAAGGAAGCCTTCAGAGGAGAATTTGGAGAATTTGTAATGAAGAAAGATATTGAAGACCCTGATGGAGAAGGATTAACCAGATTTTACTCCAATGCCTGCTATTCTTGTGGAGAAGAAGGACATTTCTCACAAGACTGTACGAAGGAAAGAAAAGAGTATCTGGGAAACTTCCCGGTAGAAGAAGTGGAGTTTGATCCACAGGAAATTGAAATTTTGATCGGAACAAAGGAGCTCAAGAAGAGAAATCGAAGACGTCCTCTGAACAACCCAATTTCTACGAAGAAGGATCTGAGTCAGATCATGTGTTTCAGGTGCAAGAATTTAGGCCACTATGCCAATAAGTGCCCAAGAAAGGAATCAAGAACCCAAGAGCAAAAAACCAACATCAAGAAGCCCCGAGATATGTCAGAAATCATTTGTTTTCAATGCAAGAAGACAGGACACTACTCCTATACCTGTCCAGAGAAGAATGCTAAGCATGAGTAGTTTGAGTTCGGAAGTAATAAATGTAATAGGTAGCACTATTATCCTTTGAGGTTATGTAATGGATAATCCATTTGTTTTAAGGATGACAATACTCTCTAAAGATGTTGGAAAGTGAAATTGAAGTTTGATTTTGAATAACATGGATGTTTACCCAAGTCGAGACATATGTCAATTCTGAGTACCTTTTCTGACACACGCAGATGACCACTCTTTATGAGTCTTTCCTCAAAGGCCCGGAAACAATCATGACCCTGACCAGTGATCATGACTACCCAAGGATCCTAAAGGATATGATGAAGCACATCCATCTTGAAGGAGATGCAGTCTACAAAGGCTACCCATTCATGGATAATGGAGTGAAACTTTGGTATGTGGAGGTACACCTTCACCGTGCAAAGGGAGTTTGCCCAAAGACTACTGGACGATACTTTTACATATCTCGTGTACCACAAGCTATTTTCTTTGACGCTGTTCGTGAAGCTGCCATGGAAGCCATACGCCATATTGGAGCAATACTTCAAGCAAGACTCCGTCATACTCAGGAATACCTGCAAGAGGTGCATACGGAAATGATGGAGATGAAGCTCATGTCCACCCTAATCAAGGAAAAGATGGAGGATTTCAAGGAGCACATCGCAAATTTCCAGTGGTACTAGAGTATCTCCAAGGGGAGATGAATGAATAAAGTTGGGAGTTGATGCTAGACCATACCAAACTATGTGGATGGCAGCATTTGTAATAAAGTACTTTCTAGGAGTTTTAAGAAGTGATTGAGGATGTAAACAAGGATTGAATATGAGAAGAATGGGATAGTTCTGAACATGGACATACCTGTATCATGAAGCACTTTTGATTTCATGAGATTATCTTGTAACGGAAGTCTCAGAATTTGTAATAAATTCATGAGTCAATGGAATTTATGGTGTCATGATTTACCTTATTTTGCATTTCATGAGTTGTTAATCTATGACCCAAGGTCTCCGACCATTTTCGAGGATATGAGAAAAGATGGTCTATGCAAGCATGAGTGCATTTCATTTTAAGTGTGGTAGTGACCACAGGTACCTCCCGGTTAAGGAATTTGGATAAGTGAATACGGATGAAGAGAATGTGGAACCACCCCAAACTGTGTGGATGATAACCTTTGTGACAAGGTACTTTTGAAGTTGGAATATAGAATGATTGTAATGAAACCATACCCAAGGTTAAACAAACCAATGGAAAGGAAAATGAATTCTGCAGAGTGGAATCTAAACAAAAATAAGTCTGTAAATTGTTGCCTCAAGGGTATGATGTAGTGAACTGAAGGTAATGCTGGAATATGGATCGATAGTCACCCCACGGATGAGATGAAGTTGTTCAAGAATTCAAGTGGACCCACAGCTCACTGACCTCAGGATTGAGAAGGATCAAGCCCCACCTTTGTGAAGGAAGAAATTTGGAAGAAGCTACGACTGCTCAGCAAACGTTTTTCTTAGGAACATACGATAACCTGAGAGATGTGAAGAAACGATAGATATTTTGTTCAGCTTGCAGAAATCAATGGATTATCCGAACCTCGTTCGTTGACAAGAGAAATTTCTGCAATGCTTGTGAGGAAGACCAAGTGTTAGAATACGAGATTCACTAAACCTTATACAAGGTAATGATTTCAGTGCGACATGGCTTGGCCACCATGACGACTTACTCTTATCATTCTCTTGCTATTCGGAATGGTAAATCTGAGTGACTTACCCATAGTAAAGAGACGACGTTCTTTGAAGCTTTTTGTTTAAGCCTTAGAATGGTAGGATGAAACCCTAGTACATTGATAGTTGCTGTCACACGTAGGAAATTTTACGGTGAGGAATGTAGCCAAGACCCATTTCACTGCAGGATAACCACTAATGGTAGACCACCATGAGATCATCGATAAGTTATTTAGAATGATCACGAGACCTGTCAGTTAAGAAGACCCAGTATTGGAGGAAGTACACCTTGTTGTGAGGACACAAGATTTTGAGATCATCACCAAGGAAGATGCTGTGAAGAATGTGAACAGACAGATGCACCATAGGACTGTCAAGATTTTGAAGGACCAGTAACTCTCATTTCAAGTGTGGTAGACCCACATTTCCAGGTCAATGGAGTTTTGTTGGAAGACCCCACACCTTCCAGGACAGTGGATTTGTTAGAAGAACCCCAAACCCTAACCTTTTCTTTCTAGCCCTTTCGAATCTCGAGGACGAGATTCATTTTAAGTGTGGTAGGTTTGTAACATCCCAAACTTTGGAATGTTATAATAAATATAGAATGATTGTTTGTTTGCTTGAATGATTGAAAGTGAGTGAAATTTGAAACTTTTGAAAGTTTAATGAGAGGGAATGAAATGACTTTCCCACACTTTCACTTTGCATTTTGATCACCAGGAATTCAAATTCATTTCATCACAAAACCCTAGAGTGAAGATGACATGACTTCTTCCATTTAAAGAAATGAAAAGGGATTTGAAAAGAATTTGAATTTCATTTGAAAAATATTTCAAATTCAGAAAACTTTATGCAACTCAATGATTTTCATGAGAGAAGATAAAATGACTTCTTCAAATTATATGAAATATGAGTTGGAATTTTAAAATAAATCTTTGAATAGTGAATGTGAGAATCTCTGGATTTTCTTTTGGAATCATTTCATATTTGGTTTCTATTCCAATTTTCAAAGCATTCAAACCCCTGACAAAAATTTGAGAGGAGTAACATGACACTCCACACCAGGGACTTCTTGGTGATTTATTTGAATAAGAAAAACCAGGCCTTATTCTGAAAAAAATATTTGCAAAGGGATTTAAAAGCAAAAGGGCAATTTCTGAAAAATGAATTTTCTTAATGTATTCAAATGCCAGAATAAAAATGTTCATTAAATTGCATTTATTATTCTGTTAATTTTGATATATAACACCCCTATATTTACAAATGATTTGAATGCTTTAAAAACTTTTGAACGTCTTTGGAAAATTATTAAAGGAAAAACGGTAATCGTTTCCGGTATTAAACGGGCCGGCCCACGACAGTTACTCGCGTATTGATTAGAAGCCGGCCGACCGCGCGTAACGGACACGCCCTCCTCTCACTAACGCTGGACCCCACCCGACCGACCGTTTCACCGAACGGTCATCACCCTCCTCCCGCGCCCGACGCCGTCGCCGGTTTTTCCCTCGCCGCGGACCCCCTCCCTCCTTACTCCCCCGACCCCCTATAAGAAGCCCCGCTTCCCCTCTTCCCATTTCCCCTGTTTTCCCCCTCTGCCGTGCCCTCCCCTTGCCGCTATTCCTCGCCGGACTTCTCAAGCGCCGCCGCGCCATTAACACGCCACCGCATCACCCTGACCTCCCCGCACTCTCCCGAGCCTCCGACGAATTCCCCACCACCGTGCGTATCTCCCCGACTCCTCACCTCCACCGGAGACCGCCAGTACACCGCAAACGGACCTCGCCGGAGATTCGGATCCCCACCGGATTTTTCTCGAGCTCGTGGACGTCGCCACGGTCATCCCCGCGCCCCTCCAACACCACCACCCGTCGCCGGGACCTCGCCGCCGTCAGTTGGAGCCCTTTGATGACCCCCTCGACCACCGGAGACGCGCCCCGACCACCTCGACGTCTCGGCCCCGCCGGAGAAGACCCCCGCCGTCGACCCCCTCCACTATGAGCCCTTCCTCCTTTCCGTGTGCGTTGGATCTGGATCCAACGATCCAGATCATAACATTTAAATCGCGAACCGTTTTTTGCTAAGTACCGGTCGTCCGCCCGAAACTCCCTAGCACACACACCCCTTGACAAATCACAGAGCGACACGTGTACCCCCTGTCCGGTAGAAACCCATTTTTTTTGTTCTGTTTCCAGAATAGTTTTGATTTTATTTTCTTTATATCTTTTAAACTACTTAATGTTTTTAATTGATTTCTTTTGCATTAGATCACAAATTTAATCTAGTTTCTGTGAATACCAAATTTGACTATGTTTGAACATTTAAATTTGAATTTGAATAGATTTGATTTAAATTTTGTTTTCTGAATATCTTGAGTTTTAAAATGAATTTTTGAATGATTCTTTTTTCTACTTATCACTAGTGATATTATCTATCATTAGGTAGAGTTTGAGAATTTTTAGAATAATTTAAAATAGTGTTTTCAACTAAAACAGAATCTGTTTAGTTTCATATTAGTTTATTTATATTGATTTACTTTGTTTTTGAAAATCTGAATATGATTTATATTAAGTTTCAGATTTCATTTAGTTTTGTTGTTCCAAACCTTAGTAATTTACTTGCTGCTAACAAAAGTTAATTTGCTTAGTTTATAAATTTTGTATTAGGGATCTATACCCTTTTTCAAATAGGTATACTTTATTTAAAACAAATTAGTTAGTAAGAATACTTTTAACTAAAGTTTTAAGTATTTAGATTCTGTTTTCAAATAAAGTTTTTACTAATTATTTTCTGTAAATAAATCTTTTAAACCAAAAATAGTTTAGTTTTACTCTATTATTATACGAAACTATATCCTTAATCATTAGGTAATGTCTTATAAAACAATTTAGTTTTTCATAGAAATTATTTTCACAAAGTTTTAGATGAATTAATTCTGTTTTATAATAAAGATTTTATTTAATTACTTTCTGTTAACTAAGTTGTTTCATAATTTGTTTTCTCTTAGTTTATGGTTGTGCTTGTAGTTAAGTTCATTAGGCAAACACTTGTGTTGTTTAGAATATTGTTTGCATAGTTTTACTTGTTCTTCAAAAGTAATTCATTTTGCTAGCAAAATATTTACTAAAATCCTTTTATTATATTTTACTTTGTTTTGGGTTTTGTGTTACTTTTGAATTTGTTGGAGTTTTGTGTTTCAACTTTGTCTTAAGTATTTCTTTCATCAACCTTGTTGATTTTGTTTCTTGTGTTACCTTGTGATTGTTAGAATTGATTGCTAGTATGATTACTTATATGTATGCAATGTTTGATTATAGATTTCATCGGAGAGTGACGAATAGTCTATCAAGTTATTTCTGAGAGCGATCTTTATCCTCATCAACAGTACAGGCAAGTTCACTTTGACCATCTTTTCATACCTATGTTTTATTGCATGTAGTGACATAAGTCAACAAATCCCTCCCGTAGTGTTATTGAAATTCTTGTAGTTGAGTAGAATGCATGAGGTAGGAACCCACCACTGGTTACTAAAGCCCCGGGAACGCTAGTTAGTGCAATGCTATGCTAAAGTAGACGGGGTCTGGTATGAGTGTTCGTGAGTGGTGTGAAGAAGGACTCCACGTCAAAACGACGACTTCATGAAGACATCTTCAAGTCCTGCATCTTCAAGACCTCAGGACTTCAAGACTCGAGAAGACAAGTTTTCAATACACACTACTGGGTGAAGGATGGTTGATTGGGCATCCCTGGAGAAACCAGTGGATGGCCGGGATGCATGGAGAAGCGCCATGACATCTTGCGGAAAGCTTCACCCAGACTCAAAGAGAAGGATGAATACTTCATGCCCGGAAGCTTACCCGTGTAGCCACAAGTCATTATGGGCTCTGGCTTGGTTGATCTTTGTTGTGACTCTGCTGGGCAGTGCTACGAGATGTAGTCGACGTTAGGATTGGGATGGGCACTGTCGGACAGTCAGGGAAGCACTCTGAAAGACCATGTTTCTTTCATCCTGTTCTCAAACACCAGGCAGTGCGAGGACTTACCAGGAGGGAAAGAATCTTGTGGGTAAAGTACACAACACTCTGCAGAGTTAAACCTAATCGATTAGCTGTGTCCCCGGTTACGGACAATTTGAGCTTCTAGACTTGGATCTATCTCTGAACTCTCAACACTGGACTGATAACTAATTGTGGGCAACTTAATGATACTTGTGGGCAATTGAGACATTGGTTGGCGGAACCATGTCATGATAGGTAACTCTATAGTGAAATTCCTGATATTCCTTTGTTGTAGGAAAATAAAATCAGCTTTTACGCAAAAACTCAGACACAGAGCCACAAAGCCTTTGCATATAGAATAGTCTTTATTTTTCTGTTCTACTATGGTGATCTTGCCGGTACATTCAATGTACTGACCTACACGGCTGCAACGTCTTATGTTGCAGATACTCTTCTACGACGGGTAAGAGTACGATTCAGGGTTACGGTCCGCACTCAACTTGTTGTTGGTGTTATTGGGACTCCACTCCTGTTGACAGTATCCGCTGCTATTTTAAGGTATATATCAGTTTTACGCTATTTACATGTGGTTGCACTTTGATATATACATTGATGTACTGTGTGTGCTAGCATACTGATCCAGGGATGGCACAGAAAACACAGAGGCTTGACTCGTTTTGAGTCGGGTCGCTACACTTCATTGGCATGCCATTTAGATTTCGGCCAGCTACATTTACCATGGCCCCAATTTACTTTGATATTAGCTGGTTTCTAATTGCTACTCCCAGAAGAAGACAACATAAAAAAGGCCATAGTCGAATCTTCGAACAAGAAGGTCTTGACCATCATCCTCTTTGTTATTCATTTTCGGAGTTGTTAAATATTTTTGCTCTCATAATAGTTTTAGATGTTATGCCTTAGCATATTATATCAACGGGGAGTGGATGTGTTTTAGCTCATATCTTCAAAATTAGTGCTTCCCATCACATATCATAAATTAATGGTTCATTTCATTTTTGTGTTTTTTATTATATCGTGTACTTCAAAATTTGTATCGAAAGTCTTTTCGAGTATGAGGACTATTATTTATTAACCACAAGTACTTGGCAGCTTTAACATAATTGGACGTCCCATTATTAACAGAATGCACCGATCCTATTCTACCATTGTGATTTAGTTCATGTGTTTTCATGGTCCAGGCTCTTGCATGTTCGCAATTACTAAAGATATAGAATTCCCAAACTAATGCCGCTAATGTATTTGCTCAAGATGTCTCAAAGCAAAAGCTAGGCAGACTCTTCATGATAAATCATGTTTTATAACCAGAACAACAAAGTTTTATGTGTTTCATGATTAAGAGTTGAAGTCATGTTTGCCAATGTCACCCAAAAATACTCTAATTATTTTCCATCCTGATCTCATTTTCAGGCCTCATTCGGAAAAAAAATCCTACGGATAGGAGAGCCATAATAACAACAAATTGGTCAGACTTCGTCAAGGTGACAGGGATCAAAGAATAACACATATGGGTCTTCGCCTTCCAAGATTAGAAGGGGGAAGCCATCGCTCTCACTGTCCATACGTTTTAAAAGCAAATCACAAGTGCATTGCTTATACAAAAGTCATTATGTGGTATATATCTCACAAACTATTCACATCAGGTTCATATGGAATGGCACTCATGGAGGCAATTGAACCAAGCTATCTATTAGTATGTCTAACTATGGCTTTCACTCTTTTATTCTTGCTTGCTCATATTACCGAACTTAATGTTAGCTAATTAGCTTTTGTAATCATATGATCGTACTGAATTGGATGATGCCTTACTTCTAGGATGGGTTAGCTTTTATTATCTCATAACCATGTTGAACTTGATGATGTTACTCTCCTGGTACAAACTGAATGTTTCTTCTTAGGTTCCAGGCGGCAGCCTGGGATAGCAAGGGTGGATGTCATTTTATCGTTTGGTTTCGTCCGTATTCGGACCCTGCTCTTATGTATGATGTTTGAGATGTTATTGTATTGTTGTGACTCTGATGTAGCTTGTGGCGAGTGTAAGCCAATTCCATATACTCATCTCTTCTGTACATGTAATTGTAATGATATCCATTCTTGCGAACGCATCGAGATGCGCTTCTATCCCTGTTGAGGCCCTAGTGCCAAATAAGGATAGGACCGCATCTTGGGCGTGGCAAGTTGATATCAGAGCATGTACCGACCTAGGAGCCCCCTTGATTGAGCGAACTTGGCCGAGTCGTGTCTAGTGAAAAACTGTTTTGAGTCTAGTTATATCGAAGAGTAGGATTCTTTTTACTCCTCTTCTATGCTCTGGTGAGGTATTCGACTTAGGAATTTTGATTCTACTTCTCTTCTCACTCAAAAAAAAATTTAGGATCACGCGGGTATTTTGGGAACTATATGATTTCGATGTGACAGGGTTCTGTCTTGGTGCCTCCTGTTTGACTTGATTTCTTCCGGGGAGTTGAGCTCCGAGGAATGTTGGCACATCGTTATCATTCAGTTTTCTTAGTATCTCGGGACGGAGAATGTTCGGAATTGCTTCAATACTTATCGTGGTGAGATAAGGTTGGAGTCACCCAGTACTGGGGAGGCGTCCGGGGTACCACCATGGTTTAGTATCGTTGTGAGTTCGAGGATTCAAGATTAGACGAGTTTGCGAAATTTCTTGAATTATGGTGTGGAAGGTTGCGGATGCAGTCGAAGCTGATTGCCTAGGGCAGGTTCCTGATTCCGCAACCCGAATCGCATAAACAAGAAAGTTTTCGGAAGTTCTTAGGTGGGAATTCAAGTAGTTACTTAGAATTATCTTTCCAACAAGTGCATAGTGGGTATGTATTTGTTCTGGCTTGTTTCGTAAGCCTCATCCTTTGTTTTGTTTTGAATATGGTAATTCAAGTTGCTTCGATGTCAAGTGGTGATTCATATCTTGCTAAGTAGTGTTCTCATATTTCTGTGGGATTGCTAATTCTTCTGCCCAATCAAGTTGTCATATCAATTCTTTTCAACCGGTGTGCTTCTCTTCAAGATTTTCAATCATCTCCAATATTTGCAAGATCAATACTCATATTTCGTCCGAAGTTGTCTCATCTGTCCCAAGTTTTTCTTTGTTTTTCCCGCCCTCCCGCCCTTTTTATTCAAGTATTAATTCTCATCCAAGTGCTTCTCTTCATTAATGCTTCCGCTATCTTTTCTTCTATCCGTACCTAGTTCAATCTCGTTACTGGCAAGTCTCTTTTACTCGTTCCGTAATACAAGATGTCGTGACTAACAATTAGCCACATTGCTTGCAAGGCTTGTTGTGATGTTGTATTACCGAGTGGGCCCTGAGATACCTCTCCGTCATACGGAGTAACAAATCTCAGTCTTGATCCATGCCAACCCAACAGACATCCTCGGAGATACCTGTAGAGCACCTTTATAGTCACCCAGTTACGTTGCGACGTTTGATACACACAAAGCACTCTTTCGGTGCCCGTGAGTTGCATGAATATCAGTCTGAATATGTTAACATATTACTTTATATTCACTGGCGACATGCTCAACAAGTTGAAACTGGTCAAAATTGTTCATCCTTGAAACTCTCAGATTATACGCCCCCGTCTCACGAACCCAGAGGATACATGTTTGAAAATTAATATGCTTATGTCCGTTTGATATGAGATAATTAATTGTTTATAAGTTATAGATACACATAGTTCATAACTAGCAATCAGTTTGTCCTTGGTACACTCATCTGATGGTTAATTTTCATAAAAGCAGGTAATGTGACACAATGTTAAATGTAAAATAACATTATATTCTTGCATGAAGTATATCCTTGTGCAATCAATATGAAGTTTATCCGGCTCACGGAATTAAGTTAAAGTGTTTTGTTTGCTATCAAGCGGCTTGTCCATCATCCGGCTTTATGCCCTCTTAAGTGCCGTTGCAGGGAGGCTTCTTGCCTTCGGGTATAGCTTACATCTCCCCTGTACGGTCTGCTTCTTATGTTGTTGCAAGGAGGCTTCTTACCTTCGGGTATAGCTTACATCTCCCTTGCGCAGCTGTCTTTATGTCTAGTTTGAGTACGTTAAGCGCTGTTGTTGATGGAGGTTTCTTACCTTTGGTATAGCATAACATGACCCTAAGACAACAGCGTGTACATCAAATTCCAGTTGCTTATCAACTACGGCCATCGAAGGGGGATTCTTACCGACGGGTATCGCTTATCTCACCCTGATGGCCAGCTTTATGCCATTTTCGGTTAACATGTTAGTCGCGGTATTCGAAGGGGGCTTCTTACCTACGGGTTCGCTTATCTCACCCTAACAACCGGCGTTTACGCCAAAACTTAGCTCTTGAAAGAGGCTTCTTGCCTTCGGGTATAGCTTACATCACCTTTCACACAGCCGGCTATTGCAATCAGTAGTCGCGGCTGTCAAAATGGAGGCCTCTTGCCTTTGGGTATAGCTTACATCACCCATCGCCAGCCGGCGTTCGCGCATAGAATATATAACATGTGTTGTCGAAGGAGGCTTCTTACCTTTGGGTATAGCTTACATCACCCTTCCAACAGCCAGCTTTTGTAAATCATTAGCCGCGGCGGTCGATGGAGGCTTCTTGCCTTAGGGTATAGCTTACATCACCCATCAACAGCTGGTGTTCATATACAAAGTACAAACTTTGCTGTTAAAAGGAGGCTTCTTACCGTCAGGTATAGCTTACATCACCCTTCATACAGCCGGCTTTAGGCCGCTTCTGGCTCTTCATTAGCCGCGGTTGTCAATGGAGGCTTCTTACCTTGAAGTATAGCTCACATTACCCTACGACAACCGGTCATCAACAGAGCTCATAAGACCCGGAGTCATGCTGCTCCGGTTGACAAGTTTTACAATTGTCCAACGGCTTTACATATTATGAGGAAGGCGTGACATCGTTAAAATGACAAACGCCGGTTCTGCACAGTCAAGACAGATTTATGCAAAGGGGAATCAGTCAATGGAGACCCGGCAAAACATCAAATTGAAACACGGAGGTGTATACAACCGGCAATATTTTCAAACGACAGATTCATCCTTAAAGTTATTACAAAATGGCTCTCAGAAGGAGCAAAGGCATTATCAAGTTTTCAGCCGCCCAGGGCGGGTCGTTACAAGAGCCATTGCTCTGAATATTACAAAATGTCAAGTCAGTTCGCCGGCTCACCCTGCTCCGGTTTTTCCGTCGGCTTGATCTGGAGGTTCCCAATTCCCAGTTACAGTTAGCCACGACAGCAAAAGACCCCTCAAAGAAGGGTGACACATCGAGCTCACAGGGGAAAAGATCCTTACTATGGGCGGGTGTTAAATCTTTCCACTCGTAGAGAGGCCCGCGGATCCTTTTATCCTCGCTGTCGTAAGCCGCCTGGTAGCTCTTTAAATTTGCTTCTTCTGCAAGAACATACGCCAAGAAGTGGGAATCCTTGACGCACTTGAAGTAATATGCCTTGGTGAATTCTGAGCCGTCGACCTTCTTAGATGGATAGCCATCCATCATCTCAGCCGGCGTCAGTTTAGGCGCAAAGGCCAGGGCCTGGCTCAGTCCAGCGACGGCTCCTTAACGGAAGGCCGATTTCTTCAGCTCTTCAATTTGTTTCGGCATGGTGGAGAAGAGCTCCAAGACCCCTTTCAGAGCAGTGGGGATCTTCTCTTTGTATTGGACGCTCTTGATTGTAAAGACGGCTCCGTAGTATAACTGCTCGACAAAGGTGTAGATGGCCTTTAGAGGTAGAATGCAATCAGAAGCAAGTTGCCGGCTCCGGGGACCTGTATAAACCAGATGAGGCACATGAGTCGCTAGTTTTCAATAAATGGTGTTAACATACATAGTAAGCTGACGGCTTACCAAACAAGGCGGGTGACATCTTGGCAATATGCCGTTTCAAGCCTTGAAGTTCTTCCGCCACGGCTATAAGCCGCTGGTCGGCGTCGTCTGCCCGTTTGGTCAGACGAAGACCCGACTCAAATAAAATTTGACTCGGCCCTTGGGGGCTACGACGAGATCTTCAAATTGTTTACAAGAAAAAGACCCAACTCAAATATATTTGAGTCAGCCCTTGGGGGCTACGAATCGATCTTCAGATTGTCTACAAACAAAAGACCCGACTCAGATAAAATTTGAAGTCGGCCCTTGGAGGCTACGAATGGTGCTGAATTATACTTGTGGCGCGGAGCTACATAATAACGACCTAGCACATTTGATGAATGCATTTTCTACAGACGCCAAGGAAAGATCCAGTTCAACTATACACTAGATTAAACCGGCTCTTGGGGGCTAGGAACGGTTATGGCAGGAGAAGAGTGATGTACCTCATACTTGGTCTTCATCATAGCAACCAACCGAAGTTCTAAATCCCGGCTGGTGGTAACCCGGTTCATGTACCCAGAGTGGAGTTCTTCGGCCGTCATCTTCTCATATGAGGAATCAAAGTTGAGCTTCCGTGAGGCCTCAGCCGGCTCTGTATGCCGGGTCAGTACATGCTCCGGAGGAGGAGATTTTTGGGCAGATCCGGTGAGGATAACATCCGGAGTTGCGGGGGTCTTGGCAGGAGTGGCCGGCTTTGAAGGAGCCCTTGGAGGACTCTCCATTATAACATCATCCACCGCCGGCTCTGTGGAAGCAGCTGGCGGAGCTTCGTCTGCTGGAGCCTCTTCCGGTTGTCCAAGGTCCGACTGTGCCGAGTCTGGCTGTTCGAGTTCCTGGTCTTGAGGGACTGGGCCAGAGGAAGGATGGTTGGTTTTACGGTGCTTCGCCTGAGCACTGCAAGATAAAGGATCAGCATTTGAAGAGATTAATATTGTATCAACAGCCAGACGTTCGAATACTTACAATGGGTTGATCTTTGGCGGTGGTATAACCGACGCTGAAGAGTCGCCAGAAGAGGGGGTCTTCTGAAAGAGTAAGACAGGAAAATGAGAGCACGCTAAAACATACAGGAAAAATCAAAGGAAAAATAGAGGCAGAAACATCTGCAGGACGTTTCTTGGGAGCCGGTGAGTTTGGTAGCCATGACACAAGCTCGGTAGAGCCGGTGCTCCGGGTCTGGTGACGTTCGGCCTGCTGTTGCTTTTTCAAGAAGAAATCGGGAGCCAGATGAGCGAGAGGATGTGAAAGAGGAAATTTCCTGACAACCCGCCGCGGCTTTCGAATGAAATATTCTGAGTCAGAATAGATATAAGTTACCTCGGGAGCATTGGCGTGGCTAGTCTCCACTTCTTCCTGTGAACACAATAAATAGTAGTAAAAGAGCACGGAGAGCAAGGGGTCAAGCAAGCAAGGCAAGACTTTACCTCTGAATCTGACAAGGTCGGCTGTTCAAGCCAGTTCTCTTCGGGGACGCTTTTCTCTTCTTGCCCGCAGCTTTCTTCTTAGCCACCTTCGTAGGAGGGACATGCTCCTTTTTCCAGAATTCTAAGTCGGCCTGCACAAAGCAAACCGGAGGGAAAGATAGTCAATCAAGCAAAGAACAAGCAAGCATGCAAGAGACGGATGGAAAAGAGGTTAACTTACAGCAGGAGCTGGATTGGTAGTGTAGAAAGGCGCTAAGCCAATGGTGCTACAAGAGCCGGAGGCTTCATGAATGAGGCTCCAAACGGTCATGCAGATATCATCCTCAGTCAAGGTGACCTTGCTAAAACACAAAGAGCTATTGTATTTTCCTTCATACTCATGCATGAGCCGACTCCTGCGGCTCAAAGGCATGATCCGCCATTCAACCCAGCAGCGAATCAGATCTGTTCCTCTGAGTCCATTGGCCAAGAGCGCTTTCAATCTGGCATGAGCCGTCTCGTATTTAGCACGATCTGAGGCTGAGAGCCGGTCAGGGAGCAATGTGTCTGTCTTCAGCCGGGAAGGGCGATAACCCGGCAAGCGGTGTTCGGTCTCAGGAGACGTATCCTTACAGTAAAACCAAGTTTTATTCCAGTCCTTGGGATGGCTTGGCATCTGGATAGCTGGAAAAATGATGCCCCTTCGGCGCTGGATAGTAATCCCTCCAAGTTCCAGACTCGGGCCGCTTTTGAACTCCGTTTGGCGGTTGGCGTAAAAGAATTCACGAAAGAAACCTACAGACGGCCTAGACTGAAGGTGTCGCGGAGTACTTGGAAGTGACAGATGTTGAAAACAGAGTTTGGCGCCAAATCTTGAGGATGAAGCTTGTATAGATGAAGGATGTCTCGGAAAAACTTGGAGCCGGGTGGTACGAACCCTCGCTCAATATGATCCGTAAACACTACCACTTCCCCCTTCTTAGGTGCGGGGCGGGTCTCATCACCCGGAACCCGCTAGTGAATGACCTCCTTTGGGGAAGGGTACCCGCTGCGACAAGCTCCACCAAATGTTCCTCAGTAACACAAGAACCGACACAGTTGCACGAGTTGGTGGCGCGTGTCATACTGACGGCTTAAAATACTGTGCAAGGTAAAATGAGTGACTAGTCAATTAAAAGCAAGTGATCATGAGGGCTTAAAGTTTAAAGGGTTCTACGGATAATATGGATGACCCGGCTGATGAGAGCCGGAGGGAGTCTAACGGTTCACAAGAGAAAGGCGACCGAAAATCGGCTAAGTCCTACTCAAACAATTTTCACAGATCACGGCGGAAATTATGGATCTACAAAAGACGGAAAATAAAGTTTATCCCCGACCTAGCGATGAACATCGGAAGGAAGAAAAATGGGCCGCAGCCATCACAGTCCGCGCATTGCGTGCGGCCGACCCGCGTGCGGCGGCGGAGTGAACGCACATGCTAAAGAACATCTACGACGTCGGAGTACACCCACAGGCGGCGGCGCCGGAGCCCGAGCGGCAGCGGCGGAACTACCGGAAAACCCTATCTGCGATGATATTAATCTAGGGAGCGGAGGAACTCACCGGAGCCGACGACGGAGGCGGACGAAGCTCTGGACCGTTTAGGGTGATGCAGCAGCCAAGGGTGAGGACGATGTGCGACGGCGCCGGAGTGGAGCTCGAAGACATGGGGCGGCGACAGGAAGAAGACGAAGGGCGCAAGAGCCGGAAGAGTGAGGGCCCTCGACCCGCACGGGTCGTATTTAAAGAAGGAATAAGGAAGGCGCGAAATCCCAGGCGACGACATAGGTTTGACCGAGGTGGACGCCTCGATTCTCGAAGTGAGTGGTTAAATGCAAAGATTTCGTGATACGTCAGCGGATCCCGTGACGTCATGTCGGGTCATTCTCGGGCGACTCTCAGAAAAACGAAAAAGAAGGATGAAGTGAGCTAGCTCAATTCAACCTGGGGCCTAATGTTGGGGATATAATCCCGTAATATGACCCGGCTTGGAAGCTCCGGCTGATATTATTGATTCATGAGCCGGCCCAAAAGGGAAGCTATCAACTGGAGGCCCAAGATGATAGGCAGCTCAAGATGTGGGCCGGATGACGGCCCGGATGACGAAGACCCGTACGTGTAAGACGTCTAAAGGATGACTTGGACAAGGAGATAGAGATAGACTCGGAGATGTAAACATGATTCAGTTAAACAATTGTAAGACCCGACGGTCCTGACCTCTTATATAAAGGCAGACCCGGGGCGACTTAGAGGACAGGTGATCGAGAGCTAGGTCAAGCTTTTAGCCCCTTGTAATCGATACAACAAGCAATAACACCACAAGCAGGACGTAGGCTTTTACCTCGACTTGAGGGGCCGAACATGGGAAACTCGTGTCCTTTGTCCCGATCAACCCCTTTTGAGTCCACTACAATGACGACAGCTTCGAACTCAAGTTCGGTAATCCGGACATCTGCCGTGATAAATCCACGACACTTTGCGAAGGGCCTATCTATTTACTTTTATCTTGTGTCATCATCCTCTTACTAAAAGTACCAGACTAGAGAACACTATTGTCATTCTTATGCATCGAGTCTTGTTAATGTTGGATGTTAGCATGACTAGATCTTTTCTGAATTATAATGTTTAGTCACTGCTTAGACCTCAGAGGTGCTCTGCATTTATGTTTTGCGGTCTAAGAAATGGCTAGCCAAGTACCATGTCACCATATTATATCATGATTGTTTTGACAAATTGTTGCCATGTGAGATATTTTATTATTGCTTGCTAGCTGGTTACGTATTGTCATGAGTGAATATAATGTTTAATTTTTATCATGGATGTAATTATTTATGTTCCATGCTAAAAACTTGAACACTAGCTAAGCATGCGTATAGCGACGAGAACACAAGAGTTTGTAAAAATTTCTTTATCACTTTTAATTTATCAACTGAATTGCTTGAGGACAAGGAATTAGTTAAGCCTGGGGGAGTTGATATGTCTCCAACGTATCTACTTTTCCAAACACTTCTTCTCTACTTTTGACCTCTGATTTGCATGATTTGAATGAAACAAACCCGGACTGATGTTGTTTTCAGCACAATACCTTGGTGTTATTTTTGTGCAGAAATAAAAGTTCTCGGAATTGGACAAAACTTTTTGTGAATTATTTCCGGAATATATAATGAATTATGGAGTGAAGAACTGCCGAAGGAAGGCTGCCTGTGGGATACAAGCCAACAGTGCGTGACCCCCCTGGACGCGCCATGATGGCTTGTGGGCACACGTGGCTCCTTTGACCCTAATTCCAGTCCTATAAATTCACATCTTTGGATAGAAAAAATAGAGAGAAGTTTTCATCATGTTTTACGATAAGAAGCCGCCGCCACCTCTTGTTCTAACTCCGGAGGGCTGATCTAGAGTCTGTTTGGGGCTCCAGAAAGGGGGATTTGTCGCCATTGTCATCACCAACCTTCTCCATCAACACCGCCATGATGCTCACCATCGGGAGTGAGTAATTCCTTTGTAGGCTTGCTGGACGGTTGTGGGATTGGATGATATTGATCATGTCATCGAGTTAAGTTTTATAGGGCTTGATCCCTAGTATCCACTATGTTCCGAGATTGATGCGCTATGACTTTGCTATGCTTAATGCTTGTCACTAGGGACCGAGTGCCATGATTTCACATCTCAACATGTTTCCGGTGATTTCTTGTGAAGATTATCAGGAGTTTCATTTCAAGATTTATCCTCATATTCCTTGTTCTCGTTGTTATTCTTCTCCGGAGATTCTTCATGAAGATGCTTAGTGCTCAAGTTATCATTTAGTTATATTCATCTTGTTTTTCTTTTCCGGTGGATTCAATTCAAGTTCTTGGTGTTCATCTTATCATTGTCATTCTCTATTTGCTCTCCCATGTTGGAATTTTCTTCCAAGCCTCTCTTGTTTATTCATCCCTCTCTATTCTATCCGGAGTGTGGAAGATATCTCAGAAGACATTCATTTTCATTCTTGTCCTTCTAAATTATTTCAAGGGTCTCGTATCATCAAGTTCTTAATTTGTACTGGTGCAATCTCTCTTTTAATCAATTGTTTCAACGGTGGTTTCTTTTGAGTGGGCCCATAACCCACAGCTCTTTTCCCAGGATCATACCTGACTCTTCTATTCTTTTCGGGGATGTTCTCAAGTTCTTTTGATATGGCGTAAGAATGATTTTCATCAGTCATATTCCTTCTTCATGATCGCTTCTAATCATTTTCGTTATTGGCTCAACTTTTCCTCCTTCATCATTCAGGAGTTTCTCAGTATTCATGATGTTGTTTCTCATCGTCATTCTTAGCATTGAAGATCGAAGGAGAGTTTCTCAATTGTTGTTCGTTATTTCAAAGATTCATGGTTTCAGCTTTTGCTGTCATCTCAATTGTTTTGATCATGAGTCATTTCTCCCATATCTATCCAATTCATTTCAGTTTGTTTTCATTTCTCAATCCTTCGAAGGCCATCATTTCAAAAGATTTCTTCATTCTCAGCTTTCAGCTTTCGTTCTCAAATTCTTCTCAATTGTTGTCCCTTCGTTCGTATCTCAATTATTCCGGTGTCTTTTTCAGTTTCTATTAGGCAAATCTTGGTCTCTTCATTCCCATGTGTCCTCTTTAGTTTCTAATTCTTTCGGTGCCTTGTGAAGTTTTCTATTAGGTGGATCATGCTCCCTTCGTTCTCATGTTATTTCATCCATTTGCATTATCCTCTTTCGTTTTGAATTCTTCCGTTGTTCTCATGCAAGTCATCTTCAAGATTGTGATCTATCTCTCTCTCTTATGATTTTCAAGAAGAATAAGTGATGTGTGAAATCCGTTGCTTGTCATCAATTTAACTTGACGAAGGATAGTCACATCATAATTCTTATTCTTGTTTCATCAAGTATTTAAATCCTTCTTCTGGAGTTGTTCATGATATCAATTCTCCATTTCAAGTGTTCCCATCTTTTCTTTTCCGGAATTCCTAGTTTTTCTCAAGTATCTTGTTGTCGAGCTTCATCTAATTCATTGGAAGGCCCAATCCTATTCTTTTGGTATCCTTCTATTCTTTT
This sequence comes from Hordeum marinum, assembly GCA_022496015.1. Taxonomy (NCBI): domain Eukaryota; kingdom Viridiplantae; phylum Streptophyta; class Magnoliopsida; order Poales; family Poaceae; genus Hordeum; species Hordeum marinum. Next base: position 110,092,612 of record CM039673.1, read on the forward strand.
CTATCATCCTCTCTTTTCCGGAGGTTCTTCATGGTGGTCCATCAAGATTTCTTTCATTTTCAAGTGTTCTTCAAGATTCTTGCTGTAGGTGCTCAAGTGTTCTCATCTTGGATTCTAAGTTCAATTCCTTATCCTTGTCTTTTGAGAAGGTATTATTAAATTCTTGATTATGAGGAGTCTCAAAGGAAGATTGTCAAGAAAAGATAAGTAAACCCATCATGTCTTTCTCGAAGTTATCTGGGGTTGTATTTCACCTAAAGCCTTTCCTAAGGATTGTTGTCATCATGGTGTTATAACTCATCCAAGTTTTCTCCTCCTCTTCTTGGTGAAAGAAGCTTTCCATCTTGTTGCTCTCAATCAATCAAGTGTTTCTGTTGTGGTAGGTTGTCACCTCATAGTTTTGAGATGTTTTCCATAAGTCCACAATAAGCGTGTTCTTTTCGTTGTTGGTGTCCCAACAACCCCGTTCAATCTCTTGTTCCTAAATATGCTTTCAAGTCCATTGATGCTAGAAGTTGTCATTTTCCTTCTTAGTTTTCTTCTCTTCAAGATCTATCTTCTATTCTTCTGTTCCGAAGGCAAGTGGTGTTGCTCTCTTCAATCTATCTTCTTGCTTTGTCAAGGTCATGTTCTTCTCTGCTTGTTCTAATCGGAGTGCTGTCGAATCTTTTCATGATCCTTCCATCTTATGAGGTTTTGATTATTATCCAACCAAAGTTTGGTGTATCTCTTTTAAATTTCTTTCCATCATATCTATTTTTGTCTCTCTTTCCTACCGAAGTGCTGCCGAAATTTTCTGTGAATTCTTGCTTGTTCTTCATTCTTCATCTCTTTCCAACATTCTTGTTTCATTGGTTTCATTCATTTGTCAAAGAAGCAACTAAGTTTTGCCTTTTGCTCTTTCTCTTCCCCATGTTCATTGTAGATCTCGGGGCGAGATCCTCGTGTAGTGGAGGAGAGTTGTGTTAGCCCGAGACCGACGCTCCAGAAGATTCCAGAAGGCTCCCCTTTAGTTTCCGTTTTCGGCATGTGTTCATCTGGTTGTTGCATTCATCAGCGCATAATTTGCATCATCGGCATTGCATCGTCACCCGTTTTCGAAAACTTGCTTTCGTTGTCAGTTGCCGGTTCTCTTTCGTTCTTGCCGTAGCCCGTCTCGAGACCAGCAACACACGCACGTGCCCGCGACACCACTAAAATAAAACCGTTTTTAAGCGCGCGCAAAAATATTCTCGGATTGAGTTGAAACTTGTCGTGCGGTCTTGTTATAGCTTAGGTAGACCGCCCGTCGATTTTCGTCGCGTTTTGAGTTCGTTTGATGCTCCGTCGATTATCCGTAGAAGTGAGGTTATCGGTAGTTATCGAATGTTTGTCGGACGTTTCGGTGTTTGCAAACTTCGTGCCACGGGTCACCGCTTCCCTCTCTTACCCTCCTAGCCCCTCTGCACAGCCTTTCGTAACCCCTCCTCTCCACTTTCGGGCGTCGGATAGTCATCCGGCAGTCCGAAAACGGACAGTGCGAAACCCTAGCCCGAAACTCTGTTTATACCCCCTAGCTCCCTCGGTTCCCGTGCCCCTAACCTCATCCCCCTCCTTCTCCCTCCTCCAGTCTCAAGCCCGCCCAAGCCCATCTGGGCCCGTTCTAGCCCATCCGGGCCCGAATCGGCGTCCCGGAGCTCTCCCGAGCTCCATCCATGGAGGAAGCCGCAGCTCGCCGGAGTTCCCTCGCCGGAGCCGCCCCTGGCCGGAGCCGGACCGCCGCCACTAGCCGCCGGACCGGCCGGACCTCCCTCTCCTCCTCTCCTCTCCCTTCTTCCTTCTCCTCCCGCGCCTAATCCCTGCTACCGCTCTCTCGCAGGGCGCCGCCGCGCAGTCGCTCGCCGCCGTCGGCCAGCCCCGGCCTCGTCACCGCTGGATCCGCTCCTCCGCCGCTGGATCTCGCCGTTCCCGAGCCGGATCCGTACAGAGGACCCCGTCCCCGGCCTCCTCTCGCCGGAGCCTTGCCCAGCCGCCGCCGCTGCGAGGGGATCGGGACGAGCAAGCCGCTCGAGCTCCCCGCGTTGACCTCCGCGTGGGCCTGCCCCAGCCGCGGCCCAGCGCCTCCAGGCCAGCCTCTCCGAGCCGACCTGGGCCCAGATTCGGCCCATGGTGAGCCCAGCTCCTCCCCTGTTGTTTTTTTTATCTTTTGTTTTTCTTATTTTAATTGCAGATTTATTATATGCCATTCTAGAATTATCCGAGCACTGTATTAAAAACGTTTTGAATATGAAATATGATTAGAAAAATATGTGGATTAATAAAATGTCATTTGCACCCATGCATGAAATTATTTAACATGTCATTTTGCATTTTTGCATTAATTGCATTTTCATAAATTATTAACCGTGCATCCAAATTAATAGAATCTTCTATTAAAAATGTTCTTCTCATTCGCATCGCATTTTCATGCATGAGAAAAATGTTCGTTTGATGGTTGCATTTATTTTTGCATGAACGAATTGTTTTACCGTGAATAGGCCTAATCCCGTATATTTAATTGTGATTAATTTCCCACAAGAACCTAAGCATATTATATATATTTTCGGGGTAGAAAAATCCATAGGATTTATCGGTGCATTTAGTTTTGCCATTTGAGCATGTTTGTGTGCATGTCATTTATGCCATGATGCCCTTTTGTCTTTTTCGTAGGATTTAATCCGGGCATGATATGAAATAATTTTCAACATGAAAGTTGCTCTTTGATATGTGTCCTAGCCCATGGACATTTTTCTTGTCATAGATATGCATGTTTAGGTGTTGTTTTGTTGTTGTAAAATTGCTATAAAAATCTGTTATTTTGAGGGTCCAAAATATTTTGTAAGTCTGAAATCTGTTATATTTTGTTGTTGTCTTGCCATGTGATTTGCTAGTAATCTAGACCTCTTTTGTGGTATGTGTAATGGAGTTAATTGTTTTTGATATTGTCCTCTAGCATGCTGTTAAGTTTCATGCCATTTCATGTCCTGTAACTTGTAGTTTTACTGCTGTCAATATGCCTTCGTGATAAAAACTGCACTGTCTAAAACTGCTATTTTCACTAAGTCTGAAACTGTTTTCAAGTAGCCTTCTTGTGAGCTTGCTACCTAGTGATCCATGCATGTTTTGAATATGATTTATGAAGATGAAATGAAGTGGATGTTGTATGCTATTGACCCAAGCTTAGTTTGTGCATTTTGGAATCTTATAGCTTGTTGTTTTCATGTGTTCAAAATGTTATCTTGCTGTTTTTGGCAGATTTCAACTAAAACTTGTTTCGATGATTGTGGTTGAACCGTAGCTCCGCTTTGAACATTCCATATATGAACTTGCTTAGAATATCATGTAATTTCATAATAACTTGTTGTATTCATGATTTGAGATGTTTGTGGTGGTTTTTCCCATGCATTTGCATTCATAACATGTGCATCTTGTGTTGTTCATATCTTTTAGACCGTAGCTCCGTTTGAGATGTTCTATATATGTAAATCGACTAGAACGACGTGTAGAATAACATGGTATGCTTTATTCTGCTGTTTAACATATATAAAATATGATTAGTTTAGATCTGGACCAAATTCATAATTAACACATGGGGTCATTTCGGAAATGCTATAAGTTGTTTCCGGCCTCATTTAATATGCCTAGATAGATAGTTTACTTATGCTTCACCTCTTGCCATGTTTAACAACATTTAATATTTTCATGTACCTAACGAGAGTGAACTAAATAATTCGAACGTGGAGTTTCGTCAATATGCAACTCGTTGCACATTGAGCTTCACTTAATGTGTACTCTTTAATTGTTGTGATTTGTCATGCATTGCATATTTAACCGGACATGCATCATGTTTGTTGTGCATCGTGTTTTGCATATGTTGTGGTGTATCTTGTGTTGATTGTTTGTTTCGAATTGCTTCTTCTCGATAGAGTTCCAAAAGCGTTCGGAGTGTGAGGATTCGTTCGACTACGTTGGTTCTTCTTCTTCATGGATTCATTCTTCTTCCGAGCAGGATCTCAGACAAGATGACACATTTCCCTGGATACCATTACTATCATTGCCATGCTAGTTGTCTCGTCTTTTATTGTTATGTCTCGCTACCTACCACTTGTTGATAAGCCTCCCAACATTGCCATGGTAAGCCTCTAACCCTTCCACGTCCCAGCAAAACATTGTTTGGCTATGTTACCGCTTTCTCAGCCCTTCTTATAGCGTTGCTAATTGCAGGTGCAAATGCTTCCATGTGCCAACATGGACCTTCTTTTGTTATATCACAATATTGTTGCTATTTAATTTAATGCACATATACACTTGGTAAAGGGTGAAAGGCTTGGCCTTTTGCTTGGTGTTTTGTTCCACTCTTGCCGCCCTTAGTTACTTGTGAAGCAGTGTTATGTTCCATAAATGAGCGCTCCTAACATGCTCGGGATTGTTATGGGGACCCCCTTGATTTTCAGGTTGGAATAAAACTTGTCTGGCAAGGCCCAACATTGGTACTACATTTTCCTAGTTAATGAACTTGCATAGGGGATATTTTTCCGGACCCCATGGATAATTAATCAACAACCCGGGCCAGTGCTACTCATGAGTGTTGGTCCAAACTAGAGTCGTGTGCGGGGCCAACTCGGGGCAACTCGGGAGATTTCTATCAGACCACTGTACGCTGCGCTCATCTGGTCGTGTCCTGAGAACGGATACGCGGCTCCTATCGGGTTCGTCGACACGCCGGGCGGCCTTGCTGGATTTGTTTTACCTTTCTCGAACTTCTTGAGTGAGGAACTCTGATTATTCTTCGGGCTAACTCGAGATGTTGGATTTCCTTTGGAATTGCCTAGGAAGATCACGAGATCCGTGGTTGAGGTTATTCCCGCTGAGTGTGGTTAATTTGTGATGGACGAGTTGGAGCACCCCTGCAGGGTTAAATCTTTTCGAGAAGTCGTGCCCGTGGTTATGTGGCAAACTTGGATACTTTGTTTAACACCCGGTCATAGCAAACTTGAAGTAAACTCTAATAAAATACACCAACCGTGTGTGTAATCGTGACTGTCTCTTCTCGTGAGTCCTTACCCGAAAGAGAACACGGTGGGGCTATGATTGATGTAAGTAGGTGTTCAGGATCAGTTAGTGATCATTACTAGTGCACTTCCGTTATGTGTAGACCACCATATTTTACTTTCTGTACTCGTAAGTTAGCCACTCAAATAAATGCTTAGTCGCTTGCTGTAGCCTCACCACTTAACCTTGCCTCACCCTTTAAGCTTTAATAGTCTTGATACCCTTGGAAATGAGATTGCTGAGTCCCTGTGGCTCACAGATTACTACAACAACAGTTGCAGGTACAGGTAATGTGATGGTTTGACGTGAGCCCGTTGCTTGATTTGACTTGGAGTTCTTCTTCTTCTTCTTCAATCTTGGAAGGGTTCTAGGCGGCAGCCTAGGATAGCAAGGGTGGATGTCATTTTATCGTTTGGTTTCGTCCGTAGTCAGACCCTGCTCTTATGTATGATGTTTGAGATGTTATTATATTGTTGTGACTCTGATGTAGCTTGTGGCGAGTATAAGCCAATTCCATATACTCATCTCTTCTGTACATGTACTTGTAATGATATCCATTCTTGCGAACGCATCGAGATGCGCTTCTATCCCTGTTGAGGCCCTAGTGCCAAATATGGATAGGACCGTATCTTGGGCGTGACACCTGAAGCCACACGATAGAGCAAACCGTACACCTACTTCTGAAAATCTGAAGTTTTGGGAAGGAGCAGTATAATCGGCTGTGGCCTCTTTCCCTTTTCTTCTTCTTCCTTGCACAATCCCATGCGCCCATGATCACTTGATCCTCAATGCTTCCCGCTTGCTTTCTCCTAAATCAATGAAGCCGCCCTAAACAGGATATTTCATAAAAAAAACTTCTGAAGTTTCCTCGGTAACGCACACGTTGGAACTGCAGATTTTATCACGATGCATCACAACTGACACGTTGAAATAGGACATCATTTTGATCAAGTCTATACGCAACATGCTTTTTTTGGTTGCAATGCACATATACTCAGTAGCACATAGCAATAGGAATTTGCTTGATGCTCTCTTAATTGAATGCCGAGCTGAAAAGTGTCTTCCATGTAACATTATGAACACACAAAATCTACCGATTTAGTTAAACAAATGACATGTCCGCAATAGAACAAATACTCGTATATTATAACAATCGAAGTACAAGAACACGATCATGCACATCATTAATCATTAAACAGATAAGAAGACAAATGCGGCACCGTAGTAGTGTTTTTTGAACTGACATAATAGGTAAATTACATAATTCATAATTTTATAGAGAGAAAAATATGTAGAAAAGGAAATAAAATTACAGGTAAGTGTGTAATATATCTATAGGCATGGACTTTCCAGGAGATCATGCATGCATGTTCTATTGTTATGTTCTTTTCAGGGACACACAAATGAGAAGGTGCTTCCCTTCTCCCCCTGAAGGTGCTCCGCAACATAGTATGCACATCTCTCGAATAGCTTGTTGAGCAAGGATTCACCGAAATGGCTTGCAAGTAGGGATCCGAAAACGGCCCTCAAGCACTTTGCAATGTTAATCCCGCTCTGAACGCTATTTTGTACCTTATCCCCTTCCGAGTCATCATGAGGATCCCAGTTGGACTCAAACAATCTGATGTGGCTGACATTGAACAATCCAGTTTGTGTGACTACCGCCTTCACTTCATTGACCGATGGCGTGTAAATGGGAAGATTGAAAGAGTCGAGCTTCTCCTTCTTCACCAGACCATGTAATATGGCACCACCAAGAAATGATTTAACCAAAGGCCAGAGGACCAATACAAATCTTCTTCTTTTTCATAATATAGGATAGACGATTAAGCTTGGTCATGATTTCATCATTTATCACTTCAAGGTCGTGCGATAAGTGTGATAAATAAAAATGAGGTTACCCACTTCTTCAACAAGAGATTGGAGAGATCGTGCAAGTAATCCCCATGGATGGTTCAAATATCCTTTGTTGTATATGTCGTCATATTTTCTCCCAAGAAACGTCAGCACCATTTGCCCATCAAGCACTAGCTCTTCATACCGCAACTTCAGGAACAATAACATGTCCTTCTGAAATTGTTGTCGGTATAGCTCTGCAACACCTACTGGCGTAGTCTTAGCAATGTAAATGTTTCCCTCGTTTACGTACTCTCTTCCTCCTTCTAATCCAGCAGGAACCTGAAACAAATACATTGATACTTACAGACCAAGACATCCATAAATGTACTCAAACTTTTATCTTCTCAGTTTTAGTACCTGGGAGCGCCAATGGAGGCAATATGACGAGTGAAAGAGGCGACAACTTTGGGAAGAGAAAAGCCTGGTGTAGTAGGAGCCCGGCAACCCGGCGATGTAGAAAGGCGGTACTAGTGTATTTTCTTTGTGTTTTACCGTCGTCGACTCCTTGAACCGTTCAAGTGAACGGAAGACATGGTTGAAGTCATTTCCCGGTAGATCATTGAGAAAGAACTGGAGCTCCACGGGATTGCGCCCTGATTCTCCGCCAATGTCATGGCCTATCACTTCAATCACCTTGGAGACGAAGGTGAGTGTGTTCTGACCAGAAGAGCACCCTAAATCGACAACAATCATTGCTGGCTGGAGAAGATCCATGTGCACTTCTCTCACGGCCTTCTCAAGCACCGACTCGGTCTCCAGCAAAGTTTTTCGCTAGCATGAATCAATAAATGCAAGGGAAAACCTGATTAAAATTGCAGTGCAATCTAGTAGAGTGCAGTACGTACTATATAGCTAGCAAAGTTGGTAGATGCAACGGACAGCATGAAAGATATTTTCATGAAAGAAGTACTCCCTTCGTTTCTAAATATTTGTCTTTTTAGAGATTTCACTATGAACTACATACAGATATATATATATAGACATAATTTAAAGTGTAGACTCATTCATTTTGCTGTTTATGTAATCTATAGTTGAATCTCTACGAAGATAAATATTTAGAAACGAAAAGAATACATTTTTATGTTTAGATACTGTTTACGAACCTGAAGCCTTGAGTTAACGACGTAGCTAGCCTCTCCTTCCCCTTTGGCCATGTAGAGGTCACGCTCAATCTTCATGGAATGGATCCTTTCTTTTCTAATTATACCTGATGTGTTAGGTATAACAGTTCAATGTGGCACTTTGCCTTCCGAAGAACTATTTATAGGTGGCGAGGCTGTGACCACTGTATCTTCGATCCGACACAAGATCCGGTGCCTTGGGAGCATGGGATGTGCACCTCAAATCCCCCCCACCCTCGCGTCAAGTTGACCCGTGGTGATCTAGTAGTAATCGGCAGCGTCACCCGAAGCATAAGGATCAAGTCGCGTGGTAACACGCGATCTGCCACACGCTGCTGTTTTTACCCAGACAAATCCAGCCGAGGCAGTACTGTACGCTTCTCTACGTGAGCAATTCCCACCGATCAACACGGCTCCCGAGATTTATTTAATTTTACGAATTCAGAGCTTCTAATACTTAAATCGGATGATTACAATTGCGGCGAGGAAGTTGGGCACAAAACAAAGCACACTATTGCCGTCCCCGCCGCTTGTTTTGATCGATCTTCCCGGCGATGTCGTGGACCTCTGGATGATACGCAATAAAATGATTATCAATGAAAAAAGATAACGACCACATGATGTGGGCGTTTTACAACTCGTCCACACACGTGGATCATCGTTTGTGTGTTTGCACGAATCTTGATAATTTTTGACAGATTTTTTGTGTCACGTAGGAAAAAATTGGTGTGTGGGCTTTTATCAGTCCGTCCACACGTCCGTTTTACGCATGCAGACCTCGTGCTGCCAACCCGACGTGTGGTGGATGTGGCGTCACGCCCACACACCCGCACGCCCACCAGTTGTCATGTCTTTCCAGTATTACATGGCAACTGAGTGAAAATTGCCGTCACGCACCCACACACTGTCGGTTGTCATGTATTTTCCAACGTTACATGACAACTGGGTGGAACTGCTGTCGCGTGCCCACACGCCTGGCAGTTGCCATGCTTTTCTAGTTTTACATGGCAATGCAGTTGTTCAGACATGGCGATTTGAGTTAGCAACCATGACAACTGTAGTTGTTCAGACATGACAACTGTAGTTAAATAATCAGTTGTCACGGTTTTAGCAAGCATGACAATTCTCACGCGGGGCACACGGGACCGTGAGGTGGCAGGCTGGATGTGCGGGCCGCAAGGGAGGCCAGACGTGTGGGCGTTAGCTGTTTTGCCCACACATAGACGTGTGGGCTGTTTCTCTTACACACCATACATGGCGTGTGGTAAGACTCCCTTAACGCCCACACGTGTAAGCGATATCGGACCCTTATTAATCGAATATTTTTGAGACAGACGTCTGACTTTTTTAAATTCCTTATTTTTCTACAGCACTGACACCCGCTCTCTACGCAACGAGATCAGATCGACTTGACAGCATTTGCTTCAGACTACTGCGCGTCGGCTATCGTCGTCGTAGGGCCGCATGACGGCAGCCACTAGATGGCTTTTTTTTCTTTTTTTTGGCATGATTGTAATGCTGCCCTAATCGTTGAGTTTGATTTGAACCTGATTGTTAGTTGTATGAACCATTGTTTTATTTATAAAAAGGAACAAAAGCCTATTTCCAAATGATCCTTGCAGAATCGGGAGTCGCCCAGCTTCTCTTACAACCTTGAGCCCTGATTTGTTCTACAATTCTATCTCATTAAATTCTAACTAGCTAGAATTGTAAAATAAATGGGTTTAAATATTCTGAAAGAAGCTTTCAAGGAGGTGATTACGAGAAAACCTTGCAAAGGAACCGGCGAGTTTCACATATCGACGACTTCTTTAACATCACTTTTCAAGCAAATCCTTCTGTAACGCAAATCATGGGCAAGCTGGATCCCATCACAAATGGCATAGGCCTCTATAGTCTAGCTGTGATAGCCTGGCATATTAGGGATGATAGACTACTCATATCAATAAGGAATTCCTTATTGACCGGAAGCCCATTCGAACAGAACTCCTAGGTGAGTTGGTCCCGGATGTGCATGAGTGAGGACAAAGTGCGCAGAAAAGACTAGTATTGATTTGTGAGGCCAGTCTAGATCCCACTAGGAGTAACGACTACCGGCGGGTGTGTCCGGAGCGTTACAGGTTGGTATCAGAGCCGACCCTCGCGGTTACATGGATGTTTGCCGACAGGTGCGCGGTCATGTTGTTCACGAAGTTGGTGACCCGTCGTGGCACACGGAATGACACGTGTATCGGACTGGAAGCACAGACGTTTGTGCCAAGAGGGAACGTTCCTGTGACCCGACGAGGACGTCGGTTCCTCTGAGTGGTGGTGTATGTGATAGCCTGGCATATTAGGGATGATAGACTACTCATATCAATAAGGAATTCCTTCCTTTTCGGGAGCCCATTCGAATAGAACTGGTTAAGCGTGCTTGGCTTGGAGTAGTTCTAGGATGGGTGACCGACCGGAAAGTTGGTCCCGGGTGCGCATGAGTGAGGACAAAGTGCGCAGAAAAGACTAGTATTGATCGGTGAGGCCAGTCTAGATCCCGCTAGGAGTAACGACTACCGGCGGGTGTGTTCGGGGCGTTACACTAGCGCTAGCAGCACGACTCACAAGATTCGATTGAGTACTAGCACAAGTTGATTTTGTTCTCCCTCTGGTTGCTACGTCCAGTTATCTCTTATTCTTTTTCCTGTAAATTAATTCTAGTGTGAGTTGTATTCGTGCGCACATATTTCTCTATTCATGGCTACTATGAAGGACGTCCTTTGAGGACCTTGACAAAAGATTTTCCCTTTGGATAAGTCAAAATGCCAATATTATTGACGCAAGCCAACTATGATAATCTACTCAATGTATTTAGAGAAAGCAAACTGATTTTCTTTTTCAAAACGGAGGTAAAAGATTTGCCTCATTCATTAAATAAGAGAAAAGAGTTTTACAATGTTACAAACAACCCACATGCACCGCAAGACAATTACTCGTACATCACAATAGACCCTAATTTCTTGGCATCCGCGATGACCCAAAGCTTGGCGTCGTCGATGATAATGCGCATGAATATTGGAGGCGGCGCACTCTTGTGACCATTTCGCTTGTTCCAAGTTGTCCAAGAGACAAGCATTGTAAGGGAGGTCAAGCCACATCGATTCGGGTTGTGCAAGCCGGTCCGCTTATCCCACCATTCCAAACGGATTCATCCAAATGCCAGGAGGAGGTGGTCATCTGCGCGAGGGAGAATTTGAGGATTACCGAGTTCCATAACCTAATGGTGTAGCGGCATTTGTAGAAGAGATGTGCGATTGTCCCATTTTCTCGCCTGCAAAGTGGGCATAGCCCACAGTTTTCCCGACCACGCTGCTTCAGTCTGTTGGCGGTCCAAATCCGGTCTTGGATAGCCAACCAAGCGAAGAACTTGATTTTGAAGGAGCGAAGGCTTTCCAGATCATGAAGTCCATGGGAGAAAGCATCAATCCAAGGAACCGTGCCTTGTATGCGGTGGCGTATGCCTTGTCTTTAGCGTGCTTCCAGATAATGGCATCGGTGGTTTGTTCATCCAGGTGTATGCCATGCACAAGGATCCATAGGGTGAAGAATTGGCATATGTGGACACCTGAAACGACGGTGTTGCGACTGATCTTAAGAATCCAAGCATTTCCATTGAGGTCTTCCCATACTTTCCAATTCTTGCACATGGAGGCCTCAAAAATTAAAGGAGCGATGTCTTTTGGCATCCTTCCAAGAAGCATGGGGAGCCCCAAAAGGTGTTTTGGCTCTGTTGCCCAAGATGATGGTCGTTGAGGCGTAGAAGAAGTCCATGTACTCCATTGTGAATGGGTTCCTAAGTCCCACCCAAAGCTTGGTTGGCTCCTTCCATTCATACCATGGCCATCTCAGGTGCAGAGCCCTGACGAATTTGCTAGTTTCCAGGACCCCAAGGCCTCGGTATTCCTTGGGATGACAGACCACCTTCCGATTTACGTTGCATTTGGCTCCCGTGGTTCTATCCGTTCCGGCCCAAAGAAAGGCCCTCTCTAATTTGTTGATGTTGTGAAGAGAGCTCGATGGCACAATGAGAGGCGTGATGGCATAAACCACCTGGGAGGCGACGACCGATTTGACAAGGGTCGTGTGTCCAATGGTGGTGATCTTTTGCCCATCCCAAGTGGCGAGCTTGGTAGCTACCTTGTCCTCTAGGTATTGGAAATCCACCGACTTAAGCTGCTAGACCGAGAGTGGGAGACCCATGTATTTCATTGGGAAAGCGGCTCTGGTCATCGGCACACCACTAAGGATATGATCCAAATCAATGTTGGCGCACCGAATGAGCACAACCGAGCTCTTGTGGAAGTTTGTGCATAGACCCGTGACCTCATTGATGCGTCTCCAACGTATCTATAATTTTTGATGATGGCATGCTATTATATTATCTGTTTGGATGTTTTATATGAATTAATATGCTATTTTATATTATTTTTGGGACTAACCTATTAATCTAGAGCCTAGTGTCAGTTTCTGTTTTTTCCTTGTTTTTGAGTTTTGCAGATATGGAATATTAAACGGAGTCCAAACGGAAGAAAACCTTCGGAAGGGATCTTTCTAGAAGGAAACAAATCAACCAAGCTTGGAGTGCATGGTAGGGACCCTGCCAGGGAGTCACAAGCCTGCTAGGCGCGGCCCCCCTGGCCGTGCCTAGCAGGCTTGTCGTCTCCCGGCAGGTCTCCTAACCCTAATCTCTGGCCTATAAATTCCCAAATATCCCCCCAACATCAGAATAACCCACGCAAATACTTTTTCGCCGACACAGCATCCCCAAGCTCAATTCCTGCTCGTCCTCGGGTAGGTAAATGATAAAAACAGAATTTTTGATGTGGAGTGCTACCTAACATATTCATCCATGTAATATTCTTTATTGTGGCATGAATATTCAAATCTATAAGATTCAAAACAATAGTCTAATATTGACATAAAAACAGTAATACTTCGAGCACACCAACAAGGTAGTCGTGTCCTTTCGAAATAACATGGCCTTAGAAAGTTATCCCTACAAAATCATATGGTCTGGTTATGCTCCATCTTCCCCACACAAAGTATCTAAATCATGCACAACCCCGATGAACAAGTCAAGCAATTATTTCACACTTTTGGTGTTCGCAAACCTTTTCAACTCTCATGCAATACATGAGCGTGAGCCATGGGAGAAGATAGTCTCACATCAACTAGGCGTATCAATGGGCTATGGAGATGCCCATCAATAGATATCAATGTGAGTGAGTAGGGATTGCCATGCAACAAATGCACTTAGAGCTATAAGTGTATGAAATCTCAAAAAGAAAACTAAGTGGTCGTGCATAATGAATATCCACTAGTTATATGAAAGTGAAAAAATAGGAGACTCTCTATCATGAAGATCATGGTGCTACTTTGAAGCACAAGTGTGGAAAAAGATAGTAGCAATTGTCCCTTCTCTCTTTCTCTCATTTTTTTATTTTGGTGGTCTTCTTTGGCCTCTTTTATTTTTTTGTTTGGGCTTCGCTGGCCTCTTGTATTTTTTGTAAAGTCCAGACACTCGTCCCAACTTGTGAAGGAGTCATAGCCTCCATCATCCTTTTCTATCATGGGATAATGCTCTATTAATGAAAAATCATCACACTTTTATTTACTTATAACTCAAAGGAAAAGAAATTACAATTCGATTCCTATGACAAGATATAACACTATATGCAATATGAAGTGATGATGCAAGTCATAGAAAAACTACATGGTGGAAGTTGCATGGCAATATATCTCGGAATGGCTATGGAAATGCCATAATAGGTAGGTATGGTGGCTATTTTGAGGAATATATGGTGGCTGTTTTGAGGAAGGAGGGTTTGATGTACCGGCAAAAGTTGTGCGGTACTAGAGAGGCTAGCAAAGATGGAAGGGTGAGAGCGTGTATAATCCATGGATTCACATTAGTCATAAAGAAATCACATACTTATTGCAAAAGTCTATTGGTCATCAAACAAAGCATTAGACACATGCTCCTAGGGGAGAGGTTGGTAGGATTTAACCATCGCGCGCTCCCGACCCTCACACAAAGGTCGACAATCATTAGAAAAGTCATGCTCCGACTTCGTTACATAACGGTTCGCCATACGTGCATGCTATGGGATTCACAAGCTTTAACACACATATATCTTCATTTCACAACTACTCACTAGCAAGACTCTCATATTACCATCCCTATTATCTCAAAACTATATGCAAGGAATCCAACTTCTCATAGTTGTTAATGCACTTAATATGAAAGTTTTTATTATATCCCTCTTGGATGCCATTCTATTAGGACTAAATTCATAACCTAAACAAATTACCATGCTGTTTTAAGAAACTCTCAAAATAATATAAGTGAGGAATTATAGTTCAATAATTTCTATAAAATATAACACCACCATGCTCTAAAAAGATATAAGTGAAGCACTAGAGTAACATTGCCTAGCTCAAAAGATATAAGTGAAGCATATAGAGTATTGTAACAAATTCACGATTCAGCATGTATCTCTCTAAAGATGTGTGAAGCAAGGATGATTGTGGAAAACTAAAAAGCAAAGACTTATATAATACAAGACGCTCCAAGCAAAACACATATCATGTGGTGAATAAAAATATAGCCTCAAGTAAATTTACCGATGGATTGAAGACGAAAGAGGGGATGCCTTCCGGGGCATCCCCAAGCATAGGCTTTTTGTTATCCTTTAATATGACTTGGGGTGTCTTGGGCATCCCCAAGCTTAGGCTCTTTCCACTCTTTATTCCATAGTCCATCGAATCTTCACCCAAAACTTGAAAACTTCACAACAGAAAACTCAACAGAAAACTCATGAGATCCGTTAGTATAAGAAAAATAAATCACCACTTTAGGTACTGTTGTGAACTCATTCTTTATTTATATTTTTGTAATACATACTGTATTCTAACTTTTCCATGACTCATACCCCCCGATACGACCCATAGATACATCAAAATAAGCAAACAACACAAAAAACAGAATCTGTCAAGAACAGAATAGTCTATAGAAATCTGTAAACTTTGAATACTTCTGGAGCTGAAACAATTCTGAACAATTAGGAAAACAAGGGAAAGTTGTATATTAATGCTGTGTAAAACTTTCGGATCAATTTGATGCTCTAAAAAATTCAGAAAAATCCTGGACTGAGCGTAAAAGTTTATATTTTCCAGCAAGATCAAATCAACAACTACCATAGATCACCCCAAAGGTTTACCTGGCTCTACCACTAATTTAAACACAAAAGCACAATTACTACATAAGTAATAATGTACCAAACACACCAAAACAAAAGCAAAAAGCAGAAAGCAAAATAAAATTGGGTTGCCTCCCAACAAGCACTATTGTTTAACGTCCCTAGCTAGGCATAACGATTTCAATGATGCTCACATAAAAAGTAGTAGTTGAGATATACAAAAGGGCATCACGAATAGAATTAAAACACCTTTAAGTCTAACCCACTTCCTATGCATAGGGATTTTGTGAGCAAACAATTTATGGGAACAAGAATTAGCTAGCGTAGGAAGGCAAAAAAAGCATAACTTCAAAACTTTGAACACATAGAGAGGAAACTTGATATTATTGCAATTCCTACAAGCATATGTTCCTCCCTCATAATAAATTTCAGTAGAATCACAAAGTAATTAAACAATATAACTATAATATAAAATTTTCTCTTCATGATCCACATGCATGCAAAGTTGATACTCTTCCAAAATAGTGGGATTATCATTAACTAAAGTCATGACCTCTCCAAACCCACTTTTATCAAAAAATTCATAAGATTGAACACTATCCAAAATAGTGGGATCAATAATGACTAAAGTTAACACTCTTCCAACCCCACTTTCAATATCATATTCATCATGATTATTAAATAAATTGTCAAGATCATAAGAAGCATTATCACCCCAATCATGATCATTAAAATAAGTAGTGTTCATGGCAAACTCATCAAATATAGCATCCCCAAGCTTGTAGTTTTGCATATCATTAACATAATTGACATTAATAAAATTTATAACAATATCATTGCAATCAAGCTTTTCATTCAAGGAAACATCGTGAATCACTTCATCACAATTTTCAAATTCACGAATATCAAGCAAAACTTCCTAGAGATAATCAAGTACACTCAACTCATTAGCAATTGGTTCATCATAATTTGCTCTTTTGAAAAGATTATCAAGTGGACGAGGATCCATAACAATAGATTTTTATCAAGCAAATAGGAAGCACATGAAAACACAAGCAAACAAAAGAGATCCGGCGACAAAAAGGCAAATCTTTTTGGTATTTTTTGAAAATCGTTTCAGAAGTGGGGAGAGGAAAACGAGAGGCAAATGGAAAATAATGTAAATGCAAGAGATGAGTTTGTGATGGGTACTTGGTATCCTTGAGTTTCTATGTATCTCCCCGGCAACGGCGCTAGAAATCCTTCTTGCTACTTCTCGAGCATGCGTTGGTTTCCCGTGAAGAGGAACGGTTTGATGCAACAACATAGATAAGTATTTCCCTCAGTTTTCTAGAACCAAGGTATTAATCCAGTAGGAGATACAAGCGAGCCACCAATAGATATACCTACACAAGGAATCAAACTCTTGCATCCAACGCTATAAAGGGGTTGTCAATCCCTTCACGGTTATTTGCAAGGATGAGATCTAGTAGAGATAGATATAATAGGGTGCTTGAATGGAAAGTAAAACTAAAAGTAAAAACAATGCAGCAAGTATTTTTGCTGTTTCTAGTTTTAGATCTGAAAATATAATATGGAGAATAGACCCGGGGGCCATAGGTTTAACTAGATGGCTTCTCTCATGATGGCAAGTATTATGGTGGGTGAACAAATTACTGTCAAGCAATGGATAGAAAAGCAAATTATTATGAAGATATCCAAGTCAATGATTATGCATATAGGCATCACGTCCGTGACAAGTAGACCTAAACGATTCTACATCTACTACTATTACTCCACACATCGATCGACTCCTGCCTGCATCTAGAATATTAAGTTCATGAAGAACAGAGTAACGCATTAAGTAAGATGACAAAATGTAAAGGGATAAACTCAAGCAATATGATGAAAACCCCATGTTTTTACCCTTGATGGCAACAATACAATACATTCCTCGCTACCCTTACTTTGTCACTGGGTGACTACACCGCAAGATTGAACCCAAAACTAAGCACTTCTCCTATTGCAAGAATTACCAATCTAGTTGGCCAAACCAAACCAATAAGTCGAAGAGACTTGCAAAGATATGAAATCATGCATATAAGAATTCAGGAAAGACTCAAATAATATTCATGGATAATCTGAACATAAACCCACAATTCATCAGATCTCGACAAACACACCGCAAAAGAGTATTACATCGGATAGATCTCCATGAAGATCATGAAGAACATGGTATTGAGAAGCAAAGAGAGAGAAGAAGCCATCTAGCTACTAGATATGGACCCATAGGTCTATGGTGAACTAATCATGCATCATCGGAGGGGCAATGGAGTTGATGTAGATGCCCTCCGTGATCGAATCCCCCTCCGGCAGATTACTGGAAAGGGCTCCAAGATTGGATCTCTCGAGAACGGAGGCTTTTGGCGACGGAAAAGTGTTTTTGTGGCTCGTTCTGATAATGATGGAATATTTGGGTATTTATAGTCCGATGATAAGGGTTAGGGGAGTTGCCAGGGGCCGACAAGCCTGCCAGGCATGGGTGGCCACCCTAGCCGCTGCAAGGGGGCTTGTGGCCCCGTGGAAGCTCCTCTACCTTGGTATAAAGTTGCGAGAGTATGATTAACCTCTGGATTTGAAATCACTGCTTATATACCTGGTATTGGCAATAATTTACAAGAACACTCTGTAGTATTAGTAAGAGGACGAAAGCTTAAGGATTTACCCGGTGTTAGATATCGCATTATTCGAGGAACCCTAGATGTTGTCGCAGTAAAGAATCGCCAACAAGGGCATTCTATGAATTTGGGGCAAGATCTTGACACCAATAGTTTCAAACAACCAAGCACATATATATTTCCACACTAATCACACATAGATATTTATTGATGAGAGATATATTGCATATGCATGTCAGATAATTAAGAGAATATATAATGTACACATAAGTCACCAGTGAGCGTAGCAAAATCATAGAAAAATGGATAGATGGTCTTAGAGTAGGCATTGAAGCATAAATTTTACATAGAGTAATATTTATTTCAGCCCGCTTGGATTTCATGGAGCACCATGTAGGCATAGATAATTTGCACAAGCAAAAAAAGAGATTCGGGGATTAAATTGAAAGAAATGGGGGATAACATGACAAAACATAAAAGAACTAGGGGGATAGAGTTCCGGGACATGCACCTATTCAACCAAGCAATACTAGCAAGGCAGGGCCGGAGGTTGGTGCAAAATCCAGAGAGTCTCTGTGCAAGGGTACTAAAATCGAAATATTACCCGAATGGAAACCTTTTGGACACAGTGTTTGTTGGGGAACGTCGCATGGGAAACAAAAAAATTCCTACGCACATGCAAACCTATCCATGGTGATGAGCATCTACGAGAGGGAGAGTGGATCAAAGTACCCTTGTAGATTGCTAAGCGGGAAGCGTTAAGAAACGCGGTTGGTGTAGTCGAACTTCTTCGCGATCCAAATCACCGAGCGTCCCGCGATCTAATCACGAACCGTCCCGCGAACCAATCACGAACCGTCCCGTGATCTCGTCATGATCCGTCCCACGATCCGATCATGAACGTCCCGTGGCCTTGATCACGATCCTTCCGATCTAGAACCGAACGGACGGCACCTCCGCGTTCAGCACACGTGCAGCTTGATGACGATCTCCACCGTCTTGATCCAGCAAGAGGAGGTGGAGAGGAGAGAGAGTTCACCGGCAGTGTGACGGCGCTCTGGCGATGGTGGTGGAGTGATTCCGGCAGGGCTTCGCCTAAGCACTGCGGAAAACCGATCTAGAGGAGAAACTATGCACTAGAGGTTAGGGTTTGCACGTGGCTGAAAATCAAGTGCAAAACCCTAGCTATCCACCAGTATCTATAGGAGGGAGGGAGAGGAAGCCCTTGGCGCAAGGACAAGGGCCTCTAGGAGTCGGCCGGCTAGGAGAGGAGGAGTCCTACTCCTCCACTCCTAGTAGGATTAGGATTCACCTTTTTTTTCCTTTTTGCCTTTTTTCCACCTTTTTCCTTAGGCCTATTTCCTCCTGGCACCATGGTCCTTTTGCGACTGTTCCACCAGCCCACTAAGGGCTTGTTATTATTCTCCCACAGCCCATGGACCCTCTAGGGTCGAAATACCCCTCCCGGAGGTCTCCCGGTACACTACCGGCACTCCCGGTACACTACCGATGAGCCCAAAACTTTTCCAGCGACCAAAATGGGACTTCCTATATATGAATCTTTACCTCCGGACCATTCCGAAGCTCCTCGTGATGTCCGGGATCTTATCCGGGACTCTGAACAACCTTCGGTCACCACCATACATAACTCTACACTACCAAAACGTCACCGAACCTTAAGTGTGGAGACCTTGCGGGTTCGAGAACTATGTAGACATGACCGAGACACCTCTCCGGTCAATAAACAATGGTGGGACTTGGACGTCCACATTGGTTCCCACATATTCTACGAAGATCTTTATCGGTCGAACCTCTATGTCAAGGATCCAGTTAATCCCGTATAACGTTCCCTTTGTTCTTCGGTATGTTACTTGCCCGAGATTTGATCGTTGGTATCTCCATACCTAGTTCAACCTCGTTACCAGAAAGTCTCTTTACTCGTTCCATAATACAAGATCCCACAACTAACAATTAGTCACATTGCTTGCAAGGCTCATTGTGATGTTGTATTACCGAGTGGGCCCTGAGATACCTCTCGGTCACACGGAGTAACAAATCCCAGTCTCGATCCATGCCAACTCAACAGACACCATCGGAGATACCTGTAGAGCACCTTTATAGTCACCCAGTTACGTTGCGACATTTGATACACACAAGGCACTCCTCCGGTATCCGTGAGTTGCATGATCTCATGGTCATAGGAACATATACTTGACATGCGGAAAATAGTAGCAATAAACTGACACGATCATATGCTACGTTTGTAGTTTGGGTCTTGTCCATCACATCATTCCCCTAATGATGTGATCCCGTTATCAAATGACATCACATGTCAATGGCTAGGAAACCCTGACCATCTTTGATTAACGAGCTAGTTCACTAGAGGCATACTAGGGACACAGTGTTGTCTATTTACCCACACATGCAATGTGTTTCCAATCAATGCAATTATAGCATGGATAATAAACGATTATCATGAACAAGGAAATATAATAATAAACACTTTATATATTGCCTCTAGGGCATATTTCCAACAGTCTCCCACTTGCACTAGAGTCAATAATCTAGTTCACATCACTATGTGATTTACATGGTAATGAATCGAACACCCATATAGTTCTGGTGTTGATCATGTTTAGCCGTTGGAAGAGGTTTAGTCAACGGGTCTGCAACATTCAGATGCGTGTGCACTTTGCAAATATTTATGTCCTTCTCCTCGATGTAGAACCGGATGGAGTTGAAGCGTCGCTTTATGTGTCCGGTCCTCTTGTGAAACCTTGGTTCCTTGGCTAGAGCAATGGCACCAGTGTTGTCACAGAATAGGTTTATTGGATTCAGTGCACTAGGCACTACTCCAAGATCTGTCATGAACTGCTTCATCCAGACACCTTCCTTCGCTGCCTCCGAGGCTGCGATGTACTCCGCTTCGCACGTAGAATCAGCTACCACGCTTTGCTTGGAACTGCACCAGCTTACCGCTCCCCCGTTAAGAATAAATACGTATCCGGTTTGCGACTTAGAGTCGTCCGGATCAGTGTCAAAGCTTGCATCGACGTAACCCTTTACGACGAGCTCTTCATCACCTCCATAAACAAGAAACATCTCCTTAGTCCTATTCAGTTACTTAAGGATATTTTTGACCGCTTGCCAGTGCTCCACTCCAGGATCACTTTGAAACCTTCCGGCCATACTTATGGCAAGGCTGACATCGGGTCTTGTGCATAGCATTTCATGCATGATAGAGCCTATGGCTGAAGCATAGGGGATGATGCTCATCTTTTCTTTATCTTCTGCAGTCACTGGGCATTGAGTCTAACTCAACTTCACACCTTGTAACACAGGCAAGAACCCTTTCTTGGACTGCTCCATTTTGAACTTCTTCAAAACTTTATCAAGGTATGTGCTCTGTGAAAGTGCTATTAAGTGTCTCGATCTATCTCTATAGATCTTAATGCCTAATATGAAAGCAGCTTCTCCTAGGTCCTTCATTGAAAAACTCTTATTCAAATATTCCTTCACGCTTTCCAGCATTTCTATACTGTTTCCAATCAGCAATATGTCATCCACATATAACACTAGAAACGCTATAGAGCTCCCACTCACTTTCTTGTAAATACAAGCTTCTCCATAAACTTGTATAAACCCAAACGCTTTGATCACCTCATCAAAGCGCTTATTCCAACTCCGAGATGCTTGCACCAGTCCATAAATGGATCGCTGGAGTTTGCAAACTTTGTCAGCATTCTTTGGATCAACAAAACCTTCGGGTTGCATCATATACAACTCTTCCTCAAGGAAACCGTTGAAGAACGCCATTTTGACATCCATCTTCCAAATTTCATAGTCGAAATAAGCAGCTATTGCCAACATGATTCTGACAGACTTAAGCATCGCTACGGGTGAGAAAGTCTCATCATAGTCAACTCCTTGAACTTGTGAAAAACCCTTTGCCACAAGTCGATCTTTATAGACGGTGACATTACCGTCCGCGTCCGTCTTCTTCTTATAGATCCATTTGTTCTGAATGGCCTTTCGCCCTTCAGGTAGTACTTCCAAAGTCCATACTTTGTTTTCATACATGGATCCCATCTCGGATTTCATGGCCTCTAACCATTTCTCGGAATCCGGGCCCATCACTGCTCCTCCATAGCTCGTAGGTTCATTGTTGTCTAACAACATGACCTCCAAGACAGGGTTGTCGTACCACTCGGGAGTAGTACGCGTCCTTGTCGACCTACGAGGTTCAATAGCAGCTTCATCCGAAGCTTCATGATCATCATCATTAACTTCCTCTTCTACCGTCGTAGGTTCCACAGAAACATCTTTCAGCGATGCGCTACTTTCTGGTTGAAGTAAAGGTTCAATAACCTCATCAAGCTCTATTTTCCTCCCACTCAATTCTTTCGACAGAAACTCTTTCTCAAGAAATGTTCCGTTCTTAGCGACAAACACTTTGCCTTCGGATCTGAGATAGAAGGTATACCCGACTGTCTCTTTCGGGTATCCTATGAAGACGCATTTCTCCACTTTGGGTTCCAGCTTTTCAAGCTGAAGCTTTTTGACATAAGCATCACATCCCCAAACTTTAAGAAACGACAACTTTGGCCTTTTGCCAAATCACAGTTCATATGGCGTCATCTCAACGGATTTTGATGGTGCCCTATTTAAAGTGAATGTAGCTGTCTCTAATGCATAACCCCAAAACGATAGTGGCAAATCGGCAAGAGATATCATAGAACGCACCATATCTAATAAGGTTCGATTACGACGTTCAGACACACCATTACGCTATGGTGTTCCGAGCGGTGTCAACTGTGAAACAATTCCACATTGTCTTTAAGTGACTGCCAAACTCATAACTCAGATATTCACCTCCTCGATCAGATCACATAAATTTAATCTTCTTGTTACGATGATTCTCAACTTCACTCTGAAATTGCTTGAACTTTTCAAACGTTTCAGACTTGTGCTTCATCAAGTAAATATACCCATATCTACTCAAGTCATCAGTGAAGGTGAGAAAGTAACGATATCCACCGCGTACTGCAACATTCATTGGACCGCACATATCAGTATGTACGATTTTCAATAAGTCACTTGCCCGTTCTATTGTTCCAGAGAACGGCGTTTTAGTCATCTTGCCCATGAGGCATGGTTCACATGTGTCAAGTGATTCAAATCAAGTGACTCCAAAAGGCCATCAGCATGGAGCTTCCTGATGTGTTTTACACCAATATGACCTAAACGGTAGTGCCACAAGAAAGTGGTACTATCATTATCAACTCTACATCTTTTGGCATCCATGTTATGAACATGTGTGTCATCACTATCAAGATTTAATATGAATAAACCCCTAACATTGGGTGCATGACCATAAAATATATCACTCATATAAATAGAACAACCTTTATTCTCTGATTTAAATGAGTAACCGTCTCGCCATAAACAAGATCCAAATATAATGTTCATGCTCAACGCAGGCACTAAATAACAATTATTCAGGTTCATCACTAATCCTGATGGTAATCAAAGAGAGAGCATGCCGACGGCGATCACATCAACCTTGGAACCATTTCCCACGCACATCGTCACTTCGTCCTTTGCCAGTCTTCGTTTATTCCGTAGTTCCTGCTTTGAGTTGCAAATGTGAGCAACCGAACCGGTATCAAATACCCAGGCACTACTACAAGAACTAGTAAGGTACACATCAATAACATGTATATCATATATACCTTGTTTGTCATTGGCCGCCTTCTTGTCAGCCAGGTACTTGGGGCAGTTCCGCTTCCAGTGGCCAGTTCCTTTGCAATGAAAGCACTCAGTTTCTGGCTTAGGTCCATGCTTAGGCTTCTTTGTAGGAGTAGCCACTGCTTTTCCATCCTTCTTGGTTTTACCCTTCTTGCCTTTTCCCTTGCCATTTTTCTTGAAACTAGTGGTTTTATTGACCATCAACACTTGATGTTCTTTCTGGATTTCAGACTCAGCGACTTTCAGCATCGCAAACAGCTCAGATGATGACTTGTTCATCCCGTGCATGTTATAGTTCATCACAAAACTCTTGTAACTAGGTGGCAGTGATTGAAGAACTCTATCAATGATCGCCTCTTACGGAAGGGCAATTCCCAACTCATCTAGTCGGTTTGAATATCCAGACATTCTGAATATATGCTCACTGATAGACCCGTTCTCCTCCATCTTGCAAGCATAGAACTTATCGGAGGTCTCATACCTCTCAATCCGGGCATTCTTTTGAAAGATAAACTTCAACTCCTGGAACATCTCATATGCTCCATGACGTTCAAAACGTCTTTGAAGTCCCGGTTCTAAGCCATACAATATTGCACACTGAACTATTGAGTAGTCTCCAGCACGAGCCTCCCAAGCGTTCTTAACGTCTTCGGAGGTCATGTCTTCTAGTTGGTCACCAAGCAGTGCATCAAGGACATATTGTTTCTGGGAAGCCGTGAGGATAATCCTCAGATTACAGGCCCAATCAACAAAGTTACTTCCATCATCTTTCAACTTAGCTTTCTCTAGGAACGCATTAAAATTCAGGGGTGCTACTGCGTGAGCCATTGATCTACAACATAAATATGCAAAGGTTACTTAGACTATTGTTCAAGATAATGAGTTTAGTTAATCAAATTACTAAAGCTCTCACTCAAATTGACATCCCTCAGGTCATCTGAGTGTCACATGATCCAAATTCCCCAACTCCAGTCCGATCATCACATGAGTTGAGGTGGTTTCAATGGTGAACATCATCATGTTGATCATATCTACTATATGACTCATGTTCGACCTTTCGGTCTCTTGTGTTCCGAGGCCATGTCTGTACATGCTAGGCTCGTCAAGTTTAACTCGAGTGTTCTGCACGTGCAAATCTGGCTTGCACCCGTTGTATGTGAACGTAGAGTCTATCACACCCGATCATCACGTGGTGTCTCAACACGATGAACTTTCGCAACGGTGCACACTCGGGGAGAACGATTCTCACCTATGCATAAACCACAACGGTGATACATAGATTGCTTTTCAACCTTCTCAAGGACCGCCTTTGTCGGATCTGATCCAACTAAAGTGAGAGAAACTGTCACCCGCAAGCCATCTAAGCAACAAGTTACGTTGAGGGAACCGGTCTCTCGTAAGCGTACGAGTAATGTTGGTCCGGGCCGCTTCATCTCACAATCCCGCTGAACCAAAATCCGACCAAGGGAGGAAGCAATCTAAGCATCAATGCCCACAAACCTTTTGTGTTCTACTCGAGATCTCATCGAACCATCAACCTAGCTCATGATGCCACTGTTGGGGAACGTCGCATGGGAAACAAAAAATTTCCTACGCACACGCAAACCTATCCATGGTGATGAGCATCTACGAGAGGGAGAGTGGATCTACGTACCCTTGTAGATCACTAAGCGGGAAGCGTTAAGAAACGCGGTTGGTGTAATCGAACTTCTTCGCGATCCAAATCGCCGAGCGTCCCGTGATCTAATCACGAACCGTCCCGCGAACCAATCACGAACCATCCCGCGATCTCGTCACGATCCGTCCCGCGATCCGATCACGAACGTCCTGTGGCCTTGATCACGATCCTTCCGATCTAGTACCGAACGGACGGCACCTCCGCGTTCAGCACACGTGCAACTTGATGACGATATCCACCGTCTTGATCCAGCAAGAGGAGGTGGAGAGGAGAGAGAGTTCACCGGCAGTGTGACGGCGCTCCGGCGATGGTGGTGGAGTGATTCTGGCAGGGCTTCGCCTAAGCACTGCGGAAAACCGATCTAGAGGAGAAACTATGCACTAGAGGTTAGGGTTTGCACGTGGCTGAAAATCAAGTGCAAAACCCTAGCTATCCACCAGTATATATAGGAGGGAGGGAGAGTCAGCCCTTGGCGCAAGGCCAAGGGCCTCTAGGAGTCGGACGGCTAGGAGAGGAGGAGTCCTACTCCTCCACTCCTAGTAGGATTAGGATTCACCCTTTTTTTCCTTTTTGCCTTTTTTCCACCTTTTTCCTTAGGCCTTTTTCCTCCTGGCGCCATGGGCCTTTTGTGGCTGTTACACCAGCCCACTAAGGGCTGGTTATTATTCTCCCACAGCCCATGGACCCTCTAGGGTCGAAATACCCCTCCCGGAGGTCTCCCGGTACACTCCCAGCACTCCCGGTACACTACCGATGAGCCCGAAACTTTTCCGGCGATCAAACTGGGACTTCCTATATATGAATCTTTACCTCTGGACCATTCCGGAGCTCCTCGTGACGTCCGGGATCATATCCGAGACTCTGAACAACCTTCGGTCACCACCATACATAACTCTACACTATCGAAACGTCACCGAACCTTAAGTGTGCAGACCCTGCGGGTTCGGGAACTATGTAGACATGACCAAGACACCTCTCCGGTCAATAACCAATGGCGGGACCTGTACGTCCACGTTGGTTCCCACATATTCTACGAAGATCTTTATCGGTCGAACCTCTATGTCAAGGATTCAGTTAATCCCGTATAATGTTCCCTTTGTTCTTCGGTATGTTACTTGTCCGAGATTTGATCGTCGGTATCTCCATACCTAGTTCAACCTCGTTACTGGCAAGTCTCTTTACTCGTTCTGTAATACAAGATCCCGCAACTAACAATTAGTCACATTGCTTGCAAGGCTCATTGTGATGTTGTATTACCGAGTGGGCCCCGAGATACCTCTCTGTCACACGGAGTAACAAATCCCAGTCTCGATCCATGCCAACTCAACAGACACCATTGGAGATACCTGTAGAGCACCTTTATAGTCACCCAGTTACGTTGCGATGTTTGATACACACAAGGCACTCCTCCGATATCCGTGAGTTGCATGATCTCATGGTCATAGGAACATATACTTGACATGCGGAAAACAGTAGCAATAAACTGACACAATCATATGCTATGTTTGTAGTTTGGGTCTTGTCCATCACATCATTCTCCTAATGATGTGATCCCATTATCAAATGACATCACATGTCAATAGCTAGGAAACCCTGACCATCTTTGATTAACGAGCTAGTTCACTAGAGGCATACTAGGGACACAGTGTTGTCTATTTACCCACACATGCAATGTGTTTCCAATCAATGCAATTATAGCATGGATAAAAAAAGATTATCATGAACAAGGAAATATAATAATAAACACTTTATATATTGCCTCTAGGGCATATTTCCAACAGTGTTCGCGTCGGATGCTTCCCCAGCTTGGCGAGGTATTGAGTTTGGGCTTGAACTTCTGAAGAAAGGGCTGATTTGGCGCATAGGAAACGGAAAGAAGGTTCAGATTACAAGGGATCAATGGATCCCAAGAAAAGTTGGCCTCAAAACAGCTAGCTTCATCCGCAGAACTCGACTAAGATGGGTGAGCCAGTTGATGAACCCAGGGGTAAAGGAGTGGAACATAAACCTGATTAAGCAGCTCTTCCATCCTTTTGATGTAGAAGAAATTTGCAGAATTCGCATTCCCGGGTGAGAGTGAGGATTGCGTGGCATGGCACTACGAGAAGGCCGGGATGTTCACTGTCAAAAGTGCATACAGACTCGCTGACTCCTTGAAACGAAATGGAAGTGAGTCGCCCTCGAGCTCTAGCAGTGAACCGGGCGAGAGGAGCATCTGGGATGTGATATGGAAAGCGGATATGCCAGAGAAAATAAAAATCTTTGATTGGAGAGTAGCAACCAAATCTCTGGCAACTAAGCACAATGCATTCAGAAGAACCTTGGCCAAGGAGGATAAGTGTGATATCTGCGGGATGGAAGTGGAAGATGAATTTCACGCCGTGATCACATGCACAAGAAGTAGAGTCCTGAGGCCCGCTATGAGAGCAGTGTGGACTCTCCCAAAAGAATGTGTATTCATACGAACTGGCAGCTCAGTTGCAGATGCTCCTAATCCCGCTATCTGAGGATATGCGGATAAGAGTAATGCTGATTCTCTGGAAATCCTGGCACCTCAGGAACAATGTAATCCATGGGGATGGCAGAGATACAGTCTCGGGAGCTGTTAAACACCTGATTAGATTGAAGGAGGACCTGCTAGAGGTAGCGCTTGCAGACCCACCTTCAGACAGGAAGCAGGCACTGTCTTTGCTGGCCAATAAAACTCACAAACCTACTGTTCTAGCGCCAGGTGAGTGGAAGGCTCCTCCTGCGGGTATAGACAAGTTGAACTATGATGTTGCCTTTTCATCTGCATCGGGTAATACCTAGGGAGGAGCAGTGGCAAGAGATGACCGGGGAATTGTCCTCTTCTCGGCTGGGAGACAGCTCCCCCAATGCAAGATTGTTGAAGAAGCGGAAGTTGCCGCAGTGCTAATGGGACTTATGGAGATGTCAAAATTGTCTAGAGGGTCTTTAATCATTGAAGTGGACTATGCTAACTTAGGCCAAGAGATCTCAGCAGAGAAGGCGTGCAGACCACCGTGGTATGCTCTATTGATGGACATCAACTAGCTGAAATCCCTCTTTGTCAAAGTGGAGGTTAGTGTGGTCAAAAGAGGTCAAAATTCTCTAGTACATGAGATCGCAGCAGCAGCTAAGGTGTCAGGAGATCACCTACTGATAGCAGACGTCCATGCAAATGCTAGGAACACCATGATGTCTGAATGTATCACTATCAATGCACAATATATGCTTTGGTTCTAAAAAAGAGAGAAAGAAATGGGAGTGAGAGAGAGATGAGCAGGCAGTAAATGAGTAACAACAGTAGTCCTCTGTTCCAGCCAAATTAGGGAGCTCCCTGATGCATGGTGTTGCACGGCTGCTCAAGTATTCGCCAAGGTGCATAGACGATGAAAAGACACGGCCAAGCACATCCCATGTTTAGCGCCAAATCTGTGCAACATCAAACATCTAAAGTGAGGACTTACAACTCAACTCGCTATCCTTCGTTGGAACTAAATTCAGTAAAAGGTGCTGGCGGTCTGAGAACTTGTGTTGCGGGTGCACTTAAGTCACTACTTGCAAACCGAAAAAACCCGTCACAGAACTTGCATTGCGGGCTCATCTAGGTCACAACTGCCACTTCGACCGGCCCGCCGCCCGGTTTTCTCTCTTTGGGGGTCACGTGAGGCGCACGTGGCGAGCTGTTTTTTAACACAGAAGACCCCAACGACTTTGGTAATCACTTGGTAACGTTAATCCCACAGTTTCCTGTCATTGCTCTTCTTTCCCAATGGGGGAGGCGACTGGCGGCGGTGGTGCGGGTGTGTCCAGCTCGTCGGCGGCAACTGTACCAGCGGAGGAGACGGAGAAGAAGTCGCAGTTGAGGACAGAAGAGGGTAGCCGGCCGATGTACGGTGAGTTCTCTGTCCTCCCCCTCTCCTCTCCTCTCCTCCCCTCCCTCCCCTCCCCTCCCCTAATAACTAGGGTTAGCCTGTGCCGACAGATGAGGTTGGATGAGAAAGTATCACTGTTGCTGCAACATAGTTTATGATTCCTCTCTGCAACATAGTTTCTAATTCCAAAATTTAAATTTGCAATGTAGGTTCGGATTCAGTAAAATTCAGTATAGAGATGCATCATGGTGGGTTCTTTTTGGGAAAAGGAATTAATTTGGCATATTTGGATGAGA
Source organism: Hordeum marinum (assembly GCA_022496015.1). Classification (NCBI taxonomy): domain Eukaryota; kingdom Viridiplantae; phylum Streptophyta; class Magnoliopsida; order Poales; family Poaceae; genus Hordeum; species Hordeum marinum. The sequence continues at coordinate 110,122,191 of CM039673.1, forward strand.
AAGTGTCAGTGTTTGATAACTTTGATAGGAACACTTTCTACAATGATATGATTGACTATATGTTGTTTGCGTTGAAATATCCACCTGGTGAGTTGGATCTTGTTTTCTGGTGCCCACCTGGTAAAACACTTTCAGAAATGGTGCCTATTGATTTTGAAGTGGACTGTAGGAAGATGGCAGCAGCTTATGTTAATTCAAAGGTGCTTGTTTTGTTTGTGAAGCATGTGAAAAAAACAGAGATGAAAAAACTAGAGGAGGAGGAAGATGACATTGCTTATAGGGTTGGGCCTAAATTGCCTCCAGTAATACTTAGCCCTATAAGCAAGGATAAAATGAGGCATGTGAAATCAGAGAGCAACAAAGCTAGTGCAGACAGTGCTAAAAATTCTGTCCAGGATGCAGAAAGTTCAGACAAGTCATCAGATTTAGAAGAGGATTGGGAATGTGATTCAGAGACTGATCCAACTTGGTATGACAGTGATTATGCAGTGGATGAAGATGATGATTTGTATGATAAAAATGTAGATGATGCTGTGCAGGATGCTTTGGTTGAGAAGGGGAAGAAAGTAGGAGCTGAGTATAGACATGTTCCAGGCACAGATGATGTCACTGAAGAGGAACTACAACTACCAGAAGAAGATGATTGTGAGAAGATTCACAAGAGTGACTCTGATGATGAGGAGTACAAGAAGAAGAAAAGGAAGCAGAAACCCATATACAGGTTCAAAACATTTAACCCACTAGTTGACATGGATAATCCTCAATTCAAACTAGGTATGGTTTTTGATTCAATGGAGTTGTTGAGAAAGGTAGTAGCACATTATGCAGTTAAGAACAGGGTCCAGATCAAGAAAAAAAAGAAATAACAAACAGAGGTTTGAGGCAGTATGTGTAGTGGGTTTCCCTTGGAAACTTGTGGTTGTGGCAGATAACAGGACCCAATCTTTTCTTGTGAAAACTTTTATTGGAGAGCATAATTGTGAGAAAGTATGGGATGTGAAAGAGCTTACAGCCCCTTTTCTGGCCAAGAAATATGTGGAGATGTTCAGGGACAATGACAAGATGTCATTGTCTACATTTGCAAGGAAAGTGAGGAAGAAATACAACATGGAATTAAGCAGGCATAAACTTGGGAGAGCTAGGAAAGCAGCATTGGCTGTGGTGCATGGGGATGAGGTGAAGCAATACACACTTCTTTGGAAGTATGCACTGGAATTGAGAACAAGCAACCCAGGATCTTCTTTCTATCTAAACATAGAAAATGGACTTTTTAGCACATGTTACTTCAGTCTTGCAGCATGCAAGATAGGGTGGTTAAAGGGTTGCAGGCCCATTATATGTCTTGGTGGTACTTTCATAAAGATAAAATATGGTGGGCAACTATTGACTGCAGTAGGTATAGATGGAAATGATTCCATATATCCAATTGCAATGGCAGTGGTGGAGACAAAATGCCATGCATCATGGTCTTGGTTCTTGTCTACATTAAATCAAGATCTAAATATTATGAACACAAGCTCATTCACTATTATGAGTGATAAGCAGAAGGGCCTCATCAAAGCTGTGCAAGAGCATTTTCATGACTCTGAGCATAGGTTATGTGTCAGACACTTGTACCAAAACCTCCATGAAGTCCACAAGAGAGAAACTATCAGACAATAACTATGTATTTATGCAAAATCCACCACACCTAGTGTATTTGAGCAGAATATGGAAAAGATGAGGCAAGACAATCCAGAGGCATATGCATGGTTGGAGGAAAAGCCTCCAAACCAGTGGTCCAGAGCATTTTTTTAATGAATTTCCAAAATGTGACATTCTTCTGAACAATACTTGTGAAGTCTTCAACAGGTATAGCAAATTTGTGTGTGAATTATGTTTATGTATGAGAGAATAAGATCTCAGTCTTCTAACTGAATTATGTTTGAATGTTATAGGTACATACTAGAAGCCAGAGAGCTACTAGTGATGTCTATGTATGAGAGATTAAGATCTCAGTTAATGCATAGGCACATGTCCAAACAAAAAGAAGCTCTTCAAAAATGGACAGGGAATATTACTCCCAAAGTTAGGGACAAACTACGGAAGAATGTTGAATTATCAGCCAATTGCCACCCAGAAGAATCAGGCATGGGTGTGTTTGGAGTGTTGTCGAATGAGAAAACCTACATTGTTGAGCTGAACATGCATACATGTACTTGCAGAAGGTGGCAGCTGACTGGAATCCCATGTAGCCATGCATGTGCTTGCTGCAGACATGAAAGAATTAGGCCAGAGACAATGGTTTCTTCCTGTTACTCACTGGAGACATATTTGAAAGTTTATGGAATTCAGATATATCCAGCTAGAGACAAAGATGAGTGGGCCCCAGTTAATGCAACACCTGTACTGCCACCACTCTATGAGAAAAAAGTTGGGAGGAGGAGGAAGAACAGAAGGAAGCAACCAGAGGAGAATGAAGATGGCACTAAACTGAGCAGGCATGGAGCAGGGCAGAAAATGTGGAAGAGCAGCAACAAAATGTGGAAGAGGAGCAAGAAACGGAGCAACCTACAACACAAACTAGAAGGGGCGGGAAGAGAAAGCCTACTGATAAGATGATGCAACAGATGGAAGAAATGATGGAGAAGGCAAAGAAAAAGAAGTCCAAGAGTGTTTTGGATGAATTTGGAGATGTGGACTTCCCAGTTATCCTAACAGTAAGTACATATTGTTTTTGTATGTTTCAAACTATATTGATGCTGACAACATTGTTGTTTGTTTGTTTACTAGCACATCAAAAATAAACCTATGAGGCCCCAAATGGACCCAACACAACTGCAAGAAAACATGGTGCACATATTGTCACATGAGGTTAATTCTTTTAGTGCCAACTGTTATTGTTAATTCTTACTCCACTAACTGTTGTTGTTAATTCTTACTCCACTAACTGTTGCTGATAATTCTTATAGGGACCTGCAAATGGAGTTCCTATTAACATGTCTCACCCAATACCAGAAGAAAATGCATTTGTAGCTGAGAACAGAGCCAACATTTCTGCTGAAACTGGTGGTGCACATCCAGCAAATGCATCAACAGCTAGAGGAGTAAGAGTAGCTGCACAAGCTGGAAGAGGCAGTGGCAGAGGCAGAGGTAGAGGTAGAAAAGGTGCTTCAACAAGAGGAAGAGGAGTTGGAGGAACAAGAGGAAGAAGGTCAGGCAGAACTACTGCTAGAACAAGGGGGCTGGAAAGACTAAAGAAATCAACAAAGACAAGGGGGTTGCAGTGGCTACTATTTGGTGAAGGAACAAGCACACAACAATATCAGGAAGACCAAACAGAATTCCAGTCCACACAAGGAGCTCCAGGAGGTGAAGATTGATCATGAGTAGTTATCTGTTGTTACTGTATGTACTAAGTTGTCATGATGTGGAACTAAGTTGTCATGATGTGGAACGCCCAGAGTACTCATCTTTAGAATGATGTTGTTGAGATCTTCATTGAGTACTCATCTTACAGTGCCAACAAACACTAACAAGGTCTGCCCACAAACACATAAGATAGCTATTACAGTGCCAACTCTTACAATAACATCACAACATATTAAAACTACTACTAATATGACAACTAGGCACTCCAGCTCCAGCATTTCGTTGCTCTGCTCTTAAGCTTTGCCATTTGGCCCAGTGCCAGTGCCATCTATCTTGCTTCGCCAGGTTGTAAATGTGTGCTTGCGGGTAAGATTAGCATCTTTGTCAGGGAGGAATTCATCAGCCAATCCTTCGGTTAACAATGGCCCACGGTCAATGACTTCCTTCACATGCATGGTCACCAGAAAATCAATGCATCCACGATCAGTGGGAGAGGTCGGACGCGGCGGTGAATGGACATTCTCGTCATCGGAGTCTGGCATCCAAGGTTGGAGAGGAGGTGCCGGTACAGAGACAGTAAGCAACTTCGGCACTGCGCTAGGATCGCGTAGCCACGCCGTGCACGGAAGCACCCACTTGTCTGAAGCTGGGAGCATGTCGACGAGCACCAGGTTCACGATGTCCGGATCCCACGCCTCTTCTGGTAGCCCCTCCAAACTAAGGATCGTCTTGTACGCCAGCTTCGACGGCGAGCCACGTGACCACCTCAACCACCTCTGAAAACCAATTCTGCTGCCGCCGCAACACAACTTTTCCGATGCGTGCACCACACGAGTGCAATCCCGCAGTGAGTCAAACCGCACGAAAAAAATGAAATGGTGGGACAGTCACCTCCACTTTCATCGCCGACGGCAAGACGCCAGAATGAAACTCCAGCGCCGCGGCGAGTGCCTCTGGCGTCACCTTGCTCCGTGGCTTCCCAATAATGATGGCGTACAACGCGTGCCCGAGGAACGACCGCTCGAGCGCCGCCATGCCAGCAGTGCGAGCAATGAGAACGCGGCCGCGCTCTGGCCGCATCTCCGGCTCACCGCGCTGCCACACCTCTTGGGGGAAGATCCGAGAGTCCGGGATGCAAGACGCGGACGAACTCCCTGGAGCGGCAGCAACGCCTCCCCCTCCAACAACGTCGGGGACTTGCACGCTCCCCTCACTGACGTCGCCGCTCGCCACACTGCCCGCCATAGCGACGACGGCACGGCTACTCCCGACGGGAGAGCTAGCGGTGCTCCAAAGGGAGGGAACGCCACCACAACTCGAGGTCTCACTGCCACGCACACCGCCTCCCATCTCGCCGGCGACGAATACTATCGATTTGGGAACTATGGATTTCTGATCTGGAAGAAAAGAGAGGAACAGAGGGAGTTATTTTATCCAACGTATTTTTTGCAATACTGCCCTCATAGCTAATCACCAGGGTCTTTTGTGTAAAAAAACAGCCCCTACACTCGCCACGTGCGCCTCGCGTGACCCTCGAAAAGAGAAAACCGGGCTGCGGGCTGGTCCAAATGGCCATTGTGACCTAGACGCGCCCGCAATGCAAGTTCTGTGACGGGTTTTTCCGGTTTGCAAGTAGTGTGACTTAAGTGCACCCGCAACACAAGTTCTCAGACCGCCAGCGCCTTTTACTCAACTAAATTTCAGAGAGAGAAAAGAAATTGCTGGGTAAATAATAGAGCAACAAAATTCCAGTCTCTCCCTTTAAGAAAAAAATGAGCTTATTTGAATATCCAATTCTTATTACATAAAGAATAAATCTGACACGCTAATTCAACCAATTCTCTTAGCAGCTTTGGTGAACATATTTCCACCACATAAATCTAAGTTACGTATCTGAACAATCGAACAAGAAACAAAGAAGAAGGGAGGAGGAGCGAGCTATGGTGAGCTAGTTGTACCTGCTTCAGCTGGCCCCTCATCTTGGAGAGGACGACGATGAGCGTCTTCCATGGTGCCAACCTTCAAGCGGATCTCGACGATGTCAACGGTGTGCTACCTGCTGCGGGCCACTTCTCCGGCCAAGTGGCACCCCTTTTCCCTGGGAAGCGCAGAGTTGAGTAGAGGGACAAGTGACATATATAGATGAAACCGACATCGAGAATAAATAGTGCATCCAACCATTAATTCTTCTACTTCACAAAAGCCTACCAAAGTAGTAATTTTGCCCATTGATAAGAATTACAGGAAAGAACTCTAAACATCCGATGAGACGAAGCAACAACCACACTTCAAGATATTCTCGGAAAGATATGATGAACACAAGCATCAAAGTAGTAATTTTGCCCATTGATATGAACACAGGCCTCAGATGAAGGACCCGAATTTTGTTAGTTTGTTGGAATAAGATTCCTCCCATGAATATTGATATAAACTTATTGACATCCTAAGCTGCAGTTGACTCATGCACCAAGTCCTACATACACACAACATGCGTCTTTTCTTTTCATAGATAAACAAACTTAACTATCTCAGCCAGTACAAAAAATGATCTCACTATCTTCCTCTAGTCCTACTAAATATAAATCAATACCACAACTAAATCGACAGTCAACGGCTACATTTTCAGCATATACCAAAACATTGTTGAGTAATGAGAACATATACATATGAGAGAATAAATAGATAAGTGAGAAATAGACAATACCATACTCCCAAGAACCCAACATTGTAGTGGCCTAAACACAACCAATATATGAAGCATTGATAAGGAGTAAACTGTTGTCTAATCTTGCTGTAATTGCACTGAAGTAGAATCATTTACTTGATGGGGACAAATCTGCCAACTGAAAACATAGCCATCAGGGTGTGCTCCAACTAGATTAACATCAAGCAGTCTAGGGAGCAATTTGTAGGGAGTAATAGCAACACACCTTCCTTCTCTGGGACGCCATGGACAAAGGAGCAGCAGCCTAAAAAAATGGGGGACGCCATGAGCTCGTTCAGCTCCATGGCAGCAACAACCTGGACGATGGGACGTGCAGTGGTCAGAGGAGGGGGGAGAGAAGGAAAGGTCAACCTGGACATAGAGGACAACCTTGAGATGGCTTCCTATCGCCTGTTGAGGTTCAATAATTGAGAAGAGAAGCTTCATGAGCACACACACACACAAACAAAAGATAAGAGAAGGAGGCTTTGGAAAGTGAAACGGCCATGGGGACGGGGGTGCTTACCCGAGCTAGGAGACGTGGAGGCGAAGGTCGTTGCCCAACACTGCATCGGAGCAGACGACGACGAGCTCAACCATGTGCGGGCCGTGGTGGTCGTCCTCGTCCATGGAGGAGGGTGTGTTGCACCGAATCAAAGAAATAAGTGAGTGGGCGTGAAGAGAAGGAAGAACGGGAGAGGAGAGGGCATGGATCGTGGGAAGAGATGAGCTCACCGCGCCGGAGTTAGAGGCAGCTGAAACCCTAGCCGCGGGGAGGGGTCGCGCGTGAGAGCTTGCGGTCGCGAGGAGTGGATCTGACCGGAGGCAAGGAAGCACCGTCACGAGGGGAGCTCGTGGGTGTGTTGCGCTTCGGTGAGGGCTGCCGGAACTCGCGCGGAATCGCCCGACGATGGTGACGACAGGGAGGTGGGGGGCTGCGATGCGGGAGGACACGATGGCGCGAGGGCGAGAGTGCGGGAGGAGTGACGGCTAGGGTTTCTCTACAGCGCGACTGCTTTTTATACCCCCTGAACGTCAAATGACGAAAATGCCCCCGGCGGGGCACCGAATTTACGCGCGGTGGCACTATAAAACGCTAACTATTCATTGCTACAGTTGATCCGATGGCCCTGGTTGATTCACTGCTCGATCCAACGGTCCACATCGCATCAACAAGCTCGATCGGACGGACTAGAAGCTCAAATCGCTGAGGAGGCCAGGTTTCCCCTCGTTTCTTGTTTTACGAGCTCGATCGGACGGCCCAGAAGCTCAAATCGTTAGGATGCGGGACTAGCAGCGGGCATGCGAGATAATGGGCCGAGGCCCGGCTTCAAGCGCCAGAGCCCTTCGTGGCGCATAAATAAAGCGCTGCATTGGAGGCCTCGGGGTCGTGAGAAGAGAGAGATAACCCTAATCCCCAAATCCTTCCTGTCCTGGGACGCCCCCAGATCCTCCAAAATCCCCGCCATAATCGGAAGCCCCGTCGTGATGGGCGACGCCGCCAACGCCTCCCGTCGGCGTCGGCTGGCCTCAATTCTCCTTTTCCGAAAACCGCGCCTCACCGACAGCAGGAACGAGACCACGGCCATAGCCGAATCCAAGGCTGAATTTACCATGGCGGTCTCCTTCTGGATTGCTGACCCACCGCAATTGTCTCATCTTCTCCATCCACTGCATCAGACCCCCTCATTTTCAAGACGGGCCGTACCCCAATTTCAAAGATTTGCCACGCGTGGTCGGCGTCGGTGCGGAGGGCCGTTTCGTCCTCTTCCGCGCCGTCTTCGACGGCCGCTACTCGCCCGAATATTTCCTGTACAAGACCGGTGAGTCGCCGTTGCTCGACCCGATTCTTTCTCCCTATGATGAGTATGGTGAGGACAGCGACCGCGATGATCTGCGCGGGGTCAGGGAGTTCGGCGTCCTGCAGCAGCTCGGCGGCCACTATCTCGTCGCCGCTCTCTGCCTCGCCCCGTCGTCGGATGACTATCACCTTTGGATCTACTCGTCCGAGAGAAAATCATGGAGCACGAGGACCCTGCCCAATCCATGTCCTGGGGTCGACAGGATTATACTCGACAAGGTGATCACGCTTGGAGAAGAAGGCTTACTAGGGTGGGTTGATTTGTCACACGGCTTGCTGATGTGCGACTTGCGTCAAGATCACGTGAGTTTCACTTTCATCCCGTTGCCGGAGCCGTTGCCTGGGAACAGATACAAACTAAAATGTCCCATTCCCCCTCCCACTGCAATTGGAATAGAAGAACTAGAGGACAAATCTCACCCAAATCTCTGGTGGTTTCGGGATCTTGCATGGGTTGATGGCGTGCTCAAGTTTATTGAGATGGAGAATCTTGCTCCAGAAAACCAGAGTGACAAGCATGGTATTATCTACGATTCAGACTTGATCATGTCACTCGAGCGCAAAGCCATGGACTGGAATTCCAAGCAGCTGTCCTTTAGTGGTGCCTGGAGGACTGTGACATGGACTCGGACAGTTTCGTCTAACTGTTGGCACCAGACATGCGCCGCCGATGTTGCTGGCATCTTGGTTGACGATGGATCAGTACATTCACCTTTGTTGCCTGGGCTAAAGGGCATAAAGTTGACATTTAGGGATCTCTACTCTGCTTTCCCCATCCTGAGCCCTGATGGTGGCGATATTCTTTATCTGAAATCTGTGGAGGAACCTAGTATTCAGGATGGATGGGTGGCCGCTGTTGACTTGGGAAACAAGGCAGTGAAAGCAATTGGGAAGTATTACCTTCCGGATGATTTTTATTACAGCTATCGCCATGACCATGAACATCCTTTCCTTGCCTGTACGTTGTCCCGCCATTTGGATATGACTCCAGGTAACTGTTACCTGCACTTATTGTTTGCCACACCTATGCAATGCTTACAATCCTTATCTACTTAGTTAGTATGCTCTTCTTGTGACTGCCTTGGTGAATTAATCTGGGCGCTATTTGGACTCACTTGATGGCTGCCCGATGCCTGCATATTGCTTTGTGTGTCTTCTGCATATTTGCCAGTTCCCTAAAACCCGGGGATTGTGAGTATGGTGTTGCTTATGAATTTAGCGGTTTCTGTAGGCATTGAAGTCTCAGCGTGTCGCAAAATCACATGGGATGCTAGTGGCTCTTCAAATTTTCCAAGAAACACCTCAGTAAGTATTTGTATCACTTTTTATTTCAACGAAAGAATTTCTGCCAAGTAACTTGCCATCTCTTCTGTGCATAGTTCGGTGTGGGTGAGCTCAATTCCTGCGGACCAAGGAACAAAATCCAAAGGCAAGTTTCTTATTCTCTACGGAAGCTCTCTTCTACTAAGGCCTGGGCACCTATGATCCGACTTAATTAGATCAATTCATTCTATAATATAGCTATTCGCCGATTAGTTTTACCTGATATTATCATATTGGATCTCTTGTCTAATTGACTTCTGTTCCTCAGGCTATTGGAATTGGCTCAGAAAAACAAGCGCCCACGAAATGCTGCTGGGAGTATTATGCAGAATGATCATATTTCCCAGGTCCATCCTATTGAAAACAATCTGCGGAAGTTTCCGTGATGGCAGTCCAATTTACGATCTGTTTATTATCAGCGGCTCATCCCATTTCTCTCTCTCACTCTGTCTTTTGTTGATGATGCAAGCAGCAGCTTGACGAGAAGGTGCTGGAGCTAGAGCGGGAGGTAGAGCGTGAGCTAGAGCAGAAGGTATATTTGGCCGAGATCCGTGTGAAATTGCTTTTGCGAATTTCGTCCTTGTGCTGTTGTTCGCTTTGCCATGCATCGATAGTTGGCAATCCCATATGCCCTGTTTCCAATCCATTTCCCCTTCATCGTTGAGCAAGATTAATTATAATGCACCATTTACAGCCACAACAGCAGTGCTTCAAAAAGTGGGACGCGCCATGCTATCCCCCTGGGCATTCATTGTGGTCCCAAAACAATCTGGTATGTGTATTCCATATACCCTGTTTCACAGTTGTCTATTTTCTCATCATCATCAAGCAAGATTAATTAGAATGTACCATTCCAGCCAGCGCGGCAATACTTCAACAAGCCAGATGGACCATGTGGCCCTGGTTATGCATCGTTGGCCCCTGTACATGGTCGTCACAACTACAAGCCACTGCGGCAGCAGCCACCACCATTAAAACAGCAGTTGACTTATAGCAGTGAGTTTGGACCTCATGAGGTAAAAACATTGGTGAAGCTTCTGATATTCTGCTATCTCCTCTATTGACCTGTAGCTCTGTAGCCCTGGAACGGACCATCTTCACTTGTTAAAAATTACTCGCAAGGTACATATCCTTAATAGTATTTCTCTCACATGTGCTGTCATGGTTGATGGACCCAACTTGACATGTTCTGTGCACTTTTGCATTATGTGTTTTGAAAGTAAAAGAGGATAAAAAACTATGGGCACCAAGTTTAAAAATATGTAGTCAGTAAGCCTAAAAGCAATAAATTCATTATTTGAGTTCATTGGAATATAATAAGCAACAAAGATGAAATTATCTAATTTTGCTATGCTGTGATGTGCTACTTTTGATGTGTTGCCTAGGTGTCTATTTTTCCATCATCTTACTATCAGTTGTTGCCTATGATTTCAGGCACCCCTGCCATCCTTCAGCAATTGCAGTGGAGCCAGCTACCATGGGTATTCGCAGCAATTTTCTGCCACTAACTCATTTGACTATGGCGCACACACAGGCTATGGCAACTACCAACACCAGTGGGGGCAGTTTCCCAGTACTCTGGAGCTGCCTATGGCATCTTGGCAGCATCCACCTCCTCTGTTGCAGTGTCATCCAACACCCAGTGAGGTAAAAATAGCAGTGAGAACCTGTGTTTGCTGACATGGTCCTCTTTTAGACAATATAAACATGGGGTGAACCTGTCATTAAGATTACTTCTTCCAAGTAGTAATTCTGTGCTTGTTGCATATGCAAAATCCTTGTGTGTTTCAAACTCAGATTAAAGAGGGTTACATAGTGTCAGACTATGTAAGGTAATATCCTCTCATAGTTTGACACCGTGCTTATGGTTTAGAGGATCATTGCTTATGGTCCGAACTGTGAGAAATGTTTATTTCCTAGAAATTCTTTGGGAATTAGTAGTAATCATGGCTATGCTTGTGGTAACAGGGGACATCTTCTTTACTACAGTTGGGAGATACATGATGTCTCTTTCCAATAGCCAAGGTAAGGTGAAGAAGGTTCATGACCTGGCCAGCATCTACAGTAGATCTTACAGTAGCCAAGCTGCTGATCGAAGAGGCCTGATAACGATGCCACTGGAGCTGTCAATATATATGTATTTATGTAATAGATAAGCAAGACCTTCCAGTGTGGTGTATGTGTACTGGCTTAATACTGTACTGCCTTATTATAATAACCTACCTAGCTGTTGAATCGTATTGTTGATGTTTATATTATGTATCGCGTGCTTGAATGCAGACAAGTTTGAAAACAATTGTGGTGTGGTTCTTCACTGTCTACGTGTGATTTCTTCGTGTTTTTTATTGGACTGCAATACTGGTTATTGTGTGTCTCTTTTGTAGTTGGTGTAGTGAGTTGAGGCAATAATAATGGTGTTTCTTTTGGAATTAAGCAAGAGCCAAGGAAAAGAAAAACCTATCCTGTTAGTATGGTTACCACTTAGCTTCCTGTAAACTTTTTCAGACAACAAACAGTGCTGTACCATCACATTCAGATTTCTTTTGCCCACCTGCACTAGCACACCAATCCCTTGTAGTTCTGCTGAACAAACATATTCTCAAACTTGACAATTACAAGAGGCAGTCAGTTTGCTACCCCCCCCCCCCCCACCACCTAAAATTCGTCAATCTGTGATTATCTTGTTCATGCTAAGAAAAATAGTCTTGTTCGACTTTTCCTAGATAGATTAACGTGCATTGAAACTCTCTTTTTGTTTTGAACACATGTACATCGGAACTCGAGGAAGTCTAAGGGCCTCTTTGATTCGTAGGATTTTCAAAACATAGGAATAGAAAAAATATAGGGTTGAAGTGCCATGTCCACTTGAATCATATAGGATTAACAATGAGTGTTTGATGATAAAGAAAAAACAAAAAAATTGTCAAAAGAGGTTGGAGTGGATGTTAGATTTCCTATAAAATGTAGTACAAAAGATTTTATAGGAAAAATTCCTATGAGATTCAATCCTATGAATCAAAGGACCAACATAGGAAAAAAATTAAGGGTTCAATCCTTCGGAAATCCTATAAAATTCCTCTAAATCAAAGGAGCCCTAAATTGTACTGAAACATCTATATCCATTACATTTTTTGACAAGGGGTTATATTAATATCTGAATCCTATGTCGTCTAAGTAAAAACCAAATACTACTACCTCTGATCCATAATAAGTGTCGCAGTTTATAACTAATCCTAGTTAAAACCTGCACCACTTATTTTAAATTGGAGGGAGTACTACATTTTTCAAAGAGTAACCATCCTATGGCGTCTAAGTCGGTGGAAGTAATTAAGCAAACTATAGAATACACCACACGTTGTTGCGGTGATTAATTGATGAAAAAATTGGGTTGGTGACATGAGAAGTAAAATTTAAAATACATATGATTTACTATGTATAGGGTAGCAATGTTTGAATGTTGTGGCATGTCTTTTCCTATGCATGACTGCATGTTGAGTTCGCCCTTATCACATTCATAATTGTATGATGAGGTGTCATTCTTGCATGTTGAGATGAATAAATTAGCGAGAATGCCTCTCTTAGATATATAAGACAGATAAGGGTTGTTATATTTGTAAGCACGCACCTGTGCACAATAATAAATAAAACCATCTATATACACGAAGAATTAAATAAAGGAAGCATCCATGTGTATATAGAAGGAAGCCATGCACATCCACACCCCGGACCCCTAGAAATGTGCATAGACAATCTACATTAGTGATGCGGTAACAAAAAGACATGTCACTGGTATTTTTCTAAAATATTAGTGGCGTGGTCAAACAGTGACACACTAATAGAACTGTATACAATGTAGACTCCGAATATAATGTTATTTTAATTGCAAGGTCTCATGTTGTCATACTGATCAGGAAGGACGAACCATCTAAGCATAACACTGAATTTTTTCTTTAATGTTTATCCGTTTTGCTCACTACTGTGTAGATCCATGAGTTTTCAGTTCATCTATAATTTTAGGAAGACAAGGTTGGTGGCTGCGGGGGTTCAAGACTTTTGGGTTTTCATAACTGTAGTATCCCTTGGGCACTGCAATTGGCGTTCTTAGATTAACATATATTCATTCGGTGCATGCGACTTCCTTCGGAACTGTAGACTTGGGTGTAAATATGATCTATGCGATGCATTTGTTTGGCGGTTCAATTCTAGATGGTCCTTGATGACGAGTTTATATTATTTCTTTAAGTGTGTAGTTGAAGAAATTGCTGTGAGAAGTTAAATGTGGTTCAGATGTATCATTGCATATTGTCCTATTTAACATATATGTATATCGTATATGTTGACAACAGTAGTTAACATGCTGCCATATCCAACCAGGGTCATCAAAGGTTGTTCTTTAACTCAATAGTTATCAGGGGACAACAAAGTCTGATTAAAAATGTTCATCTTCAATTTTCCGCTTTCATCCACTTCTGTAGTTGAATGCTATTTATTTTAGTAGTTGCAATCATGTAAGAATCCATGGACGCTGGAAAGAAACAAAGTTAGATTGAGAGCTCAAGCACTGTATCAGCCAATTATATGGTAGTGTATTGACCGGATAAACCAAGTACGACTCTACCATTTAGTTAGTCAGTTTCTACAATTGGGATTTAATTTGTATACCAGGTAGGAGGAGCTTGCATAGTCCCAGATTACGCATGGTGACGAGTCAGCAACAATTTGCAGCGTCATGTATTATCTCGGTTCGATCTTGCTGGTGCCGGGGAGTGCAAACTGTGAGAAATACATTCTTTTTATACTGTAATGATCTATCCATGGATTATGTGGTTATAATTTGGCAATGCTGGTTTTCTTAGGTTTTTGCTAATTTTCCATGACTAGCACATCCTCTTTCCGCAGTCTGTGTTTACTATTATTGCGTGCTTGATCATAATTTTACACATATATTAATCAAAACATCTCAACAACATAATGGAAAGGCACAATCCATTTTAGGATTTGAAAAGATGGATAACACTGTTGTTATCTTAGTTTACTGCAGGATCATGATAATTTGCTTAGTATGATGTTTTACATTCAAGATACTTATGTCATCCCAGTTACTTTGTCCAATAGTCTGTAGCTAGATTATTTGTAGGTCTGAGTTAGAGGAAGTAACCCACGAAAAAAGGGTTAGAGACAGTAAAAGAGCATAGTCACTGAAATCGTTTTTGTTGACTTAGAAGTGCATTGATGAGATGTATGAGTTATCAGTTAAAACCAAGCTTGGAGTAAAAAAATGTGGGAAGGAAAAAAAAACACATTTACCAGTAGGCGAAATCTGGTAGATTTATACAAATTCCAGTGTTATCTGCATTTTTGTATGGTTTAAAATTTATTATACTGAATGCTAATGCTTCTAAGCACCAGCAAAAATAGCAGAACAAATACTTAAACATTCAGCGAAACTGAACTCTGTTAAGAGTTAACGCGTAAGCACTTGGATCAACTTATGATTGTCGTATGCTCATTCTGTTATTTTTCTTACCTTGCCATCTTGGTCATGAGATTATGCATGCCCCTATAGGAAAAGGGAGGTTAACTACTCAGATCAACTTCGATTTTTGTTCTTGCATGGCGATCATATCATTTTTCCTACCTTCCAACTTCGGTCATGAAATTAAGTCATTTTTTCTTATATCTGTGTGTTTGGATATGAGATTCTGAGGTTTATTTGGTATGCTCTTCAGGTCCATGCATCACAATCAGTTCGTCCAACTTAGCTGCTTTTTTCTGTAAAATAAAAAAAGGAAACCTAAACTTTATTTTATATGCTTTTATATTAAATAGATAGGCTTGGAAGAAGGAACTAGCCATTTTGTGCAACGTGAAAGCATAATTATGTTGATTTCTGTACATGTTCTTCCAAACTACTCATAGTTATAATGATGTAGTTATTGGCAGCATACACATAGTTATAATGATGTTCAGTTCACTTTTTTCATCAATTCTCAGTTTTACTAGGCTGTGTGGTTCTGTATTTCTATAGAGACTTTCAGATCGTATTGGAGGCTTTTCTCAAAAACTTATATATGCATATTGCTTCTTCAACGAGAGAACACTGTACATGGGTCTATAACTTTTTCTGCCAGTGAGGAAGCAAAAGGAGGAGTGTCTACATTTTTCTTCCTTCGTATCATATCCATACAGATGATTAAGAGTTTGTAAAATATCTTTCTCAGAAAAGGATGTTGCACTGTTAATGACCATAGGCGGATGTGTTAGATACTTAATCCATGTGCCTGTTATAAAAAAATTGACGTGTTCGGCAATCGTAGAGGCATTCTTCTATGATCTGGCATCCATCCATATACTAAAGGCTGTCTTCTTGCAGGTATTTGCACTATTTTTAGAGGGAAGACATAGAGCCTGACTGAAAAAAAGCCATGAAATGGAAGAGTCTATAACAGAAACAAACCAGGTACAGAAGCCATATCAAAGTACAAAGCAAATAGAGGATAACCAGGCTGCCATCACCAGGGAAGTATGTCGACGTGCCACCTCCTATCTGTATGCCATGCTTTTCTTTTCGGCTACCTCTCCTTCATAAGTTTCTTGCTTCTTCTTGGTACAGCTAAATTAGCATCTCGATAAGTTAGGATGAAATGAATGCCCTGCTGTATGTCCTTTAATTTTGATTTTGGGTCCTCCAAGTAATAGACAGAATGATTTGTTCTGGCAATATGGTTATTACCGTCTTATAATATGCTTTGTACTACATAAAAGATGAACTGAAAATGTATTTTAATAATGCTTGATAAGTTCATTCTCTTAAGTTCGGTTGATCCAAAGTTGAACTTGCAGTTTTTCAGCCTAATTTATCACCACTGAGGAACAGTGAACTATAAAGTCCATTAGCTACGGTTGATTCGCAACTGCATAAGCTTCTGTTTCTACTAAATTTTGAATGATTGTATCAGCAAATGAATGCTAAAGTTATTGTCTACTTTTGCTCGGTCAAATCTAACTAACAACATAAAAGAACTTCTACACGACCAGCTCGACCAAAATACCACTAGCATCCGTCCTTTTAGTTCCAAACAGGGAAAAAAAAACATCCTACATGTATGCACTGTCCCCAACACGGGCACGACGTGCCGCTGTGCCTTTTGCCTGCTAGTATGGTTAATACCAGTAACTCGAAACCTGTGCATTATTTGTTACCATAGAAAAGTTTCGGCAGTTGTGGTTTTAGAGAAGAGGTGACACGTGACACGTATTATCACTTCTCTTGCGGAACATTTTTGTTGTCGACTAATTAGTTGATTTTGCCGTGCAGTGATATTGCTGGCTAGATTTGACTGGATCGATGGCTATGCTCAGGTGAGGCTATGGTGTAAATGTTTAAGCTTTCTGTGTGGGTACTATCGGGAATTTGTTTCTACCTGAACCCAGTCATCTTCTGATAGATAACCTTCAGATAAACATGTCTTGTGTTTTTTATTCCTGGACAACAATACTGGCAGTTGTGTCTCTTTTGTAGTTGGTGTAGTGAGTTGACGCAATAATAATGGTGTTTCTCTTGGAATTAAGCGAGAGAGGAAGGAGAGGGTCCCGTTGTCGCCAGTAAAAACCCTCTACCATGATGAGGGGAGGGGGGTGCTGAGGAGGAACCAAGCGCGGCGTCGCCGCGATTAAGCCAGGTCTCGCGGGGCATCGCTGGGGTGGGAGGGTGCTGAGGAGGAACCGAACGCGGCGATGCCGTGATGAAGCCAGGTCTCGTGGGACATCGCTAGGACAAAGGTCATTTTTTTAATAAAAAAATCGCGTCTCCAACATTATGCATAATTGAACCTGAGAAAGAACAGCACGTCGGACTGTAGCGCATGCATAAAGTCGAGAGAATGACGAGCTTCTGGTTTTGTCTTCACTGAAAAACAATTTGGTCTCGGAGGGAGGTTGATAAGACCGACGCTCTAACACCAATTGAGCTACAAGACCCAGACAATTACGTGTATTTTTTAATTATTAAGTACTGTATTAAAATATGCATTACAACCTTACATGCATAATTTTAGAAAAGATCGGTCTCGGAGGGGGTTGAACCCTCAACCTGCGGCATATAAGACCGATGCTCTAACTATTGAGCTACAAGACCTCTGCGACAATGTATATTTTTCAGTTATTAAATACGTAAGTATTAAATACGTAAGTATTAAATACTCCAGTTAATGCGCTGGTTAACTTGACCCAATGTATATTTTTCGATTCGATTCGCTGAGGGGAAAAAAAGTTGAGCGAGCGACCGAGAAGACGTGTTTCCGTAGGATTCCAACCAAGGTCAAGGTCATGCATGCATGCACGAGCGCGCGGATACGACAAAACGGTTTCACACACGCCCACAGCGCACCAATACCATCCTTCCACAGCGCCCATGGCAAGCGGAAGCTGCGTCACCTGCGGGCTGCGGCAGACCAACAGAGGGCACGGAAGATGACGTCAAGGCACCACCGCACCTGCGACCGCTGCTTCGAATGGTGGCCCCAACAGCAAGGAGGATGAGCCTTCGCTGACCGGGCTGGCGCTGAACTTCACCGGCCCGGACACCGTCCCTCCGGCGAGCGACCTCGTCAAGATCTTCAGCAGGTTTGGGCCTGTGGTGGAAGCCAGGCCAGAAGGCGAGAGGAAATCGGATGCCGAGGCGGCGTTTTCGCGCGCGGAGAAGATCCGCGCCCTGAGCCCGAACCTGGTCAGCTACCGCCTCGCCCACTCGCTGTCGGCCACCATGCCGGCTGATTCTCCGCAGAGCCCAACGAACACCGATGAAATGGATCACCTGTTTGTTGATGTTGATGATGACGCTCTTCAGTAGCTTGGCCTTCAGGTTTTGCATTGGAGGGGGATCACTCAGGTTTCTTCTTCTGCTCATCCCTGGCAGTGAAAGAGTTTATACATGTTCAAATCAAGCAAGCAAGTTTTGGAGTGCTAGATGATATAGCCTGTAGCAGGAAAAAGTTCAGGAACTAGTCAGTTATCCATATGGACTGGTGTAGTAGCTACAAGACCTCTGCGACAAGGCAATGTTAGGGTTTGGCGATTCAGGGGCGACGCCCTTGCCGACACCGCCGCCGCCGCCTGGCCCCGGCCTCGCGGCCGCTGGCAATGTTCCCGTGTGCGTCCCCAAGACGTACTACCGCCCCGTCGCGGCTATGTCCGCCCGTCCGTCGCTCGAGCCCCGTGCTCTTGTTGACCCTGCTGATATCCTGATCGGAAAAGAGTCCATGGTGCACTCTGCCCAAATTCAAGAGCTGGAGTCCTATATAGGCTGGATCCAATCCACGGAAGGGAAAGGAGAGATGGTACTAGTTCATCTGAAGGCTTGCGATCCGCCCGATCGGCCCCTGCCTCCTGAATACAGTTTCGTGGAGAGGAAGAGAGAGGAGGCGATGGCACTGTCGGTGTTGCCGGTGAAGATCGAGCCGGGTGCTTCTGCGGCGAACCCGGAGGCCGGTGGGGGCGATCATGGGGCTCCCCCTTGTGGATGCTGCCCGTCCGAAGCCGGTTGATTGGAAACCGTGGAACACGCACTCCTAGAAACATGCCCACTTGTTCCGGTTCTAAAAGGCCATTTGTTTCGGTTTCGGAACCGAGACTAAAGGGTCGTTACTAATGTCTAAAATCTTTAGTCCTGGTTTGCCCACCAACCAGGACAGATGGGGCTCCACGTGACCTCTGCGGCTTGCCCGGGCAGGAGGGCCTTTTGTCTCGGTTGGTAGCACCAACCGGGACCAAAATGCATTCACGCGTCAGCAGTTTCGGGGCTGTTTTTTTTTTTAGATGGGGGATGGGGGTTTTGTAGGATTAATTTTGGGGTTTAATATATTGTGTTAGCTAGCTAATAGAGAGAGAGATGTCCTCTCTTATCTCCGACTTGGTCGACGCTACGTACTATACGTATAGAGAGGACTCGACATGCTAGCTAGTAAGCAAATGAAGGAATTAAACCATTAAGTACAGAAGATCGTCATGAACATATACAGAGAGAAGTGATATTGTTCGAACAACAAGTTTTCGTATATCTATACGACGCTACTGGCTACATATATACAATATAAGATCTCTTACAATACCCTAACATCTGAAATCAAGTTCCATATGGTATTCTCCCTCTTTCCTGATGACGTGTTCAAGACAGAATCCCGTCAATTCCTCTTGAATAGCTATTATGCGATCTTGTGGTAGGAGTTGTTCCTGCAGCTCCCAAAGCTAATTCGAAGAAGGGGGTCAATACATATATATGAATGAAACTCAACACAAATGATGGTAATAAAATAAAATTGTGAATATTATTGCTTACGCATATCAAAATCTTTTTTAGAGTAGCCGCCCTGCTTAGAGATCGTCGCGTTGTAGTTGAACTTGCATACGTAGTATCCACAAAGATTAGTCCCTGGTTGCTGCCACAACCACTTTACGAGAAATAGAGGTCAATCAAACTGATAATCAAGCATTATATAAATGGTATTGATGAAACTAGCTAGAATCAATATAATGGGAGATGCGCGGAACTAGCTAGTAGTACTTATTTTCGGGCGTGTAAATTTCAGCTCCTTCGGCAGTCCCGGAGATTTTGTGGTGAACGGTATCCAAACCCTGCCAGACATAGAAAATAATTATTACCTGATATTAGGAAATGAACAAAGTTGCCGAAATGGTGCGATAATGATCGATTTAACTTACTTCTTAAGCATTTCAGTGATGATCGCATACGTCTTGGGATCTTTTCGTCTTGAGTCTAAGACGATTACTAGTCCCTCCTCAAGCATAATCTCTAGGAGAATAAAATGGAAGCTGCGCACGCATGCATAACTCATCAATTACATTAATATAACCTCGAGTAAATAAAGGAAAACCGAATATGCACAGTATAACACTCACTCGAAGTTGTAAGGAAAGATTATTTTTTGTTTGTTTTGATGTTGAAGCAACGATTGTAGCAAGTTGGCCTCGGCTTGTTTGGGATTCTTTTTCATCTCCCATTCATCAAAGAGATTTAGGTTAATGAACCCAATATTATAGATTTCTCTTTGCTTGCATTCGACGATCTTCAACCTGCATGATATAGTGAATTATATGTACATGCAATGAAAGAGCTGAGCTATATATAGAGACTTAATTAAAGAAGTAGTACTTACAGATAGTAGCAAGTGACGATTACTTTATCGATGGCCTTTTGATTGAAAAGCTGGAATAACTCCTCAAATGGAACACACAACACGTCAATTCCAACGAGGTCATGCTTGTCTTTAACCATAATCATCAAATTATCCAACCCAAAGTTCTTGCAGGTGTCCATGTACCACTGATGGAATTTTCGCATCATCGTTGGTAGCTGTTGATCAGGTCTGGCGAGAGGATACCCATGCCAGAATTTGTGTTCGTCCACCTCCAGTGCATCAAAATGTGTTTCGTCAGGCAGGTAATCAGCAGGATTGGTACCGGGCACCATCCCGGCCGGTAGATTTGCAACGACGATATCGCTAGACACCTGCAGTGGGGGGCACGATTGTTTCACCTGTTCGCCGAGCTGGGGAATTTTTTTTCCCTATTGCAATTTGTTGTTCTCTCCTTTTGTCAGTTGCAGTGGTTCCGGTCCGGCGCGCTTCTTGCACTTTCTTTTTAAGAGCGCGGACATGGTTGTCATCCAGAAGAGCCGGTGCTGGTCGCTTCAGGGCATCCAAAGTGCGCTTCAATTTCACCTCATCTATCTTCTCCTTCGGAGGTAGATTTTTCTTTTTAAAAAAGGCATCCACTTCGCCTTTAGAGATCTTCGCGTTTTCCTCATCACTCCTCTCGTATGGTAATGGCTCAAGAGGCTTGAGAGATGATGGACCGTATTAGTATCGCCTCCCGCCACTGGTTGTAGTGCTAGACGCCGAAGTGACGGCTGCTATTTTCCTTTGTTGCTTAAGAGGCGCCGGAGCAGCCGGAGCGGCGGCAGCGGCTCTCTTCTGCTCTTGCTGACGAGGCGGAGGAGGAGACGGGCTGCTCGGACGCGCCGACGCAGGCGGAGGAGGAGGCGTGCACCGATCACTCGCCGGAGGAGGAGGCGGAGAAGGAGGCGTGCCCTGATCACTCGCCGGAGGAGGAGGCGGGCCCTTAGTCGCCGGAGGAGGAGGCGGAGGAGGAGGCGGGTCCTTACTCGCCGGAGGAGGAGGCGGAGGAGGAGGCGGGCCCTTACTCGCCGGAGGAGGAGGAGGCGGAGGCGCCGTCCAGTTCGGAAGCTTGATGAATTCCTTCGGCCATAGACATGAAGTCCTCAGAGCATTCTCCAGGAGAGTTTCCCCTTCGCCGGTAGGGTAGTCAAGTTCGAGCTCCTCATATCCCTCCAATATTTCTTTGACCATGACAACAACATAGCCTTGTGGAATCGGACGACAGTGAAAAGTTCCGTTGGGTCGAGGAGGTGCAACATGGCCGATAGACACCGTGGGTTTGAGGTGCATCATCAATTGCTTCTTAAGGTGGAAATCTTGAGACTCCGTGATTTCATCCACGGGGTACCTGGGAGCCGTCAAATCAGGTTGCGCAATGAGCTCGGTGGAAGCCACGCTGCTTCTCCGCTGAGATGGCGGGGTAGCTTCTAGGGTAGCTTCGTCAGCTCGATGCCTCTCTTCTAGCGCTTGTACTCTTGCATTCAGGTTGTGTATTTCGCTTTGCTCCTGTTTCCTCTTCCTCTCCCTGCTTTTGTAACCGCCTGCGTCGGGAAACCCATGCTTCCACGGAACGAAGCCTGTCGTGCCTCGTGTTCGTCCTGGGTGCTCAGGATTCCCGAGGGCCATTGTGAGCTCGTCGTTCTCTCTGTCGGGAACGAACGTCCCTGCCTCCGTTTTGGCGATTAAATCCTGAAGCTTGGTGATCGGTACTGTCAGTTGTTCGTTCGTCCAACAGCACTTCCCTTTTCAGGGTCCAAGGTTCCCCCAACCCCGAAGAACCAATTCCTTCCACGCTCTGGCCAGTTCAATGTCGCTGGTACGATCCCTTTGTCAAGAAGGTCCTTTTCAGCCTTGTCCCACAACGGTCGGGCTTTGTGGTAGCCACCTGACCCCGTGCGATGGTGATGCTTCTTCTTTGCAGCATTTAGTTTGTTTATCGCTGACATCTTCTTACTCTTCTCCGATGTCTTGTGGGCCACAAATGCGGGCCACTGTTCTCTTATCTTCTCAAATCGGCCCTCGAATATTGGAGTCTTCTTTTTGTCGACAAATGTTGGTTTTAACTCATTCTTCCACCTCCTGAATAGCTCTGCCATCTTCTTAAGAGCATGAGTCTTGACCTTTTGCTCTATAACTGGCTTTTCCGGATGCTCCTCTTCCGGTAGGGTGAAATTTGCCTTCACCACGGTCCAAAGATCATCTTTCTGTCTATCGGTGACAAAAGACACTTCAGGGTCTCCGGCCTTCGGCTTATTCCATTGGTGGATGGTGATCGGGATCATGTCCCTAACAAGAACCCCGCACCGAGCAAAAAATGCATCCTTGGTCCGGCTGGGTTCAATCGGTTGGCCATCTCTATTGATGCTGGTGATCGTGAACCTTTCATCCGGGCGCAACTTTTTCTTCGAGCCTCGTCTCGTTACCGAAGTTTTGCTCAATCCGGATACGGAGGGCTAGAAAAGAAGAAAGTTAATATGTGTACACATACCAAAATAATTAATGCATCAATTAGCTAGTCAGCACAGGCTTAATTATTATATATACCTTGCCGGACTTTCCAACAACTCCTTCCTCCGTTCGCTCACTGGAGCCGTCATCACGGTCTTCTTCCTCCGTTCGCTCACAGGAGCCATCATAAGCATGTCCTTCCACCTCTGTCCGATCACCGGAGCCTGCTTCACCCTCTTCTTCCAGACCATCGGTGTCGTTCAAAAACCCGAAGACATAACCTCCTTCCCGGACAATGTCGCCCACCAACAACGGTCCTTCGCGGATGATTTCCCCCAACATCTCTTCTTCTTCTAAGTTTCTTTGACGATCGTCCATAGTTTCTGCAAAATATTAATTACAACATGACACTTAATATACAAACATGATATAGCATGGATATATTAGTGTGCCAAACATACAAGTTTTGCCGAAAAACATGGGGGCATGTGTTGACACCAGTTTTTGGCACGACAATAAACCTATATAAGATGGCGCCCGGAGCCAGACACCCGTGCAACCGATGTATGATGGAAAACGTGACTAGGGGTGAAACTGGATCGGATTCGGATGGATAATCTCTCATGTTGAAGTTATCGGAGAGGGGGTATATCGGAGAGGACGTGACTAGGGATGGAAAACGTGATGGGCCTCGAGAGTTGGTCGCCCAGATATCGAGACGGGGGTGAACATTTTACCTTAGTAACTTAGAAAAAAATGTTATCGAGGAGGGGGTATATCGACCCCCCGTCATGTCGAAGTTATCGGAGAGGGGGTATATCGACAATGACATACGTTCCGGATCCGTTGGAAATCTCTCAGGGAGCCGATGCCAACGTGATGATAGGGGGCCGGGGTGCTCCCGTGGCCTTGTTGATAGATAGAGCTGATGCCAACATGATGATAGAGTCGATGCCAACATTTTCATTTAACAAAAAAACAACTTCAAAAAAAGACTTGCTTCGCCAACATGAACATATACACACATGAACATATCAAAAAAAGATTTGCTTCGTCAACTTGATGATAGAGCCGATGCGAACTTGAACATATACACACATATACATGAACATATATATATACATGAAAAAAACATATACACATATACATGCCCGCAAAAAAATACACATATACATGAAAAAACAGAGCACGCGCGGTGCTGCCGGCCGACGACCA
The DNA here is from genome assembly GCA_022496015.1 of Hordeum marinum. Classification (NCBI taxonomy): domain Eukaryota; kingdom Viridiplantae; phylum Streptophyta; class Magnoliopsida; order Poales; family Poaceae; genus Hordeum; species Hordeum marinum. The sequence goes on from CM039673.1 coordinate 110,146,288, forward strand.
TGGAGCAGTGGCGACGGGGAGCAGGGGACATTGGAAGGGGGGCTCACTGTGGGGGGGGGGGCGCGGCGATGGATTGATCGGTGACGAGGCCGGCGACGAGGATGACGGGCTCGAGGGGGCAAGGGAGCGACGAGGATGGCAGGCTCGAGGCCGGTGACGAGGACGGCACGCGACGAGGTCGAGGGCGCGGGCAAGGGCGAGGGCGCGTCAGCGAGTAGGACGGCGGGCTCGAGGCCGGCAACGAGGACGGCGCGCGGCGAGGGCGAGGGCTCGGGGAGGGGAGCGCGTCGGTGACGGCGAGGGTGCGGTCTGGCAGCCTGGAGGCGTCGTGCTATTCGGCGCGGCGTCGGGGATGCCGGCGACGAGGACGGCGGGCTCGGGGAGGCGACGACGCGGCGACGGGGATGAGGACGACGGGCTTAGGGAAACTTGTGGATGAAAACTGAAATTTTCTAAGTGTTTTCTTATATACAAGAAGCATTGGTCCCGGTTGGTGGCACCAACCGGGACTAAAGGTGGGTATTGGTCCCGGTTGGTGCCACCAACCGGGACCAAAGGTCCCTTTTCGGCAGCCCAAAGGGCGGGAAGCAGAGACCTTTGGTCCCGGTTGGTGGCACCAACCGGGACGAAAGGTGGGTATTGGTCCCGGTTGGTGCCACCAACCGAGACCAAAGGTCCCTTTTCGTCAGCCCAAAGGGCGGGAAGCATACCTTTGGTCCCGGTTGGTGGCACAAACCGGGACTAAAGGTGGGTATTGGTCCCGGTTGGTGCCACCAACCGGGACCAAAGCCCTGTTCCTGGTGCGGTGGGAGTTTAGTCCCACCTCGCCGAGCGAGGAGCGCACATACTGGTTTATAAGCGCGGCTAAACTGACTGTCTCGAGCTCCTCTCTACCGTAGGCAGTGCATGCCTAATTGTCTCTGCCTGTTGGGCCTACTTGCCCCGTGGGCCTGCGTCCTGGCCCATGTATATTGGGTTACTAGTCGTATGCAGGCCATGGTGGCTTAGTAGGTGGGCATTTTTTTATGTTATTTTTTTGCATATTAAAAGTTCTTAACAAAAAATACTTTATGGTGGCTTAGTTTGTTTTATCATTATTTTCTTTTTGCTATTACTTTTTTGAACAAACAATACTTTGATAATTTTAGTTGCATAATTTCCATTATTTTTGTTTTTTTGCTTTATTTTTTGCTTTATTTATTTCCAGTGTGTTTTATTGTTATATTCCTTTTGCTATTAATGTTTTGAACAAAAAATACTTTGATAATTTTAGTTCCATAATTTCTATATAATTATAGTTTCAGAAATACTAGAGGTTTATAAAAGCTTTTTAGTTGATTCTTTTTTGAACTCCACTCCCACGATGTTTTGAAAGAAATTAAAAAGCACTTCAAATGAACTCAGAAAAGGTTGAAAGTTGGCATGGTATCATCATTTCACCCACATAGCATGTGCTAAAAAGTTAAGAGGGTTACGACAAAAATTGGATGCATTTCGTGCACAAAATGGACAATCTCTTTCAAAGTATCACGGTTTCGGACGAAAACTCATCTGTTACAAAGGGATTTCATTTTTTGAACTTATTTGAACTCCATACTTTTTGTGTGTTCAAAATGCACCATTCAAAGCCACATCATCAATTTTCAGCCCTTTTTGACTTGATCAATTGGTATTTTTCACGCACTTGCTGATTTTTTTGAGCTAAATGACCTTGAAATTGATAAGTACTTTAAATAAACTCTGAAAAGGTTCAAAGTTGGCATTGTATCATCATTTGACCCACATAGCATGTGCTAAAAAGTTGAGAGGGTTACGGCAAAAACCGGATGCACTTCGTGTACAAAACGGACCATCTCTTTCAAAGTACGAGGGTTTCGGACGAAAACTCGTCTGTTACAAAGGCATTTCATTTTTCTAAACTTATTTGAACTCAAGAATTTTTGTGCATTAAATATGCACCATTCAAAGCCACATACTAAAATTTCAACCCTTTCTGACTTAATTTGCTATTTTTCATGCATTAATGATTTATTTTGAGCTAAATGACCCTGAAATTGGAAATCACTACAAATGAACTCAGAATAGGTTGAAACTCGGCATGGTATCATCATTTGACCCACATAACATGTGTGCAAAAGTTGAGAGGATTACAGCAAAAACTGGATGCACTTCGTGTACAAACTGGACCATCTCTTTCGAAGTACGAGGGTTTCGGACGAAAACTCATCTGTTACAAAGGCATTTCATATTTCTAAACTTATTTGAACTCAAGAATTTTTGTGCATTCAATATGAACCATTCAAAGCCACATACTAAAAATTCAACCCTTTCTGACTTCATCAGTCTTCACTTTTTCTTCGCTTGTGTCCTTTGCTTATTGCTCCGTAACCATGGATATTCTTCATCGCTTAACATGGTGCTTGGATCAGCCTTGACTTTGAAGGGAGGAAGTTCATGAAACTTTTCATAATCTCCAGACATGTCTGTCTTGCCCTCCAATCCCACGATGTCTCTTTTTCCTGAAAGAACTATGTGGCGCTTTGGCTCATTGCATGATGTATTCGCTTCCATATCTTTTCTTTTTCTCGGTTTGGTAGACATGTCCTTCACATAGAAAACCTGCGCCACATCATTGGCTAGGACGAACGGTTCGTCTGTGTACCCAAGATTGTTCAGATCCACTGTTGTCATTCCGTATTGTGGGTCTACCTGTACCTCGCCTCCTGACAGATTGACCCATTTGCACTTAAACAAAGGGCCCTTAAAATCATGTCCGTAGTCAAGTTCCCATATGTCCACTATGTAACCATAATATGTGTCCTTTCCCCTCTTGGTTGCTGCATCAAAGCGGACACCGCTGTTTTGGTTGGTGCTCTTTTGATCTTGGGCGATCGTGTAAAATGTATTCCCATTTATCTCGTATCCTTTGTAAGTCAATACAGTTGAAGATGGTCCCTTGGACAACGAGAACAGCTCATCAGAAACAGTGTTGTCACCTCTGACACGTGTTTCCAACCAATCGCCGAAAGTCCTGATGTGTTCATGTGTAATCCAGTCGTCACACTCCTCCGAGTGTTTGGAGCGCAGACTGTTCTTGTGTTCATCGACATACGGGGCCACCAAGATAGAGTTATGTAGAACTGTGTAGTGTGCTTGAGACCAAGAATGTCCGTCCCTGCATATTATTGAGTCCCTTCCAATCGTGCCTTTTCCAGTCAGTCTCCCCTCATACCGCGATTCAGGTAGACCAATCTTCTTAAGGCCAGGAATGAAGTCGACACAAAACCCAATGACATCCTCTGTTTGATGGCCCATGGAGATGCTTCCTTCTGGCCTAGCGCGGTTACGGACATATTTCTTTAGAACTCCCATGAACCTCTCAAAGGGGAACATATTGTGTAGAAATACGGGGCCCAGAATGAAAATCTCGTCGACTAGATGAACTAGGTCGTGCGTCATGATATTGAAGAAGGATGGTGGGAACACCAGCTCGAAACTGACAAGACATTGCGCCACATCACTCCTTAGCCTTGGTAGGATTTCTGGATTGATCACCTTCTGAGAGATTGCATTGAGGAATGCACATAGCTTAACAATGGCTAATCGAACGTTTTCCGGTAGAAGCCCCCTCAATGCAACCGGAAGCAGTTGCGTCATAATCACGTGGCAGTCATGAGACTTTAGGTTCTGAAACTTTTTCTCGGTCATATTTATTATTCCCTTTATATTCGACGAGAAGCCAGACGGGACCTTCATACCGAGCAGGTATTCAAAGAAGATTTCCTTCTCTTCTTTGGTAAGAGCGTAGCTGGCAGGACCTTCATACTGCTTTGGAGGCATGCCATCTTTTTCGTGCAAACGTTGCAGGTCCTCCCATGCCTCCGGTGTATCTTTTGTCTTCCCATACACGCCCAAGAAGCGTAGCAGGTTCACGCAAAGGTTCTTCGTCACGTGCATCACGTCGATTGAAGAGCGGACATCTAGGTGTTTCCAGTAGGGTAGGTCCCAAAATATAGATTTCTTTTTCCACATGGGTGCGCGCCCCTCGTCGTCATTCGGAATAGATAGTCCGTCGGGACCCTTTCCAAATATTACGTGTAAATCATTGACCATAGCAAGTACGTGATCACCGGTACGCATGGCGGGCTTCTTCCGGTGATCTGCCTCGCCTTTGAAATGCTTGCCTTTCTTACGACATTGATGGTTGGTCGGAAGAAATCGACGATGCCCCAGGTACACATTCTTCCTTCATTTGTCCAGGTATATACTTTTGGTGTCAGCTAAACAGTGCGTGCATGCGTGGTATCCCTTGTTTGTCTGTCCTGAAAGGTTACTGAGAGCAGGCCAATCATTGATGGTTACAAACAGCAACGCATGCAGGTCAAATTCCTCCTGTTTGTGCTCATCCCACACACATACACCATTTCCATTCCACAGCTGTAAAAGTTCTTTAACTAATGGCCTTAGGTACACATCAATGTCGTTGCCGGGTTGCTTAGGGCCTTGGATGAGAACTGGCATCATAATGAACTTCCGCTTCATGCACACCCAAGGAGGAAGGTTATACATACATAGAGTCACGGGCTAGGTGCTGTGATTGCTCCTCTGCTCCCCGAAAGGATTAATACCATCCGCGCTTAAACCAAACCATACGTTCCTTGGGTCATCTCCAAACTCAGCCCGGTACTTCTCTCGATTTTTCTCCACTGCGACCCATCAACGGGTGCTCTCAACTTCCCGTCTTTCTTACGGTCTTCATTGTGCCATCGCATCAACTTGGCATGCTCTTTGTTCCTAAACAGACGTTTCAACCGTGGTATTATAGGAGCATACCACATCACTTTGGCAGGAACCCTCTTCCTGGGGGGCTCGCCGTCAACATCACCAGGGTCATCTCGTCTGATCTTATACCGCAATGCACTGCATACCGGGCATGCATTCAAATCCTCGTACGCACCGCGGTAGAGGATGCAGTCATTAGGGCATGCATGTATCTTCTGCACCTCCAATCCTAGAGGGCATACGACCTTCTTTGTTGCGTACGTATTGTTGGGCAATTTGTTATCCTTTGGAAGCCTCTTCTTAAATATTTTCAGTACATCCTCAAATCCCTTGTCAGGTATACCATACTTTGCCTTCCACTGCAGCAATTCCAGTACGGTATCGAGCTTTGTGTTGCCATCTTCGCAATTGGGGTACAACCCTTTTTTGTGATCCTCTAACATCCGATCGAACTTCAGCTTCTCCTTTTCACTTTCACACTGTCTCCTTGCATCAACAATGACCCGACGGAGATCATCATCGGGCACATCGTCCGGTTCCTCTTGATCTTCAGCTTCCCCCGTTGCAGCATCACCGTATTCAGGGGGCACATAGTTGTCATCGTACTCTTCTTCGTCGTCGTCTTCCATCGTAACCTCTATTTCTCCGTGCTTGGTCCAAACATTATAGTGTGGCATGAATCCCTTATAAAGCAGGTGGGCGTGAATGGTTTTCCGGTCAGAGTAAGACTTCGTATTCCCACATATAGAGCATGGACAACACATAAAACCATTCTGCTTGTTTGCCTCAGCCACTTCGAGAAAATCATGCACGCCCTTAATGTACTCGGAGGTGTGTCTGTCACCGTACATCCATTGCCGGTTCATCTGCGTGCATTAAGTGTGTCAAAAACCATTACAGAACATCATGAATAGATAAGTGACCAAATTAATAGAAGTTCATCATCACATTAAAACCAAAGTACATACATAGTTCTCATTGAACAACATATAGCTCTCTAGAGCATCTAATTAAACCATACATTGAAACTATGTAAAACATTCCAATGCAACAACAAATACGATCATAATCGCAACCAAGGTAACAATTGATCCAACGACATAATGATACCAAGCCTCGCTATGAATGGCATATTTTCTAATCTTTCTAATCTTGAAGCGCATTGCATCCATCTTGATCTTGTGACCATCTACAACATCCACAACATGCAACTCCAATATCATCTTCTCTTCTTCAACTCTTTTCTTCTCTTCTTCAACTCTTTTTAATTTTTCTTTTAAATACTCGTTTTCTTCTTCAACTAAATTTAACCTCTCGACAAGAGGGTCGTATGTAATATCCGGTTCACATACCTCCTAGATAAAGACATCTATGTCAAGTTGGTGTCGGCATAATTACCATAAACACTAAATGAAACAAATAGTTATAAAAGATAATATATACCACATCCAAATCATAGACAGGACGAGGGCCGACGGGGGCGGATACCAAAACCATCACACTATATAATAAAAAGCAATAATACAAGTAAGAAAATTAGACAATTATCTATCTAATCATACAAGTAAGAATTTTTTTTTCTTTTATAAAGAAGATAAGAACAAGAGGCTCACCACGGTGGTGCCGGCGACGAGATCGGCGCGGGCGATCGACGACGGTGAAGACGGGGATGGGACGTGACGGACCGCTAAATCTGGACAAATCTTGAGGAAAATGGAGCTTGGAGGTCGAGTTTGGAGAGGAGAAAGCTTAAGTAGTGTGGCTCGGGCATTTCATCGAACACCTCATGTGCATAAGAGGTGAGCTAGAGCACCACAAAGCCCTCTCCTCGCCGTCCAGGAAAAAACAGAGCAGTGGCTCGCGGGCGAGGGGTATATATAGCCAATTCATTGGTCCCGGTTTGTTTCTAGAACCGGGACTAAAGGCCATCCTTTAGTCCCGGTTCTAGCTACGAACCGGGACCAATGGTTGTGGGCCAGGAGCGAGGCGCATTGGTCCCGGTTCGTGTCTGGAACCGGGACTAATGGGTCCAGACGAACCGGGACCAATGCCTCACGAGGCCCGGCCGTCCCCGTGGGCGCACGAACCGGGACGTATGCCCCCATGAGTCTCGGTTCGTGACTGAACCGGGACTAATGGACTGGCCAGGCCTGAACCAAAGCCCTATTTTCTACTAGTGACGCAGCCGTGACCCCTTGCGTACCTGCTGTCGCTGACGCCAAATAGAGGCCGGGTGCGGCGAAGGCCCTTGTGCCTTACGTTGCTGTACCGGTGAGAGGAGCACTGAACAGAGAGCGCATGGCTGATCTGCAGCAGTTAAGGCACTCGGTAGAGATGGCTACCTACTTGTTCAGCCGATACATGGAGATGAACGCTGCTGACTTGGTTCTGAGCAAGTATATAGTGGTAGAAAAGGAGCAAGACAGAGCACTTGTTATTTCTGCGGAGGGTATGGCAGGTGGTGATCAGAAGAGGGTCAAGGTGGTGGCGAATGGGCGCACGTCCTCCGGGATAGAGGACCAATCTATGAAGCAGGAAGCAACCAGCCCAGGGGCTGCTGGTGACCTGACGGGGCCGAATGTGGCACCTCGTCAGGAGCAATGAATTGCCTAAGTTGGAACTGTCGGGGTGCGGCCAACAAACCGACAGTTCATGAGTTGGTGGGACTTGTGAGGACTGCCAGTGCACATTTGGTCTTTTGTGTGAAACCAGAGTTAAAGCTGAAAAAGTGTGTCGTTTAAGAGGTAGACTGGGTTTGAGAGGTTTTGCAGGATGTGATAGTAATGGTTTGAGTGGGGGACTAGCTCTCTTTTGGAGTGATCAAATATTTGTTGATGTTCAAGAAGTAAATGAAAGATATATAGATGCGTACGTCCGTGTGTCTGATAATGATCCACTTTGGCACTTGACCTATGTTTATGGTGAGCCAAGGGTGGAAAACCGTCACTTGATGTGGGGAAAATTGCAAAGCTTAAAAACAAGGTCTCCATTACCGTGGTGTGTGATTGGCGACTTCAATGAAGCCATGTGGTCTTTCGAACACCTTTCAGTTTCACAACATGGAGAAAGACAGATCCTGGCCTTTAGAGATACCTTGGAGATATGTGAGTTGTCAGATTTGGGTTTTTCAGGTGTGCCTTTTACCTATGACAATAAGCAAGCTGGACGTCAAAATGTTAAAGTCCGCCTTGACCGGGCTATGGCAGACAACCGGTGGCAGGACATCTTCTCGGAGACACAGGTTGTACACAGTGTCAGTCCTTGCTCGGACCACTGTCCAGTGGTGTTAAAGTGCATAAAAGAAGAGAAGCTGAATATCAAGCCAAGCCAGAGACGATACGAGATCATGTGGGAGACTGATAGAGGCCTACCGGAGAGAGTTCAAAATGCATGGGCAAATGCAGGGGCAAAGGTAAACCTGGGTGATATCCGCCGAGGCCTGTGCGAATTGATGGCTGGGCTACATGTATGGAGCAAATCTAGATTCGGCAGTGTGGTACATGAACTCAAGAAGTCTCGAACAAGACTGGAGGAGTTGTTGAGAATGAATGTTGATCGAAATGAAATACGGGTTGTACAAGACCATATGAATGATCTCATGTACAAGGAAGAACTCATGTGGTTGCAAAGGTCACGTGTTGATTGGTTGCGGGAAGGAGACCGCAACACAATTTTTTTTCACCAGTGGGTAGTTTGGAGAGCAAGAAAAAACAAAGTGAAGTTCCTATTTGATGAATCAGGTACTAGAGTTGAAGAAAAAGAAGAGATGGGTGCCTTCACTTCATGCAACATGAGAAAAAAAGGAAAATAGCTATTGCACTTATAAGTTGGATTTATCAAAAGCTTATGATCGTGTGGATTGGGTCTTCTTGGAGCAAATGATGCAAAAGTTAGGCTTCACTCACCAATGGGTTCAATGGATAATGACGTGTGTGACCTCGGTGAGATACTCTGTGAAATTTAATGGAGCCATCTTGGATTCGTTTGCACCGTTGCATGGGCTACAGCAAGGAGACCTCCTCTCGCCGTTTTTGTTCCTCTTTGTTGCAGATGGATTGTCTGCCTTATTGAGGCAAGGAATAGAGAACCAAAGTATCCAAGCTTTAAAGGTTTGCCCAAGAGCTCCTGGTATTTCACACCTTTTATTTGCGGATGACACCTTACTATTTTCAAAGCCAACCTAGAGCAGGCCCAGTACATCAAAGGTGTAATTAACAGTTATGAGAGGGCCATTGGTCAACTTATCAATCCACAAAAATGCTCCATTTAGTTTGGGGATGCATGCCATGTGGAGGTGCAACAAGCTATCAAACAGGAGCTTCAGGTTGTTAACTCTGATTTTGAGGGGAAGTACCTCGGGCTACCAACACCGGATGGTAGGATACACAAAGGGAAATTCCAAATGTTGCAAGCTAGTCTTACGAAAAGGATCATGGCATGGGGGGATAGTCTTTCCCAAGCAGGCATTGAAGCGATGATCAAGTCTGTGGCACAAGCCATCCCAACTTATATCATGGGGGTGTTTAAGTTACCTGCTTCAGTATGTGATGATCTAACAAGGTTGGTGTGGAACTTTTGGTGGGGCTCAAAAGATGGGAAGAGGAAAAACCACTGGAAAGCGTGGGAGAAAATGATCGAGCCAAAAGGAAGAGGAGGTCTTGGGTTTCGTGATTTTCACATCTTTAATCAAGCCTTACTCGCCCGCCAAGCATGGAAATTACTCACGAAACCGGACTCACTATGCGCTATGGTGTTCAAAGCGAGATATTACCCTAATGGCTCCCTAGTGGACACTATTTTTGCAGGCAACGCATCACCTACGTGGCATACTATCCATCATGGTTTGGAGTTTCTCAAGAAAGGACTCCTCTGGCGCGTCGGCAACGGGGAGACGGTGCGTATTTGGCGTGACCCATGGCTGCCCAGACCTCCATCATACAAGCCCATTACGATGCGTGGCACATGTCGGCTTCACCGAGCCAGCGAGCTGCTGGATGATCACGGGCGGTGGATCCCAGAGCTCGTGCACCAACATTTTCATGCAATTGTTTTGGGGAACGTCGCATGGGAAACAAAAAAATTCCTACGCACATGCAAACCTATCCATGGTGATGAGCATCTACGAGAGGGAGAGTAGATCTACGTACCCTTGTAGATCGCTAAGCGGGAAGCGTTAAGAAACGCGGTTGGTGTAGTCGAACATCTTCGCGATCCAAATCGCCGAGCGTCCCGCGATCTCATCACGATCCGTCCCGCGATCTCATCACGATCCGTCCCGTGAACTCATCACGATCCGTCCTGCGATCTTGTCACGATCCGTCTCACGATCTTGATCACGATATGTCCCGCGAACTCATCACGATCTGTTCCGCAATCTTATCACGAACTGTCTCATGATCTTGATCACGGTCCTTCCGATCTAGCGCCGAACGGACGACACCTCCGCGTTCAGCACACTGCAGCTTGATGACGATCTCCGCCGTCTTGATCCAGCAAGAGAGAGCGGAGAGGTAGAATAGTTCTCCGGCAGCATGACGGCGCTCCAGTGATGGTGGTGTAGCAATTCCGGCAGGGCTTCGCCTAAGCACTACAGAAAACCGATCTAGAGGAGCACAGGTGGAACGGGTAGCACGTGGTCGTAAAAACTATACAAAACCCCTCTATTCCACCAGTATATATAGGAGGGAGGGAGAGGAGGACGCAGCCTTGGCCTCCAAGGCTTGTTGGCTCGGCCGAATTGGGAGGTGGAGGAGGACTCTCCTCCTCCACTCCTAGTAGGACCAGGACTCTTCCTTTTTTGCCTTTTTTGCCTTTTTCCTTTAGGATTTTTGCCTCCTGCGCCATGGGCCTTGTTGTGGCTGTTTCTCCATCCCACTAAGGGATGGTTATCACTCACCACAGCCCATGGACCCTCTGGGGTCGAAATACCCTTCCCGGAGGTCTCCCGGTACACTACCGGCACTCCCGGTACACTACCGATGAGGCCGAAACTTTTCCGGCGACCAAACTGGGACTTCCTATATATGAATCTTTACCTCCGGACCATTCCGGAGCTCCTCGTTACGTATCATCCGGGACTCCGAACAACCTTCGGTCACCACCATACATAACTCTACACTACCGAAACGTCACCAAACCTTAAGTGTGCAGACCCTGCGGGTTCGAGAACTATGTAGACATGACCGAGACACCTCTATGGTCAATAACCAATGGCGGGATCTGGATTTCCACATTGGTTCCTACATATTCTACGAAGATCTTTATCGGTCGAACCTCTGTGTCAAGGATTCAGTTAATCCCGTACGATGTTCCCTTTGTTCTTCGGTATGTTACTTGCCCGAGATTCGATCGTCGGTATCTCCATACCTAGTTCAACCTCGTTACCGGCAAGTCTCTTTACTCGTTCCGTAATACAAGATCCCGCAACTAACAATTAGTCACATTGCAAGGCTCATTGTGATGTTGTATTACCGAGTGGGCCCCAAGATACCTCTCCGTCACACGGAGTAACAAATCCCAGTCTCGATCCATGCCAACTCAACAGACACCATCGGAGATACCTTTAGAGAACCTTTATAGTCACCCAGTTACGTTGCGACATTTGATACACACAAGGCACTCCTCCGATATCCGTGAGTTGCATGATTTCATGGTCATAGGAACATATACATTGACATGCAGAAAACAGTAGCAATAAACTGACACGATCATACGCTACGTTTGTAGTTTGGGTCTTGTCCATCACATCATTCTCCTAATGATGTGATCCCGTTATCAAATGACATCTCATGTCCATGGCTAGGAAACCTTAACCATCTTTTGATCAACGAGCTAGTCTATTAGAGGCATACTAGGGACATGGTTTTGTCTATGTATCCACACATGCATTTAAGTCTCCGATCAATACAATTATAGCATGGATAATAAACGATTATCATGAACAAGGAAATATGATAACAACTAATTTATTATTGCCTCTAGGGCATATTTCCAATAGTCTCCCACTGGCACTAGAGTTAATAATTTAGTTCACATCACCATGTGATTCGCATTGTTATGAATCTAACACCCAATGAGTTCTGGGGTTCGATCATGCTTTGCATGTGAGAGAGGTCTTATAGTCAACGGGTCTGTAACATTCAGATCCATGTGTACTTTGCAAATCCCTATGTCAAACTGTAAACATTGCTACGACGTAACTCCTTACGACGAACCCTTTATCACCTCCATAATCGAGAAACAATTCCTTTAGTCTTTCAGTCACTAAGGATAATGTTGACCGCTGTCCAGTGATCCACCCCTGGATCACTCTTGTACCCCTTGACGGACTCATGGCAAGGCACACATAAGTGCAGTACACAGCATGGCATACTATATAAAGCCTATGGCTAAGGCATAGGGAACGACGTTCGTCCCTTCTCTTTCTTCTGCCGTGGTCAAGCTTTGAGTCTCACTCAACTTCACACCTTACAAATCAGGCGAGAATTCTTTCTCCGACTGATCCATTTTGAACTCTTTCAAAATCTTTGTCAAGGTATGTACTCATTGAAAGTCTCATCAAGTCATCTTTGATCTATCTCTATAGATCTTGATGCTCAACAATTAGGTAGTTTTATCCAGGTTTTACTTTGAAAATCACTTTCCAAATAACTGTTTATGCTTTCTAGAAATTCTACATTATTTCTGATCAACAATATGTCATCCACATATACTTATCAGAAATTCTATAGTGCTCCCACTCACTTTATTGTAAATACAAGTTTCTCGTAAACTTTGTATAAACTCAAAAACTTTGATCAACTCATCAAAGCGTATATTCCAACTCCAAGATGCTTGCTTCAGTCCATAGAAGGATCACTGAAGCTTTGCTCACCTTTTAGCATCCTTAGGATTGACAAAACCTTCTGGTTGTATCACATACAACCTTTCCTCAAGTAAACCGTTAAGGAAACGATGTTTTGACATCCATCTGCCAGATTTCATAATTGAAAATGCAGCAATTGCTAACATAATTCCAACAAACTTTAGCACCGCTACGAGTGAGAAAGTCTCATTGTAGTCAACTCCTTGAACTTGTCACAAGCATCTTTGCAACAAGTCGAGCTTTACAAATGGTGACATTCACCATCAGCGTCTGTCTTCATTTTAAAGATCCATTTGTACTCAACGACCTGCTGTCCAACGAGCAAGTCTACCAAAGTCTATACTTGGTTTTCATACATGGATCCTATCTCGGATTTCATGCCTCCAACCATTTGTCGGAATCCGGGCCCATCATCGCTTCTCCATAGCTCGTAGGTTCATCGTTGTCCAACAACATGACATCCAAGATAGGGTTGCCGTACCGCTCAGGAGCAGTACACATCCTTGTCGACCTACGAAGTTCGATAGTAACTTGATCCTGAAGCTTCATGATCATCATCATTAACTTCCTCTTCAACTAACGTAGGCTTCACAAAAACATCTTTCTGCGCTGCGCTACTCTCTGGTTGAACAAAGGTTTAACAACCTCATCAAGTTCTATCTTCCTCCCACTCAATTCTTTCGAGAGAAACATTTCCTCGAGAAAGGATCCGTTTAAGCAACAAACACTTTGCACTTGGATCTGAGATAGAAGGTTCACCCAACTGATCTTAGGGTATTCTATGAAGATGCATTTGTCCGCCTTGGGTTCGACCTCATTAGGTGAAAACATTTTCCACACAAGCGTCGCAGCCCCAAACATTAAGAAATGACAGCTTAGGTTTCTATCAAACCATAATTCACACAGTGTCATCTCAACGGATTTAGATGGTGCCCTATTTAAAGTGAATGTAGTTGTCTCTAATGCATAACCCCAAAATTATAGTAGTAAAATGACAAGAGACATCATAGCACGCACTATATCCAATAGAGCATGACTATGATGTTCGGACACACCATCACACTATGGTGTTCCAGGCGGTGTTAGTTGTGAAACAACTTTCACATTGTCTTAAGTTGTATGCCAAACTCGTAACTTAGATATTCACCTCCACGATCATATCGCAGTCATTTTTATCTTCTTGTCACGATGATCTTAATCTTCACTCTGAATTTGCTTGAACCTTTCAAATGATTCAGACTTGTGTTTCATTAAGTAAATATACACTATATCTACTCAAATCATCAGTGAAGGTAAGAAAATAACGATATCCACTACACTCTATAAGACTCACTGGATTGCATACATCAACATGTATCATTTCCAATGAATCACTTGCCCGCTCCATCCAACGGGGTCCTTTAGTCATCTTGCCCAAGAGGGATGGTTCGCATGTCTCAACCGATTCGAAATCGAATGAGTCCAAAGATCCATCTGCATGGAGTCTCTTCATGCGCTTTATACCAATATGACATTTAGCGGCAGTGCCACAAGTATGTGGTCCTATCATTATTAACTTTGTATCTTTTGACATCAATGTTATGAACATGTGTATTACTACGATCAAGATTTCAACAAACCATTCTCACTGGATGCATGACCATTGAAGGTATTATTCATGTAAATAGAATAACCATTATTCTCTAACTTAAATGAATAACCGTATTGCAATAAACATGATCTAATCATGTTCATGCTCAACGCAAAACACCAAATAACATTTATTTAGGTTCGTCACTAATCCTGAAGGTAGAGAGAGCGTGCGATGTTGATCACATAAACTTTGGAAACATTTCCAACACATATCATCACCTCACCCTTAGCTAGTTTTCCGTTTATTCCGTAGCTTTTATTTCGAGTTACTAACATTTAGCAACCGAACCGGTATCCAATACCCAGGTGCTACTAGGAGTACTAGCAAGGTACACATCAATAATTCGTATATCAAATATACTTTTGTCGATGTTGCCAGCCTTCTTATCTACCAAGTATCTAGGGTTGTTCCGCTTCAGCGACCGCTCACCTCATAACAGAAGCACTTAGTCTCGGGTTTGATTTCAACTTTGGGTTGCTTCACTGGAGCAGCAACTGACTTGCTATCCATGAAGTTTCCCTCCTTGCTCTTGCCCTTCTCGAAACTAGTGGTTTGATTAACCATCAACACTTGACGCTCCTTCTTGATTTCTACCTTCGTGGTGTCAAACATCGCGAACAACTCAGGGATCAATATTTCTATCCCTGGTGTTTTATAGTTCATCACTAAGTTCTAGTAGCTTTAGTGACAGTAACTTGGAGAACTATATCAATCACTATCTTATCTAGAAGATCAACTCCCACTCGATTCAAGCGATTGTAGCACCCAGACAATCTGAGTACATGCTCAACGATTGAGCTATTCTCTTTCATCTTGCAGGCAAAGAATCGTGTTGGAGATCTCATATCTCGCAACATGGGCACGAGTCTGAGATCCTAATTTCAGCTCTTAGAAACATCTCATATGTTCCATGACGTTCAAAACGTATTGGAGCCTCAATTCTAAGTCGTAATGCATGACGCACTAAACTATCAAGTAGTCATCAGAACGTGCCTGTCAGATGTTAACAACATCTACAGACGACGCTAGAGGGGTTGGCGCACCGAGCGGTGCATTAAGGACATAAGCCTTCTGTGCAGCAATGAGGACAATCCTCAGGTCACGGACCCAGTTCGCAATATTGCTACCATCATCTTTCAACTCTATTTATCTAGGAACATATAAAAATTAAGGGAGCTACAACGCGAGCTAGTAATCTACAACATAATTTGCAAAGACACTATTGACTATGTTCATGATAATGAGTTCAATTAATCATATTACTTAAAAACTCCCACTCAAATTGACATCCCTCCAGTCATTCGAGTGATACATGATCCAAATTCACCAACTCAAGTCCGATCATCACGTGAGTTGAGGTGGCCGCAATGGTGAACATCATTATGTTGATCATATCTACTATATGACTCATGTTCGACCTTTCAATCTCTTGTGTTCCGAGGCCATGTCTGTACATGCTAGGCTCGTCAAGTTTAACCCGAGTGTTCTGCTTGTGCAACACTGGCTTGCACCCGTTGTATGTGAACGTAAAGTCTATCACACCCGATCATCATGTGGTGTCTCAACACGACGAACTTTCGCAACGGTGCACACTCGGGGAGAACACATTTTATCTTGAAATTAAGTGAGGGATCACCTTATAATGCTACCGTCGTCCTAAGCAAAACAAGGTGCATCAAAAGGATTAACATCACATGCAAATCATAAGTGACATGATATGGCCATGAACTTGTGCTTTTGATCTCCATCATGAAAGCACCGGCATGATCTCCATCGTCACCGGCATGACACCATGATCTCCATCATCTTGATCTCCATCAACGTGTCGCCATCAGGGTTGTCACGCCCTGCATGCTTCTACTACTATTGCTACCATTTAGCGATAAAGTAAAACATTACATAGCGCTTAATGATTGACACGCAGGTCATACAATAATTGAAGACAACCCTATGGCTCCTGCCGGTTGCCGTATTCATCGACATGCAAGTCATGATAATCTATACATCACATGATCATCTCATACATCACATATATCACATCATGTAATTGGCCATATCATATCACAACATACCCTGCAAAAACAAGTTAGACGTCCTCTGATTGTTGTTGCATGTTTTACGTGGCTGCTACGGGTATCTAGCAAGAACAATTCTCACCTACGCAAAAACCACAACGGTGATACACTAGTTTCTTTTCAACCTTCTCAAGGACCGCCTTTGTCGGATCCGATCCAACTAAAGTGAGAGAAACTGTCACCCGCAAGCCATCTAGGCAACAAGTTGCGTCGAGGGAACTAGTCTCTCGTAAGCGTACGAGTAATGTTGGTCCGGACCGCTTCATCTCACAATCCCGTTGAACCAAAATACGACCAAGGGAGGAAGCAATCTAAGCATCAACACCCACAAACCTTTTGTGTTCTACTCGAGATCTCATCGAACCATCAACCTAGCTCTGATACCACTGTTGGGGAACGTCGCATGGGAAACAAAAAATTTCCTACGCACACGCAAACCTATCCATGGTGATGAGCATCTACGAGAGGGAGAGTAGATCTACGTACCCTTGTAGATCGCTAAGCAGGAAGCGTTAAGAAACGCGGTTGGTGTAGTCGAACATCTTCGTGATCCAAATCGCCGAGCGTCCCGCGATCTCATCACGATCCGTCCCGCGATCTCATCACGATCCATCCCGTGAACTCATCATGATCCATCCCGCGATCTTGTCACGATCCGTCTCACGATCTTGATCATAATATGTCCCGTGAACTCATCACGATCTGTTCCGCGATCTTATCACGAACTGTCTCGTGATCTTGATCACGGTCCTTCCGATCTAGCGCCGAATGGATGGCACCTCTGCGTTCAGCACACGTGCAGTTTGATGAAGATCTCCGCCGTCTTGATCCAGCAAGAGAGAGCGGAGAGGTAGAAGAGTTCTCCGGCAGCGTGACGACGCTCCGATGATGGTGGTGTAGCAATTCCGGCAGGGCTTCGCCTAAGCACTGCAGAAAACCGATCTAGAGGAGCACGTGGCCGTACAAACTATGCGAAAACCCTCTATTCCACCAGTATATATAGGAGGGAGGGAGAGGAGGACGCATCCTTGGCCTCCAAGGCTTGTTGGCTCGGCCGAATTGGGAGGTGGAGGAGGACTCTCGTCCTCTACTCCTAGTAGGACTAGGACTCTTCCTTTTTTGCCTTTTTTGCCTTTTTCCTTTAGGATTTTTGCCTCCTGCGCCATGGGCCTTGTTGTGGCTGTTTCTCCAGCCCACTAAGGGCTGGTTATCACTCTCCACAGCCCATGGACCCTCTGGGGTCGAAATACCCCTCCCGGAGGTCTCCCGGTACACTACCGATGAGTCCGAAACTTTTCCGGCGACCAAACTGGGACTTCCTATATATGAATCTTTACCTCCGGACCATTCCAGAGCTCCTCGTTACGTACGGGATCTCATCCGGGACTCCGAACAACCTTCGGTCACCACCATACATAACTCTACACTACCGAAACGTCACCAAACCTTAAGTGTGCAGACCCTGCGGGTTCGAGAACTATGTAGACATGACCGAGACACCTCTATGGTCAATAACCAATGGCGGGATCTGGATGTCCACATTGGTTCCTACATATTCTACGAAGATCTTTATCGGTCGAACCTCTGTGTCAAGGATTCAGTTAATCCCGTACGATGTTCCATTTGTTCTTCGGTATGTTACTTGCCCGAGATTCGATCGTCAGTATCTCCATACCTAGTTCAACCTCGTTACCGGCAAGTCTATTTACTCGTTCCGTAATACAAGATCCCGCAATGTAACATCCCAAAATTCCATTTTGGAATGTTATGAAAATAGCTATGCATCTATCATCACCATTGCTTGATTGTATGTGTTAGTTGAAATGCCATTTCTGATTTTTCTGAAAGTCCTTTCTACTTTTCCCTATGTTGCTTCCTCTATTTGAAATTTTGGTTAAATGTTCAAAATAAGAGAGGAGTAACATGACACTCCACAC
The DNA here is from genome assembly GCA_022496015.1 of Hordeum marinum. NCBI lineage: Eukaryota > Viridiplantae > Streptophyta > Magnoliopsida > Poales > Poaceae > Hordeum > Hordeum marinum. The sequence goes on from CM039673.1 coordinate 110,164,579, forward strand.
CAGGGTCAAATTGGTGAATTATTTGAATAAAATAACCAGGGGTTATTTTGAAAATATTTGCAAAAAGGATTTAAAAACATTTAGGCAATTTCTGAAAATAATATTTTTTTCAAAGTGTTCAAATGACAGAATAGAAATGTTCATTAAATAGAATTTATTATTCTGTTAATTTTGATATATAATACCCCTATATTTACGAACGATTTGAATGCTTTAAAAGCTTTTGAATGTCTCTGGAAATTATTAAAAAGAAACGGTAACCGTTTCCGGTATTAAACGGGCCGGCCCACCGGCTTTAAAAGCCGAGACCGTTACCGGTCGGCCGACCGAGCGCAGTAACGTCCCCCTCTCTCTCTGACGCTGGACCCCACCCCCGACCGACCGTTGCTTCGAACGGTCGTCTTCTCCCTCCCCCGCGCGCGCCGGACCCGACGCCGGTCGCTTCCCCCCTCACCGGATCTCTCCCCTCTCTCCTCCCCGCACCCCCCCCGAGCGCCTATATAAGAGCCCCACTGCCCCGCATCCATTTCCCCCCCGAGCCCCCTTCTCTCTCTCGCCGAGACGTCGTCGATTGCTCGTCAGAGTTCCACCACCACCGGAAGTCGCCGTCGACCGTAGCCACCACCCCCGACCACCATTCGCCTCGCCGTCGCCACCAATCGACTCCGGAGAACCGTCGCCGTCGCCCGGACCACTTCCCCGTCCTCCCCGACCACCGGAACGCCTCGCCGTCGCGTTCACCACTTCCGGACTCGCCGGAGTTTCCCCACGCCGGCGACCTTTACACCGTGAGCATTTCCCTCCCTCCGATCCAAACCCAACGGCTCAGATTAGAAGTCACTTATTCCCGAACCGTTTTCTGTTTAGGATCGGTTGACCGCCCGAAGCACCGCTCGGACACCCACCTCAGCCACTCACAGGTCGCCACGTCACCCTAGTCGACCGTTCGTTAGTTTTTCTTTTCAGTTTTGTTTTTCAGAAAACAGAATGTATTCCAAATTTGTTTTAGCTATATCTTTTAATCAGTTTAGTGTTTTGAGTTGATTCTTTTTGCAATAGCTCACATTTTTCATGTAGTTTCACCCTGTACTTTTAAATTTCAAATTTGAACTATAAAATTTGAATTTAATCAAATTTGCTCAAAATCTTCAAATCTGAATAACTAGAGTTTAAAAATAGATTTTGATATGATTCTTTTTGTCACTGTTAGATATTGGTTAGGACTATCTCCATGTTTAGTTTGAGGATTTTTAGGATGATTTTTAATAGTGTTTTAGCTATAAACAGAATCTGCTTATTATTATAATATAGTTTTATAAACTTAATTTTGATTAGTTTGATTTAGAATTTGGTTTTATTTGTTTATTAGGTTCTGTTAGTAAACATTTAGTGTTTTCACTTACTGTTAATAAAAATATAAATTTGCCTAGTTTAATTTCATTTAACATAGGAATCACAACTTCTTTTCAAATAGGCATAATTTGATTAAAACAACTAACTAGTAATAGTTTTGTTTTCAAATAAAGTTTTGTATAATTAATTCTGTTTTCTAAGACAAATTTATTTGTAAGTTATTTTCTGTAAGAACATGTTTTGTTAACAAATTAATAAGTTTAGTTTTCATTCCCCTTGTTAGTATAACCATAGTTGATTCATATAGTGTTTATCAAAACCTTTTATAAACTTTACTAGAGTTTTCCCAACAAACTTAAATTGACTTTGTTTACTTTAATAGTAAAATATTCTATTGTTGCCTTGCTGTCAACAATTGTCTTGTTATTTCAAAATAGTTTTATTATGTAGAAGTGTTTTCATCATCCCCTTTGGAAAAACAAAACTTTGTGTGTTTTACTTGCTAGAGACTTTTGTGCATTGTTTGCCTTGTTTGTTTAGTACTTCTTTGCTGAATGTTATGAGTACTTATTTTGGTTGTATGCTTATTTGAGTGCATTGTTTGTTTCGTTAGATTATCCGGAGTGCGAAGCTTGTTACCTAGAGTTACTCAAGTACGAAGATCATCAATCAGGCAAGTCACTTTGATCATGTTTTACCCATGTTTTATATGCATTAGTTCTACCATCTCCCCAGTTGCATGCAAGATAGGTTAGTTGGAAACTTGGTTACATTGTAGTAGTATCATGTGGTAGATACCTCTCTCAACCCCCTTTGACAACATTGGCCCCGGGAAACGTTGTTTTACCTTTTGCTATGCTATTAGTAGACGGGGTTGGTTGTGTGATTCATGAGAGTTGAGAGAGTTAATAATTTCAAGACCTACATAATGATCAAGATTTCAATACTCCAAGTTTTCAACATACCTCTGGGTGGATGATGGTTGAATGGCGCCCTGGAGAAACCAGTGGTTAGCCTAGGTGATGCTGGAGATGGCCAGTATTCACGCGGAAAGGTCCACCCAGGCACAAAGGGATGGATGGGTGCTTCAAAACCCAAGGCTTACCTGCACAGCCACAAGTCATTATGGGCTCTGGCTTGGTTGGATATCGTGGTAACTCTGGACAGGCGGTGCTACGAGAGGTAGAAGAACGGTAGGAAAGGATGGGCATCGTCAGAGTCGCAGGGAAACCCTTTGGAAGACCATGTTTTGGTCATCCGTTTCTCAAACACCCTGAAGTGCGAGAAATCAAACGGAGGCGACCAAATCTTGTGGGGAACGTGTGCAAAACTCTGCAGAGTACAAAACCTAATCGATTAGCCGTGTCCACGGTCATGGACGACTTGAGCCAAAGGAATTGGAACTTCCGGAACTCTCAACACAAATAATATGATGATGTGGGTATTTAATAATTTTGGGTATGAGAATTGGTTGGTGGAACCATCTCATTAATCAACCAACTTAGTAATATTTTGCTTAACCCCCTTCGATGTAGGAAAAACTTGGCTTTACGCAAAACTTACACCACCACCTGCCATATAAGCATATAGACTAGCTGATTATTTTCACCCCTCTCTTGTGACTTTGTCGGCATATTCCATATGCTGACCTACACGGCTGCAACGTATCATGTTGCAGAGTATTTTTCCGACCAGGAGTGAGGACGCGTTCTATGCTCAGTGAGATGCCCTTGGAGTCGGATGGACTCATCTACCTTCGACGCTTCCGCAAGATTTAGATATTCTCATGAGTTGGCCTTTAGCCACTTTATTGTAATTTTTATTGTAATAAAGGACTCTATATGAGATTGCGATTAATATAATGCTGTGTGATTTCCCTTTGATATATACATTGATGTACCGTGTGTGTACCAGCATGATCTTGGGATGGTACGGAAAACACCGGAGACTTGGCCTTTCAGGTCGGGTCGCTACACGCAACTAACAATTAGTCACATTGCTTGCAAGGCTCATTGTGATGTTGTATTACCGAGTGGGCCCCGAGATACCTCTCCGTCACACGGAGTAACAAATCCCAGTCTCGATCCATGCCAACTCAACAGACACCATCGGAGATACCTGTAGAGAACCTTTATAGTCACCCAGTTACGTTGCGACGTTTGATACACACAAGACACTCCTCCGATATCCGTGAGTTGAATGATTTCATGGTCATAGGAACATATACATTGACATGCAGAAAACAGTAGCAATAAACTGACACGATCATACGCTACGTTTGTAGTTTGGGTCTTGTCCATCACATCATTCTCCTAATGATGTGATCCCATTATCAAATGGCATCTCATGTCCATGGCTAGGAAACCTTAACCATCTTTTGATCAACGAGCTAGTCTATTAGAGGAATACTAGGGACATAGTTTTGTCTATGTATCCACACATGCATTTAAGTCTCCGATCAATACAATTATAGCATGAATAATAAACGATTATCATGAACAAGGAAATATGATAACAACTAATTTATTATTGCCTCTAGGGCATATTTCCAACAAATTGATGCTGCATGTATACTCCAGATTAAAGCATCCCCACAGCGCCAGGAGGACGTCCTGGCCTGGGCACCCGATCCAAGAGGTATTTTCTCTGTCAGAAGCGCGTACCGCCTCGCCATCGACATATCTAGCACTCATATGTGTGCCGCTAGCAGGGCACCGGACGGCACTCGTGCCGTCTGGAAGGCAGTGTGGGGGTGCCCTGCCCGGGTACGCGTCTTTGCATGGTGTTTAATTACAAACTTGCTCGCTACTATGGAAAATAAGGCAAAGAGAAAACTTGAAGTCACTAATATATGTGTTTTATGTGGGATGGAATCCGAGGATACATACCACGCAATGTGTAGGTGCCCGCTCGCGTGTATGTTGTGGGAAGAAATGGCAGCCACATTCAGCATGTCATGCCTTGAGAACATCACCAATTCGGGTACTGAATGGGCATTGTTACTTTTGAATGATTGCCCAGAAGAGCAGCGGCTACCGGTGCTCATGACATTTTGGTGAAACTGGCATGTTCGTAATGAAGTTGTCCATCACAAACCGGCTCCCACCATCGAAGCATCTCGCAGGTTTTTATGCAGCTATATCGACAGCCTCCGATGCATTGAGCAGCACCCCCATGGCGACATCACGAAGGGGGAAATGGTGGTCTCCCGGGAGGCGTGTAGGAGACACACTAAGGAGGCCGCCACACCGGCTTCCTGCTCACGGCCGCCGGAACGATGGACGAAACCCCTGGTGGGATGGAACAAGCTGAACGTTGATGGTGGTTGGCACAAGGACGGAACGGGAGGTGCCGGGATGATCCTACAAGATTACGACGTCGCAATCATCTACTCATCCTGCAGGTTCCTCAGGTCCTGTGCAAGCCCACTTGAAGCGGAGGTGGCAGCGTGCATGGAGGGCATTGCTTTAACCCTGGACTGGAGCACAGCACCCTTCATACTGGAAACAAATAGCCTTGTTGCTGCCAATATGATCAACGAGCCTGATCAGAATAGATCACCAGTAGCAGCGTTGATTGGTGAGATAAAAAGACTCCTTTCACTTGGTCGTGAGCATGTTGTACTGCATGTGAGTAGGAGTAGAAATAAAGTAAGCCATACATTAGCATACCTGGGACACTCGATCCCGCGTACTGCTGTTTGGCTTCGGAATGGACCTGATGAAATTGGCAATCTTTGCCAACAGGATTGTAATAATCATCCTTGATTAATACAATCCATATCGTTTCGCAAAAAAAAAGACCTCTGCGACAAGTTGAAAGAAGATGGCCAACAGACACGTCAAGCATGGATATCGTAAGTTCTGTTTATTGTTAGTATGCGTGTTGGTCAATTCATTGATTTATTCAATGTTACAACTTCATGATCACCTCATTGTATAGCCCGGAAGCATTGTCGTGCTCTTTCAAAGGACAGCCGGAAAGTCCTTAACATTACATCCAACAAGAGCGACATGCAGCGTGCTCGCTCGCGCTGGACACTGTTTCACTCCCTGTACTTTTTCGTTTTATCTGTCCATCTACTGTTTCGCTCCGGTAAATAAAGCGAGGAAGAAAAAGCGGCGATTGCAGTGAATTTTCACGCGACTTGTTTCCTTCGTTAGGAAGCCAACCCCCCCTCCCATCGCACGCAACCGTCCCCTCATCTCTCGCATCAGTCGTCACCTCCTCCTCCTCTCGCTCCTCGCCTTCCACGCCGTCGCCGTCGCCGTCACCAAGGATGCGGTGGAGGAGAAGCTAGCTGGCGGCGGCGAAGGCCTTTTGGAGGCGGATTTAGAGGTGGAGGCTTGCAGCCAGCGTCCATCGATGGGAGAAGGGGGCGCAGCAGTTGCATCAGGCGACCAGCAAGGAAAACAGCTCCGCCCGGCCGTCGATGACCACCAGCCACTTCTGCTCGGCGTCGTTGTATTCTTTCTTCGCCCGCCCCGATTTGTCCAAGACCATCACCAGCAGCAGCAAGAGGAAGGTCAAGCCCTGCACCTCCAGGTTTCTCTCCCTCACCCCATTCGGCTCTCGCGGGTTGCGGCCCCGTCCGTCCACCCGAGAGGTCAGTCCCCGCGTCTTCGCATCCATCCTCTCTCAGTGTCACGCATGCCCTCTCCTCCATCCTCTCACGCATGTCCATTGATAAGCAGTTTCAGGGGTCAGGACATGGAACAACAACAATGAGACAGGGCCAGCGCTGCAGAAGCAGCAATCCATGAGTCGTTGTAAGTGCTTCTGGTGTCCCTCTGTTCAAGCAGCTGAATCGGTAAGTCTTACACTGCTTGATGTTCCTAATTTCCTATGTACAAGTCAAATAAGCAGCTAAGCATGTTTCTAGTAACTGAACTTTGTTATCATTGCAGGTTTTTTATTACTGCAAACCAGTTGTCTGACTGTAGGAATTGAGTGGATGTATATGTGCCCTGCACTTTATAGCAAGTGTTATCAAGTTACCAACAAATCATTATACATTGTCTTTTTTGTCAGAGTATACGATAATCATTGGAGTGTATAAATATTGTTTGCTTGCAGTTACATTAAGAAACAGTTCTTCATTTCACCCAAAGAGCATGTTTTGGAATCTGGATTGTTATTTGTAGCTCCTGATTGTTATCCCTGTTCGACAAGAAGAATTTTCCTGCATTAGCAAAAATTCATGGAGAGAGTGCAGGTGCAGTTTCTGAAGATTTATATGTTTTTTCTCTATGCCAAGCAACTGTGTGAGTAGTGCAGTCCCATCTCTACTATTTATCCATAAATTTTATGTATTTTTACCTACGTAACTAACGCTAGAATGTAAGTATGTTTTGGTTAGCATAGTGTCTCCCTTTTATTATTTGCTTTCTATGTTTCTCTGTACTATTCATGTCTTTCTTTCAAAGCCTTCTATCAAAAGTCAAACATTGCAATTTCTATTGGGCTTTGTTACAGTGAGCTTTAAGGCTTTTTACTGTATTTGTAAAATTGTAATTAGTTTGATAAATGTATGTATTTTGGGTAATACTATTTTCCTTGACTGCTCCTTAGTTTTTTTTTCCAGTGAGCTCCTCCATGTTTGGCAATCAATTATAGCCAATCGTATTAATTCTAAAAACTAAGCAAGATGTCCATTTGTTTTGCTTTTTTACAGCGAGTTTTTGTAATTTTTGCAGTGAGATTAAAGGGTTTTTACTGAGTATGTGTCACTGTAAATAGCTTGGTGCATGTATGTAGGTTGGGTAATGCTCCCTCCATCCCGTAATATAAGAGTGTTTTTGACCCAGGGAGCGTTAATTTCTAGACTGCTCCTTATGTAGTTTCCCCTTTTTTATGGTGACCTACTCCATGTCTGACAATCAAATATAGCCAATCATATTTCTTGTGAATAATAAGCAAGGTGTCCGTTCTTTTGCTTTTTACAGTGAGATTTAACTTCCAAATAGCTTAAAGACTTCTATTTTATAGTGAGCTTGAAAGGCCTTTTTTTCTTTCTGTGATTCATGTTTCTTTTATGGGTATACCAAATTTCTAGGCTGGTTTCTAGGTTTGCATTTTTCTTTTGCTCTTTGTCAGTGCGCTTAAAGGCAATTTACTCTATCACGCAACTGTAAGCATGGTGTGTGTATATATGCTTTGGAAACCCAGTTTTCCAGTCTGCATCTAAGGGTTGGTTTATAGAGGTGATTTACAGTTTGAATGTATCTGAGTGAATTTTTATTGTGCTGTAAATCATGAGTTATGCCCATGTGTTTTGTAAGTTAAAACATGAGTTTACCTGGTACTGTACCATTTGATGATTTCCTGTGTGCATTCAGAGTACTAAGATCAAGAGGGTTTCCCAGAGCTTCGTGGAGATTAGTTTGCCCTCATACCATTCACTGATCTGGTAAGATCTTTGAACACAAAACATACCTACATGGTCTGATGTTACTTATCCAAAAGGCTCCAAGTTAATTCACATTGTTCCAATGGGCATCCTTGTAATATTGGTGATTAAGTTGTCATGATACCCGTTCATATGTTTCATGATGTTTTAATATTTGAGTTCTTACATTCTTCATTATCTGCGTATCAAATCAATCTCTGAACCAATATGAGATACACATATTTAGTATTACAAGTATGAGCTTCAGAGAAAGACTAACCAGAACATGATACTTTTTTGCAAGGAACTCTTACATAATCTCATGGCGGTAGATGGTTATATATTTTTGCTCCACAATGCATTTTTATGTTCAAAATATATTCATCCCTGCACAATGCAGTCCGAATGATACATGTGTTTACCGAAATGGATTTTCTTGGTCAGCAAAATATATTTTGAGGCTTGAAAAATAGCATCTTGGAGCAAATGCTGCAGAGTATAGTTCAATAGAGACTAATTAGACATGGTAAGTAATTTTGCGTGCCCTTTTTTGTATATTCCTTGGAGTTTTACACTCCATTAAAATTTCATTTGAGCATTTGCATTTACTGTATGAGATATTAGTCATGTGTAAGCCTTCAGTTAACTTTACTGGCATTGTATTGATTTTCTTTTGTATGAGATATTAGTCAAGTGTAAACCTTCAGTTAACTTTACTGGCATTGTATTTATGTTCATTTCATTGTGAACAGAATTGAGAAAATTGTCCATTATGTGACGGTGATAAGGATATAAGAATGTGTTTCTTAACTAAGTTCTATGATCTTCTTAAATAGTGTGTACAAGATGATGCGTACTTTCTCCTGTGCAAAAATTCTTTCAAGGACTTCTTCGTAAAACAGAATGATGACCATGCAATTTAGGAAAATTCATTTGTTATAGCTGGTATAAATATACTATGCAAATATGTTAACAGGTCTAAAAGCAAGACAAGTGCGTACAATTGCACTTGAGGAGGCGCGCCCCAGCCACTAGTTGATGCAATGTTGGATGAAGCTCGAGGAGGCACAACATCTAGAATAACAACATGTGCCAATGAAGAAATAAAGTCTGAGGGGAGGGAGCTTGAGATGAAGACCGCTATCGAGGAGTGTGGTTTAATTTGGGATCGATGAATTTAAAAAAACTTGTCATTGAGCCACGCTACCCAGCTAGGCCGCACCACCACATGCCAGCCCTGAAAGTCGGCATGAGCCTTGACAAGCCTTGCGCTCCTACAGAGACGACCACCACGCGCCACCGAAGTCCATTCGAGAGAGGAAGGAGAGTGCCGCCAACGTCACACGGTCTTCGTCCTGCGGACATCCTCCGGCGACGGCGAGAAGGGGTGTGCTGAGGAGGAACCGAGCGTCGGCGATGGAGCTAGGTCTTGTGCGACATCACAGGGGCAAAGTTTTTGTATTCCGTCTCCAACAATATGCAAAATTAAACGTGAGAAGAACGGTGCGTCGGACTGTAGCGCATGCATAAAATGGAGAGAAGGACCAGCTTCTGGTTTTGGCTTCAGCAAAGCTAACGTGCATATCAATATGGGAAAAACGATAAAGTTTTAGATTAGTAAGTATACAATCCTACGTGCATATGTATAATAGAAAAAACTATTTTGATCTCGGGGGGGCTTGAACCCTCAAGCTGCGGTTGATAAGACCGACACTCTAACCAATTGAGCTACAAGACCACCACAATTATGCGTATTTTCTAATTATTAAATATTAAAATATACATTACAAGCTTACGTCCATAATAATAATTTTAGGACGGTTTCTCCATCCCAAAATAAATGTCGCATAATTAGTACTCCCTCCGTTTCTAGATATATGGTGTATAGTTTTTGGCACGAATATTAAAGAACGCATATGAATGGAAAATTTTACAAGTTTTGGGCGAGAATACACCTGACTAATGGAGATCATAAAATACAGGAGATTGCGTGATATAAGTAAATGTAATCAAATTTCTAAAAAATATATCCAAACGAGTGGTGCAACGCAATACACCTTATATTTTGGGATTTTTCTCAAAAATCTATACACCTTATATCAAGGAACGGAGGAAGTACTAAGTTAGTATAAATTTAGTACTAGACCAACGACACTTATTTTGGGACGGGGAAGTACTAAAGAAACATAGTAAAAGCAGTATTTTTTTTAAGACAAAGCAGTAGCTTAATTGAATTTAATAAAAATAACATGGTGCAACTGGCTTACATGACTTCCATGCTTCTAAAGCCAACTCCAACGCACGGCTACAACGAGCATTCGATTTGTCTAGATTTTGTCTTTTTGAGTCACAAAAGTGAACAAACATACGCGTCTCGCCAGAGCATATGTATCCAATGGTGTTGCCCCATTTGGTGAGTTGTTTGTCCCTGGTTATCAAACACCTAGCAAGGGAGACCACCACCGGCGTTGATGACGAGCACACACCCGATGTAGCTGTCTAGGGAAGCCGAGAGCAAGAAGAGGGCGGTCGCGCGCCCACGCCTGGCGCCCTTGCCACAACATCAACCTGACAAGTGGAAGAGGGACACGTGTATCGATGGCGGGTGGAAGAGGGCGATGGAGTTGCTGAGCAGTCATCTCTTGGTGGTGTTGTCCCTGTTGGCCGCGAGGTTGACATCCAGCAGGCCCGGCACCCCGGTGGCCGCGAGGTCGACATCCAGCAGGCCCGACACCTTGGCGGCTACCTTGTCCCCCGCGGGCCCGGATTCCTGGTGGCCGCGTGCTGCATGGGCGGCTCCCGGCATCGCGTGATGGTGCTCCGGTGGTGGTGCGTGGTGGTGTTGCGGTGGTGCTCCATAAGAAAAGAGAGAAAAAAAAGGAGGAGAGAGAGGTGGGATGAGTGGGTGGCCCCCTCATGTTTGGATGGCAAATGAGCCAAACCTCACATGCAAGCGGAGGACGCAAAGAACGTCCGTTCGGATCCAAATCGCGAGTAAATTTGGTCTGAAAATGGATCCGAAGGAACATAAAGGGACAGAAAAAAATGAGATGGGTCGTATTGAGACGTTATACTTGTTTGTTTGGATCCAAACGGACATGCAAACATAAAATAGGGCCGCACGTTGGAGTTGACCCAACCGTAGGACAGAGAAACAAACGGGTTATGGAGATTAACACAACTCCGTAGAGCAATCTAAAACAAGTTAATATTTCGGTATGCAAATTAATCTCACACCACACTTGTTCTTGATTGCATTCGCGAGAGTATATAAATAATTCGAACTATTTCATGCTGAATTGTTGATCGACTTAACCAAGCACCATACGACCAGCCAAATATCTTACCCTGCTTCGTCCTCAGTTTATACTTTTGTTTTCTGCTGACCATTGTATCTCTTCTGTGGGACAGCAATCATGGCCGATCGTTCCCAAGCTTGATGCATGTATTATGCAATAAAAGAAAGGGAAGATCAAATTACCATATCCACAGAGAAAATACACCTCGGCCAGAGTGCTTGACAACTGCATTGCCCTCCTCTGCCTGCCTACTCAGGGGAAACCCTATCTGCTCTGGCATGGAGCCCCCTCGTCTCCACCCCCACCCTCCCGCGCGAGCGTCTTGCCACCACCAAAGGAGCGCACATGCAGGGAGTTTCATTGTGTGTGTCATTATGAAATTGCAGGAGCACCCTCTGACGTAGTTCAGTAAAAAAATGCAAGCAAGAAATACGGAAAATGAAAGGAAAACACTCCTAGAAAGAGTTTTGCAGATTTAATGTACATTGTTTTGCATTGGCATGTCGAAAAAACAACTAGAAAGTGTTTTGCACATTTAGTGTACTTTTTTTTTGCATTGGCATGTCGAAAAAACAACTTTATCAACAAAAAAGAAGAAAAATTCCTCCTAGCAAGGGTTTTACAGATTTAATGCACTTTTTTTTTGCATTGGCATGTCGAGAAACTTTATCCACATAGAGGAAGAAAAATTCCTCCTAAAAAGAGTTTTGCAGATTTAATGTACATTTTTTGCATTGGCATGTCGAATAAACAACTTTATCCATATAGAAGAAATTGCTTACCAAAAACAGCTGCAAGTACACAATGTGCCAAAACTTATCGATGCGTAAATTGCCTTCTGAACTTTATAAGTGTAGTTATGTTTCCTCGCTTGATGAGTCCACACTCGAGTGCACTATAATATTAAAACAAATAGTGCTTGAAAATAGGAAACAAAATATCTACGCATGTCGTAATGTTCAAAGTAATTATGTTTAGTAATGTAAAAAAAGAAAATAATGAAAATCAAATACAGTATCCGAGTAGATGCAACTAAGAAAGGCACATAACAAGAAAGAAAATATGATAGAAGCTAAGCACAAACCAACTAAGTGCTTGCTCAGCAAATGGTTATACACGTTGCTAACCAAGGATGGAGTCTTGTAGGAGTTACTTAGAAACAAATACAGGCACTCGAGACTTTATTCCACGCTCCGATAAACTAACGTACTCACCTATCTAAGGTTTGATGAGAGTAAAAAAAATCTTTTTTCTCGTCGTGGTGCTCTCCATATAGGAGGTGGGCATGGAGAATGCTTGATTGGGAGAGGCTTCCCTAGCTTTATAATATCCCTGCATTTACAATATTTTTCAACGGAACGAAGTTTTGTTGCCTCTATGTTGGGACATGTTCCTTTAAATATTTATTTTTTCATGGCACTCATGGGAGTGAAGTGGATAGATTGGCTGTATTTGGTTAATAGGTTGATGATGGTCAACCTCGTGACTGGATTATATTCATTCAGGTGGAAACTCGACAATTTCGACACTTTTTTTCAAATAAGTCAGTGTATTGTGATCTTTTTTATATTGGCATTCCTTTTAATCACTGTTTCGTCTGGAAACTTAGAGTGCCTTTGCAAAAAAAAAACTTATGTGGTATCTGGAAGAAGAGTGATCATAACCAATGGCAACCTAAAAAAGCGATGAGGGTAAGGTTGCACAAATGTGATTTATGTGGAAACGAGGAATCGATTCAACATGTTTTCCTTGATTGTTTGCTTGCTAAGATCTTCTGGCCTTCTATTCATATTGCATTCAACTTACCACCACCAATTAGTATCACGAATTTTCTCAGTAACTAGTTAAATTGGGTGCACTCTATGTTCAAAGTGCAAATCTGGGTGGGAGTTTGTGCTTTACTTTGGGCAATATGAAATTGTCACAATGACTATGTTTTAATAGGATGAACCAGCGATACTACTGGAAAGTACAGTTTCAATATTGCCCATACGTAATCCTTTATATAGACGTTGAGGCGGACGGACACTAAGATGGAATAAGCCCGCTAATATACCCAATGTACCCGCAGCAATATGATGAGAAGCTATTCCCCCCGGAACAAAAGGATCAAAACCTTCTGCACCCCACGCTGGATTTACAGCTTGTACTTTTCCAGTTAGTCCATAAGGATCGGATACCCATATCCCAGGACCATACAAACCCGTTACATGAAATGCCCCAAAGCCAAAGCAAGCCACCCCTGCAAGAAATAAATGAATTCCAAAGATCTTGGGCAAATCCAAGAACTCCCAATAAATGGAAGATCTACGTGCAACGAATTTCGTATAAAAAGTAAAGTAGGCGATTTCACCGAGAGGCCTATTGAACTAGCTCCCATGCATGGATCTGCATTGTGTGCTTTCGCCGCAGCCCGCACCGAAACAGTGCTTTACCCCTAGATGTCTAGTCAACTGCTGCGCCTCAACGCATTTCGGGGAGAACCAGCTAGCTCTAGGTTCGAGTGGCATTTCACCCCTAACCACAACTCACCCGCTGATTCTTCAACATCACTTGTCAAGTTCTTCTGCCAAGGCTTGATTAATGAACCTACAAAATCCCTCGAATTGGATCTGACTAAATCCGGGTATTGTGGACATTCCCTCGTTTCCATTCCGGAGCATCTTAATCTTAAGTTTCCTGTTTATCAAAGAAAAATTCCATTATCAGCTCACTCTTCATCAATCCCTACGGATCGATCTAGCAATCATGGAATCTATATTCTGTTTACTGAATCACATGAAATTCTAGGGAACTCCACATACGTATTTCATATATGTATTTCATACATATGAATAGAGACCATTTCGACGAAAGTTTGAGTTTACCAGCCATTTTATTCGATTTTGCCTCTGCTGATCCTGCTCATGCTTTTTTTTATCAATTGGTAAAGTCTCTCAGCCTTGCAAAGTGGAAAAAGAGATGGGCATCGGATCCATGTTTCGCTAATCCCGATCTTGAAGAGAAGTGAATGCCCGTGGGGAAACGCAGAAGGCCTAGGGTTATCTATTGAAAACCATGCATGCCCAGATCTATTACGAAATTTGCTCTCCGCTTAGTGGTTTCTTACTCGGTCTCCTCATCTGAATAGATGGTCGCACGCTTCAACTAGAATCCAAACCATAGTAGAACGGGGGCTCAAAAGGAAACTTCAGAGCTGGAATATATAATCTCCAGTAGTACACTTAGCCCTTCGGCCTTATTTCAACTTGAACATGAATTTGCAGCACATTTTGGCGTTATTATATTAACATAAGCATTGAACACTGACGGCTAGCCCATACATGCAAACACAAGAAATCAAACCAAACAAAGACACTTAGCATAGGAGTAGAATTCTCAAACTACGGAACCAACTGCTTTCGCGCCGGGGGGGCGAGATCCGGAGCAAGGACCCTAAGAATCTGGAAGATATCTCGAGAAAAGGTTTTAGCACCGGTCTCTCATATATGTACTCCAGTTTATCCGAAGTATCCCAATGGTGTAAGACCGTCGACTATTTGGGAAAAAGTAGGAAAATCACTCTGATCTCTGATTTCTCCGAAATAAGTGGCTCACGAGGAATGGAGAGACAGATTCTCTATTTGATCTCGAAGTCCTCATATAACACTTCTTCCAGTCGGATCACTTGTTGGAAAAACATAATGCTCACACATGTTCCACACGGGCAAGAAAGCATAATATTATGAAAATGAATAGAATACTTGCAATTTGTATGATAAGGATTCTAATACGCACTTTTATAGGATACGTACCACCTTGGGGTCAGATGAGCTTTTGGGGAGCAACAGTAATTACAAGCTTAGCTAGCGCCATACCAGTAGTAGGAGATACCATAGTGACTTGGCTTTGGGGTGGTTTCTCCGTGGACAATGCCACCTTAAATCGTTTTTTTAGTCTCCATCATTTACTCCCCTTTGATTTAAACCTCCCGCTCCCGGGAGCTGAAGAGTTCTGGCAGGGGCAGGAGCCTTCAGAAGATAATAATTCTGGGGAGAGTGATGATTCATCAGTTGATGAATCAGATCTCGACACTGATTATGATTTGAGTGATGATTCATCAACTGATGAATCAGATCTCGACACTAATTATGATTTGAGTGATGATTCATCAACTGATGAATCAGGGAGTTCATGTGGTGATATGGACTGCTCTGAAGGGACACCCCCCCTTCAGGGAATGAAAGACGTCTGATAATCTTTCTATAGGTTCCCCGAAGAGAATGGTCTCATCACAAAAACATTTTCTATATGTTATGTTATTTCGAGATTCGAAGAAGCAAGCAAGTTTGTTTTTCATATAGTTGTTTTTGTGTAGTGATCTTAGTTCATGGAGATCACGAGGCCACTGATACCCTATGTGGTACGGTGGGATAGAAGAGTGGGTATGTGGGCTTCTATCAAAAGAAATACCAATCCCATGCTCTTCGGTGGTTCTTACGCTCTGAAAGGAATCCTTCCAACGCTTTCCTCCGAGGTGGTGTTGAGAAATGACATACAATCTCTCGTTGACGCATCCAATCTTTTGGTACCTTTCATATATTATATAGGATAACTTTAGGATTCCCAGCAGAAATGGGAGATCTTATGTTTTTAAATGACCTTCCCCCGATCAGAGAAGGGGCTTGGTCTGGAACGGATTGAGACGGAAAGCGGTAATCAATCGCCGCGTGGTGGAACGCTTGTTGGAGAAGGGTAAGCGCCTCCATGTCGTAGGGGTGGGTAGGCCAAAGAATACTAGGGAACTTAGCCTAGCCACTCAGTTCTGCCCCGAGCCAAGTCTATTTAGTGTCAGCGAACACATACCACTATCTATATATAGGTTTTTATTTTTCGTAGAGGTTGTCGCTTAGGTCCTTGGACCCTTCCTTCATGAAGCTTGAGGAAGCACTCACTTTTCTATCCACGGCATTCTTGGTTCTGCACTTAGTCTTGAACCTGTGTTGGTTTGGGACGTCAATCTCATTCGTCAGCGGTGTGTGCCGCGTACTATGATTGCTTTCTTCTTGCTGTAGAATCCCATATCTCAGATGCATGCCCATTGGAATAGCCCATCACCAGGATGAAATTATCCATTTAGCGCAGTTCCCCTTTCCTCTCTTCTTATATCAACTTCACATCCTAAACACCAAAAGGAAGGGAGAAGCAAACTCGACCTGGTGGTTTTTTATCATTTCATTGACCTTCGAACCGCTCTTGCCCTCCCCTTTCACTTTCTTTCCTAAATGTGTGACTAATACCAATCCCTATGTTGTACACTCTTCCACTAACTAGAGAGAACCATGCCTGAAGTAGAAAGAACCAATTACAAGTGTTCATAGTGGTCTAATAAAATAAACCCTGATCGTGAAGGTTCCTAGTGTTGATACCAGTTGTTGGAGATAATGGAAGGAAGCAACAAAACAGAGAGAGGATCAAGTGTAATCTTAACTACATCTCAGCTCTTATACAAAAGCTTATGTTACAATACATGGTACCAGTCCAATTTATAGAAAATAGCAAACCGACACAAAGTCATTATCGACTCAAGTAACAACTATTTCTATTTTGTTCACAGCTCATTCCTAGCTAAGACATAACGGCGGGTAGGCAAACAACTTGATTCAGGTCAATACAATACTCTTCTTCGAACTTGCAAGCTTGGGACACAAGCGTAAACTGAAAAAGAAGTAAGACCAGGTACACTGCTAAACATAAGTATAAAGAGGTGGAAGGCTGGCTGTGCTTGTGCTCACCTACAGGTCTGTCCCAGCATACAGTATCGAAAAAGACTGTCTCTTATTTTTGATTTGTCTGAATCAGCGTATATTAACTAATACTACTTTATCCAGTCAATAATGAATTGAAAGGTCGTCTTTAATTAAAAAGTGCATAAGCAAGCAAGGAACGGAAGGCATGCTAACTACACTACTAGAGTCAAGAAAAAAAACAAAACTACAAACCAAACTACTTGAGTAAGAATCTATTCTTTTTGCTTATTCGTAAGCGCATGAAGAAACTTATTTCACTCTAGCAATGAGCATAAATAGTTGACAACATAGTTGAAAAAATTCTTTCTTTCCTCTTCCTACTACATACACGGCTATAATCGTTATATATTCGATTCTTTTTTTTCTAAAAATCTTTCTGCATCTCTTTTTATGACTTCCACTTCTCGATCCCGGCCCGGAAAAGTGACCGACCCCTTGATGAATGAAAGAAAGGGTTTATGAGCCCTAGCCCTGTAAGCCCACACCTGTGTAGAGTAGATCGTTCAACACCTGCGGCACAAACCCATTTTTGACCAATTGGTCCGTATATCATAGGCGACCGAACGGTCGCCCCCCGTCTTACTAGACCAACCTGCTATAATTATTCCATAAACACCTAGCGAAGATATGGCAAACAAATAAAGTAGCCCTATGTTCGGATCTGACAATACCATACCATAATCAAAAGGTACAACGGCCCAAGCGACCAGACTTAACATAAATGTAGCCACTGGAGCCATTCTAAAAAGGGAGAAATTAGCACTACTTGGTGAAATAGGTTCTTTTAGAATCAATTTCAAACCATCTGCTAGAGGTTGTAACAATCCGAACGATCCCACTACATCAGGACCCTTTCGACGTTGCACAAAAGCCATTACTTTATGTTCAGCTAGCACTAAAAAGGCTACTCCTAGTAGAAGTGGTAGAATTAAACAAAGTATTTCCGCTGGAACAGCTATGTACGTTTTCGATTTTCTATTCACTCATGATCGGGCCTGACCTGGTTGACCCGATCAAACTATTTCACTTATGATCTGGCCTGGTTGACCCAATCATGATATTGAAGGATGGGACCTTTTATCGAAAAACTCCGGATCCCGAGAAGTTTTGAAGATGGTGCTCCTGTTACGTTACTTCGAATGGAATCCTCACTTGACTAAGCATAAGCGAAAACGTGGCTGAGAGTAAGCAATCCCCTTTCCTAGTGGTTGAGTCATGATCAGAAATATTGCGAAAGAAAGTGAAATGTCCTATCGTCGTCCCAATTTGGGTAATCCACGATGTCTCCATTTTATGTATCCATCTTGACTCATTTTCGGTGTATCGATAGTTCGTTGTATTACACTTTGAACTAACCTAGAGGCCGTGCTTAGGCGAAAATCGATATCAGTGAAGTAATCCCGGAACTCTAGAAATCGTGAAGAATTTATTCCATTTTGTTAAATATCGCGAATATAGTGGAAAAAACTCTAGAACATTCCTTTGAATGGAATTGTTCATTGGGTTCGACTTGTTGTTCGACAAAATAGAAAGCTGTCTCTCGTATGTTATTGTAAGGTGATTCATTCATAATATTTCTTATGTGCGGTTTCAAGATGCTAAAAAAGTAGATTTGGTAATCGGCTTTTGAGCTCCATTATGTGGACTTCATCAATTTGTGAATTATGGACTTGGCGGTAGTGGTCAATACTAACTGCACCGTCTAAATGCTCCCTGACCAAGTTTGCGTACTCGTCAGGGTTGAGTTGAGGGGGCAGCCCGTGCGCTAATTGGGCTTCGAGGTGGCTATACGCGAAAAAAGCTCGCTTTCTACTGAGGCCTGTTGCTTTTTTCCTTTTTAAAGAGTGGCATTCTATGTCCAATATCTCGATCGAAGTACGGAGGTCAGAATAAATAGAATAATGATCAACAGAAAAAAGAAAAAAATCCTTTAGCTGGATAAGGGGCAGATGTAGCCAAGTGGATCAAGGCAGTGGATTGTGAATCCACCATGCGCGGGTTCAATTCCCGTCCTTCGCCCATCGCATTATTGCAAATTCCAAAAATGCAATTTTCCATATTCCTAGTTACGTAATGTTTTCTATTTTTTGTAGGCCATCCATAGAGCCAATTTTTGGATGTCTATGTGGTCCTATCTATATCATCAGGAGGACCGAAAGTCCATGGTCTCTGGATGCAACCTATAGAGATGGTCGCTCGTGGTTTATTCCACACATTTGGGTAGCAGCCTAATAATAGGATATGTGACTCATGAGGTGTGACAGCCCGAGACCGATGTTCCAGAAGATTCCAGAAGATTCTCCTTTTGTTTCCGTTCTCGGCATGTGTTCATCTGCTTGTTGCATTCATCATCGCATCATCTACATTGCATCATCACCCGTTTTCGAAAACTTGCATTCGTTCGTAGTTGCCGGTTCTCTCCGTTTCGCCGTTGCCCGTTTCGAGTCCAGCCACACGCACGCGCCCGCGGCACCGTGAAATAAAATCGTTTTTAAGCGCGCGCAAAAATATTCTCGGATTGAGTTGAAACTTGTCGTGCGGTCTTGTTATAGCTTAGGTAGACCGCCCGTCGAATTTCGACGCGTTCCGAGTTCGTTAGTTGCCCCGTCAGTAATTCGTAGTAGAGGTCATTGGTTATCGTCGGACGTTCTCGCTGTTTTAGATCGTTGTGCCGCGCCGCACCGCTTCCCTCTCTTCCCCTCCTAGCCCCTCTGCACAACCTTCCGTAACCCCCCTCTCCGCTTCCGAACCGTCGGACTGACACCGGCAGTCCGAAAACGGTCAGCGCGCTAACCCTAGCCCTACCCTATAAATAGCCCCTAGGTTTCCGTGCAACCCTAGCCAGCAGCTCCTCTCCCTCTCCAGCCGCGGGCCTGCCCGAGCCCAGATCGGAGCCCGGAAAGCCCATCCGGGCCCATCCGAAGGTTCTTCCCCGATCTGCTCGAGCTCCCCGCAGCCGCCCTCGTGCTCGCCGGAGACGCCGCCGGACCAGCCCCGCCGGCCAGGACCTCCTCCTCCCTTCCCTCTCCTTCCTCCTCTCCCCCTCTCTCTAATCCGCGGCAGCTCTCTCTCTCTCTCGTGTGGCCGCAGGACCGAGCTGCCATGGCCGCCGCCCGGAGCTCCTCGCCCCGCCGCCTGGCTCGCCGCCGCCGGGAACCGCGCCCCCGACGCCGGATCCGGTCGTCCTCGCCCCTCCGGCCGCCCCACCGCCTGCGTCCGCGCCGTCCCGCGCCGGTGTGCGCGCCGCCAGCCCTGCCTCGCTCGAGGTCGGGGTCGAGCGCGTCCGCCCCGCAGCGTTGACCCCGCGTGCGGTCGCCAGGTGGGCCGGCTTCCCTTCGGCCTCCCCAGCAGCCCAGCCGAACCGAATGGGCCAGATTCGGCCCATTGTGAGCCCCCCTCCTTCTGTTTTTTATATATATATATCGCGTTCAAAACGTTGTAAATAATTAATCGTGCTTCGTTTCAAAATAATTTGAACATGAAATATGTTTAGAATAACATGTAAAATATTAACATGCCATTTGCACCCATGTCAAAAATAAATTAACATGTCATTTGCATTTTTTGCATTAATTGCATTTTCATAAATTATTAACCGTGCATCCAAAGTAATAGATTCATATATTAAAAATGTTCATCTCATTCGCACCGTATTTTCATGCATGATAAAATTGTTGGCATGATGATTGCATTCAATTTGCATTAAGGGATTGCTTTTTCGTTAATAGGCCTAATACCCGCAAATTTAATTGTGATTAATTTTCTAACATGACCTATTCATATTATATATGTTTTCGGGGTAGAAAAATCCATGTGATTTATCGGTACATTTAGTTTTGTCATTTGAGCATGTTTGTGTGAATGTCATTATGCCGTGATGTCCTTTTGTCTTTTTCGTAGGATTTAATTCGGGCATGATATGAAATAATTTTCAACATAAAAGTTGCTCTTTGATATGTGTTCTAGCCCATGGTCATTTTGCTTGTCATAGAAACGCATGTTTAGGTGTTGTTTTGATGTTGACAACTTGCTATAAAAATCTGTTATTTTGAGGGTCCAAAATATTTCCAAGTCTGGAATCTGTTATATTTTGTTGCTGCCTTGCCATGTGATTTGCTAGTGATCTTGAACTCTTTTGTGATAGGTGTAATGGAGTTATTTGTTGTTGATATTGCCCTCTAGCATGCTGTTAAGTTTCATGCGATTTCATGACCTGAAGCATATAGTTTCCCTGCTGTTAATATGCCTTCGTGATAAAAATTGCACTGTCTAAAACTGCTATTTTCACTAAGTCTGAAACTGTTATTAAGTAGCCTTCTTGTGAGCTTCCTACCATGTGATCCATGCTTGTTTTGATTATGATATGTGAAGATGGAATGATGTGGATGTTGTATGCTATTGCCCCATACTTAGTTTGTGCGTTTTGAAATCTTATAGCTTGTTGTTTTCATGTGTTCAAAATGCTAAGTTGTTGTTTTTGTCAGATTTCAACTAAAACTTGTTTTGTTGATTGTGGTTGAACCGTAGCTCCGTTCTGGATATTCCATATATGAAACTTGATTAGAATCTCATGTAGTTTCATAATAACTTGTTGCATTCGTGATTTGAATGGTTATGATTGCATTTCCCATGCATTTGCATTCATGCCATGTGCATCTTGTGTTGCTCATATCTTTTAGACCGGAGCTCCGTTCGAGATGTTCTATATATGTAAATCGACTACTGTTTAACAAACATAAAATATGTTTAGATCAGATCTCGACCAATTTCTAAATTAACATATGGGGTCATTTCGGAAATGCTATAAGTTGTTTCCGACCTCATTTAAAGTGCCTAGATAGTATAGTTTACTTATGCTTCACCTCGTGTCATGTTTATCAACACTTAATATTGTCGTGTACCTAACGAGAGTGAGCTAAATATTTCGAATGTGGAGTTTCGTCAATATGTAACTCGTTGCATATTGAGCTTCACTTTAATGTGTAGAATTTGACTGTTGTGAATTATCGTGCATTGAATATTTAAGCCGGACATTCATCATATTATTGTGTATCGTGTCTTGCATATGTTGTGGTGCATCTTGTGTTGATTGTTTGTTTCTGATTGCTTCTTCTTGATAGAGTTCCGAAAGCGTTCGGAGTGTGAGGATTCGTTCGACTACGTTGGTTCGTCTTCGTCATGGACTCGATCTTCTTCCGAGCGGGATCTCAAGCAAGATGACACATTTCCTTGGATACCATTACTATCATTGCTATGCTAGTTGTCTCGTCTTTTACCGTTATGTCTCGCTGCCTACCACTTGTTTGATAAGCCTTCCAACATTTCCATGATAAGCCTCTAACCTCTCCACTTCCTAGCAAACCTTTGTTTGGCTATGTTATCGCTTGCTCAACCCTTCTTATAGCGTTGCTAGCTGCAGGTGCAATTTGCTTTCATGTGCCAACATGGACCTTTTTTTGTCATATCACAATATTGTTGCTGTTTAATTTAATGCACATATATACTTGGTAAAGGGTGGAAGGCTTGGCCTTTTGCTTGGTGTTTTGTTCTACTCTTGCCGCCCTTAGTTACTTGTGAACCGGTGTTATGTTTCATAAATGAGCGCTCCTAACATGCTCGGGGTTGTTATGGGGACCCCCTTGATTTTCGAGTTAGATTAAAACTTATTTGGCAAGGCCCAACATTGGTACTACATTTGCCTAATAATTAATGAACTTGCATAGGGACCCGCTGGCACCCGTGGATAATTTAATCAACCCCTAGGCCAGTGCTCCTCATGAGTGTTGGTCCAAACTAGAGCACTATGCGGGGCCAACCCAGGGCAACTTGGTAGTTTTCTATCAGGCCTCCGTACACTAGCTTATCCGCCGTGTACTGAGAATGAGATACGTGGCTCCTATCGGGATTGTCGACACGTCGGGAGGCCTTGCTGGATTTGTTTTACCTTTCTCGAACATCTCGAGTGAGGAACTCTGATTTCTTCGGGTTATCTCGAGGTGTTGGATTTCCTTTGGAATTGCCTAGGAAGATCACGAGATTCGTGGTTGAGGTTATTCTCGCCAAGTGTGGTTAATTTGTGATGGACGAGTTGGAGCACCCCTGTAGGGTTAAATCTTTTCGAGAAGTCGTGCCCGTGGTTATGTGGCAAACTTGGATACTTTGTTTAACACCCGGTCATAGCAAACTTGAAGTAAACTCTAATAAAATACACCAACTGTGTGCGTAACCGTGACTGTCTCTTCTCGTGAGTCCTTATCCGAAAGAGAACACGGTGGGGTTATGTTTGACGTAAGTAGGTGTTCAGGATCAGTTAGTGATCATTACTAGTTCACGTCCGTTATCCGTAGACCACCATACTTTACTTTCTGTATTCGTAAGTTAGCCACTCAAATAGATGCTTAGTCGCTTGCTGCAGCCTCACCACTTAACCATACCTTACCTATTAAGCTTTAATAGTCTTGATACCCTTGAAAATGAGATTGCTGAGTCCCTGTGGCTCACAGATTACTACAACAACAGTTGCAGGTACAGGTAATGCGATGATTCGACGTGAGCGCGTTGTATGATTTGACTTGGAGTTCTTCTTCTTCTTCTTCTTCTTCTTCAATCTTGGACGGGATCCAGGCGGCAGCCTGGAATAGCAAGGGTGGATGTCATTTTATCGTTTGATTTCGTCCGTAGTCGGACCCTGCTCTTATGTATGATGTTTGAGATGTTATTGTGTTGATGTGACTATGATGTAGCTTGTGGCGAGTGTAAGCCAATTCCATATACTCATCTCTTCTGTACATGTATTTGTAATGATATCCATTCTTGTGAACGCATCGAGATGCGCTTCTATCCCTGTGGAGGCCCTCGTGCCCAAATAAGGATAGGATCGCATCTTGGGCGTGACATGAGGCCTCATATTTTCTTGTTTGCAATTGGTTGTAATCTTTGCGGCCTTTCCAGCCTTCTTTTTTTGCTTTTCAAACTTATGGATACTTCTAAGTTTTGCAATAATTAATTGAGGGATGTGTGCATCGATCGATGTAGACATCAGACATTGTTACCCTCAGTTCGAAAAAAAGTTATTTTCTCACACTATTCTAGATTCGGTTGATTACTTATACTATATACATAAGACATAACAATAGTATATATTATTTTATGGTACACTAACCAATCCTTCTAGCTGACCAAGTCTCTCGATCGCTTGACCCATCTTACATACCAGTACCAACAACACTCAATGCATCATTTTCTCCCTACCATGGGTGTAGCCAAGACTCGGGTGCCCGGCCAAGACCTAGGGTGTGTCAGTGAGACGCTTTGTTGTTTGTAGTTTTTGTATCTCATTGTACCTACTATAACTACTATAACTCTAAGTGATGACCTGGGGCATGAGCTAAGCCTAGCTACGCAATTTCTCCATGTCGTCTTCTCCCTCAGTATCTCGTCGTACATTGTTCCACATTGCCCATTGTCCACCACGGGAACCCATTGGGATCACTAGAAGGGATGTCTAGAGGGGGGGGGGTGAATAGACTACTTGACAAAATTAAAACCTAACATTTATCCAAGTTCATTGGTTGGCAGATTTTAGTAATTCTAACAAGTCCAATGCACCCTACACATGCTAGTCAACATGTATGGTAGCGGAAAGTAAGGACAAGCATATGTAAGAGAGAGTAGAGGTAGGAAGATCAAATACAATTGGAGACACGAAGATTTTTCCCATGGTTCTGATAGGTGGTGTTATCGTACATCCACGTTTATGGAGACTTCAACCACTGAGGGTAACAGTCGCAAGAGTCGCTGGAGGGATCCACCCACGAAGGGTCCACGAAGTAGTAACCTTGTCTATTCCATGATGACCTACGTCTATGGAGGACTAGCCTTACTCGGGGTAGATATTCATGAAGTAGGCGATCTCCTTGCCCTTACAAACTTCTTGGTTCAACTTCACAATCACGAAGAAGGAGGCTCCTAAGCAACACCTAACCAATCTAGGAGGCACCACCCTCCAAAAGGTAATATATGTGGTAGTATGATGAACTCCTTGCTCTTGTGCTTCAAAAGATAGTCTCCTCAACACTCAATCACTCTCTCACAAGTTTGGCATGGGTAGAAGAGACTAATTGGATGGAAAGAAACTTGGGGAGGCTAGAAATCAAGATCCATGTTTTTGGAGTGGATGATCTTGACCTCAACACAAGGGTAGGTGGCTCTCTCTCACAAAATTAGATATGGCAAGTGGGTGTGTGTCCTGAGTGCTTATCTAGAGAGTGAGATGTGGTAGATGGGTATATATAGGCATCTCCAATAATCCAACCGTTACAACATTATTGCCCAACTCGATGAAACCAGAGTAAAAACTCGGTTGCACCGACTAGTGCAAAATGTGGCAACTTTGGCCTTTTCGATGAGACCGGTATATAAATCTTGGTGGTACCGATATGAGTGACCTAGGCAGTTTCCAAATCTCGATGTCACCCATTCCTTCAAATCGGTGGGACCAATTTTAAGAAACTGGTTAACAGAAATTTGGTCATTGGTTTTCGGTTGCACCGAATGAAAACTTGGTAGTACCGAGATGCTAGGGTTTGGCTGGATTTCTGTCTAGGGTAAATCTCGGTGGATCCGAATGTGAAATATTGGTGTCGCCGAATTTTGACTTTTGGTTTTGGACAGAAAGTTTTTGTGGAAAGTGGGTGAGTATTTTTGGTGGCTAATCTCTAAGCACTTGAGCAACAAGATCCTCACAATCCTCATCCCCTTTTAATAGTACTGGCTTTCCTATGGACTCAAAAGTGATTTCTCACAAAATGTAAAATTAAGAGTCTTGTAGCTTGAAGCCTAGAGCTTTGCCAATCCTATTCCTTCCCTTCTTCTCCTCGGGAATTCTCCTCACAATCCTTAGCCAATCCTTTCTGTGGACTAAACCTGAAATAAGCTAGATAAAACTATTAGTCCAAGAGACAATGCATGTTGTCATGAATTATCAAAACCACCAAGTTTGATCCGTAGCTGAGTAGGAAAGCTTCATGAGATTTAGGAGCAAATTTAGAATGAAGATGCTTATCAAGAATGTAACACTTGGATCCGAATACCCGAACGTGTCCAACCTGGGGTTTGTTACTGGTGAGTAGCTCGTATGCCATTTTACCAAGAAGCTTGTGAATATAGAGTCGGTTCATGGCATGACAAGTTGTTTCCACGGCTTCCACCCAAAAGTGTCTTGACGTCTTGTATTCGTCAAGCATCGTTCTAGCCATCTCTATAAGAGTTCAATTCTTTCTCTCAACAACTCCATTTTGTTGAGGCGTGTACGTAGTCGAGAACTCATGTGAAATCCCTTCTTCATCAATAAAGGTGTCCACATTGGTGTTCTTGAACTGCGATCCGTTGTCGCTCTAAACTTTCTTGATCTTCACTTCAAATTGATTTTGCGCTTTGCGAGTGAAGTTCTTGAAGATCTTTTGCACCTATGACTTATCATTTATAAAGAACACCCACGTAAATCCGGAAAAATCATCAACTATAACTAGAACAAACGAATTTCCACCGAGGCTCTTGTAAGCATTAGGACCAAAAAGATCCATATGAAGCAGCTCGAGTGGTCTCCTAGTAGTCATGATATTCTTTACGGGATGACTTCTACTTACTTGCTTTCCGTCTCGACAAGCACTACAAAGCCTATATTTGTCAAAGATAACATCCTTAACACAAAGTATATGATCACCTTTGATGATCTTGTCTGGATTATGCATACCAACATGTCCTAGCCTTCAATGCCAAAGCCAACCTTTAGAATATTTTGCAATAAGACAAGTACGAGGTTTGGATCTCTTAGTGAAATCAACAATGTATAGATCACCTGCACGAAAACTGATAAAGACCATGCTATGGTTGTCTTGACGAGACACTTGATAATGTACTTTGGTAAATAGCATAATAAAACTGAAGTCATCAAGTCTAGATACGGAAACAAGATTGTAGCCAAGGGATTCAACAAGCATGATATTTTGAATAGAACTATCATGAGATATGGCCACCTTACCAAGACCGAGTACCTTACCCTTGGAGTTATATCCAAAAGTCACATACCTTCGCGGTCCATGGTTTGGTGTGATCTCTTTAAACATGTCTCTATCTCCGATCATGTGATCGGTGCATCCACGATCGAGAATACATTCTTTTCCTATGGGCATGTAGTCTTTGAAGTTTGCCATGAGACTTAGACTCTTCATAGTCTTCTCACACTCAATGCCAAACAACTCATCTTCATCATAGTAGCCATGTTCCACATTGTCATCATCAAGTGGGATATCCTCGTCATAAGAGACAAGAGATTCGTTAGTATTTTTACAATGACAATGTTCATGTTTATGAATGCGAGTGGCTTCAACAATGATGTTATTGATGGTAATGATATATCCTTTAGCACGCATGGGGTCACAAAGCTCAAACAAGCATTTATCAAAGTTAGGATCACTAGGCTTCATCTTATGAAAGGCAACAGCTTTATGAAGAATTTCATCAAGATTACTCAATGAATAATTTGGATATCTTTTCTCCAAATCATTCCACAAAGTATAAGCACATTTAAAATTCTTCATTTGATCAAACACAATTGTTGGCAATCCCATAATGATAAGATTAACAGTTCTAAGATTGCGAAGCATATCAATTTCCTCTTCGTGTGTGGGATATAAGGGATCAATGGGAGGTACATAGGGGCTCTTAACATACTTGCTCAAATGAAATTCATTGAATAGCTTGAGCATCTCATATTTCTATTCACTATAGTACTCCCCATCGAGAATAGGCACTCTACAAGTAAGACTCCCCAAACTGGACACATCCATCTTTCTCCAATAGTGATTAAACCAAGGTTGTAAAGATCAAAACTTGGATACCAATTGTGGGATCACTAGAAGGGATGTCTAGAGGGGGGGGTGAATAGACTACTTGAAAAAATTAAAACTAACTTTTCCCAAGTTAATTGATTGGCAAATTTTAGCAATTCTAACAAGTATAATGCACCCTACACATACTAGTCAACAAGTATTGCAGTGGAAAGTAAGGACAAGCATATGTAAGAGAGAGTAAAGGTAGGAAGATCAAACACAGTTGGAGACACGAATATTTTTCCCGTGGTTCCGATATGTGGTGCTATCGAACATCCACGTTTATGGACTTCAACCCACAAAGGGTAACAGTCGTGAGAGTCCATGGAGGGCTCCTCCCACGAAGGGTCCACGAAGTAGCAACCTTGTCTATTCCATGATGGCTTACGTCCACGGAGGACTAGCCTTATTCGGGGTAGATCTTCATGAAGTAGGCGATATCCTTGCCCTTACAAACTTCTTGATTCAACTCCACAATCACGAAGAAGGAGGCTCCCAAGCAATACCTAACCAATCTAGGAGGCACCACCCTCCAAAAGATAATAGATGTGGTAGTATGATGAACTCCTTTCTCTCGTGATTCAAAAGATAGTCTCCTAAACACTCAATCACTCTCTCACAAGTTTGGCTTGGGTATAAGAGATTGATTGGATGGAAAGCAACTTGGGGAGGCTAGAAATCCAGATCCATATGGTTGGAGTGGATGATCTTGACCTCAACACAAAGGTAGGTGGCTCTCTCTCAGAAAATCAGATATGGCAAGTGGGTGTGTGTTCTGAGTGCTTCTCTTGCAAGTGGGATGTGGTGGAGGGGTATATATGGGCATCTCCAAAAATCTAACCGTTACAACATTATTGCCCAACTCGATGAAACCAGAGTAAAAACTCGATTGCATCGACTAGTGCAAAATGAGGCAATTTTGGCCTTTTCGGTGAGACCGGTATATAAATCTCGGTGGTACCGATATGGGTTACCTAGGAAATTTCCAAATCTCGATGTCACTGATTCCTTGAACTCGGTGGGACCGATTTTAAGAAATTGATTAACAGAAAGTTGGTCACTGATTTTCGGTTGCACCGAATGAAAAATTGGTAGTACCGAGATGCTAGGGTTTGGTTGGGTTTGTGTATAGGGTAAAACTCGGTGGATCTAAATGGGAAATACTGGTGTGACCGAATTTTGACTTTTGGCTTTGGACATAAGGTTTTTGTGGAAAGTAGGTGAGTATTTTTGGTGGCTAATCTCTAAGCACTTGAGCAACTAGATCATCATAATTCCTCATCCCTTTTAATAGTATTTGCTTTCCTATGGACTCAAAAGTGATTTCTCAAAAAATGTAAAATGTAGAGTCTTGTATAATGAAGCTTGGATCTTGGCCAATCCTATCCCTTCCCTTATTCTTCTCCTTGGGAATTATGCTCACAATCCTTAGCCAATCCTTTCTGTGGACTAAACCTGAAATAAGCTAGGTAAAACTATTAGTCTAAGAGACAATATATGTTGTCATGAATCATCAAAACCACCAAGGGAGCATATGTGATTTCACACCCGCTATCCATCCCCAGCCTTCACTGGAACACTAGATCGTCACATTGCCTCCTTCTTCACTGCCACAATAGCTCATCTGGGTGCTTTTTCCCTGCTATCCTTTGCCCCTACCAATCCCCATTGTTCTTTGCCTCTACAAATGAAGCTAGCAACTGTCATGGACGGCCTCATGGCAAATCTCTAGTTGGAGCTCAAAACCAAGCACTCTGCCATGCCATAGCTAGGGAAAGATGGCGGGGCATCAGGGAAATGAGTTTGGGCTCACTAGTTTCGGCAACAGTGGTGCGTCGATGAGATGGATTCATCCCCAATAGGCTAAGATAACGACATAAACATATGCTTTTGTGGTTGTATAAAGTTAGCCATTTACATGCTTTGGTGTCATGTATGTTGTTTTGGTTAGGAACAAGCTCGTGTATGTTGTGTTGCACATGGATGAGATGATGCAATGATCTTGGGCATCTATTACGTTCATACTACAAAGTTGTTTCACATTGTTCCATTTGTTGCATTCATGGTGTATTTAATTTTATGTTATAGATGTTGTGCATGATGTTTCTCAATGATTTGTCGCGACCAATGGGGAGTTGTTGCATGCATTAAAAATGTTGCACCAATATGTGTGAAATATTGCAATACATTTGCATGTTTTCTCATATTGCAAAATAAATTGTGGTGTTGTTGCATACGCATAAGAAAAGGATGTGCGTGAGATTTTTGTGCTCCGACGACTAGGCGCACAGGAATTAACTTCTAAATATATTGGAATATGGGGCAATTGGAACTGAAAACGGAACATATGATTTATTGTGTTTGGTCATTATTTTTAATATATTTATTGAATGTAAGTAGCATAACATATTGCAAAGCCTTTTTTCCCGTGAAGCTACATGGCGAGGTAATCCTTTTTCAAGCATGTATGTTGAGGGTGCATGGTTGCATGTTGAGAAAAATAAATTAGTTCATATAGCCTATTTGGGTATGTAAGGATTTGGAAATTATTTCAAAAACTAAGATCATCTCCAACTGGACCCGTACACTGCCACCATATCTTCGGGCAGACAGCCAAGACACTGCCCGGACCAAAAACACCATCCCACCGGACTCCCCCCAACCCATCCCATATGTTTGAGTTATTCGACACACCTCAAAGGAAGCTCATATGTGGGACGGATTTGGGGCCGCCCAGACGCATCCGACCAGACTCACTCCATATATGTCCAAATTGTCCCCAACCCTCACCCTCTTCTTCTCTTTTGCCCCATCTGTATCGTCCCATGCCCAGATCCTTCGTCATTCTCACCCTATCTATGTCAATGTCCCCAACCCTTAATGATGTCACCACATGCCCCAAACCACTCCCGATCGTTCTTGTCGTGTTGGTACCTCATAATACGTTGGGCATACACCTTGCCTGCCATGTGTTAGACGAAATGCCTGGGTTGTTTTTTGTTCAGACTCTATTTCTCATTTGTTGGCAAATGATGGATTTTTTGGATGATGATTTTGATTACAAGGATCATGATGACTACATATTCAAGAGTTCCTTTATTCGTCTGATTCAGACATTGATGATGACGAAGATGCTCCCATGATGGTGATGATAAGCATCCATGAAAAAATGAAGAAGACGAGCATGTTCTAAACTTCAGGGCTCGACAAAGGACGGGATACTTGTTGCCCTGGATAGGATAAGTGGTGCACAGAGTCTCTACAATGAATACTTCAAACCCAACCTAGTATTTTTATGAGGATTTTCTCGATGTCACTTTCGTATGAGAACTCAATTGTTCTTGCGCATAGTGGATGGCGTG
This sequence comes from Hordeum marinum, assembly GCA_022496015.1. NCBI lineage: Eukaryota > Viridiplantae > Streptophyta > Magnoliopsida > Poales > Poaceae > Hordeum > Hordeum marinum. The sequence goes on from CM039673.1 coordinate 110,195,662, forward strand.
AAGGCATATGATCCTTACTTCACGCTGAGGAAGGATTGTTGTGGAAAATTTTCCTTCTCTCCTATGTAGAAAATCACGACTGCTCTGAGGATGCTTGCATATGGTAAAGCGACGAATGATGTTGATGAGTATGTCCAGATGGGGCAGAGCACGTGCATCGAGGCCATGGAGAAAATTGCCTACATCGTGACGAAGGTGTTTCGACCAGAGCAGTTAAGAGAACCAAATGTGGAGAGAACCAAATATTGAGGACACAAAGAAGTTATTCGCAATTGGACCAAATGCTCGGTTCAGTCTATTGCATGCATTGGCGATGAAAAAAATGTTGACACTTTTGTGCGGGCAGTACAAGGTCACACTAGAGAGGCCACTATCATACTTGAAGCAGTGGCATCAAAGGACTTGTGAATTTGGAATACTTTCTTTGGCATGCAAGGTTCTCACAACGACATCAATATGCTTCAACGATCTTCATTGTTCACGAGACTTTATGATGGGATGCTTCAGCCTGCAACTACACCAGCAATGGGCATGACTACAAAATGGGGTACTACAATGACGTTGGTATATATCCTCGGTGATCGGTGTTTGTGAAGACTATCCATGATCCCCAAGGTAACAAACGAAGTCTCTTTGCACAAATGCAAGAAGGTACTAGGAAGGATGCTGGGAACGCATTTGAAGTACTTGAACCTCATTGGGTATTATTCATGAAGCTGCAATGATGTGAGATTCAAAGACATTGTCACGGGAGATGACCCTTGTGTAATTTTACACAACATGATTGTGGAGGAAGGGGCAGCCTGGACACTTTATTTTTTGAAGCCCGAAGTACATGATAGCCTCCCCGAACAAGATGCACATCATGTTGCGAACTTTTTAGAGATGCATGGACAACTTCAAGATACATGCGCGCACATGCAACTAAATGGTCTTGTGAAGCATATGTGGATTCACACTGGAAATCATTGAATTTTACGTTTGAATTATACACTTTGAATAAATTTACGTTTGAACTATGTATTTTTTTCTCTATGAATAAATTTTATATTTGTGTTAAATTCATTGTTATGTGTATTCACATCGTTCAATTATCGACTTACACGTGTTTGCATGGATGTGAAGTTTTGAAAATGAAGGCTGTAGTTGGAGGGGCTGGCATATAGAGGATGGTCGGCCTTGTCAGTGGACCCATAAGGTGTCATATATATTTGCCCAGTTGAGTTGAAGATGCTATATTGCACCTAAGAAAAGGGAACAAATGGAGTTGTTAGCGAAAGTGCCTTTCTACACCCAGGAGCAAATGCTCCTGGTGTGAACAGTAAATCGATGTTCCGAAAATGTTACTTACAAAAGCATTTTGGATCAAGTATTTTGTCCTTTTTACCACGACTTCCACCAATGTTATTTTGAGATGAAATTTTGTATGCACAACAAACATTTGTAAAAGTATGTCATAAAAAAATTTCAGAATTTTTTGAATGTTTTTTTTTACTGTTCACGCCAGGAGCATTTGCTCCTGGGTGTAGAAACTTCATGTCCGTATGTTAGAATGATACCTATTAGATTCAACATCTCAAGCATCCCAGCGTAATTTTCTTTTGTATATTGTTGATATTTATTTTCCGGTAAAGTGGGTCAAACTTAAAACTGCCATTCAAGACAAGTTTACATGAATAGAGGGAGTACGAATAAGCACTCGCACACCGCCAACCGTGTAAAGTTGCAGCTGACGAGGCAACATTATCTCCTACTACGAGTGACTGCGTGGAATCTCTTCGACTTACTGTGACCTGTCTTTGGCACGTGGATGCCACATAAGATTTGCGGCCTTAGTCCAAGTAGGAAGCACCAAGACACGCATGAACACCAAATCCACATCGACCTTGCCTCTGCAAGACATCAATCCTTCAACATCAGCTGGGGAGGCAGAGTCTATGGAGTTACAGCCGTTTCACTGGCAGACACCATCCCATTGAGTAGAGATGACCGAGCAATCGAATCAAAGCTCAAACAAATCAAAACCTCGAGTACCAAAATAAATTGGGCCGGATGTGTTTCTCAGCGTCTTATTCAGAGTACATGTCAAGGACACTTCTACAGGAAGGCTGGAAATTTTTGTGGCGGCCTCGGATTCTAGTAATTGCTGGTGTAGAATTTCTTCAGGAACTCGGAGCTCCCTTGGTCCTTTTCCAGGTCCTGCACCAGCCCCTTGTGGCCAACCACGTATTGCCCGATGATGTGGTGGCGCTGCTTCGCGTGCTCGGTGATGTTGTTCAGCTCCTCCATCCCGTTGAAGAGAAGCATATCAACGACCTGTTTGTTCGCACGCAAGTCAGCACAAATCAGCAGAGATGCGCACTCAGATTGAGGAAGATAGAAATATTCGATGCAGACCATTACAGCGATATAACAATTGACTGCTAGAGGTTTCAAAGGCTAGGGCTAGATTGTATAATGCAAACCACAAGTGGTATGAAATAGAAATATTGAAGGGTGTTAATATCATAGTTCAAAAAAGCGCTAGGCGTTAATTGTGCGTTTTGCCACCGCCTTGCGCTTTTCTGACCAAAGCGCATGCTTATGCGCAGATTAAGCGCAGTTATGCGCTAGGCGTTTTGCTATCGCCTAGAGCCTAGGCGCACTTAAGCGCTCGCTTAGGCGCGCCTTTTTTAACTATGGTTAATATGACCTGAAGCGCTCTAGCAAAGGGCAAGATTAAGGTGTTCAGTAAGAAAGTGCAAACTGTAGTTTGTGCTAACTTTTGGCCACAGATTCGATGTAGGAACACAGATATTATCACTTACCACCAGGACGGCAGAATCTTTGTGTTGATAACTGTAGTTGAATAAATTAAATAAACATTTTACTGATACTTGTTACACAATCCCCAGCCTGCTGGAATTTAAAAAAAAATAACCTGACATCAATGTAGAATGTTGAATGCAAGGTTGAGGCAAGGAATCAAATCATATTGAATGTAAATTCCACCTCAAGTCAGCACAGGCTACTTGTACACAGGAGAGGCAAAAAGGTAACAAAGTAAAATAAGGCCTGACGGATACCAAAACAAGAATTGCTATGGATCGAATATGAATGCTGGGAACCAGACTTAGCACTCTTACTCAATCAAACTGGTCAAGCCCAGCAAGCACAAATATAATCTAGTTACAACTCCAGCTAAATGTCAGAAAATTATGTGCAAACATTTTCCATAATTCACAACTGCACACAGCTGATAGCAAGTTGGCATTAAACAATCTCCATTTGATGAAGATCGCAGTATTGTACATCCAAATGGACTAGGATTGACAGCTTCTAGTGAAAGCAATAAAAATGATTAAATTATCACACTATCATCTAGAAATTATAACACTTGGCTCGCAGACAACTTGGTTGTCTGTCCATGGGGCCATAGTTGCCACGAATCCAGGTAGGCCTCCAAGTCAGGAGTGAAATAATTAGGACTGAAATTCTAGCTAATTAAGCAGGAGGATTAAGTTTTGAAGAAATATGGATCTACCATGAGCTCAAGCTTAACTTGCAACCAAAATTGTGTAGTTGCAAATGCTACATTTTTTGACTGAAATTGTGTATGATAAAGTCTGTATATCTTATTCCATCATGTCTTATACTCATATAAATCCAAATTGATATGTCAATTATTTCTTGTAGGAAACGGGTTTAATGCTATTGTTACATGATTAACTACTGCTAAATTTGGAAGCCACTATGATTTCATTTTAAATGATACATTTGATTTCTTCTGTCATAACTTAAGAGTTATGTCCTATATCCAAGTATCCTCACATCATACGGTAGCTCATAGTGACAAGAGGCTGGAAATTTAGGAAGCTTATATTCATGGTTTAGAGCAACTCTAGCAGACCCTGTAAAACCTCGCGGCCCGTATAATTCTGGCGAGTATACGGGTTTGTCCCGATTTTTTGGCCAGATCAAACCCCGTATACTCGGTCCACCCCGTAAACTTTTTACAGTGGCCGAGTTCGCAACCGCGATACGGAACGAAACCCTATCCGTGCGACACCATGATTCCCCATTCCCCCATTTGATTTCTCACCGCCGGTGGCCAAAATCCTTACGATGTGAGGCGGCATGTGGAGCTCCGGCCGGTGCGGTGGCAACGACCCCGAGCAGAGGCACCGCATCATCGCCGCCGCGGCGAGGAAGCGCTCCGCCCTGTGGTAAACCAACCGTGGCCTTGAGCCGCCGGTGTCCCTCCTCCGCCCAAAATGGAGGAGTACGACCGTAGGCCGGCGCTCCTCCGTTGCGGGTTGTCCTCCGGCTCCTCCGCCACGAGCAGCTCCTCTGTCGGTGCGTCAAGCTCACGGACGCCCCTAACTCCGCTCAAAAGAGAGCCGGAGGATCTCCCGCCGCTCCGCGCGGTGAAGAGGGAGCCGGAGCAACGGGGAGTCATCGGGCCAGAGGATTACCTCCCTGTTGCGGGGGCGGATGCCATTGAGGCGGCCATAGTCACCCGCGCTGTGCGGGAGAGGGAGGAAGAGGAGGAGCGGCGTCTACAAGACGCCGAGATCGACCGGCTATTGCTCGAGCAAGGGGTGGCACAGGCGCACGACTTCGCCACCAACCAAGAGGAATGGCGGGTCGTAGCGAAGCAACATGACGAGGTCTATGTCGACCTCATCGTCAGCTCCTCCGCTGTCGTGGCGTCACCACCCGCAACCCCCCCCCCCCCCCCCCCCCGGGCTCTGGTGAGCCAAATTTTGTATATCTAGATGGTGGCACGTGAATCCTATGTAATATATCTATATTGTATGACTTTTGAAGATGATCAACTACTATGATCTTGTTTCTTTTCACGCACGAACATTTGTTTTTAAAAAATTTGGGTTCATATACGGTTTCTATTCTGCCGCGGCTTATTTCGCCCCGTATCCGAGGGCAACCGCGAACTGTAAACACGGTTTAAGGGTCCGTGATATACAGGGTCTGCTAGAGTAGCTCTTACACTGTGGCCATGTTACTCATCAAAACCTGAAGGTACTAAATGTTGGTCTACATTTTGTTTTGGCTTAGAAAGTATGAACAAATCGTGTGGTTCCTGTTATCTATTGGTGGCCAATAATCTCAATCAATTTAGGAAGATACTGATCAAATTTAAGGTTAACTGTTTTTTTTCTCATCAGACCTAGATCCCCATTGTATAACCATGCCTAGCTACTAACACAGCCAAAGGTGAAGCATGTAATGAAATTTGGCATCTATTCTTGTGCAGAAGCAGCACCAGAACACAATTAAATAATTGAATATATAAGGACCTTCCTACTTCCACAATGATTAATCAACTCAAAAAACATAGAGTCACCATATAATACAAAGAAGAAGCTACGATGGGTTCTTAACAGCATAGAAACAAGTGTAGATAAGCATTTTGCGGACTCTGTAGCTCTGGTTAATCTAGAAATCCAGGGCAGTGAGCACTTTCATGCAAAACGGCCGACTCATAGGTGGACAAAATACTACCTACAAATCCTCGTTGCTAGTCCTGGAAGGACAGGGTTGCCACACTGCAGTCAAGTGCCACTAGAAACAAGGAGTTATCAGATCGTAATCCTGCGAAAATTCCCAGAAAGGTCAACTGCTACCTACCCATCCAACAAGGCGTATCGATTATGCATCGGCGATTCCCAGCCAAAATATATCAGATTTTCGCAGAGAGCGCCCCCTCAGAAGGATCGGGCAGCGACTGGATCGGCAACGCGTTCATTATTCGTTCTACAAATATCCATTTGCGAGGGGGCAGATCGAAATGGGGTGGGAGAGGGGGGGAGGGGGGGGGCACCTTGGGGTCGGAGACACCCTGGTTCTTCCGGATCTGCTGGGAGATGCTGGCGCGGAGCTGGGCGGGGGTCACGACGTCGTCGAGGTTGTAGATCTCCATGATGGAGGGGATGGCGCGGCAGGCCTGCCTGAAGAAGTCGAACACGCGGTGCCGCGCCTCCCCCATCGACGCCGAGTTCGGCGGAACCTTCACCGCGCGCATCGTGAACGCCATCTCTTCGCCCTGACCCCGCTTCGCCGCCTATCGCCCGCCGCCGCCCTCTCGCTCGCCGTCCGTCCTCAGGTGGCTCCTCCGCTTGGCAAAATGTTCTCCTGCCGATAGCGGGCCGTCCGTTTACCTCAAGATTTGGTGGATGATGACGGGCTGCATGGGTACTGGGCTGGCCTTGAAGGCGACAAGAACAAGACAAAAGGCCCGTTTAGCTTTCACACAAGCAACTATCACTTGCTTCTTCTTTTTTTAACCCCTCATTTTTTTGCTTTTTTTTCTAAATAAAAATGCATACAATTACCTTTGAGTACAATTATTATTAACTTATTAAAATGTTCCTCTGGAAAGTACTTATCACATAAGTAATTTAGTATTCCCTCCGATCCTTACCGGGTTTTATAGCACATGAACAATTGAAAGTTTTGCTATGGACGGACGGTTATATATGTCACCTCAAAAACAAACGCTCAACGCTTGTGCAGCACTTCCAGGTTTCAACACTTCCTTGGTCTCTTCTTTCACCAAGGACGGGTAACTTTTTCTGAAGTGAACCAACTATTTACCATGGTATAAATGCCCTGATGTGACAGCTCGAGACCGACGCTCCAAAAGATTTCAGAAGGCTCCCCTTTAGTTTTTGTTTTCGGCATGTGTTCATCTGGTTGTTGCGTTCGTCAGCGCATCATTTGCATCATCGGCATTGCATCGTCACCCGTTTTCGAAAACTTGCTTTCGTTGTCAGTTGCCGGTTCTCTTTCGTTCTTGCCGTAGCCCGTCTCAAGACCAACCACACACGCACGCGCCCGCGACACCGTTAAAATAAAACCGTTTTTAAGCACGCGCAAAAATATTCTCGGATTGAGTTGAAACTTGTCGTGCGGTCTTGTTATAGCTTAGGTAGACCGCCCGTCGATTTTCGTCGCGTTTTGAGTTCGTTTGATGCTCCGTCGGTCATCCGTAGAAGTGAGGTTATCGGTAGTTATCGGACGTTCGTCGGACGTTTCGGTGTTTGCAAACTTCGTGCCACGGGTCACCGCTTCCCTCTCTTCCCCTCCTACCCCCTCTGCACAGCCTTTCGTAAATCCCCCTCTCCGCTTCCTGGCATCGAATAGTCATCGGACAGTCCGAAAACGGACAGTGCGAAACCCTAGCCCGAAACTCTATTTATACCCCCTAGCTCCCTCGGTTCCGTGCCCCTAACCCTAGCCAGCCCCCTCCTTCTCCCTCCTCCAGTCTCCAGCCCGCCCGAGCCCATCCGGGCCCGAATAGGCGTCCCGGAGCTCTCCCGAGCTCCATCCATGGAGGAAGCCGCAGCTCGTCGGAGTTCCCTCGCCGGAGCCGCCCCTGGCCGGAGCTAGACCGCCGCCGCCAGCCGCCGGACCAGCCGGACCTCCCTCTCCTCCTCTCCTCTCCCTTCTTCCTTCTCCTCCCACGCCTAATCCCCGCTGCAGCTCTCTCGCAGGGCGCCGCCGCGCAGCCGCTCGCCGCCGCCGGCCAGCCCCGGCCTCGTCGCCACCGGATCTGCTCCTCCGTCGCTGGATCTCGCCGTTCCCGAGCCGGATCCGTCCAGAGGACCCCATCCCCGGCCTCCTCTCGCCGGAGCCTTGCCCAGCCGCCGCCGCTGCGAGGGGATCGGGACGAGCGAGCCGCTCGAGCTCCCCGCGTTGACCTCCGCGTGGGCCTGCCCCAGCCGCGGCCCAGCGCCTCCAGGCCAGCCTCTACGAGCCGACCTGGGCCCAAATTCGGTCCATGGTGAGCCCAACTCCCCCCCTGTTGTTTTTTTATCTTTTGTTTTTCTTATTTTAATTGCAGATATATTATATGCCATTATAGAATTATCCGAGCACCGTATTAAAAAAGTTTTGAATATGAAATATGATTAGAAAAATATGTGGATTAATAAAATGTCATTTGCACCCATGCATGAAATTATTTAACATGTCATTTTGCATTTTCATAAATTATTAACCGTGCATCAAAATTAATAGAATCTTATATTAAAAATGTTCGTCTCATTCGCATCGCATTTTCATGCATGAGAAAAATGTTGGTTTGATGATTGCATTTATTTTTGCATGAACAAATTGCTTTCCCGTGAATAGGCCTAATCCCGCATATTTAATTGTGATTAATTTTCCACAAGAACCTAAGCATATTATATATGTTTTCGGGGTAGAAAAATCTATAGGATTTATCGGTGCATTTAGTTTTGCAATTTGAGCATGTTTGTGTGCATGTCATTTATGCCATGATGCCCTTTTGTCTTTTTCGTAGAATTTAATTCGGGCATGATATGAAATAATTTTCAACATAAAAGTTGCGCTTTGATATGTGTCCTAGCCCATGGTCATTTTGCTTGTCATAGAAACGCATGTTTAGGTGTTGTCTTGATGTTGAGAACTTGCTATAAAAATCTGTTATTTTGAGGGTCCAAAATATTTCTAGGTCTGGAATCTGTTATATTTTGTTGCTGCCTTGCCATGTGATTTGCTAGTGATCTAAAACTCTTTTGTGGTACGTGTAATGGAGTTATTTGTTTTTGATATTGCCCTCTAGCATGCTGTTAAGTTTCATGCCATTTCATGTCTTGTAACTTGTAGTTTTACTGCTGTCAATATGCCTTCGTGATAAAAACTGCACTGTCTAAAACTGCTATTTTCACTAAGTCTGAAACTGTTTTCAAGTAGCCTTCTTGTGAGCTTCCTACCTAGTGATCCATGCATGTTTTGAATATGATTTGTGAAGATGAAATGAAGTGGATGTTGTATGATATTGCACCATGCTTAGTTTGTGCATTTTGAAATCTTATAGCTTGTTGTTTTCATGTGTTCAAAATGCTATCTTGCTGTTTTTGGCAGATTTCAACTAAAACTTGTTTCGATGATTGTGGTTGAACCGTAGCTCCGTTTTGAACATTCCATATATGAACTTGCTTAGAATCTCATGCAATTTCATAATAACTTGTTGCATTCATGATTTGAGATGTTTGTGGTGGTTTTTCCCATGCATTTGCATTCATAACATGTGCATCTTGTGTTGCTCATATCTTTTAGACTGTAGCTCCGTTTGAGATGTTCTATATATGTAAATCGACTAGAACGATGTGTAGAATAAAATGGTATGCTTTATTCTGCTGTTTAACATATATAAAATATGATTAGTTCAGATCTGGACCAAATTCATAATTAACACATGGGGCCATTTCGGAAATGCTATAAGTTGTTTCCGGCCTCATTTAATATGCCTAGATAGATAGTTTACTTATGCTTCACCTCTTGCCATGTTTAACAACATTTAATATTGTCGTGTACCTAACGAGAGTGAACTAAATAATTTGAACGTGGAGTTTCGTCAATATGCAACTCGTTGCACATTGGGCTTCACTTAATGTGTAGTCTTTGATTGTTGTGATTTGTCATGCATTGCATATTTAACCGGACATGCATCATGTTTTGTATATGTTGTGGTGTATCTTTTGTTGATTGTTTGTTTCGAATTGCTTCTTCTCGATAGAGTTCCGAAAGCGTTCAGAGTGTGAGGATTCGTTCGACTACGTTGGTTCTTCTTATTCATGGATTCGTTCTTCTTCCGAGCGGGATCTCAGGCAAGATGACACATTTCCCTGGATACCATTACTATCATTGCCATGCTAGTTGTCTCGTCTTTTATCATTATGTCTCGCTACCTACCACTTGTTGATAAGCCTCCCAACATTGCCATGGTAAGCCTCTAACCCTTCCACATCCCAGCAAAACATTGTTTGGCTATGTTACCGCTTGCTCAGCCCTTCTTATAGCGTTGCTAGTTGCAGGTGCAAATGCTTCCATGTGCCAACATGGACCTTCTTTTGTTATATCACAATATTGCTGCTATTTAATTTAATGCACATATACACTTGGTAAAGGGTGGAAGGCTTGGCCTTTTGCTTGGTGTTTTGTTCCACTCTTGCCGCCCTTAGTTACTTGTGAACCGGTGTTATGTTCCATAAATGAGCGCTCCTAACATGCTCGGGGTTGTTATGGGGACCCCCTTGATTTTTGGGTTGGAATAAAACTTGTCTGGCAAGGCCCAACATTGGTACTACATTTGCCTAATTAATGAACTTGCATAGGGGATATTTTTCCGGACCCCGTGGATAATTAATCAACAACCCGGGCCAGTGCTCCTCATGAGTGTTGGTCCAAACTAGAGTCATGTGCGTGGCCAACCCGGGGCAACTCGGGAGATTTCTATCAGGCCACTATACGCTGCGCTCATCTGGTCGTGTCCTGAGAACGAGATACGCGGCTCCTATCGGGTTCGTCAACACGCCGGGCGGCCTTGCTGGATTTGTTTTACCTTTCTCGAACGTCTTGAGTGAAGAACTTTGATTATTCTTCGGGATAACTCGAGGTATTGGATTTCCTTTGGTATTGCCTAGGAAGATCACGAGATCCATGGTTGAGGTTATTCCCGCTGAGTGTGGTTAATTTGTGATGGACGAGTTGGAGCACCCCTGCAGGTTTAAATGTTTTCGAGAAGCCGTGCCCACGGTTATGTGGCAAACTTGGATACTTTGTTTAACACCCGGTCATAGCAAACTTGAAGTAAATTCTAATAAAATACACCAACCGTTTGCATAACCGTGACTGTCTCTTCTAGTGAGTCCTTACCCGAAAGAGAACACAGTGGGGTTATGATTGACGTAAGTAGGTGTTCAGGATCAGTTAGTGATCATTACTAGTGCACGTCCGTTATGCGTAGACCGCCATATTTTACTTTCTGTACTCGTAAGTTAGCCACTCAAATAAATGCTTAGTCGCTTGCTGCATCCTCACCACTTAACCTTGCCTCACCCTTTAAGCTTTAATAGTCTTGATACCCTTGGAAATGAGATTGCTGAGTCCCTGTGGCTCACAGATTACTACAACAACAGTTGCAGGTACAGGTAATGTGATGGTTTGACGTGAGCGCGTTGCTTGATTTGACTTGGAGTTCTTCTTCTTCTTTTTCTTCTTCTTCTTCAATCTTGGCTTTCGTGGATTTTCACCTAAGAACGCGATAATATTATATTCGGGAAAACATAATATGCCTGGAAGGCAGCCTCGGCGCTCGTCAGTTGGGCACGCAGCAACTCCACCTCCTCATGGAGTTTGCCGAGCCTGTGCTTTTTGCTCGCGGGCGCCCTGGGAGGAGGAGATGATCAGATCAAGCGTGCCGGGCATGTCTGCAAGAAAACAAGAAGATGACAGAGCACTTACTCATCTACGATCGTTCAACACGTTTAACTTTGAAAATTAATGCAAATTATGTATATCAAACTAAGATGGGTGCTTTATATTAATTATATATCTGATATCAACTGGGATAGATATATATTAATATGGGTGCATTAATTTATATCAGATATTAATTAAGTTATAGTTTGATTGTTTGATAAGTATACTGGTCAGTATGTGAAGAACTTGTTAATGTACGTTTCATAAGAATGTGGAGTGTGATTTATATTAACTTTTGCATGTGTGGTTAGGTTTGGCTTGACAGATGTTGTCAGTGACCGTGTTCGATTGTGTTGGGTCGGTAGTCTCCGACTGGGAGACAAAGTTGGAGAAGGGCAACAGGGAATTGGAGATCGAGATTAGCTGCCAGCTCGGGGAGATTGCAGCTAATGTAATCTCGCACGTAGCATTTGGGAATAACCACAAAGAGGCCAAGGAAGTACATCTAATACAGAAAGATCTCCAGTATCTTGTCTTCTCTAGTCTATTCAACGACAATTTGAGCCATATCTCGATATGCAGGTACATATACAAATCTCTTGTTCATCCCTCCCAACTGGTAAATTCGAATTAGCACACATTACAAAGTTTCATAGAGCACAATAAATTAATTGAGGCGTGTTAATTTGTGAAATTAATTAGGTATCTCCCAACAAAAAATAACCTGAAGATGTGGAGGCTCCAGAGAAAGGTGAGGAGCATACTGATCAACATCATCGAGAGACGGCTCGCCATGAAGGACACTACAGGTTACGGGAGCGACATGCTCGGGGTAATCCTGGAGGAATGCGCGCCTGAGCAGGTGCAAAATCCACTCATGACCATAGATGAGATCATAGAAGAGTGCAAAACCTTCTACTTAGCTGGGCACGAGAACACCACACAACTGCTTACCTGGACCATGTTCTTGCTGAGCACCCATGGGGAGTGGCAAGAGATGCTCAAAGAGGAGGTGCTAAGTGTGTGTGGCAACGAAATTCCCACTGGCGACATGCTCAACAAGTTGAAACTGGTCAATATGTTCATCCTTGAAACTCTCAGATTATACGCCCCCGTCTCACGAACCCAGAGGATAGCAGGATCAGATATCGAGCTCAACGGCATCAGGGTGCCTAAGGGCACGATCTTGACGATCCCGATGAAGACAATACACCGTGACAAAGAGCTATGGGGCGAGGATGCCGGCGAATTTAAGCCTCTAAGGTTTGAGAATGGAGCGGCGAGAGCCGCAAACCACCCTAATGCATTTGTGCCCTTCTCTAGTGGACAAAGGGCATGCGTTGGCCAAAACTTTGCCATGATCGAGGTGAAGGTTGTGATGACAATGATCCTACAGAAGTTCTCAGTCAGGCTATCTCCAAAGTACACACGTGCCTACACACAAAAGAGCACACACGTGCACCCAATGCGGGCAAGAGGGTTGTTAATCCCCTTGAACTCGTTACTTGCAAGCGGTAAGTAGTATAGATGATAGTATGATAGATATAAATTGCAAAATAAATAAAAATTCAATGATGGCAGCAAGGCAATAAAATTGTTTGTAAATATATTTGTGAATACACTCGGGGGGGGGGGGGCATAGTGTTCCCTAGAGGCTTCTCTCTCGAAGAAGGCACACGATGGGTAAACAAATTACTGTTGGGCAATTGATAGAAAAGCGCATAGTTATTCAATATTTATTCCAACAATGATCATGTATATAGGAATCACATCCATAAACAAGTAGACCGACTCTTGTCTGCATCTACTACCATTACTCCACCCATCAACCGTTATCCAGCATGCTTCTAGAGTATTAACTGAAATAGAGTAATGCTTGGAGAATGATGACATGATGTAGACAAAGTAAATCCAATTAATATGAATAAACGCCATTGTTTTATCCTTAGTAGAAGCAATACAAATACGTGTCTTGTCCCCTACTTTGTCAGTGGGATATAGAGCACCGCAAGATTAAACTCACTACAATGCACCTCTCCCACAGAACATAAACCAATCTAGTTTGTCAAACTAAACCGATAGAACGGAGGGAATTACGAAGCTATAACAATCATGCGAATAAGAATTTACAGAAGACTCAAAAAATTTCATGAATAATCTGGACATAAATCCACAATTTATCGGATCCCAACAAACGCACCGCAAAGAGTGATTACATAAGATAGATCATTGCAGGAATAGTGAAGATCATGGCAACAAAGAACATAGATAGAGAGAGAGACAGCTGGGTACTAACTAGGGACACGTAGGTATGTGGTGAACTACTCACAGATGACCATGGGAGCAGCAAGGTTGATGTACATGACCTCTATGATCGACCACCCCCTTAGGCAGGGCTCCAGATGGGCACACGGCACAACGGAGACTTGTGGTGGTGGAAAAAGTGTTTCGGGAGGCTCTCTAGGGATTTTGGGATTACTAAGAATTTATAGGCCAGAGAACAATGGCATAGGGCTAGGGAGGTGGTCCCAAGCCATCAGAGCGTGACCACCCCCGCGCCCTGTTGGCTTTGGTTTACCTCGTGTGCCCCTGCTCTCCCTCCAAAGCTTCCAGATCCTTATTTCCAGAAAAAAATGTCAAAAAGTTTCGGGGTATTTGGACTTCATTTGGTATGGTATTCCTAAAAAGTCAAAAACATGCAGAAAACAACAAGTGGCACCTGGCACTGGGTTAATAGGTTAGTGCTCATAAACAATATTAATCAACAAATAAACGTCCAAAAAGTATCCTAGAATGGAAATATTATAGCATGGAACAATAAAAAATTATAGATACGTTGCCGACGTATCAGCATCCACAAGCTTAATTCCTGCTCGTCCTTGAGTAGGTAAAACATAAAAACAGAATTTTTGATGTGACATGCTACCCAACATGTAATCTCTTTCAGGTATAATCATTGAGAAATGATGAATCAATAAACATTAACGTAGTAATATCCATAAGCATAAATAACATAATCATCAACTTTCAAAATATACGATCCATAAAAATGTTTACCCCCCATTCATTTTATCATATTAGCATGGCATGGCTCCGTCTTCACTACATAAATACAAATGTCAAGCACCACGATGTTAAGTCAGGCAATTGGATCGTACTTTTTAACGCGATGCGGCTTTTTATACCTCATTCAATACATGAGCGTGAACCATGGACATAGCATATGGGTGGAATAGAATATGGTGGTAGATATCAAATGGTTTGAAGTGGAGAACAAATTCTCGCATCAACTAGGCGTATCAACCGGCTATGGAGATGCCCATCGGTAGATATCAATGCGAGAATTAGGGATTGTCATGCAATGGATGCACTAGAGCTATAAGTGTATAAAAGACCGAATGAAGCTAAGTGGGTGTGCATCCAACTTGCTTGCTCATGAAGTGTGACAGCCCGGGACCGACATTCCAGAAGATTCCAGAAGATTCCCTTTTTATTTCCGTTCTCGTCATGTCTTCGTCTGTTTGTCGCATTCATCTTTGTATCATTCGCATCATATGGATTGCATCATCACTTGTTTTCGAAAACTTGCATCCGTTAGTAGTTGCCGGTTCAATCCGTTCCGTCGTTGCCCGTCTCGAGACCAACCACACATGCACGCGCCCTCGTCACCGTTAAAATAAAACCGTTTTTAAGCGCACGTAAAAATATTCTCGGATTGAGTTGAAACTTGACGTGCGGTCTTGTTATAGCGTAGGTAGACCTCCTATCGATTTTCATCGCGATCCGAGTTCGCTTGATGCCCCGTCGAACAGTCGCAGTAGTGAGGTTATCGGTTATCGCCAGACGTTTTAGTGTTTTAAAAAAACTTCGTGCCATGGGTCACCATTCTCTCTCTCTTCTCCACTTAGTCCCTCTACACAGCCAACGTAACCCCTCCGTTTTTGGACCGTCGAATCGACATCCGGCGGCCCGAAAACGGTGTGAAACTGCTAACCCTAGCCCCTAAAAATTATAAATAGCACCCCTAGCCTACCCTACCTTGAAATCCACACCCTCCTAACCCTAGCCGCCACTTCGCCAGCCTCCGCCCACCTCTAGCTACCAGGGCCCGCCCAGGCCCATCCGGGGCCCGTTCCGAGCCCGAAGCCGCCGCTGCCCGAGCTCCCGCTCCCGTCCATGGAGGCTCCCGCAGCTCTCCTTCCTCTCCCCGTGCGTGCTCGCCAGAGCAAGCCGCTGGAGCCGCAGCCCCGCTGGAGAGCCGCCCTCTGGCCGATCGCCAGCCGCCGGATCCCCTCTTCCTTCCTCCCTTCTCCTTCCCTCTCCTCTCCTCTCCTCTCTCACCCTGCTCTGTGTCCCGCAGGTCGAGCCGTCGTGGAGAGCTCGAGCTCGCTCTGGCCGCCGCCCAGGTCCGCCGCCGCCTTCCTCCGGCTAGCCGCCGGCCGGATCCGGTCGCCCCGCCCCCGGTCCCGGCCATCCCCGCCTCCGCCGCTCGCCGGTGTGCGCCGCTCACCGACCTGTCATGGCTCCCCTGCCTCGATCCCGATCGGGATCGGGAGGGCGACCCTGTTGACCCGCAGCGCTCGCTAGCGGTGGGCCTCTCCCACCGGCCCAGCTCGGCCTCGCCCCAGCCTTTGCCTCCCACCGAGCCGAATGGGCCAAGCCCACTAGGGTGAGCCCAACCAGCCATCCTCGGTTTTTTTATTCATTAGCCATTGCATGATTTTTAAAATGCTAATAAATATCCAACCGTGCACAGTTTTGATATACTTTCAACATGTAAAATGCTTAGAATAATACATAGATTAATAAAATGTCATTTTCAACCATGCCTAAATAATTAACATGTCATTTTCCTGCCATTTGCATATATGTCATAATATTGCATTTTCATAATTAATAAACCGTGCATCGAAATTAATAAAATGAAGTATTGAAAATGTTCATCCCATTTGTACCGCATTTTCATGCATGATAATTTTTTTGTCATGATGGTTGCATCTAATTTGCATTAATGAATTGCTAAACGGTGGTTAGGCCTTATACCCGCATATTTAATTGTGATTAACTTTCCACATGGACCTAAGCATATTATATATGTTTTCGGGGTAAAAAATCCATAAAAATTATCTGTGCATTTAGTTTTGTAATTTGAGCATGTTTGTGTGCATGTCATTTATGCCGTGATGCCCTTTTGTCTTTTTCGTAGGATTTAATTCGGGCATGATATGAAATAATTTTCAACATAAAAGTTGCTCTTTGATATGTGTCCTAGCCCATGGGCATTTTGCTTTACATACAAACGCATGTTTAGGTGTTATTTTGATGTTGACAACTTGCTATAGAAATCTGTTATTTTGAGGGTCCAAAATATTTCTAAGTCTGGAATCTGTTATATTTTGTTGCTGCCTTGCCATGTGATTTGCTAGTGATCTAGAACTCTTTTGTGATAGGTGTAATGGAGTTATTTGTTGTTGATATTGCCCTATAGCATGATGTTAAGTTTCATGTCATTTCATGACTTGTAACTTGTAGTTTTACTGCTGTCAATATGCCTTCGTGATAAAAACTGCACTGTCTAAAACTGCTATTTTCACTAAGTCTGAAACTGTTTTCAAGTGGCCTTCTTGTGAGCTTCCTACCTAGTGATCCATGCATGTTTTGAATATGATTTGTGAAGATGAAATGAAGTGGATATTGTATGCTATTGCCCCATGCTTAGTTTGTGCATTTTAGAATATTGGAACTTGTTGTTTTCATGAGTGCAAAATGGCATGTTGCTGTTTTTGGCAGATTTCAACTAAAACTTGTTTTGTTGATTGTGGTTGAACCGTAGCTCCGTTGAGGACATGCCATACATGAAACTTGCTTAGAATCTTATGTAGTTTCATAATAACTTGTTGAATTCATGATTTGAAATGTTTTTGGTGGTTTTATCATGCATTTGCATTCATGACATGTGCATCTTGTGTTGCTCATATCATTGAGACCGTAGCTCCGTTCGAGATGTTCTATATATGTAAATCGACTAGAATGACGTGTAGAATAACATGGTATGCTTTATTTTTCTGTTTAACAAATGTAAAATATGTTTAGTTCAGATCTGGACCAATTTCGAAATTAACATATGGGATCATTTCGGAAATGCTATAAGTTGTTTCCGACCTCACTTAAGATGCCTAGATAGATTGTTTAAAATTGCTTCACCTCTTGCCATGTTTTACAACATTTAATATTATCATGTAACTAACGGGAGTGAACTAAATAATTCGAACGTGGAGTTTCGTCAATACGCAACTCCTTGCATATTGAGCTTCACTTTAATGTGTCGAAGTTGTTTGATGTGAATTGTCATGCATTGCATATTTAAACCGGACATGCATCATATTTGTTTGTGCATCATGTCATGCATATGTTGTGGTGTATCTTGTGTTGATTGTTTGTTTTATATTGCTTCTCCTCGATAGAGTTCCGAAAGCGTTCGGAGTGTGAGGATTCGTTCGACTATGTGGTTCGTCTTCTTCATGGACTCGTTCTTCTTCCGAGCGGGATCGCAGGCAAGATGACACATTTCCTTGTATACCATTATTATCATTGCCATGCTAGATGTCTCGTTTTCTATCGCTTTGTCATGCTACCTACCACTTTTTTGATAAGCCTCCCAACATTGCCATGATAAGCCTCTAACCCCTCCACATCCCAGCAAACCATTGTTTGGCTATGTTACCGCTTGCTCAGCCCTTCTTATCGCATTTCTAGTTGCAGGTGCAATTGCTTCCATGTGACAACATGGACCTTCTTTTGTTATATCACAATATTGCTGCTATTTAATTTAATGCACATATATAGTTGGTAAAGGTGGAAGGCTTGGACTTCTGCTTGGTGTTTTGTTCCACTCTTGCCGCCTCTAGTTACTTGTGAACCGATGTTATGTTCCATACATGAGTGCTCCTAACATGCTCGGGGTTAGAATAAAACTTGTCTGGCAAGGCCCAACATTGGTACTACATTTGCCTAATAACTAATCAAATTGCATAGGGACCTGCCGGCACTCGTGGATAATTTAATCAACCCCCGGGCCAGTGCTCCGCATGAGTGTTGGTCCAAAATGGGCTGCCTGCGAGGCCACCTCGAGGAAACTCGGGGATTGGTTTTCTTCCTCGTAGCTAGTCCCATCCGGTTGTGTCCTGAGAACGAGATATGCGGCTCCTATCGGGTTCATCGACACGTCGGGCGGCCTTGTTGGATTTTTTTTACCTTTCTCGAACGTCTCCAGTGAGGAACTCTTATTTTCTTTGGGCTATCTCGAGGTGTTGGATTTCCTTTGGAATTGCCTAGGAAGATCACGAGATCTGTGGTTGAGGTTATTCCCGTTGAGTGTGGTTAATTTGTGATGGATGAGTTGGAGCACCCCTGCAGGGTTAAATCTTTTCGAGAAGCCATGCCCGCGGTTATGTGGAAAACTTGGATACTTTGTTTAACACCCAGTCGTAGCAAACTTGAAGTAAACTCTAATAAAATACACCAACTATGTGCGTAACCGTGACTGTCTCTTTTCGTGAGTTCTTATCCGGAAGGGAACTCGGTGGGGTTATGTTTGACGTAAGTAGGTGTTCAGGATCAGTTAGTGATCATTACTAGTTCTCATCCGTTATGCGTAGACCACCATACTTTACTTTCTGTACTCGTAAGTTAGCCACTCAAATAAATGCTTAGTTGCTTGTTGCAGCCTCACCACTTAACCATACCTTACCTATTAAAGCTTTAATAGTCTTGATACCCTTGGAAATGAGATTGCTGAGTCCTTGTGGCTCACAGATTACCACAACAACAGTTGCAGGTACAGGTAATGCGATGAATTGATGTGAGTGCGTTGCTTGATTTGACTTGGAGTTCTTCTTCTTCTTCTTCTTCTTCAATCTTGGATGGGTTCCCAGTGGCAGCCTGGGATAGCAAGGATGGATGTCATTTTATCGTTTGTTTTTGTCCGTAGTCGGACCCTGCTCTTATGTATGATGATTGAGTATGTTGTTGTATTGTTGTGACTTTGATGTAGCTTGTGGAGAGTGTAAGCGAATTCCATATAATCATCTCTTCTGTACAGGTACTTGTAATGATATCCATTCTTGCGAACGCATCAAGATGCGCTTCTATCCCTGTCGAGGCCCTCGTGCCTAAATAAGGATAGGACCACATCTTGGGCATGACAGCCCGGGACCGACATTCATAGAGCACAATAAATTAATCAAGGCGTGTTAATTTTTGAAATTAATCAGTTATCTCCCAACAAAAAATAACCTGAAGATGTGGAGGCTCCAGAGAAAGGTGAGGAGCATACTGATCAACATCATCGAGAGCCGGCTCGCCGTGAAGGACACTACAGGTTAGGGGAGCGACATGCTCAGGGTAATCCTAGAGGAATGCGCGCCTGAGCAGGTGCAAAATCCACTCATGACCATAGATGAGATTATATAAGAGTGCAAAACCTTCTACTTAGCTGGGCACGAGACCACCACACAACTGCTTACCTGGACCATGTTCTTGCTGAGCACCCATGGGGAGTGGCAAGAGATGCTCAGAGAGGAGGTGCTAAGTGTGTGGCAACGAAATTCCCACTGGCGACATGCTCAACAAGTTGAAACTGGTCAATATGTTCATCCTTGAAACTCTCAGATTATACGCCCCCGTCTCACGAACCCAGAGGATAGCGGGATCAGATATCGAGCTCAACAGCATTAGGGTGCCTAAGGGCACGATCTTGACGATCCCGATGAAGACAATACACCGTGACAAAGAGCTATGGGGCAAGGATGCCGGTGAATTTAAGCCTCTAAGGTTTGAGAATGGAGCGGCGAGAGCCGCAAACCACCCCAATGCATTTGTGCCCTTCTCCAATGGACCAAGGGCATGTGTTGGCCCAAACTTTGCCATGATCGAGGTGAAGGTTGTGATGGCAATGATCCTGTAGAAGTTCTCAGTCAGGCTATCTCCAAAGTACGTCCATGCACCAATGGATGTTTTCATGATATGTCCCAAATATGGGCTTCCTGTTGTCCTCAGGAGCCTATAGAGTTGTCTTATATCGAATATATGATGCTATATATCGTGGGTTGTACGCCTATAGCACGCTACATCAATTCTCAATTTGTATTGCAATGTTCACGTATTTTATCATCTTGATTGTGCCACAGGCTAATTTTACACATCAGTAAAAATTGTTTTCATGCATGTGTGTAACAATGATCAATGATGGTCCTTTGTGCAAATTCTAGTATTCTACTATCTTTCAGTTTTATCAAGTCAGTATCTATGTGATTTGTACCTTCACTTCATTATATGAATGAGACACATATTGCCAATCAACAAAAAAAAATGGACAGGCTCTTCCAATTAGTATTCAATTCATTTTCGACTAGACGATAACCCAAATGTTGTTGTGGGAATGGTTTGGAATACATGTTAGTGATGTTTGCTTGTATGAATCAAAAATATTTGGAAGAATAATGTGAGAAAATAAAATAAAATCCATATGATTGAGGATTTTATTAAGAATTAGTAGTCACTGTATGTGGACTTAGCCCCAAGAAACCCCAACCAGCAACCGGATTCACCTGTGTCGCTCCCCGGTGGGTAACACTGGCGTGATACCCTAGTCGTTACCGAGAGCTGCGACCCTCCATCTCCCCCCTAGACTGTTGCCAGGCAAAGACCACTTGGCTTCAACGAAACTGGAACTTTCCCCCTCACCTGGTGTAGGGCCATAGGGGGCTACTCATATAGAGAGATGTTGGTTGGTGCATCACGACAACAATGATGGCATAGAGTTGGGAGCTGGCCGTGTGGCGTGCATCACCGTTGCATGGTGGTGCTGTCGTCGCCGTCACGCATGGCTCGCAAGGGTCGGGCTTGATCTGGCCTTCTCGGTGATTACATTGGCCTGGAGATCTGGACCCTTCCAGATTTCTCTACGATGGCAGGTTTGTTGTGCTGGCGTCAGGGGGCGCGGCTGGCGCTTGTTGTAGTTTAGTGCAACAGTAGATCTGGTGCTCGATCTTCCCATGAGGCTGCTGTGTTGGCGATGGAGGTTGAAGGACTTGTTCAGCTAGTGCTCAATCTTCCTATGAGGTTGTGCTATGAGCTTCGGTGAAGGCCTGGTCTCGGTCTTGGGTCAGGAGTAGCGATGGTGACGCCTGCAAGCGTCGTTCACCTTGACGAAGGCATAGATAATTAGCTCATTGGTACTTGTGATCTGTATTGGTTTTTCCGTGAAGAGAAGGGGATGATGCATCACAATATAGATAAGTATTTCCCTCAATGAGAACCAAAGTTATCGAACAATTAGGAGGATCACACAACTTCCCGTCTTCAATGCCTACACACAAAAGACCACACACGTGCACCCAATGCGGGCAAGAGGGTTGTTAATCCCCTTGAACTCGTTACTTGCAAGCGATAAGTAGTGTAGATGATAGTATGATAGATATAAATTGCAAAATAAATAAAAATTCAATGATGGCAGCAAGGCAATAAATTGTTTGTAAATATATGTGTGAATACACTCGGGGGGGGGGGGGCATAGTGTTCCCTAGAGGCTTCTCTCTCGAAGAAGGCACACGATGGGTAAACAAATTACTGTTGGGCAATTGATAGAAAAGCGCATAGTTATTCAATATTTATTCCGACAATGATCATGTATATAGGAATCACGTCCATAAACAAGTAGACCGACTCTTGTCTGCATCTACTACCATTACTCCACCCATCAACCGTTATCCAGCATGCTTCTAGAGTATTAACTGAAAGGGAGTAATGCTTGGAGAATGATGACATGTTGTAGACAAAGTAAATCCAATTAATACGAATAAACCCCATTGTTTTACCCTTAGTGGAAGCAATACAAATACGGGTCTTGTCCCCTACTTTGTTAGTGGGATATAGAGCACCGCAAGATTAAACTCACCACAACGGACCTCTCCCACAGAAGATAAACCAATCTAGTTTGCCAAACTAAACCGATAGAACGGAGGGAATTACGAAGCTATAACAATCATGCAAATAATAATTTATAGAAGACTGAAAAAATTTCATGAATAATATGGGCATAAATCGACAATTTATCGGATCCCAACAAACGCACTGCAAAGAGTGATTACATAAGGTAGATCATCGCTGGAATAGGTGAGATCATGGCAACAAAGAACATAGAGAGAGAGAGACATCTAAGTACTAACTAGGGACCCGTAGGTATGTGGTGAACTACTCACAGATGACCATGGGAGCAGCAAGGTTGATGTACAGGACCTCTGTGATCGACCCCCCCTTAGGCAGGGCTCCAGATGGGCACACGGGACAACGGAGACTTGTGGTGGCGGAAAAAGTGTTTCGGGAGGCTCTCTAGGGATTTTGGGATTACTAAGAATTTATAGGCCAGAGAACAATGCCATAGGGCCAGGGAGGTGGTCCCAAGACATCAGAGCGTGACCACCCTGCGCCCTGTTGGCTTTGGTTTACCTCGTGTGCCCCCGCTCTCCCTCCAAAGCTTCCAGATCCTTATTTCCAGAAAAAAATGTCAAAAAGTTTTAGGGTATTTGGACTTCATTTGGTATGGTATTCCTAAAAAGCCAAAAACATGCAGAAAACCAGAAGTGGCACTTGGCACTGGGTTAATAGGTTAGTGCTCATAAACAATATTAATCAAAAAATAAATGTCCAAAAAGTATCCTAGAATGAAAATATTATAGCATGGAACAATAAAAAATTATAGATACGTTGCCGACGTATCAGCATCCACAAGCTTAATTCCTGCTCGTCCTCGAGTAGGTAAATCATAAAAACAGAATTTTTGATGTGACATGCTACCCAACATGTAATCTCTTTCAGGTATAATCATTGAGAAATGATGAATCAATAAACATTAATGTAGTAATATCCATAAGCATAAATAACATAATCATCAACTTTCAAAATATACGATCCATGAAAATGTTTACCCCCCATTCATTTTATCATATTAGCATGGCATGGCTCTATCTTCACTACATAAATACAAATGTCAAGCACCACGATGTTAAGTCAGGCAATTGGATCGTACTTTTTAGTGCGATGCGGCTTTTTATACCTCACTCAATACATGAGCGTGAACGATGGACATAGCATATGGGTGGAATAGAATATGGTGGTAGATATCAAATGGTTTGAAGTGGAGAACAAATTCTTGCATCAACTAGGCGTATCAACCGGCTATGGAGATGCCCATCAGTAGATATCAATGCGAGAAGTAGGGATTGTCGTGCAACGGATGCACTAGAGCTATAAGTGTATAAAAGATCGAATGAAGCTAAGTGGGTGTGCATCCAACTTGCTTGATCATGAAGACCTCGGGCATCTAAGGAAGCCCGTCGTCGGAATATATAAGCCAAGTTCTATAATGAAAAATTTCCACTAGCATATGGAAGTGACAAAACATGAGACTCTATATATGAAAACATGGTGCTACTTTGAAGCATAAGTGTGGAAATGAGGTAGTAGCACTATCCCTTTTCTCTTTTCTCTCATTTATTATGTTTTGTTTTATTTTTTTCCTTTTTTCTCTTTCTCTATTTTTTCTTTTTCTCTATTTTCTTTCTTTCGGTTTCTCTTTTTTCCTTTTTTTCATTCAGAGTCTCATCCTGACTTGTGGGGGAATCATAGTCTCCATCAACCTTTCATCACTGAGATAGTGCCTTAATAATGACAAGCATCACACTTTTATCTACTTACAACTCAATATGAAAAACTACTAAACAATATGAATCTAGATGAATGCCTCTGGCAGTGTACCAGGATGTGCAATGATCTGGCGTAACATGTAAAAAATGATGAATGGTGGCTTTGCAAAAAAATACTATGTCAGCTACATGATCATGCAAAGCAATATGACAATGAATGTACTAGTCATATAATGAAACGGTGGAAGTTTCATGGCAATATATCTCGGAATGGCTATGGAAATACCATGGTATGTAGGTATGGTGGCTGTTTTGAGGTAGATATAATGGGGCTTATGTGCAACAAATTGTATCATGCCCCAGGGTTTGGATGCACCGGTGAAGTTTGCACCGATCCTCGAGGTGAGAATGGGCAATGCACGATATCGAAGAGGCTAGCCAATATGGAAAGGTGAGAGTGCGTAAATCCATGGACTCACATTAGTCATACAGAACTCATGTCCTTATTGCAAAGCTTTATTATCTCACTTGAAGCAAAGTACTACTAGCATGCCCGTAGGTAGGAGGTTGGGAGGAGTTAACCATCGCGCGCCTCCGACCTAAACAACACTACTTTTTGAATGACGAATAAGAATGCTCACACATAATCACCAAGCCATAACCAATATTTAGATGAACAACAAATTAATATCCTTTAATTATCAATATTCGTACTAACCAACAACAATGCACTCATGCTCTTTCATATTACCACATCAATGTCATTAACCTATAATTTCTCTTTTGTGTGCTACATCTGGTTTTGATTATGCAATCTTTGAATACCTATTATTTTTGGTCTAGTATTATTACCCATGCAAATTACCGTCACTATTTATTAAGTCTGGAAAAAATAAGTGAATAACAAGAGTGAAATTATTTCTATAAAATCTATACGCCATCGTGCTCTAAAAGATATAAGTGAAGTACTAGAGCAACTGCTAATCTAAAATGATATAAGTGAAGCACAAAGAGTATTCTAACAAATAATGGTGAACACATGTATCTCTCACATAGGTATGTCCATAAAATAATGATTCTGGAAAACTAAAACAAAACCAAACTAAAGCAAATGACGCTCCAAGCAAAACTCATATCATGTTATGAAAAAAAATATTGGCCCAAGTGACATACCAATGGGTTGAAACGGAAGAGGGGATGCCTTCCAAGGCATCCCTAAGCTTAGACGCTCGAGTATTCCTAGAATATGACTTGGGGTGCCTTGGTCATCCCCAAGCTTAGTCTCTTCCCGCTCCTTATTCATGCATCCATCGTGATAGCACACAAATCTCAAAGGAAACCTTCGTGAGATCTGTTAGTATAATAAATATATCAAATACTTTAGGTATTGTTATAAACTGATTCTTATTTTATCATTGCATAAGGTAATGTATTCAAACTTGTCCATGGCTTATACCCCCGATATAATCCGTGTCATCATCAAAACAAGCAAACTATGCAAGCAAAAGAAGAATTTGTCTAAAACAGAACAATCTGTAATGATTTTAGAGAAACTATAATTATGTATACCACAAAATTATGAAACATTGGGAAAACCTAGGGAATTTGCACACCAATATTGTGTAAAAAATCAGATCAAAAATACATTCAAGTAAAATCACAGAAATTTTGTACTGGACGCAAAAGTTTTTGTTTTTCCACTGTATCAATTCTACTTATCTGCAAGTCACCCCAAAGGATTTAATTGGCACAAACACTAATTTCAACATAAAAAGACAATCATTACAATAGCACAAATCATGTTATCTAAAACAAAGAGAAAGTAAAACAAGAAAAATAAGATAACTTTGGGTTGCCCCTCAACTAGCGCTATTGTTTCACGACCCTAGCTAGGCATAATGCATAGTATCAAGTGTTGTCATCTTTGACGCTCAATCCATAAGTATCCCTCATGATAGATTCATAAGGTGGTCTAATTATATTCCTAGGGAAGTGTTCCATTCCTTTCTTTAAGGAATTGGAATCTTATGATTCCCTCTTTCATATCAATAATGGCACCTATAGCTCGTAAGAAAGGTCTTCCAAGTATAATTGGACAAGACGAATTGCATTCAATATCAAGAACAATGAAATTTACAGGCACATAATTCATATTATCTAGGATAAGCACATCATTTATTCTACCCAAACATTTCCTAATGGTATAATCCGCAAGATGCAAATTAAGGGAACAATCTTGAATATCGGTGAGACCAAGCACATCACAAATAGATTTAGGTAATGTTGAAACACTAGCACCAAGGTCACTCAAAGCATTTGATTCATATTCATTAAGATTTATTTTAGTAGTAGTTCCCATTCATTATGAAATTTTCTGTGTATACACACTTCTAATTCAAGTTTCTCATCATAATCTTTTATCATCGCTTCTACTATGTGTTCACTAAAAACCTTGTTTTGTTCATAGGCATTAGGTGAGATAATTATGCATTTCAACAAGGAAATACATTCTAATAAATAACAACTTTCATAATTGAGGACCTTGTAATCCAAGATAGTCGGTACATCACTAGTTAAAGTTTTGACCTCTCCAAACCCACCTTTTTCAAAAAAAACAATTATTAGAATCATCACCCTCCAAACAAACGGGACAACTTATAACTAAAGTTGACTCATCTCCAATCTCTTTATCATCTATTTTCAGAGAAGTAAACAAAGATTAAATGTGTGAAGTAACAATCATTTTAAGATCTTCATCATGATTATGGTAAAAACCGGGTGGAAGAGCCTTTTCTAAGAATTCTCGCTTGGCTCTCAGCCTCGCAGTCCTCTCCTTACTATCACTAATAGATATTTTTATAGATTTAATGGACTCGTTGATATCATGCTTAGGTGGAAAATTGTTACTTTTAAGATTTTCCACATCGAGAGCAATTCTATGCATGTTCCTAGCCATATCATCAACTTTATGCAACCTTCTACCATAGTATTAAAAATGTTGTGAGAACTAATAAATTATTTAATGGTGTTCTCAAGATAAGAGGATATCCTATTATTATTTTTAGAATAATTTCCATAAGAATTACCATGATTATTAGAGTAATTATTGGGATATGGTCTAGCATTGAAATTTCCTCTATAAGCACTATTGTTGAAATTGTTTTGCGAGATAAAGTTCACATCAATAGCATCATCATTTTGCTCAATCAAGGTAGAAAAATACATATCATTGGGATCAACATGAGCATGTTTACTAGCAACCATATTCATAAGATCATCCACTTTCTCACTTAAATTAGCGTTTTCTTCAACGGAATTTACTTTCTTATCAGTTGGAGCTCTCTCGGCATGCCATTGAGAATATTTTGTCATTATTTTTTCCAGAAGTTCGGTGGCCTCTATTAATGTAACCTCCATGAAGTTACCACCTGAAAGCATCTTTACATTTATCACATGTTCCAATACTATTATGTGGTAAAGATGAAAACCAAGCCTTAACTTTATCTCTTAGTGAAAAAGGAAATAATTTTAATTTGAACACATAATTATCCGTATCCTTTTTCTTTTGCATATCACATAATTCAACAAAAGTATTGAGATGCGCAGCCGGATCCTCATTAGGACTTCCGAAAAATTATTCTTTAATCAAAAGCTTTAGCAATGCAGTATTAATATCATAAAACTCCACACTAGTGGCTAGTGGTATATGAGTACTAATAAAATAATTGTTTTAGTATTCGATAAGTCACACAACTTGGTATTATCTTGAGACATGGTGACCAAGAAAGCAACATAACAAGTGAAGCAAGTAAAGCAATCAAACAAGTAAACCAGCAAAGATAAATATATTTTTATAGGAAGCAAAATATAACATCAAATAAAACATAGAGCACGTGAATGATTATTTGTGAATAGGTACTTGATAGTAAGTTGATGGTACTCCCCGGCAACACAACCACAAATCCTTCCTGATACTTGTGATATGTGTTGGGTTTTTCCCTGAAGAGGAGGGGATGATGCAGCACAGTATAGATAAGTATTTACCTCAGTGAGAACCAACGTTATCAAACCAATAGGATGATCACACACTTCCTGTCTTCAACGCTTATGCATGAAAGAGCACACACTTGCACCCAACGCGGACATGAGGGATTTCAATCCCCTTGAAGTCGTTACTTGCAAGTGATAAGTAGTGTAGATGATAGTTGGATAAATATTAATTGAAAAATAAATAAAAAGTAAATAATGGAAGCAAGGAAATAATAGAGTTTGTAAATATATGTGTTATCTAGAGGCTTCCCTCTCGAAGAAGGCATACGGTGGATAAACAAATTACTATTGGGCAATTGATAGAAAGGCGCATAGTTATGCAATATTTATGCACGACAATGATCTTTCATATAGGCATCACATCAGTAAACAATTAGACCGACTGTTGCCTACATCTACTACTATTACTCCACCCATCGACCGCTATCCAACATGCATCTAGAGTATTAAGCGAAACAGATTAATGCTTGGAGAATGATTACATGATGTAGACAAAGTAAATCCAAATAATATGAATAAAACCCTTCGTTTTACCCTTAGTGGCAGCAATACAAATGTGTGTCTTGTCCCCTACTTTGTCATTGGATGTAGAGCATCGGAAGATTGAACCCACAATAGCGCACCTCTCCCACTCATGATAAACCAATCTAGTTGGCCAAACTAAACTGCTAGATCGGAGAGAATTACGAAGCTATAACAATTACGTAAATAAGAATTTAGATAAAAATCAAATCTTTTTCATGAATAATCTGTACATAAACCCACAATTCATCGGATCCCAAAAAATGCACAATAAAGAGTGATTACATAACATCAGTGTGGGAATCGCGGTGATCATGGCAACAAAGAACATATATATATATATAGAGAGAGAGAGAGACATGTAGGTACTAGGTACGGACCCGTAGATATATGGTGAACTAGTCACACATCACCATGGGAGTAGCAAGGTTGATGTAGAGGCCCTCCGTAATTGATGCCCCCTTCGGCACTACACAGGCATATAGCTCTAAATGGGCACACAACGGAACAGAGACTAAGGGTTTTGGGATTAATGAGAAATTATAGGCTAGAGAACAACTCCAGAGGGCTCGGGAGGTGGTCCCAAGCCATCAGGGCGCTGATGTCTACCATGCAACTTTATTCTTGTAGACTATGTTGGGCCTCCAAGCATAGATTTTTGTAGGATAGTTGCAATTTTCCCTCAAGTGGAAGACCTAAGGTTTATCAATCCATGGGAGGTGTAGGATGAAGATGGTCTGTCTCAAACAACCCTATAATCAAATACAAGAAATCTCTTATGTCCCCAACAAACCCAATACGATGGTAAATTGTATAGGTGCACTAGTTCGGCTAAGAGATGGTGATACAAGTGCAATATGGATAGTAGATATAGGTTTTTGTAATCTAAAAAATGTAAAAATAGCACGGTAGCAAATGGAATAGAGCGAGAAAAATATTGTATAAATGCTTGGAAATAAGGCTAGGGTTGATACTTTCACTAGTGCAATCTCTCAACAATGCTAACATAATAGAATCATATGATCACCCCTCAACATGCAACAAAGAATCACTTCAAAGTTCATAAGTAGGAGAGAAAATAGGATGAAATTGATGTCGGTAGTAGAACCACCTCAAAGTTACCCCTTCCGATCAATCTATTGGTCTATTCCTATAGGTGTGACAAACAACCTTAGAGTTCGTACTAAAATAACACCAGTGATACATATCAATCAACCCTAATATCACCTAGATACTCCAATGTCACCACAAGTATCCATGGGTTAATTATTTGACATGCGTCAAAAAAATTAGATTCATCATATTCAATCCAACACAAAGAACTCCAAAGAGTACTGCTACTTCTCGAGCATGCATTGGTTTCCGTGAAGAGGAACGGGTGATGAAGCAAAGTAGATAAGTATTTCCCTCAATTGTTGAGAACCAAGGTATCAATCCAGTAGGAGATACAAGCAAGTCCCCAATATATGTACCCACACAAAGAATCAAACACTTGCATCCAACGCTATAAAGGGGTTGCCAATCCCTTCACGGTTACTTGCAAGGATGAGATCTGATAGAGATAGATAGAATAGATTGCTTGAACGGAAAGTAAAACAAAAGGTAAAAATAATGCAACAAGGTATTTTTGATATTTTTGGTTTTAGATCTGAAAGTATAAGATGGAAATAGACTCGGGGGCCATAGGTTTCACTAGAGGCTTCTCCCATGATGGCAAGTATTACGGTGGGTGGACAAATTACTATCGAGCAATTGATAGAAATGCGAATAATTATGAAGATATCCAAGGCAATGATTATGAATATAGGCATCACGTCCGTGTCAAGTAGACTAAAATGATTTTTGTAACATCCTAAAATTCCATTTTGGAATGTTATGAAATATAGCTATGCATCCATCTACATCATTGCTTGAATATATGAAATAGTTGAAATGCTCCTTCTGAATTTCTGAAACCCCTTTCTACTTTCAATGTGTTGCTTTCACCTATTTGAAAATCTTGGTAAAATGTTCAAATATGAGGGGAGGAACATGACACTCCACACCAGAGACTATTTGGTGATTTCTTTGAACAAAAACAACCAGGAGTTATTTTGAAAATATTTGCAAAAAGGATTTAAAAACAATTAGGCAATTTCTAAAAATATTTTTTTATCAAATTATTGAAATAACAGAATAAAAATGTTCATTAAATGTCATTTATTAGTATGCTAATTTTTATATATAATACTCCTATATTTGGAAATATATCAAAGTCATAAAGAGGTTTTTACTGCGCTGATATTTGAAAAAATGGAAAACTTTAAAGGCTTTAAAAGCCGGTCGGCCCATCCGCAGTTAACGGCCCCCCTACTTTCCTAATAATCGGCCACCGACGCGCCTGCTCCCTTCCTCGCTCTCGCTAACAGAGGGTCCCACCCGACCGTCGCAAACTTTGGACTGGTCGTCTCCATCCTCGCGCGCGCGCCGCCGTCGCCGGATCTCCCTCGCCTGCGGATCCTCCTCCTCCTTCCTTTTCCCCGACCCCTCTCCGACCCTATATAAGAGCGGGCAGCTCTGCGCTCCATTCCCCCCAATGCCCCCTCTCCTCGCCTGAGACGCCGCAAATCCCTCGCCGGAGCCCTGCCGTCACCGAACCTCCCCACCGCCCGTAGCCGTCGCTCCACCCCACCCCGCGCCTCTCCGACGCTCCCAACCGTCGCCGGACGTCAGCCGCCGTCGTCTGGACTCCTCCGCCGCCTCCCTCGACCACCGGAGCGCCGCCCCCGATGACCTCGCCGGCTCGGACTCGCCGGAGAACTCCCTCACCGGCAACCATATCACGGTGAGCCTCCCCCATCCATCCGATCTGGATCCTACGGCTGAGATTAGAACCAATAAGTCCCGAACCGTTTTCCTCTTCGGTTTGGTCGACCGCCCGTAACACCCACTCGCACACCCCCTTAGCCACTCTCAGGTTGCCACGTAGCCCCTGACCTGACGGTAGTTTTTTTATTTTCTGTTTTGTTTTAGTTAACAGAAACTATTCTGAGTTTGTTTTAGCTATAAATTTTAATCTGTTTAATGTTTTGAACTAGTTCTTTTTGCATTAGGTTCCTAATTTCATGTAGTTTCACCCTGTAGTTTTAGATTTTAAATTTGAACTATAAAATTTGAATTGAATCAAATTTGCTCAAATCACTCAAATCTGAATAACTAGAGTTTAAAAATAGATTTTGATATGAATCTTTTTGCTACTGGTTAGTATTATTTAGGACTATCATATTGCTTAGTTTGAGGATTTTTAGGAATGATTTTTATTAGTGTTTTAGCTAAAGACAGATTCTGCCTATTAGCTAGTATAGTTTAATTAACTTAGTTTTTAGTTAGTTTAAATTAGATTTAGTTTTAATTTGTTTAGTAGGTTCTATTGCTTAAACATTAAGTGTTTTACTTACTGTTAATAAAAATATAAATTTGCTTAGTTTGTTTCTTTATTAATATAGGAATCACAACTCTTTTTCTATTAGGTTTAATCTAGTTAAGACAAACTAGTTTAGTAATAGATTCTTTTTAACAAAGTTTTATATAATTAAATTTTGTTTTCTAAGACAAATTTTAGTAACTTCTTTTCTGTTAAGAAAATGTTTTGTAATAAAATAATAAGTTTTGTTTTACTCTTTTGTTAGTAAAATTATAGTTGCTTCATATAGTATTGTTTATCAAAACCTCTAAAACCATACTAAGATTTTTCTTAACAAAACTTTAAATTGATTTTATTCTGTTTATTAATAACATATTTTATTGTTTTCTTGCTGTCAACTATTGTTTTGTTAGTACAAATATTTTTGTTATGTTAGTAGTGATTTTCCCATCATCTTTTAGAAAACAAAACTTTGTGTGTTTTCTTGCTTGTGATTTGTGCATTTGTTTTGTCTTGATTGTTTACTAGTTCATTGTTGATGTTTGTGAGTTACAATATTTTTGTTGTATGCTTATTGAGTGCTCTTGTTTGCTTCGTTAGATTATCCGGAGTGCGAAGCTTGTTACCTAGAGTCACTCACGTACGAAGATCATCAATCAGGCAAGTCACCTTGACCATGTATACCTATGTTTTATTGCATTAGTTCTTCCATCTTCCCAATGCATGAAAATTAGGTTAGTTGGAAATTTGGTTACTTGATGTAGTATCATGTGGTAGGTACCCCTCCCCTTTGACACTTTGGCCCCGGGAAACGTTCAATTTTTTTGCGATGCTATTAGTAGACGGGGTTGGATGTGTGAATCATGAGAGTTGTGAGGTAATAACTTCAAGACCTATGATGATCAAGACTTCAAGATTTCCAAGTTTTCAACATACCTCTGGGTGGATGATGGTTGAACGGCGCCTTGGAGAAACCAGTGGTTAGCCTAGGTGATGCTGGAGATGTGCTAGTATTCACGCGGAAAGGTCCACCCAGGCACGAAGGGATGGAAGGATGCTTCAAGACCCGAGGCTTACCTGCACATCCACAAGCCATTATGGGCTCTGGCTTGGTTGGATATTGTGGCGACACTAGACAGGCGATGGTACGAGATGTAGAAGAACGGTAGGAAAGGATGGGCACCGACAGAGTCTTAGTTGGACCCCTTAGAAGACCATGTTTTGGTCATCCGTTCCTCAAACACTCTGAAGTGCGAGGAATCCAATGGAGGCGATCAAATCTTGTGGGGAACGTGTGCAAAACTCTGCAGAGTAACTCAAACCTAATCGATTAGCCGTGTCCACGGTCATGGACGACTTGAGCCAAAGGAACTGAAACTTCCGGAATTCTCAACACAATTAATATGATGATGTGGGTATTAATAACTTGGGTATGAGAATTGGTTGGTGGAACCATCTCATTAATCAACCAACTTAGTAATAATTTTGCTTAGCCCCTCTCTTGATGTAGGAAAAATCTGGCTTTACGCAAAAACTTACCACCCCACCTGCCATATATGCATGTAGACTAGCTGATTATCTTTCACCCCCTCTCTTGTGACTTTGCTGGCATATTCCATATGTTGACCTACATGGCTGCAACGTATCATGTTGCAGAGTACTTTTCCGACCAGGAGTGAGGACACGCTCTACGCTCGGTGAGATGCCCTTGGAGTCAGATGGACTCATCTACCTTGAAGCTTCCACAAGACTTAGTTATTCTCATGAGTTGGCCTTCAGCCACTTTATTATAATGATTATTGTAATAAAGGACTCGATATGAGATTTCGTTTAATATAATGCTGTGTGATTTCCCTTTGATATATACATTGATGTACCGTGTGTGTACCAGCATGATCTTGGGATGGTACGAAAACACCGGAGATTCGACCTTTCAAGTCGGGTCGCTACAATTTTGCATCTACTACTATTACTCCACACATCGTCCGACTCCTGCCTGCATCTTGAGTATTAAGTTAATGCAAAATAGAGTAACGCATTAGGTAAGATGGCATGATGTAGAGGGATAAACTCAAGCAATATGATGAAAACCCCATCTTTTTATCCTCGATGGCAACAATACAATACGTGCCTCGCTACCCCTACTTTGTCACTGGGTGAGGACACCGCAAGATTGAACCCAAAACTAAGCACTTCTCCTATTGAAAGAATTACCAATCTAGTTGCCCAAACCAAACTATAACTCGAAGAGACTTGCAAAGATATGAAATCATGCATATAAGAATTCAGAGAAGACTCAAATAATATTCATAGATAATCTGAACATAAACCCACAATTCATCGGATCTCGACAAACGGACCGCAAAAGAGTATTACATCGGATAGATCTCCATGAAGATCATGAAGAACATGGTGTTGAAGAGAAAAGAGAGAGAAGAAGTCATCTAGCTACTAGCTATGGATCCGAAGGTCTGTGATGAAATACTCACGCATCATCGGAGGGGCAATGGACTTGATGTAGATGCCCTCCGTGATTGAATCCCCCTCCGGCAGATTACCGAAAAAGGCTCCAAGATTGGATATCACGGGAACTGAGACTCCGGCGGCGGAAAAGTGTTTTTGTGGCTCTCTCTGGTATACAGGGAATATTTATGAATTTATAGGCCAAGAAATAGGGTTAGGGGAGCTGCCGTGGGCCCACAAGCCAGGGGGTGCCCCCCTAGGGCGCGTCCCTGTGGCTTGTGGCCACATAGACGCTCTCCTGACTTCATCTCCAAGTCTTTTGGGTTGGTTCTATTCCAAGAAAAATTATTCCAAAGATTTTATTCTGTTTGGACTCCGTTTAATATTCCTTATCTGCAATACTCAAAAACAAGGAAAAACAAAAACTGGCACTAGGCTCTAGATTAATAGGTTAGTCCCAAAAATAATATAAAATAGCATATTAATGCATATAAAACATCCAAAACGGATAATATAATAACATGGAACAATCACAAATTATATATACGTTGGAGACGTATCAAGTACCCCAAGATTTCTATCGGACAAAGTAGGACAAGAACGTGTATCAACCCATATGCATAGATTACCCCATTTTCACCACGAGAATCCGCAAGTTGAGTACCAAGACATACATCAAGTGATCTCAAATACAATATTCAATCCGACATAACAAATTCTCAAAGGGAAAGATTCAGATCCTCACAACAAGATAGCAAGGGAAGAACACCATATAATAAAACTATATTAACAAAGCTCATGATACATCAAGATCGTGCCATCTCAAGAACACGAGAGAGAGAGAGACAGAGAGAGAGAGATTAAACACATAGCTACCGGTACATACCCTCAGCCCCGGGTGTGAACTACTCCCTCCTCGTCTTGCCTCTATCAGGATGATGAAGATGGTCACCAGTGATAATCTCCCCCTCTGTAGGGCACTGGAAAGGTTCCATATGGGTTTTTGTAGAGACGGATAGTTGTGGCGACTGAGCGGAATTTCTAGGTTAACTTTCGGGAGTTTATGGATTTATAGGATTTTTCAGTTTTGGAATCACGTCAACCGGAGCCACGTGTGCACCACAAGCTAAGAGGGCACGCCCAGGGAGTGGGCACGTGCTGTTGGCTTGTGGCCCATAGGTGGCTCCCCTCGGGTGGTTCATCGCTTTTGTATTTCTTAGTTTCTCCAGAAAAAATCATAAAAAAGTTTTGGGCGATTCTGAGAACTTTTATTTTCTACACAAAAACAACACCATGGTAATTATGCTGAAAACATCGTCAGTCCAGGTTAGTTCTAAATAAATCATGTAATTTGCATCAAAACCATATACAAGTATGGTAAACATAGGCAAATATGTCATGAATACTTCATAAATTATCGATACATTGGATACATATCACGTGCGGTCACCCCCTGGGCATGCCCTGTTGGCTTGGGGTCATTGTCCGTGTCAAAACCGATAGATCGCGAGTAGGGGGGTCCGAGTTGTGAGCCTTAGATCAATGGGTAACAAGGAACAAAGGGGACAGTATTTACCCAGGTTCAGCCCCTCGTGAGGAGGTAAAACCCTATGCCATGCTTGATTGTATTGATGTGTATGGAGATTACAGAGTTGATCTACCTCGAGATCGTCTAAGTTAAACCCTAGACGAGTTCACTTGCCCTCTACGAATGGGGATCCTCCGGTTTATATAGACACTGGGGGTCCCTAGGGTTATACACAACCAAACTTTTACAAGGGATAGATATGCAAATTCAATCTTCAAAACTTGGAGGCCATGCCATTCTTCAGAGCCTTCCTTCTTAGATATTGGACCATTCGTAGTTTGGCTTTCAGCAGATCAACCGAACAGGTCGGCCCACGAGGAATGAGTCGACGGCCAGAGGACCCCTTAGTCCCAGACTCCCACAGTAGCCCCCGAACTAACCATCAACGCCGAGGACTGTAGTCTTCGGCAGCTTCACATGTTCATGGTATTCGGCTTAAAAGGGGAGTTCCTTCTATGTTTGACAGAACTCAGCTCGGCCTTTGAGGACACCCCGCCCTCTAGAATATGCTTTGTCTATCCTGAAGGCCAAATGCCCAGGTGTGAATAGTAACCCTTACTGACAACCTTTCTGACGAAAAGCCATAATGGCCAGTTACGGAAACTCAATTCACGACTTGAGGCCGCCCTTTTATTGGCACGTCTTATCAACGTGCAGATCATGTCCTGTATTTCATTGGATATGAGTAATGATCTGGGTAACCACGCGCACGCATAACGGCATGATTGCTTTAGGAAGTGCCATAGTCTACGATAGTAAAAGAGGACTCTTGGTATTACGACCCCCATAAAAGGGAGAAAACCTCCCAAGGCTTCCTTATGCATCGAGACCTGATTCCATTTTGCCCTCGGCTTCGGGCGCCTAGATCCATTTCCTCCTTCCCTTCCAAGTCTCACCTCACGAGCTCAATACATGGCAGGCTCGGGTTCAAATGGCAAGTGGGAGGCCTCGAGCGTCACCGACAAGGACATCCGGGGGCTAAAGGCCGCCGAATACCTCTCGCCCAACATTGTCCACCGTACTCCCGAAGAGGGCTAGGTGGTGCCGACTCAGCAGCTAGGTGAGAGGGTGGTTTTTATCCCTCATTCCATCTGGGGGTTAGGGTTTCCCTCCACCCATTTGTTAGGGGGCTTATGTTCTTGTATGGCTTGGACTTCCATGACCTCCCCCCAAACTCTTTCATGCACATCTCGGCTTTCATCACCGTCTGTGAGGCCTTCCTACGAGTCCAGCCGCACTTCGGCCTATGACTCAAAGTCTTCAATCTGAAGTCGAAGACAGTCAGCGGTCAACATGCTGACTACGGTGGGGCGGTAATCAGCAAGCTCACGTGATTCATGTGGCCGAACGGCACCTTCATTGACACCGTTAAGATATGGCACAAGGAGTGGTTCTATATCACCGAACCACGGGACGCGGGTTGGTCGACGCCAGCCGAATTCAGATCCGGTCCCCCTGCGAAGCTGACCTCATGGATGAAGAAGGGCCTCGATTGGGGGTCTGCCTTCAAAGTGAAGGCGTATCACTAAAATGGTTGAGGCCAACATGGCACTGACCAATGTGGTCCAGGTTATGCTTCGCCATCGTCTCCTACCCTACCAGTGTCAGGAGACCCTAATGTGGGCCCACACGCCCGAGGACCCGGCCACCATACACAAATTCTTCTGAACAAATGATGAGAAGTTGTGGAAGGTACTTTTAAAGCCCCAAAAGGAGTGGTCGTCCGAAGAAGACGTCGGTTTGGATGCCGATAACCCACCCTTGAAGGTATGATAGGGCTTCCTTAACTACATGCCGAATCGCAACACTCGGCTCAGATTCACCTTTCTTACCTTTGTTTTTGTAGGGCTGGCTGGAGAAGGTTGTGCAAATCAACAGCCCAGCCCCCTTCCCCGAAGACCCCAGGTCGCCCCAGCTGACGTTAATGCTGGTTGTGGTGTCGTATGTGGCGCCAGAAAAGAAGGAGAAGAAGAAGAAGGAGGTTCACGGGGGCCTTCGTTCTAGGGGTCCTCCGGATACTAGATCTGGAGAAACCCAAGCCTCCTCCACACACGAGGAGTAGGATGAGGAAGACGGGGGAGAGATCGACTCTCCCCAGACAATGAAGAGTGCCATGCCCGAGAACGCCAAGGAGGATCTTCCTCCCTTGGCCCTGAAGAAGGCATGCAGGCCCAAGGTGACTCTGGCAGATGATAGTCTGGATTTCGATAAGGATTCCCGAGCTTTCGAGAGGATCCCCCAAAGGAACCCCAGGGTCAAGCCCCCATCTTAGAGGTATTGAATTCAACCACCATTTGGCTTATCCTCATTGGCTTTGTGGAGTTGACTTGTTTAATTTTTTTATAATATAGTCCGGCATGAGACCTCCTGACTCACCAGGTTTCAGGGGAGTCTCCACCGGCCGAACTGGCGGAGAGCGGGACGGAATGCTGCACCACACCACCCCCGACCACATGTGAGGCCATGGAGGTGGTGTCCCGTCGGACCCCCCTTGTGCCGAACACAGGGGATGAGACGGTGATGGCCGAGGAGAACACCTCGGCCATTGGAGACGTGCCGGTCGAGGATTATACCTCGACCGCCCAGGTCCAGGAGGTCAAAACCCTCCTAGTGGATAAGAAGGGGGCCGCAAGTCGCCCGAGCTCCCTCCATAGTCGACTCTGGAGGCTTAAGTGCCTCCTAAGTCATCGACCCTGCCTCCCCAAGGAGGAGAAGGAGAGGTGCCGCCGCTGGTGCCGCCCAGAACCGGGCGGACCGTGGCAGGGTGGCCGGCCATGATGGAGGAGGCACTGTCTCACTCCTCCATCACTGAAGATCACCGCACCCTTATGGGTGCGGTCTTAAAAAGTATTTAGTCGATTGACAGCGGACTAAAGGAAACCTTCAATGGTTTGCTGGTGGGATTCAAGGTAAGCCATGTTCTTGTTTATAATGATGAATTTTGTTTAGATGTCATGATTCCTTATGGCTATTGTAGCCCCTGAGCCACGAGTGAGTTTGAAAAACTCGCCCGGGGGTCCTATACATGTAGGCATATAATTCGGCATCGAATAGACCAACTGTTGGGGAATGTCGACTGGGAAACAAAAAAATTCCTATGCACACGCAAACCTATACATGGTGATGAGCATCTATGAGAGGGAGAGTGGATCTACGTACCCTTGTAGATCGCTAAGCGGGAAGCGTTAAGAAACGCGGTTGGTGTAGTCGAACTTCTTTGCGATTCAAATCGCCGAGCGTCCCGCGATCTAATCATGAACCGTCCGCGAACCAATTACGAACCGTCCCGCGATCTCGTCATGATCCGTCTCGCGATCCGATCACGAACGTCCCGTGGCCTTGATCACGATCCTTCCGATCTAGTACCGAACGGATGGCACCTCCGCGTTCAGCACACGTGCAGCTTGATGACGATCTCCACCATCTTGATCCAGCAAGAGGAGGCGGAGAGGAGGAAGAGTTCACCGGCAGTGTGACGGCGCTCGGGTGATGGTGGTGGAGTGGTTCCGGCAGGGCTTCGCCTATGCATTGCAGAAAACCGATTTAGAGCAGTACCGGTGGAACGGGTAGCACGTGGCCGTAAACTGTGTCCAAACAGCCCCCAATCCACCAGTATATAAAGGAGGGAGGGAGAGGCAGCCTTGGCGCAGGGCCAAGGCCTCCTAGGAGTCGGCTGGCCAAAGGGGGAGGAGTCCCACTCCTTCTCCAATCCTAGTTGGACCAGGATTGCTCCCTATTGGCCCTTTTTTCCACCTTTTCCTTAGGCCTTTTTGCCTCCTGTGCCATGGGAAATTTTGTGGCTGTTTCTACATCCCACTAAGGGATGGTTATTACTCTCCACAGCCCATGGACCCTCAGGGGTCGAAATACCCCTCCTGGAGGTCTCCCGGTACACTACCGGCACTCCCGGTACACTACCGATGAGCCCGAAACTTTTCCGGCGACCAAACTGGGACTTCCTATATATGAATCTTTACCTCCGGACCATTCCGGAGCTCCTCGTGACATCCGGGATCTCATCCGGGACTCCAAACAACCTTCGGTCACCACCATACATAACTCTACATTGCCGAAACGTCACCAAACCTTAAGTGTGCAGACCCTACGGGTTCGAGAACTATGTAGACATGACCGAGACACCTCTATGGTTAATAAATAATGGCAGGACCTGGACGTCCACATTGTTTCCTACATATTCTACAAAGATCTTTATCGGTCGAACCTCTATGTCAAGGACTCAGTTAATCCCGTATAATGTTCCCTTTGTTCTTCGGTATGTTACTTGCCCGAGATTTGATCGTCGGTATCTCCATACCTAGTTCAACCTCGTTACCGACAAGTCTCTTTACTCATTCTTTAATACAAGATCCCGCAACTAACAATTAGTCACATTGCTTGCAAGGCTCATTGTGATGTTGTATTACCGAGTGGGCCCTGAGATACCTCTCCGTCACACGGAGTAACAAATCCCAGTCTCGATCCATGCCAACTCAACAGACACCATTGGAGATACCTGTAGAGCACCTTTATAGTCACCCAGTTACGTTGCGACGTTTGATACACACAAGGCACTCCTCCGATATCCGTGAGTTGCATGATCTCGTGGTCATAGGAACATATACTTGACATGCGGAAAACAGTAGCAATAAACTGACACGATCATATGCTACGTTTGTAGTTTGGGTCTTGTCCATCACATCATTCTCCTAATGATGTGATCCCGTTATCAAATGACATCACATGTCAATGGCTAGGAAACCCTGACCATCTTTGATCAACGAGCTAGTTCACTAGAGGCATACTAGGGACACGGTGTTGTCTATTTACCCACACATGCAATGTGTTTCCAATCAATACAATTATAGCATGGATAATAAACGATTATCATGAACAAGGAAATATAATAATAAACACTTTATATATTGCCTCTAGGGCATATTTCCAATAGTCTCCCACTTGCACTAAATTCAATAATCTAGTTCACATCACTATGTGATTTACATGGTAATGAATCGAACACCCATACAGTTCTGGTGTTGAACATGTTTAGCCCTTGGAAGAGGTTTAGTCAACGGGTCTGCAACATTCAGATCCGTGTGCACTTTGCAAATATTTATGTCCTTCTCGATGTAGAACCGGATGGAGTTGAAGCATCGCTTTATGCGTCTGGTCCTCTTGTGAAACCTTGGTTCCATGGCTAGAGAAATGGCACCAATGTTGTCACAGAACAGGTTTATTGGATTCAGTGCACTAGGCACTACTCCAAGATCTGTCATGAACTGCTTCATCCAGACACCTTCCTTCGTTGCCTCCGAGGCTGCGATGTACTCCGCTTCGCACGTAGAATCAGCTACCGCGCTTTGCTTGGAACTGCACCATCTTACCGCTCCCCCGTTAAGAATAAATACATATCCGGTTTGCGACTTAGAGTCATCCGGATCAGTGTCAAAGCTTGCATCGACGTAACCCTTTACGACGAGCTCTTCATCACCTCCATAAACGAGAAACATTTCCTTAGTCCTATTCAGGTACTTAAGGATATTCTTGACCGCTTGCTAGTGCTCCATTCCAGGATCACTTTGAAACCTTCCGTCCATACTTATGGCAAGGCTGACATCGGGTCTTGTGCACAACATTGCATACATGATAGAGCCTATGGCTGAAGCATAGGGGATGACGCTGATCTTTTCTTTATCTTCTGTAGTCACTGGGCATTGAGACTTACTCAACTTCACACCTTGTAACACAGGCAAGAACCCTTTCTTGGACTGCTCCATTTTGAACTTCTTCAAACTTTATCAAGGTATGTGCTCTGTGAATGTGCTATTAAACGTCTCGATCTATCTCTATAGATCTTAATGCCTAATATGAAAGCAGCTTCTCCTAGGTCCTTCATTGAAAAACTCTTATTCAAATATTCCTTCATGCTTTCTAGCATTTCTATATTGTTTCCAATCAGCAATATGTCATCCACATATAACACTAGAAACGCTATAGAGCTCCCACTCACTTTCTTGTAAATACAAGCTTCTCCATAAACTTGTATAAACCCAAACGCTTTGATCACCTCATCAAAGTGCTTATTCCAACTCCGAGATGCTTGCACCAGTCCATTAATGGATCGCTAGAGTTTGCAAACTTTGTCAGCATTCTCTGGATCGACAAAACCTTCGGGTTGCATCATATACAACTCTTCCTCAAGGAAACCGTTGAGGAACGCCGTTTTGACATCCATCTGCCAAATTTCATAGTCGAAATAAGCAGCTATTGCCAACATGATTCTGACAGACTTAAGCATCGCTACGGGTGAGAAAGTCTCATCATAGTCAACTCCTTGAACTTGTGAAAAACCCTTTGCCACAAGTCGAGCTTTATAGACGGTGACATTACCGTCCGCATCCGTCTTCTTCTTATAGATCCATTTGTTCTGAATGGCCTTTCGCCCTTCAGGTAGTACTTCCAAAGTCCATACTTTGTTTTCATACATGGATCCCATCTCGGATTTTATGGCCTCTAACCATTTCTCAGAATCCAGGCCCATCACTGCTCCTCCATAGCTCGTAGGTTCATTGTTGTCTAACAACATGACCTCCAAGACAGGGTTGCCGTACCACTCGGGAGTAGTACACGTCCTTGTCGACCTACGAGGTTCAATAGCAACTTGATCCGAAGCTTCATGATCATCATCATTAACTTCCTCTTCTACCGTCGTAGGTTCCACAGAAACATCTTTCTGCGCTGCGCTACTTTCTGGTTGAAGTCAAGGTTCAATAACCTCATCAAGCTCTATTTTCCTCCCACTCAATTCTTTCGAGAGAAACTCTTTCTCAAGAAATGTTCCATTCTTAGCGACAAACACTTTGCCTTCGGATCTGAGATAGAAGGTATACCCGACTGTCTCTTTCGGGTATCCTATGAAGACGCATTTCTCCGCTTTGGGTTCCATCTTTTCAGGCTGAAGCTTTTTGACATAAGCATCACATCCCCAAACTTTAAGAAACGACAACTTTGGCCTTTTGCCAAACCAGAGTTCATATGGAGTCGTCTCAACGGATTTTGATGGTGCCCTATTTAAAGTGAATGCAGTTGTCTCTAATGCATAACTCCAAAACGATAGTGGCAAATCGGCAAGAGACATCATAGCACGCACCATATCTAATAAGGTTCGATTACGACGTTCAGACACACCATTACGCTGTGGTGTTCCG
Organism: Hordeum marinum; assembly: GCA_022496015.1. Classification (NCBI taxonomy): domain Eukaryota; kingdom Viridiplantae; phylum Streptophyta; class Magnoliopsida; order Poales; family Poaceae; genus Hordeum; species Hordeum marinum. The sequence goes on from CM039673.1 coordinate 110,238,832, forward strand.
GGCGGTGTCAACTATGAAACAATTCCACATTGCCTGAAGTGACTGCCAAACTCATAACTCATATATTCACCTCCTCGATCAGATCGTAGAAATTTAATCTTCTTGTTACGATGATTCTCAACTTCACTCTAAAATTGCTTGAACTTTTCAAACGTTTCAGACTTGTGTTTCATCAAGTAAATATACCCATATCTACTCAAGTCATCAGTGAAGGTGAGAAAGTAACGATATCCATCGTGCGCTACAACATTCATTGGACCGCACACATCAGTATGTATGATTTCCAATAAGTCAGTTGCCCGTTCCATTGTTCCAGAGAACGACATTTTAGTCATCTTTCCCATGAGGCATGGTTCACATGTGTCAAGTGATTCAAAATCAAGTGACTCCAAAAGTCCATCAGCATGGAGCTTCCTCATGCGTTTTACACCAATATGACCTAAACGGCAGTGCCACAAGAAAGTGGTACTATCATTAACAGCTCTACATCTTTTGGCATCAATGTTATGAACATGTGTGTCATCACTATCAAGATTCAATATGAATAAACCCCTAACATTGGGTGCATGACCATAAAAGATATCACTCATATAAATAGAACAACCTTTATTCTCTTATTTAAATGAGTAACCGTCTCGCAATAAACAAGATCCAGATATAATGTTCATGCTCAACGCAGGCACCAAATAACAATTATTCAGGTTCATCACTAATCCTGATGGTAATAGAAGAGAGAGCATGCCAACGGCGATCACATCAACCTTGGAACCATTTCCCACACACATCGTCACTCTGTCCTTTGCCAGTCTTCGTTTATTCCGTAGTTCCTGCTTTGAGTTGCAAATGTGAGCAACCGAACCAGTATCAAATACCCAGGCACTACTACGGGAATTAGTAAGGTACACATCAATAACATGTATATCATATATACCTTGTTTGTCGTTGGCCACGTTCTTGTCAGCCAGGTACTTGGGGCAGTTCCGCTTCCAGCGACCAGTTCCTTTACAATGAAAGCACTCAGTTTCTGTCTTAGGTCCATGCTTAGGCTTCTTTGTAGGAGTAGCAACTACTTTGCCATCTTTCTTGGTTTTACCCTTCTTGCCTTTGCCCTTGCCATTTTTCTTGAAACTAGTGGTTTTATTGACCATCAACACTTGATGTTCTTTCTGGATTTCAGACTCAGCGACTTTCAGCATCGCAAACAACTCGGATGATGACTTGTTCATCCCGTGCATGTTATAGTTCATCACAAAACTCTTGTAACTAGGTGGCAGTGATTGAAGAACTCTATCAATGATCGCCTCTTGTGGAAGGGCAATTCCCAACTCAACTAGACGGTTTGAATATCCAGACATTCTGAGTATATGCTCACTGATAGACCCGTTCTCCTCCATCTTGCAAGCATAGAATTTATCGGAGGTCTCATACCTCTCAATCCGGGCATTCTTCCGAAAAATAAACTTCAACTCCTGGAACATCTCATATGTTCCATGATGTTCAAAACGTCTTTGAAGTCCCGGTTCTAAGCCATACAATATTGCACACTGAACTATTGAGTAGTCTCCAGCACGAGCCTCCCAAGCGTTCTTAACGTCTTCGGAGGTCATGTCTTCTGGTTGGTCACCAAGCGGTGCATCAAGGACATATTGTTTCTGGGAAGCCGTGAGGATAATCCTCAGATTACGGGCCCAATCAACAAAGTTACTTCCATCATCTTTCAACTTAGCTTTCTCTAGGAACGCATTAAAATTCAAGGGTGCTACTGCGCGAGCCATTGATCTACAACATAAATATGCAAAGGTTACTTAGACTATTGTTCAAGATAATGAGTTTAGTAAATCAAATTACTAAAGCTCCCACTCAAATTGACATCCCTCAGGTCATCTGAGTGTCACATGATCCAAATTCACCAACTCAAGTCCGATCATCACGTGAGTTAAGGTGGCTTCAATGGTGAACATCATTATGTTGATCATATCTACTATATGACTCATGCTCGACCTTTCGGTCTCTTGTGTTCCGAGGCCATGTCTGTACATGCTAGGCTCGTCAAGTTTAACCTGAGTGTTCTGCACGTGCAAATCTGGCTTGCACCCGTTGTATGTGAACGTAGAGTCTATCACACCCGATCATCACGTGGTGTCTCGACACGACGAACTTTCGCAACGGTGCACACTCGGGGAGAACACAGTTCATCTTGAAATTAAGTGAGGGATCACCTTATAATGCTACCGCCGTGCTAAGCAAAACAAGGTGCATAAAAGGATTAACATCTCATGCAATTCATAAGTGACATGATATGGCCATGAACTTGTGTTTAAGATCTCTATCTTTGAAACACCGGCATGATCTCCATCGTCACCGGCACAACACCATGATCTCCATCATCTTGATCTTCATCAATGTGCTGCCATCGGGGTTGTGGCGCCAGCCCTGCTTCTAGTTCTATTGCTACCGCTTAGCGATAAAGTAAAGCATTACATAGCGCTTAATGATTGACACGCAGGTCATACAATAATTAAAGACAACCCTATGGCTCCTGCCGGTTACCGTATTCATCGACGTGCAAGTCGTGAAATTCTATACATCACATGATCATCTCATACATCACATATATCACATCATGTAATTGGCCATATCACATCACAACATACCCTGCAAAAACAAGTTAGACGTCCTCTAATTGTTGTTGCATGTTTTACGTCGCTGCTACAGGTATCTAGCAAGAACGATTCTCACCTACGCATAAACCCAACGGTGATACATAGATTGCTTTTCAACCTTCTCAAGGACCGCCTTTGTCGGATCCGATCCAACTAAAGTGAGGGAAACTGTCACCCGCAAGCCATCTAAGCAACAAGTTGCATCGAGGGAACCGGTCTCTCGTAAGCGTAAGAGTAATGTTGGTCCGGGCCGCTTCATCTCACAATACCGCTGAACCAAAATCCGACCAAGGGAGGAAGCAATCTAAGCATCAACGCCCACAAACCTTTTGTGTTCTACTCGAGATCTTATCGAACCATCAACCTAGCTCATGATGCCACTGTTGGGGAACGCCTCATGGGAAACAAAAAAATTCCTACGCACACGCAAACCTATCCATGGTGATGAGCATATACGAGAGGGAGAATGGATCTACGTACCCTTGTAGATCGCTAAGCGGGAAGTGTTAAGAAACACGGTTGGTGTAGTCAAACTTCTTCACGATTCAAATCGCCGAGCGTCCCACGATCTAATTATGAACCGTCCCACGAACCAATCACGAACTGTCCCGCGATCTCGTCACGATCCGTCCCGCGATCCGATCACGAATGTCCCGTGGCCTTGATCACGATCCTTCCGATCTAGTACCGAACGGACGACACCTCCACGTTCAGCACACATGCAGCTTGATGATGATCTCCACCGTCTTGATCCAGCAAGAGAGGCGCAGAGGAGGAAGAGTTCACCGGAAGCGTGACGGCGCTCGGGCGATGGAGGTGGAGTGGTTCTGGCAGGGCTTCGCCTATGCACTTTAGAAAACCGATCTAGAGGAGTACCGGTTGAGCGGGTAGCACGTGGCCGTAAACTGTGTCCAAACAGCCCCCAATCCACCAGTATATAAAGGAGGGAGGGAGAGGCAGCCTTGGCGCAGGGCCAAGGCCTCCTAGGAGTCGGCCGGCCAAAGGGGGGAGGAGTCCCACTCCTTCTCCAATCCTAGTTGGACTAGGATTGCTCCCTATTGGCCCTTTTTTCCACCTTTTCCTTAGGCCTTTTTGCCTCCTGTGCCATGGGCCCTTTTGTGGCTGTTTCTCCAGCCCACTAAGGGCTGGTTATTACTCTCCATAGCCCATGGACCCTCTGGGGTCGAAATACCCCTCCCGGAGGTCTCCCGGTACACTACCGACACTCCCGGTACACTACCGATGAGCCTGAAACTTTTCCGGCGACCAAACTGGGACTTCCTATATATGAATCTTTACCTCCGGACCATTCCGTAGCTGCTCGTGACGTCCAGGATCTCATCCGGGACTCCGAACAACCTTCAGTCACCACCATACATAACTCTACACTACCAAAACATCACCAAACCTTAAGTGTGCACACCCTGCGAGTTCGAGAACTATGTAGACATGATGGAGACACCTCTACAGTCAATAACCAATGGAGGGACCTGTACGTACACATTGGTTCCTACATATTATACGAAGATCTTTATCGGTCGAACCTCTATGTCAAGGATTCAGTTAATCCCGTATAATGTTCCCTTTGTTCTTTGGTATGTTACTTGCCCGAGATTTGATCGTCGGTATCTCCATACCTAGTTCAACCTCGTTACCGACAAGTCTCTTTACTCGTTCCTTAATACAAAATCCCGCAACTAACAATTAGTCACATTGCTTGCAAGGCTCATTGTGATGTTCTATTACCGAGTGGGCCCTGAGATACCTCTCCGTCACACGAAGTAACAAATCCCAGTCTCGATCCATGCCAACTCAACAGACACCATTGGAGATACTTGTAGAGCACCTTTATAGTCACCCAGTTACGTTGCGATGTTTGATACACACAAGGCACTCCTCCGATATCCGTGAGTTGCATGATATCATGGTCATAGGAACATATACTTGACATGCGGAAAACAGTAGCAATAAACTGACACGATCATGCGTTAATAGGCGGTTCTTTGAAGAAGAGATTCGCCAAATCAAACTGATTGCGGATGGTAAGCCATACTTACTACAAAGTACCTTTGGTGGAAACAGGTTCGTCTATCTTACACGGCTATGGCGTTCCTCAGGCACCTTTATGGACCTCCCGAGGAGTGCGGCGGACGCGATGAAGCACTATGATGTTCGGGATGTGGATGTGGCGGAGAGACTGTTCTAGGCACATTTTGAAACTCCTGAAGCACATCCCCTCCTCAACTACCAGATGAATCAACTTATACAGCTGCTCCGGATGGCGAAGCCAGCCTTGCAGGACCTCCGCATCCATCTCTGGCCTACGGAGCCGCTGCCGAGCAGCTACTTTGGCCTATTGCAGAAGCTTCGTGACGTCGTGTCGCGGATTAAGGCCGTGAAGCGTTCGGTTTGCACCAAGGGAAGGTGGATGGCCTTTGCGCGGACCATGATGCAACTTCCACAGATCAAGCCAATCGAGATGACCATCGTGCCCCTCCTCTTGGGAAGGAGCACAGATGCCCCGAGCTGTACATCCGCGCTGCATTAGAGGGTGCTCGGTCTATACAGACCCAGTGCTCGAAGAATGTAATGTATGAGTATTGGTGTTATCATTATCCCCTACAGACAATTATGCTTTATTATGTCTGTCCGAATATACCGTGTTATGTATTACTTGGACTCATGCGTGGCCGGTTTAATCTGAAAGTTGCGAGTCGTCGGCTTCAGCCCCGCGTAGATACTACAAGGGGTGTTTCGGCCTCCTCGCTGGGTCCTTGATGGATATATCGGTACCCGTAGGCAATAAAGGGGGGGAAACTAGGCAATCGGACTATTTGCTTTATTGTTTTCACTTAGCCTTAGGAGCTCAGATGCGGGGGCTGGCGCCCAGACCTAGTGTTTTGTGGCAGTCTGTTTGGCCGAAGCTCAAGACTAGTACCACATGGTTTGGAAAGGTACAAACCCTTCGTATGAAATGGGAGAACCTCCATCGATTCTTAGTTTCACACTTTAGCTCGGATCGCAGACTAGTTCTCGCTTATTATGACAGTAAGTTTTCGGCTTTCTCCACTGAGGTATTCGCCAGGCCAGCTGGGGATATAGTCGCAGCGGTTCTCCTGATTGCCCATTTAGCCAAACTGGCAAAACGTAAAGGGGCAAGCACAGGAGCGGGGCAATCCAACTATTGATCCAAGACATAATTCGGAACTGATGCATATAGTGCGCTATCCGAGACACCGAATGGGAAAGGCATGGTGACGGGGTCATTACTAGGGTGTTTTAGTTATGCCCCAGCCCCGAGTATATCAGTGGATCACATCTGTCCTATAATCGGACGATCTATATGGTGTATATATGCGGGAAAACAAGTAGAAAAATTGAGGCATACGTAATAGTATTATGATTCATGCTGACGAGACGGCTATTGCAGATAATTATTCATTGCAGAAAATAGAAAAACAAAAGTCAATCTTTTACAAGATAGCATTTTTATTCAGGGCCTTTCATGGGTGTCTTGACATCCTCCTTGGGCCCAGTTGTGCGCTCTATCCCTCGAGCGGGGAGTTGCAAAACCTATTGGGGTGGTTGATGGTTGGCGGACGGACCTTTATGGAGAATCCGTGAGAAGCCACTGTGGATAGAGTGGGCCTGACGTTTTGTAGATCCTTAATGGTATCCTGCCTCTGGCCGGAGAAGAAGTTGGATTGTAGTTCAGTTAAGCCGGATATCCAATCCTCGGATGTAGATCCCCACAGTTGACCATGGTATTTTAAGAGCAAAATTGTGTCTTCAAGGGACATACCTGACGGGTAGGCCGGCCATGTTGTGGGGAGTGTATCCCTATTTTCCCTGAGCGGGAGGTGGAGGTGGCATGTCCGGTTGGGCTCGATCTCTCTTGCCCGCCTGTCGCGTCTTGGAGGCCGGTTGGGATCCTGGGGCTTCATTGTCATGTTGGCATTCCGCTGCTAGGGCTGCAGTGTGTTCTTTTGCTTGGAGGGAGTGCTCCGTATTGCTGTTGACAGTGATGACCCCCTTTGTTCCATGCATCTTGAGCTTCAGGTAGGCGTAGTGAGGGACGACATTGAAGCGATTGAACGCTGTCAGAGCAGCGCGTGGTAACCACTGTGGAATAGTACAATGTCGAACATTAAGTCTTCGCTGCGGAAGGTTTCGGGAGATCCGAACACAACTTCGAGTGTTACAGTGCTGGAACAGCGGGCTTCAATGCCCAGAATAACTCCCTTGAAGGTAGTGTTACTGGTTTTAATCCTATACGAGTCTATGCCCATCTTTTTCACTGTATCTGAGTAAATCAGATTAAGGATACTTCCTCCATCCATGAGAACTCTCGTGAGGTGGTATCCATCGATGATTGGATCTAAGACAAGGGTCGCCGGACCTCCGTGACGGATACTAGTTGGATGGTCCCTCCTATCGAAGGTGATCGGGCAAACCAACCATGGGTTGAACTTTGGGGCTATAGGCTCTACGGCGTAGACTTCCCGAAGGGCGCGTTTCCTTTCCTTCTTTCGTATATGTGTAACATATATATCATGTTAACCGTTTTTACCTCTGGAGGGAATTCGTTTTGGCCTCCATTGTTGGGGCCACGGGGCTCCTCATCGTCGTCGCTACATGGACCTTTTCCATGTTCCTCGGTTGCTAACTTGCCAGCCTATCGAAACACCCAACATTGACAGTTGGTGTGTGTGTCTAGCTTGTCTGGGGTGCCATGGATCTGGCAGGGTCTCCCCATTATCTTGTCCAGTGCGGTAGGTCCATCCCTGTTCCCTTTAAAGGGCTTCCTTCGTTGGTCGGGCTTCGAGCTGCGGAATCCAGCATTTGCCGCCGTATCATCGGTGTACCCATTTCTATGGTGGTGATTTTTTTATTGCGTCGTGTCTTGCCGTTTCCATACCATGCTTTCCAGGTGCCCGGAGCTTCAGGGTTATGATCGCGGCGGGCTAGCCAGTTGTCCTCGCTCGCGCAAAAGTGGGTCATGAGTGTTGTAAGGGTGGACATTGTCCTCGGTCTATCCTGACCGAGATGTCGGGCCAACCATTCGTCCTGAATATTGTGCTTGAAGGAGGCCATTGCATCGGCATCCGGATAGTCGATAATCTGGTTTTTATTGCTTAAGAACATTTTCCAAAACTATCAGCCGACTCTGCCTCCTTTTGGACGACATTACTTAGGTCGGACGAGTCTGGAGGTCAGACATAAGTGCCCTAGAAGTTAGACCGGAAGGCGTCCTCAAGTTCCTACCAACTTCCGATGGACTTTTCGGGGAGGTTGTTTTACTAGTGTCTAGCTGTCTCCGTTAGCTTTAGTGGTAAGTACTTAATGGCGTGGTGGTCATCTCCTCTGGCCATATGTATGTGTAGGAGAAAGTATTCTATCCACAAGGCGGGGTCTATGGTGATGTCGTATTGTTTGATATTTACGGGTTTAAACCCTTCGGGGAACTGGTGTTGCATGACCTCATCTGTGAAGCACAATGGGTGGGCAGCGCCTCTGATTCTGGCTGCCTAATGCCGAAATTGAGTATTCTCTAGATCCATAAATGGATCTAGTGTGGCATGTTCTATTATTCAGGTCCTAACATAGGTTGTGTCGGTCCTTATACCGCATTGGGTCCTTACCCCTCCTACGGGGCAACTTTAGTATACATTAGGGGTCCTCAACCGCTTTGTCTCTTCCTCGAGGGGGCGCTCTGATTGATCATGCCTTGTGTACCTAGGAGGTGTGCGCTCGAGAGCCTCGTCCTTGAATTGGGTAAGCAAACATCTACATGGGCACCGTCTGGTTTGGTCAGCGTTGTACCCTTCTTTGGCTGCTAGGACCTCCGTCCATCTATCATTGAGGGTGTCCTTCTCAGCTTGAAATTGTCGATGTTTTGCCTTAAGGCTCCGGGCGGTGGCTAGAAGTCGTTGTGTGAAGCGCTCTTGGTCTTGCGGATCCTCCGGGATGTTAAAATCTTCGACTCCGAGACTATCATCCTCATCAGGGTCCTCGGGGTCACAAGGCTTCTCGATGTTTTCATCTGGTTTCCCTAGGGCTCTAAGGTCCTCGGGGTCTACCAGTGTATCAATTTCTTCGGTGCCCATGACGACTCCCCTCCGTTTGTTTGCCTTGGACTGCTTGCATTGTTTTCAACATTTCGATGGCTCGCCAGATCTGACGCCATTCTGCTCGGGGGTGATATTGTCTTTATTGGCGGGTGCATCCACCATGTAGACGTCATAGGAGGAGGTGGCAGTCCATCGTCCCGTATTGAAAGGGGTCGGGGTGTCGACCTCGTGATACAAGTCCTTCGCCCCATGGGAGGCATAATCTAGCATGTCGGTTAAGTATTTGACAGTGGCTACCAAGTGGGTGGTGGGTGGGTGATAAAATTCTCCAAGATCTAGCCTCAACCCATACTGAACATGTGTCGGGCTTCGGTCATTCATGATCACCAATGATTGAATCCAGTCAAGTGTCTCATTTATCGTTGAGAAGCTGTCTAGGTCTGTCTCTTGGAGGTTTTCGGGAGTAGTCCAGAGTATCCTTGAGAGACGGGGTTTCTGGCAAGAGCTGGATCAGGGTGTTTGGGCTCAATGGCTGGATCCGAACACAGGCACGGCTCTCGGCGAAGGGAAATCCAGGCAAAGACCCTGAAGCTAAGGCTTCGGAGTTGCAAAATCGTCGGGCGAGACCAAGAGCCCGGCGAAGGTCAGATCGGCGAAGAATTCTAGTCCCTCGGGCCCGGTTCCCCGATCGACGGAAAAGCTTTTGATCTGGCCAGATGGCCAGTCGGGACAGCTTGCATCGTGATGTTGCCGAAGGTGAGAACCTGCCCAGGGATGAAGACGTCCCCGTAGTAGAGCTCCATCGACCTTTCTGTTTAGCTCATAGCAGAACTCTCATTGAAAGCACCAATGTCAGTGTCAAAACTGTGAGATATCAGGTAGGGGGTCCCGAGCTGTGAGCCTTAGATCGATGGGTAACAGGGAACGAAGGGGACAGTATTTACCCAGGTTCGGGCCCTCATGTGGAGGTAAAATCCTATGTCCTCCTTGATTTTCTTGATGTGTATGGAGATTACAGAGTTTATCTACCTCGAGATCGTCTAAGCTAAATCCTAGATGAGTTCACTTGCCCTCTACGAATGTGGATCCTCCAGTTTGTATAAACATCGGGTGTCCCTAGGGTTACACACAACCGACCTTTTACAAGGGATGCATACATAAATTCAATCTTCGAAACTTGGAGGCCACGCCATTCTTCAGAGACTTCTTTCTTAGATACAATATCATTCGTAGTTCGGTTTTTAGAAGATCAACCCAACAGGTTAGCCCACGAGGAATGAGTCGATGGCCCGAGGACCCCTTAGTCCCGGACTCCCTCAGTCACCTCATGTGGCCCTCGGTCTCCCTCTGAAGCTTCGAGGTCCTTATTTTGTCCAGAAAAAATCATCAAAAAGTTTTGGGGTATTTGGACTTCGTTTGGTATGGTATTCCCAAAAATTCAAAAACATGCAGAAAACAGGAACTAGCACTTGGCACCGGGTTAATATGTTAGTTCTAAAAAATAATATGACCCAACAAATAAATTCCCGAAAAGTATCCTAGAGTGATAATAATATACCATGGAACAATAAAAAATTATAGATATGTTGGAGACATATCAGTGAACTACTTGATGCTCATATTGCTAAAGCTAGAGAAATTGATAATATTGATGAAAACTATTATTCACATATTATGCCTACCTCTCCCACTAGAGTTGTTAGGCCTGAAGTACCTGGTGGTTATGTCATGGATGGGGAGATAACTAGAGAATTTCTCGCGTGTAATGATAGAGATGATTTAAATAAAGTGCTATGTAAGATGAAAGAAAAATCTATGATGAAGAAAATGAAATATGATCCTGAATTTGCTACTTCTCCTATATGTGTTACTGATAAGGATTATGAAGTTTTTGTTCATTCTGAGCTTATTACTTTAGTAGAATCTTATCCTTTTCATGCTTATGAAACCGATACTATTGTGTCACCCCTTACCAAATTGCATGATATTGCCACCTTGTTTGCTCATGAGGAAAAGATTCGCTACTTTTACATACTTAAGCTTTTTTCCTTTCTCACTAAAGGGTGATGCTAAGAAATGGTTTCATACACTTCCTCCTGGTTGTGTGTGTAGTCCTCGGGATATAATATATTACTTCTTTGAATAATATTTTCATGCTAATAAGAAACAAGTTGCTTTACAGGAAATATTTAACTTTGTGCAAATTGAAGAAGAGAATCACCCTCAAGCTGGGGGGGGCTTCTCTAGTTACTTAAAGCTTTGCATGATCATCATTTTAGGAAAAATGAAATACTTGATATCTATTATAATGGACTAACCGATGCTGCTAGGGGTTACCTAGATAGTTGTGCCAGTTATGTTTTCAAGAAGCGAACTGTTGGACAGGCTGAAGAACTATTGATATTTTGAGGAATGCTAATGATTTGACACTTCCTAAACCACCATCGAAACATATTCAAAAAAGAGGTATTCTATTCCTCAGTACAGAAGATATGCAATAAGCTAAGAGATCTATGAAAGAAAAGGATATTAAATCTGAAGATGTCAAGAATTTACCGCCTATTAAAGAAATACATGCACTTGATATCCCTACACAGGTAGTAGAGGTAAATTCTCTTCATAGATTTGTTGAGGGTGATATAACGTACAATAAAACTGCTAGTCAATGCATGGATTAATTTGATAATTACATTGTTAAGCAAGAATATGTTAATATGTATGTTAAGCAATGTTGAGGATATCACTTACCATTATCATCTTGGTTAGCTAGGGATTAGAGATTAATCAGAAATTGGTTGATTAATCAATTTTATCGGTCGACTATTAATTGGCCATTTTTGGCAAATCCCAAGTTCCCGACATAGAAATATGCTATATTTACACGAAAAATATATTGGACATAAGTGTTACCTTGATTCCTAGCCTCCGAATCCTCGTATAATGACAAACAAAATAGTGAAATGGTACATATTGCATAACAAAGTTCATAAAAACACAAATAAACATAATTTTTGCAAACATACTGCTAGGAATATGCCTAGTTTATCAGAAGATTCCCCATAAATCGCTTGTTAGAGCGATAAATCAACCCAAAAGGTAAACAATGAAGATAAGGCATAATCTTATCAATCACCCCACGAGTAGCGATAAATCGGACGATAAATCGCTGAATCGGAAGGTTGTTTTGAGTAGTGATGTTAAGGATCAATTACAATGAAATGCCATGGTGATTGATTGCTTGAGTGACTTGATGTTTAGAATTGCTAATGATGTTAAAGGTTTAGGTAAGCATTCATCCCGGGTGTACACTCAATTATAACAACTTTCTAAGTCACAAAATGATTTTCTTACTAAAATGAATGATCATGCTGCCAGAGTTATGACTAGAGGGGTGTAAATGACCCAGGAATCTCTCTATCCTAAGGGGTATCCTAAAAGGGTTGAGAAGGACTCACAAATTATTAATTCTGATGCCCCTAGTCCATATAAAAAGAAAAATAAAAAGAAAAATGATTGGACTTCGCATGCTTCTGGTGAACCTGTGATAGAGAAACTTTTTGAGAATTATAATGATGTTTCTATTTTTGATGCTGAGACACAATCTCGTAATGAACATCCACCTAGTGATAATGATAATGATGATGTTCATATGGATTCTCAACCAGATAATGATATTGAAATAGAACATGTTTTGATCTTGATAACCCACCTCCTAAAAATGGAAGACATGATAAAAGAGATTTCATTGTTAAAAAACCTGGTATAGAAAGAAAACCATGGGTTTAGAAACCCATGCCTTTTCCTACTAAGCCTCCAAAAAATAAGGATGAGGAAGACTTTGAGCGCTTTTCTGAAATGCTTAGACCTGTCTTTTTGCGGACTCGCTTGAGTGATATTTTGAAAATGGCTTCATATGCTAAGTATATGAAATATATTGTCACTAATAAAATGAAAATACCCGAAGCTAAAATTTCCATCATGCTTGCAAATTATTATTTTAAGAGTGGAGTACCCAAGAAGCTAGGAGTTCCAGGAATACCTACTATACCATGCTCCATTAAAAAGAGTTATGTTAGAACTTCCTTATGTGATTTGGGATCCGGTGTTAGAGTTATGCCTTTATCTTTATATATATGACTTGATTTTAATAAGTTGACACCCACCGACATCTCTTTGCAAATGGATGATAAATTAACTGCCATACATATCGGTATTTGTGAGGATGTGCCTGATGTAGATTCTAATGTTACTATCTTAACAGACTTTGTTATTCTTGATATGCTCCAGGAAGACAACTGATACGTCTCCAACGTATCTATCATTTTTGATTGTTCCATGTTGATATATTATCATTCTATGATACTTTTGGGCATTTATTTTCCAATTTATAATATTTTTTAGCACTAACCTATTGACCTAGTGCCTAGTGCCAGTGTTGTTTTCTGCATGTTTTTCACTTTTTAGGTTTAGAGTACCAAACGAAATCCAATTGCCACTATTTTTTATGATTTTTTCTGTACCTAAAGAAGACCTCAAAGCTTCGAAAAGAGGCCGGGAGCCGCATGAGGGCACCACCACACAACAGGGTGCACCCTGGGGGCGCCCTGATGTGTGTTGGCCCCTCATGGCTCTCTCGATGCCCCTCTTTGACATATAAATTCTCTTAAAATCGAAAAAACCCTAGAGGAGATCCCAAAAACACTTTTTACGCTACCATAAGTCTCTGTCCCGATGGGAGACCATCTTGAGCTCCGTTTCGGCACACTGTCAGAGGGGGGATTGATCACGGAGGGCCTCTTCATCAACCTTGCTGCCCTCATGATGATGTGTGAGTACTTCACCATAGACCTACAGGTCTGTAGCTAGTATCTAGATGACAATCTATCTCTCTCTCTTGATCTTCAATACAATGATCATCACATCTTCACTTTGGTCTATCTGATGTAATACTTTCGTGTAGTGCGTTTGTTGGGATCCGATGAATTGTGAGTTTATGTTCAGACTTTTCATGATAAATATTTGAGTATTCTTTGAAATCAAATATGATTCTTATGTGCATGATCATTATAGCTTCATAATTCTCTTCAATCAAACGAAATAGTTTCGCCAACTACATTGATATTTCTTCGGTGAGAGAGGTGTGTTGTGGTAGGTTCAACCCGACGAGTTTCTATATCCCAGTTACAAAGTAGGGGACAAGATGAATCTTTGTGTTGCTTCTACTAAGGATAAAATGATGGGGTTTATTCATATTACTTGAGTTTACTTTGTCTACATCATGTCATCGTTCTCCAAGCATTTCTCTGTTTTACTTAATACTCTAGATGAATGCTGGATAGCGGTCGATGAGTGGAGTAATAGTAATAGGTGCAAGCAGGAGTCGACCTATTTTCTTATGGACATGATTCCTATATATACATGATCATTTCCGTGAAAATCACATAACTATCTGCTTTTCTATCAATTGCCTAACAGTAATTTGTTTACCAACTATATGCTATTTTTATGAGTGATGCCACTATAGAAAACTACAAGCACGGGGTCTATTCACTTGTATATTTACAAATGCTACTATTACCTTGCTGCCATTTATTTTATTTATTTTATTTTGAATTTTACAATCATCTACAATTATCTACACAACTCACTTGCTTGCAAATAACGAGACCAAGGGGATTGACAACCCCCTTGCCAGCGTTGGGTGCAAGTTATTTGCTCTTTTGTGTGCAGCCGCTGAAGACGGTTGAGGATTGATATTTCTATTGGTTCGATAAACCTTGGTTTCATAAATGAGGGAAATACTTACCCACATTGTGCTGCGATAACTTGTTCCTCTTCACCGAAAACCCAATGCAGATCACAAGTATCGGGGAGGATTTCTAGCGTCGTTGCCGGGGAATATCATCATCAACTATCAAGTAACTTCACACAAATTATCATTCACTTGTTCATCTTTTTATTTTCTGTTACATTTAGTTTTTCTCATAAAAAATCAAAATACAAAAATATTTATCTTTGCTTGTCACTAGCTTACTCCTTTGCCTGTTTAGCTTGCTTGAAAGTTGCTATCATGTATGATTTTGAAATTAGTGGTGTTTCCACCTCTAGTGCGGAAGCCCTTTACCCTACAACTTCACCTTGTGCTAAGAATTATAAAAGAAATTTTGATGAAGTTGCTAAGGAAAAACTTGGTAATCTTGCGGATGATGATCCTTCTAAAAGTGAACCAATTTTGCAAACAAAAAACTCCGTATAGGTAGTGGGAATATTATTGGCAAAGTGTGATTCAAGATTTTATCACTTGTGTGGGATCATTACCATTGATAGGAGGTTCCATTGTTGATAAAACTACAAGTTATGTGGATGCTATAACTTTCCTTATAGTACAGTTGGAAAGACAATGTTTCCATATGCATCCTTTCATACAATGGTTATTTCTAGAATTCTCTAACATTCAGGATGCTCCTACTAAACGTCTAGCCACTATGTTTCTTATTCAAGAATTTAACAATATCATACAATAAGCTAGAGATATATTTTCTCATTATAGGGTTAAATGTGAGTGCCCATTGATACATCTTCGTCGTATCTATAATTTCTGATTGTATCTTGCTAATATTCTACAACTTTCATATTCTTTTGGCAACTTTTTATACTATTTTTGGGACTAACATATTGATCCAGTGCCCAGTGCAAGTTCCTGTTTGTTGCATGTTTTTTGTTTCGTAGAAAATCCATATCAAATGAAGTCCAAACATGATAAAAACTTACAGAGATTTTTTTGGAATATATGTGATTTTTGGGAAAAAGAATCAACGCGAGACGATGCCCGAGGTGACTACAAGCCAGGGGGCGCAACCTACCACCCCGGACGTGCCTTGGGCCCTTGTGGCCAGCCCTTAGGTCAGTTGGAGCTCTCCTTTCTCCGCAAGAAAGCTAATATCCAGGTAAAAGAACCTCGAAATTTTAGCCTGATTGGAGTTACGGATCTTCGGATATTTAAGAAACGGTGAAAGGCCAAAATCTGGGAGCGCAGAAACAGAAGAAAACAGAGACAGGTCCAATCTCGGAGGGGCTCTCGCCCCTCCTCCACCATGGAGGCCATGGACTAGAGGGGAAACCCTTCTCCAATATAGGGGGAAGGTCAAGGAAGAATAAGAAGGAGGGGGGCTCTCTTCCCCTCTCTCCCGGTGGCACCGAAACGCTGCCCGGGCCATCATCATGACGGTGATCTACTCCAACAACTCCATTGTAACATCCCAAATTTTGGAATGTTATAATAAATATTAGAATGATTGTTTGTTTGATTAAGTGATTGAATTTGAGTGAAATTTGAAAATATTAAAAACTTTTGAATGAGAGGGAATGATATGACTCTCCCATATGCTTTTGGAATTCAAATTCCTACATTTCTAATCAGTGAGAGAAGATGACATGACTTCTTCAACATAAAAATATTTGAAGAGTGAATTTGAAAACATTTGAAAATTTCTGATAGGGAGTTCCTTTCATATTTGATTTCTAGTTTGAAGTTTGAAAGAATTCAAACCCCTTGACAAAACTTGAGAGGAGCAATATGACACTCCACACCAGGGTAATTTTTGTGGAGTATTTGAACCATAAAACCCAGGGGGTTATTTGAAAATTATTTGCAAAAGGAA
This sequence comes from Hordeum marinum, assembly GCA_022496015.1. Lineage (NCBI taxonomy): Eukaryota > Viridiplantae > Streptophyta > Magnoliopsida > Poales > Poaceae > Hordeum > Hordeum marinum. The sequence goes on from CM039673.1 coordinate 110,255,227, forward strand.
TTAAAAGCCATTTAGGCATTTTTTGAAAATAATTTTTTAGAGTATTTATTTTGGCCGTGGAAAAAATGTTCATCTTATTAATTTTACTTCCCTGATCATTTTGGTATATAAAACTTTATTTTTGGAAATGTTTTGATTGCCCAAAATAAAGTTTCCATCTTTGTTATTTGATAAAAAGGGAAATCTTCTTTTATTAGGAAACCCCGAAGCCCATTAGGACTGTGTCGGCCCGAATCTTTCCCTTGCCAGATCCGAAAAGATTCGGATCGGCCGCCCGATCCTCTCGCTCCTCCTTCTCTCCCTCTAACTCTGGACCACATCGCCCGACCGCATCGCCCGTCGGTCACCACCGTCCTTTCCCTCTCCTCTTTCTCTGCCTCGCCGGAGCAGATCCGAGCCCGCCCCGGATATTCCTCTCCTTCCTTTCCCTGACACCCCGAGCCTCTATAAATACCGGAGTCCCCCATGCGCACCCCATTTTTTCCAAAACCCCCGCCAGCCCCTCACCCAAACCACCACAATCGTTCGCCGGAGCTCCGGCCACCACCGAAGCTCCTCGAGCTCGTGCCGCTCACCTCACCCAACCCTGAGCCCCTCTGGCCCCGCCCATCAACGCCGAAGACTCGCCGCCGTCGCTTGGTGCCCTCGCCTTCGCTGGAGACCTCCTGGAACGCCATAGCCACTACCTCGCCGGAGTTCCCCTCTGCCACAACCATCCCGAGCTCGTGGAGCTCAACGCCATCGCCTGGTGCCCTTGTCTTCGCCGGAGACCTCCTAGAATGCCATAGCCACTACCTCGCCAGAGTTCCCCTCTGCCACCACCATCCCGAGCTCGTGGAGCTCAACGCTGACACTCCCTCACCTCGCCATCCCGAGTTCCCCTCTGTTCGTAGTTTAGATTTTTTTCTTTTCTGTTTTAGTTTTGTTTTATAGAATTAGTTCTCTTTTTGTTTTCTTTATATCTTTTATGTTTTTACATGTTTGAATTTGATTCTTTGTGCATTGTGTCACAAATTTTATGTAGTTTATATAGATATAAAGCTTGACCATATTTGAATAATTAAAATTTGAATTCAAACAGATTTGATTCAAATCTTATTTCCTGAATACCTTGAGTTTAAAAATAGATTTCAAGTTGATTCTTTTTGCTACTTGTCCCTAGTGATGTTATTTATGAGTAGGTAAAATTTGAGAATTTTTTAGAATATATTAAATTAGTATTTTTAACAAAACAGATTCTGTTTTAGTTCCTTTTAGGTTTATTTCTATTTCTTTTGTTTCAAATTGTTTTAATTTATTTTCTTTTATATTAGTTGGAAAGTTTTACTTTGTTTTATGTTAGTTAGTAGTAGTACTTCAACTAAATTTATTTTTATGTTATTTATTATTATTTTTATTGCATGGAATCAATTCTAGTTTCTTAATAACTTGCAAATTGATTTCATTGCTAGTTTAATTTCCTATTTGAAAATATTTTCATAAATTGTTTTATAAGTTTTACTTTCCGTTAACTTAGTGGTTTTAATACTTTGTTTTCTCTTATTTTTAGTATTTTATTGTTTTCTTGTTGTTAAGTTTATTAGGCAAAAACTTATGTTGTTTAGAGTATTGTTTTTCTTAGTTCTTACTTGTTCTTCAAAAGTAATTCTTTTACTAAGTAAAGTATTTACTAAAATACTTTTGTTATACTTTACTTTGTTTTTGTTTTGTAACTTTTGAAAATAGGATTATTTGTAGAGTTTTGTTATTTTGTTATTTTGAGTTTTGTCTTAAGTATTTCCTTCATCACAACCTTGTTGCTTTTAGTTTTGCGTTGCTTATTGATTGTTAGTATTGAGTTCTAGTATGATTGCTTATATGAATGTAATGGTTGATTATATAGATTTTCATCGGAGAGTGACATATAGTTCTATCAAGTTATTTCCGAGAGCAATATTTATCTTCATCAACAGTACAGGCAAGTTCACTTTGACCATCTATTTCATACCTATGTTTTATTGCATGTAGTGACATCATTCAACCAATCCCTCCAATAGTGTTATTGAATATTCTTGTAGTTGAGTAGAATGCATGAGGTAGGAACCCACCACTTGTTACTAAAGCCCTGGGAACATTAGATATTTTAATGCTATGCTAAAGTAGAAGGGGTCTGGTATGAGTGTTCCTGAGTGGTGTGAGAAGGAGGACTCCAGGTCAAGACGACAACTTCATGAAGGCATCTTCAAGTCCTGCATCTTCAAGACCTCAAGACTTCGAGACTCGAGAACCAAGTTTTCAATACGAAGTACTTGGTGAAGGATGCAATTGATGGGCATCCCTGGAGCAACCAGTGGATGGACGGGATGCATGGAGAAGTGCCATGACATCTTGCGGAAAGCTTCACCCAGACTCAAAGAGACGGATGAATACTTGATGCCCGGAAGCTTACCTGTGTAGCCACAAGTCATTATGGGCTCTGGCTTGGTTGATCTTTGTTGTGACTCTGGCTGGGAAGTGCTAATAGATGTAGTTGACGTTAGGATTGGATGGGCACTAACAGTAGTCAGGGAAACACTCTGAAAGACCATGTTTCGTTCGTCATGTTCTCAAACATCCAACAGTGCGAGGACGTACCAGGAGGGAACGAATCTTGTGGGTAAAGTACACAACACTCTATAGAGTTAAACCTAATCGATTAGCCGTGTCCACGGGTACGGACAATTTGAGCCTCTGGACTTGGATCTATCTCTGAACTCTCAACACTGGACTGATAATTAAATTGTGGGCAACTTATGATACTTGTGGGCATTAAGACATCGGTTGGCAGAACCATGTCATGATAGGTAACTCTGTAATGAAAACTCCTGATATTCCTTTGTTCTAGGAAAAGAAAAGAAAATCAGCTTTTATGCAAAAACTCAAACACAGAGCCACAAAGCCCTACTGCATATAGCATAGTATTTATCTTCTGTTCTGCTATGGTGATCTTGCCGGTACATTCAATGTACTGACCTACACGGCTGCAACGTCTTATGTTGCAGATTAGCTCTACGACGGGTAAGAGTACGATTCAGGGTTACAGTCTACACTCAACCTGCCGTTGGTGTTATTGGGACTCCACTCCCGTTGATTGTTTCCGTTGAGATTTTAAGGTATATATCAGTTTTACGTTAATTACATGTGTTTGCACTTTGATATATACATTGATGTACCGTGTGTGCCAGCATACTGATCTAGGGATGGCACAGTAAAAAAAAAAGAGGCTTGACTCCTTTTGAGTCGGGTCGCTACAGAAATGGTATCAGGGCACATGTTGACTATAGGACGTGACCCTAGGAAATGGATTAGAAATAGGAAGACCTTGATAGGAACAACTTTTGTTTTCACTACTCTCGTAAATTTTAGATTCTTTTACTGAACCCTCCCTGTTTCAAACTATAGATGGAGAACTACACCCTGAACAAAAGAGAGGACTACGAAGATGTTCTTGGAGGCTCATTCCTCATGGAGCTAGTACAGATGGTGAAGCTGCCAATACCTGAGATCAAGGTGACTAAGATGAAGTCTGGATTCTGGGGCATCAAAACTAAAGTCTTTGGGCGTGAAGAAGACCCCAAGACTGAAGACATCAACTATGGCACATTGAGCCATGAATGTGAGATGGGGCATGAACACTGTCGTCCATGATGCCATCGCACGTTTGAGCTATCGTCATCGTGCTGAGTTGTGCAACCACTACCTTGGAAAGCTTGGATGGCAGAAGGCTGATGGAGCACTCATCGACGTGACCGACGAACAGAAGATGAAGTTTTCACCTGTACTTGTGTACAATCAAGAACTGGAGCACTACATCAAGAACCTTCAAATGGACCTTCTCTCAGAGTTATTTGAGAATGAAACACTTCGTGAGAACCTCAAGGTTGAGAAGCTGAAAGTAGCCAATCTGAAGAAACATGATCCCGAGATTTAGAAGCTTGGTCAAGACTTGAAGAATAGTCAGGCCATGGCCCATGCTGGAGATGTTGAAATTCAGAAGCTCAAGAACCAACTCCTGGAACTACAGGGATGACACCAGAAACTCCGCATCAATAATGAAAATCTGGTAGAAGAACTTGAGAATATCAAGCATGACCAGAAGAAACGCACTGAAGTCGAAGACATGTTATAGACTAGCTTAGTAGTATCCCACCATGAGAGAATAAAGGATAAACGTTTTTATGATTTGAGTGATCGACCATACCAACCTTATGTGGGTGGCGATACTATAGTTTGATTCAACTTTATGAATGTGTGGACTTGAGTTTGATGCTTTGTGTCTTTGAGTTGTTTGTATCCCTTCTCTCTCTCTCTATTTGTCTCTCTCTCTCTCACGCACCTCATCCCAAAACCTTGAACCCAATAGATGATGAATGAAGCTGGACTCGTGTATTCTGGAATCGATGACTCGGTTAGAGACAGAAGAATGGATTCAGGACATGGAGGATCACCTAAGGAGTAACCATGTTGCAAGGAACAAGATGGTCCAGTATGCTCTTAGATACTTTGCAGAAGGTGCTGCACATTGGTGGAAGATGCATGAAGCTATCCATGATAGGCAAGCATCAATCACTTGGGAAGAATTCAAGATGACTCTGCAAAAATCTCATGTTGTCACCAACACCCGGAAGCCAAGTTGCAAAGATGTGAAGAAGATTTGCACATGCAAGATATGTGGAGAGATAGGACACACCCAGGAAGAACACAAGGAAGGATGCCCTCATTGTGAAGAAAATCACCGTGCTGAGGAATGCCCAACTGGGCAGGTGACATGTTTCTTGTGTGAAGTAATCACTCATTTTCCGGCACAATGTCAAATATACCCCAAGGTACAAGAAGTCATGAAGCAGCAGAAGGAAGCAATCGGGAAAAAGTTAGAAGAGCCCATGATGATGGGAGACATACCAGACCCAAACATAAGTACCAAGTCATGTTATTCATGTGGAGAAGAAGGACATATCTCTCAGGATTGTCCGAACGAGTATCTAGAAGAATTCCCAACAGAAATGTTTGGGTAGGATTCTCAGGAAATAGAAGCTATGATCTGTACGCAAGGGTCTAGGAAGAAGAGAAAGCCTATCAGGAAGAGACAAGCCCCTGAACAGAGGGACCTGAGTCATATCAGATGTTTCAATTGTAAGGATATGGGTCACTATGCCAATATGTGCTGAGGAAAGGAACCAGAAATCCAAGGAGCGAACACCAACATCAAAAAGCCCCGACACTTGTCAGAAATCATCTATTTTTGTTGCAAGGAAGCAGGACATTATGCTAGTAAATTTCCAAAAGAGAAGAAATCTAGAATGAAGTAGTTAATTTTTGAAGATGGAAATAAGTGTATCATGAAGCACTCCTGTTTTCATGAGATTACTTTGTAACGGAAGTCTTTGAGATTGTAATAACTTCATAAATCAATGAAATTTATTGTGTCATGATTTCCTATGAGTTGTTACCCCATGAACAAAGATCTCCGACCATTTTCGAGGATATGAGAAAATATGGTCTATGCAGGCATATGTTCATTTCATTTTAAGTGTGGTAGTATCGGTAAAACCACATGATCCATGGAATAAGAAAGTGAAATATTGCCAAGGAGTCCGGATCAAATGAAAACAGTTAAAGGTAAAGTTGTACCATATCAAACTATGTGGATGACAACATTTGTGAGAAAGTATTTTTGAAGTTGGAATATTGGGAAGAGGAATGATTGTGATGAAACAATACCCAAGGTTAAACAGACCAATGGAAAGGAAAATGAATTCCATGGAGTAAAATCTAGACAAGAATAAGTCTGTGATTTATTACTTGAAGGGTATGATGGAGTAAATCAAAGGTACTATTGGATTATGAAACACTAGTAACCCCAAGAGTGGGTTAAAGCTATTCAAGTATTCAAGTGAACCCACAACTCATTGACCTCAGGATCGACAAGGATCAAGCACTACCTTTATGAAGGAAGAAACTTGGAAGAAGCTACGATTGATCAGCAAACGTTTTCTTAGGAGTATACGATAACCTGAGAATTGTGAAGGAACGCTAGATATTTTGTTTAGCTTGCAAAATCAATGGATTTGTCTAAACTTCATTCGTTGACAAGAGAAATTTCTGCAACGCTTGTGAGGAAGCCCAAATGTTAGAATACGAGATTCACTAAACCTTATACAAGGTAATGATTTCGGTGCGACATGGCTTGGCCACCATGATGACTTACTCTTATCATTCTCTTGCTATTCGGAATGGTAAATCTGAGTGACTTACCCATAGTAAAGAGACGACGTTCTTTGAAGATTTTGTTTAAGCCTTAGAATGGTATGAAGAAAACCCCTTGTACAGGACAGTTGTTGTCACACGTAGAAATTTCACGGTGAGGAATGTAGCCAAGACCCATTTCACTAGAGGATAACCACTAATGATAGACCACCATGAGATCGTCGATAAGTTATTTAGAATGAACGCGAGACTTGTCAGTTAAGAAGACCCAATATCGGAGGAAACACATTTTGTTATGAGAACACAAAATTTTGAGTTAAATGGAAGATCATCACCAAAGGAGTTACTGTGAAGAAGGTGAAGAGGCAAATATTGCACAGGACCCACAGGATTGCCATGATTTTGAGGGACCCATAACTCTCATTTTTAAGTGTGGTAGACCCCACCCTTTCTTCGTCAATGGATTTGTTAGAAGACCCCCAAACCCTAACCTTTTCTTTCTAGCCTCTTCGAATCTCGAGGACAAGATTCATTTTAAGTGTGGTAGGTTTGTAACATCCCAAATTTTGGAATGTTATAATAAATATTAGAATGATTGTTTGTTTGATTGAGTGATTGAATTTGAGTGAAATTTGAAACTATTAAAAACTTTTGAATGAGAGGGAATGACATGACTCTCCCATATGCTTTTGGAATTCAAATTCCTACATTTCAAATCAGTGAGAGAAGATGACATGACTTCTTCAACATAAAAAGATTTGAAGAGGTAATTTGAAAACATTTGAAATTTTCTGATAGGGAGTTCCTTTCATATTTGATTTCTAGTTTGAAGTTTGAAAGAATTCAAACCCCTTGACAAAACATGAGAGGAGCAATACGACACTCCACACCAGGCTTATTTGTGTGAAGTATTTTAACCATAAAACACAGGGGGTTATTTGAAAATTATTTGCAAAAGGAATTAAAATCCATTTAGGCATTTTCTGAAAATATTTTTTTAGAGTATTTATTTTGGCCATGGAAAAAATGTTCATCTTATTGATTTTACTTCCCTGATCATTTTGGTATATAAAACTTTATTTTTGGAAATATTTTGATTGCCCAAAATAAAGTTTCCATCTCTGTTATTTGATAAAAAGGGAAATCTTCTTTGATTAGGAAACCCCGAAGCCCATTAGGACTGTGTCGGCCCGAATCTTTCCCTCGCCAGATCCAAAAAGATTCGGATCGGCCGCCCGATCCTCTCGCTCCTCCTTCTCTCCCTCTGACTCTGGACCCCATTGCCCAACCGCATCGCCCATCGGTCACCACCTTCCTTTCCCTCTCCTCTTTCTCTGCCTCGCCGGAGCAGATCCGAGCCCGCCTCAGATTTTCCTCTCCTTCCTTTCCCCGACAGACGAGCCTCTATAAATACGGGAGCCCCCACCCGCACCCCATTTTCCCCAAAACCCCCGCCAGCCCCTCACCCGAACCACCACAATCGCTCGGCGGAGCTCTGGCCACCACCGAAGCTCCTCAAGCTCGTGCCGCTCACCTCACCCAACCCTGAGCCCCTCTGGCCCCACCCATCAACGTCGGAGACTCGTCACCGTCGCCTGGTGCCCTCGCCTTCGCCGGAGAGCTCCTAGAACACCGTAGCCACTACCTCGCCGGAGTTCCCCTCTGCCACCACCATCCCGAGCTAGTGGAGCTCAATGACGTCGCCTGGTGCCCTCGCCTTCGCCAGAGACCTCTTGGAATGCCGTAGCCACAACCTTGCCGGAGTTCCCCTCTGCCACCACCATCTCGAGCTCGTGGAGCTCAACATCGACGCTCCCTCGCCTCGCCGTCACCACCAACGGACGCCGGAGGTCCACCCCAGTCGACAGGACCCCTCGGACATCGTCCCCGACCACCGCAACACCCTCCCCGACAACCACTGAAGCCACCACCACCGTCGGGACATCACCGGAGCACCCCACCCCTCTGTAAGCACCCCACCCCCTCCTTAGACCGTTAGATCTGGATCCAACGATCAAGATTAGAACAACTAAAACCCCGAACCGTTATACTCTAAGTTGCGGCCGTTCGCTCGTTAGCTCCCGCGCGCGCACGCTTCGGCCAATCACAGTTTGCCACGTAGCCCTGTTCGTAGTTTAGATTTTTTTTCTTTTCTGTTTTACTTTTGTTTTACAGAATTAGTTCTCTTTTCGTTTTCTTTATATCTTTTATGTTTTTACCTGTTTTAATTTGATTCTTTTTGCATTGTGTCACACATTTTATGTAGTTTCTGTAGATATAATGGTTGACCATATTTTAATAATTTAAATTTCAATTCAAACAGATTTGTTTCAAATCTTATTTTCTGAATATCTTGAGTTTAAAAATAGTTTTAAGTTGATTCTTTTTGCTACTTGTCACTACTGATGTTATTTATCAGTAGGTAAAATTTGAGAATTTTTTAGAATATTTTAAATTAGTATTTTTAACAAAACAGATTCTGTTTTAGTTCGTTTTAGGTTTATTTCTATTTCTTTTGTTTTAAATTGTTTTAATTTATTTTCTTTTATATTAGTTGGAAAGTTTTACCTTGTTTTATGTTAGTTAGCAGTAGTACTGCAACAAAATTTATTTTTATGTTATTTATTATTATTTTTATTGCATGGAATCAATTCTAGTTTCCTAATAACTTGCAAATTGATTTCATTGCTAGTTTAATTTACTATTTGAAAATATTTTCATAAATTGTTTTATAAGTTTTACTTTCTGTTAACTTAGTGGTTTTAATACTTTGTTTTCTCTTAATTTTAGTATTTTATTGTTTTTCTTGTTGTTAAGTTTATTAGGCAAAAACTTATGTTGTTTAGAGTATTGTTTTTCTTAGTTCTTATTTGTTCTTCAAAAGTAATTCTTTTACTAAGTAAAATATTTACTAAAATAATTTTGTTATATTTTACTTTGTTTTTGTTTTGTTACTTTTGAAAATAGGATTATTTGTAGAGAAAACCAATCCTTGGTCGTGATGATGAAGTTTTGTTATTTTGAGTTTTGTCTTAAGTATTTCCTTCATCACAACCTTGTTGCTTTTAGTTTTGTGTTGCTTATTGATTGTTAGTATTGATTGCTAGTATGATTGCTTATATGAATGCAATGTTTGATTATATAGATTTTCATCACAGAGTGACGTATAGTTCTATCAAGATATTTCCGAGAGCGATATTTATCTTCATCAACAGTACAGGCAAGTTCACTTTGACCATCTATTTCATACCTATGTTTTATTGCATGTAGTGACATCATTCAACAAATCCCTCCAGTAGTGTTATTGAAAATTCTTGTAGTTGAGTAGAATGCATGAGGTAGGAACCCATCACTTGTTACTAAAGCCCCGGGAACGTTAGATATTTTAATGCTATGCTAAAGTACACGGGGTCTGGTATGAGTGTTCGTGAGTGGTGTGAGAAGGAGGACTCCACGTCAAGATGACAACTTCATGAAGGCATCTTCAGGTCCTGCATCTTCAAGACCTCAAGACTTCGAGGCTCAAGAAACAAGTTTTCAATACACACTACTGGGTGAAGGATGGAATTGATGGGCATCCCTGGAGTAACGAGTGGATGGTCGGGATGCATGGATAAGTGCCATGACATCTTGCGGAAAGCTTCACCCAGACTCAAAGAGACAGATGAATACTTCATGCCCGAAATCTTACCTGTGTAGCCACAAGTCATTATGGGCTCTGCCTTGGTTGATCTTTGTTGTGACTCTGGCAGGGCAGTGCTACGAGATGTAGTCGACGTTAGGATTGGATGGGCATTGACAGTAGTCAGGGAAACACTCTGAAAGACCATGTTTCGTTCGTCCTGTTCTCAAACATCCGGCAGTGCGAGGACTTACCAGGAGGGAACGAATCTTGTGGGTAAAGTACACAACAATCTGCAGAGTTAAACCTAATCGATTAGCCGTGTCCACCGTTACGAACAATTTGAGCCTCTGGACTTGGATCTATCTCTGAACTCTCAACACTGGACTGATAATTTAATTGTGGGCAACTTATGGTACTTGTGGGCATTAAGACATCGGTTAGCGGAACCATGTCATGATAGGTAACTCTGTAGTGAAAACTCCTGATTTTCCTTTGTTCTAGGAAAACAAAATAAAATCAGCTTTTATGCAAAAACTCAGACACAGAGCCACAAAGCCCTACTGCATATAGCATAGTATTTATCTTCTGTTCTGCTATGGTGATCTTGCTGGTACATTCAATGTACTGACCTACACGGCTGCAGCGTATTATGTTGCAGATTAGCTCTACGACGGGTAAGAGTATGATTCAGGGTTACGGTCTGCACTCAACCTGCCGTTGGTGTTATTGGGACTCCACTCCCGTTGATTGTTTCCGCTGAGATTTTAAGGTATATATCAGTTTTACGTTAATTACATGTGATTGCACTTTGATATATACATTAATGTACTGTGTGTGCCAGCATACTGATCCAGGGATGGCACAGAACACACAGAGGCTTGACTCGTTTTGAGTCGGGTCGCTACATCCATCATCTTCACCAAAACCTCCATCACCTTCCCCCGTCTATCTACAGCAGTCCACTCTCTCGCAACCCGTTGTACCCTCTACTTGAACATGGTTCTTTATGCTTCATATTATTATCCAATGATGTGTTGCCATCCTATGATGTCTGAGTAGATTTTTGTTGTCCTATGAGTTGATTGATGATCATGATTTGTTTGAGTTGCATGTTTTATTATTGGTGATGTCCTGCGGTGCTCTACGTGTCATGCAAGCGTGAGGAGTCCTCGCTGTAGGGTTTAGAAATGTGTTCATGATTTGCCTATGGTGGGTTGCGTGAGTGACAGAAGGATAAACCCGAGTAGGTGGGTTGTTGCATATGGGAGTAAAGAGGACTTCATACCTTATAATGTTATGGTTGGGTTTTACCTTAATGATCTTTAGTAGTTGTGGATGCTTGCTAGAGTTCCAATCATAAGTGCATATGATCAAAGTATAGAAAGTATGTTAGCTTATGCCTCTCCCTCAGATAAAATTGTAATAATGATGACCAGTCTAGTTATCGATTGCCTAGGGACAGTTCCACAACTCCTACCACCACTTTTCCACACTCGTTAAACTAACTTAGTTGTTTCTTTATCTTAGCAGCCCCTAGTTATTATTTATGTTCTCTTTATTATCTTTCAAACCTATCCCGTTACACCTACAAAGTACTTTGAGTTTCATACTTGTTCTAGGTAAAGCGAACGTTAAGCGTGCATAGAGTTGTATCAGTGGTCTATAGAACTTGAGGGAATATTTGTTCTACCTTTAGATCCTCGTTGGGTTTGACACTCTTACTTATCGATAAAGGCTACAATTGATCCCCTATACTTGTGGGTTATCAAGAACTTTTTCTGGTGTCGTTGCCGGGGAGCAATAGCGTAGGGTGTATATTCTCATGTGTGCTTGTTTGCTTTATCACTAAGTAATTTTTATTTTCTGTTATAAGTTGTTTTATATCTTTAGATATGAGTAGGAAATGTAAAATACCAACAAAATTAGTTGTACTTGCTGCTCCAAAAGTTCAGGAACCACTAGTGTTCCGTACCACTTAAGAATATTACTTCGGTCATCTTTGATCCACTTGTGCTCGCACTGATAACCCAACTAGCTTAGTTGAGGGGAAGTCATTAAATGAGCATTGTCATTATATGCGACACCGGATATCTCAAAAAGGGAAACTCTTTTGGCATCAAATTAATACTTTGTGTTGTTATGCTTGGAACTTGTGTGAATTGCATGATTTTACATGTTGTTCTAAAGAAGCTAAAAAACACCTTCCCTACCAATGTGTGTTTAATGATAATGAAATATTATCGTCTTATGCCAAGGAGGCCTATTGTTATAATGATGTTGAACAAATTGAAGAATTTGCTACTTTTAAGGGTGCCTATGAAATTGCTTCCTTCATTGAAAAGTATGATGCTACTCTTCACAAATCTAAAAAAAATTCCACACCTAAATATTGCTTTGTAAACTATGCTTCTAATGCTTATATTAAAGAGTTTATTGAAAGAACGACCGCTGCCTTGGAAGAGACTAATATTTTGTAGGAATCTATGGAAGAAGAAATTCCTGACACTGTGAGCTCATTAGATGAAAAAGATGACGAAGAGAGCGAAGAGCAAAAGGAGGAAGAGCGGATTAGCTACCCGAGCCCACCTTCTAGTGCGAGTAACTCTTCAACTCATACATTGTTTAATTTCCCTTCGTGCTTACCAAAGGATGAATGCTATGATGATTGCCATGATCCCTTGGATTCGTTTGAAATATCCCTTTTTGATGAACTTGATGCTTGCTATTCTTGTGGCCATGATGCCAATATGAATTATGCTTATGAAGATCAACTTGCTATAGTTCCTTATGTTAAGCATGAAATTCTTGCTATTGCACCCACACATGATAATCCTATTATCTTTTTGAATTCTCCAAACTACATTATATCGAAGAAGTTTTCACTTATTAAGGATTATATTGATGGGTTACGTTTACCTATTGCAAATGATGATTTTAATGGATATAATATGCATGTGCTTGCTGATCCTACTTGCAATTATTATGAGAGAGGAACTACATCTTCACATCTCTATGTTTCCAATACAATAAAATTGCAAGAAACTATGTATGCTATCCATTGGCCTTTACTTGGTGTGAATGAATTGTTCTTGTATGACATGCCAATGCATAGGAAGAGAGTTAGACTTTGTTGTCACGTGATTTATATTACTTTGTGCTCACTTATTAATTATAAATCATTGTTAATTAAAATTGGCTTGATCCGGGTGGATCCATTACTTGAGCACTTTATGCCTAACTTAATGGCTTTAAAGAAAGCGATGTCAGGGAGACAACCCAGAAATTCTAGAGAGTCATTTTATTCTCTTGTGTGCTTTTATATAGTTTAAAAACAAAAAAAATAAAGTGGGGAACAGAAAACTTTTTCAAAAAGAAAAGTGAAAGTGAGAAAGACGAGCAACGTTGAAGTGGGGGCTAGCCTTGAACCTTGTTCATGCCCATGGAAACTTTGTGAATCTTGATTACAGAAACTTTTTAACAAAAATAATTATACCCTTGTACAAATCCATTCTATTATAAAAATAATGTGCCAAGATTTTCCTTTAGGATGATTAGATTGCTTGTTTGGTGTGTGTGCAGTGCAAAAACAGAAACTTTGGATGTAGTGCGTGAATTTACATTTTTTACTGGAATGGCAAAATTTCTGAAAATCTTACATAGTACTGCTATGCAATTATTTTATTAGTTTCTAATTTTGCAGAATGTTTAGAGTTACATAAGTATGGTGAATGTTCAGATTACTATAGACTGTCCTGTTTTTTACAGATTCTTTTTTGATGCATTGTTTTACTCGTTTTGATGAAACTATCGATTGTATCAGTGGTATAAGCCATGGAAAAGGTATATTACAGTAGCTACAATGCAAAACCAAAATATGAATGGTTTTGCAATAGTAATTAAAGTGGTATTTTTCATTTATTATACTAACATATCTCACGAGGGTTTTGTTAAGTTTTGTGTGATTGAAGTTTTCAAGTTTTTGGTGAGATCACGATGGATGAAGGAATAAGGAGTGCAAAGAGACTAAGCTTGGGATGGAAGAGGCACCTCAAGGTAATATTCAAGGACACCCAAGAAACTAAGCTTGGGGATTCCCCGAAATGCATCCCCTCTTTCTTCCAACAACCATCGGTAATTTACTTGGAGCTATATTTTTTATTCGTCACATGATATGCGTAAATCTTGGACGTCGTGTGCTTTGTATTTTTATTTTAATAATGCACCATTCTGGTATGAGAAAGTCCTTGGTTGATTTATAGAAGGCTCTTTGCACCTCACTTATATCTTTTTAGTATGGCTTTATAGAATGCTTCATGTGCTTCACTTATATCATTTGAAGTTTGGATTGCCTGTTTCTCACACATAGAAAACCGCCATTTGTAGAATGCTCTTTTTCTTCACTTATATTTGTTAGAGTGTGGGCATATCTTTTTTAGAAAGAATTAAACTCTCATGCTTCATTATATCTATTTAGAGAGTTAACAGGAGTTAGTCATTCACATGGTTAGTCATAAAATCCCACATAAAACTTGTAGATTACCGAATTTGATGTGTTTGATTCCTTGCAATAGTTTTGTGATATAAAGATGGTGATATTAGAGTCATGCTAGTGAGTAATTGTGGATTGGTAGAAATACTTGTGTAGCGGTTTGTCATTCATGTAGCATGCACGTATGGTGAACCATTATGTAAGGAAGTCGGAGCATGATTTATTTATTGATTGTCAACCTTTGTGTCAGGGTCGGGAGCGCGCGATGGTTAACTCCTACCAACCTCTCCCCTAGGAGCATGCATTTAATACTTTGCTTTGATGACTAATAGACTTTTGCAATAAGTATGTGAGTTCTTTATGACTAATGTGAGTCCATAGATTATAAGCACTCTCACTCTTCCACCTTTGCTAGCCTTTCTAGTACCACGCAACTTTCGCCGGTGCATTAAACCCACCATATATACTCCCTCAAAACAGCCACCATACCTACCTATTATGGCATTTCCATATCCATTCCGAGATATATTGCCATGCAACTTCCACTGTTCTGTTTATTATGACACGCACCATAATTTTCATATTGCTTTGCATGATCGTAGCATAGCTAGCACGATGGTTTCATGGCTTGTCCATTTTTTTGATGTAATTAGCTATGCTAGATCATTTCATATCCCGGTACACCGCTGGAGGCATTCATATAGAGTCATATTTTGTACTGGATATCGAGTTGTAATTCTTGAGTTGTAAGTAAATAAAAGTGTGATGACCATCATTATTAGAGCATTGTCCCATGTGAGGAAAGGATGATGCAAGCTATGATTCCCTCACAAGTTGGGATGAGGCTCCAGAATTTATGAAAAATAAAAGAGGCCAATGAAGCCCAAATAAAAAATAGAGGCCAATGAATCCCAAATAAAAAAATAGAGGCCAAAGTTGCCCACCAAAAAATAAAAAAATAAAAAAAAAATAGAGAAAAGAGAGAAGGGACAATGCTACTATCCTTTTTCCACACTTGTGCTTCAAAGTAGCACCATGATATTCATGATAGAGAGTCTCCTATTTTGTCACTGTCATATACTAGTGGGAATTTTTCATTATAGAACTTAGCTTGTATGTTCCAATGATGGGCTTCCTCAAATTGCCCTAGGTATTCATGAGAAAGCACGTTGGATGCACACCCACTTAGTTTTCAGTTTGAGTTTCATACACTTGTAGCTCTAGTGCATCCGTTCCATGGCAATCCCTACTCACTCACTCACATTAATATTTATTAATGGGCACCTCCATATCCCGTTGATACGCATAGTTGATGTGAGACTATCTTCTCTTTTTTATTCACAACCTCCACCACATTATATTCCACCTATAGTGCTATATCCATGGCTCACGCTCATTTATTGCTTGAATTGTCATCAGGGTTGTGCATGATATAAATACTTTGTGTGGGGAAGATGGAGCATAGCCAGAATATATGATATTGTAGGGATAACTTTCTTTTGCCATTATACTTTGAAGAGAAACAATTGCTTTAATAGTGTGCTTGAAGTATTATTGTCTTAATGTCAAATGATAGAGTATTGCTTTGAATCACTCGTGTCTTAATATCCATGCCATGATTAGATTATATGATCAAAATTATGCTAGGTAGCATTCCACATCAAAAATTATCATTTTTATCATTTACCAACTCGAGGACGAGCAGGAATTAAGCTTGGGGATGCTGATACCTCTCCGTTGTATCTATAATTTTTGATTGTTTCATGCCAATATTCTACAACTTTCATATATTTTTGGCAACTTTTTATACTTTTTTGGGACTAACATATTGATCGAGTGCCCAGTGTCAGTTCCTGTTTGTTGTGTGTTTTTTGTTTCGCAAAAAATCCATATCAAATGAAGTCCAAACGCGATAAAAACTTACAAAGATTTTTTTGGAATATATGTGATTTTTGGGAAAAGAATCAACACGAGACGATACCCGAGGTGACCACAAGCCAGGGGGTACGTCCTAACCCCCTGGCCACGCACAGGGCCCTTGTGGCCAGCCCTTAGGTCGGTTGGAGCTCTCCTTTCGCCGCAAGAAAGATAATACCCGGATAAAATCCCCTCAAAATTTCAGCCCGATCAGAGTTCCGGATCTCCAGATATTTAAGAAACGGTGAAAGGCCATTATCTGGGAGCGCAGAAACAGAAGGAAACAGAGAGAGAGAGAGAGAGAGAGAGAGATATCCAACCTCAAAGGGGCTCTCGCTCCTCCGCCGCCATGGAGGCCATGGACCAGAGGGGAAACCCTTCTCCCATCTAGGTGGAAGGTCAAGGAATTAGAAGAAGGAGGGGGCTCTCTCCCCCTCTCTCCCGGTGGCGTCGGAACGCCACCGGGGCCATAATCGTGACGGTGATCTACTCCAACAACTTTGTCATCTTCACCAACACCTCCATCTCCCACCAATAGAAGGAATCCTTTATGAGTTGGAAGGTATAAGGAAACTGAGATCCAGGGATTATGTTGCTTATGATGAAAACCTTAGAAAGAAGGTTCCACCTAATGTCCAAGTTGATAAATTTTTTGAACATAATGATCAATTTGCTATACCAAAACTTTGAATGGGTCATGAGCTTGAGCGAGAATTGAAGAAATATCTTTATCGAAAATTGTACAATGAAGAGATGACTATCACTTATGAGAAACCTAAAGAGGAGCCTCCTAGTCCTCCTAAAATAGATATCTTGGACCCTTGTGTTGTGAAGTTTAGTCCCATCAATTATTTTGCCTACCTATTAGGAAACTTGTTGCTGAAAGAAGGGAATATGGTTATAGTATGACGGATCATTTCCATGATTATTACAACACTTGAAACTATGCATTATGCCTAGCTAGGGGCATAAAACTATAGCGCTTGTTGGGAGGCAACCCAATAGTTATCTTTATGTTTGCTTTTTACTTTCTGTTTGTTTGTGATAACATGATTATTTCCTCTCTAATTATTATTTATTTATGTTTTAGTTAGTGTTTTTGCCAAGTAAATCCTTTGGGATGACTCACAAGCTCAGAGAAACGATTCTGAAACAAAACAGAAATTTTTGACTCCAGTACAGGAATTTTCGTCCTTTATTGGAGCATCATAATGATCTGAAAATTGTACATAGTATTGATATACAAATTTCGAGGTTTTCCTAATTTTTCTGAATTTTTAAAGTTGCTGAAGTATAGGTTCTCTACAGATTGCTACGGACTGTTTTGTTTTAGTCAGATTCTGTTTTTGCTTGCATAGTTTCCTTGTTTTGATTATGCTATGAATTGCATCAGGGGGTGTAATAATAAATTTATAAAAGTACCTAAAGTATTCAATATGTTGCTTATACTAACAGATCTCACAAAGTTTTGTGTGATTGAAGTTTTCCAGTTTTGGGTGTTATCACGATGGACCACGGAATAAGGAGTAGCAAGAGCCTAAGCTTGAAGATGCCCAAGGCACCCCAAGGTAATATTCTGATGAATACTCAAGCATATAAGCTTGGGGATGCCCCAGAAGGCATCCCCTCTTTCGTCTCAATCCACCGGTATGTCACTTGGAGCTACAGTTTCATTCGTCACATGATATGAGTTTTGCTTGGAGCATCATTTATTTTTGTATGCTTTTACTTTAAGTTTGCCACAATCATATTTTGCTGGACACACCTATTTGAGGGTGACACACCTTCATCGTAATTTGTTAGAATACTCTATGTGCTTCACTTATATTTGTTGATGTTGGTAGTTTCTCTAGTGCTTAATTTATATATTTTTGATCATGGTGGCATGTAGATTTTATAGAAATAATTTCACTCTCGCTCTTCACTTATATTTGTTTGAGAGTTAATGAATAGTGATGGTAATTTGCATGGGTCAAAAGACTAGTCCAGAAACAATAGGTATTCAATGAGTGATAATCAAAACCATCATGTAGCACATATAGAGAAATTGCAGGTTAATGACATTGATGTGGTAATATGAAAAAGGTATGAGTTTATAATTGTTGATTCGTAGAAGTGTTGATATTAAGTGGTGTTAACTTCGTGTTCGTCTAAAAATTAAAGAGCCAAGGTGATGATGTGTGAGAATTTCTATTCCTTGATGAGATCCTAGTGTTGTTTTAAGTCAGGGGCGCGCGATGGTTAACTCCTACTAACCTCCTCCGTTGGGGCATGCGAGTACTACTTTGATTTATGATAACACTAATAAATCTTTGCAATAAGTATATGAGTTATTTATGACTAATGTCAAACCATGGACATGCAATTTCACCTCCTCATACTTGCTAGCCTCTTCGGTACCATGCATAGCCCATTCTCACCTTGAGGATCAGTGCAACTTTTGCTGGTGCATCCAAACCTCGTGACATGATATGCTTTGTTGCACATAAGCCTCTTTATTATCTTCCTCAAAATAGCCACCATACCAACCTATCGGCGCGCCCTTATGGCTTGTCCAACCCTAGTATCCCTCCTACCCCTGTTCTTTTACCTATAAATTCACATATATTCCAAAAATCCTAGAGGGCATCCCAAAACACATTTTCCGCCGCCACAAGTTCTTGTTCCGCCGTGATCCCATCTGGAGCTCCGTTCCGGCACCCTTCCGTGATCCCATCATGGCCACAAGCATAGCAAGCATCAAGTTCATAAAAAAGGGATATTTCAAACGAATCCCAGGGATCATAGCAATCAACATAGCATTCATCCTTCAGTAAGCACGAAGGGAAATTAAACAATGTATGAGTTGAATAGTTACTCTCATTAGAAGGTGGGCATGGGTAGCTAGTCCGCTCTTCCTCCTTTTGTTCTTCGCTCTCCTCGTCATCTTTTTCATCTAATGAGCTCACAGTTTCAGCATTTTCTTCTTCCATAGATTCCTGCAAAATATTAGTCTCTTCTTGGGCAGCGGATAATTTCTCCATAAGTCGATAAATATGGGCATTATATTCATAATTAGTATAACAATAACGAAGCATAACCAAATTTTCAGATCGGTAAAAAGCATCATCATTATCATCACACTTTTTAAACAGAGCTTCAATTTCATAAGCACCCATAAAAGCAACAAACTCTTCTATTTGTTCCACATCATAGTAATCATATATACCATTAGCATAAGAAGCCAAGGTTTCATTAGCATTAATTTTACAAGAAAAGGGAAGGTGTTTAGCCTTCATCCTAGAGCAACAAGTAATATCATATCTCAAGCATAGATCCCAAGCATACCATTTCAACATATGAATTTGATCCCATAATAGTTTCCCTTTTTTAGTCAAGCGATAATCCCTAAAGTATTCACGTTGATCCAATGTGTCTCCCATTATATAATTGAATGGGGTTTTCTCAGGGTTATTAAAGAAGTGCATAATATTTTCCACATAACGAGCATCGAGGGTTTTAGGAGGTTCCCCATCTCCATGAGTAGCAAGTACACCTAATTTTTTTGGTATTTCGTGTTCCATATCCATAACTAAAGATGGAGAACAACTTAGAACATCAAGTAAATCTACTTAGTTATAAAGCAAACAAGCACACACGAGAATATTCACCCCCACGCTATTGCTCCCCGGCAACGGCGCCAGAAAAAAGTCTTGATAACCCACAAGTATAGGGGATCAATTGTAGCCTTTCTCGATAAGTAAGAGTGTCGAACCCAACGAGGAGCTAAAGGTAGGACAAATAATCCCTCAAGTTCTATTGACCATCGATACAACTCTATGCACACTTTACGTTCGCTTCACCAAACAAGTATGAAACTAGAAGTACTTTGTAGGTGTGATAGGATAGGTTTGCAACATAATAAAGAACACGTAAATAAAAACTAGGGGCTGTTTAGATAAAGAAACAATTAAGTTAGTTTAATGAGTGTGGAAAAGTGGTGGTAGGATTTGCGGAATTAACCCTAAGCAATTGATTATGTTACTAGACCGATAGCAAGTTTTATGTGGGAGAGGCCACTCCTAGCATGTCATCCCTTACTTGGAATTCTATGCACTTATGATTGGAACTATTAGCAAGCATCCGCAACTACTAACATTCATTAAGGTAAAACCCAACCATAGCAATAAGATATATTGGTCCCTCTTTAATCCCGTATGCATCAATTTTTATGGTAGGCTGAAGCTTCTGTCACCCTTGCCCTCCAATACATAGTCCTATCAACATACAACTAACCCTATGGTGTGATCCACGTGCACGCTCATATTATGGGCACCAAAGGACAGCAACATAACCCCAAGCAATTTAAACCAATCATAGCACTTCATCAATCACCGATAGGACAACGAAAATCTACTCAGACATCATAGGATGGCAACACATCATTGGATAATAATATGAAGCATAAAGCACCATGTTCAAGTAGAGGGTACAGCGGGTTGCGGGAGAGTGGACCATTGAATATAGATGGGGTAAGGTGATGGAGGTGTTGGTGAAGATGACGGAGGTGTTGGTGTAGATCGTCGTCACACGATGATGTCCTGGGCGGCGTTCCGGCGCCGCCGGGAGAGAGGGGAGAG
The DNA here is from genome assembly GCA_022496015.1 of Hordeum marinum. NCBI lineage: Eukaryota > Viridiplantae > Streptophyta > Magnoliopsida > Poales > Poaceae > Hordeum > Hordeum marinum. The sequence goes on from CM039673.1 coordinate 110,276,102, forward strand.
AGCCCCCTTCTTCTTATTCTTCCTTGACCTCCTCCCTATATGGGAGAAGGCTTTCCCCTCTAGTCCATGGTCTCCATGGTGATGGAGGGGCGAGAGCCCCTCCGAGATTGGATCTCTCTCTGTGTGTCCTTCTGTTTCTGCGCTCCCAGATTCTGGCCTTTCACCGTTTCTTAAATTCCTGGAGATCCGTCACTCTGATTAAGGTGTCCTTTTAACACAATTTTTATCTGGATATTAGCTTTCTTGCTGCAAAAGAAGGGCCCCAACCGCCTTAAGGGTTGGTCACGAGCCTGTCAGGCGCGCCTGGGGGTAGGGCGCGCCTCCTAGGCTCGTGACCCCCTCGGGCATCATTTCGCGTTGATTCTTCTTCCCAAAAATCATAAATATTCCAAAAAAATCCCCGTAGGTTTTTTATTGTGTTTGGACTTCATTTGGTATGGATATTCTGCGAAACAAAAAACATGCAACAAACAGGAACTGGCACTAGGCACTGGATCAATATGTTAGTCCCAAAAATAGTATAAAAAGTTGCCAAAAGTATATGAAAGTTGTAGAATATTGGCATGAAAAAATCAAAAATTATAGATACGACAGAGGCGTATCAGTGGCGTTGAAGGGACTTGAAGCGGGTCCTCAAGCTCCGGAGCCGGGTCGTCGCCTCCGTCTATGCACCAACCGGCAGCCAACAGGCCTCGTGTCCTCGTGGAGTTCTCCGAAGGTGAAGAGGACGGGCGTCAAGGGCGGTGGTCGCGACGTAGTGCGTCGCCAATTCTCTCGCCTTGCCCAGACCAAGGCCTCCCCTTTCAAATGACGGAAAGTGCATGGGGTGGATCCCAGCCCCCTGTCCAGCCCAACTCCTCCGCCAGGTTCGCCCTTGCTGGCAATTCGGGCTTCTCTCTCGAGCTCTGCCCCTCCAATTCTGAAGAGGAGTTGAGCGACTCTGCCACCCGCGTCATACGAGATGGGCTCCATGCTCCTTGCCTTGGAGTATGTTTTGTCGATATTATCCTCCATCAGAAGGCTTCTGGTCCTTAATCTTCCTGACTCATCATGTATGTTTAACCTTGACAGGAATGAAGATGATGAGGTGCTTGTGCACAGGGCCAAGAGGGCCAAGTCTGTCGCGGGCTCAGATCTCACAACAGGCGGAGGTTCTGCTAGAGATGCGGGAGAGAATCTCGTTCCTAGCTCCACGCCTAGTCCTCTTTGTGAAACCCGAGCGATGGCCTCTCCTACTGGCGGGGATGAGGAAGGGCGCCCTTCTTTCCCCGTCAGGGGAACATGACAGGAAGATCGGAGGGAGGTCCAACCAGTGGAGCTCCTTCTCCAAGATCCCTCATCAACTGTTACCAGTGAGGGAGATTCATTGTCAAGGGCCTCCACCGAGGACTCTGCTCGCGCAAGGGTCATCACTGAAAGGGCGATGACGAACACCGTGCCGGCAACGGACATTGCTAGCGAAGGGGAGGTCCTTCTGTAGCATTCTCCACTGGGTATCCCTCTTGCCAGAGTTATTGTTTCGCTTGCACCCTTCCGCTATGATCTTTGCTAATTCTTGATTTCCATATCCATGTCTTGTTGTTTTATTCAGTAGCCCCACTTTTTGAAGAGCTTGGACTGTTGCAGGAGGTTGCTGTCATTGGGAAAGATGTTGTCACGGAAGTGGTGAAGATTGCTGCCGCGGAAGAACATGGCATGGTTGTCGGGGATATTCGGAGAACCCCAAAGAGAATGGAACAAAATCCCGACAACGCGCCCGTTCTGAGCTCGAGGGTTGAAGAGAAAACTCCCCTACAAGTCATGATGCCTTCCCCATCTAGTTATCCTTTGACATCGGTTCCGCAATCTTCGCGGAGTCATCTAGCGCTGATCACTGCTCCACTAAGCCACACAGCTCTCGACTCGCCCTTCTTACTGGGTGAGAATCTTGATAAGGAGATCAACAAGATCCTGGCGCCACTATCCCAAAGGGTCGAAGGCTTCCTGAGCACCGTTGACGCCACCAAGGACCTGGTTTTCATGGAGTCCATAGAATCAGGGCTTAAGGAGATGTAGAAAAGGTATGGCCTCCAACGACAGGCGGTCCAGGTGCAATGAGATTTGGCCGAGCTTGCGGACCAGCATCTGAAGAACAAAGGAAGTGAACTGCATGACTGGTGCAACCGGCAGGTCCATTCCCTCAAGAGGTAGGACGAGACATTGTCCATGGCCAAATAGGATGTCACTGCCCAGAAGGCCCATCTAGTGGAGCACGAGACATTTCTGGATGCCAGGGAGGACGGCATCTCCATCTGGGAAGGAAACCTCAAGGCCACTCTCCGTTCCAACGACGATGAGTTAGAGGATCGTGTCCGACAGTGCACCAAGGAGGTGGAAGATGGCCACAAGATTGCTCTTGATGCACTTTCTTCGGAGTCCACTGCTTGGCTGAAGGCGGTGACTGATGACTTTCCTGCTGCTTCTATTGCCAAAGCTAATCTTGAGAACCAACTGGCCAAACTGAAGGAGGATCTTGTTGGGAGTGCCCATAAGATCGAGGCCCTCAAGGGAGAGATGTTCAAAGCAGCAATGACTCTAGAAGAGGCGCAGTCACAGCTTTCCTCCAGGGGCCAGGATCTTGATGTTGGCAATGGTACCATCTCCGAGATGAAATCTAGGCTCGCTTCCTTGGAGAGCACCCTTGAACCTGCTATGTCCCATGAGAACCTATTGCTGACAGACTTGACCAATGCTCGGTTCCTCCAGAAGGATGCCGAAGAGATCTTGGGGAATGTGGTTGAGCAGCATGACCTCTGGATCAATGGGATGGTTGATATTGTCGTGCGCCTCACTGCCCAAATTGCCAAGATGGACATGAAGAGTTGGGCCTATTCTGTTGGCAAGCACAAAGCCCCCAGCATCAAGCAGTCAATCTTCTTCGATGGCCTGGTTGAGGCATTGAAGATGTATGAGGAGGACAGGGCCACCTCCTTTGCAAATGAATCCCAGAAGCAAGCGTGCAATGCCTTCTTCCTAGTCCTGAGCAACCTCACCTTCTTTCACCCAGAGCTCGAACTTTCCGACGGTTTCAAGAAGCTGCCACTAGACGTCGACACCTCAGCTGCTTCAGAGAAGGCCGGACCTCTCACTGACAGGATCCTTAGAGTTGCAAGGACCCAGGGGAGGCACCAGAGTTAACTTTATATCTCGCTTGTTGCCATATTGCCTTGTATCCTAAGACATAGTAGGTATCTCGTATTAGGGCATGAACTATCTTTGTGTTATCGTTTGCTGAACTGGTGTTTCTATGTAATCATATATTATGCCCTTTCGTTTCCCTTCTGGCGTTTGTATGACATTCGCCATCGGGTGTTTCTAGTTACCCGCCAACGACGTGCTACCACAAATCGCTTTATGGAATGGGTCCTTAGCTTTCTGCTGGCAGGGACACGTTGCCGATGGGGTTACCCCCGGTAGTGTCAATGTTGCCGCATGTTTCGTTGAGCATGGCTTGAAACAAAACACGGGCGCGAACAAACATTATGAGGTTTAGACACACACTAGGTTCAGCATACGAAACCTCTTCGGTCTGATGAGAGGGCATATAACGCATGTTTTGACAGAAATTGGTTGTTAGGTCGACTTAGCTTTCCGCCTTGGTCTTCCGCGTCACCCAGGTGTCTCCCTTCCCTCGTGCCCTCTATGGCGTGCATACAAGCATGTGCTCACCGCAGTCCTAGGAGAGAGGAAACATAGATAGAGGGAAAATGGGGATGCTCGAAGATTCGTTAGTCGTGTGTACGGCCCGTGGCGAGAGCCCGTCGGGTCGATGCTATACTCAATATTAATTCGGGAATAGAAAAGGAGAGGAGGTGGAACGGCCATCTCTTTTCTCCCCTCCTTGCACCCAATGGTCCCGTGGCGCCCCGCGATGGGTGTTCGGGACCTTGCCGCGGTTAGTCTGTCGGGAGCGTCTATCAGCGGATATACTCTAGCACCTGGCTCTGGATTCGTCCCTCCGCGGGACAAATGCAGGACTAAACTCCATGCGAGTTTATCGACATTGACGACGTCATCGCCTACGCAGAGCCAAACATGGGCGAGGGGAAGGAGGAGGAGGAAGAAAGATACGGCTAGATACCTCTTTTTCTCCTCGACCTGCTAGATTGCGTCATATCTCCCTGGGGTCGAGCGTACCAATGCAGCACCGCCTGCGCCGGCTATGTAGCTCAGGGTGTCTCCCTCGCTTGCGGTCACCGCGGCATCCGCTGTGCCCGTGACTGCGTGATAAGGCGGGGTCCTCGAAATGGGAGGATGCCCGTCCGCCCTGGACTTCCCCTTCCGAGGCCATTCTCGAATAAGATGATGTTGAAGATTGACTCGTCGTTCACGAACTCGGGTTCGCGCAAGTGATGCATACCCCCTACCTGGCGCGCCAAAGATGTCGGGGCACAAATGCTCTTGATCACCTATGGGATCATGGATCCCTTGTGGTTCGGCAGGGGGGTCACGTTGCACAAAGAGCGGAGATCACGAGACGACGTGAAGATCAGGATGCATGCATTTTACCCAGGTTCGGCCTGCTGCTAAGCGTAAAACCCTACTCCTGCTTTTTGGTGGATTGATTGGGGGAACACGAAGAACATTGGGCTCCTAGCCCAGCCAGGACTGTTGCCGGGGAAGGAACAACTGCATTAGTACAAGTGTTCGGGAGTAGGAATTGCCAACCTTGAGCTAGGTTGCCTTGGGCCTCCTTTTATAGTTCAAGGGGTCACCACAATGGCAAAACCGACATTATCTATTGATTAGATAGCTATGCAAGGCTACCATACCTAACTCTGGCATTTAAGACAAAATACCATGATTGCCTACCTAGGTGGCGCTAGGGGTGCATTCCCGGCAAGCTCTGGCCACCGCTCGGCAGGTCGTTGCTTAAGAACTTGACACGCTACAGGGTGGGTGTTGACTGAGCATAAATTCCCTTCAATCGTGTCGCCACGTGCTTAGCGAGAGTTGATTAGCTGCTTGAGGGCAAGACATCGCATCGATAATTGACGGGCGTAGCGATGCGATGGAGCGGTGGCTAGCTGGCTCATGCTAGCCGAGGGATGTTCTGTCGGGTCTTCTGGGATGTGGGTGCGCCTTGATCCCCGGTAAGTGTCGGGGCCATGCTTGGCGTGCCGCAGCCCGGGCATGGACTGCTGTGTTGAGCCTGCTGGAGTCTTGTCTTGTCTGCTTGCAGGTTTTTTTGCTTCTACCGCCTGCGCAGGTTGTGGATGTCGGGCGTTGGTGGCTGGCTGTTCGGGCATGAGTCAGGGGAAAAGTGAACACCCCTGTTCATTTACCCTAACAGGACATGGAGTCTGTTTGGGGCTCCGGAGAGGGGAATTCGTTGTCATTGTCATCACCAAACCTTCTCCATCAATAATTCTATGATGCTCGCCATAGGGTGTGAGTAATTCCTTTGTAGGGTTGTTGGACGGTGATGGTATTGGATGAGATTTGTCATGTAATCGAGTTATTTTCATAGGTCTTAATCCCTAGTATCCACTTGATGACCCACAAGTATAGGGGATCAATCGTAGTCCTTTCGATAAGTAAGAGTGTCGAACCCAACAAGGAGCAGAAGGAAATGATAAGCGGTTTTCAGCAAGGTAATTTCTGCAAGCACTGAAATTGTAAGTAGCAAGTATTTTGACAGCAAGGTAATTTGTAACGAGCAAGTAATGATAATGGTGAATAAGGTGCAGCAAGGTAGCCCAATCCTTTTGTGGAAAAGGACATGCCAAAATGATCTCTTATGATAAGCAAAGTGTTCTTGAGGGTACACGGGAATTTCATTTAGTCACTTTCATCATGTTGGTTTGATTTGTGTTCGCTACTTTGATAATTTGATATGTGGGTGGACCAGTGCTTAGGTGTTGTTCTTACTTGAACTAAAAACCTACTTGTGATTAACCCCCTCGCAAGCATCCGCAACTATGAGAAAAGTATTAAGATAACATCTGACCATAGCATTAAACATATGGATCCAAATCAGCCCCTTACGAAGTAGCACATAAGCTAGGGTTTAAGATTCTGTCACTCTAATAACCCATCATCTAATAACTACTCCACAATGCATTCGCTTAGGCCCAAGGATGGTGAAGTGTCATGTCGTCGATGTTCACATGACAGCACTAAGGGAATCACAACATACATACCATCAAAATATCAAACACATATCAAATTCACATGATTACTTGCAACATGACTTCTCTCATGAACTCACTAACAAAGGTAACTACTCACAAATAATACTCATGCTCAATATCATAGGTGTATTGAATAGCATAATGGATCTGAACATATAACCTTCCACCAAATAAACAATATAGCAATCAACTACAGAAGGTAATCAACACTACTAGTCACCCATAGGTACCAATTTGAGGTTCCGGTACAAGATTGAACATAAAAGATGAACTAGGGTTTGACAGGAGATGGTGTTGTTGAATATGTTGATCAAGAATGGCCTCCTAAAGAAGAGAGGGTTGTTGACGATGACGATGGCTTCGATTTCCCCCTCCAGGAGGGAAGTTCCACCAGCAGAATCGCTCCGTCGGAGGGCAAAAGTGCTCCTGCCCAAGTTCCGCCTCGAGACGGTGGCATTCTGTCCCGAACGTCATCCCTTAATTTTTTAGGTTAAACCACAATTTATACCATAAGATGGGCTCCAGATGTGGTCTAGGGTGAGCACCACCCACTAGGGCGCGCCTAGGAGGCCTGGCGCGCTCTGGTGTATGTTCCTCACCAGGAGCCCCCCCTGATAGTTTTCTGCTCTAGTATTCTTTTTCATTTATTGCATAAAAATTCCCCATAAAGTTTCATCTCCATTGGGGATGTGCAGAATAGGTATCTCTGACATGCTTTTTCAGGTCCCAAATTCCAGCTATCGGTATTCTCCCTCTTTGTGTAAACCTTGCAAATTATGAGAGAAATGCATTATAATTACTCCCCAAAGCATTATTATACATAAAAACATTATAAATGATAGTAGTAAAAGATGATGCAAAATGGACGTATCAACTCCCCCAAGCTTAGACCTCGCTTGTCCTCAAGCGAAAGCCGATATCGAAGAACATGTCCACATGGTTTGAGAGAGAGGTGTCAATAAAAACAAAATATGGGCGTAGTAGCATCATGCTAATTATCATAATAGCAACAAACTTTAACATATAAATTTTTCATATAACTTTTATTTCATAACAACATCATATAACTTCTTATGAACAAGTAACAATTCATCACAACGTGGAAGTATAAAGCATAAACCATATTGGAAACCAACAAACTATGTTCTCAGTCAACTTTGCAACTACAATTAATCATATTTTCAGGAAGGGTCTCATGTCGGAGCCTTTTGGCAAGTCCACATACTGAACGATCATTTAGGCTTCTATGATTTCTAACACTTACAGCATGCCCATGAGCAAAAAGTTTCAACCAGACACATAGAAAGATAGGGGCTTATGTTTCACCTCCCAACATATTCACCTCAAGGGTGATGTCAACAATAATAACTCATGCTCACTCATATCCAACTGAATATATGTGCCGAGATCTTTCCTCTCCACATGATACTTGCAAAAGGAGAAAAATAAAAGGGAATAGGGAATAATACTTTGACTCTCACATAAAATTAAATACTTAAAGGTAAAAGATAGTCCCTTTGCAGAGGGAAGCAGAGGTTGTCATGTGCTTTTCAATTTGTATGCCAAATCCCTTAGCGCAAAAGCATGTCACGTTGTATTGCCCCTTGTGATAGCAACCTTTATTATGTAGTCTGTCACTTTTATTACTTTTTCATCATAATTTTGTGCAATGCTCAATTTTCTCTTACACTAATTGATCCAACACTTTTAGAAGCAATTTTTATTGCCTTGGTGCACCAATGACAACTTACTTGAAGGATCTTATTCAATCCATAGGTACGTATGGTGGACTCTCAAACATGAGTTTGGGTTTGGGGTTTTTGGATACACAAGTAGTATCTCTACTTAGTGCGGAAATTTTGGCTAGCAAAGATATTGAGAAAGCACCACATGTTGAAGGATCTATAACAATATAACTTCTATGTGAATATGAACAAGCATAAATCATTACGTTGTCTTCCTTGTCCAACGTCAACAATTTTGGCATATAATATTTAATGGGGGATCACAATCGTAAAAGATGTCCATGACAGTGTATTTGCATGTGAATCTTCTCTTCCCTAATTAATTCTTTCATGAGTTGCATCATTGACTAATGATATGTTTGCCAATATCCAATAAATTTCACCACTCATAATTTTCCTTATGTGATGTCATTAATCACCATAGGATTAGCATATGATCTTTTCCATTTATTTTCTTTTATTATGATTGCAACAAGAAAGTAAAGAGGCAAAAGCTCAAAGTAAACTTTATGTTATAACTCTCACTCGATTACATAGATAGATAGATCACGAAACTAGCACTCGAAAATAGATCATAGTAAACTTTTATTCAACTAAATCATGAAAAATCTAAGGATCGAAATAAAAAAGAAAAGGTAAAAAGTGATGGTGATACGATACCAGGGATCTCCCCCAAGCTTGGCTCAAGCCAAGGGGAGTGCCCATACCCGTGTACTCAAGTCCCCTTTGGTGGTGATGATGATGAAGGAGGTGGTGATGAAGCGTCACACTTTAGCTCCAGTAAATACTTCAATTTATGGATGACGCTCCTAAGAGTGATGATATGCTCCTCTAACAAAATATTTTCACGAATATGAAACTTATTCTAGACACAAACTGCTTCAAAGGCCCTAAAAGCTTCAATTTCAATAGGGGAAAGGTGGTCATAATAAGGTAGGAGGATATCTTCTTCTTCCTCCTCTTATGTGGGCATGGGTTGCCCTCCTTCTAGGGCTTGATCATGAATAGCTTCCTTGCTCGTGTCCTAATTATTGGCTTCTTTTGGCTCTACTCTCTTCAGCTCCATCTTCATTAACCAAGCATCCTCTTCAACGTTATTTGGGAGGAAGAAGACATGATGCCTGGCTCGATAGATCTGCTAGGAAAATAGCACAAAATAAGAACAGAGGAAAATATTGGGATACGGTGGTCAAAACAATCGGGGATATATATACGAAATTTTTATTCCTGGAAATCAAGCAAAAGAAAGGAAAACGGAGTCAGGAAGGTTCCCGAGGTGGGCACCACCCACCAGGGCGCGCCAGGAAGGGCAGGCATGCCCTGGTGTATCGTGCTCACTTCGGTTGTCTTCCGATTTATTTTTTATTTTCCAAAATTATGAAATGTTCCAAAAGTGATTAAAAAATATTTTTGCAGATTTTTGGAGTTTGTTTATTTAACATATCACGTACCTCTAATTTTTCACGATTCTGGAGTGTTCCGGAAGGTTTCTCTTATGTGTTCCTTTGGTGTCATGGTTTGGATAGCATTGCTTTCAACATTAATAGGCGTACCTAAGATATAGTGTTTAATCCTTTGTCCATTGACCACCTTCGGGTTAGTACCTTCGACATTATTAATCGTGATAGCTCCAAAGCGATAAACTTCTTCGATAACATATGGTCCTTCACATTTGGAGAGAAGTTTTCTTGCAAACAAACTGAAACGAGAATTGTACAAAAGAACATATTCTCCAACTTTGAATTCTCGCTTTTGGATTCTTCTGCCATGCCATCTTTAAAAAATTCTTTAAATAACTTGGCATTTTCATAAGCTTGTGTTCTCCATTCATCTAATGAGCTAATATAAAATAACCTCTTTTCACCAGCAAGTTTGAAGTCATAATTGAGTTATTTAATTGCCCAAAATACTTTATGTTCTAACTCTAGAGGCAAATGACAAGCTTTCCAATATACCATTTTGTATGGAGACATACCCATAGGATTTTTATAAGCTATTCTATAGGCCCAAAGTGCATCGTCTAATTTCTTAGACCAATCCTTTCGAGACCTATTGACAGTTTTTTGTACTATCAATTTTATTTCTCTATTGCTAAGTTCAACTTGACCACTAGATTGAGGATGATAGGGTGATGCAATTCTATGGTTAACATCATATTTAGCAAGCATTTTACGGAAAGCACCATGGATAACATATGAACCACCATCAGTCATTAGATATCTAGCGACTCCAAACCTCGGGAAAATAACTTCTTTAAGCATTTTAATGGAAGTGTTATGATCAGCACTACTATTTGGAATAGCTTGTAGCCACTTAGTGACATAATCAACAACAACCAAAATATGAGTATACCCCTTAAAGGAAGGAAAAGGTCTGATATAATCAATCCCAAACATCAAAAGGTTCAAAAACAAATGAATAATACATAGGCATTTCCTGATGCTTACCGATATTACCAATTCTTTGATATTCATCACAATACAAGACAAACTTATGAGCATCCTTGAAGAGAGTAGGCCAATAAAAACCAGATTGTAATACCTTATGAGCAGTTCTATCTCCCGCATGATGTCCTCCATAAGCTTCAAAATGACATTTCCATAGGATTTGTTCCTGTTCATGCTGAGGTACACAACGTCTAATAATACCATCTACTCCTTCCTTATAAAGATGTGGATCATCCCAAAAGTAATATCTTAAATCATAGAATAATTTTCTTTTCTTTTGTTGGTATGTGAAACTAGGTGGAATATATTTAACAACAATGTAATTACCATAATCATCATACCAAGGAGTGTTTTGAGAGACATTTATTGCAGTTAATTGTTTATTAGGAAAACTATCATCAATAGGTAGTGGATCATCAAGAATATTTTCTAGCCTAGACAAGTTATCAGCTACACGGTTCTTAGCTCCTTTCCTATAAGTAATATGCAAATCAAATCCTTGAAGCAAGAGAACCAACCTCATGAGTCTAGGTTTAGCATCTTTCTTTTCCATAAGATAATTTATAGCAGCATGATTAGTGTGAACAATAACTTTGGAATCAACAATATAAGATCTAAATTTATCACAAGCAAACACAACTGCTAAAAAATCTTTTTCAATAGTAGCATAATTTCTTTGGGCACTGTCTAGAGTTTTGCTAGCATAATGGATAACATTTAATTTCTTATCGACTCTCTATCGTCAAACAACACCAACACCATAATCACTAGCATCACACATAATTTCAAAAGGCAAGTTCCAATCAGGTGGTTGAACAAAAGGTGCACTGGTTAAGGCTTTCTTAAGTGTTTCAAAGGCTTCCACACAATCATCATCAAAAACAAGGGGAATATCCTTTTGTAAAACATTAGTAAGAGGCCAAGAAATTTTTGAGAAGTCTTTAATATACCTCCTATAGATACCAGCGTGATCAAGGAAACTTCGAATACCTTTAACATCTTTAGGACATGCCATTTTCTCTATTGCATCAACTTTAGCTTGATCCACCTCAATACCTCGTTTGGAGATTTTATGCCCCAAGACAATACCTTCATTAACCATAAAGTGGCACTTCCCCCAATTCAAGATGAGATTAGTTTGTTCACATCTCTACAAAACTCGATCAAGGTTGCTTAAGAAATCATCAAAAGAAGTTCTATAAACGGAAAATCATCCATGAAAACCTCCACAATCTTTTCACAAAAATCATAGAATATAGCAGTCATATATCTTTGAAAGGTAGCAGGTGCATTGAGTAAACCAAAAGGCATACGTCTATAAGCATAGGGTCCAAAAGGACAAGTAAAGGTGGTTTTCTCTTGATCAGATTATGACACACGTATTTGAGAGAAACCAGAATATCCATCAAGGAAACAAAAGTGTGTGTGCTGAGATAATCTTTCAAGCATTTGGTCAATAAAAGGCAAAGGGTAATGATCTTTTCTAGTAGCTTTATTTCATTTTATAAAATCAATTACCATTCTATAACCAGTAACAATTCTCCATGGAATAAGTTCATTTTTATCATTAGGAACAATAGTAATACCTCCTTTCTTAGGGACACAATGAACGGGACTTATCCATCTACTATCAGGTATGGGGTAGATTATACCTACTTCCATAAGCTTTAATATTTCGGTTCTTACCACTTCTTTCATCTTGGGATTTAATCGTCGCTGGTGAGCAACAACGGGTTTAGCATCAGGTTCCATATTGATCTTGTGCTGACATGGAGTGGGACTAATGCCCTTAAGATAATCAGGAGTATATCCAATTGCAGCATGGTGTTTCCTCAAAAATTTTAATAATCTTTCTTCTTCATGTTTCGAAAGGTTAGCACTAATAATAACAGGATATATCTTTTTCTCATCAAGATAAGCATACTTCAGAGTGCTAGACATTTGTTTTAATTCAAACATGGGATCACCTTTAGGTGGAGGAGGACCTCCCAGAGTTTCAATAGGCAAATTGTGCTTTAGTAGAGGTTGTTGTTCAAAGAAAATTTTATCTATTTCATTTCTTTCACGCAAGTGCATATCATTTTCATGGTCTAGCAAATATTATTCTAGTGGATCGGCAGGAGGAACAGCAATAGAAGCAAGGCCAATTATTTCATCCTTACTAGGTAATTCTTTATCACGAGGTTGTCTACTAAACTTGGAACAATTAAAATCATGAGACACATCACCAAACTTAACACTGAGGTTTCCTTTTTACAATATATCTTAGCATTAACAATGTTCAAGAAAGGTCTACCAAAGATAATGGGACAAAAGTCATCTTGTGGGGAACCAAGAACTAGAAGATCTGAAGGATATTTTATTTTCCCACACAAGACTTCAACATCCCTAACAATCCCAAGTGGTGTGATCGTGTCTCTATTAGCAAGTCTAATAGTAACATCAATATCTTGTATTTCAGCAAGTGTTATGCCATTCATAATTTCTTGGTATAAAGTAAAAGGAATAGAACTCACACTAGCACTCAAACCACATAAGCCATGATAACACTGATCTCCTATTTGAACTTAGACGACAGGCAAGTCAACTATGGGTCTATGTTTATCTTTTCATCGGGTTTAGCAATTCTAACGGCTTCATCATAGAAGTAAATGACATGCCCATCAATATTTTCTACCAAGAGATCTTTAACCATAGCAACACTAGGTTCAACTTTTATTTGTTCAGAGGGATTAGGTGCTCTAATATTACTCTTGCGAACCATAATTGATACCTTAGCATGTTCCTTTATACTAACAGGGTAAGGTGGTTTTTCAATATAAGCAGTAGCCACAACTGGATAACCATTGTAAATGATAGTTTCTTCTTCAGCTATGACCGGTTATTTAATTGCTTTTTTAATAGGGGGGTGGTATTTAAACCACTTATCATTAGGGAGATCGACATGAGCCGCAAATTATTCACAAAAAGAAGGTACTATCTTAGAGTCAAGTCCATATTTAGTGCTAAACTTGTGAAAAGCATTGGTATTCATAAAAGATTTAACACAATCAAATTCAAGCTTAATACCTGACTCATTACCTTCGTCGAGTTCCCAATCTTCAGAGTTGTGTTTAATTCTTTCCAAGAGATCCCACTTGAATTCAATAATCTTCTTCATAAAAGAACTAGTACAACAAGTATCGAGCATGGATTTATCATTATGAGAAAGTCGAGCATAAAAATTCTGAATAATAACTTCTCTTGGGATAACATGATTGGGGCATGAATATAACATTGATTTAATCCTTCCCCAAGCTAGAGTGATGCTTTCTCCTTCACGAGGCCAAAAATTATAGATATAATTCTGATCACGATGAACTAGATGCATAGGATAAAATTTTTGGTGGAATTCCAATTTCAATCGATTCCAGATCCATGATCCAATATCATCACATAGACTATACAATGTCAATGCTTTTACCTTAAAATATAAATGGAAAACCTTCTTCTTAACTTCATCTTCGGATAAACCTGCAAGCTTAAATAATCCACAAATTTCATCCACATGTATTAGGTGCATATCAGGATGTTCAGTTCTGTCTCCTGGATAAGGATTAGTTAGCAGTTGTTTTAACATACCCGAAGGAATTTCATAACAAATATTTTCAGTAGGTGTTGTAGGTTGAGGGGCAACTAGTTGTGGTTTTGGTCGAGGTGAAGATACCCCGAACGAAACCCTCAAAGGATTGCTTTCCATAGTAACAAGTGACATTAAATTTCAGCACGTAGTATAAGTTTTTCCTTACCGATTTCCACTTACCAAGAGAACTTCTCCTCGACAACGGTGCCATAAAAGAGTCTTGATGACCCATAAGTATCGGGGATCAATCATAGTCCTTTCGATAAGTAAGAGTGTCGAACCCAACAAGGAGCAGAAGGAAATGATAAGTGGTTTTCAGCAAGGTAATTTCTACAAGCACTGAAATTGTAAGTAGCAAGTAGTTTGATAGCAACGTAATTTGTAAAAAGCAAGTAACAGTAACAGTAAATAAGGTATAGAAAGGTATCCCGATCCTTTTGTGGCAAAGGACAAGCCAAAACAATCTATTAAGATAAGCAAAGTGTTCTTGAGGGTACACATGAATTTCATCTAGTCACTTTCATCATGTTGGTTTGATTTGTGTTCGCTACTTTCATAATTTGATATGTGGGTGGAACGGTGTTTAGGTGTTTTTCTTACTTGAACTAACAACCTACTTAGGATTAACCCCCTCACAAGGAATCGCAACTACAAGAAAAGTATTAAGATAACATCTAACCATAGCATTAAACATATGGATCCAAATCAGCCCCTTACGAAGTAGCGCATAAACAAGGGTCTAAGATTCTATCACTCTAGCAACCCATCATCTAATAACTACTCCACAATGCATTCCCTTAGGCCCAAGGATGGTGAAGTTTCATGTAGTCGACGTTCACATGACACCACTAAGGGAATCACAACATACATACCATCAAAATATCGAACACATATCAAATTCAAATGATTACTTGCAACATGACTTCTCCCGCGTTCTCAAGAACAAAGGTAACTACTCACAAATAATACTCATGCTCAATATCATAGGTGTATTGAATAGCATAATGGCTTTGAACATATAATCTTCCACTAAATAAACCATATAGCAATCAACTACACAAGGTAATCAACACTACTAGTCACCCACGGGTACCAATTTGAGGTTCCAGTACAAACATTGAACACAAGAGAGGAAGTAGGGTTTGATAGGAGATGGTGTTGTTGAAGATGTTGATGAAGAATGGCCTCCCAAAGATGAGAGGGTTGTTGGTGATGATAATGGCTTCGATTTCCCCCTCCGGAAGGGAAGTTCCCCCGGCAGAATTGCTCCGTTGGAGGGCAAAAGTACTCCTACACAAGTTCCGCCTCGAGACGGCAGCGTTTCGTCCCATAAGTCCTACCTTGATTTTTTCTAGGTTAAACCACAATTTATTCTAGTAGATGGGCTCCAGAGGTGGGCCAGGGTGAGCACCACCCACCAGGGCGCGCCTGGGGGCATGGCGCACCCTCGTGTTTGTTCCTCAACAGGTGGCCCCCTCCGTTAGTTTTCTACTCTAGTATTTTTTTCATTTATTCCATAAAAATTCTCCATAAAGTTTCAGTTCCATTGGGGATTTGCAGAATAGGTATCTCTGACATGCTTTTTCAGGTCCCGAATTCTAGCTGTCGGTATTCTCCCTCTTTATGTAAACCTTGCAAGTTATGAGAGAAAAGGCATTTTAATTACTCCCCAAAACATTATTATGCATAAAACATTATAAATAACAGTAGGAAAACGTGATGCAAAATGGACGTAACACCACTATGTTCTGAGATTGATGTTGCTATGACTTTGCTACGCTTATTGCTTGTCACTAGGGCCCGAGTGTCATGATTCCAGATCTTGACCTATTATGTTTTCATGAATATGAGAGTGTTTTGAATCCTATCTTGCAAGTTGTATGCACCTGTTATGTGTTATTTTCACTGCTCAAAAAATCTTCTGATTCAGCGATTTATCGTCCGATTTATCACTACTCAAGGGGTGACCGATAAGATTATGCCTTATCTTCACCGTTTATCTTTTGGTCCGATTTATCACTCTCACAGGCAATTTCTCGGGAATCTACCGATAAATTAGGCCTATTCCTAGCAGTATGTTTGCAAAAAACTATGTTTATTTAAGTTTTTGTTGACCTTGTTATGCAATATGTACTATTGCCCTATTTTGTCATTATAAGAGGATTCAAGGGCTACGAATCAATGTAACACTTCTATCCAATATATTTTTTGTTAAATATAGCATATTTTAGGGTTTGGAACCTAGGGTTTGCAAAAAAAAATCGATTAACAGTTGACCGATAAAAACTATTAATCAGTCGATTTCCGATTAATTTCTTATCCCTAGCTGACTGAGACGCTAACGTTAAGCGATATTCACAACATTGGTTATGATCCATATACCCCAAAGTGACAATAATTGGGATCATCTCCGATGATGACCGTAGTTTGAGAAGTTCATGTATTCACCATGCATTAATGCTTAGTATCGGTTCTTTATTAAAAGGAGGCTTAATATCCCATAGTTTCCTTATGGACCTCGCTGCCATGGGAGGGTAGGACAAAGATGTCATGCAAGTTCTTATTATAAGCATGTATTACTATATACGAAATACATGCCTACATTACATTGTTGAATTGGAGCTAGTTCTGTGTTGCTCTAGTGTGCAACTGGTACATGATGAATGTCATCCAATATACTTATACATCACCGACCCAATGCCTAAGCTTTTCGCATATTGATCTTTGCTCAGTTACTACTGTTTCTGCTCCTATTACAATCATTACAAAACCTTTAATGTTACTGTTCCCACTACTATTTTGTTGTGCTACTAAAACTTTGTTGCAGAATGATTGAATTGACAACTCAACTACCAAGATCAATAAATATTCTTTGACTCCCCTTGTATCGAATCAATAAATTTGGTTGAAATACTACCCTCACATAGTATTACAGATTCGTTCTTGGATGTGAGCATGTGAATAATTCAGGGTTTCGTATGCATAGTTGTATGCCACGTTCTGGAAATGGGACAAACTGAATGAATTTATTAAATGTGGTAAGAGCATATATAGCCCGAAGCCTTAACTCCGGAGCATCAAACGCTCGGGTTGTTTGACGCCCTCATATTCGGTCCAAATTTAGGGTGAATACGACGCGGCCCTGGCGCGTCCATCTGCTTCTCCTCACTCTGCTGTCGCTCCGTCTACTTCTCCTCTTTCAATTCCTTCAATTCCGATCTAGTCCAACGACTCTTGCGATCTTCTTGAGCTCTAGTAGCCGCTCCGACTTTGATCTCGATGCCGACGAGGAGCTGTCCGTCCACATTTCCCTCAAGAGGTCCAAGATGGACACGGCGGGCCAGTTCTGGATGTGTCGTCTCGCCTCTCCCTCGCCAACGCAGCAAGGACGTCAATGCTGACCCCTCCTGGCCTCTGCGCAACTCCTTGAGGGTTGCGTAGTCCGTGCCTCCTTCATGTTGGCCCCTGCCCTCGCTGGCTCCAGCTCCCCCACGTGGGCAGCGGTGGGTACCTATGTCTGCCAAGCCGGCGTAGACCCACACGCCAGAACCAGAGGCACACACTTGTAGGATCGAAAGTAGGTCTAGAGGGGGTGATTAGACTACTTGACCAATTAAAATTTTTGCCTATACCAAGTTTTAGGGTTTACAGTTTTTAGCATTTCATGGCAATTCAAGTACACCCTACACATGCAAGTCTAAGAGTATATAGCAGCGGAAAGTAACAACAAGCATGTATAGAAGGGATAGGGTAGGAAGATCAAACGCAATTGTAGACATCATGATTTTTCCCGTGGTTCCGATAGGTGGCGCTATCGTACATCCACGTTTATGGATTCTTCAACCCACGAAGGGTAACGGTCGCAAGAGTCCACGAAGGGCTCCACCCAAAAGGGTCCACGAAGTAGCAACCTTGACTATTCCATACGGCTTCCGTCCACGAAGGACTAGCCTCACTATGGGTAGATCTTCACGAAGTACGTGATCTCCTTGCCCTTACAAACTTCTTGGTTCACTCCACAACATGAAGTAGGAGGCTCCCAAGAGACACCTAACCAATCTAGGAGGCACCACCCTCCAAAAGGTAATAGGCTCGGTAATGATGATGAACTCCTTGCTCTGTGCTTCAAGATGATAGACTCCTCAACACACAATCTCTCTCACAGGTTTGGCTTGGTAGAAAAGATAGAATTGGTGGAAAGCAACTTGGGGAGGCTAGAAATCAAGATCCATACGAGTTGAGTGCAAGATCTTGACCTCAACACAAGGGTAGGTGGTTCTCTTAGAAAATCTGATAGGATAGGTATGGAATAGTTCTGAGTGCTTCTCTATCGAGTGAGTGGTGGTGAAGGGGTATATATAGGCATCCCCAAAAATTAAACCGTTACACACAAAATGACCAACTTGGTGACACCGATATGTGAATCTCGATGGTACCGAAGTGACCAAAAAGTGGCAACTTTTGAATCTCGGTAAAGCTGATATAGGAAACTCGGTAGCACCAATAAGGTGACCAACGGTCAGATTTCCAATCTCGGTGACACTGATCCAACATTCTCGGTGGGACTGATAATGTGAATTTGCGTAACAGAAAGTTAGCAACCTAAACTCGATGGCACCGGTATGGAATCGGTTGCACCGAAGTGGCTAGGGTTTGACAGAGTCTGTCTAGGTTCTGGAATCGGTGGCACCGAAGTGGGATAGTTGGTTGCACCGATTTTGAGTGTTGGTTATAGAACAGACTTTGGTGGGAGAGTTTTTGTGGATGTTTTGGCGACTATCACTTGTGCACGTTTGAGCATATTGTTCACCAAAAAAACCTTGCCCCCTTTTAATAGTATTGGCTTTCCTATGGACTCAAAGTGATTTCTCACAAATATAAAATGTAGAGTCCTCTTACTTGAAGCTTGGACAACCTATTTCCTTCCATCTTGGGGTTTCTCCACAATCTCCTTTTGCCAATCCTCTCATTGAACATTTCCTGAAATATACTTAGTGGAGACATTAGTTCAATGACTTATATGTTGTTATTAATTACCAAAACCACCAAGGGAGCAAATGTGCTTTCAACACCTCCTGCCCGAGAGGCAGCGGGCAAGGGAGAGGGACGTGATGGAAAATATGTCTGCCGCATCCGTGGATTTCCGGATCCTAGCTTGGGTCTACCGCTAGTCGCTTACGACGTTGGAGACTGATGCTTGGCAGCTCCGCCAAAAGAATGCCAAGGCGCTCCGGCTTGCCATTGAGCAGTCCAAGTGTGAGGCCAAGGAGAAAGCAATGGAGGTGGCTCGTATGGCAAAGCTCAAGTGATAGCAAGACCGGGCCATCCAGCAGCTCAAGGGCTCATCATCCTCTCCTCCTCCTCCTCTGGTGATGACCACGACGCCTCCTATGATGACTCGGACGATCCTCCACCAGCTGCCAATGCCTATAGTTGCGCCGCCAACCAGAATGGGAAAGGGCCGACATGGAAGTGGTGAAGATCTGCCTTCTCCCCTTTAATTTCAAGTTTTTAGATGTAGCTTAAAATTGTCTATCATTTATGTGCATTATGTTAACTTTGGCGATCTTCTCAAGATCCATTGGCGATCTTTTGGTGAAAGGATTGTGCATTTGTATGTCCACTTCTATGTATGTTCGATGATCTACGTAATTTTATCGACGTTGTGTGGTTTAGTATGGATGAAAATGATCGGATATAAAATATTCGGATGTGAACGACGCGATTTGGGAATTGTCCCTAGTCTGTAAATATATTAGTTTACAGTGTCAATGTAGTGGTGAGTGTATGTACATATTAAGGGCATCAACGAATTGTACTATTTTTAGAGAATAGTTTAGGGCTTCCTCAATGGCGAATTACAAATTTCCTCTGGCATTCGTTCACTAATATGAAGTGAGCAGTTCGCGGACATGGATGCAGAAGGCCTCCATCCAGAGCTATTCACATACATTTCAAACACTTTATCAATCAACTGGACGAAATTCACAAACACGGCAGATTTCGTACAAACCGTATGAAACATTTACATTTTGAACATATTTTAACTAAAAAGGTAAAACTATGTGCACATCCGACCGTGCGGAGCTCCACTCCCATGACACGGATACACTACACTAGTATACGGTCGGCTGCGGCAGATCCCTTTGTCCTCTCCATGTCGGGCAACCCACTTCTCAGTCTTTCGGGAGCCCCAGAGGCACATTCCTCCCCTTTTCCCTATCTTCGTAGCAGTCATCTCCATTAAACCCTAGCCACCGTCATTTCTCATATCCATCTCCATAGCCATGACCTTCATCACCACCATAGTTCTCATGCATCTAGCCATACTTGTAATCTTGTATCACATCCGACATCCATTTTAAAACATATTATCAATTAATCAGCCATCATGATGTGTTATCCAATGAGTATTTCGTGTGATTTGATCACCATGTGTGAGTAGTTAGGTAAGGTCGTGGGTTGAGGCAAGGCCTTGAGACCCAATGTATTTGTTGGAGGGATCGATGGAAGTACTTTGAAGTAACGTCTTGTACGTCTAGCATAAAGTTGCTTTGTAGTTCCCTCTGTCTTTTTCACATTCTTCATCCCTACAAGTACACAGGATCATGGAGAGCGAGTCACGAGGAGGCTAAGTGCAGGGAGACCGTGATGTGTTATTCTGAACACCAGTGCCAGAAAGAGTTAGTATCGTAACACAAATCCTATCTTTGGGTATTAAAGAGGTGTAGTGATTAAACACCCATTGCTTTTGACCTATTATTGGTATCTTAATTACCAGGGTAACCCCGTGTGATGGAGTGGGCCCTCGGTTGGGAACCGGGCCTGGATGCAGGTCGGCCAAGAAGTAATTTGGGAACATCCCCCACTTCGATACACACATCTTGATGGATTACTTTCAGAGAACAAATTAAGATTATGATGATCCTGACAAAAATATATGGTTGTAAGCATAAGTCCTCATACCCATGCCTACTTTTATTATAAGTGTTTTTAGTATCAGCTTGATTCCGATCTGGTCAGAAGCTAGAATTTAGTTCTCTAGCAAAATCTTGTTAACCCTTTGTTTAAAGGGCACTGTCCTCACGTGGGTTCGATAACTCAGGGCCACCTCTAGGAAAAAGGCGAGAATCCTCTCTTCTCTTTTACCAGATCACTAAAAGGACTAATCAAATCTTTTTCTGCACCGATGTCGGGGAGGATTTGTGTGCCTAGTCTTTATGTTTAGAGGTTTTGTTAGAGTTTTTTTCATCTTCTATTTTAGTTTTTAGTTTACTTTTTGTTGCGCGCCCTGTCGGTAGAAAAACCACAAAGATTACCATGGATCATAATCTTGGAGGTTTTGCTACTCCTAGTAATAGTTTCATGCACGAACCGATTGCACAACCTGATGTTGTTGCTGCTGAGTATGAGATAAAACTTAACCTAGTGACTATGGTTCAACATGACCAATTTGGAGGCTCTGCTTCTTAGGATGTTGGTATGCATTTGCATAAATTTTCTTAATCGTGTAACATGACAAACATTAAACTTTATGATCCTAGCGCTTTGAAGTTGTATCCATTTCATTTCTCTTTTGAGAGAAAAAAATTGTATTTTACCTTTGTCTAGAAGTAATATAACTCCATGGACTGATTGCTATAGTAAGTGTTTATCTAAAGTGTCCCCACCTATGAAAATTATGCAACTTCGTTCAAAGATAACAAGTTTTAAGCAGGAAGATCGTGAGCCACTAGCTGTTGCGTGTGATCGCATGAAGGAGGCTATAAGGAACTGATCTAATCATGGAATGAAAGAATGGCTAATTCTTCATATTATTTATAATGCCTTAAATCCTATGTAAAAAACTATGCTTGATGGTACTGCAGGAGGAACTACCATGGGTAAGACCATCGCTGATGTTAAAAAGTTGCTTGATGAAATGTTGAGTGGGCTACCACCAAGATAGTTAATGCTATTGAAGAGAAGAATACAGAGTTGAAAGCTGAGATTGACGAACTCATCTCCATCATGAAAGGTAAAGAAGAGATAAATTTGAATTCTATTACTGATAAGAAGTTAACGTTGTGAATTTTATTGCTCTTAATAGCCACAATCCCATCTAATAAAATAGTGGATATGCTTCCCGATTACCTTGTCATAATAATGGTGGAGCACCTAATAATTTTAATGGGATGAACAATGGAAATATAAATACTCTAGAGGAAACTCTGAACTTTGTATTGCTAGTCAAAGTGAGAAAAATGAAACCTTTAAAAATATCTTGAAGAATCCTAATAGTTTACTTGCTCAATTGACCAGTAACGTTGCTAGACTCACTAACGATGGGCATGATCTAGATGTAAGAATTAAGAGCATGGAAGTGTTGGGGAACGTTGCATGGGAAACAAACAAATTCCTACGCACACCCAAGATCTATCCATGGTGATGAGCATCTACGAGAGGGAGAGTGAATCTACATACCCTTATAGATGGCGAAGCGGAAGCGTTAAGAAACACGGTTCATGTAGTCGAACGTCTTCACGATCCAATCACGAAACATCCCGCGATCTCATCACGATCCGCCCCGCAATCCCATCCTGGTCCTTCCGATCTAGTGCCGAATGGACGGCACCTCCGTGTTCAGCACGCGTACAGCTCGATGATGATCTCCGCCTTATATATCTATCAAGAGGGAGCACAGAGGTAGGTGAGTTGTCTGGCAGCATGATGGCACGGCGGCGGTGGTGGTGGAGCTGATTCGGCAAGGCTTCGCCAAGCACTACGGAATCAATCTAGAAGAGAAACATATCTAGAGGAAGAAGAGGGTAGCACGTTGCAATTAGGGTTAGGGGCTTCCCTCAAAATCCCTTAATATATATATAGGAGTAAGGGGAGAGGAGGCAGCCTTGGCCCCTACTCCAAGTAGGTTCGGCCGAACCAAACAAGGGAGGGAATCCACCTCCCACAAGGGAGGTGGGATCCTATTAGGACTCCTTCCTAATTTGGATTTTCCTTCCCTTCTTTGGGTTTTTTCCTTTCCCACTCTTTCCTAGCCGCATGGTACCTTAGAGGAGGCTTCGGCCAGCCCACCAGGGGCAGGTTTACCTCCTCCCACAGCCCATGTAGCCTCTTGGGTTGAGACACCCCTCCCGATGGTCCCTCGGTACCCTCCCGGTACTCTCGGTACACAACCGATGAGCCCGAAACTTTTCCGGCGACCAAAACAAGACTTTCTATATATCAATCTTTACCTCCGGACCATTCTGGAGCTCCTCGTGATGCCCGGGATCCTGCGGGTTCGAGAACTATGCAGACATGACCGAGACACCTCTACAGTCAATAACCAATAGTGGGACCTGGATGCCCATTTTGGTTCCTACATATACTACGAAGATCTTTATCGGTCTAACCTCTATGTCAAGGATTCAGATAATCTCGTATGATGTTCCCTTTGTTCTTCGGTATGTTACTTGCCCGAGATTCGATCGTCGGTATCTCTATACCTTGTTCAATCTCATTACCGGCAAGTAACTTCACTTGTTCCATAATACAAGATCCCGTGGCTAACACTTAGTCACATTGCTTGCAAGGCTTATTGTGATGTTGTATTACCAAGTGAGCCCTGAGATACCTCTCCGTCACACGGAGTAACAAATCCCAGTCTTGATCCATGCCAACCCAACAGACACCCTCAGAGATACCTGTAGAGTACCTTTATAGTCACTCAGTTACGTTATGACGTTTGATACACACAAGGTACTCCTCCGGTGTTAGTGAGTTTCATGATCTCATGGTCATAGGAACAGATACTTGACATGCAGAAAACTGTAGCAATAAACTGACACGATCATATGCTACGTTTATAGTTTGGGTCTTGTCCATCACATCATTCTACTAATGATGTGATCCCGTTATCAAATGACATCTCATGTCCATGGCTAGGAAACCTTAACCATCTTTGATCAACAAGCTAGTCCATTAGAGGCATATTAGGGACATGGTGTTGTCTATGTATCCACACATGTATCTAAGTTTCCGATCAATACAATTCTAGCATGGATAATAAACGATTATCATGAACAAGGAAATATGATAATAACTAATTTATTATTGCCTCTAGGGCATATTTCCAACAGTCTCCCACTTGCACTAGAGTCAATAATCTAGTCCACATCACCATGTGATTCGCATTGTTATGCATCTAACACCCAATGAGTTCTGGGGCTCGATCATATTTTACATGTGAGAGAGGTCTTTTAGTCAACGGGTGTGCGATATTCAGATTCGTGTGTACTTTTCAAATATCTATATCATACTGTAAACACTGTTACCACACTAGACTTGGAACTATTCCAAATGGTGGCTCCACTATACGTATCTGGATTGCTACTAAGAGTCATCTGGATTGGTGTTAAAGCTTGCATCAACGTAACTTTTTACGACGAACTCTTTATCACCTCCATAATCGAGAAACATCTCCTTAGTCCTCTAGTTACTAAGGATAATTTTGACTGATGTCCAGTGATCCACTCCTGGATCACTCGTGTACCCCTTGACAAACACATGGCAAGGCACACACACCAGGTGCGGTACATAACATGGGATAATATAGAGCCTATGGCTAAGGCAAAGGGGACGACCTTCGTCCTTTCTCTTTCATCTGCCATGGTCGAGCTTTGAGTCTCACCCAACTTCACACCTTACAAATCACGCAAAAACTCTTTCTTTGACTGATCCATTTTGAACTCTTTCAAAATCTTGTCAAGGTATGAACTCATTGAAAGCCTCATCAGGCGTCTTGATCTATCTCTATAGATCTTGAGGCCCAACAATTAAGTAGCTTTATCCAGGTCTTCCTTTGAAAATCTCTTTTAAAACAACCCTTTATGCTTTCCAGAAATTCTACATCATTTCCAATCAACAATATGCCATCCACATATGCTTATCAAAAATTATATAGTGCTCCCACTCTCTTTATTGTAAATACAAGTTTCTCATATACTTTGTATAGACTCAAAAACTTTGATCACCTCATCAAAGCATATATTGCAACTCTGAGATGCTTGCTCTAGCCCATAGAAGGATTGCTGGAGCTTGCACACCTTTTTGCACCCTTGGGAGTGACAAAACCTTCCAGTCATATCACATACAACCTTTCCTCACGGAAACCATTAAGGAAACTATGTTTTGACATCCATCTGCCAGATTTCATAATTGAAAAACCGCAGCAACTGCTAACATAATTCCAACAGACTTTAGCATCGCTACGAGTGAGAAAGCCTCATCGCAGTCAACTCCTTGAACTTGTCGGAAACTTCTGTGCGACAAGTCGACATTATAAATGGTAACATTTACCATCAGCGTCTGTCTTCATCTTAAAGGTCCATTTGTACTCAATGACCTGCCGTCCAACGAGCAAGTCTACCAAAGTCTATACTTGGTTTTCATACATGGATCCTTTCTCGGATTTCATGGCCTCTAACCATTTGTCAGAATCCGAGACCATCATCGCTTCTCCATAGCTCGTAGGTTCATCGTTGTCCAACAACATGACCTCTAAGACAGAATTGGCGTACCACTCAGGAGCAGTACGCGTCCTTGTCAACCTACGAGGTATGATAGTAACTTGATCCAAAGCTTCATGATCATCATCACTAACTTCCTCTTCAACTAACATAGGCTCCACAGAAACATCTTTCTGCACTGCACTACTCTCTGGTTGAAATGAAGGTTCAACAACCTCATAAAGTTCTATCTTCCTCCCAATCAATTCTTTCGAGAGAAACTCTTTCTCGAGAAAGGACCCGTTTTAGCAACAAACACTTTATGCTTGGATCTAAGATAGAAGGTTTACCCAATTGTTCTTATGGTATTCTATGAAAATGCATTTGTACGCTTTGGGTTCAAGCTCATTAGGTGAAAAACTTTTTAACATAAGCGTCGTAGCCCCAAACATTAAGAAATGACAGCTTAGGTTTCTATCAAACCATAATTCACACGGTGTCATCTCAATGGATTTAGATGGTGCCCTATTTAAAGTGAATGTAGTTGTCTCTAATGCATAACCCCAAAATGATAGTGGCAAAACGATAAAAGACATCATAGTTCGTAACATATCCAATAGAGCACGACTACGACGTTCGGACACACCATCACACTATGGCGTTCCAGGTGGCGTGAGTTGTAAAATAACTTTCACATTGTCTAAAGTTGTATGCCAAACTCGTAACTCAGACATTCACCTCCACGATCATATCATAGACATTATTATCTTCTTGTAGCGATGATCTTAAACTTCACTCTGAATTTGTTTGAACTTTTCAAACATTTCAGACTTGTGTTTCATTAAGTAAATATACTCATATATACTCAAATCATCAGTGAAGGTAACAAAATAACGATATCCACTGCATGCTACAACACTCATTGGACAGCATACATCAACATGCATCATTTCCAATAAGTTACTAGCCTGCTCCATCATACCAAAAATGGGACCTTTAGTCATCTTGCCCATGAGGCATGGTCAGCATGTCTCAACCGATTCGAAATCGAGTGAGTCCAAAGATCCATCAGCATGGAGTTTGTTCATGCGATTTATACCAATATGACATTTAGCGGCAGTGCCACAATTATGTGGTACTATCATTATTAACTTTGTATCTTTTGGCATCAATGTTATGAACATGTGCATTACTACGATGAAGATTCAACAAACCATTCTCATTGGGTGCATGACCATTGAAGGTATTATTCATGTAAACGGAATAACCATTATTATCTAAATTAAATGAATAACCGTGTTGCAATAAACACGATCTAATCATGTTCATGCTTAACGCAAACACCAAATAAAATTTATTTAGGTTCGTCACTAATCCCGAAGGTAGAGAGAGAGAGCAATGTTGATCACATCAACCTTGGAAACATTTCCAACACACATCGTCACCTGACCCTTAGCTAGTGTCTGTTTATTCCATAGCTTTTATTTTGAGTTACTAACATTTAGCAACCGAACCGGTATCCTATACCCAGGTGCTACTAGGAGTACTAGCAAGGTACACATCAATAACACATATATAAAATATACTTCTGTCGATGTTGCCAGCCTTCTTATCTACCAAGTATCTAGGGTTGTTCCACTTAAGTGACCGCTCTCCTCATAATAGAAGCACTTAGTCTCGAGTTTGGGTTCAACTTTGGGTTTCTTCACTGGAGCAGCAACTTACCTGCCATCCATGAATTTACCTTCCTTGCCCTTCTCGAAACTAGCGGTTTCACTAACCATCAACACTTGAAGCTCCTTCTTGATTTCTACCTTCGCGGTGTCAAACATCGTGAATAGCTCAGGGATCATTATTTCCATCCCTGGCATTTTATAGTTCATCACGAAGCTCTAGTAGCTTAGTGACAGTGACTTGGAGAACTATACCAATCACTATCTTATCTGGAAGATCAACTCCCACTCGATTCAAGCAATTGTAGCACCCAGACAATCTGAGCACATGCTCAATGATTGAGCTATTCTCCTTCATCTTGCAGGCAAAGAATCTTGTTGGAGATCTCATATCTCACAACACGGGCACGAGCCTGAGATCCCAATTTCAGCTCTTAGAACATCTCATATGTTTCGTGACATTCAAAACATTTTGGAGCCTCAATTCTAAGTTGTAATGCATGACGCACTGAACTATCAAGTTGTAATCGGAACGTGCCTGACAGATGTTCACAACATCCACAGACGACGCTAGAGGGGGTGGCGCATCGAGCGGTGCATTAAGGACATAAGCCTTCTGTGCAGCAATGACGACAATCCTCAGATCAAGGACCCAGTCCGCAATATTGCTACCATCATCTTTAAACTCTATTTCTCTAGGAACATATAAAAAAATTCAAGGGTGCTACAGCGTGAGCTAGTAATCTACAACATAATTTGCAAAGACACTACTGACTATGTTTATGATAATGATTTCAATCAATCATATTACTTAAGAACTCCCACTCAAATTGACATCCCTCCCGTCATTCGAGTGATTCATGATCCAAATTCACCTACTCAAGTCCGATCATCACGTGAGTTGAGGTGGTTTCAATGGTGAACATCATCATGTTGATCATATTGAAAGGACGTGGATGTCGCCTAGAGGGGGGTGATTAGACGCTTTAAAATAATTACGGTTTTGGCTTGAATAAATGCGGAATAAAACTATCGTTTAATTAGACAAGCACAAAACCTAAAACAACTAGGCTCACCTATGTGCACCAACAACTTATGCTAAGCAAGATAGAAAACTAAGTGATAGCAAGATATATAACAAGAAACAATATGGCTATCACAAAGTAAACTGCATAAGTAAAGAGGCCCGGGTAAGAGATAACCGAGGCACGTAGAGACGATGATGTATCCCAAAGTTCACACCCTTGCGGATGCTTATCTCTGTTTGGAGCGGTGTGGAGGCACAATGCTCCCCAAGAAGCCACTAGGGCCACCGTAATCTCCTCACGCCCTCGCACAATGCAAGATGTCGTGATTCCACTAAGGGACCCTTGAGGGTGGTCACCGAACCAGTACAAACAACGTTGGGGCAATCTCCACAACTTGATTGGAGGCTCCCAACGACACCGCGAAGCTTCACCACAATAGATTGTGGCTCCAAGGTGACCTCAAATGCTCGGGCAATCTCCACAACCTAATTGGAGACCCCGAAGCTTGCCCGAAGCTTTGCACCACAATGATTGAGCTCCGAGGCACCACCAACTGTCTAGGGAGCCAAGGCACCCAAGAGTAACAAGCTCTAGGGTGCTCAAACACCCAAGAGTAATAAGCTTCTCAACTTCTCACTTCCACATATCACCGTGGAGAACTCAAACCTATGCACCAAATGCAATGGCAAGGGCACACGGAGTGCCCAAGTCCTTCTCTCCCAAATCCCACCAAAGCAACTAATGCTAGGGAGGGAAATGAGAGGAAGAACAAAGAAGAACACGAAGACCTCCAAGATCTAGATCCAAGGGGTTCCCCTCACTTAGAGGAGAAAGTGATTGGTGGAAATATGGATCTAGATCTCCTCTCTCTTTTCCCTCAAGAACTAGCAAGAATCATTAGAGGGACTGAGAGTTAGCAAGCTCGAAGAAGGCCAACAATGGGGGAAGAACAGGAGCTCAAAAGATAAGATCCATTGGGGAAGAAGACCCCCTTTTATAGGGGGGAAAGGATCCAAATGTTATCCCCACCCTCAGCCCCACGCATCGCGGTACTACCGCGAAATGATCACGGTACTACCGCAAATACATGCGGTACTACCGCTCCCACGGAAGTATCAGACTCAGGCCGATTCCACTAGGCAGCTAGCGGTAGAACTGCCGGAGCGATACTACCGCGAGCCCATGCAGTACTACCACATGGTCGGTAGAGACTGGCACCAGGAGATGCACGAAAGAAGAAAAAAATTACTTCCGTGCCTACCTCTGCTGAGCGCAAAGCTACAAAAAAGTCCGGCACGATAGTACCGGAAGTCATTTGCGGTACTACCGCCCGACGGGCGGAAGTAAAAAAATAACTTCCGTGCAACTTGCGGTACTACCGCCCTCGGGGAGGAAGTAAAAAATTACTTCCGTGCCACTTGCGGTACTACCGCTCCGAGGAGCGGTACTACCGCTATCCATTGAACTGCAGCACCTACAGGAAGGAAAACGGAAGAACACAAACAAAACCAGAACTGCCACAACTTCTGCAAATGAGCTCCAAATTGAGCAAACTCAAGCTTCTTGGATTTAGGTTGACAAGAGCTATCCAACAGAGACTGGTTTTCTTAAGAAGAGGCAGCATAAAAATGCCAAAGGTATAGAGATGAGAAACCTCTTTCAATGAAGAATCGGCAATAACTCCAACATCGAAAACATCATTGAAGATGCATATGGAATCCGTTTTCGATGAACTTGAGCTTGTCATGAAGTTGACCATAAGCTCAAGAAACCTCAACAAGAAAAACCAACCAAGAACCAAGAAAGATGATGATGCCAAGAATGCAATGGTTTGAGCTCTCAACGAACGATACGATCAAGATACTCACTTGAGAGCCCCCTTGATAGCACGGTTACCTACCCTATAACCCAGTCTCCCAACTACCACTATGAGACCGATAAAATAGAAAACCCTATCAAGGTCAAACCTTAGCCTTGCGCATAGTCCACTTGAGCTAGATGATGACGATCTTGACTTCCTCAAGATTGACCACCTTTCTTGATTGCGTTGGCTTAATGAAGACTAGATGATTGCTCCCCCATACTCCACTATGGGTGAGAAACTCTTCAGCACATCTTCACAAGTCCATTAAAACCACAATGGACGGCAAGCTTCAAGCCTGATCTCTCCATCATGCTTCACTTGAACTTGCACACCTCAACCTTGATAACGATCACCACTTGATGTCATCTTCCATGGGTTGTATTGGATATTCCTCTTGATGCAATCCCATGGAAATATGCATAACCCCACAAAGAAATCTCACAAGGAACATGGGCTAGTACACAAAGCGTAACGGACAATGCTTACCATACCATGGAATCACTTGATCCCTCTCGGTACATCTTATACACTTTGTGTGTTGATCACTTGATTCACTCTTTGGCTTAGTCCTGATCAACCTTGTATCTTATATTCTCTCTTCATAAAGATAATGTCTTGAAGGTACTCATGAATGCTCACACAATATCCTTCTTCAAGACATGTTTGCAATAAGCTCAACTCTCACATGACCAATCTTTGGATAAACCTTGAATACCACCTTGGTCATCATATAAACTCCTTGAAACCCAACAGATGGACTTCAAGAAGTGCCTATGGACAAATCCTTCGAATATAATTCAGGGAAACCATTAGTCCATAGGGGTTTCATCAATTACAAAAACCACACATGGAGAAATGTGCTCTTACACATATCTACTATATGACTCATGTTTGACCTTTCGGTCTCTTGTGTTCCGAAGCCATGTCTGTACTTGCTAGGCTCGTCAAGTTTAACCCGAGTGTTCCGCACGTGCAACATTGGCTTGCACCCGTTGTATGTGAATGTAGAGTCTATCACACCCGATCATCACATGGTGTCTCGACACGACGGACTTACGAAATGGTGCACACTCGGGGAGAACACAATTGATCTTCAAATTTTAGTGAGGGGTCACCTTATAATGCTACCGTCGTCCTAAGCAAAACCAGGTGCATAAAAGGATTAACATCACATGCAAATCATAAGTGACATGATATGGCCATGAACTTGTGCTTTTGATCTCCATCCTTAAAGCACCAGCATGACACCATAATCTCCATCATCTTGATCTCCATCAAAGTGTCGCCATCGGGGTTGTCACGCCCACCATGCTTCTACTACTATTGCTACCGCTTAGCAATAAAGTAAAGCATTACATAGCGGTTAATGATTGACACGTAGGTCATACAATAATTAAAGACAACCCTATGGCTCCTGCCGGTTGTCGTACTCATCGACATGCAAGTCATGATATTCTATACAATACATGATGATCTCATACATCACATATATCTCATCATGTAAGTGGCCATATCACATCACAACATACCCTGCAAAAACAAGTTAGACGTCCTCTAATTGTTGTTGCAAGTTTTACGTGGCTTCTATGGGTATCTAGCAAGAACAATTCTTACCTACGCAAAAACCGCAATGGTGATACATAAATTGCTTTTAAACCTTCTCAAGGACCGCCTTTGTCGAATCTGATCCAACTAAAGTAGGAGAAACAGGCACCCGCCAGCCATCTTTGTGCAACTAAGTTACACATCAGTCGATGGAAACGGTCTCTCGTAAGCGTACGAGTAAGGTTGGTCCAGGCCGCTTAATCCCACAATACTGCTGAACCAAAACACGACCAAGGGAGGAAGCAATCTAAGCATCAATGCCCACAAACTCCTTTGTGTTCTACTTGAGATCTCATGTACACATAGACCTATCTCATGATGCCACTGTTGGGGAACGTTGCATGGGAAACAAAAAAATTCCTATGCACACGCAAGATCTATCCATGGTGATGAGCATCTATGAGAGGGAGAATGAATCTACATACCCTTGTAGATCGCTAAGCGGAAGCGTTAAGAAACGCGGTTGATGTAGTCGAACATCATCATGATCCAATCACGGTCCATCCCGTGATCTCATCACGAGCCATCTCGCGATCCCATCATGGTCCTTCCGATCAAGTGCCGAACGGATGGCACCTCCGTGTTCAGCACACGTACAACTCAATGACGACCTCCACCTTCTTGATCCAGCAAAAGGGAGCGGAGAGGTAGATGAGTTCTCCGGCAGTGCGACGCCGCCGCAGCGGTGGTGGTGGAGCTAATCCGGCAGGGCTTCGCCAAACACTACAGAATCAATCTAGAGGAGAAACAGATCTAGAGGAAGAAGAGGGCAGCATGTGGCAATTAGGGTTAGGGGCTTCCCTCAAAGTCCCTTAATATATATAGGAGGAAGGGGAGAGGAGGCAGCCTTCGCCCCTACTTGTAACACCCTGGTGTCAGTGCTACAGTGATGATGTAATTAAGCTACAATAATGGCCAAGTTTAAGCTAATACATTTTGCTAAATAGTGCATGATCACAATAGAATCATATCTCATTTGAATTCCCTAATGATTTTCAAAATTCATTCAAAGTGGGTTAAATAATTTTTGCAAACCTAAAAAAAAATCATGTTGGGGGTGCAAATAATCCCTTGGCAATTATAAAATTATCAGCAATGTTTTATAAGATGAATCGGTGCCTCAAAATAAATAAAATGGTGGCCAAAACAATTATTTAATTGCCTTTTGAATTGTAAATATTTCCAAACTTTTCAAAAGGGGCCCAAACTTTTTATGGCAGTAACAAATATTAGGCCTTGTCCCATATTTTACAAAAGTCATTGTGTCCTATAAATAATTAAAAGGCAGAACTAAATAAAAATAAAAACAATAAAAAAAGAAGAAGAAAGAAAGAAAATAGAAACCCCCCTTCCCCACTGGGCCGGCCCCAACCGGCCCACTCCCCCGCCGCCCCCTTCCTCTGTAGCGACCAGCGCGGTCGCTACAGAGCGCCGACCGCGCTCGTCACCGATGAACCCCGTCGCCCCGGACGGCGAGGGGATAAGAACAGACTCCTGCGGCTCCCTCTCGCTCCCCCCCCCAAACCCTATATCTCACCTGCCCCTCTTCCTCTCTCCATCGCTCGCCCCCGTCATTCCCGAGCGCCACCGTCGCCATGGCCGACGAGTAGCCGCGACCACAGCCACGCCCGCGCCTTGCCATTGCGTCCATCTGCTCCGTCGTGGCCTCCTCGTCCTGCTCGATCGCTGGACGAAGCCCCTGGAGCTTTGCACCGTTGCCATTGCCTCTTCTTCCTCCTTCGACAACCGGAGCTCCGCCACTTCGATTCGTCGTCGTCGAGCCCTCCTTGAGCCCGCAGTGAACGGCTACGCCCCTTTGTGAGCTTCTGCTCCCCCCCCCCTCTCCTCCTTACGACGAGTCGGAGATCCTAGCAGTAGTTTTCATCGAAGCCCGGACGCGCCACCGCTTGAGCTCATCGCCGGTGTGGCTTTGATGACCTTTTGGTCACGGGCTCGTGGACATCGTGATTACGCGCGCACGTAGGTCATTCCAAGCTACTTAGAACGCCCGCACGTGCAACGCATCACCGTCCCCATTGCTCACCTGAGAATGCTCGTTGCCGACGAGGTCCTAGCGCTCGTCTCCGGTCGTCTCAGCTCGTGCTGAGGCCATGGCACCGACCGTGCCCTTTCCCGTGCCCTGTTGTCGAAACCCGACCCTCGTCATGCTTTCGGGTGCTCGCCGGAGTTACTCCGGTGGCCGGCCGGCGCCGCCTCCCACGTGGCCGACTTGGGGCCATTGCCAGGGTCACTGACCCATGGGCCCCGCGGTCCTAGTTGACCTGTTGGCCAGGTCAACCATGTTGACTAGGCATTGTGAGTCTATGACAGGTGGGGCCCCAACCCTCTGTGTCAATGATAGGTGGGTTCCCCCTATCAGCTGGCTAATTAGCTAATTAAGTTAATTAAAAAAATTAATTTAGATTAAACAGTCACTAACATATGAGCCCCACTCCCTAATTAATCTGTTTAGTTTGATTTAACAACTAAAATAACCCATTGTCTATGACAGGTGGGGCCCACTGGTCAGGTTTGACCTGACCAGCCCCCTGTTGACTGCTGATGTCAGCATTGCATCATGCTGACGTCATCTTTTACTATTCTGGATAATGTTGAATTTAAATAATTAAAATAATTCAAGAAAATCAATAAAACTTTGAAAATCATATCTTTTAAACCGTAGCTCAGATGAAGATATTTTATATATGAAGGTTGATCAGAAAAATCCCACAGAATCCAAATATGCAATCCAATCATCTGTCCCATGATCCTAGCATGATGAACATGGAACTTTCCCCTTTGGATCAACTGTCCGATAAATCCAAAGACCCGGGAAATATCGTCAGATATTCTCCCGCTCCGTGTGTGACGTGTAGTATTGCGTTAGTGCATACCTAGCTCTACATATTGCCATGTCATGCATCATGGTGCACCTGTTTTCTTTATATTTATTGTTTCTCCCCCTCTTCTTACCGGTAGACCCCGAGAATAACACTGCTGTTGAGTCTAGGTGAGCGACGACGTTTTGGATCCCAAGGTCGGGCATTACCCCAAAAAGTGTATCCGGTCGGAGGTGATCAAGCGTGTTGGAAATGCGCTGCACCCTTGCAGGGATGAATTCATCTATTCGAATAGCCGTGTCCACGGTAATAGGACGACTTGGAGTTGTACCTTGACCTGCTACAACTATAAATGTGATTTGATTTGAAATGAATTTTGGCTCCGGGATTGCTTCCTCGCAGGGAGTCAAGGAAGAATCTCTGGGCGTGGTTACTTAAATAAAATTGATACAATAATATGATTATAAGTGTTTACATGTCTACTCTCTTCTAATGCTGCAAGATGCTGAAGATGCTAGTCTTCGATAGGACTAGGCCTTCCTCTTATTCTTGCTTTCTGCAGTCAGTCCAGATATAACCCCGCCCCTTGATAATGATGCATACTTAGCATAGTTCTAACGTCAGTCTTGCGAGTACTTTGGATGAGTACTCACCGCTGCTTTGCTTTATCTTTCCCCCTCAATACGTTTCTGCGTTCAGACGATGGAGCCCAGGAGATGGAGTATGTCGGAGACGACTACTACACCACCGCAAGAGCCTACTACTACATGGAGGCGGCCCCCGACCAGTAGTAGGATAGTAGGTTCCTAGGCAGGAGGCCTCGCCTCTTTCGATCCGTTGATGTGTTTGTGCTAGCCTTCTTAAGGCAAAACTTGTTTAACTTATGTCTATACTAAGATATTTTGCTTCCGCTGACTTGTGCTTGTCGAGCTTTGTATTCGAGCCCTCAAGGCCCCAAGCTTGTAATATGAAGGTGTATGACTTTAAATTTGTGTCTAGAGTTGTGTTGTGATATTGATTAGTGAGTCCTTGATCTTGGTCGTACGCATTGCGTGTATGTTTAGCATACGGTCGAAATTGGGGGCGTCACAAGTTAGTATCAGAGTCGACTGCCTGTAGGTAGCCCCCTTTCCAACTCCTTGGCCGAAGTTGAGTCTAGTACTTGAAAAACTTTTACTAACATTGTTGTGTGGCTTACGGGCCCACATCTTAATCAAGTGGTATTAGGATCTTTTATTCCTCGTCTATACTCTGGGATCTGATCTCTCTCCTCTTTCGGGTTAAAGATTTTGCTAACTCTAACATTAGGTTCTCGTGATCACATCCACCAGAGATTTGTTTCGCCGACAATTGATTCCTTTGAAGTTATAATACACACATTGTCATTTGACATATTAAATCTTTCTATTACAGATGCGTCCCGGTAGACACATCGTCCGTCTGACCTTCGCGCACGATACGACTGGGTTCCCGGCCATTCTGGTCGACCTCTTGAAGAAGCTGGGATATCGCTGGTACCCCGAGTTCACTGTTTATGAGGACTACCATGAGTTCAACCAGGAATAGTATGAGGTTGTGATGGTTATCTGGGATCGACGGGACCTCTCCATCACTGAGCTACACACCTTCCGTGGCATTGGAGTGACTGTCGAGATGGTCATACAGGATGCTGCTTATGCTGCTATTGTTCGACTCCGTGCAGCGAACTCTTGTTTGAAGGATACGGCATACAGATACATTCCGTATGTTCCTACTGGAGTTGATACTGTCGTCGACGCTGAGGTCTTGACCCCTTTCGCAGGGCGGCGCAATGACCGATCCTACACTGCTATCTGCACCCCCTACGTGAGTCGTCGTTACGACCCATAGGTTCTGGTTCAATACACTGAGGCATTGGATCACACTGTCAAGGCTCTTAACGTCGAGTTGTACGCCACCCATGATCATCTTTATCGGGCTTTGGGGCATTTGTTGCCAGTAGTTATCGCAGGGATACATCAGAAGAACATCCTTTACCCGCCTCAGACTGCGTTTCCTCCAGGTTTTGAGTGGCCTGATGTTGGAGGTCATGTTCCGGCACGTGGACCTGTGTTTTTGCTTAATATCCAGTGTATACATCAAAGTGTGCACGGGATGCAGAACCCTGCCACGAGGTTCAGCATTCAGGGTCATCTGTAGTTCCGTGGGTTCTATCGTTGTCCTCGACGTTGATGTAGCTTTTTGCTATATCCGTTGTTGTATCCCTCTACCGCGTGCCTGCGTGCCGCCTAGTTGTTTATGTTAATTTCATGTCGGACCTATCATCTATGTTGTAACAGACTTATGGTTTGTAATAGACCTATGTATGGATCTGTATGTTGAATTCAAACTACTATGTCGTATCTACTGCACTTCCTTCATTGAGCAATTTACTTCATAAATAACTCATTGTCTTTGCAATGCCCAATGTTTAATTGTTTCAACAGAATGGTTAGGCTAGCTGGTCGTGGTTGTGGTGTGGCTAACCACCCACCGCCACCCGAATACATGGCTGGTATGATGCAGTAGTTTGAACTGAATCGCCAGTTTATGCAAGGGCTTATGGACCAGTTCCCAAGGCCGAACATGAATCAACAACCAGCCCCAATGACTCTGCAAGACTTCATGCGCCTCAACCCTGCGATCTACCGCAGCTCAACTCAGCTGCCAGACGCAGATGACTGACTCTATGACATCACTTATGAGCTGGAATCCTTAGGCGCCCTAGTGGCTAGCTATGTCACCTTTGCCTCGTACTTTCTGAAGGGTCCCACTGCTCAATGGTGGGACAGTCATAGGCGCTCACAGCCTGTTGGAACAATCATCACCTGGCCGGACTTCCAAGCTGCATTCTATGCTTGCCATATTCCTCAGGGAATGATGGACATGAAGAGGCGTGAGTTCCGCAATCTCGTCCAGGGAAACAAGATTGTGGATGCTTATCAGCGGGAATTTCTGGACTTATCTCGCTATGCTGAAGAAGACGTTGCAACTGATGCTCGTAGGCAGGAGAAGTTTCGTGAAGGCCTCCACCCTGATATCAAACTAGCACTCCTTGTTAGGGACTTTGACAACTTTGCCACCTTGGTGAACAAGTCCATAATAGTGGAAACAGGTCTATAGGACTACAAGGACAGCAGCAAGCGCAACTGTGACATGGGCTCATCTTTGGGCTCAGCAAGTCAAAAGCGCAAGATCTAGATTCCCCACAACATGTACCATGCACCTGCTCCTGCTCCAAGGTCGTCCTATGCTGCACCTCGTCTGCCTCCACCCCCAACTAGGCAATCAAGGCTCCCAGCTCCGCCACCCCGAGCTCCTGTTCCCCCTTCTCGTCCTGAGGATGGGCTATGCTTCAAGTGTGGTCGTCCAAGACACTGTGCTAGAGAATGCAGGCAGAATCATAATCAACTTGCATTGCCTTCCAACCAACCCCGCAACAACAATGCCAGGCCTACTCAAGGACGTGTTCAAGCTAACAACATTGATCTGAATGAAGTTCAAGACCAGTCTGCTACTGTGATGGGTACTCTTCTCGTCAACTTAGTAACGGCTTCTGTATTGTTTGATACAGGAGCATCGCATTCTTTTATGTCTGAAGATTTTGCATCCATGCATGGCATTAATTACGAGGAGATGAATGTTCCAATAGTGGTAAACACCCCCACTGGCCAATGTCAAACCTCCATGGTTAGTCATGACGTCCCCATCGAAATAGAAGGGCTGGAATTCCATACTTCCCCCATTATATTGAAGTCCTCCAATATCGACCTTATTTTGGGAATGTATTGGTTGAAAGCACATACTGCTTATGTTGTTTGTGCCACCAAAACTGTCCACCTTTTGCATCCTTCTAATGAGATAGTTAGCTACCATGCTCATCTTGTTTGGGATGCTGAAGCCCGGTTATATGCCATGAATGCATTAAATGAGTCACATCTTTAGGGGATTGAAAACATTCCAGTTGTCCGGAATTTCCAAGATGTTTTTCCGAAAGAACTCCCAGGAATTCCCCCTGCTAGAGTTGTCGAGTTTGTCATCGACTTGGTACCTGGTACCACTCCTATAGCCAAGCGTCTGTATAAGATGCCACCACATGAACTCCTTGAACTTAAGCAAGAAATTGACAATTCGCTGCGGCTGGGTTTCATTCATCCAAGTTCCTCTGCTTGGGGAGCACCTTCTCTCTTTGTTAAGAAGAAGGATGGGACAAACCGTCTGGTCCAGGATTATCGACCAATCAACCAACCTAGAATTCAGAACAAATACCCACTTCCTCGGATCAATGATTTGTATGATCAACTTGCTGGTGCCACAATTTTCTCTAAGCTCCACTTGAGGTTGGGCTAGCATCAGATCCATGTTCTTGAAGAGGATATTTCGAAGACCGCATTTGTTAGTCGCTATGGTTCATACGAGTACACCGTCATGTCTTTTGGTTTAACCATCATGTCTTTCGGTTTAACCAATGCTCCAGCAACCTTCTCTCGTTTAATGAATTATATCTTCATGGACTACCTCTACAAATTCGTTGTGGTTTATCTAGATGATATTCTGGTGTTTTCCAAGAATAAAGAAGAGCATGTTGAACATCTTCGTCTTGTACTGAAAAGACTTTGGGAACATCAGCTATATGCCAAGTATTCCAAGTGTGAGTTCTGGATGGAAGAAGTAACCTACCTTGGTCATGTGATCTCCAAGGATGGTATTGCGGTCAACCCTGAATGGGTTCAGGCTATTCTTGACTGGACTCCCCCGAAGAATGTCAAGCAAGTCAAAAGTTTTCTTGGACTCGCCAGCTATTGTCGTCGATTCGTCAAGAACTTCTCCAAGATTGCAAGGCCCTTAACCAATCTGCTTCACAAAGGTCTTAAGTATGAGTGGACGGAAAAATGTCAGGAGAGCTTTCAGGCACTTAAAGACAAATTGGCGTCTGCTCTAGTTCTTGCTCCTCCATATACTCGTAAGGACATTGTCATTTATTGTGATGCCTCACGTCAGGGAGTAGGCTGTGTCCTAATGCAAGAACGCAAGGTGGTTGCTTATGCCTCTCGTCAGTTGCGTCCTCATGAAGAGAACTACCCAGTTCATGACCTTGAACTTGCTGTAGTAATACATGCACTGAACGAACGGCGACAATACCTCGTTGGTAATCGATGCGAGATCTACACCGATCACCAAAGTCTGAAGTACTTGTTTACTCAGCCAGATTTGAATCTCTGTCAACAGAGATGGATGGAGCGCATAGCAGATTACAACGTGGGAATTTCTTATACACCTGGCAAGGCTAATGTAATGGCTGATGCATTGAGCTGCAAGTCATACTACAACCACCTTCAGGTGCACAAGGTTCACCCCCTTCTTCAAGAAGAATTCTGCAAGCTAAACCTCCATATTGTTCCTCAAGGTTATCTCGTTATCCCTCCACCGGAGAAACGCAAGATGAACCTTCATGTTGTTAACCAGGGATCTTTGAGTAACCTGGTTGTTGAACCAGATCTTATGGGTTGTATCAAAAGAATGCAGCGCTATGACAGTGAAGTCGAAAGGATTAAATACTATATGTTGGAAGGTAAACCGTCATGTTTCACCATTGCTGATGATGGTGTTGTGTACTTCAAGGGACGCTTATTCATTCCAACAAAAAGGGGAAACCTGAATATGACTGATAGAATACTGAAAGAAGCTCATGATACTCTGTTGTCTGTTCATTCGGGTAGTACCAAGATGTACCGAGACATCCTTCAAAGGTTCTAGTGGTCAAATATGAAACAAGACATTGCTCGTTATGCTTCAGAATGCGACACCTGCCCTCGTATCAAAGAAGAACATCAGAAGCCTACCGGAACTCTGCAACCTATTACTATTGCTGAATGGAAATGGGATCATGTTGAAATGGACTTCATCACTAGTTTTCCC
This sequence comes from Hordeum marinum, assembly GCA_022496015.1. Lineage (NCBI taxonomy): Eukaryota > Viridiplantae > Streptophyta > Magnoliopsida > Poales > Poaceae > Hordeum > Hordeum marinum. The sequence goes on from CM039673.1 coordinate 110,316,522, forward strand.
AGGTCGCAGACGGGTAATGATGCTATTCTTGTCGTCATTGACCGACTGTCCAAAGTTGCACATTTTTTGGCAGTCAAGGAAACTATTACTGCTAGTCAGCTAGCAGATCTTTACATGTCCAGAGTTGTTTCCCTCCACGGTATTCCATTGGTGATTAGTTCAGACCATGGCAGTTTGTTCACTTCAAGACTCTGGGAAAGTTTCCAGGAAGCTATGGGAACTCATTTGTCCTTGAGCACCGCCTTTCACCCTCAATCCCAGGGACAAGTTGAAAGAATCAATCAGATTCTCGAAGACATGATTTGAGCTTGTGTCATTTCTTTTGGCAAGAAATGGGAGGAATCTCTTCTGTATGCTGAGTTCTCCTACAACAATAGCTATCAAGCTAGTCTAAAGATGGCTCCTTTTGAAGTGTTGTATGGACGTAAGTGTCGGACTCCTCTGAATTGGTCAGAAACTGGGGAACGTACACTTACCATTCTGGATATTATCCAACATGCCGGAGATCAAGTCCGCATTATTCATGCAAATCTAAAGGTTGCTCAGTCTCGTCAAAAGAGTCAGTATGACCATCATCACAAGGATATGGTCTATCAACCTGGCAAAAAGGCTTATCTTCGAATCACGCTAATGAGAGGTACACACCATTTCGGGATCAAGGGCAAGCTGGCTCCTCGATACATCGGTCCTTTCACGGTTCTCGAAAGGTGTGGTAAAGTGGCATATCAACTGGAACTACCGCCAAACCTTTCTCAGGTTCATGATGTGTTCCATGTGTCACAGCTTCGTCGCTGCTTCAAGGATCCTATCCGATATGTGGATCATGATATGCTTGAACTGCAACAAGACCTTTCTTACAAGGAGCAACCAGTCCGCATTCTTGATGGAACTAAACGTCGGACTCGTCAGAAGGTTACCAAGTTCTTCAAAATGCAGTGGGCAAATCATTCTGAAGATAAGGCCACTTGGGAACGCGAAGATCATCTTCGTGCATAATACCCCGGGCTCTTTCCTTCTACTTCTTAATTCTCGGCACGAGAATTCTTGTTAGTAGGGGAGAGTTGTAACACCCTGGTGTCAGTGCTACAGTGACGATGTAATTAAGCTACAGTAATGGCCAAGTTTAAGCTAATCCATTTTGCAAAACAGTGCATGATCACAATAGAATCATATCTCATTTGAATTCCCTAATGATTTCCAAAATTCATTAAAAAGTGGGTTGAAAAATTTGCAAACCTAAAAACAAAAATCATGTTTCGGGGGGAAATAATCCCTTGGTAATTATAAAATTATTAGCAATGTTTTATAAGATGAATTGGTGCCTCAAAATAAATAAAACAGTGGCCAAAAAATTATTTAATTGCCTTTTGAATTGTAAATATTTCCAAACTTTTCAAAAGGGGCCAAAAAATTTATGGCAGTAACAAATATTGCCTTACAAATATTGGGCCTTGTCCCATATTTTACAAAAGTCATTGTGTCCTATAAATAATTAAAAGGCGGAAGTAAATAAAAATAAAAACAATAAAAAATAAAGAAAGAAAAGAGAAACCCCCCTTCCCCACTAGGCTGGCCCCAACCGGCCCACTCCCCCTCCGCCCCCTTCCTCTACGCGGTCGCTACAGAGCACCGACCGCGCTCGTCGCCAACGAACCCCTTCGCCCCCGATGGCGAGGGGATAAGAACGGCCTCCCGCAGCTCCCTCTCACTCCCCTCCCAAACCCTAGATCTCACTTGCCCCTCTCCCTCTATCCATCGCTCGCCCCCGTCGTTCCCGAGCGCCACCGTCACCATGGCCGACGGGTAGTCACGGCCACAGCCATGCCCGCGCCTCGTCATCGCGTCCATCTGCTCCGCCATGCCTGCGCCTCGTCATCGCGTCCATCTGCTTTGATAATGACGTCATCTTTTACTATTCAGGATAATGTTGAATTTAAATAATTTAAATAATTCCAGAAAATTAATAAAACTTTGAAAAATCGTATCTTTTAAACCATAGCTCAGATGAAGATATTTTATATATGAAAGTTGATGAGAAAAATCCCACGAATCCAAACATGCCATCCAATCATCTCTACCATGCTCCTAGAATGATGAACATCGAACTTTTCCATCCGGATCAGCTGTCCGATAAATCCAAAGACCCGGGAAATTTCGTCAGGTATTCTCCCGCTCCATTTGCGACGTGTAGTATTGCGTTAGTGCATACCTAGCTCTACATATTGCCATGTCATGCATCGTGGTGCACCTATTTGCTTTATATTTATGGTTTCTCCCCCCTCTTCTTACCGATAGACCCCGAGACTGACGCTGCTGTCGAGTACAACTATGCCCCTGACGACCAGCCTTTTGCAGTAGAGCAGCAAGGCAAGCAAAAAAAACCTTGAGCATTCCGATATCACCCACCTCTCTCCCTCTTATTATTGCATTAGAATTTTGCTACTGTTTTAGTTAGCTCCTATTTTGATGCATAGCCTGTTTTTGATGAACTGCTACTATTCGTATAATCATACCAACTGCTTAGTATAGGTTGGTTAGTGAATCCCCAGTGACCCCTTAGTCCCAGTTGTCCCTGCTTCTTCATCGACGACCCAATGATTCAACGACATGAAGACTCGAAGACTCGATCAACCGACCGACAAGCCATGCCCCTCACATCACCGCACTCTCCTTAAATTGTATGACTCTATAGTGCTACTATTTAGTACCGAGGATGACACCTCGTGAAGTACTCATGATGCTAGCCCTGTAGCGCAGCTAGTCGGTCGTGGTTATCGAGGGTGATTCCTCCTTCACCATTCCCGATGATGTCTCTGTCGTGCAACCCCTCAAGTGTGGGACCCTCAAGGGTGATTCCTCTAAATTCCACCTTGACGGTTACATCGAGCGGGCACCGTTGAGGGTGATTCCTTAGTTCCCGCCTTGATGTTTTATACACACAGTTACTATGACCTGGTTACAGAAACATGTTGGTGACGGGTAGGCCCCAAGGGTACCCATGTGAGAAAGATTTGGTGGGATGCGCCGCAAGGCATCCGAAGACTTGGTGGGGTGCGCCGGTAAGGCACCTGAGAGTTATTGACGGGGCAACGAACTACCTTTTATGGTTCGTGCTTGCCCCACACTAATAAAATGCTAACGGGTTGGGTATTTGATCTGAGTTGGTCGTTTGACCTTTTTCGCACTAAACCTTCACGTGGGAATAGTTATGGGTACTCAGCGTCGTTGTATCAGCCGAAGCTCTTCGAACGTCAGCAATGGAGTGGCGCGTGCCAGATTGGTATGGAACGCATCGCCCTTATTACTAAGGGGTGCTAGGACTGCTTCCGGTCGCATGCGCATCGTGCAGGAGTGCAAGGGCAAGTGGGCCCACGAACCTGCGTGCTTAGGATTTAGACCGGCGGGCTGGCCTCTTCATTGAGTCCAGGTGGGGCGACGACGTTTTGGATCCCAAGGTCGGGCATTACCCCAGAAAGTGTGTCCGACCTGAGGTGATCAAGCATGTTGGAAATGCAGTGCACCCCTGCAGGGATGAATTCATCTATTCGAATAGTCGTGTCCACAGTAACAAGATGACTTGGAGTTGTACCTTGACCTTATACAACTATAAATGTGATTTTATTTGAAATGAATTGTGGCTCTAGGATTGCTTCCTCGCAGGGAGTCGAGGAAGAATCTTTGGGCGTGGTTACTTAAATGAAATTGATACAATAATATGATTATAAGTGTTTACATGTCTACTATTCTACTGTTGCAAGATGTTGAAGATGCTAGTCTTCGATAGGACTAGGCCTTCCTATTATTCTTGCTTTTTGCAGTTAGTCCAGATATAACCCCACCCCTTGATAATGATGCATACTTAGCATAGTTCTGATGTCAATCTTGCGAGTACTTTAGATGAGTACTCACCGCTGCTTTGCTTTCTCTTTCCCCCTTCATACATTTCTGCGTTCAGACGATGGAGCACAGGAGATGGAGTACGCCAGAGATGACTACTACACCACCGCAGGAGCCTACTACTACGTGGAGGCGGCCCCCGACCAGTAGTAGGATAGGAGGTTCCTAGGCAGGAGGCCTCGCCTCTTTCGATCCGTTGCTATGTTTGTGCTAGCCTTCTTAAGGCAAAACTTCTTTAACTTATGTCTGTACTCAGATATTTTACTTCCGTTGACTTGTGCTTGTCGAGCTTTGTATTCGAGTTCTCGAGGCCCCTGGCTTGTAATATGAAGTTGTATGACTTTAAATTTGTGTCTAGAGTTGTGTTGTGATATTCATTAGTGAGTCCCTGATCTTGGTCGTACGCATTGCGTGTATGTTTAGCATACGATCGAAATTGGGGGTGTCACACTATTCCAAGTAGGTTCTGTCGAACCAAACAAGGGAGGTGGGATCCTATTAGGACTCCTTCCTAATTTGGATTTTCCTTCCCTTCTTTGGGGTTTTTCCTTTCCCACTCTTTCCTAGTCACATGGTCCCTTAGAGGAGGCTTCGGCCAGCCCACCAGGGGCAGGTTTACCTCCTACCACAGCCCATGTAGCCTCTTGGGTCTAGACACCCCTCCCGATGGTCCCTCGGTACCCTCCTGGCACTCCCGGTACTCTACCGATGAGCCCAAAACTTTTTCGGCGAACAAAACGAGACTTCCTATATATCAATCTTTACCTTCGAACCATTCCGGAGCTCCTCGTGATGTCCGAGATCACATCCAGGACTCCGAACAACCTTTGGTCACCAACATACATAACTCAACTATACCAAAACGTCACTAAACCTTAAGTGTGCAGATCCTGCGGGTTCAAGAACTATGTAGACATGATCGAGACACCTCTACAGTCAATAACCAATAGCGGGACCTGGATGCCCATATTGGTTCCTACAAATTCTAGGAAGATCTTTATCAGTCGAACCTCTATGTCAAGGATTCAGATAATCCCGTATGATGTTCCCTTTGTTCTTGGGTATGTTACTTGCCCGAGATTTGATTGTCGGTATCTCTATACCTAGTTCAATCTCGCTACCAACAAGTCTCTTTACTCATTCCATAATACAAGATCCTGTGGCTAACACTTAGTCACATTGCTTGCAAGGCTTATTGTGATGGTGTATTACCGAGTGGGCCCTGAGATACCTCTCCGTCACACAGAGTAACAAATCCCAGTCTTGATCCATGCCAACCCAACAAACACCCTCAGAGATACCTGTAGAGCACCTTTATAGTCACCCAGTTACGTTGTGACGTTTGATACACACAAGGTACTCCTTTGGTGTCAGTGAGTTGCATAATCTCATGGTCATAGGAACAGATACTTGGCATGCAAAAAACTGTAGCAATAAAATGACACGATCATATGCTACGTTTATAGTTTGGGTCTTGTCCATCACATCATTCTCCTAATGATGTGATCCTGTTATCAAATGACATCTCATGTCCATGGCTAGGAAACCTTTACCATCTTTGATCAATGAGCTAGTCCATCAGAGGCATACTAGGGACATGGTGGTGTCTATGTATCCACACATGTATCTATGTTTCCGATCAATACAATTCTAGCATGGATAATAAACGATTATCATGAACAAGGAAATATGATAATTACTAATTTATTATTGCCTCTAGTGCATATTTCCAACAGGAAGTACAAGTGGCTAAATTTGCAGAGAGTCAAACATTGATTCTAGCCAAGTTTTTAGATAAGACGGGACCTAAATCGATTGAAGACGTCAAGATGATGAGAAGTAACAAAGAAAATGTACAAGAGATTGATAAAAGCAGTGTGACAATATATACTTATATAGTTGCAGATTTCATGAAGTGATATCAATGAAACACCCATTACCTTAGGAATCAAATGATGAGGCATCTAATGTATTTTTTTGATCATGTTATAGCTAAGGTACGTGAGTTGGATGATGAAATAAAAAAGTGATTCGATAAGTTACCTGCCAAACAAGAAGATACTTTTGAGCCTACTATTGAGATTGAGATTGGTTTGAATAATTTCAGTGCTTTATGTGATCTAGGTTCTAGTCTTCCACTATACCTAAGTCTATTTATGATAGTCCCATTCTTGGTCCTTATGCTACTAATGAAATTAGATTGAACATGGCCAATTCTAGTTTTACACAAGCAATAGGCATTAAGCATGGTGTTATCATTCAAATTAATGATTATCCTGTCATGATTGATCTTGTTATAGTTGATTTTCGTGATATCATATCTCTCCTATTATACTTGGTATGCCTTTCCTTAGGACCATAAAGGTTGTTATTAATATGTTTAAGGGGAATATAAGATTTGACCTTCCTGTAAAGGATCCTCTTGTGAGACATTTCCCATGAAAAAGAAAATGAAGATACACACCGAAGACGACATTATTGTCAATGCTCTAAGCTATGCGCTTGATGTATTCATGCCCAAGTGGTCATTTTTATGGTCGAGCTATCCAACCAAAAACAAGCACTCTGTGGGAAACAACCCACTCAAATAAGGTAGAAAAGTATGTTATTTGTTTTTAGTTTCAATAAGAGAGCATTGAAGTTTATATCATGAAGGATAAGTGAAGTAAAGTTGTTCTAATGAGGCCTTTCTCATGTGCAAAATTATCATGTGTCGTACTAACATTTGAATGCCTGGAAGTAGGCCTATATGTTGTGTTGGAACTAACCCCAATGGAGTTATCAAAAAGAGAGAAGTTTCAGAAGAAACAGATCAAAATACAACCTAGCATGCAACCATGATGGCCGTATGGGCGGTCATATGACATCCTGGCGGCTCCAACAGAAATCAAGCAGAGGCACCAAAGTGTTGGAAGGTGTATCATACGAGCATCACCGCTCGTATGGACAATCGTATGAACCTTTGATATGTCTCCAGTGTATCGATATTTTTTGATTGGTCCATGCTATTATATTATCAATCTTGGATAATTTATAGGCAATAATATGCTATTTTATGTCATTTTTGGGAACTAACCTATTAACACAGTGCCTAGTGTTAGTTGTTGTTTTATGCTTGTTTTTGGTTTTCCAGGAAATCGGTACAAAACTAAGTCCAAACGCTACGAAACTTGTTGATGGGTTTTTTCTAGACAAAACAGACCCTGGAATCTTTGGAAGGAGGCCATAAGACAAACGAGGAGACGACAAGGCAACTGGGTGCACCCAGGGGGTAGGCGCGTTCTGATGCCTTGTGGGGCCCTTGTGGCTCCGAATGACGTAATTCCACCTCCATAAATTCTGTAAAATTGGGAAACCAACAGAGAGCCACCCAAAAACACTTTTTCCACCTTCGCAAGTATTTGTTCCGCCATGATCCCATCTAGAGACCTTTTTCGGTGCCCTACCGGAGGGGGAATCAATCACGGAGGCCATCTACATCAACCTTTGTTGCCTCCATGATGATGTGTGAGTAGTCCACCATAGACCTAGGGTCCATAGCTAGTACCTAGATGTATTCTTCTCACTCTTTGATCTTTAATAAAATGTTCACCGCTAGTGTAAGAAATAGGAACGACAATGTGCACATGTTATAAGATTACTCCAAATAGGATAGGTATTCAAGGGGGTATAATATAAAAATTCATGTAGCTCACCATAAGAGAGGCATGTGGGTTAATTATATTGATTTAGTAATGTGAAAAGGCATGAGTACATGATCGTTTGTTAGTATAAATATTGCTATTAAATTTTGTTAATTTTTACTCATCGAAATATTGATTATGGCATGGTAATTTGGTGTGGGAGTTCTTACATCTCATTGAAATCCTATCATGATGTTCAAGTCGGGGGCGTGCGATGGTTAACTCCTACTAACCTCCTCCCTAGGGGCATTCGGTAGTACTTTGCTTCGAGAGAGCTAATAAGGCTTTCCAATAAGTATGTGAGTTTTTTATGACTAATGTGAATTCATGCATATACGCACTCTCACCTTTCGGTAGTTTGCTAGCCTCTTTGGTATCGTGCATTGCCCATTATCACCTCGAGAGTCGTAGCAACCTTCGCTAGGGCGTCCAAACCCTGTGATATGATACGCTTTATCGCACATAAGCCACCCTATATCTTCCTCAAAACTGCCACCATACCTACCCATCATGGCATTTCCGTAGTCATTCCGAGATATTGCCATGCCACTTCCACCATTCCGTCACATGACTTGTGTATTCATCATCATATTGCTTTGCATGATCATGTACATGACATAGTATTTATGGCACAACTATCGTTCATGATTACTGATATGTCTCCAACGTATCTGATTACGGATTCGTTGTTGGCCCATAGTTTGTATTCATCCCAGTTGCAAGTCCACCCTCGACTCGCAAGTGATATCATAGTTTTGTGTAGTTGTCCCAATTGCAAGTCAAGAGTGGACTTGCAAACTGGAAGAACTACGAAACTATGAGCCCAGTTGCCGATCTAGGGTGGACTTGGATGCAACAAAACTAGGCCTAGTTGTGAGTCAAGGGCAGATTTGCAACTGGGACAACTACACAAAATTACAGTACCATTTGTGGTTCGAGGGTCGACTTGCAATTGGGCCAACAACAAACTAAGAGCCTAATTGCGAGTCAAGCATGGACTTGCAAATTGGATGAAAAAAAACACATGCACGGCTGCGAGTCGACGGTGGGCTTGCAACTGGGGCAAACTATGAGCCCATTTGCAAGTCAAGGGTGTACTTGCAACTGTAACAATTAAAAAACTATGAGCCCGGTTGCAAGTCAAGGCTCGACTTGTAATTGGGGTGAAACAAACTATGCGCCTAGTTGCGAGTCAAGGGTGGACTTGCAACTGGGATGAAAAATAAAACACATGCTCTAGTTTGTGAGTCGATGGTGGGCTTGCAACTCGTAAAACCACGAGCCCGTTTGCAAGTCGATGGTGGACTTGCAACTGGGACAACAACAAAATTATGAGCTCAGTTGAGAGTCAGGTGTCCACTTGCAACTGGGATGAAACAAATGATGGGCCCAGTTGCAAGTTAAGGGTAGACTTGCAATTTGATGAAAAACAAAACACATACTCCAACTGCAAGTCAAGGAGTGAGCTTGGAACTCAGACAACTATGAGCCCAGTTGCGAGTTGAAGGTTGACTTTGCAACTGGGACAACTACGAAACTACGAGCCCAGATGCGAGTTAGGGATCGACTTGCAACTAGGGTGAACAAACTATGAGCCCATTTGCGAGTCAAGGATGAACTTGAAAAAGCGATGGAAAACAAAACATGGGCAAAATAATAGGGGTCAAGGTCGGCTAGTAAGACGATGGGGGTAAGCTTCATCGTCGAGAAGGAAACAACCCGGGTCACCAGCTAAGCCCCCCTAAATGACTGCTCAAACCAAAATGAGGTTTTTGATTGGATTAGAAGTTCCATCCTTTTCAATCATGTTCAAATTCTTATTTTCTGTATCTCAAACCCACGAGCTTTCTTACGAGTCAAGGTTGGTTTGCTGAAACAAACTACAAGCCTAGTTGCGAGTCGAGGGTGGACTTGCAACTAGGATAAATAACAAACCACAGGCCCAGTTGCGAGTAAAGGGTGGGCTTGCAACTGGAATGAAACAAACTACAAGCCCCAGCATGAGTCAATGGAGGATTTGCAACTAGAATCACTACACAAAACTACGGGCTACAAGTGGATGGTTGGGTGTTGGACTTGGAAGAGATGGGGACGAAACTCAAGAACAAACTCGTCCCACATGTGAATGTTGAACTCGTCAGGTTTCTCGTATTGGCAGAACTTCCCTTAAACGTACACGAGACATGTTCTACATAAAAGTTATGTTGTAGTTGGTCACATGGATTGAACTCCAAAAATAACCAAACTTCAAACACATAAGAAAAAATCTCAATTTCTACGAACAAGAACTACAAACAACCCCATATCTTAAAAAGGGATATGTAGTTCTGGCAAGAAAGAAGTAGATCTAAAAAACCACTGGGTCCACATAAAAAATTAGTTGATTGTGCATTAAACAGGTAACAAAAATATAGATCTACCATGTAGACCCAAGTAATCTGCTCTAGAACATAAAAACACACTGCACACAAACTTCTGCTTATAAGAACAATAAGGCATTCAGACATTTCTCCCCACTGATCTAACCTCTATACTTTTTTACCCTTCATCTAGACAAAAAAGAACCCTACATATGCTCCCGTTATATAAAAGGCTCTCATCTGGGTGAAATCCTACAAATTCATCATCAGGCCACAAAAAATGCACATTGAAAATAAGCAAAAAGACCCCTCCCCCCTCTGAAATGATGACATATATGAGCCTATGTGAAAAGAAACGCGAGAACTGACTGATACAAAACAAATGGGGCAAGAAGACACGCGGCAAAAAAGAACGAGCTAACAGGCGTCCATGATTGAGTTTGTGTGAACATTACAGCAAACAAATTGGATGGTTATAGCCTTACTAGACGAGACACCACTAAGATTTAGCAAATCCAAATAAAAAATATAGTTACACTTTTCTCTAACTATGCAATCGAACCAAAAATAAAATAAAAATCAAGGAATAAAATGATACATGGCCCTCCACTGAAAACTATAGCCCCAAAAAACCAATACGCAAAACATAAAAACGACTCACTAAAAGTCATATCGGGCCTCACTACTTCACATGGGATTAACAGAAAATATGACACAACCACAAATGAATACAACTCTTGTCTTGCAAATAACAAGCACGACTCATAAGCACGTATGTTTAATCGTATATGAGTTAGGACATTGTCAACTCTCAGCTATGAGAGTTAGTAAAACCAATCCGAAACAAGACTCCCAAATTGCGCCATGGAAAATAGCCCAACAAAAAATGCAAACGCAAACAACACAGACGACACTGCACGGGGCACGCATGACAAAAAGAACCCGCAAAAAATATTTGCATAACATTTTAAGTTAAAAGATGACAGAGTGAAAAAGTTTCATGAATTTAATATAAAGAAGAAATAAATGGAAAGGGAAAATAAAAAATAAATGGTAAAATAGAGAAAATAAAAATAAATATCAAAACGAAATACATGAATTCAAAATAACTCATAATTTAAAATAAATAATGACATAGCCAAAAGAAAGGAAAGATTAAACAGAAACAAACAGAAAAACCAAATGCATGGTGTCGAATGGAAGTGAACAAAAACAAAAAATAACTTGGACTAAGTCGTAGCACAGACTTGAAAAGAAAAGGAAAAACGTGGTACACTACCAAAAAACCAAAAGACCACAATGAAAAGGCCCCAGGCCTGTACACGAGGGCACATCCTTGAGCGGACAAGCGGACAAAAAAAGCCCGGCTCGGGAGACAAGTCGACAAGGACTAGATCGACATGTCATTTATCAGTTGCACATTTATATTTATCAAAAAAAATGAATTGCACAAATCTTATACCAGCAAGTTTGATCATGTGATTGGAGACTTAAATGTGAGGTAATTATAATACATCTAGATGTGAAATAGCAATCTTATCTATTCCCTCCGTTCCATAATGTAAGACGTTTTTTGATATTAATGTAGTGTCAAAAAAAAACTCTTACATTATGGAACAAAAAACGTCTTACATTATGGAACGGAGGGAGTAGGTGTGACATAATATCTCACATATCTAAAATCGAATTTGCTAAAACACATCTAGATAAAAATTAAGTATTGCACATCTAAGCCTTTCACCACTAGATGAACTTGTGAAGATCCGTGCTAATTCTTTCTTTTAGCCATGTTGTTCGTTTTCTGTGAGCACGCTTTCTTTTGTTTTTGGCCCGTGAGCTGTGATTTTCTTTGAGGGGCTGTGGCTACGTTTTGCAATGAGGAATAACACTAATGGTCTAGCTCCTCTGAGGCATGAGCCTCCTTTTATCGCATTTTCATTCGAAAAGCTTTAAGATTATTTAGTTTGGAACGTTTGGTTTTTTATGACGGTGGATGGATGATTTCTTAAGGAATACGAGTATCTTTTTATTATAATTTACTCAAAAGCAACACACGTTATAGCTTTTGTAGAAATTTATCGTGTTTTATTTTATGGACACGTCCAGTGTTGTGAAATTATTTTGCTACATCAAATTACATGTTCAATACAATTGTAATTACTGGACGTGTTGCAGGAAAGAGACCAAACTATATCTTGTCTAGATGTCCAACCTTAAGTTGCAACTCGGTCTGACGTTTTTTCGTCCAGATGCATGTCCACCCTCGACTTGTAATTGGATTTGATTTTTTATCGCAGTTGCGCCTGACATTTTTTTGTCTCCAGTTGCATGTCCACTTTAGACTCGCAACTGGGCTGGATATTATTTTTGTATCGCAACTGGGTTCTTTTTTTTCATTGCATTAATTACAAGTCCATCCTCAACTCGCAACTAAGGCTAACATTTTTATCGCAGTTGCAAGTACAATAGAATCCTAGCTGCTCCCCCTTTCTTCGTCTTAGTTGCGAGACAATCATCAACTTACAACTAGGATATTGATCTTTTTTTGGCTACAGTTGCAAGTCAACCAATGACTCGCAACTGGGTTGGATTCATGTTTTCGTCCCAGTTGCAAGTTTGTCATTGACATGCAACTGGGCTTTTAATCTTTTTGCCTCATTGCAACTCCATCCTTAACTCATCTCCAGCTGCTAGTCCATCTTCGACTCGCAACTTGGCTCGGTGTTTCTGTTGTATCATAACTGAGTTTGACTCTTGTTTTACATTAGTTGCAAGTCCATTCTCCACTTGCAAATGAGTCTGACTTTCTTCCTTAGTTGAAAGCCCACCATTGGCTTGCAACTACGGGGCTAACTTTTTGTCCCGGATGCAATTCAACCATCGACTCGTAACTTTCGTTCTTTTTATCCCAATTGCAAAACTACCATATACTCACAACTAGGTCCGCGATCTTTTTTTACCGTAGTTGCAAGTCAACCAATGACTCTCAACTGGACCAGTGTTTTGCTTCGCACGAGTTGCAAGTCCATCCTCGACATGCAATTGGTAGGCAGGCCAATTTTGTCCCAGTTGGAACCCACCCCACCCTTGACATGTAATTTAGGGTGGACTTTTTTTGTAGTCCTGATTGCAAGTCCGTTGTCGACATGCAACTAGGGCCCAATCCTTTTTTGTCCTAGTTGCAAGTCTAACTATAGTCCTGACATGCAATTATGGGTCCCGCTTTTTTGTCTTAGTTACAACTTCATCCTAGATACTTAAGGTTTGGCCCATTTGTTTGTTCCAGTTGCAAGTCCACCCTTGATATGCAACTAGGCCCGACCCTTTTTTGACCTAGTTGCAAGTCCACCATCGACATGCAATTGCGTTCCACAACGACACCGCAATTATGAGCAGGAGGAGGGTTGTTGGCTAGTTGCATAGCCATTTTTTAATATTCATGTTTTTTATTTTTATTTTTTAATAAAATGACATAAATGTTTTCTTAAATTTTCAACTTTTCTAAAAATCATGTTTTTTCAAATTTTTGGTTTAAATTTCTTTTGAAACAATTTGTGTCCTTTTTTCAAATCCATGTATATTTTAATTTACTTATTTAATGTTTTACTCTTAAAAAATCAATTCGGTGAAACTTTTCATGTTTTTTCATTTTTTTAATTATGTGAGTTCTTTGAATTTGCAAATTCCTTTTTAATTCACAAACTTCTTTTAATTTGCTAATACCATTGCGTCTCACTGTTATAGTATTGTTACGGATAAGGTACTTTTTTAAATACTTTTACTTTTGTAAGAAGGGTATATTCTAGTGCACACAAGACACGTACACACTCGCGTAAGTAAGTAAACAAATCGTACTTTTTCTAACGAAGCAGACGGCGGGCGGGTTCATGGGACAGTGAAAATGGGTGAAGACATGTGTTGCCCCCCAAGGTCATGCTGGGCTGGACAAACCCAAAAATAAAAACAACAAACAAAGAAAGAAAAAAACTTGATAATATCAACTTAGATGTGACATAGTTATCTCAATCTATGAGCCTTATACACGCCCAATAAAATACTCCCTTCGTAAAAAAATATAAAAGTGTTTATAGATCACTAAAGTACTTAACAAATAATCAATCAGTCACTCAGAAAATTGAGAAGAATCGGAAGAAGCATTAGGAGGTTCACCATCAGACAGGCACGCGACAGTGCGTATCTTTCTTTCGAGAAACTCGACAGTGTGTATGTAGACGCACGTTACTAGCAAATCACTTGGTAGCTACCATCATCATTCAGAAGCCTTCAGATTTTAACAGGTAATGAAACAGTGCCCGGACACAGGAAGAATCTGGGCTGAAACACAAACCTGGCTGCTTCCTCTGGCTTCTACACTATAACACAGGGTCAAGGTTACACGCAGCTGGTAATAGCGCTTGGATACCACATTAACATAATTACATCTTGCATGTAACAGGTATACACATCTGATAGTAGTAGCTCTTGCAAGTCTTCTATCATCTTTTTGCCGATTACACTTGCAGCCCTGCATCAATCAGCACTGAAGAATCACTTCGCTTTCCACCTCTCTCTGCTCCATGGGACAATCCTACATTTGTGCAGAGACGATATCCTAATCCAACAATTACCAGGGTATGACTCATCGTGTCGAACAAGGCCGGTTTTTCTTAGCCTTATATACTTCAGTGTGACGGAAGCAACTTCAGCGAAACTTTCCAGGGCTTCTGGGACGGGGGTTGGATATAATTGGCGGGTAAATACTGGATAGAATTACTTCAAGAAAGTTGTGTCATCATCATCTTCGTCTGTATCTAACTCGAGCCCCTCGGCAGCTAGAAGTCTGCTGATCTCATTCATCTTGTCTTCCTCCTCTCTCTTGCGCATAATGTCCCTCTTTCGTAGTACGAGGGTATGTCGTTTCAGAGTTGTGCTATAGAACTCCATAGAAGCCTTCCTTTCCTTAGCGAGTAACCTCCTTTCCTCCTCTGGGTCAACCTGGATCCAGCGGTTCTATGTAAAACCATGGTACCACCATGCAGGATAAGTGTCTTATAATTACCTTCGACCTAGAGAGACGTCGCGCACGAAGCGTTAATTCCCGTTGCTGTTGCTCGGCCCAAGCAGCTACTGCCATGTCGCCACGTTTATCGAAAGCTTTTCGCTTTTTCATCACCCACTCCATCCATGCCTGAGAAGCCTGATCAATGGAAATATATTTTTCAGAATTTGCAAGAATGCCTCTTTTCACCTCAGCAGTCCAAATTTCAAGTTATCATAGTGATACTACAAGACTTTTGATCTTTCTCTGTGTTCTCCAGTGGCGGAGCTATAGGATGGCCAGGGTGGGCCCTGGCCCACCCTGGATTTAGGAATCACCCTTAATACCATAGCAAAGTAGATAGAATAAACAAATAAAAATATATCTTTATAAGCATATGCACTGTTGGCCCACCCTGGCCCTGTGGGCTGGCTCCGCCACTGGTGTTCTCCTAGTTACACAATAGACTGTAGAATGTTTAATTGTTAAATTGTGATACATGGGAGGTTCCAGTTACAATCTGACTTTTATTGACATCCATTGGTTGTTCCTGAATGCAATTACTGCTGGCCTAGTTCAGGAACAGCACGTTGGATGATAATCCCCACCCCAAGGGTATAGGGCTTTGCTCACAAGGATGAAGAGGTGCTCGGTTTAATAAGTTCCCTTTTTTCAGACGAAAAAATCTGCTCTGTAACTCGTTATGTGGTTAACACTAGTAGGCCTACATGGATTTAAGACAAGTAGCAAAAAATAATTAATAAACATGCAACTTCCTGCCATGCACCATCAAATCATCACAATAAGTGAAGTAGTTGAGCATGGAAATTCAGACCTTCAATGGATTTACAAAATGCTCTTTGTCGTATGCCTTTCTCCTTTCGTCATCAATCAACAGCTCATATGCTGCTTGGATTTTGATGAAACGGGCTTCAGCGGTCTCTCCTTCCTCAAGGGTTCCCTTACCATCATAAACTTTGAGACAGCAAAATAATCAGATAGAATAAATTAGCTTATTATTATTTGGTTATGCATGCAAAATAGCATGAATTTACTTGAAAAGCAGTGCCTGCTATATTCTGACGTAAATAATTTCCGCCATGGTTCATTGTTAGATATACGTAAACTACAAGCCTATCACAACTTCTATTTATGCAGTTTGGTACACATTTCCCAGTCACAAGATAAATAGCTATGAGTTGAGGAATCAGACTGTTGGTCCACCAAAATCTGGAACTCTATTATACTATCAACGTGATAGATACCTGTGCATGGTAACACAGCTATATGCTGTGCAAAACATGGTTCCAAGACAAATACACCTTTTTACACTCTTCCAGAATATTTAAGTTCGATATGTAGTGAAACAGAAATCCTCCATGAAAAATGATATCACCTACATGGTGCAATTGAACAGCATTTTTTATGACTGCATCCACAGCATACAACCAAGTAATTAAACTTACGGAGTTAAATACTGTAAACTACTATAAATAATCATCACCGTGCACCTATGTGTGAAGCTTACACTCTGGCGAACAGAATTCATTCAAAAACAAGCATATGCCCGCATCCTACCTTTTTTGTGCGTACACCCACATTTTACTCAATAACACAACCCTTACTATTTTCTAAGTCTGAATAGTAAAGGCGTCTGAATCGTGTGAATTGTAAGCAAGGAAACACTACCTAAAAAAGTATGCGTTGAACACAGTGAACAGAACAATAACATTGTGCGAATAGATAAAAGGTAAAGAAGCAAACCATCAGGGTGATAGAACTTGGCCAATCTCCTGTATGCGACCTTTATGGTCTCCTCGTCGGCATCCCTTTCGAGCTCTACAAACCACAACAACGACATTAGTTTCACAGAGAAAGCTTCAAGACCACTCTAGCCATCTCACAAGGTCACATTATAGTGCTACTACTACGACGACAAACCCACAATTTTGGACCGAACTACACAACCGCCACAACAGCAAGCTTCTGGAACGATCAAATCCAGCAAGAAATTCCCAAATTTCGAACAATCGAAGCCCGGTAGTATCAAAGGATTTGACAGATGAACTAATCGGCAACGTGTAAAAAAAAATCTAAAACGGAGATGCCAATCGTAATTGCAAATCCATGCGCTTCTCTCACTAGCATCATAGGCCGTGGCTTCGTCGTACCGAGCGTCTCGTACGGGGACTTCTCGGAGTCCCAGCTCGCCGCGCGCGTGGCCGCCCTCCTCCGCACGCCGCCCGCCGCCCTCGCGACCTCGTCGAGGACGAGCGCAGACGGCGCCTTGGACGGGACGCGGAAGCTCCCGCCGAGCCGCCTGGGGCCGACTCGGCCGGCGGCGGCGGACGAAGAGTAGTACTCGGTGTGGAGGAGGGCGGAGATGGCTCGGAGGCTGCTCATCGCCGGGGACCTAGGGCGCAGGGTTAGGGGAGGGGGCGAGCCGGAGCTCGGAGAGGCGGGCGGTTGTGTGGTGGAAGCTGCAACGGAGGGAACGCCTCCCGACGGTGACACGTTGATGAATTCTCTTCTCAAAAATTTATACACTGCCGCCGGTTACAGCGTTACACGTATGTGTACGTAAAGCGCAAGCATAATTTTTGTCTTCTAAATCTTCAACTTATTTTTGAATAAAATTGCACTTTTTTTTACATGGCATGATTTCTAACGCTTTCTGCAAGCAAAATAGTTACTTTACCTTGCAGATGCTTGTGTAGAGAGGTACAGCGACATAGGGTCTTCAATTGCAGATACAGGAAAGAGCAGCAACATTTCAGCTACATTTATTCATTGCCTGTAATGCTATATATACAGGTATATTTACAAATTACAGGTGCTGTACAGGGGCCAGAGCTGATCAGTTCTACCCTAGAATGCCCTTCTCTTCTGCATAACTCATAGGCAGTGGTTAGATTTGTTCTATTACATACATAAACCAAAACCACGTGATCAGACATCCATCCATCCATCCATCTAGCTGAAGCTTCCTTCCGGTGATCTAAAAGCCCGGGTTATATGGACACAGATAAGCTGCAAGTCATTTCTTTTTAGAACCACTGCGATGGTAGGTGTGGGCTCTTTCCCACTGCGCAATGTCCTCGACCTGGGACGGCGGCGGTGGCAGGATCTCACGCTCTACCATGTCCCAGCCATCGACAATGCTGTCGGGTGCTCCACCGTGCTTTGGCGGCTTACCCGTGTACAAGAAACTCGTGTTCGAGTTCAGGAGGAGGTTATCTAGAGAGCTCGGCTGGTTAAAACAGAGACTGTATTAGGCAATGTCATGCGCTGAAAGTAGATCTCATGCGAGCAAAAAAGAACTGAGTGGGGGTTTACCATGATAGCTGTGTTCGTGCTGTCCAACATACTGCTGTTGGATGAGATGGCCGAACTCGCCTTCCATATTGATCTGTTTAGCTGTTGTGCCTGCTTTTCCGATCTGCAAACAGAATTGTAAGGACCATTTAGCCATTTTTTTACTCATGTGCCCCCTTTAAACAGGCTTTTATTGCATGCAAATAGTGCTGAGGCATCTTTAGCTGTACTTTTTCGGAGGTTGTAAGGAAAATACATAGATACAATTTGCAAAACTGCGCAGATTATGGAAGAACCAGAATATATGCTTGCCATTCTCTAAGAACAGTATAAATTGTACCTTGAGGCGATATTTGATTCAAGAGCAGCTCGAAGGGTCTTTGAAGATGATAGCATATGGAGCATCTTTGCAAATGCGTCGAAAGTAGAAAGATTGGGTGGCACATCCAAGCCCAATGAGTTATAGTAGTAGGCAGTGATGGCAGAAACACTTGTTTTTAGTAAAGATATCCCTCTTTGCAAGTCTTGATGCCTCTCAATGGAGTGAGAAGATGCAGCTGAGAAGTTAAAGCTATTGCTTCTCTTGGAGTCAAAAAGGGATTTCTGATCCGAGTCCACAGAATCAACACCAAAGTTACCTGAACCACTTTCTGTCCATGAATTTTCCTCGCCAACAGAGCAATTATTTTGCCTAGGCACAAAAAGTGGGTAAACCTTGCTGGAGAAGAAGAAAACAGATTCACATCAATAAATAAACATTTTAAATGTAATGAGACAGAGATATGTGGCCTTTTCGTTGAGAGAGTACCTCTGGGATTGTCGTGTGCTCCAGTAGCTACTGCGCTGCCATACACGGGAACAGGAAGCCTAATACATCACATATACAATCTATTAGGAGCCACACAAAGTTACTAGATAACTAATACAAAGCTCATGCTGCTACTCATGCTATTAGAGATCTAACAGGCTTAACTTACAGAATATGTAATACTTACTTTGCATACAAATGACACATGAAAGGTCGATGCTGACTATGTATATTGTATAAGGTTCTATGCTCGACTTAGACAAGTTATATATCAGCAGACATATTCTCAACAAAATAACTATATTTACAGGACAAGAATGACCATTACTACCCATACTAAAATTAGAAGTTTATATCGTTTGACCACCAAGGTTGACTGACTGTATCTTCAGACATAGCGTGCTAACTTCAAGAGCAGGCTTACTACAATAGATTAAGGGCACATAGTTGGATCTTACCCCAAAACCGGCTACATGAAGGGCTGGTGCGGATAGGATATGAATGGCAATGCTGAGGACTTGCAGCATGTACCTGTCACAAAAAGAAAGTTATGTTACGCAACATTCAGAACAAAATGCAAACTGTTCTCAAACAATCTGTCTGGCCCAATAAAACAATATTACAATAACAGCAAACATGTTAGTCTTGTTGGTCACAACTCGCAAGTAGGACTGTTAGACTCCATATGTCCTATCTTGCCCTGATTTTTCACTTGCATAAACTAATGAAAATCAGATTCATTTCCCTATGGTCTACGCTCTGATTTTTTTAGAAACAAACAATCTTATACTATAAGGTATTTACATGATTAGACAGAATGCGGAAGGGTGCAATTTACTTAGGACCATGAATCATAAAAGAATGGACATTCATTTAATCATTCAATCATTCTGGTAATCAAGAGCATAGTGTTACAGCTAGGTAAAATGGTGAACTGCAGACTATAAATATCAGAATAACAGATAAGTAGTAGTTTGAGGGAAGAAGTATAACCCCAAGGAAGCTGATAACTCCTCTGATGGAACTGAATGTGGATCGAGACCACGAGGTAGACGAATACCACATATAACATCGTATGGATCACTGTGTCCATCCTTCTTTTCTCCATCTATAATAGCCTACAAATTGAAAATTACATATATAAATCTTTGTCTATGCATGGTAACTCAGGTAGCATTAATATCAAATTAATCATTTTAATGTGAAAAAAAATAGTAGATGAATTTGCAAAAATTAAATTATTAACATATAAAGCTAGTGTGTGAAATATGTAGAAGGAAATTAGTTACAGTTACATGCTCTAAATATGAGCAAAGTTGAATGCAACTGAAGTCCTCACCAGGAATCTCAAAATATACATATACAGGAAGAAAACACAAAGCCACTAAAACAGGAAAAACCATAATACTTACTCGCCTCATTGGGAACAACCTGCAAAGCTGCTTTACAGCTTTGGACTGCCGCTTGAGACGTTCGGAGGTTGTTGCCATCTGCCATAAACGTAAAACTATTCTGTTACAGAGAATAACAGAACAGACAGCCATATAATGATATAAAGGATCGATATTGGATAGTAAGTAAGAAATGAGAGACATGTTAGGACTTACAAGACCCATCTGTGCTGCTTTCATGGCGTTCGTGTGCATCGTTGATGAATCGGTTTGCTTCGTTTTTAGCTGAAGATGGTGGAGAAGATATATTCAGGATCAGTAATTTCTTAGAAGTGAATTTAACATTTTATCAAAGAGAAACACTGTGAAAGAAACAATCTTACCGTGATAAAAGCCACATTCAATGTACCACTTTTCACCTTGAGATCACTTGATGCCTGCTTGACCTTCACCTTCTCTGCAAACACATTAATTACCACAACTGAGTACCGCTAACTTGCAACTGGTAACAAGATAAGATAAGGCCCACAAGAGTAAAAGAGATTAACCGATCGCAGTTCGTCTCTTCAATTCACTGAGCCGATCCCTCAGCTCCTTGACGTCGTGTGCTTTGCTCAGTTTCCAGATCCTCTGCTCCTCCACTTTCCTCTGCCAGAAATAGACGAAACAGGCCAAAGTTATACTCTGTCTGTACAATTTTGCATTTGAAACACATAATATTTATGTACAGTTCTGCAACACCGACTGTACCCAATTGTAACATGATAAAATGTGAGCTACAAATCACTCTAAGTTCAGGCATGTGCCGGGCAGTAGATTCCGGACCCGAGGCACAGACACATGGAAACTGCCGAACCGAGAGACCGAAAACCAAACTAGTTTTAGCACTGAACTGGAGGACGGGCGAGTCGGGCACGGCGAGAGCGACGGACCAACCTTGGCCTCGAGGCGCGCGGCGATGCGGGACTGGAGGGTGTCGCGGAGGTTCCTCCTCAGGCGCAGCGTCGCGTGGTACTCGAACAGCCTGCGCAGACGCAGAAAAATCCCGACGCGGGGGCGGGGGGCGGGCGAGGGTCAGGCCGGGGAGAGGGCGAGCTTCGATCGAATCGGGGACGGACGGGCAGCGGGGCGAAGAAGGGGCGTACCTCGTGTTGACGCACGCGGCGCAGCAGGAGGGGAGGTTGGATCCCTCGCAGAGCGCGCAGCTGCTGCTGCTGCTGCCGCCGCCGCCGCCGCTGGCCCGACGGGAGGCCATCATCTCGCGGCTATTCGGAGGGGGGAGGTC
Source organism: Hordeum marinum (assembly GCA_022496015.1). NCBI lineage: Eukaryota > Viridiplantae > Streptophyta > Magnoliopsida > Poales > Poaceae > Hordeum > Hordeum marinum. The sequence goes on from CM039673.1 coordinate 110,338,299, forward strand.
GCCGGTTCCGGGTCACCGGTGGCGCGGTGGCGGCGACGGAGAGGTCGTGGCGGGGGAGGGGGTAAGCCGTTTGCGTGCGTGGGGAAGGGGATGCGGGGGTGGAGAAGAGAGGGGGAGAGAGCTAACTTGCGTGGGTGTACAGAGAACGAGTCGGCGACGAGGACAAGCCTTTTCCTGTTACAACTAGTATTGGGCTCCCGTCAAAAATAAAACTAGTATTGGGCTGATATTTAATGTGATGCGCCGCGGCCTGTGAACGAGTACTTTTCGTGGCCCAACATGACTCGCGAAGGCTTTTTCTTTAGGAAAACTTTGTTTTTGCCACTCTAGTTTTTGCCCACTTTACTTATGTCATTCTAGAATTTGACATATCATTTTTGTCACTTTTAGTTTTTTACAATACATCACAATTTCCATTACATAACAAAAGCAATAATTTTAGAGTGGCATTTGTAATACATCTAAAAGTGGCAAAAGTGAAATGAAAAATTATTACTTTTGCCACGAAATGGCATTTGTGATGTATTGTCAAAAGTTAAGAGTGGCAAAAGTGATATGTAAAATTCTAGAATGACATAAGCAAAGTGAGAAAAATCTAGAGTGGCAAAAACAAAGTTTTCCCTTTTTCTTTGGTCAGAGCTATTGCAGCAGTAAGTATATGTAGGGACGTCAACGAGATTTTTTGGGAGCCTCGACGATCACTTTAACTCATGTTGAATATCCAACTTTTTTCCGAAATAGACCCCTGATCCTATATTAATGACAACGTACAAAGCACCCCATAGAATATAGAAAATTACAATCGGGTCCGAAGCACCAACCCACCAACACCCCCGATGCGGGTTGAAGGCGCACCGCCGCACCGCTGCCGCCGCTCCCCCGGAGCCAATGTGACCTTTTAATCTATAGACGGTAACTTTACAGACGAGAAGTCGTCAACCTTCGTCCTGCCGGACCAGCACACCAGAGATGAGGCAGGAAGAAGTACCACCAGAGACGAGATGATACCCCCCTCGCTGGCGACCAAGGAGTAAGATTTGACGCCCTCTAGAAGAGACCAACGCAGCAGTGACGGGCCAACATAGTTATACAAGCACCGTGGCTACACACCGAGGCTGGATCTCACATCGACGCAACAGCAAAGCCAGAGCACAAAATCCCCAACAAATTTGATGTTGCCGCCACACGAGCCTTGATCCATCCACAAGTGACAGTAGGAACATCTCTCCTTCACAGAACGACGGATCTATGAGGACACCCAGCCGCGAGCTCACCGGCGTCGTTAACAACCTCACTAGGATGGGAGCAAGCATCAGCACTTATTTCATACGACACCGTCCCCACCATCATGGCGGCACCACCGACAAAGTGATACGTCTCCGACGTATCTATAATTTTTGCTTGTTTCATGCTATCATATTATCAATCTTGGATGTTTTACAATCATTTTATAGCAACTTTATATCATTTTTGGGACTAGCCTAATGACATAGTGCCAAAGTGTTAGTTGTTATTTTTGCTTGTTTTTTACTTCGCAGAAAATCAGTACCAAACAGAGCCCAAACACTGCAAGGATTTTTGTGGATTTTTTATGGACCAGAAGGAAGCAGATGGGCCAAACAACACGAGAAGAGGGGGCCCAGGGTGGCCACCCTCCACCAGGGCACGCTAGAGGCCCCTAGCGCGGCCTGGTGAAGGGTGAGCACCTCGGGCACCCCCTCAACCGACTATCAGGCCTATAAATTCCCAGAAAAATCCAAAAACCCAAGGGGAGTCGACGAAACACAATTCCAGCCGCTGCAAGTTCCAGAATCTCGAGATCCAATCTAACACCATCACAGAGGGGTTCATCTTCCTCATAGGTCCATCTACGATGATGCGTGAGTACTCCACCATAGACCTACGGGTCCGTAAGCAGTAGTTAGATGGCTTCCTCTCTCTCTCTCTATGTTTCTCAATACAATCGTCTCTTGGAGATCTATTTGATGTAATGACTTTTGCGGTGTGTTTGTTGGGATCCGATGAATTTTGAGTTCGTGATCAGTTTCTATCCATGAATATGATTTGAGTCTTCTTTGATCTCTTATTTGCACGATTACTTATAGCCTCGTATTTCTTCTTTGAATCTTTGGTTTAGTTAGGCCAACTAGATCTTTGAGAAGAGATGCTTTGTGATGGGTTCGATCTTGCGGTGTTCTTTCCCAGTGACAGAAGGGGCAGCAAGACACGCATGTATCGTTGCCATTAAGGATAACAAGATGAGGTCTATTCCTACATGAATAGATCTTGTCTACATCATGTCACTGTTCTTATTGCATTACTCCATTTTCCCATGAACTTAATACACTAGATGCATGTTGGATAGCGGTCGATGTGTGGAGTAATAGAAGTAGATGCAGAATCGTTTCGGTCTACTTATCTTGGACGTGATGCCTATATAATGATCATTGCCTGGATATCGTCATGATTATTTGACCTTCTATCAATTTCCCAACAGTAATTTGTTCACCCACCGTGTGCTATACTCATGAGAGAAGCCACTAGTGAAACCTACGGCCCTCGGGTCTACTTTTCCAACATATTGCTTTCCGATCTACTATTTGCAACTTTTGTTTTCAGATCTATTAATCCAAATAAACAAAAAATACCTTGCTGCACTTTTTGTTTATTTATTTTACTTTGTGTTCTTGCGAGATCTATTTGCCAAAACTATAATTACCTAATCTATCTTATTACTGTAGAGAGCGTGACAACCTCTCTTTCGCGTTGGGTTACAAGTATTTGTTGTTTGTGTACAGGTGCTGCTTACGTGGGTGCCTGATCTTCCTCTACGGATTGATACCTTGTTTCATAACTAAGGGAAATACTTACCGTCATTGTGTTGCACTTCCTCTTTGGGGAAAGACCGACGTAGTCTCAAGCCACGTCAAAGGAATTTCTGGCATCGTTGCCAGGGAGGAAGCAATCTCATCTACCAGGTTCCTAATCACAAATCTCATCTCCATGCAATTACATTATTTCCCATTTGCCTCTCGTTTTCCTCTCCCCCACTTCACAAATTTGCCGTTTTATTCGCCCTCTCTTTTTTGTTTGCCTTTTTCTCGCAAGATCTTTTGATCGCCAATCTCTTCACCATGACTAGCATCACTACCCCCTTGTCACCAGACTTTGAAGTTCTATACTTCAAACAAAAACAAGGGGAAAATCTGAAAGATGCTTGGTATAGATTGATGGAGTCATATCGTATTTGCAATATAAAGGGAGATGCAAAATTTTTGCTTCGAAATTTTTACATAATATTAACTTTGCATCATAGACAAATTTTGGATTTTGCCGCTAAAGGAAACTTTACTGAACTTGATCCCAACGCTGCTTATGAAATTTTAGAAGGGATGTTGGGAGTTCCTGCACCCAAAAAGTTTCCCTCTCTCACACAAGAAGGGGTTCAAATTCTAGACAAATTGATTGATTTGCATAAACATTTGGTTGAGTTGCAAAAATATCATGAGCCTCTTAAACATATTGGGGGAAACTTGAATCGCATGAACACTTTGATTACTCTTTGCAATAAGCGTTTGGATGATCTCAAGATGGTTTCTTCTCCTGAAAATGCGGGGAAGCGTAAAGAACCTCCCAGATTTGAGAAATCCCTCATAAAAGTGGTAAAAACTAAGGATGACAATACTTGAATCTATGCGTTATGCCTAGCTAGGGGCGTAAAACGATAGCGCTTGTTGGGAAGCAATCCAGTGAATAAGTTATTTTTATCTTTTGCTTTCTGTTTTTTAGTATTTTGCACAATTATGATTCTATTATGATCGTGTTTTTATGTTTTATTTAGTGTTTGTGCCAAGTAATGCCTTTAGGATGATCAATAAGATGAGTAGAAACAATGTTGAATCTGAAATAAAAAATTTATTCCCGATGCACGAATTTTAAATTTTTACTGGAACGTGATATTGATCTAAAATTTTAAAAAAGTACTTCCATACAAATTCTTTATGTTGTCCTAATTTTTCAGAATTTTTAGAGTTCCATAAGTATAGGTAGAGTACAGACTACTACATATTGTCCTGTCTGAAACAAATTCTGTTTTCATTGCATTGTGTGCTTGTTTTGACGAATCTATGGCTTGTATCGGGGGTATAAGTCATGGTAAAGTTAGAATACAGTAGGTATAATGTAATAATAAAATATGAATGGGTTTATAACAGTACCTAAAGTGGTAATTTGCTTTATTATACTAACGGATCTCACAAGAATTTTGTTAAGTTTTGTGTGATTGAAGTTTTCAAGTTTTAGGTGAGATCACGATGGATGAAGGAATAAGGAGTTAGAAGAGTCAAATCTTGGGGGTGCTATAGCACCCAAAGGTAATATCCAAAGATTAACAAGCAACTAAGCTTGGGGATGCCCCGAGTGGCATCCCCTCTTTCTTCTAACAACCATCGGTATACTACTTGGAACTATATTTTTATTCATCACATATCATGAGTTTTGCTTAGAGCGTATTGTATCTTTGCTTTGCTTGCTTTTGTCCTTGTTGCACACAACTATTTGAGAGAGCCAAAAACATTCTATGATTTGCTAGAATTGCTCTTTATGCTTCATTTAAAACTTTTGAGCAAAGGAATTGCTCTAATTCTTCAGTTATATATTTTTGGGCACGGCGTGCTTTTACATGTTTGAAGAAATGATCTCACGCTTCACTTATATTAATTTGATAGTTAGTAATTTTGAATAAATCCTCTCATGCTTCACTTATATTATTTTGAGAGATGAAACTTGTATGCTCATGTTCTTAACTTATAGCCATGTGAGCTTATCAAAAGCAATTGCAACATATGAAACTAGTTCCAAAGTGATAGATATTCAAGAGGGATATAATAAAAAAATTCATGAAGATCATTGGACAAATTAAACTTGATTCTTTGTAATAGTTTTGAGACATGACAATAGTGATATGTGAGTTATGTTGATGAGTAATTATGCTTAGTAAGAATATTGGTGTTAAGGTTTGTGATTCCCCATGCAAGCATGAAAATCAATAGTTGTGCTACGAAATTACATCCTGCTTACGGTGAATTATTCAGTGTTAGTTATCCTTAATGCTCGCTTATGTGATTTTTTGTTTCTTGGTTGGATGCTTCTCAATCTCTTGCTGGCCTTCACTTGTACTAAGTAGAAATACTACTTGTGCATCCAAAATCCTTAAACCAAGTTTTGCCATATGAGTCCAATATACCTACCTATATACGGTATTTCCATGCCGTTCCAAGCAAATTTGTATGTGCCACCTCTAAACTTTCAAAAAAAAATCCTTTTTGTGTGTGCGTACCACTCATGAAACGGTAGGGGGTGACCGATATTTTTTCATGCTAGATGTGTTATTCTAAAGATGAATGTTTATTCACTTGTCATTGCATGAGAGTATGGCGGTAATAGGGATGCCCAATCCCAAAATGAAAAAGAAAATAAATTTACTTTATGTTGTCAAATAATAAATTCCTTGGAAAGTGTTGCTATGGAAGGCAACTGTGGATTCGGCTAGCCATGGAAAGTGAAAGTATGGTGGAAAAGGGAATAAACTTTATTTTCTATTTGGGAACCGCCTATGATGCATCTATTGTGGAAATATATTGAAATCTCTCAATCGTTTCCGTTGACAGGAAAGGCATGCCACTCAAAATATTTTTCTCTATCAATTTAAACGCTTGAGCTCTGGCACCTCTACAAATCCCTACCTCCCTCTGCGAAGGGCCTATCTATTTACTTTATGCAATTTTTATTTCTCAATTTGAGTCTCCATCTTCTCTTATAAAGCACCAACTAGGGGCACTATGATTGTACTTGAGCATTAGGTGTAGCTAATATTTGAGTGCGTATTGTGAATGGATCAATGATTGAGCATGATGGGCTAGGGATAACTTGCTTTAGCATTGATATTTTGAAAGACATGGTTGCTTGTTGATATGCTTGAGTATTAAAGTTTTCATGTCAATACTAGACTATTGCTTTGAACCATATGAAAAGTCCAAATGTCAATGCTATAAAGAAAAGAATGTGTGATGAACATGATAGGAAGCATTCCACATCAAAAATTCTGTTTTTATCATTTACCTACTCGGGGACGAGTAGGAATTAAGCTTGGGGATGCTGATACGTCTCCAACGTATCTATAATTTTTGCTTGTTCCATGCTGTTATATTATCAATCTTGGATGTTTTACAATCATTTTATAGCAACTTTATATCATTTTTTGGGACTAACCTATTGACATAGTGCCAAAGTGACAGTTATTGTTTTTGCTTGTTTTTACTTCATGGAAAATCAGTACCAAATGGCGCCCAAACGCTGCGGGGATTTTTGTGGATTTTTTATGGACCAAAAGGAAGCAGATGGGCCAAACAACACCAGAAGAGGGGGGCCAGGGTGGCCACCTTTCACCAGGGCGCGTCGGAGGCCCCTGGCACGGCCTAGTGGAGGGTGGGCACCTTGGGAACCCCCTCAACTGACTATCGAGCCTATAAATTCCCAAAAAAAATCCAAAAACCCAAGGGGAGTCGACGAAACACAATTCCAGCCGCCGCAAGTTCCAGAATATCAAGCTCCAATCTAACACCATCACGGAGAGGTTCATCTTCCTCATAGGTGCCTCTCCGATGATGCGTGAGTACTCCACCATAGACCTATGGGTCCGTAGGCAGTATCTAGATGGCTTCCTCTCTCTCTCTCTCTCTCTCTCTCTCTATGTTTCTCAATAAAATGGTCTCTTGGAGATCTATTTGATGTGATGACTTTTGCGGTGTGTTTGTTGGGATCCGATGAATTTTGAGTTCATGATCAGTTTCTATCCATGAATATGATTCGAGTCTTCTTTGGTCTCTTATTTGCATGATTACTTATAGCCTCGTATTTCTTCCTCGAATCTTTGGTTTAGTTAGGCCAACTAGATCGGTTTGAGAAGAGATGCTTTGTGATGGGATCGATCTTGCGGTGTTCTTTCCCAATGACAGAAGGGGCAACAAGACACGCATGTATCGTTGCCATTAAGGATAACAAGATGGGGTCTATTCCTACATGAATAGATCTTGTATACATCATGTCACCGTTCTTATTGCATTACTCTGTCTTCCCATGAACTTAATACACTAGATGCATGCTGGATAGCGGTCGATGTGTGGAGTAATAGAAGTAGATGCAAAATCGTTTCGGTCTACTTATCTTGGACATGATGCCTATATAATGATCATTGCCTGGATATTTTCATGATTATTTGATCTTCTATCAATTGCCCAACCGTAATTTTTTCACCCACCGTGTGATATACTCATGACAGAATCCACTAGTGAAACCTACGGCTCCCGGGTCTACTTTTCCAACATATTGCTTTCTGATCTACTATTTGCAACTTTTGTTTTCAGATCTATTAATCCAACAAAACAAAAAATACCTTGCTGCACTTTTTGTTTATTTATTTTACTTTGTGTTCTTGCAAGATCTATTCGCCAAAACTATCATTACCTAATCTATCTTATTACCGTAGAGAGCGTGACAACCTCTCTTTCGCATCGGGTTGCAAGTATTTGTTGTTTGTGTGCAGGTGCTGCTTATGTGGGTACATGATCTTCCTCTATGGATTGATACCTTGGTTTCATAACTGAGGGAAATACTTAACGTTGCTGTGTTGCATCATCCCTTCCTCTTTGGGGAAATATGACGCAGTCTCAAGCCATGTCACACAACAACTCAAACACCTATCTACAGGCCGGAATCAGAGAACCGGGGTTCCCCTACCCTACCATTCGCCGGAGCGGCGAACGAGCAGAAGGGGAACCGCTAGCCTCGTCGATGCAGGACAGAGGAATACGAGGGTGGTTTATCTTCGGAGGGAAGGGGAACCGCAGTGTACCTACACTTGAAGCGCTAGCATTTCGTGAGTCACTTTCTTTGGCACATGATCTTTATGAACGGAGGATCCACGTTGCTTCTGATTGCAAGACTGTCATTAATGATATCAAGCATAGGAGTGTTGCATTTTAGGAGCTATTATTCGAGAAATTATAGACCCTTCTAGCTTTTTTAACGATTTTGCTAAAACACATCTAGATGTGAGATAAGTATTGCACATCTAGGTCCTATACCATTGATCTTACGTGGAGATTCATGTGATTTTTTTTCTTTTTTGATGCTTGATTTAGTCATTTAGATGTGCAATAACTATGTCACGTCTAGATGTGTCCTAGACACCCCCCCTTTTTTGATACTTGTTTTTTTAGCCATGAGTTTAGGAGCTCGAATACTGAGGCTCATAATTTAGCGAAGCATGCTCTCTCACTTGGGATTGGCCGCCATGTTTGGTTAGGCAATTTGGGTGATCTTTTTTCGTCCATGTAAACATTGTGACGAGTTAAATAAAGGGATTTTTACATCTGTGCCCCTGGTTCCTTAGCTCTACTCATTCATCCCCGCGCCCTTAACTTTTGCTCAGTTTTCCCCACTTCCTTGCCCGAAACCCTCAGAATAGGTCACAACGGACATTGTCGTCGGGTCAATGGCTTGACCGTTAACTCTGGCGAGTGGGGCCGCGATGGACTGTGTCACTCGTTGGACCTGACAAGTGGGGCTGCATTGGGCGGTGTCGCTGTTCGACCGTGGTTTCATTGGGCCATGGTTTTGTTGGGCCGTCCCTCGCATTAAACCGCATGCGTGCGCCACCATGACAGAAGCCTGCTATGCACGCACCCAACAAGCCTACCTGCATGGGTCAATGCGTGCCGCCACGATGCATCAACCGAGCCTCCATGCGCCGACCGAGCTTGCATGCGCCAGTGTGTGTCGCCACGATGCACTGACCAAGCCGCTTTCGTGCACGCCAGCCGCCATGGATGTAGTGACGGTCACTGGTGGTGGTTACTCTCTTCTCGCACGCTTGTCTCCTCGATTTAGAGCATCGTTTTTACGATTAGTTTCAGCCTTTTCATTGTGTCTGCATGCACTAGGTGGTAACTAACAAAGCGAGCTCTCTATGAAAACAATCAACAGATATGTAGATAGGGCCAACAAGCCCATAGCACGATCACATAGTTCAAACTAGCAAGAACTTAATAATTGAATAGATAGAAAACTTAATAATAGAACTTAATAAAAGGGCCAACAAGCCCATATCTCCAACATAGTTCAATTACAACTTAATTAACATAACATAGAGTAAAAAGACAGATAGAGGGTTTAGAGCCCTAGCCGCCGCCTTCTCTACCTTGCTCCTCCTTTGTGCGCCCTTCACTGCTCCTCCGGGGCATTGTCGATGGGGTACGGAAGAGTGTGCATGTGTGACGCAGTGGGGAAGATATTGGTGTACTCCGTAAACATGTTGTGGGTGGAGAAAGCGATGAACTCGCAACCACACCAAAACACCCGGCCGAGGAGGTAGAAGGCATTGAATGTGTTGGTGAAGTGGGCAAGGAGAGCTACCACCACCCCGTTTTGGATGACCTCCTCGACGCGGAACATCGTTGGAGATCCCCGCGGGAGGTGTCTGTAGCCGGCCCCGAGGAAGAACTCGATGAAGTTCCTTGCGGTCCTCCACCTTGATATCGCCCCACACACGTAGTGTGCACTCAACGTACACGCCGGTAGGGTAGAGCCTCTATGGCACGATGGGTGGGAAGCGATAGGTTGGTCCGGTGTACTGCATGGCTGAGGGATGTGCAGAAGAAGGAGAAGGGGGCGAAGAGCAAGAAGGGCAGATGGCAGAGGATGGGAGATGGATGAGGGATGGCAGAGGCAGAGGGTTGCTTAAATAGCCATAGTGCTATGTGTTATTTGGTCGTGTCAATAACGGGGTCAAATGTGAAGTAGCCCGTTTTCAAACCCACCGTAGCATCGGGAGTGTACACACGTGGGAAACGGTGGTTTGAAAAGAAGAAGAAAAAGAAGCTAATTGCACGCGTGGGAATCCGTGGTCATATATATTATATGAACAAATACGTCAAAAAAATCCCAAAATATATTGTATGAACAAAAGGAGACAATTTTTGAATAGTTTGTGGCCATTTTGCATGATAAAAATAAATTTGGCCCTTATAAATTTGGTCATTTTGCATTTGTATAGAACAAAAAGAACTAAATTTTTCTATGCACTGTCAATTGTTGTGTAATGTCAAATGATGCAACCAAGAAACAGAGCCATCACGTTCACAAAAAACAGAGCAAACTATGCAAAAAATGACGCAATTCGACGGCCCAACCAGAGTTTGGTTTCCTTTTGGGCCCAATAACAATTCAACGGACATGATCCATTTTTTTCGCGGAGTCAGTGGTGGGCGAGCAGCCGAGCACAACCAATAGGATCGCCTCTCGCGGATTGCCCCACGATCCAACGATGCGGAGCCGTCCTTGTGATCCAACGGCGCTAGGGTATGATCGGATGGCTGACGTTTGGAGCTAGGGTTAGGCAAAACCCCGCGGGGTTTAGAGGGGTTTTGAGATGGTCAACGGGGTTTCGAAGGCTTTGACTGAGCTACTAATTTAAAAAAAATCGAAAAAATATGAAACCTTCGTCGTTCACTATTTTATAAGACACACTAACGAGGAAAAATACTAAACTTGGTCTATGGTCATTTTCATGAAAAAAACCTAGCTGGCACGATCGAGGTCAAATGAGCACCATTAATTGAAAAAAAATCAAAAAAATATAAAGCATGCGCACAATGTTGTCTTATGTGACATGTTACCAAGCAAAAATCTTAAACTTGGTCTATGGTCATTTTCATGAGAAAACCTTCACACATATGAGCTATCACGTACAAGATTTCATAGAGTTCAAGGAGAGGAGGTAGGGTTACCTACAGGGTCTGAAAATTAAAAAAAATCAAAAAAAATCACCAAAGCTTTATTTCAAAGTGAATAAGAAGGATCTGAACTTAGTTTTCCATTTTCATATTTTAAATGTGTTTTTAATAGTTTTTATATTAAAGCATATTTTTTCAAAAGAAAATGTAAAAATATGAAGATTAATTCAAAAAATAGTGAGACTTCAAATCTACACTATATAGATTGAATAGGTGTTAATAAAAAACACTTGGCTCATTTAGAGTAGGTCCAAAAAATCTTGATTACAAATGGGTTGTTTACCCTAGCCCGGGAGCTCATTTGGAGCACATTTCTCAAATTCAAATTTCTTTGACCTCCTCTAAATCACCTCAAATTTTGCACACATGATCTCCTACACAAACATAGATAGTTTGCCAAGGTTTTTTTGCATTTTCTTGAATTTATACTGTCCTATCGAATGTCAGTTCAAAACATCAGATAATGAGACATGCTAGTGGGAAAAGGCATGCATTTCATTATAAAACATGAGACAAATAATTTTTGTACTTCTTTATTACAAAAATCATTACATATTCGTTGTTTTTTGCTCTGTTATTGGAATATTTGATAAATGATGGACTATTTGCTCTTTTTTCTTATTCTTTGCAGCATGTCTGATCAGTGAAGCAACACTGAAACAACATGTGTGATCATTGCAGCACCTAAACTTTGAAAATTAACACTAAAACAAATCATAGCAGACAAATTTAAAAACACACAAATAAGCAATATAGATAGCCACTTGCATATATAGAAGACCACATAGTACCATACCATCCATAGAACACATCCAGTTCACAAACAAAGTTCCCAAACAACCAAACACACAAAGTTCACATTAAAACACATCATCACATCATCAATTAGTTGGGAATGGGAGTCAGGACTTTCGCAAGGGCAGCATGCTGGCCCTGATCTTGTAGTCCTCGTCGTGGATGGCTACAACTTTTGCATGAGCTAGAAGGTGAACGAAGTGGTTGGACTTTGGCTTTGCCTTGGTGGTGCAGTAGGGGCAGCGCCAAATTTTGGTCATGCTCTTGTAGTAGTAATCATCTCCCTTGGCCTTGATCTTCTCCTCTTCCTTCGCTTTGAAGGACTTGAAGTTGTCCACATCCACATCTTCTCTAGAGATGTACTGCACACACGAATGAATTTAGATATATACATTATAGTTTCATATACAGCATGTGAAAGGAACTAGGGTAAATGAAAAATCTAAATTTTAAGCAGGCTTACCTCACACTCTTGGTCGATCCAATACCCTAGATCGTACGGGTCCTTGAAGTCAGTAAGGTCCAGCTTCCTATTTTTTCCCCAACCATCATCCTCCTGAATATACAATTACATGCCATTGAAAATTTAGATATGCATTCTAAATTGATCATAGGGCTAATATACTATGATCCTATTTGCATCTTCCATTGTCATGCACACACATTGAACAACAGAGCTAATATAAGTACATATTGTGGACAAATTTATATACTAATGAATCAAATAACTTCTTAATCAATGGATTCCATTTGGGCATATGACATTCAAAACCCCAATCTGAGTAGCATTCAAAAACAAATCTAATAGAGACCCAATCTAATAAGCATACAAGCATTAAAAACCCAATCTGTGAGCATTAAAAAAAATCTAATAAGCATGCATCTGTGTAGCATTGAAGCACAGAGATCCATATCTCTCATATGGATCTATCTAGCATTTTTTTTGCAAAGAATGTAATCCAAAAAACCCTAGTACAAAAACCCCAATCCCCCCAATACAGAAAACCTCGGCCCATTTGTCAAACCAACTACTCTAACCATCTGAACTACCGTATGAATCACAATCTAACCAATGCAACTAACTCTACAAACTAATATCCTAAAGCAAGTGCAAATACCTCCTGCTCCTCGCCAGGCTACGCATCGGGGGTATCGGGATGGACTGCGCCGCTCGACGCTGGCACCTTCTGCAGCGCTGAGGTAGAGTCCGCCACCTCCTTCTCCACATCTGAAGTGGTTGCAAGTTTCCCTGCACCGACGTGGACGCCGCCAATGTCCTTCACTTCATCCACGGTCACCGTGCCCTGCAGCTCCACTACATCTCCGGCCGCTGCGCCGGCATCACCACGAGCTTCCGCCATCGGACAGATGGAGGCGATGAAGGTGAGGAAGAGGATGCGGTGGGGGAGAGCGAGACAGTGCGGTGGAGGTAGTGAAGGAGAGCAAGACGACGTCGGGAGGGGAAAGGAAGATGATGTGACAGGGAGAGGATTTGGGGGGAAATCATAGGGCGATGGAGGTGGTTACCCCTCTTTATACGATGTGACATTTCGGGCAAGTCCCGTGGACACGTGCTACCCCACGATCGTGGTCAGCTGCATGCGCGGGAGCGGCCTCACTCGTCGGAGTTAACGATCAGAGGCATTGAGCCGACGGCAACATCCGTTGTAACCTGTTCTGAGGGTTTTGGGCAAGGGAGTGGGGAAATGTGAGCAGAAGTTAAGAGCATGGGGATGAATGGGTAGAGCTAAGGAACCAGGGGCACAGAAATAAAAATCCTTTAAATAAAAGTTTCACAAAATTGTCTAAAAAACTAAATATCATGGCAAATGTAAAAAAAAATATCATGGCGGGGTGATTAGGCGACTAACAAAATTTTATCTCTTTCAATAATTTAGGCTCGACAATAAAGTAAATTGTCTACACATGCAACTAGATGCGCAACCTTATATTATGAGCAGCACAACTAACAAGTACAAGCAAGAGTAAAAACACGATATAAATATGCATAAAGTAAAGGACCAATATAACCGCAAGATGAGTCGATGGAGACGAGGATGTGTTGCCCAAGTTCCCTCCTCATGTGTATTCATTAGAGGGGTATGAAGGCACAATGATCCCCAAATGTTCCAAGTACTGATCCTATTCTCATCATGCCCTCGCACAATGCAAGGTATCGTGAATCCACTAGCGGTGCCCTTGAAGCCGGCGACCGATACCTTTACAAACAAGGTTGAGTCTCTCTCCATAACTTAATTGAAGACTCCCAACACCACCACGAAGCTTCACCACAATGAAATGTGGCTCGAAGTGAACACAAATGTCTAGGATGCCCAAACACCCAAGAGTAACAAGATTTATAAGGATCTTGCAAGGAATTAACGAAGTAGGTTTTTGTTTGGATGGATGTATAGATCGAGTGTTCCTCTTGCTCTCCCTAAAATATAAGATGGATTGGTTGGATAGAGAGGGAGGAACCAAAGGTTGAAGCTTTTGTATCAATGATAAAAATGGTGTTGTGTTCCTCTTTATCCAAGGGTGAAAGAAGACACGATATATATTCAACCCTAGAATGTGCCTGCTTATAGCCCATGCAGTAAAGTGAGATCTCCCGATAAAATTCAGATGTTCTGACAAGTTGGGCATTTTGACCTATACTTCAGGGAAGCCTCTGACTTAGCCCAGATGGCTTTGGACACAAGTCAGAACATACCTCAGAATATATTTGGGGCCGCGTTGAAAGAAGACAGAAACTTTAAAGCATCTTTGGGCCCGCGTTGCTGGGAACACTCGATTTGGCCGTTTCCAATAAGCCAGGCTCAAGCGATGCAAAAGAGTGCATGTGGGTGGCTCTTGTGGTGCAATTAGTTGTGAGCTTCTACATCCTGGGTGCACCCTGTACCTGATCTTGCATGTATTTTATTGTAATCTTTGCTTAATCTCTTTCACCTTTTAATCTACACAATAGTGCTCCGAGTCGAGATAAAGTCTACACGAAAAATATATTAATGTTGTGCTTCCGTTCACACGATCCGTTCATAATTTCATTGATCATAAATGCTCGAATTTATGTTCATATTTGGAGCTATTTTGAAAGGATTTTTTCAAATTCATCGCGCGGGATCGACCGTTTGAATTTTCCTTTAACCAATAGCTTCAGCTCGATGTTTCACACGACTTCCGTGTTGTATGTTTTCTTTTTTGATGGTTGTCGATGAGTAGACCTACATCTTTCTGGTATATGGTAGGTATGTTATGTGTGGTCTATTTTACTGAGACTTCAGTCTCTTATAATCTACACAATGATGCTCCAATTCGAGAGAAGGTCTAGACGAGAAAGATGCACATCGATGTCGTGGTTTCCTTCAAACAATTGGTTGATAGTTCCATTGACCATAAATGCTTAATTTCTAGTTCATGTTTGGAGATATTTGGGTCAAATTTCATCAAATTCTCTATGCATGGTCAACTATTTCAAATTCCCTTTTACCAAAAGCTTCATCGCAATGTTTCATAAGACTTTCATGTTGTATGTTTTCTGTTTCAACGGTCGTAGACCAGCATATGTGTATCTTCCTATTGTATTGTATTGTGGTCATGCGTTGGTTAATGATTTAGACGAAATTTGAAGTGGATTTTTTTTGTTCTCGGTGATCACCATCAACCTCGTTGGATGGATGCCATGTTGCGACCTGCATCGCCACTAACGTTGTTCCTCTCGGCCTCCTCGCACGCGACATACTACACTAATGTTGTCATCATGAGCACACTACTCCTGCTGCTCTGTGTGTGAAAGCACATTTACTCCCTTGGTGGTTGATACGTCTCCAATGTATCTATAATTTTTTATGATGGCACGATATTATATTATCTGTTTTGGATGTTTTATATGCATTAATATGCTATTTTAGATGATTTTTGGGACTAACCTGTTGATCTAGAGCCTAGTGCCAGTTTCTGTTTTTCCTTGTTTTTGAGTTTTGCAGACATGGAATATTAAACAGAGTCCAAATGGAATAATACGTTCAGAAAGAATTTGTCTGGAAGGAAAGAAATCAACCAGGCTTGGAGTGCATGGCAGGAAACCTGCCAGGGAGTCACAAGCCTGCTAGGCACGGGCCCCACAGGCCGCGCCTAGCAGGCTTGCCGTCTCCCGACAGGTCTCCTAACCCTAATCTTTGGCCTATAAATTCCCAAATATTCCCCCAACATCAAAAGAGCCATGCAAATACTTTTCCGTCGCTAGAAGCCTCCTTTCCCGAGAGATCCAATCTTGGAGCCTTTTCCGGTAATCTGCCAGAGGGGGTTTCGATCACGAAGGGCATCTACATCAACTCCATTGCCCCTCCAATGATGCGTGAGTAGTTCACCACAGATCTACGGGTCCATAGCTGGTAGCTAGATGGCTTCTTCTCCCTCTTTGATCTTCAATACCATGTTCTCCATGATCTTCATGAGGATCTATCGGCTGTAATCCTCTTTTGTGGTGTGTTTGTCAAGATCCGATAAATTGTGAGTTTATGTTTAGATTATCCATGAATCTTATTTGAATCTCCTCTAAATTCTTATATGCATGATTTTCATATCCTTGTAAGTCTCTTCGAGTTATTGGTTTGGTTTGGCCAACTAGATTGGTAATTCTTGCAATGGGAGAAGTGCTTGGTTTTGGGTTCAATCTTGCGGTGTCCTCACCCAATGACATAGTAGGGGTAGCGAGGCACGTATTGTATTTTTGCCATCAAGGGTAACAAGATGGGGTTTTCATCATATTGCTTTAGTTTATCCCTCTACATCATGTCATCTTTCTTAATGTGTTACTCTGTTCTTCATGAACTTAATACTCTAGATGCACGCAGGAGTCGGTCGATATGTGGAGTAATAGTAGTAGATGCAGAATCGTTTCGGTCTACTTGATACGGACGTGATGAATATATGCATGGTCATTGCCTTGGATAACTACATGATTATTCGCTTTTCTATCTACTGCTTGACAGTAATTTGTTTACCCACCATGATATTTTCCTTCGAGAGAGAAGCCTCTAGTGAAACCTATGGCCCCTGGGTATACTTTCCATAATATACTTTCAGATCTATAAACCAAAAATACCAAAAATGCTTTGCTGTAATTTATTTAACTTTTAATTTTCGTTCTTGTTTACATCTATCTCTATCGGATCTAATCCTTGCAAATAATCGTGAAGGGATTGACAACCCCTTTATAGCGTTGGGTGCAAGAGTTTGATTGTTTGTGTAGATGCATCCATTGGTGACTTGCTTGTTCCTCCTACTGGATTGATACCTTGGTTCTCAACAACTGAGGGAAATACTTATCTACTTTGCTGCATCACCCTTTCCTCTTCAAGGGAAAACCAACGCATGCTCAAGAGGTAGCAAGAAGGATTTCTGGCGCCATTGCCGGGGTGGATACACATCAAGCCTACCAAGTACCCATCACAAACTCATCTCTTGCGTTCACATTATTTACCATTTTCCTCTTATTTTCCTATCCCCCACTTCTAAAACGATTTTCAGAAAATACCAAGAAGATCTGCCTTTTTGTTCGCTCTTCTTTCGTTTGCCTTTCGTTTGCTTGTGTGGTTGATTGCTTGCTTTGTCATGATGTTTGAGAATACCAAGTTGTGTGACTTTTCCAATACTAATAATAATGATTTTATTAGTACTCCGATTGCTCCCACCACTAGTGCGGAATCTTATGAAATCAATGCTGCCTTGCTTAATCTTGTTATGAAAGAACTATTCTCTAGCCTTCCTAGTGAAGATGCTGCATCCCATCTAAATACTTTCATTGAGGTGTGTGATATGCAAAAGAATAAAGATGTGGATAATGATATTGTGAAATTGAAGCTATTTCTGTTTTCACTACGTGATCGTGCTAAAACTTGGTTCTCATCCTTGCCTAAAAATAGTATTGATTCATGGAATAAGTGTAAAGATGCTTTTATCTCCAAGTACTTTCCACCCGCTAAGATCATCTCCCTTAGGAATGATATAATGAATTTTAAGCAAATTGATCATGAGCATGTTGCACAATATTGGGAGAGGATGAAATTAATGAGTTTATGGATGATTATATAAAATTTCTATGCGGGATTGAATTTTGCATCTAGGAATCTTTTAGATTCCGCCGCGAGTGGTACTTTTATGGAAATCACATTAGGAGAAGCTACTAAACTCCTAGATAATATTATGACAAACTACTCTCAATGGCACAGCGAAAGATCTCCTACTAGTAAAAAGGTGCATGCTATTGAAGAAATAAATACTTTGAGTGAAAAGATGGATGAATTGATGAAATTGTTTACTATTAAGAGTGCTCCTATTGATCCCAATGATATGCCTTTCTATTCTTTGATTTTAAATAATAATGAATCTATGGATGTGAATTTTGTTGGTAGGAACAATTTTGGTAATAACATGTATAGAGGTAATTTCAACCCTAGGCCGTTTCCTTGTAATTCCTCTAATAATTATGGTAATTACTACAACAATTCTTATGGAAATTATAATAATATGACCTCTAGCCTTGAGAATATTGTTAAAGAATTTATTGGTTCACAAAAAGTTTTTAATGCTACGTTTGAAGAAAAAGTGCTCAAGATTGATGATTTGGCCAGAAGCGTTGATAGAATTTCTCTTGAGATTGATTCGTTGAATATCTACTCCACCTAAGCATGATATAAATGAGTCTTTAAAAGCTATGAGAATTTCTATGGATGAAAGTAAGGAAAGAACCGCTAGAATATGTGCTAAGCGCGAATGGCTTGAAAAAGTGTGTTCTCGTGATAATAATGATGAAGATATCAAAGTGATTGATGTGACTCCTATTGAATATTTGTTTTCAATATAAATCTTGATAAATATGGGGCTGGAGATAAGTCAACTTTAGTTAAATAGCATCCTAATGATTCGGAGTTTATAGATCTTAATGCTAAAAGTGATAAAAGTGGGATAGAAGAGGTCAAAACTTTAAATAGCAATGAACACACTCTTTTGGATTTCCAGGACTTTAATTATGATAGCTGCTCTTTGATTTATTGTATTTCCTTGTTACAATCCATGATGAATTCTCCACATGTTTGTAGTCAAAATAAGGCTTTTACTAAACATATCGTTGATGCTATGATGAAATCTTTTGAAGAAAAACTTGAGTTAGAAGTTTCTATCCATAGAAAGCTTCATGATGAGTGGGAACCTACCATCAATATTAAAATCAAAGATTATGAGTGCCATGCTTTGTGTGATTTGGGTGCTAGTGTTTCCACGATTCTGAAAACTTTATGTGATGTGCTAGGTTACCATGATCTTGATGATTGCTCTCTAAATTTGAATCTTGCGGATTCCACTATTAAGAAACCTATGGGAAGGATTAATGATGTTCTTATTGTTTCAAATAGGAATTATGTACCCGTAGATTTCATTGTTCTTTATATAGATTGCAATCCTACATGTCCTATTATTCTTGGTAGGCCTTTCCTTAGAACGATTGGTGCAATTATTGACATGAAAGAAGGAAACATTAGATTCCAATTTACATTAAGTAAAGGCATGGAATACTTTACTAGAAATAAAATAAGATTTCCTTATGAATCTATTATGAGAGCTACTTTTGTATTGCATACCAAATATGACAATACCTAGATCTATTGTGTTTTGCCTAGCTAGGGACGTTAAACAATAGCGCTTTTTGGAAGACAACACAATTTTATTTTTATGTTATGTTTTTCATTCTGTTTTTGTGTGTTTCCCAGATTATTACTTCTGTAGTGATTGTGTTTTGGTGTTTTAATTAGTGTTTGAGCCAAGTAAAACCTTTGGGGTGACCTATGGTAGTTGTTTATTTGATCTTGCTGAAAAACAGAAACTTTTGCGCTCAGTCCAGGAATTTTATAAAAAAATTAGAGCGTAGAATGAGTCTGAAATGTTTACACAAGATTTATATATCAATTTCCCAGGTTTTCTTAATTGTTCAGAATTTTTTCAGTTATAGAAGTATACGAAGTTTTTAGTTTGCTACAGACTATTCTGTTTTTGACAGATTCTGTTTTCTTTGAGTTGTTTGCCTATTTTGATGAATCTTTGGGTTGTATCATGGGGTATGAACCGTGAAGAAGTTAGAATAAAGTAGGTAATATAGAATGAGTTCACAACAGTAGCTAAGGTGGTGATTTATTTTCTTATATTAACGGATCTCACGAGTTTTCTGCTAAGTTTTGTGTTGTGAAGTTTTCAAGTTTTGGGTAAAGATTTGATGGACTATGGAATAAGGAGTGGAAAGATCCTAAGCTTGGGGATGCCCAAGGCACCCCAAGTCATATTAAAGGATGCCAAAGAGCCTAAGCTTGGGGATGCCCCAGAAGGCATCCCCTCTTTCGTCTTCAATCCATCGGTAAATTTACTTGAGGCTATATTTTTATTCACCACATGATATGTGTTTTTCTTGGAGCGTCTTGTATGATATGAGTCTTTGCTTGTTAGTTTGCCACAATCATCCTTGCTTCACACATTTGGTTAGAAGGACACGCTGAATCGTGAATTTGATAGAATGTTCTATGTGCTTCACTTATATCTTTTGAGTTAGGCAATTTTGCTCTAAGTGCTTCACTTATATCTTTTAGAGCGCGGTGGTGTTTTTGTTTTATAGAAATACTTGAACTCTAGTACCTCACTTATATTATTTTGAGAGCCTCTAAACAGCATGGTAATTGGTCTAGGTTATGAATTTAGTCCTAATATGATAGGCATCCAAGAGGGATATAATAAAAACTTCCATATTAAGTGCATTGAGTATTTATGAGAAGTTTGATTCCTTGCATAAAGTTTTAAGATATAAAGATGGTAATGTTGAGAGTCATGTTAGGAAGTAATTGTGATTTGGTAAAAAATACTTGTGTAATGGTTTGTGATTCCCGTAGCATGCACGTATGGTGAACCGTTATGTAAGGAAGTAGAAGCATGACTTGTTTATAGATTGTCGACCTTTGTGTGAGGGTCGGGAGCGTGCGATGGTTAACTCCTACCAACCTCTCCCCTAGAAGCATGCGTTTAATACCTTGCTTCAATGACTAATAGACTTTTTCAATAAGTATGTGAGTATGACTAATGTTGAGTCCATGGATTATACGCACTCTCACCCTTCCACATTTGCTAGCCTCTCTAGTACCGCGCAACTTTCGCCGGTACAACAATCACCTTCCTCAAAACAGCCACCATATACCTTCCTCAAAACAGTCACCATATATCTTTCCTCAAAACAGCCACCATACCTACCTATTATGGCATTTCCATATCCATTCTGAGATATATTGCCATGCAACTTCCACTTTTCCTTTTATGACTTGCACCATCACTTCCATATTGCATATAGAGTCATATTTTGTCATAGGTATCGAGTTGTAATTTTATTTTGAGTTGTAAGTAAATAAAAGTTTGGTTATTATCATTATTAGAGCATGTCCCATGTGAGGAAAGGATGATGGAAGCTATGATTCCCTCACAAGTGGGATGAGATTCCGGACTTTATGAAAAAAATGAGGCCAGCGAAGCCCAAATAAAAATATATACAATAAATGAGGCCTTAGATGCCTACCAAAAAAATGAGAGAAAAAAGATAAGGGACATTGCTACTACCTTTTTCCACACTTGTGCTTCAAAGTAGCACCATGATCTTCATGATAGAGAGTCTCATATTTTGTCACTTTCATATACTAGTGGAATTTTTCTTCATGATGCACATCTACTTAGTTCCTTTTTGAGCTTTCATACACTTATAGCTCTAGTGCATCCGTTGCATGGCAATCCCTACTCACTCACATTGATATCTATTAATGGGCATCTCCATAGCCCGTTGATACGCCCAGTTGATGTGAGACTATCTTCTCCCTTTCCTTGACAACCCTCACCATATTCTATTCCACCTATAGTGCTATATACATTGCTCACGCTCATGTATTGCATGAGAGTTGAAAAAGTTTGAGAAAATAAAGGTGTGAAAACAATTGCTTGACTTTTCATCGGGGTTGTGCATGATATAAATACTTTGTGTGGGGAAGATGGAGCATAGCCAGACCATATGATATTGTAGGGATAAATTTCTTTTGCCATTATATTTTGAAGAGATACAATTGCTTTGCTAGTATGCTTGAAAAATTATTGTTTTTATATCAATATTAAGCTTGTGTTTTGAGTCTTATGGATCTGAATATTCATGCCACAATAAAGAATATTACATGGATAAATATGTTAGGTAGCACTCCACATCAAAAAATTTGTTTTTATCATTTACCTACTCGAGGACGAGCAGGAATTAAGCTTGGGGATGCTGATACATCTCCAAGGTATCTATAATTTTTGATAATGGCATGCTATTATATTATCTATTTGGGATGTTTTATATACATTAATATGCTATTTTATATGATTTTTGGGACTAACCTATTAATCTAGAGCCTAGTGTCAGTTTCTGTTTTTTCTCTTGTTTTTTAGTTTTGCAGATATGAATTATTAAACGGAGTCCAAACGGAATAAAACCTTCGGAAAGAATTTTTCTGGAAGGAAACAAATCAACCAAGCTTGGAGTGCACGGCAGGAAACCTGCCAGGGAGTCACAAGCCTGCTAGGCGCGGCCCCCCTGGTCGCGCCTAGCAGGCTTGCCGTCTCCCAGAAGGTCTCCTAACCCTAATCTTTGGCCTATAAATTCCCAAATATTCCCCCAACATCAAAATATCCACGCAAATACTTTTCCGCTGCCAGAAGCGTCCGTTCCTGAGAGATCCAATCTTGGAGCCATTTTCGGTAATCTAGCGGAGGGGGTTTCGATCACGGAGGGCATCTATATCAACTCCATTGCCCCTTCGATGATGCGGGAGTAGTCCACCACAGACCTACGATTCCATAACTAGTAGCTAGATGGCTTGTTCTCTCTCTCTGATCTTCAATACCATGTTCTCCATGATCATCATGAGGATCTATCCGTTGTAATCCTCTTTTGTGGTGTGTTTGTCAAGATCCAATGAATTGTGAGTTTATGTTCAGATTATCCATGAATCTTATAAGAATATACTCTAAATTATTATATGCATGATTTCACATCCTTGTAAGTCTCTTCGAGTTATTGGTTTGGTTTGGCCAACTAGATTGGTAATTCTTGCAATGGGAGAAATGCTTGGTTTTGGGTTCAATCTTGCGGTGTCCTCACCAAGTGACATAGTAGGGGTAGCAAGGCACGTATTGTATTTTTGCCATCAAGGCTAACAAGAGGGGATTTCATCATATTTATTGAGTTTCTCTCTCTACATCATGTCATCTTTCTTAATGCGTTACTTTGTTCTTCATTAACTTACTACTCTAGATGCAGGCAGGAGTCGGTCGTTGTGTGGAGTAATAGTAGTAGATGCGGAATCGTTTTGGTCTACTTGATACGTACGTGATGCCTATATGCATGATCATTGCCTTGGATAACTACATGATTATTTGCTTTTCCATCAATTGCTTGAAAGTAATTTGTTTACCCACCATGATATTTTCCTTCGAGAGAGAGAAGCCTCTAGTGAAACCTATGGCCTCCGGGTCTACTTTCCATAATATACTTTAAGATTTATAAACCAAAAATACCAAAAATACTTTGCTGCAATTTATTTACCTTTTACTTTCCGTTCTTGTTTACATCTATCTCTATCAGATCTAATCCTTGCAAATAACCGTGAAGGGATTGACAACCCCTTTATAGCGTTGGGTGCAAGAGTTTGATTGTTTGTGTAGGTGCATCCATTGGTGAATCGCTTGTTCCTCCTACTGGATTGATACCTTGGTTATCAATAACTGAGGTAAATGCTTATCTACTTTGTTGCATCACCCTTTCCTCTTCATTGAAAACCAACGCATGCTCAATAGGTAGCAAGAAGGATTTCTAGCGCCATTGCTGGGGAGGATACACATCAGGCGTACCAAGTACCCATCACACACTCATCTCTTGCATTCACATTATTTGCCATTTCCCTCTCGTTTTCCTGTCCCCCACTTCTAAGAGGATTTTTAGAAAATTCCAAGAAGATTTGCCTTTTTGTTTGCCCTTCTTTCGTTTGCCTTTTGTTTGCTCGTGTGCTTGATTGCTTGCTTTGTCACGGTGTCTGAGAATACCAAGTTGTGTGACTTTTCCAGTACTAATAATAATGATTTTATTAGTACTCCAATTGCTCCCACCACTAGTGTGGAATCTTATGAAATCAATGCTGCCTTGCTTAATCTTGTTATGACAAAAAAAATTCTAGCCTTCCTAGTGAAGATGCCGCATCCCATCTAAATACTTTCATTGAGTTGTGTGATATGCAAAAGAAGAAAGATGTGGATAATGATATTGTGAAATTGAAGCTATTTCCGTTTTCACTACGAGATCATGCTAAAACTTGGTTTTCATCTTTGCCTAAAAATAGTATTGATTCATGGAATAAGTGTAAAGATGCTTTTATCTCCAAGTACTTTCCACCCGCCAAGATCAACTCCCTTAGGAACGATATAATGAATTTTAAGCAACTTGATCATGAGCATGTTGCACAATCTTGGGAGAGGATGAAATTAATGATTAGGAATTGCCCCGCACATGGTTTGAGTTTATGGATGATTATATAAATTTTCTATGCGGGATTCAATTTTGCATCTAGGAATCTTTTAGATTCCGCCGCAGGTGGTACTTTTATGGAAATCACGTTAGGAGAAGCTACTAAACTCCTAGATAATATTATGACAAACTAATCTCAATGGCATACCGAAAGATCTCCTACTAGTAAAAAGGTGCATGCTATTGAAGAAATAAATACTTTGAGTGAAAAGATGGATGAATTCATGAAATCGTTTACTAGTAAGAGTGCTCCTAGTGATCCCAATGATATGCCTTTGTCTTCTTTGATTGGAAATAATAATGAATCTGTGGATGTGAATTTTGTATTGGTACTACCGAGAATCATATATCGGTCTCACCAAGATTCCTAAAGTTGCCACATTTTAAATAAATCGGTACAACCGATTTTTACTTCGGTTTCACCGAGTTGGTTAATAATGGTGTAACGGCTGGATTTTTGGAGATGCATGTATATACCCCTCCACCACATCCCACTCGCAAGAGAAGCTCTCGGAACTGATCCACACTTGCCATATCCAAATTTGTGAGAGAGAACCACCTACCCTTGTGTTTAGATCAAGATCATCCACTCCAACCATATGGATCTTGATTTCTAGCCTCCCCAAGTTGCTTTCCACTGAATCAATCTCTTCCACCAAGCCAAATGTATGAGAGAGTTATTGAGTGTTGAGGAGTCTATCGTCTTGAAGCACAAGAGCAAGGAGTTCATCATCACTATCAAGCCTATTACCTTTTGGAGGGTGGTTCCTCCTAGATTGGTTAGGTGTCGCTTGGGAGCCTCCTACTTAGTTTTTTGGAGTTAAACCAAGAAGTTTTTAAGGGCAAGAAGATCGCCTACTTTGTGAAGATCTACCCATAGTGAGGCTAGTCCTTCGTGGACAGAAGACGCTATGGAATAGTCAAGGTTGCTACTTCGTGGACCCTTATGGGTGGAGCTCTCCGTGGACTCTCACGACCGCTACTCTCTGTGGTTTGAAGATTCCATAAATGTAGATGTACGATAGCACCACCTATTGGAACCACGGGAATAATCTTCGTGTCTCCAGTTGCGTTTCATCTCTCTAACCCTACCCTCTACTACATGTGCTTGACTTTACTTTCCGCTGCTATACTCTTCAACATGCATGTGTAGGGTGTGCTTGACTTCCTATCTTTGTTAAAATCTTCCTATAACTAAAATTGGGAAAAGGTAGAATTTTTATTTGGTCAAGTAGTCTAATCACCCCCCCTCTACACTTACTTTTGATCCTACAAGTTGTATGAGAGCTTTGGTCTCCATTGCATTGGTTTCAAAACCTAGGAGAGTATGGCGTCTAGTGAGGGTAATTATCACCATAGAGTTCCATACTTTGATGGTACAAATTTTGTTAGTTGGAAGCTTAAGATAAAAATGCAAATTCTTGGTCATAACCCCGCTGTTCGGGCTGTTGTTCGTGTTGGCTTGCAAGGTGATTTCTTTGGTGATGGAAAGGAATTGGATCATGAAGAGACCGCGGAATAATTGAAGATGTTGCAATACAACGCTCAAGCATGCGACATTATATTCAACTATCTATCCCCCGAAGAATTCAACAAGATCAGCCGTCTTGAGAATACGAAGGAAATTTGGGACACTTTGGTTGATATGAACGAAGGTGCCGATTCCGTCAAAGAATCTAAGTTGGATGTGCTTCAAAGTCAACTTGAAAAGTTCAAGATGAAGGATGGTAAAGGAGTCGCGGAGATGTACTCTAGGCTAGCTCTCATCACCAATGACATTGCCAGCTTAGGAAGCGAAGAAATGACCGACAAATTCATCATCAAGAAGATACTTAGAGCTTTGGATGGAAAGTATCAAACCATGTACACATTAATCCAAATTATGTAAAACTTCAAAGATCTCAAGCCTACATAAGTGATTGGAAGGATTCTTTCTCGTGAGATGTCACTTAAAGATAAGGAAGAACTTCACAACAAGTCAAGCGTTGCTTACAAAGCCTCAAGTGATGCTACTTCAAGGGACAACCTTGTTACTAATGAAGATATAAGCCTCACGGTTAAGATATTCAATAAGTTCTAAAAGAGTAGAGGCAAGGCGAGGAACTCCAACTCAAGATATGAAGAGAAACGTTCATCTAGTCGTGACCAGAATTGTTACAATTGTGGAAGGCCCAGACACTACTCCAATGAGTGCACGCCCCCCACAAAACAAGGGAAGAGTCACCTAAAATAAAGAGCTCAAGAGATGAGTCACCTCAAAGAGAGAGAAGGAGTAGAGATGATCCTTATGAACAAAGACCCTTAGGGAGAAGTACAAGCTCGAAGAAGAAGGACAAGTACACCAAGAGCTACTCAAGAAGAAGACATCAAGCTCAAGTTGGTGAATGTGTTTCCGGCTCCGAATCCGACAACCACTCCGAGAGAAGCTATCACTCCGACTGCGGGTATAGTCAAGATGAAGGTGTTTCCGGACTTGCACTCGTTTCCTCCAACTCCTATGACATATTTGATTCACCAAATGAAGGGACTGGAAGTTGCTTCATGGCTAAAGGCCCCAAGGTATCACACCTCGAATACCTTGATCTTAATAGTGATGAGGATGACCTACTAGGAGATGATGACTTGCTATTTGACAAATCTAGTGATAGTAGTCAAAATGAACCTGTTAGTAATCACTATAGCCAAGATAAGTCATGTGATGATAAGTTGGAAATAGAGAGACTAACTAAAGAACTAAACACTCTTAAGTTAGCCCATGAGTCTACTCTAGAAGATCATAGAGAACTTGTAAGGACTCATGAGAAGCTCCGCTTCGAGAAGCTCAAGTTGGAGAAAGAGCATGAATTCCTTAAAGCTATCAATGACGACCTTCAAAATCATAATTCCTCTTATCTAGCCAAACGACTTCTCTTGTCTACATTCATTCCACAAGTTAAGGCTAAGCAAACTAGTAACAAAGGCAAGAAAGGTTCTTCAACTAGTAGCAATAAAAATGATAAATCCAATGATATTGCTTCTTGTAGTTCTATCGATTCAACTAACGATTTTGTTAGCCAAGTTACACTTGAGCAAGAAAATGATATATTTAAGGGGATTATAGAAAAGGGTATCTACAAAAGTCTTGCCGGATGTAAGCAATTTGAGGAAATTGTACACAAGCATGGAGGGTACTGGAAGGACCATGACATTGGCTACTTCAACACCAATGGAGTTGAATGGGAAGAAGTTCAATACCCCAAGCCCAAGTTTGTTCCTCAAAGGGATAAGTATGAACACACTCTTCCCAAGGTACCAAAAGCTCAAGATGACTTTCCACTACAAGACCACAAGCTCAAGGGCAAGGACAAGCTTCAAGAGGAGATTGACTCATATGAAGATGAATCCCAAGCCATGGTCAAGTGGGTTCCCAAGGCTTCTACAGGCTCAACTTCTACAAGTGCTACTTCAACTCCAAGGATTCCCATAACTTGATGTGGGTCCCCAAGAAGAAGAACTAGAGAAGTTCTTGAGGGGTGACTCCACCAATGAAATTCACTCACATTCATTGGCAAGGACTAGTTCCAATCTGTTGGGGAAAGTTGCATGGGAAACAAAAAAATTCGTACGCACACACAAATTTATCCATGGTGATGAGCATCTACGAGAGGGAGAGTGGATCTACGTACCCTTGTAGATCTCTAAGCGGGAAGCGTTAACTAACACGGTTGGTGTAGTCGAACGTCTTCGCGATCCAAATCACCGTGCGTCCCGGGATCCAATCACGATCCGTCCCGCGATCTAATCACGATCCATCCCGCGAACTTGATCATGATCTGTCCCACGAACTTGATCACGATCCTTCCGATCTAGCGCCGAACGGACGACACCTCCGCGTTCAGCACACGTACAGCTTGATGACGATCTCCGCCGTCTTGATCCCACAAGAGAGAGCGGAGAAGTAGAAGAGCTCGCCGGCAGCGTGACAGCGCTCCGTCGATGGTAGTGGTGCAATTCCGGCAGGGATTCGCCTAAGCACTGCAGAAATCCGATCTAGAGGAGAAACTATGCACTGGTGGAACGGGTAGCACGTGGCTGAAAAATTAGTGCAAAACCCTAGAAATCCACTAGTATATATAGGAGGAATGGAGGAGGAGAGGCAGCCTTGCCTCCAAGCCTTGGAGGCTTCGGCCGAAGTGGGAGGTGGAGGAGGACTCTCCTCCTCCAACCCTAGTAGGACTAGGATTCCTCCTTTTTGCCTTTTTTCCACCTTTTTCCTTTGGGTTTCTTTCTTCGAGCCACATGGGCCTATTGTGGTTGTTCCACAAGCCCACTAAGGGCTGGTTATTACTTTCCCACAGCCCATGAAGCCTCTTGGGTCGAAATACCCCTCCTGGAGGTCTCCTGGTACACTACCGATAAGCCCGAAACTTTTCCGGCGACCAAAACAGGACTTCCTATATATGAATCTTTACCTCCGGACCATTTCGGAGCTCCTTGTGACGTCCAGGATCTCATCCGGAACTCCAAACAAACTTCAATAACCACCATACATAACTCTATACTACCGAAGCATCACCAAACCTTAAGTGTGCAGACCCTGCGGGTTCGAGAACTATGTAGACATGACCGAGACACCTCTACCGTCAATAACCAATCGCAGGACCTGGATGTCTACATTGGTTCCTAGACATTCTACAAAGATCTTTATCGGTTGAACCTCTATGTCAAGGATTCAGTTAATCCCGTATGATGTTCCCTTTGTTCTTCGGTATGTTACTTGCCCGAGATTCGATCGTCGGTATCTCCATACCTAGTTCAACCTCGTTACCGGCAAGTCCCTTTACTCTTTCCGTAATACAAGATCCCGCAACTAACACTTTAGTCACATTGCTTGCAAGTCTTATTGTGATGTTGTATTACCGAGTGGGCCCCGAGATACCTCTCTGTTACACGGAGTAACAAATCCCAGTCTTGATCCATGCCAACTTAACAGACACCCTCGGAGATACCTGTAGAGCACCTTTATAGTCACCCAGTTACATTGCGACGTTTGATACACACAAGGCACTCCTCCGATGTCTGTGAGTTGCATGATCTCATGGTCATAGGAACACATACTTGACATGCATAAAACAGTAGCAATAAACTGACACGATCATATGCTACGTTTGTTGTTTGGGTCTTGTCCATCACATCATTCTCCTAATCATGTGATCCCGTTATCAAATGACATCTCATGTCAATGGCCTAGGAAACCTTGACCATCTTTGATCAACGAGCTAGTTCACTAGAGGGCATACTAGGGACAGTGTGTTGTCTATTTACCCACACATGTAATGTGTTTCCAATCAATACAATTACAGCATGGATAATAAACGATTATCATGAACAAGGAAATATAATAATAAAAAATTTACTTATTGCCTCTAGGGCATATTTCCAACAGTCTCCCACTTGCACCAGAGTCAATAATCTAGTTCACATCACTATGTGATTTACATGGTAATGAATTGAACACCCATGCAGTTCTGGTGTTGATCATGTTTAGCCCTTGGAAGAGGTTTAGTCAATGGGTCTGCAACATTCAGATCCGTTTGCACTTTGCAAATATTTATGTCCTTCTCCTCGATGTAATACCGGATGGAGTTGAAACGTCGCTTTATGTGTCTGGTCCTCTTGTGAAACCTTGGTTCCTTGGCTAGAGCAATGGCACTAGTGTTGTCAGAGAACAGGTTCATTGGATTCAGTGCACTAGGCACTACTCCAAGATCTGTCATGAACTGCTTCATCCAGACACCTTCCTTCGCCACCTCTGAGGCTGCGATGTACTCCGCTTCGCACGTAGAATCAGCTACCACCCTTTGCTTGGAACTGCACCAGCTTACCGCTCCCCCGTTAAGAATAAATATGTATCCGGTTTGCGACTTAGAGTCGTCCGCATCAGTGTCAAAGCTTGCATCGACGTAACCCTTTACGATGAGCTCTTCATCACCTCTATAAATGAGAAACATTTCCTTAGTCCTTTACAGGTACTTAAGGATATTCTTGACCGCTTGCCAGTGCTCCATTCCAGGATCACTTTGAAACCTTCCGTCCATACTTATGGCAAGGCTGACATCGGGTCTTGTGCACAGCATTGCATACATGATAGAGCCTATGGCTGAAGCATAGGGGATGACACTCATCTTTTCTCTATCTTCTGCAGTCACTGGGCATTGAGTCTTACTCAACTTTAGACCTTGTAACACAGGCAAGAACCCCTTGGACTGATCCATTTTGAACTTCTTCAAATCTTTATCAAGGTATGTGCTCCGTGAAAGTGCTATTAAGCGTCTGATCTATCTCTATAGATCTTAATGCCTAATATGTAAGAAGCTTCTCCTAGGTCCTTCATTGAAAAACTCTTGTTCAAATATTCCTTCACGCTTTTCAGCATTTCTATATTGTTTCCAATCAGCAATATGTCATCCACATATAATATTAGAAATGTTATAGAGCTCCCACTCACTTTCTTGTAAATACAAGCTTCTCCATCAACTTGTATAAACTCAAACGCTTTGATCACCTCATCAAAGCGCTTATTCCAACTCCAAGAAGCTTGCACCAGTCCATAAATGGATCGCTGGAGTTTGCAAACTTTGTCAGCATTCTCTGGATCGACAAAACCTTTGGGTTGCAGCATATACAACTCTTCCTCAAGGAAACCGTTGAGGAACGCCGTTTTGACATCCATCTGCCAAATTTCATAGTCGAAATAAGCAGCTATTGCCAACATGATTCTAACAGACTTAAGCATCGTTATGGGTGAGAATGTATCACCGTAGTCAACTCCTTGAACTTGTGAAAAACCCTTTGCCACAAGTCGATCTTTATAAACAGTGATATTACCATCCGCGTCTGTCTTCTTCTTAAAGATCCATTTGTTCTGAATGGCCTTTCGCCCTTCAGGTAATACTTCCAAAGTCCATACTTTGTTTTCATACATGGATCCCATCTCGGATTTCATGGCCTCTAACCATTTCTCGGAATCCGGTCCCATCACTGCTCGTCCATAGCTCGTAGGTTCATTGTTGTCCAACAACATGACCTCTAAGACAAGGTTTCCGTACCACTCAGGAGTAGTACGCGCCCTTGTCGACCTACGAGGTTCAATAGTAGCTTGATCCGAAGCTTCATGATCATCATCATTAACTTCCTCTTCTACCGTCATAGGTTCCACAGAAACAACTTTCTGCGCTGTGCTACTTTCTGGTTGAAGTAAAGGTTCAATAACCTCATCAAGCTCTATCTTCCTCCCACTCAATTCTTTCGAGAGAAACTCTTTCTCAAGAAATGTTCCGTTCTTAGTGACAAACACTTTGCCTTCAGATCTGAGATAGAAGGTATACCCGACTGTCTCTTTCGGGTATCCTATGAAGACACATTTCTCCGCTTTGGGTTCCAACTTTTCAGGCTGAAGCTTTTTGACATAAGCATCAC
The DNA here is from genome assembly GCA_022496015.1 of Hordeum marinum. Taxonomy (NCBI): domain Eukaryota; kingdom Viridiplantae; phylum Streptophyta; class Magnoliopsida; order Poales; family Poaceae; genus Hordeum; species Hordeum marinum. The sequence goes on from CM039673.1 coordinate 110,370,039, forward strand.
ATCCCCAAACTTTAAGAAACGACAACTTTGGCCTTTTGCCAAACCATAGTTCATATGGCGTCGTCTCAACGGATTTCGATGGTGTCCTATTTAAAGTGAATGCAGCTGTCTCTAATGCATAACCCCAAAACGATAGTGGCAAATCAGCAAGAGACATCATAGAACGCACCATATCTAATAAGGTTCGATTACGACGTTCGGACACACCATTACGCTGTGGTGTTCCGGGCGGTGTCAACTGTGAAACAATTCCACATTGTCTTAAGTGACTGCCAAACTCATAACTCAGATATTCACCTCCTCGATCAGATCGCAGGAACTTAATCTTCTTGTTACGATGGTTCTCAACTTCACTCTGAAATTGCTTGAATTTTTCAAACATTTCAGACTTGTGTTTCATTAAGTAAATATACCCATATCTACTTAAGTCATAAGTGAAGGTGAGAAAATAACGATATCCACCGCACGCTGCAACATTCATTGGACCGCACACATCAATATGTATGATTTCTAATAAGTCACTTGCCCGTTCCATTGTTCTAGAGAACGGCGTTTTAGTCATCTTGCCCATGAGGCATGGTTCACATGGGTCAAGTGATTCAAAATCAAGTGACTCCAAAAGTCCATCAGCATGGAGCTTCCTCATGCGTTTTACACCAATATGACCTAAACGGCAGTGCCACAAGAAAGTGGTACTATCGTTATCAACTCTACATCTTTTGGCATCAATGCTATGAACATGTGTGTCATCACTATCAACAATCAATATGAATAAACCCCTAACATTGGGTGCATGACCATAAAAGATATTACTCATATAAATAGAACAACCTTTATTCTCTGATTTAAATGAGTAACCGTCTCGCAATAAACAAGATCCAGATATAATGTTCATGCTTAACGCAGACACTAAATAACAATTATTCAGGTTCATCACTAATCCCGATGGTAATCGAAGAGAGAGCGTGCCGACGGCGATCACATCAACCTTGGAACCATTTCCCACGTGCATCGTCACTTTGTCCTTCGCCAGCCTTCTTTTATTCCGTAGTTCCTGCTTTGAGTTGCAAATGTGAGCAACCGAACCGGTATCAAATACCCATGCACTACTACGAGAGCTAGTAAGGTACACATCAATAACATTTATATCATATATACCTTGTTTGTCGTTGGCCGCCTTCTTGTCAGCCAGGTACTTGGGGTAGTTCCGCTTCGAGTGACCAGTTCCTTTGCAATGAAAGCACTCAGTTTCTAGCTTAGGTCTGTGCTTAGGCTTCTTTGTAGGAGTAGCAACTGCTTTGACATCCTTCTTGGTTTTACCCTTTTTATCTTTGCCCTTGCCATTTTTCTTGAAACTAGTGGTTTTATTGACCATCAACACTTGATGTTCTTTCTGGATTTCAGGCTCAGTGATTTTCAGCATCGCAAACAGCTCGGCGACTGACTTGTTCATCCCGTGCATGTTATGGTTCATTACAAAGCTCTTGTAACTAGGTGGCAGTGATTGAAGAACTCTGTGAGTGATTTCCTCTGGCAGGAGGGTAATTCCCAACTCTGCTAGACGATTTGAATACCCAGTGTCGTGGTTTTGTCACGGCAGATGTCCGGGTCAATGGACTTAGGTTCGGGGCGAGACGCAGCTACGTGGCGGCTTGAAGGGGTTGGTCGGAATCGAGAAGACACGGAGTTTTACCTAGGTTTGGCCCCTCCGATGGAGGTAAAAGCCTACGTCCTGCTTGTCTAGTATTGATGATGATGAAAATCTCTCGGTTACAAGGGTGCTAATCGCTACCTCTAATCACGAGTGCCTCTAATCTCTCTATCTCTAATCTTGTGTTGTCTAAACTTGTAGACCTGTGTCTCTTGTCAATCTGTCCCTCTAGGGGTGCTCTACCCCTCCTTATATAAGTGGAGAGGTAGGTTTTACAAATAGAGTCCTACTAGGAGTAGGATTAGGACTCATCTCTCACGAATCCTACTCCAGGTATTATTTCCTTTAATGGAATCCTTCTCTCTTCGGGTCTTCTCTTGTGGGCCTTCTCTTGTGAGCCGCCTGGCGCCGGCTCACCAGCCGGGTCTTGGGCTTGGTCGTCCTACGACCCGCCTGCCGGGTCATTAATAGAATGTCATGTCTTTGACCGGGTCTCCTGTGAGTCGCCACGCCGGGTCATACTGCGGGATATATCCCCATTACCTAGACATTCTGAGTATGTGCTCATTGATAGACCCATTCTCCTCCATCTTGGAAGCATAGAATTTATCGGAGGTCTCATACCTCTCGATCCGGGCATTCTTCTGAAAGATAAACTTCAACTCCTGGAACATCTCATATGCTCCATGCCGTTCAAAACGTCTTTGAAGTCCCGGTTCTAAGCCATACAATATTGCACACTGAACTATTGAGTAGTCTCCAGCATGAGCCTCCCAAGCGTTCTTAACGTCTTCGGAGGTCATGTCTTCTGGTTGGTTACCAAGTGGTGCATCAAGGACATATTGTTTCTGGGAAGCCGTGAGGATAATCCTCATATTACGGGCCCAGTCCACAAAGTTACTTCCATCATCTTTCAACTTAGCTTTCTCTAGGAATGCATTAAAATTCAGGGGTGCTATTGTGCAAGCCATTGATCTACAACATAAATATGCAAAGGTTACTTAGAATATTGTTCAAGATAATGAGTTTAGTTAATCAAATTACTAAAGCTCCCACTCAAATTGACATCCCTTAGGTCATCTGAGTGTCACATGATCCAAATTCACCAACTGAAGTCCGATCATCACGTGAGTTAAGGTGGCTTCAATGGTGAACATCATTATGTTGATCATATCTACTATATGACTCATGTTCGACCTTTCGGTCTCTTGTGTTCCGAGGACATGTCTGTACATGCTAGGCTTGTCAAGTTTAACCCGAGTGTTCTGCATGTGCAAAATTGTCTTGCACCCGTTGTATGTGAACGTAGAGCCTATCACACCCGATCATCAGGTGGTGTCTCGACATGACGAAATTTCGCAACGGTGCACACTCGGGGAGAACACAATTTATCTTGAAATTAAGTGAGGGATCGCCTTATAATGCTACCGCCGTTCTAAGAAAAACAAGGTGCATAAAAGGATTAACATCACATGCAAATCATAAGTGACATGATATGGCCATGATCTTGTGCTTTTGATCTCAATCATGAAAGCACTGGCATGATCTCCATCGTCACTAGCACGACACCATGATCTCCATCAACGTGTCTCCATCGGGGTTGTCGCGCCCAACATGCTTCTACTACTATTGCTACTATAGCGATAAAGTAAAGCATTACATAGCGCTTAATGATTGACACACAGGTCATACAATAATTAAAGACAACCCTATGGCTCCTGCCGGTTGCCGTACTCATCGACGTGCAAGTCATGATAATCTATACATCACATATATCACATCATGTAATTAGCCATATTATATCACAACATACCCTGCAAAAAACAAGTTAGACGTCCTCTAATTGTTGTTGCATGTTTTACGTGGCTGCTACGGGTATCTAGCAAGAACAATTCTCATCTACGCAAAAACCACAATGATGATACACTAGTTTCTTTTCAACCTTCTCAAGGACTGCCTTTGTCGAATCCGATCCAACTAAAGTGAGACAAACTGTCACCTGCAAGCCATCTATGCAACAATTTGCGGTTGAGGGAACCGGTCTCTCGTAAGCGTACGAGTAATGTTGGTCCGAGCCGCTTCATCTCACAATACCGCTGAACCAAAATCCGACCAAGGGAGGAAGCAATCTAAGCATCAACACCCACAAACCTTTTGTGTTCTACTCGACATCTCATCTACACATAGACCTAGCTCATGATGCCACTGTTGGGGAATGTTGCATGGGAAACAAAAAAATTCCTACGCACACGCAGATCTATCCATGGTGATGAGCGTCTACGAGAGGGAGAGTGGATCTACGTACCCTTCTAGATCGCTAAGCGGGAAGCGTTAAGTAACACGGTTGGTGTAGTCGAACGTCTTCACGATCCAAATCGCCGTGCATCCCGCGATCCAATCATGATCTATCCCGCGATCTAATCATGATCCGTCCCGTGAATTGATCACGATCCATCCCACGAACTTGATCACGATCCTTCCGATCTAGCGCCGAACGGACGGCACCTCCGCGTTCAGCACACGTACAGCTTGATGACGATCTCCGCTGTCTTGATCCAGCAAGAGAGAGCGGAGAGGTAGAAGAGCTCACAGGCAGCGTGACGGTGCTCCGGCGATGGTAGTGGCACAATTCCGGCAGGGCTTCGCCTAAGCACTGCAGAAATCCGATCTAGAGGAGAAACTATGCAATGGTGGAACGGGTAGCACGTGGCTGAAAAATTAGTGCAAAACCCTAGAAATCCACCAGTATATATAGGAGGAAGGGAGGAGGAGAGGCAGCCTTGCCTCCAAGCCTTGGAGGCTTCGGCCGAAGTGGGAGGTGGAGGAGGACTCTCCTCCTCCAATCCTAGTAGGACTAGGATTCCTCCTTTTTGCCTTTTTTCCACCTTTTTCCTTTGGGTTTCTTTCTTCCAGCCACATGGGCCTATTGTGGTTGTTCCACCAGCCCACTAAGGGCTGGTTATTACTTTCCCACAGACCATGAAGCCTCTTGGGTCGAAATACCCCTCCCGGAGGTCTCCCGGTACACTACCGGCACACCCGGTACACTACCGATAAGCCCGAAACTTTTCCGGCAACCAAAACAGGACTTCCTATATATGAATCTTTACCTCCGGACCATTCCGGAGCTCCTCGTGACATCCAAGATCTCATCCGGGGCTCTGAAAAAACTTCGGTCACCACCATATATAACTCTATACTACCAAAACGTCACCAAACCTTAAGTGTGCAGACCCTGCGGGTTCGAGAACTATGTAGACATGACCGAGACACCTCTACCGTCAATAACCAATGGCGGGACCTGGATGTCCACATTGGTTCCTACACATTCTACGAAGATCTTTATCGGTTGAACCTCTATGTCAAGGATTCAGTTAATTTCGTATGATGTTCCCTTTGTTCTTCGGTATGTTACTTGCCCGAGATTCGATCGTCGGTATCTCCATACCTAGTTCAACCTCGTTACCGGCAAGTCTCTTTACTCGTTCCGTAATACAAGATCCCGCAATTAACACTTTAGTCACATTGCTTACAAGGCTTATTGTGATGTTGTATTACCGAGTGGGCCCCGAGATACCTCTTCGTTACACGGAGTAACAAATCCCAGTCTGGATCCATGCCAACTTAACAGCCACCCTCGGAGATACCTATAGAGCACCTTTATAGTCGCCTAGTTACATTGCGATGTTTGATACACACAAGGCACTCCTCCGATGTCTGTGAGTTGCATGATCTCATGGTCATAGGAAAACATACTTGACATGCGGAAAATAGTAGCAATAAACTGACACGATCATATGCTATGTTTGTAGTTTGGGTCTTGTCCATCACATCATTCTCCTAATTATGTGATCGCGTTATCAAATGACATCTCATGTCAATGGCCTAGGAAACCTTGACCATCTTTGATCAACGAGCTAGTTCACTAGAGGCATACTAGGGACAGTGTGTTGTCTATTTACCCACACATGTAATGTGTTTCCAATCAATACAATTACAGCGTGGATAATAAACGATTATCATGAACAAGGAAATATAATAATAAACAATTTACTTATTGCCTCTAGGGCATATTTCCAACACAATCAACATCAACATTATGCAATAATTCAAGGAGTCACACATTCCCTCAAAGGTAATCAAGGGACAAGGTAATTAATGAATCCATGGACATCATCATGTATGATTTGCACTCCATCTCCATAGACATCCTTGTATTTGTCTCTTGTGTGTGGGACTAACCCATGTAGGTGAGGAAAGTAATAAACAACACGGATTGCTCCCAAGTCAATATGATCTTCATCAACTATGAGCATCCATCACTACATCACCTACATGATGTCTTCTACGACAAAACCTGAGGTTAGTTTATCTCTCTTAGGGGGGATGTTACATCACGGGGGATCTTTACTCTAACACTTGAGTTATACCATCTATTAAAATGTGACAACATTAACAAGCTTTATGTAAAAGTGGCAACCCCACTTCTGCTTAAACGATGAGTATGACCTATTGTTAGAGCATATTTCTCCATATGTGGTTTTGGTAATTGTTGACAATCCCAATGGACTAATGGTTTGCCTTGAGTTATATTTGAAGGATTTGTCCATAGGCACTTCTTGAAGTACATGTGTTAGTTTCAAGGAGTTTATATGGTGACCAAGGTGGTATTCAAGGATTTATCCAAATATTGGTCATGTGAGAGTTGAGCTTATTGCAAGCATGTATTGAAGAAGAAGATTGTGTGAACATTCATGTTTACCGACAAGACATCATCTTTATGATGAGAGAAGATAAGATACAAGGTTGATCAAGACTAAGTCAAAGAGTGAATCAAGTTGATTAACACAAAAAGCATACAAGATGTACCGAGAGGGATCAAGTGATCCCATGGTATGGTAAGCATTGTCCATTGCGCTTTTTGTACTAACTCATGGTCTACGTGAGAGTTCTTTGTGGGGTTAGGTATATTCCCATGGAGGATGACATCAAGTGGTGACTGTCATCAAGGTTGTGGTGTGCAAGTTCAAGTGAAGCATTATGGACAGATCATGCTTGAAGCTTGTCGTCCATTGTGGTGACAATGGACTTGTGAAGATATGCCGAAGGGTGGCTCACCCATAGTGGAGTATGGGGGAGCAATCTACTAGTCTTCATCAAGCCGATGCAATCAAGAAAGGTGGTCCATATTGAGGAGGACAAGATCGTCATCATCTAGCTCAAGTGGACTATGCGAAAGGCAAAGGTTTGACCTTGATAGGGTTTTCTATTTTACTGGTCTCATGGTGGTAGTTGGGAGACCGGCTTATAGGATCGATAGTCATACTATCAAGGGGGGCTCTCAAGCGAGTAGCTTGATCGTATCATTCTTTGAGAACTCAAACCATTGCATTCTTGGCATCATCATCGTTCTTGGTTCTTGGTTGGCTTTTCTCTTTGTGAGTTTTAGAGCTTATGGTCATCTTCATGACAAGCTCGAGTTCATCGAAAACGGAGGCCATATGCATCTTCTATGATGTTTTCGATGTTGAAGTTTCTGCCAGTTCTTTACTCATAGAGGTTTCACATCTCTATATCATTGGCATTTTTCTACTACCTCTTCTTGCTATAACCATTCATTGTTTGGATAGTACTTCTCGTCTGCTATCCAACAAGCTTGAGTTTGCTCAATTCGGAACTCGTATGCGAAAGTTATGGTAGTTTTTGTCTTGCCTGTTTTACACTGAGAGGTTGTATCGGTTCTAATAGAGGTTGTACCGGTCGAGCAGTACAACTGGTGTTTAGAGCGGTTGTACCGCTCTAGAATTGGTCCGGAGGTTGTACCGGCCATGTACCACTCTACCACCGGACTAGGTTCTGTTTTGGAGCGGTTCTTGGGCGGTTGTAGGCCGGTTGTTTTGGTATAATCGGTACTACCAGTTGTACTGGTGAGCATAGAGGTTGTACCGCTCCTATGTTATTCTACACATACCGGGAAGATTCACGGTGACCTATTTAAGGGGGTCTTCTTCCCCAATGGTCCCCATATTTTGAGCTCGTGTTTTCCCCCCATTGTTGACCTTCTTAGAGCTTGCTAACTCTTAATCCCTCCAATGATTCTTTCTCCTTTTTGAGGGAAAAGAGAGAGGAGATCTAGATCCACATTTCCACCAATCACTTTCTCCTATATGTGAGGGGAACCCCTTGGATCTAGATCTTGGAGTTCTTCCTGTTCTTCTTTGTTATTCCTCTCACTTTCCTCCGTAGCATTAGTTGTTATGGTGGGATTTGGGAGAGAAGGACTTGGGTACTTCGTGTGCCCTTGCCATTGCATTTGGTGCATGGGTTTGAGTTCTCCATGGTGATACGTGGAAGTGATAAGTTGAGAAGCTTATTACTCTTGGGTGTTTGATCACCCTAGAGCTTCTTCCTCTTGGGTGCTTTGGCGCCCTAGATGGTTGGTGGTGCCTCGGAGCTCAATCATTGTGGTGCAAAGCTCCGGGCAAGCTTCAGGGTCTCCAATAGGTTGTTGAGATTGCCCCGAGCATTTGAGGTCACCTCGGATCCACATTACATTGTTGTGAAGCTTCGTGGTGTTGTTGGGAGCCTCCAATTAAGTTGTGGAGTTTGCCCCAACCTTGTTTGTAAGGGTTCGGTGACCGCCCTCAAGGGTCCCTTAGTGGAATCATGGCATCTTGCATTGTGCAAGGGTGTGAGGAGATTACGGTGGCCCTAGTGGCTTCTTGGGGAGCATCGTGCCTCCACACCTCTCCGAATGAATATTAGCATCCGCAAGGGTGTGAACTTCGGGATACATCGTCGTCTTCGCGTGCCTCGGTTATCTCTTACCCGAGTCCTTTACTTATGCACTTTACTTTCTGATAGCCATATTGTTTCATGTTATATATATTAGTATCACTTAGTTGTTTATCTTTCTTAGCATAAGTTGTTGGTGCACATAGGTGAGCCTAGTTGTTTTAGGTTTTGTGCTTGACTAATTAAATGATAGTTTTATTCCGCAGTTGTTCAAGCCTAAACCATAATTATTTTAAAGCGCCCATTCACCCCCCTAGGCGACATCCACGTCCTTTCAGTTGGTATTAGAGCTAGGTCTCTCATTATTAGGTTTAACCACCTAGAGAGTAGGGATGTCGACTAGGGGATTAGGATTCTCTAACACTCTTAGTTTTGATGGCACAAATTTTGATGTTTGGGTAATTCGCATGCTTAATCTCTTTAGGGTCATGGACCCAAATTTAGAGCGAATTGTAGATATGGGTTTTTCTCCTCCAAAGGATTCTCAACACATATCTTTACGGGATGAGAAAAACTCTTATCTCAATGCTCAAGCTTCTAATGTGCTTTTCGATGCTTTGAGCAATGTAGTTATATTTCAACTCATGGCGTTCCGGGATGCTCATGAGTTGTGGACAAAGCTTTAAGATAAATATAGTGCGTCCAAGATTTGTAGGGCTGTTTGTTCTCCCTCCACCTCCAGTCATGTTGTCTTCTCAACTTAATCTACTTCACCTACATGTGAAATGCCACAAGGTAATAATATGGTGAGTAGTGGTGATCATTGTAATGAGGATAGTGGGCTTATTCTTGATGATCCTTCATCACTATCTTATTGCAATGCTTTATCTTTGGACTTTAACACTTCAAGCCCTCTAAATGTTTCACATGCTTGTGTTGATAGTCCTTGCATGTCATGTAGAAATTTCTTGACTAAATCGCATGATGATATGCTTGCTATGTCTTGTTGCCATGATTAAAATGCATCGATGTCCTCGAGTTGTTGTGCTAACAATGTAGAGGAAACCCAACACTCCACGGAACAAGATGTGGTCTTGAATGGTGCTTCAAGGTATCCTACATCATCATCTATTGTTTCTCACTTTTGCCTTGTGGCTAAGGCTTCAAAGGTATCTCCTACTTTGAATCCCAATATATCTCATGATGATGATGTTGATGATAATGAGGATGAGGATAACGATGAAGAGAGTGATAATATTGCTTCCTTAAAAATTAAGGGATAAATGATTTTTCAAGCTCTTCATAAGAATAAACTTGCTTGTTCCAACTTCATGGAAATCATGTCTATTGCCATTGAGGGCAAGAAATATAGTGAGGAGTTGGAAGCTCATGTCGAGGATGAGGCCACTATTGATAAAATGGAGGTCATGAGCGTGATTACGCTAAAGAGATTGCAGGGCTATCTCAAGCTCTTGAAAATGAACAAACCACCAAGGAATCTCTCGAGGAGACCTTTGCTCTAGAATTATCTAGATTAAAGGAATCCCATGATGGATATCTCGAGGTGGCTAGTGATTTTAGAACTAAAAGTGACAAGCTTGAAGTTGCATGTGCTATACTCCTTGAGGACTTTGAGCACCTTGAAAATGGCTTGAGGGTCATTAACAGTTCGCTCATCGAACTCATCGAGTCTCATGGCCAACTTAAAGCTTATTATGTAAAAGAGCTTGCCAAGTTGCCTTCTCCTACTGTTGTTAATGATGATGCTTGTGCTACTAACTCTATTTTTTGTGAAGCATACATACTAAAGGAGAATGTTGAGCTAAGGGCTCAACTTGAGTTGCTATCTAGCAAGTATGGGAAATTGGAAGAAAGTCATGTAATGCTCACAAGCTCTCACGATGATCTTCTAGTATCCCATAATGTGCTAAAGATAGCTCATGAGGCTAGTAATACTAAGGTAACATCCAGTGAGCCTCATGTGGACATTAGCACTACTTCTAGTCAGAATGCTATATTGCCATGTGCTAGTCATCTTAATTCATCTAAGCATAACATTGGTACATCTTGTGATGAATTACTTTGCTTTACTTTTTGCTCTAAAAATGATGCTTATACTTCCTCAAGTACTTGTGTTGATACTAACCATGTAGAGTAAATCAAAGAGCTCAAGGCCCAAGTCACTTCTTTGAAGAAAGACTTGGAAAAGAGTCATGAAGGTAATTCCACACTCAACAACATCTTGAGTGTGCAAAAAACTCCCAATGACAAAGGTGGACTTGGATTCAACTCCAATATGAAGAAGAATAAGTCCAAGAGCAACAAAAAGAAGGGCCAAAACCAAATCAAGAATTCGGCCAAGATTATTTGCTTCAAGTACAAAATAGAAGGGCACCATGTAAGATCGTGTCCACTGAAGAAGAAGCCTCAAAGTAACAAGCAACAAGGGAAGCAGCCGCAAGTTCAATCTCATGCTCAACCACATGTTGAAGAAAGGCCTCTTCCCAAGAAGACCCAAGTCACCGCTCCTCAAGTTGAGAAATCAATTGAGAAGAAAGTGAATGGTAGATGTTTCTACTTACGTTATGATAAGGGTCAATTCGCTTCTTCTTGCACGAAAGGTAACTTATCCAACCCAATCATTATTGATTATATCTATTCTCTTGGGAAGGATAAGCTTGGAAATGTGTTTCCCAAATGTGTTGTTACTCAAAGTGGTGTCAAGAAAAGAACCATTTGGGCAGCCAAGCCTATTGTGACTAACCTCTTAGGACCCAACTTGGTTGGGGATCAACAAGCACAAACTGGATCAATAGGTATTATTGGATGGCATTGGATACATGGCTACATTATGAAGAGTTAAGGGGTCTTCATCATTCATTGTCTCAAGCCAAGTCATTTGGGTCATCAAGTTTCTATATTATAACCAATGTTCCTCCTTGCGGTAACTTTTACTTAAATTGAATACATTGTTAGTTACTTGCCCCTTTGCATGTTGTGGTTTTCTACCTTGCATGTATTTATATATGTTGTGCTTCCTACTTGTTTATCTTGAGTAATCAAATATGTATGGTGGGTTTCACATCATGTATGTGTGAGACTTGTGTTGAGCCTTTTTTTTGCATCTTGTTTGTATCTTAGTTAGGTCTTTGAGAGATTAATGGATTATCCCATTTTGGGGGAGTGATGTGCTTTGTGCACGATCCTAAAAATGTGTGTACATGAGTAATACCACTTAGTGTTGATATTACAAGATTATCTAGCTTCTATGTGGTATGTCTTCTCATGAGAAATTAAAATTCTAAATGGTCCATTAATCATCTCTTGTTGGATTTCATTTGCCACCTATTAATAATGTTGGGTTACCACATTATTAGGGAGTAATATGCTATGTGCATATTACAAGCCCAGATAATGTGTACGTTTGAGATATTGCCACTTATAGTTGATATTATAATTTATCTTGTTCCTAGGTGGCATGTTAGCTCTACAAGTGTCATTTTCTTGTGATTTAGGAGTAAAGGTGCTGCTGGATCTATTTACAATCTACCAATGGGAATTATTTCCAAATACTTCTTGTCCTTTGACAATTGGTATTCCTTTTAAGTGGTAGAAATTGCTAATCATCTTTACATTGGATTTTGTTTACCGTTTGTCTTCCTTGCCTCTTGTGGATTTTTTGGCATGTCTAGTGTTTCTATAGATATAGGGAAAGTGATGATCTCATATTGTGCATTTTATGTTCAAATGCAAATTCTATATAATGCACATGTCTTGAAGGAGCTATCGTGTTTTCTTTAGAACACTCTCTTTATGTGTTTATCATAAAACCTTTTGATCCCAAGTTCGTGTTCGTGGAAGCTAAAACTTTTTTATTTTTGGTACTTTGTGCCATCATGAAAACTTGTCGAGGGCTTGGTTTGTTTGGAACCTAGCTCTCTTTTGGTAACTTGATACCTCTTGTTTGTTTTCCTTGTATTGGTATCTTGTTTCATTCTATTTGGCATATGGATATCTAATTCCATGATGTATCTTTTAATTGGTATCCTTCAAGAGATAGTTTTTCGTTGGGTATCTTACTTTCACTTGATACCTCGATTTTTGGTATATTGTCAACTATGTGTTGATTTGGTTCTTGAAAGTCCTGAGCATGCATATTACTATATGTACTTTCTTTGGCATGTTTTCTCTCTTTGACCTAATATATAGGGGAAACTCCAATATGTCACAAATTGGCTAAAGTGTGCATGAAATTCAATTTCATAACTGTATGCACATAGTTATGTGGAGTTTTTCCTATGTATTGTTGGTCCACTAACTCTTTGGTCCCAATGAGTGTGGGTACCACTTTGTTTGTGTTGTTGTTCTAGGAACACGTGGAGATACATTGGATGCTTGTCTCACTTACAAGGAAGGTGTTGACACCATGTGCTTATTGGAGCCAAGTTAGGATGACCGATGAACCATTATCTTCTACATCAATCCAATGCTATCTCGGTAACACGTATCTACTTCATGCATACATTTCTTGCTTTGAACCTTTTGTAGGTTGCATCATGGCATAAATTTCTTAATTCATTCTTGTGGTACTTGTTTCCTTTCTCAAAGTATCCCAACGATGATCTCTTGTTGCTAGTTGTGATGTCTCTGATGTTCGTGAGTTGGGAGTTCATTTATGTACATTAAGAAAATATTAGGCCTTGTGCTATGCTTTCAAGCAAAGATCTTACTGGTATATTCATGACTTCCTTTTGGATATCTTGCTCGTTCCTTCTTGTAACTATTTTGTGTGTACATCCTTCTTTGTGGATATATATCAGCATGATTGTCTTCTACCTAGAATCTTATACACATGAGAGAAGTTACATCTCTAGTTGATATCCTCTTTTCTTTCACGTCCATTAATGACCCACAAGTATAGGGGCTCTATCGTAGTCCTTTCGATAATTAAGAGTGTCGAACCCAAGGAGGAGCAGAAGGAAATGACAAGTGGTTTCCAGTAAGGTATTCTCCGCAAGCACTGAAATTATCGGTAACAGATAGTTTTGTGATAAGGTAATTCATAACGAGTAACAAGTAACAATTATAGCAAAGGTGCAGCAAGGTAGCCCAATCCTTTGTGTAGCAAAGGACGGGCCTGGACAAACTCTTATATAAAGAAAAGCACTCCCGAGGACACATGGGAATTTCTGTCAAGCTAGTTTTCATCATGCTCATTTGATTCGCGTTTGTTACTTTGATAATTTGATATGTGGGTGGATCGGTGCTTGGGTGCTGCCCTTACTTGGACAAATCTCCCACTTATGATTAACCCCTCTCGCAAGCATCCTCAACTACGAAAGTAAAATTAATATAAATCTAACCATAGCATGAAATGTGTGGATCCAAATCAGCCCCTTACGAAGCAACACATAAACTAGGGTTTAAGCTTATGTCACTATAGCAACCCATCATCTACTTATTACTTCCCAATGCCTTCCCCTAGGCCCAAATAATGGTGAAGTTTTATGTAGTCGACATTCACATAACACCACTAGAGGAGAGACAACATACATCTCATCAAAATATCGAACGAATACCAAATTCACATGATTACTTATAACAAGACTTATCCGGTTATCCCATGTCCTCAGGAACAAACGTAACTACTCATAAAACATGTTCATGTTCATAATCAGAGGATTATTAATTATCATAAAGGATCTGAACATATGATCTTCCACCAAGTAAACCAACTAGCATCAACTACAAGGAGTAATCAACACTACTAGCAACCCACAGGTACCAATCTGAGGTTTGACACAAAGATCGAATACAAGCGATAAACCAAGGTTTGGAGAGGAGATGGTTCTGGTGAAGATGTCGATGGAGATTGACACCCTGTCGATGAGTGGATCGTTGGTGATGACGATGGCTTCAATTTCCCCCTCCGGGAGGGAAGTTTCCCCGGCAGAACAGCCCTACCGGAGCTCTAGATTGGTTATGTCCAAGTTCCGCCCTGATACGGTGGCGCTTCGTCTCGAAAGCTTCCTTATGATTTTTTTCCAGGTCAAAACCCTCCATATAGTAGAAGATGGGCATCGGGGGCTTGACATGTGGGTCACAAGCCTGCTAGGCACGGCTAGGGGGTGGCCGGGCCTGGTAGGCTTGCCACCTCCTGGTGGCCCTCTTTGGTATATGTTTTGCCCAATATTTCTTATATATTCCAAAATAATTCTCCGTAAATTTTTAGGACTTTTGGAGTTGTGCAGAATAGGTATCTCAGATTTGCTCCTTTTCCAGTCCAGAATTCCAGCTGTCGGCATTCTCCCTCTTCATGTAAACCTTGTAAAATAAGATAGAAAAGGCATAAGTATTGTACCATAACGTGTAATAACAGCTCATAATGCAATAAATATCAACATAAAAGCATGATGCAAAATGGACGTATCAACTCCCCCAACCTTAGACCTCGCTTGCCCTCAAGCGAAAGCCGAGATCGATAAATATGTCCACATGTTTAGAGATAGAGGTGTCGATAAAATACAATACAGACATGAGGGCATCATGAACATCTTTACAACAACAATACTTATTGCATAAGATTTCTTATGCAAGAGTAACAATTCATTCACAAGCTAAAGTATGAACCAAGAACTGTATTGACAACCATCAAACTATGATCTTAGTCACTGAAGCAATTGGCAATTTATCATAACATCAGAAAGAGTCAACATAAGAGCTTGTAAGCAAACCCACATACTCAGTCATCTTCTAGTCTTTCACAATTGCTAACACTCACGTGGTACTCATGAGATCAAATTTTCAGTCGGACACAGAGAAAGATAGGGGCTTATAGTTTTGCCTCCCAACTATTCACCTTAAGGGTGATGTCAACAATAATAACTCAAGATCACCCACATCCGAGTGCATATATGCATCTATATCATTCCCCAACACATAATGCTTGCCAAGAGAGAGGCAAAATGTAGGAAGTGGTGAGGATCACCGCGACTCTTGCATAAAGGTAAGTACTTAAAAGTAAAAGTAACAGATAGGCCCTTCGCAGAGGGAAGCAGAGGTTGTCATGCGCTTTTTGTTTTGGGATGCACAAACCCTTAGTGCAAAGGAACGTCGTGTTGTATTGCTCTTTGTGATAGCAACCTTTATTATGCAGTCCGTCGCTTTTATTTCTTTACTATCACAAGTTTGTACAACGCTTATTTCCCTTACAATAAAAGATCACACATATTTAGTAGCAATTTTTATTGTCTTTTGCACCGACGACAACTTACTTGAAGGATCTTATTCAATCCATAGGTAGGTATGGTGGACTCTCATGGAAAAACTTAGTTGAGGCATTTGGATGCACAAGTAGTATCTACTTGGTGCGGAAGTTTTGGCTAATATGAGGTGGAAGCAAGCACTACATGTTGGAGGATCTAAAACCATATAACTTGTATCTAGAGGCAAGCAAACATAACCCATTATGATGTCTTCCTTGTCCAACATCAACTTCTTGGCATGTAATATTTTAATGAGTGGTCGCAATCATAAAAGATGTCCAAGATAATATATTTATATGTGAATCTCTCTTTCTTTATCACTTCCTTTTCAATTGCACCAATGACCAATTACTATGTTTGTTAACTCCCAACAAATTTCAATCGACATACTTCTTATATGTGAAGTCATCACTCCCCATAAGATCACTATGTATACTCTTTGCTTTTATTTATTACTCTCATGAGCATAGTAAGCTAGCAAATCCCTCACATCAAAACTACTTTTTATTCTACTAGATCAAAACAAAATCAAAAAGGATCAAACTAAGAAAAACAAGAAAAAGGAAAAAGGTGTGATGGTGATACGATACCGGGGTGCCCGCCCCAAGCTTGGCACAAGTTAAGGGGAGTGCCCATACCCATGTGCTCAGGTGTCCTTCTTCAGAGGTGATGGTGGTGGAGTTGTTGATGAGGTTGGAAGCTTGTCCGGTTTTCCCTTAAGCATAAAATTTTGTTCCCTTAGGTCATCTACTTCCTGCTTGAGCTTCAATATCCTTTAACATAATTCTTCCTTGCTCTCCTCTGGAAAACAAGAAGGGATAAATAGAACTTTGGGTTTTCTTCTTGTGTTTGGGAGGCTTGATTTCCTAAAATCGACGTACATATCTCCCAGTTGAGGTAGAGGAGTCTCCTCTTCATCTGAGCTTTCCTACCCGTACTTGTCTTCTTTTTCCTCCTTCGAGAATAATCCATAAGGATAAAGGTTCCCATAGAGCTTGGGGTTGGCAAGATAATGCGATATATAGCTCTCCCCATCGGACTCTTGGGACGACATCTTGTTCTAAATCTGCTGCAGGAACAGCTCAAAACGAAAATAGGAGGTATTGTCGTGATACATAAGTGCAAACCTTTGGGAGATTATATAATGAATTTTTGCCAACCCGAAGGAGTGTACCACATGAAAACGGAGTCTGGAGGGTACATGGGGTGGTGGCAAGCCCCCTAGGCGCGGCCAGGGGGGTGGACTCGCCTAGCAGGCTTGTCACCTCCTTGTGCGTCTTTCGGACTACTTTTGATTTTTCAAAAAAATTAAATATTACAAAACCGAGTAAAATTGCTATTGGGGAAGTTTTGGAGTCGGTTTACTTACCGTACCACATACCTATTCCTTGTCGGAGTCTAAAATGTTCTCGTAGGTCTGCCTAATGGGAGTACCTAATATGCTCTTTTGGAGTTATGTTTGATTCTTTGCCCGTTTACCACCTTCTGATTTTTTCCTTCGGCTTTGTTAATCTTGATGGCACCGGAATGATATACTTCCTCAATTATGTAAGGCCCTTCCCATTTAGAGGGATGTTTTCCTGCAAAAAATATTAACCAAGAATTTTATAGCAAGACATGGTCACCTACATTGAATTCACGCTTTTGTATTCTTTTATCATGCCATCTCTTAACTTTCTCTTTAAACAACTTGGCATTCTCGTAGGCCTGGGTTCTCCATTCATCAAGTGAGCTAATGTCAAATAACCTCTTCTCACCAGCAAGTTTGAAATCATAGTTGAGCTCTTTGATTGCCCAATAAGCTTTATGCTATAGCTCTAGAGGTAAGTGACATGCTTTACCATAAGCCATTTTATACGGAGACATACCCATATGATTCTTATAAGCAATTCTATAAGCCCATAATGCATCATCAAGTTTCTTAGACCAATTCTTCCTAGATCTATTAACCGTCTTTTGCAAGATCAATTTAATTTCTCTATTTCTCAATTCTTCTTGGGCACTAGATTGAGGATGGTAAGGAGATGCGATTCTATGATTAACATCATACTTAGCAAGCAATTTACGGAAAGTGCCATGAATAAAATGTGAACCACCATCAGTCAATAAATATCTGGGGACTGCATTTTAATTTTATGCTGACATAGAGTGGGACTAATACCCTTAAGATCGAGTATATCCAATAGCAGCACAATGCTTCCTTAGAGTTTTCAATAATCTCTATTCTTCATGCTCTGAAAGGTTTGCACTAATAATAACAGGATATATCTTCTTTTCATCAAGATAAGCATATTTCAGAGTATCCGATAATTGTTTAAGCTCAAACACGGGATCACCCTTGGGTGGAGGAGGATCCCCAAGTATTTCAACAGGCAAGTTGTGTTTCAGAATAGGATGTTGATCAAAGAAAATCTTATCTATTTCATTCCTTTCATTCATATGCATATCATTTTCATGGTCTAGCAAATATTGTTCTAAAGGATCAGTAGGAGGCACAACAATAGAAGCAAGACCAATAATTTCATCCTTACTAGACAATTCTTTATCATGGGGTTGTCTATGAAATTTAGAGAAATTAAACTCATGATACGTATCCCCAAAACTTACGGTAACAGTATCCTTCTCACAATCTATCCTGGCCTTAACGGTATTCAAGAAGGGTCTACCAAATATAATGGGACAAAATCATCTTGTGGGGAGCCAAGAACAATAAAATTAGTAGGATATTTTATTTTTCCACACAAGACTTCAACATCTCTAATAATCCCAACTGGTGATATAGTATCTCTAGTAGCAAGCTCAATTGCAACATCGATTTCCTCTAACTCAGCTGGTGCAATATCCTTCATAATCTCTTTATATAAGGTAAAGGGAATTGCACTCACACTAGCACCCATATCATATAAGCCATGATAACAATGATCTCCTATTTTAACAGAAACAACAGGCGTGCAAATAATGGGTCTATGTTTATCTTTAGCATCAGGTTTAGCAATTCTAGCGGCTTCATCACAAAATTTAATAACATGCCCATCCATATTATCAACTAAGAGATCCTTAACTATAGAAATACTAGGCTCGACTTTAATTTGCTTAGGTGTGTAGGTTTTCTAGCACAGCTCTTACAAACCACAGTTGAAGCTTTAGCACGTTCCTTTATTCTAATAGGGAAAGGTGGTTTCTCAATGTAAGCAACCGGAATAACAAGATCAACATTATAAGCAATAGTTTTCTCTTCAACCTTAATAGGTTCAGCTACTTTCACTTCAATGGGACGACGGTATTTAAACCACTTCTCCTTAGGGATATCAACATGAGCAGCAAAAGATTCACAAAAAGAAGCTACTATCTCAGAGTCAAGTCCATATTTAGTGCTAAATTCACGAAAAGCATCGGTGTCTACGAAGAATTAACACGATCAAACTTAAGGTTGCATTTAATTCTTTCCAATAAATCCCATTTGAAGTCAATATCTTTCTTCATATAGGAACCAACACAAGAAGTATAGAGCATGGATTGATCATTACGAGAGAGCCGAGCATAAAAATTCTGAATAATAATTTCTCTCGAGAGCTCATGATTGGGACATGAATATAACATTGACTTAAGCCTCCCCCAAGCTTGAGAGATTCTTTCTCCTTGACGAGGCCAAAAATTATAAATATAATTCCGATCACGATGAACTAGATGCATAGGATAGAACTTCTGATGAAATTCCATTTTCAATCGGTTGTAGCTCCATGATCCAATATCATCGCATAGCCTATACCATGTCAATGACTTCTCCTTCAAATATAAAGGAAAGACCTTCTTCTTTACCTGATCCTCGGGCAGACCTGCAAGCTTAAATAATCCACAAACTTCATCCACGTATATTAGATGCAAATCAGGATGTAGTGTTCCATCTCCTGCATAAGGAATAGCCAGTAGTTTCTCTATCATACCCGAAGGAATTTCATAATAAATATTTTTAGTAGGTTCAGTAGGTTGAGGGACAACTCTTTGTGTTTCCGGTCGAGGTGACGATACCCTGAACAAGCCCTCAAAGGACTACTTTCCATAGTAACAAGTGACACTAAATTTCAGTACACTATATAAATTTTTTCTTACCAGGTTCCACTTACCAAAGGCGCTTCACTCCCCAGCAATGGTGCCAGAAAAGAGTCTTGATGACCCACAATTATAGGGGATCTATCATAGTCCTTTCGATAAGTAAGAGTGTCAAACCCAACGAGGAGCAAAAGGAAATGACAAGCGGTTTCCAGTAAGGTATTCTCTGCAAGCACCGAAATTATTAGTAACAGATAATTTTGTCATAAGGTAATTCATAAGGAGTAACAAGTAACAAGTGTAGCAAAGGTGCAGCAAGGTAGCCCAATCCTTTTTGTAGCAAAGGACATGCCTGGACAAACTCTTATATAAAGCAAAGCGCTCCTGAGGACACATGGGAATTTCAGTCAAGCTAGTTTTCATCATGCTCATTTGATTCGTGTTCATTACTTTGATAATTTGATATGTGGGTGGACTGGTGCTTGGGTGCTTATCTTACTTGGACAAACCTCCCACTTATGATTAACCCCTCTCGTAAGCATCCGCAACTACGAAAGAAGAATTAAGATAAATCTAACCATAGCATGAACGTGTGGATCCAAATCAGCCCCTTACGAAGCAACGCATAAACTAGGGTTTAAGCTTCTGTCGCTCTAGCAACCCATCATCTACCTATTACTTCCCAATGCATTCCCCTAGGCCCAAATAATGGTGAAGTGTTACGTAGTCGACGTTCACATAACACCACTAAAGGAGAGACAACATGCATCTCATCAAAATATCGAACGATTACCAAATTCACATGATTACTTATAACAAGACTTATCCCATGTCCTCAGGAATAAACGTAACTACTCACAAAACATGTTCATGTTCATAATCAAAGGAGTATTAATTATCATAAAGGATCTTAACTTATGATCTTCCACCAAGTAAACCAACTAGCATCAACTACAAGGAGTAATCAACACTACTAGCAACCCACAAGTACCAGTCTGAGGTTTGAGACAAAGATCGGATACAAGAGATAAACCAGGGTTTGGAGAGGAGATGGTGCTGGTGAAGATGTCGATGGAGATTGACCCCCTCTCGATGAGTGGATCGTTGGTGATGACGATGGCTTTGATTTCCACCTCCAGGAGGGAAGTTTCCCCAGCAGAACAGCCCTACCAGAGCTCTAGATTGGTTCTGTCCAAGTTCTGCCTCGAGACGGTGGCGCTTCGTCCCGAAAGCTTCCTTATGATTTTTTTCCAGGTCAAAACCCTCCATATAGCAGAAGATGGGCATCGGGGGCCTGGCAGGTGGGTCACAAGCCTGCTAGGCACGGCCAGGAGGTGGTCGCGCCTGGCAGGCTTGCCACCTCCTGGTGGCCCCCTCTGGTATCTATTTCGCCCAATATTTCTTATATATTCCAAAATAATTCTCTGTAAATTTTCAGGACTTTTGGAGTTGTGCAGAATAGGTATCTCAGATTTTCTCCTTTTCCAGTCCAGAATTCCAGCTGTCGGTATTCTCCCTCTTCATGTAAACCTTGTAAAATAAGAGAGAAAAGGCATAAGTATTGTACCGTAACGTGTAATAACAGCCCATAATGCAATAAATATAAATATAAAAGCATGATCCAAAATGGACGTATCATCCACCGTTCCATTCCTTTTTTTGGTGGTTTTGTGAAAAAATTTGTCTTGAGTGCAGATCTTATATCCTTGCATCTTGATGCACTCATTGGTGGTGAAGATTATCTTTCCTCATGCATGTCTTGATTTGGGTTTTGCCATTTCTATATGTATCCCTCCTCTTGACAAGGCCTTTTTTTCTTATCTTCACCATGGGTTGTCACAAGCTTTGGTTTTTAATTTTTTATTAGTAAGCTTGTGAACCCATTTCCTAGTAGTGTGTGGGGGGGGAGGATATGTCTTGCACTTGGTGTCTCATTTCATCAAGACTATGTTGATGCTTAATGCTCGTCCCTATATTAGTCTTCTCAAGTGCTTTGCCATGACTCACACACATCATTTTGGTTGAGCCTATTCTTAAGTTACCTCTTTTGAATGTTGCTCAACAATATGTTTGGTGTAAGTACTATGTTTATTGTCTTATCTACTTGCTTGCACTTGTGTGTGTTTCTATTGATTTTGGGGGAGTCATGATCCTATCTCGTGCACTTGTATCCAAATACAAAAATTCTTAATAGTGGATAAATAATGGGGAGCTTCTTTAGTTTCTTTAACACACTCCTTTGCCCATATCGTAATATCTTTTATTCATGCGACTCGTATGATCATGTGATTGTGTGCTCCAATTGGTATCTTTTGATTGCTTGCTTCACTCTGTTTTATGCCTTTGTGCGATACGATCCTTTTTTGCAATCTTTGGGTTCTCAATATAGTTTGTTTTCCTCCAACTACTTATCACTGGATATGTGTATCTCATTGCACTCACATTTTGAGAAATACACACCTTTTGGAGGAACACCCATTATATTGGCTTTCTAAGCTTTTCACCCATTTTTTCAATCGATGCCAATGGGGGAGAAGTTTAGAGAGTTTAGTTTGGAGTTGTTTAGAGAATTTTTCTTTTGATTCTTAAGCATTTGCATCTCATACCCATGCATATGCATTATTGATTGTTGCTTTGCATGGGTGGGCTTGGTTGTGCTTATTTCCTTATATAAACTCTCTTGAAAGTGATTGCCATCAATTACCAAAATGGGGGAGATTGTTAGAGCATATTTCTCCATATGTGGTTTTGGTAATTATTGACGATCCCTATGGACTAATGGTTGCCTTGAGTTATATTCGAAGGATTTGTCCATAGACAGTTCTTTAAGTACATGTGTTGCTTCCAAGGAGTTTATATGGTGACCAAGGTGGTATTCAAGGATATATCCAAAGATTGGTCATGTGAGAGTTGAGCTTATTGCAAGCATGTCTTGAAGAAGAAGATTCTGTGAACATTCATGTTTACCGTCAAGACATCATCTTTATGAAGAGAGAAGATAAGATACAAGGTTTATCAAGACTAAGTCTAAGAGTGAATCAAGTTGATCAATACACAAAGCTTACAAGATGTACCGAGAGGGATCAAGTGATCCCATGGTCTGGTAAGCATTGTCCATTGTGCTTTTGTACTAACCCATGGTATATGTGAGAGTTCTTTGTGGGGTTAGGTATATTCCTATGGAGGATGACATCAAGTGGTGACCGTCATCAAGGTTGTGGTGTATAAGTTCAAGCGAACCATCATGAAGAGATCGTGCTTGAATCTTGCCATCCATTGTGGTGACAATGGACTTGTGAAGATGTGCCTAAGAGTGACTTGCCCATAGTGGAGTATGGGGGAGCAATCTACTAGTCTTCATTGAGCCGGCGCAATCAAGAAAGGTGGTCCATATTGAGGAGGACAAGATTGTCATCATCTAGATCAAGTGGACCATGTGAAAGGCAAAGGTTTGACCTTGATAGGGTTTTCAATTTTACCAGTCTCATAGTGGTAGTTGGGAGACCAAGTTATAGGATCGATTGTCATACTATCAAGGGGGGGGGGCTCAAGTGAATAGCTTGGTCGTATTATTCGTTGAGAACTCAAACCATTGCATTCTTGGTATCATCATATTTCTTGGTTCTTGGTTGGCTTTTCTCTTTGTGAGTTTTAGAGCTTATGGTCATCTTCATGACAAGCTCGAGTTCATTGAAAACGGAGTCCATATGCATCTTCTAGATGTTTTAGATGTTGGAGTATTTGTCGGTTCTTCATTCATAGAGGTTTCACATCTCTATATCATTGGAATTTTTCTATTACCTCTTCCTGATATAATCATTCGTTGTTTGGATAGTACTTCTCGTCTGCTATCCAACAAGCTTGAGTTTGCTCAATTCGGAGCTCGCATGTGAAAGTTATGGTTGTTTTTGTCTTACCTGTTTTACACTCAGAGGTTGTATCGGTTCTAATAGAGGTTGTACCGGTCGAGCGGTACAACTGGTGTTTGGAGCGGTTGTACCGCTCCAGAATTGGTCCGGAGGTTGTACCGGCCATGTACCACTCTACCACTGGACTAGGTTCTATTTTGGAGCAGTTTCTTGGGCGGTTGTAGGCCGGTTGTTCCGGTATAATCGGTACTACCGGTTGTACCGGTGAGCATAGAGGTTGTACCGCTCCTATGTTTTCTGCACATAACGGGCAGATTCATGGGGACCTATTTAAGGGGGTCTTCTTCCCCAATGGTCCCCATCTTTTGAGTTCGTGTTTGCCCCCCATTGTTGACCTTCTTAGAGCTTGCTAACTCTCAATCCCTCTAATGATTCTTGCTCCTTTTTGAGGGAAAAGAGAGAGGAGATCTAGATCCACATTTCCACCAATCACTTTCTCCTATATGTGAGGGGAACCCCTTGGATCTAGATCTTGGAGTTCTTCGTGTTCTTCTTTGTTATTCCTCTCACTTTCCTCCATAGCATTAGTTGTTGTGGTGGGATTTGGGAGAGGACTTGGGCACTCCGTGTGCCCTTGCAATTGCATTTGGTGCATGGGTTTGAGTTCTCCACGGTGATACGTGGAAGTGAGAAGTTGAGAAGCTTATTACTCTTGGGTGTTTGAGCACCCCTAGAGCTTCTTCCTCTTGGGTGCTTTAGCGCCCTAGACGGTTGGTGGTGCCCCCAAGCTCAATCATTGTGGTGCAAAGCTTCGGGCAAGCTTTGGGGTCTCCAATTAG
Organism: Hordeum marinum; assembly: GCA_022496015.1. Taxonomy (NCBI): domain Eukaryota; kingdom Viridiplantae; phylum Streptophyta; class Magnoliopsida; order Poales; family Poaceae; genus Hordeum; species Hordeum marinum. The sequence continues at coordinate 110,394,448 of CM039673.1, forward strand.
GTTGTGAAGATTGCCCTGAGCATTTGAGGTTACCTCGGAGCCACAATCCATTGTGGTGAAGCTTCGTGGTGTTGTTGGGAGCCTTCAATTAAGTTGTGGAGTTTGCCCCAACCTTGTTTGTACGGGTTCGGTGACCGTCCTCAAGGGTCCCTTAGTGGAATTACGACATCTTGCATTGTGCGAGGGCGTGAGGAGATTGCGGTGGCCCTATTGTCTTCTTGGGGAGTATTGTGCCTCCACACCGCTCCGAACGGAGATTAGCATCCACAAGGGTGTGAACTTCGAGATACATCATCGTCTCCGTGTGCCTCAGTTATCTCTTACCCGAGCCCTTTACTTATGCAATTTACTTTCTGATAGCCATATTGTTTCATGTTATATATCTTGCTATCACTTAGTTGTTTATCTTGCTTAGCATAAGTCGTTAGTGCACATAGGCGAGCCTAGTTGTTTTAGGTTTTGTGCTTGACTAATTAAATGATAGTATTATTCCGCATTTGTTCAAGCCTAAACCATAATTATTTTAAAGCGCCTATTCACCCCCCTCTAGGCGACATCCACGTCCTTTCACCTATGATCAAGTATTCTTACTTGGCTCCTAAGTCAATATACTCATATATAGATGACTACATCATCGCCAAAGTGCTTGATAGATGCTAGAGTGTTTGTGCATGTTTGCCATGATTTCATTTGACATCTTATTGTGTGAGCATGTTGGTCTGCATATGTTCACTCATTCGAGGATATCCAATTGTTTTTATTTGGCTTTTGGTTTTCTTTTTCCAATTGGATGTACAAGGATGCATAGGACTCGTCTCCAGCTATCTATGCTTTCTCGTCTCAAGTTGTATTCTTGCTACATCACAAAACTTGAACAAACACTTCTCGAACCCTCTATGTGAGGAGCACTCGGAGTACCGTGTCGACAAGAGCTGCATTCCAAAACCTCTTTGTGAATCTTGGTGTAACCAACCCCGAAAACTCGGTTCCATCGAATCACTAAGTTGATCTGGTTTTTGATCTCGGTACAACCGATTGGGTATTCTCGGTCTCACCGAGTTTCTCTGTCACCTGACATATAGGAAACTCGATGTCACTAAAGTGTTCTAATTGGTGTCACCGACGGTTGGGGGTATTTAACCTGGTGGACCTGACTTTTGAAATTCAGTTGTCAAAATTTAGTTCCTCCGAACCTGGAGCTACCGCACCGGACCCCCTAGTCGTCGCCTTCGATTCCCCGAGCGCCTCCGTCATTGGGATCGTCGTCGTCGACGGAATCTTTGCCGCCATCCTCGCCTTAGAGGATTCTTCACCAAGTTAGGGTATGAATCCGGCCCCTTTGTGCGCTCCCTTTTCCGATTCATGCACATTAGGGTATTCTTATCTATAAACCACCGTTTGCAATCTTCCTAATCCACGAGAAACTTCATTAGATTAGCGAACGGTAATTTTTAAGGTCTAGCCCTTCGCAAAACGAATCTCGGTGACACCGAGTCGCAAAAATTGGTTCTATTGATTTTGGTTCTAGGGTTCCTGAGGATAGTCTGAGTGAAACCGAGCGGTCATTTTCGATGACACCGAAATGGCTGCCAAGTTTCTGTGAAGAAGACTATGAGTCTCGGTGGATCCGAAAAATTTGACTCGGTTGTACCGAAATCCCTTTTGTAGAAAGCTAAACTTTAGAAAAAAATTGTTCAAATTTTGAAAAACTTCTGTGTTTTGTGATGCTGAACCCCACTGCTCTTCTATACTCTATTGACAGGCTCAACATGTCAGATTCAGTTGACAGCCAGAATGATTTCAGACAACCTAATGTTGATGCAGATCCAAGCACTAGTCTTGAGTCCTGTTCTTCTTCAGAAGATCCAGGCACCCCAAGTTCTCATGGGTTGCCCAAGGCTACTACAAGGGACAGGAGGAAGTTGAACTCAGATGAGGAAGATTCATACTTTGTGCCAGAGGAGGTTCTTGCTACGAAAAAACAAGACAAAGCAGAGAGAGTTGCAATAGAGGCCACTTCATCTAGGAGGCCAGTGAGAAAAGAGTATGCCAGATCTGAAGCTATGAGAGCACCAGAGAATGCTAGGGCAACCATGTCCATTGAGCCAGCCAGGAGGCCCATGCCCAAGAAGGCAGATGAGAAGAAGAGGAGCAGAAAGAGAATTGTTCATGTTGTAGGCAAACCTACTTCCATGTATGAAGACCCAACAGAAGTTGAGGAAGAGGAAGAGCCAGCTGCCAAGGCTCCTCCCAAGAAGAAGAAGAAGCTGCTTGCTGATGCCATGCCCAGTCAGGCGCCATCTAGGAGCAAGCCAGCTGCTCCCAAGAAACCCACAGCTCCTAAGTCCAAGAGGACAACCAAAGATGTTTCAGCTGCAGCCAAGAACGAGGGTTCCTCCTCCAGAGTTGTTGCTGAAGAGGAAGAGTTGACTTCTTTAAGGAAGCCGAGACCTCACCTTGCAGAGCACAATGACAACCATAATGTTGATGGGGACATGAAGAAGAGGAAGGATTCATGACCGAGAGAATGGAGAGCTATTGATCCATATTCTCATAGGAGAAGGACTGTTGTAGATTACAGATTATACACCAAGAGCAGCAAGATTTTTATGAGACCATTCTTCTGAACAAGAGCCAAGCTGTTAGTGATATGAGATATGTAGACTAGGACTACATTAAGGAGAATGAAGACTATTTTCCCCATGTGCAAGAAAACTTCAAGGCCATTGAAATTGATGCTTTTGTTGGTAGAGACTTCACTCCTTGGAATGATGAGATGATCATGCAATTATACTCCACTACTCATTTTTATTAAGATGGCAAAATTGTCTGGATGACTGAAGGTGTCAGGTATGAATCCACAGTTGAAGAGTGGGCTACCATCTTAGGCTCCCCACAGGTACAAGATGGTCACTTGGATGTGTATTCTGAGGCCAAGATGAATCATAACTCCATGGAAAATATTGTTAGAAATATGCCCTAGAGGCAATAATAAAATGGTTATTATTATATTTCCTTGTTCATGATAATTGTCTATTGTTCATGCTATAATTGTATTAATCGGAAACCGTAATACATGTGTGAATACATAGACCACAAGATGTCCCTCGTGAGCCTCTAGTTAGCTGGCTCGTTGATCAATAGATGGTCACGGTTTCATGACCATGGACATTGGATGTCGTTGATAACGGGATCACATCATTAGGAGAATGATGTGATGGACAAGACCCAATCCTAAGCATAGCACAAGATTGTGTAGTTCGTCTACTAAAGCTTTTCTAATGTCAAGTATCGTTTCCTTAGACCATGAGACTGTGCAACTCCCGGATACCATAGGAATACTTTGGGTGTGCCAAACGTCACAAAGTAACTGGGTGGCTATAAAGGTATACTACGGGTATCCCCAAAAGTATCTGTTGGGTTGGCACGAATCGAGGCTGGGATTTGTCACTCCGTGTGACGGAGAGGTATCTCTGGGCCCACTCAGTAAGACATCATCATAATGAGCTCAATGTGACTAAGGATTTAGCCACGGGATGATGTGTTATGGAACGAGTAAAGAGACTTGCCGATAACAAGATTGAACAAGGTATAGGGATACCGACGATCGAATCTCGAGCAAGTGTCATACCGGTAGACAAAGGGAATTGTATATGGGATTGATTGAATCCCTGACATCGTGGTTCATCCGATGAGATCATCATGGAGCATGTGGGAACCAACATGGGTATCTAGATCCCGCTGTTGGTTATTAGCCGGAGAGGTGTCTCGGTCATGTCTACATGCCTCCCGAACCCGTAGGGTCTACACACTTAAGGTTTGATGACGCTAGGGTTATAGGGAAATTGTGTATGTGGTTACTGAAGGTTGTTTGGAGTCCCGGATGAGATCCCGGATGTCATGAGGAGTTGTTGTTGATTACGTTACTAAGTGGGTAGAAGCTATTCCAACTAGTAGTGCTGATCATAACACCTCTATTAAGATGCTTAAAGAAGTTATTTTCCCTAGATTTGGAGTCCCTAGATATTTAATGACTGATGGTGGTTCACATTTTATTCATGATGCTTTCCGTAAAATGCTTGCTAAGTATGATGTCAACCATAGAATTGCATCTCCTTATCATCCTCAGTCTAGTGGTCAAGTAGAGTTAAGTAATAGAGAAATTAAATTAATGTTGCAAAAGACTATTAATAGGTCTAGAAAGAATTGGTCTAAGAAACTTGATGATGCACTGTGGGCTTATAGAACTGCTTATAAGAATCCCATGGGCATGTCTTCGTATAAAATGGTTTACGGTAAAGCATGTCATTTACCTCTTGAGCTAGAGCATAAGGCTTATTGTGCAATCAAAGAGCTCAACTTTGATTTCAAGCTTGCTGGTGAGAAGAGGTTATTTGATATTAACTCACTTGATGAATGGAGAACTCAGGCATATGAAAATGCCAAGTTGTTTAAAGAGAAAGTTAGGAGGTGTCATGATAAAAGGATACAAAAACGTGAGTTCAATGTAGGTGATTATGTCTTGCTATACAATTCTCGTTTAAGATTTTTTGCCGGCAATCTTCTCTCTAAATGGGAGGTCCTTATATTGTCGAAGAAGTATATCGTTCCGGTGCCATCAAAATCAACAACGCGGAAGGCACTTTTCCGAGAGTTGTGAATGGGAAAAGAATCAAGCATTATATCTCAGGTACTCCCATAAATGTACAAAGCAATATAATTAATACCATAACCCCGGAGGAGTACATAAGGGATGTTTACCAGCCTGTTTCAGACTCCAAAAACGAAGAGGTATGTGATACGGTAAGCAAACCGACTCCAAAACTTTTCCAATAGAATTTTTTCTCCATTTTGGAATATTTAGAAAAATACAAAAATTTAAAGTAGTCCGGAAAGCGCACGAGGAGGCGACGAGCCTGCCAGGCACGCCCCTACCCCCTAGGCGTGCCTGGGGGCTCATGAGTACCTCGTGTGCCTCCCGGACTCCGTTTTCTTGTGGAATACTCCTTATGGTCGGTAAAAATTCATTATATAATCTCCCGAAAGGTCTAACCCTCGTATCACGCAAATATCCTCTGTTTTCATTTCGAGCTGTTGTGCAGACAGATCTAGATTGCTATGGCGTCCCCAAAGGTTTCGAAGGACAAGTTCTTCGAGAAGGTCGTCAACCCCTACCTCGCGAAGGTGCTGCAACACCCTCAAACCATTGAGATGCGTGAGGGGGTGCTGCACATCTGTGACGTTGAGGGGCCCAAGAAAACCGGAAGCATGGAGACGAGGCTCGAAGCAATGGAGCAGCAAGTCTTCAAGTGCCAAGGATGGTGGAACGCGGACTCAACGCCAACCACACGATGATTACAGAGTTCACCAACAAGCACAAGATCGATGCCAAGGACATCGGGGAACACCTCTTCAAGATCTATGACAGAATCGATCATCTCCAAGCCTAGATCTACGACCTGCAAAACCAGAACTGTGAGTATGAGTATAGATTTAAAGCAATGCTGTTGGCTACAGATTTGAGGATCCCGGAGACTCGATCATCGTTCCATGATGGAGAACCTATGCCTTGGAAGACGGAGAATCAACCACGGACTCCAACAACTCCACCACCATCACCCCCGAAGGAAGACAATTAAACACATGGGTATGGGCACTCCCCTTGGCTTGTGCCAAGCTTGGGGGAGTTGCCCCGGTATCGTATCACCATCACATCTTTTGCCTTTACCTTTATCTTAGTTCGATCCTTTTTGGTAATATCTTTATCTAGTAGAATAAAGTTCTTAGTATGATCTAGGCTTGAGTTTTGCTTTGTGTTACCCCCAATGTAATCGAGTTTGTGAGTTATATAATAAAGAGTGTTTTAGTTAAGGGCTTTTCTTCATGCCATGATCTAAAGAAAATAATAATAGAACAAAAGCATGAAAGATCATGTGATGATCTTATGGGAAGTGATGGCTTCACATATAAAAAGAATGTGATTGAAACTTGTTGTGGGTGGACAAACGTAGACCTTGGTCATTGATTGCAATTAATAGGAAGTAATAAACAAAGAGAGGTTCACATATAAATATATCATCTTTGACACCGTCTATGATTGTGAACACTCATTAAACTATTACATGCTAAGAAGTAGATGTTGGACAAGGAAGACAACATAATGAATTATGTTTGCTTGGTTCCGAACAATGTTATATGACTAGAGATCCCTTAGCATGTGACGCTTGCTTCCACCTCATATCAGCCAAAACTTCCACACTAAGTAGAGATACTACTTGTGCATCCATAAACCCTCAACCCAGTCTTGCCATGAGAGTCCACCATACCTACCTATGGATTGAATAAGATCCTTCAAGTAAGTTGTCATTGGTGCAAGCAATAAAAATTGCTCCCTAAATATGTATGATCTATTAGTGTGTGGAAAATAAGCTTTGTACGAACCTGTGATGAGGAAGACATAAAAGCAACAGACTGCATAATAAAGTTCTTTATCACAAGAGGCAATATAAAGTGACGTTCCTTCACACTAAGAGATCACACATCCAAACCTCAAAAGCGCATGACAACCTCTGCTTCCCTCTGCGAAGGGCATATCTTGTACCTTTACTTTTTATCTTTAAAAGAGTCATGGTGATCGACACCAACTGCTTATTTCGCCATTATCTTGGCAAGCGTCATGTGCTAGGGAAAGATCTATATTCATATATCAACTTGGAAGTAAGTAACCATGAATTATTATTGTTGACATTACCCTTGAGGTAAATAGTTGGGAGGCGAAACTATAAGCCCCTATCTTTCTCTGTGTCCAACTGAAACTTTGATCTCATGAGTACCACATGAGTTTTAGCAATTGTAGAAGACTAAAAGACGATTGAGTATGTGGATTTGCTTTACAAGCTCTTATTTGACTCTTTCCGATGTTATGATAAATTGCAATTGCTTCAATGACTAAAGACTATTGGTTGTTAATTCTCAATAAGGTTCTTGATGCATGCTTTACATTGTGAATGAATTGTCACTTCAGCATAAGGGATTATATGACGATATTGTTGTTCTAAATATGATCATGATGCATGCATGTCCGTATTTTATTTTATCGACACCTCTATCTCTAAACATGTGGGCATATTTATCGATCTCGGCTTCCGCTTGAGGACAAGCGAGGTCTAAGCTTGGGGGAGTTGATACGTCCATTTTGCATCATACTTTTCTATTGATATTTATCACATTATGAGCTGGTATTACACATTATGGTACAATACTTATGCCTTTTCTCTCTTATTTTACAAGGTTTACATGAAGAGGGAGAATGCCGGCAGTTGGAATTCTGGGCTGGAAAAGGAGCAAGTTTGAGATGTCTATTCTGCACAACTCCAAAAGCCATGAATATCAGCGAGGAATTATTTTGGAATATATAAAAAATATTTGGCGGAAGAAATACCAAAGGGGATCCACCAGGAGGCCACGAGCCTGCCAGGCGCGCCCCACCCCCCTGGGCGTGCCTGGGGGGCTCGTGGGCCCCCTGTAGCCCCTATGGACCCCATCTTCTTCTATATGGAGGGTTTCATCCCAGAAAAAAATCAGAAGAGAGCTTTCAGGAAGAAATGCCACCGCCACGAGGTGGAACTTGAGCAGAACCAATCTAGAGCTCCGACAGGGCCGTCCTGCCGGGGAAACTTCTCTCCCGGAGGGGGAAATCGTCGCCATCGTCATCACCAACACTCCTCTCATCGGAGGGGACTCATCTCCATCAACATATTCATCATCACCATCTCATCTCCAAACCCTAGTTCATCTCTTGTATCCAATCTCCGTCTCACGACTCCGATTGGTACTTGTAAGGTTGCTAGTAGTGTTAATTACTTCTTGTAGTTGATGCTAGTTGGTTTATTGGTGGAAGATCATATGTTCAGATCCTTAATGTTATTCAATACCTCTCTGATCATGAACATAATTATGCTTTGTGAGTAGTTACGTTTGTTCCTAAGGACATGGGATAAGTCTTGCTACTAGTAGTCATGTGAATTTGGTATTCGTTCGATATTTTGATGCGTTGTATGTTGTCTCTCCTCTAGTGGTGTTATGTGAACGTCGACTACATGACACTTTACCATTATTTGGGCCTAGAGGAAGGCATTGGGAAGTAATAAGTAGATGATGGGTTGCTAGAGTGATAGAAGCTTAAACCCTAGTTTATGCGTTGCTTCGCAAGGGGCTGATTTGGATCCACTAGTTTAATGCCATGGTTAGAATTTGTCTTAATTCTTCTTTCATAGTTGCAGATGCTTGCGAGAGGGGTTAATCATAAGTGGGATGTTTGTCCAAGTAAGGACAGCACCCAAGCACCGGTCCACCCACATATCAAACTATCAAAGTAGCGCACGCAAATCATATAAACATGATGAAAACTAGCTTAACAATAATTCCCATGTGTCCTCGGGAGCGCTTTACCTTATATAAGAGTTTGTTCAGGCTTGTCCCTTGCTACAAAATGGATTGGGCCATATTGCTGCACCTTTGTTACTATTGTTACTTGCTACCCGTTACAAATTATCTTATCACACAACTATTTGTTACTGACAATTTCAGTGCTTGCAGAGAATACCTTACTGAAAACCGCTTGTCATTTCCTTATGCTCCTTGTTGGGTTCGACACTCTTACTTATCGAAAGGACTACGATAGATCCCCTATACTTGTGGGTCATCACCCGCCGCCACCACCCCCAGTTGACAACCTTACCCGTTTCTTGAGGTTAAACCCATCAGTATTCTCCAGGAGCACCGAGCCGATTGTCGCAGATGACTGGCTCCGCAAGATCGGAAGGGAGCTGACCACCGTAGGACGCATTGATGTTGAGAAGGTGTGCTTTGTAGCGCATCAACTGGATGGACCCGCAGCTTCGTGGTGGTAAAACTACACCACCACTTTCCCCGTGGCCAATGTGACATGGGATCAGTTCCAGCAGGCTTTCCGCACCGCACATGTTTCAACTGGAGCCATAAGTCTGAAGAAGAGGGAATTCCGGAACCTATTCCAAGGAAGCCGTTCAATGGCTCAATATGTGGATGAGTTCAGCCAGTTAGCCCGATATGCCCCGGGAGATGTCGACACAAATGCCGCTAAACAGAAGAAATTTCTGGAGGGACTGAATGATGATCTGGGACTTCAGCTAACCATGGCAACCTTCAATAACTTTCAAGAGTTGGTTGACAAGGCTCTCATTCTGTACGGCAAGCAACAACAGATAGAGAACCGCAAGTGGAAGTATGGATAGGGAAAGTATAACTCTGGAGCTCAGCAGAAGCCCCGCTATACCCCGTACTCGGGAAATAATGGATCAGGATCCAACAAGTATGGTGGACACAATCACCATAACCATGGAGGCCATTCTCACCATGGAGGAAATGGACATAACCATAATAGTCATAAGAATGGCAATGGTAATGGAGGCAATGGAAACCATCAGCTTTCCAACCCCGCTACACCGGCAAAGAAGGTTCTGAGCCACATCACCTGTTTCAAGTGCAGGAAGACCGGACACTACGCCATCGAATGTACTGTGGCAAAGAATGGGAATGGCAATGGAAGCTCTGGAAATAAGCCCAACCCTTTCACCAGAGGGCAGGTGAATCATGTCAATGTGGAGGAAATTGACGAGCAGCCTGACGCAGTTGTTGGTAAGTTTTTGATTAATACATTTATAGCTCTCGTTCTTTTTGATACTGGTGCATCACATTCATTTATATAGAGGGGATTTGTGTAGAAGTTTAAGTTGCCAACCGTAGCCCTTAAGTCACCTATGTTAGTAAGTTCCCCAGGAGCAGAGACTATGTCCAGTCGGGGATGTTTTCAGTTGCCATTGACCATAGGGAGGCATGTTTTTCCCACATACCTCATCATCCTAGAATCACAAGGATTGGACGTGATCCTAGGCATGGATTGGTTATCCAAGTATGAGGGAAACATCGATTGTGCTATTAAGTCAATTCTTCTCACCACCCCAGAGGGAAAACGGATCAAGTATGTGTCAAGGCATACGCCAAGGAGGACACAAATGAATTCTCTTTCGGGAGTTGTTCAGGAGGAAGTACCAGTGGTAAAGGATTATCCCGATGTATTCCTAAAGGAATTACCAGGCATGCCACCGGACCGAGACATAGAGTTTTTAATCGAGTTGTTGCCAGGCATAGGACCAATATCCAAGAGACCATACCGGATGCCCGCAAATGATCTGGAAGAAATTAAGAAGCAGATTAAGGAATTATTGGAGAAAGTTTATATTCGACCGAGTTCATCACCTTGGGGAGCCCTAGTGCTTCTAGTTGAGAAGAAGGATGGAACCCTGAGAATGGTTGTAGATTATCGTGCGTTGAACGAGGTGACGATCAAGAACAAATACCCGCTGCCGATGATCAATGATTTGTTTGACCAGCTAGTCAGAGCTAGTGTATCCTCCAAGATCGATCTTCGATTAGGATATCACCAACTGAAGATCCGAGAGCATGATATACCCAAGACAGCTTTTACCACGAGGTATGGGCTTTATGAGTATACACTCATGTCTTTTGGTTTGACTAATGCACCTGCCTATTTTATGAGCATGATGAACAAGGTATTCATGGAGTTCTTAAATAAGTTTGTCGTGGTATTCATCGGTGACATACTGATTTACTCGAAGAATGAAGTAGAACACAAGGAACATTTGCGCTTGGTTCTCGAGAAGCTCAGGGAATATCAACTATACGTCCAGTTCAGGAAATGCGAGTTTTCGTTGAAGGAAGTCCTATTTCTCAGACATGTTGTATCAGGAGAAGGAATAGCGGTAGACCTTTCCAAGGTTCAAGCCGTCACAGAATGGAAGGCACCCACCTCAGTCGAAGAGATACGCAGTTTCCTTGGACTCACGGGATATTACCGGAGATTTATTGAGAATTTCTCCAAGATCGCAAAGCCCATGACGGAGTTATTGAAGAAAGACACCAAGTTTAATTGGACCGAGGATTGTGAGGCTAGTTTTCAGGAGTTGAAGAAACGTTTGGTTACAGCCCCAGTGCTAGTTCTGCCGAGTATACGCAAGGATTTTCAAGTATATTGCGATGCTTCACGTCAGGGACTTGGAGGTGTTCTCATGCAAGAAGGAAGAGTTGTATCATATACCTCACGTCAGCTTCGACCTCATGAGTTGAATTATGCCACGCATGATTTGGAATTAGCAGCTGTAGTGCATGCGCTCAAGACCTAGAGACACTTCCTTACCGGAAATAGTTGTGACGTCTACACGGATCACAAGAGTTTGAGATACATCTTCACACGGAAGGAGTTGAACCTCAGGCAAAGGAGATGGTTGGAACTCATAAAGGATTATGACATGAGATTGCATTATCACCCAGGGAAGGCCAATGTCGTGGCAGATGCTTTGAGCCGTAAGAGTTATGTCAATACTCTCACAGCAGGAGGATTACCTCAGGAGTTAGCCGATGTTCTCAGAGATCTCCATTTAGAGATTGTTCCGAGAAGTTTTGTTGCTGCAATGGAAATTCAGTCCATGTTGTTGGGGAGAATTCGAGAAGCCCAGAAGACGGCAAATGAATTGCAGAGATAAAGGAAAGAATGAGCCAAGGAAAGGCAGAAGGATTTCGTGAGGATGAACACGGAACCTTATGGTTTGAGCAGCGTATATATGTGCCCAATGACCCGGAGATCAGGAAGTTAATTTTCCAGGAGGCTCATGATTCACCTTACTCGATACACCCAGGCAACGCCAAGATGTATTTGGACTTGAAGGAAAAAAATTGGTGCACTGAAGAAGGATATTGCAGAATATGTAGCAGTATGCGATGTTTGTCAGAGACTTAAGGCGGAGCATCAGAAACCAGCTAGATTACTTCGGCCATTGCCGATACCCGATTGGAAATGGGATAAACTTGGCATGGACTTCATTACAGGTTTACCGAGGATGCGTTTAGGTTATGATTCCATATGGGTAGTAGTTGATCGCTTGACCAAGGTAGCTCACTTCATCCCCGTGAAAACTACCTATACAAGTGCTAAGCTGGCAAAGATATATATAACCAGGATCGTATGTATGCATGGAGTTCTGAGGACCATCGTATCAGATAGAGGAACGCAATTTACCTCGAAGTTTTGGAAGCAGTTACACGAAACTTTGGGTACCAGGCTAGAATTCAGCACGTCCTTCCATCCGCAGACAGATGGGCAGACCGAGAGAGTCAACCAGATTTTGGAGGACATGTTGAGAGCTTGTGTGCTAGACTATGGGTCTAGTTGGGATGATAATTTGTCGTACGTAGAGTTCACATACAACAATAGCTATCAGACTAGTTTGAAGATGGCCCCTTTCGAAGCATTATACGGAAGGAGGTGCAGAACACCATCGATGTGGGATGGAGTTGGAGACCATAAACTGTTCGGACCAGATTTAATCAGAGATTCAGAGGAGAAGGTCACGTTGATTCGCGACAGGCTCAAGACAGCCCAGTCCAGGAAAAAGAGTTATGCCGATACTAAACGCAATGAGGTAACCTATGAAGTCGGAGACAGAGCATATCTTTGTGTGTCGCCGCTTCGAGGAGTTAAGAGGTTTGGAGTCAAAGGAAAGTTAGCACCACGATTTGTGGGGTCGTACAGAGTTTTGGAACGTATGGGTGAAGTTGCATACAAGTTGGAATTACCCGAAGCTTTGTCAGGAGTTCATGATGTGTTTCACGTTTCCTAGTTGAAGAAGTGCCATGCAGAGATGGTCAATATTCCCCTCAGAGACACAGTGCCCCTAGAGGCCATACAATTGGATAGTAATCTCACTTATGAGGAGAAACCCGTCAAGATTCTTGAGACTACAAACCGAGTTACCCGCAGCAAGATCATCAAGTTTTGCAAGGTTCAGTGGAGCCACCATACCGAAGAGGAGGCCACCTGGGAGCGTGAAGAAGATCTTCGTCGAGACCACCCGCACCTTTTTGCTAGCCAACCCAAATCTCGAGGACGAGATTCATCTTAAGGGGGGTAGGTTTGTAACATCCCAAATTTTCAATTTGGAATGTTTTACAATTATTAGTTAAGCATCTGTGCATTATGATTGAAATGAATGTGGCAATTATATTTTCATCTTCTTTATTTGACTTCTTTTCAACTGGCATTTGAGTTTACTCAATTCCTGACAAAATACTTTGATAAAAAAGTATGAGAGGAGGTAACATGACAACCCAAAAGTCAGGAAAAAAATAGTGCCAATTTATTTGAAAGTCAAATTTGGTTTTATTTTGGATATTTTTTAAAAAAAGTTTTTAAAAAGTTTTTATTTTACCTCTAAAGAAATGTTCACGCTTTAGATTTATTTTTTTGATAGTTTTGGTATATAATACCCTATGTTTTATTTTTCCGCTTTATTCTCACAAAATAGACAAAATGTATTTTACAAAAAAAAGGGCCAGCGTTGGGCCAGCCACCAGGCTATGCCCGAGCCATCCAGGATCTAGTTAGGGGAGGGCCAGCCCTAGCGCTCGTGGCCAGGAGAGCGCCCACCGAGCCGCCGCCACCCACGTGCGCTCGCTTCTCTCGATCTCCCCCTCAATTTTTTTTCTGACAAAGGGACCCACCAATCTTCTTCTTCCCCACGAACGAACAAGGAATTCTACACGTACACCTACAGGAACCGACTTCGATTCAAACTTCACAAAATCCTATCTCTAGTCAACCCCTGCCCCAAGCAAGATGTCCTATAAATAGCCACGACTTTCCTCGGCCGATTCCCCCAAACCACAACACCCGAAACCCTCTGTACACGGAGCTCTCATCGTTTGGATCTCGCCACAAAAGCCGCGGTTCATCGTCGGATTCCGACGCCGGTGAGCCATCCTGAGCCTTTCTTTTCTACAACTCGAGCCTTTCTTTTCTACAATTCGACTTCTCTCGATCTGTAGATTGATTTTCAAAGGTCTTGTCCCCCCTTCTTAATCTACAGTGACCACCTCAAGCTCGCAACGCCGCCGTAGTTCACGGAGTTCACCTCGACGCCCCGCTTGCTTCGGTCACTATCAACCTTCACATTCAACAAAAATCAATCTCCCTCGATCTCCCTCACCCAACGGACATCACCGCCGACGCCGTTGATCGCCGGAGCCGCCACCCCACCTCCATCTTCTTCACTGCTTCTTCTCTGTAGGTAACGAGCATCTCCTGTTCTGTTATTTTTTAAAGCTATAAGTGTTAAGTAGAGGTCATCCACCTTTTAGCCCCCGTTGCGAACGCTTTCAGCCACCCAAAAACCGCCACGTGTCGGATGCTCACCATTTAGCGTTTTGAGTAAAAATCCCGTATTTAGATTAGATCCCGATTTTTTTTGTATCTTTAATTATACAACTCGGATTTCCGCGATTCTTTTTGCTACGGTTTCTTAAAAATCCCATCTATCTAGAGAACCAAACGAAAATTATTTTTGAAAGTTTTAAAATATGAATTTGGGCAGATTTGTATAAAACACTAATTTAGGTCTAACTTTTATTCAAAAATAGGTTTTTGAGAAATTCTTTTTGCTACGGTTTTCTGCATGTTACATGTATCCAGAGAAATAATAAAAATAATTTTTGTTTTCATAAAAACTTAATCTGGACAGATTAAAGTTTTTTCTTAAATAGGCCATAACTTTTGTTTTATAAAAACTTTTTAATTGATTCTTTTTGCTAACAAAAACTAATAGCAAATACTTCCTGTTAAACCAAAGTTTTACAATAATTTATCATATTAAGATTTGTTTCTGTCCAGAAACTTGTTTGCCAATTTCTTTGAGTTTTTTTTTCTTTTGATGTTGTTTTGCATATGATCTTGTTTGCTCGGTTGTGATCGTGATTTCTTATTTTATGCTTATTGTTTGTCACGTTAGATTGTCCGGAGTGCGAGGCGGAGTACTTCCAGTCTCTAGAATTTAACGAACATCAGCAAGGCAAGTTCACACTTTGATCATACATTCCTATACCCAGTTTTACTATGCATTAGATTCACTCTTACAAATTGCATGAGTAGGATTGGGAAATTTTGGTATTGCTATGTAGTTCATGAGGCAGGAACCTATGACCCTTGATCACCCCGGCAATATTCTTTAAGTTTATAGATTGCTTAGACATGCTCGTAGACGAGGATTGGTATGTGTGATTCATGCAAGTTGTGAGAGAAATAGTAATTTTGGGATAACCTTAAGGTGGCAACATTAACAAAACTCTGGGTGGAATGGTTGGGGCACCTGGAGTATCCAGTGCTTGCCCTTGGGGATCCCGGAGGACCCGTGTGATCACCCTACGGAATGCCACCCAGGCTCAAAGGGATCATATGATATTTCATGCCTAGAAACTTTCGTGTACAGCCACAAGCCATAATGGGCTCTGGCATAGTTGAGTAAGTTTGTGTGAGCCTTTCCGGGTAGGCTAGCAGATGTAGGGGAAAGTAGGTGTACCAGACTATCCAGGGTTAAGGGGAGCACATTCACAAAGACTATGTCTCGATCTTCCGATCATGGAGGTGGTCGAGTCTTGTAGGGAAAAGTGCGCAACCTCTGCAGAGTGTATAAACTAATCATGATTAGCCGTGTCCCCTGTTATGGACAAATTTGAGTATCTAGAACTGAATTATTGGTTGATCTCATCACTCTATTTTAATTAATGAATTGGGTTATTAATGACTTGATAATTTCGGGAATTGAGTTGGAGAAACCTTCTCAATAATGGCATAAACTTGGTAGTAAATAAAAAATTTATTCCTTTGTTGTAGGAAAAAATTAGCATTATGCCAAAATTAAACTTAGAGCCTCCACCAGCCAAAATTGCATATAGAGATAGTTATTTTCATCATTACTCTATGGTATGACAATGCCAGCATATTCCATGTGCTGACCTACACGGCTGCAACGTCTCATGTTGCAGAGTTTTCCGACGAGGATTAAGGTGTGATAGGTCGTTGTTCTGCACTCATTTTTGCCAATGGAGTTGATGGACTCATTTACCTTTGAAGTTTCCGCAATTATTTTATTTAGATGGCCTTCAGCCATATTTATGTAATAAATACTCTTTTGAGGACCTCGATGTAATAAAGTGTGTGATTGAACTCTATATTATTTCATCGAGTACTATGTGTGCTAGCAAGTTCGATCCAGGGACTAGCACGGTATACACAGAGACTCCAATTTTCGGATTGGGTCGCTACAAGAAGAGTCTAGAAAGGATAGTAGAGGATAAGTTCCACACACTGAACAACAAGGTAGATGGGCTGACAAAGACTGTTGATGAGCTCAAGAAGGAAGTGGATTCAGTACCCATTCCTCACACTTCAGATGATGATGATGATGATGATGATGATGACAGACACCCTCTCAAGCCCAACACTCAGTTCAAGACCCATGCCAAATCTATGACAGTGTCAGCTCCAGAATTGAGACCATCTTCATCAGCACCTGCTGCAGCTCCTTCAGTTCCATCAGCTCCATCAGCACCTCCAGTGTCTACCCCAACTCCTTCCATGACATTTGCAGAAGTCTTCGCCGAAGCGGTTCTCTCAACTCCTACATCAACAACTGGAGGAGATCAGCCACAGAGAGACGATTAGTTCTATATCTTTGAACTTTTTGATAACTTGTTGCTAAAGAGGGAAAGTGTATAGATCATAGGGCTTTGAGGGAGAGAGAGCGTTGCTTTTTGTCGCTCTCCAAAACTTTAAAATATTTAGGTTTACTGTTTGTGTTAAACTTGTTGGTGTTTGATCATACACTCCTTATGTGTTGCTACTATTTCCTATCTTTAAGATGCTTATGAGGTGATCATTCACTTTTGCTTGATGTCTTGTGCTATGTTATTCATTCATATTATTCTCGCACACCACCAAGTTGTATGTGACATGGAAGAGTGCCCCATGAACCTAATCGATTGTGCATTTGCATTCAAACGCAAATTCAAAATAATGCACAAATTTAGGGAGAGCTCTTTCTTGTCACATACTTATCAAAGCGATGATTCTATTCATTGATTATATCATATATCTAAGCTTTGATCTATATGTTGTCATCAATTATCAAAAAGGGGGAGATTGAAAGCGCATTTGCTCCCTTGGTGGTTTTGGTAATTAATAACAACATATATCTCATTGTACTAATGTTTCCACTAAGTATATTTTAGGAAAATTCCAATGATGGGATGGCTATAGGATTGTGAGGAGACCCTAAGATGCAAGGAATAGGATTGGCAAAGATACAAGGAGGGAGACTCTACATTTTACTTTGTGAGAAACAACTTTGAGTCCATAAGAAAGCCAATACTATTAAAAGGGAATGAGGTAATGTTGGTGAACAAATTGCTCCACATGCACAAGTGCTAGCCACCAAAAACACCCACAAGCTCTCCCAAAAAAATACTCTGTCTAAACCCTGTTGGGGAACGTCGCATGGGAAACAAAAAATTTCCTATGCACACGCAGATCTATCCATGGTGATGAGCATCTACGAGACGGAGAGTGGATCTACATACCCTTGTAGATCTTTAAGCGGGAAGCGTTAAGAAACGCGGTTAGTGTAGTCGAACATCTTCGCGATCCAAATCGCCGAGCGTCCCGCGATCTCATCATGATCCGTCCCGCGATCCAATCACGATCCGTCTCATGAACTCATCACGATCCGTTCCTCAATCTCATCACGATCCATCTCATGATCTTGATCACGATCTGTCCCGCGAACTCATCACGATCCGTTCCGCGATCTCATCACGAACCGTCTCGCGATCTCGATCACGGTCCTTCCGATCTAGCGCCGAACGGACGACACCTCCGCGTTCAGCACACGTACAGCTTGATGACGATCTCCACCATCTTGATCCAGCAAGAGGAGGCGGAGAGGAGGAAGAGTTCACCGGCAGCATGACGGCGCTCCGGCGATGGTGGTGGAGTGGTTCCGACAGGGCTTCGCCTATGCACTGCAGAAAACCGATCTAGAGGAGTACCGGTGGAACGGGTAGCACGTGGTCGTAAAACTGTCTCCAAACAGCCCCCAATCCACCAGTATATAAAGGAGGGAGGGAGAGGCAGCCTTGGCGCAGGGCCAAGGCCTCCTAGGAGTCGGACGGCCAAAGGGGGAGGAGTCCTACTCCTCCTCCACTCCTAGTAGGAGTAGGACTCTTCCTTTTTGCCTTTTTTCACCTTTTTCCTTTAGGACTTTTGCCTCCTGCTCCATGGGACCTTTTTTGGATGTTCCTCCAGCCCACTAAGGTCTGGTTATTACTCTCCACAGCCCATGGACCCTCTGGGGTCGAAATACCCCTCCCGGAGGTCTCCCGGTACACTACCCGCACTCCCGGTACACTACCGATGAGCCTGAAACTTTTCCGGTGACCAAACCGGGACTTCCTATATATGAATCTTTACCTCCGGACCATTCCGGAGCTCCTCGTGATGTCTGGGATATCATCCAGGACTCTGAACAACCTTCGGTCACCACCATACATAACTTTACACTACCGAAACGTCACCGAACCTTAAGTGTGCAGACCCTGCGGGTTCGAGAACTATGTAGACATGACCGAGACACCTCTACGGTCAATAACCAATGGCGGGACCTGGACGTCCACATTGGTTCCTACATATTCTATGAAGATCTTTATCGGTTGAACCTCTATGTCAAGGATTCAGTTAATCCCGTATAATGTTCCCTTTGTTCTTCGGTATGTTACTTGCCCGAGATTCGATCGTCTATCTCCATACCTAGTTCAACCTCGTTAACGGCAAGTCTCTTTACTCGTTCCGTAATACAAGATCCCGCAACTAACAATTAGTCACATTGCTTGCAAGGCTCATTGTGATGTTGTATTACCGAGTGGGCCCCGAGATACCTCTCTGTCACACGGAGTAACAAATCCCAGTCTTGATCCATGCCAACTCAACAGACACCCTCGGAGATACCTGTAGAGCACCTTTATAGTCACCCAGTTACGTTGCGACGTTTTATACACACAAGGCACTCCTCCGATGTTCGTGAGTTGCATGATCTCATGGTCATAGGAACACATACTTGACATGTAGAAAACAGTAGCAATAAACTGACACGATCATATGCTACATTTGTAGTTTGGGTCTTGTCCATCACATCATTCTCCTAATGATGTGATCCCGTTATCAAATGACATCTCATGTCCAAGGCTAGGAAACCTTAACCATCTTTTGATCAACGAGCTAGTCTATTAGAGGCGTACTAGGGACATGGTTTTGTCTATGTATCCACACATGCATCTAAGTCTCCGATCAATACAATTATAGCATGGATAATAGACGATTATCATGAACAAGGAAATATGATAACAAATAATTTATAATGCCTCTAGGGCATATTTCCAACAGTCTCCCACTTGCACTAGAGTCAATAATCTAGTTCACATCACCATGTGATTCGCATTGTTATGAATCTAACACCCAATGAGTTTTGGTGTTCGATCATGCTTTGCATGTGAGAGAGGTCTTATAGTCAACGGGTCTGTAACATTCAGATCCATGTGTACTTTGCAAATCCCTATGTCAAACTGTAAACACTGCTACCACACTCCACTTGGTACTATTCCAAATGGCTGCTCCACCATACGTATCCAGATTGCTACTACGAGTCATCCGGATTAGTGTTAAAGCTTGCATCGACGTAACTCCTTACGACGAACCCTTTATCACCTCCATAATCGAGAAACAATTCCTTTAGTATTTTAGTCACTAAGGATAATGTTGACCGCTGTCCAGTGATCCACTCCTGGATCACTCTTGTACCCCTTAACGGACTCATGGCAAGGCACACACAAGTGCGGTACACAACATGGCATACTATATAGAGCCTATGGCTGAGGCATAGGGGACGACGTTCGTCCTTTCTCTTTCTTCTGCCGTGGTCGAGCTTTGAGTCTCACTCAACTTCACACCTTACAAATCAGGTGAGAACTCTTTCTCTGACTGATCCATTTTGAACTCTTTCAAAATCTTTGTCAAGGTATGTACTCATTGAAAGTATCATCAAGTCATCTTTGATCTATCTCTATAGATCTTGATGCTCAATAATTAGGTAGTTTCATCCAGGTTCTACTTTGAAAATCACTTTCCAAATAACCTTTATGCTTTCCAGAAATTCTACATTATTTCCGATCAACAATATGTCATCCACATATACTTATCAAAAATTCTATAGTGCTCCCACTCACTTTATTGTAAATACAAGTTTCTCATAAACTTTGTATAAACTTCAAAACTTTGATCACCTCATCAAAGTGTATATTCCAACTCCGAGATTCTTGCTTCAGTCCATAGAAGGCTCACTGAAGCTTGCACACCTTTTAGCATCCTTAGGACTGACAAAACCTTCTGGTTGTATCACATACAACCTTTCCTCAAGTAAACCGTTAAGGAAACGATGCTTTGATATCCATATGGCAGATTTCATAATTGAAAAATGCAGCAATTGCTAACATAATTCCAACAGACTTTAGCACCGCTACGAGTGAGAAAGTCTCATCGCAGTCAACTCCTTGAACTTGTCACAAACATCTTTGCAACAAGTCGAGCTTTACAAATGGTGACATTTACCATCAGTGTCTGTCTTCATTTTAAAGATCCATTTGTACTCAACGACCTGCCGTCCAACGAGCAAGTCTACCAAAGTCTATACTTGGTTTTCATACATGGATCCTTTCTCGGATTTCATGGCCTCTAACCATTTGTCGGAATCCGGGCCCATCATCCCTTCTCCATAGCTCGTAGGTTCATCGTTGTCCAACAACATGACCTCCAAGACAGGGTAGTCGTACCACTCAGGAGCAGTATGCATCCTTGTCGACCTACGAGGTTTGATAGTAACTTGATCTGAAGCTTCATGATCATCATCATTGACTTCCTCTTCAACCAACGTAGGCTTCACAGAAACAACTTCCTGCGCTGTGCTACTATCTTGTTGAACAAAGGTTCAACAACCTCATCAAGTTCTATCTTCCTCCCACTCAATTCTTTCGAGAGAAACATTTCCTCGAGAAAGGATCCGTTTAAGCAACGAACACTTTGCACTTGGATCTGAGATAGAAGGTTCACCCAACTGATCTTAGGGTATTCTACGAAGATGCATTTGTCCGCCTTGGGTTTGACCTCATCAGGTGAAAACATTTTCCACACATGTGTCGCAGCCCCAAACATTAAGAAATGACAGCTTAGGTTTCTATCAAACCATAATTCACATGGTGTCATCTCAACGGATTTAGATGATGCCCTATTTAAAGTGAATGTAGTTGTCTCTAATGCATAACCCCAAAATTCTGTAGTAAAATGATAAGAGACATCATAGCACGCACCATATCCAATAGAGCATGACTATGATGTTCGGACACACCATCACACTATGGTGTTCCAGGTGGCGTTAGTTGTGAAACAAATTTCACATTGTCTTAAGTTTTATGCCAAACTCGTAACTCAGATATTCACCTCCACGATCATATCGCAGTCATTTTTATCTTCTTGTCACGATGATCTTAAACTTCACTCTGAATTTGCTTGAACCTTTCAGACGATTCAGACTTGTGTTTCATTAAGTAAATATACACTATATCTACTTAAATCATCAGTGAAGGTAAGAAAACAACGATATCCACTGCATGCTACAAGACTCACTTGATTGCATACATCAACATGTATCATTTCCAATGAATCACTTGCCCGCTCCATCCAACGGGGTCCTTTATTCATCTTGCCCAAGAGGCATGGTTCGCATGTCTCAACCAATTCGAAATCGAATGAGTCCAAAGATCCATCAGCATGGAGTTTCTTCATGCACTTTATACCAATATGACATTTAGCGGCAGTGCCACAAGTATGTGGTACTATCATTATTAACTTTGTATCTTTTGACATCAATGTTATGAACATGTGTATTACTACGATCAAGATTTCAACAAACCATTCTCACTGGGTGCATGACCATTGAAGGTATTATTCATGTAAACATAATAACCATTATTCTCTAACTTAAATGAATAACCGTATTGTAATAAACATGATCTAATCATGTTCATGCTCAACGCAAAACACCAAATAACTTTTATTTAGGTTTGTCACTAATCCTGAAGGTAGAGAGAGCGTGCGATGTTGATCACATCAACTTTGGAAACATTTCCAACACATATCGTCACCTCACCCTTATCTAGTTCTCCGTTTACTCCGTAGCTTTTATTTCGAGTTACTAACATTTAGCAACCGAACCGGTATCCAATACCCAGGTGCTACTAGGAGTACTAGCAAGGTACACATCAATAATTCGTATATCAAATATACTTCTATCGATGTTGCCAGCCTTCTTATCTACCAAGTATCTAGGGTTGTTCCGCTTCAGCGACCGCTCACCTCATAACAGAAGCACTTAGTCTCGGGTTTGAGTTCAACTTTGGGTTTCTTCACTGGAGCAGCAACTGACTTGCTATCCATGAAGTTTCCCTCCTTGCTCTTGCCCTTCTCGAAACTAGTGGTTTGATTAACCATCAACACTTGACGCTCCTTCTTGATTTCTACCTTTGCGGTGTCAAACATCGCGAACAGCTCAGGAATCATTATTTCTATCCCTGGCAATTTATAGTTCATCACCAAGTTCTAGTAGCTTAGTGACAGTGACTTGGAGAACTATGTCAATCACTATCTTATCTGGAAGATCAACTCCCACTTGATTCAAGCGATTGTAGCACCCAGACAATCTGAGTACATGCTCAAGATTGAGCTATTCTCTTTCATCTTGCAGGCAAAGAATCTTGTTGGAGATCTCATATCTCGTAACACGGGCACGAGCCTGAGATCCTAATTTCAGCTCTTAGAAACATCTCATATGTTCCGTGACGTTCAAAACATTTTGGAGCCTCAATTCTAAGACGTAATGCATGACGCACTAAACTATCAAGTAGTCATCAAAACGTGCCTGTCAGATGTTCACAACATCTACAGACGACGCTAGAGGGGTTGGCGCACCGAGCGGTGCTTTAAGGACATAAGCCTTCTGTGCAGCAATGAGGACAATCCTCAGATCACGGACCCAGTCCGCAATATTGCTACCATCATCTTTCAACTCTATTACTCTAGGAACATATAAAACTTAAGGGAGCTACAGCGCGAGCTAGTAATCTACAACATAATTTGCAAAGACACTATTGACTATGTTCATGATAATTAGTTCAATTAATCATATTAATTAAGAACTCCCACTCAAATTAACATCCCTCCGGTCATTCGAGTGATACATGATCCAAATTCACCAACTCAAGTCCAATCATCACGTGAGTTGAGGTGGCTGCAATGGTGAACATCATCATGTTGATCATATCTACTATATGACTCATGTTCGACCTTTCGGTCTCTTGTGTTCCGAGGCCATGTCTGTACATGCTAGGCTCGTCAAGTTTAACCCGAGTGTTCTGCACGTGCAAATCTGGCTTGCACCCGTTGTATGTGAACGTACAGTCTATCACACCCGATCATCACGTGGTGTCTCAACACGACGAACTTTCGCAACGGTGCACACTCGGGGAGAACGCAATTTATCTTGAAATTAAGTGAGGGATCACCTTATAATGCTACCGTCGTCCTAAGCAAAACAAGGTGCATAAAAAGGATTAACATCACATGCAAATCATAAGTGACATGATATGGCCATGAACTTGTGCTTTTGATCTCCATCTAGAAAGCACCGGCATGATCTCCATCGTCACCGGCATGACACCATGATCTCCATCATCTTGATCTCCATCAACGTGTCGCCATCAGGGTTGTCACGCCCTGCATGCTTCTACTACTATTGCTACCATTTAGCGATAAAGTAAAGCATTACATAGCGCTTAATGATTGACACGCAGGTCATACAATAATTAAAGACAACCCTATGGCTCCTGCCGGTTGCCGTATTCATCGACATGCAAGTCGTGATAATCTATACATCACATGATCATCTCATACATCACATATATCACATCATGTAATTGGCCATATCATATCATAACATACCCTGCAAAAACAAGTTAGACGTCCTCTAATTGTTGTTTCATGTTTTACGTGGCTGCTATGGGTATCTAGCAAGAACGATTCTCATCTACGCAAAAACCACAACGGTGATACACTAGTTGCTTTTCAACCTTCTCAAGGATCGCCTTTGTCGAATCCGATCCAACTAAAGTGAGAGAAACTATCACCCGCAAGCCATCTAGGCAACAAGTTGCGTCGAGAGAACCGGTCTCTCGTAAGCGTACGAGTAATGTTGGTCCAGGCCGCTTCATCTCACAATCCCGCTGAACCAAAATACGACCAAGGGAGGAAGCAATCTAAGCATCAACGCCCACAAACCTTTTGTGTTCTACTTGAGATCTCATCGACACATAGACCTAGCTCTGATACCACTGTTGGGGAACATCGCATGGGAAACAAAAAATTTCCTACACACACGCAGATCTATCCATGGTGATGAGCATCTACGAGAGGGAGAGTGGATCTACATACCCTTGTAGATCGCTAAGCGGGAAGCTTTAAGAAACGCGGTTGGTGTAGTCGAACATCTTCACGATCCAAATCGCCGAGCGTCCCGCGATCTCATCACGTTCCGTCCCGCGATCCAATCACGATCCGTCTCGTGAACTCATCACGATCCGTCCCTCAATCTCATCACGATCCGTCTCACGATCTTGATCATGATCTGTCCCGCGAACTCATCACGATCCGTTCCGCGATCTCATCACGAACCGTCTCGCGATCTCGATCACGGTCCTTCCGATCTAGCGCCGAACGGACGGCACGTCCGCGTTCAGCACACGTGCAGCTTGATGACGATCTCCACCGTCTTGATCCAGCAAGAGGAGGCGGAGAGGAGGAAGAGTTCGCCGGCAGCGTGACGGAGCTCCGGCGATGGTGGTGGAGTGGTTCTGGCAGGGCTTCGCCTATGCACTGCAGAAAACCGATCTAGAGGAGTACCAGTGGAACGGGTAGCACGTGGCCGTAAAACTGTCTCCAAACAGCCCCCAATCCACCAGTATATAAAGGAGGGAGGGAGAGGCAGCCTTGGCGCAGGGCCAAGGCCTCCTAGGAGTCGGACGGCCAAAGGGGGAGGAGTCCTACTCCTCCACTCCTAGTAGGAGTAGGACTCTTCCTTTTTGCCTTTTTTTCACCTTTTTCCTTTAAGACTTTTGCCTCCTACGCCATGGGCCCTTTTGTGGCTGTTCCTCTAGCCCACTAAGGGATGGTTATTACTCTCCACAGCCCATGGACCCTCTGGGGTCGAAATACCCCTCCCGAAGGTCTCCCGGTACACTACGCGCACTCCCGGTACACTACCGATGAGCCCGAAACTTTTCCGGCGACCAAACTAGGACTTCCTATATATGAATCTTTACCTACGGACCATTCTGGAGCTCCTCGTGACGTCCGGGATCTCATCCGGGACTCCTAACAACCTTCGGTCACCACCATACATAACTCTACACTACCGAAACGTCACTGAACCTTAAGTGTGCAGACCCTGCGGGTTCGAGAACTATGTAGACATGACCGAGACACCTCTACGGTAAATAACCAATGGCGGGACCTAGACGTCCACATTGGTTCCTACATATTCTATGAAGATCTTTATCGGTTGAACCTCTATGTCAAGGATTCAGTTAATCCCGTATAATGTTCCCTTTGTTCTTCGGTATGTTACTTGCCCGAGATTCGATCGTCGGTATCTCCATACCTAGTTCAACCTTGTTACCGGCAAGTCTCTTTACTCGTTCCGTAATACAAGATCCCGCAACTAACAATTAGTCACATTGCTTGCAAGGCTCATTGTGATGTTGTATTACCGAGTGGGCCCCGAGATACCTCTCCGTCACACGGAGTAACAAATCCCAGTCTCGATCCATGCCAACTCAACAGACACCCTCGGAGATACCTGTAGAGCACCTTTATAGTCACCCAGTTACATTGCGACATTTGATACACACAAGGCACTCCTCCGATGTCCGTGAGTTGCATGATCTCATGGTCATAGGAACACATACTTGACATGCAGAAAACAGTAGCAATAAACTAACACGATCATATGCTACGTTTGTAGTTTGGGTCTTGTCCGTCACACTATTCTCCTAATGATGTGATCCCGTTATGAAATGACATCTCATGTCCAAGGCTAGGAAACTTTAACCATCTTTTGATCAACGAGCTAGTCTATTAGAGGCGTACTAGGGACATGGTTTTGTCTATGTATCCACACATGCATCTAAGTCTCCGATCAATACAATTATAGCATGGATAATAAACGATTATCATGAACAAGGAAATATGATAACAACTAATTTATTATTGCCTCTAGGGCATATTTCCAACAAACCCTACCACACAAAATCGATGCCACCAACTTTTTCCACTCGGCCAAACCAATTTTCATCTCAGACAGAACCCAACTAAACCCTAGCTTCTCGGTACCACCAAGTGTTGTATCAGTGCAACCGAGTTTCGATGACCAATATTCTGGTGATCCAGTTTATAAAATCAGAATTTCTGATTTTTATGAACCAGTCTCACCGAGTTTGGAAACTGCCCTCGGCCACTCGTATCGATACTACCAAGAATCATATATCAGTCTCACCGAGATTCCTAAAGTTGCCACATTTTGAACAAAATCGGTACGACCAAGTTTTACTTCGGTTTCACCGAGTTGTCAATAATGGTGTAACGGTTGGATTTTTGGAGAAGCACTCAGAACAGACCCACACTTCCCATATCCAAATTTCTGAGAGAGAACCACCTACCCTTGTGTTGAGATCAAGATCATCCACTCCAACCATATGGATCTTGATTTCTAGTCTCCCCAAGTTGCTTTCCACCCAATCAATCTCTTCTATCAAGCCAAATCTATGAGACAGTGATTGAGTGTTGAGGAGTCTATCATCTTGAAGCACAAGAGCAAGGAGTTCATCATCACCATCAAGCCTATTATCTTTTGGAGGGTGGTGCCTTCTAGATTGGTTAGGTGTCGCTTGGGAGCCTCCTACTTTGTGTTGTGGAGATGAACCAAGAAGTTTGTAAGGGCACGGAGATCTCCTACTCCGTGAAGATCTACCCATAGTGAGGCTAGTCCTTCATGGACGGAAGCCGTTATGAAATAGTCAAGTTTGCTACTTCATGGACCCTAATGGGTGGAGCCCTCCGTGGACTCTTGCAACCGCTACCCTCCGTGGGTTAAAGACTCCGTAAACATGGATGTACGATAGCACCACCTATCGGAACCACGGGAAAAATCTACATGTCTTCAATTGAGTTTGATCCCTCTAACCCTACCCTCTAATACATGTGCTTGTCATTACTTTTTGCTGCTATACTCTTAGACATGCATGCGTAGGATATGCTTGACTTGCTATCATTGTTAAAATCTACCCACAACTAAAATTGGAAAAAGGTAGATTTTTATTTGGTCAAATAGTCTAATCACCCCCCCCCCTCTCTCTAGATTTACTTTCGATCCTACAGTGTATCATGTGTAGATGTTAACTCTTAACCACGTTGCATATATGCAAATAAATACGAGGCACTTGCATCAGCCCAACCAATGCATGCAACCAAACACCATGCCAAAACTGCTCCCCTAATGCCGACAGTCTAGATGCGGACAACTATGTGCAGATGATATTTTTTTCCTATTTATCTTAATCGGGTCCAGCTAAGACATACATGTAATGCAACCAAAATAGATACACGTAACTAAACATGTGATAGATGTTGGATCACATCACTCATCAAAGTCTACTTGCGAGAGCATCTATGATGTCTGTCCGCTACGTTTTTGTTGAGAGCTCGCAAGTTGCGTGTCATATTTTTATACTTCCTTCTTTTTAAATATAAGTCTTTGTAAAGATTTTATTATAGACTACATACGAAATAAAATGAATGAATCTACATTTTAAAATATGTTTATATACATACGTTTGTAGTCCGTTGTGAAATCTTTAAAATGACTTATAGTTATGACTAGAGGGAGTAGAAGGCAAAGTAAAGGTACAAGAACCTAAAGCATCTTAATAAGATGCGTACATCCCAACTGATAGGCAACACATGAGAAAGTGTACATCCCAACTGATAGGCAACACACGAGAAAATATACCGACATCAATGCCTATACAATAGCTAACCCCTCACGAAACAAAACATCCCTCGTGCACCTGCGTTCTTTCAATCCTCCATCCTGGCGAAGATGAGATGTATCAACCATGACCGCGCCCTAAATCCTAACCTGTCGGCTATGCTACAAAGCTCGACGTCCTCGCCGGCGTCGTGCAAAATGTTCTCCACAAATGCTGGAACAGGCAAACATGGTTGTTGCGACCCCAACAGCCGTGCCCATGTTTTTGCTAGAACCAACAAACATGCAGTGTTGCAACCGCACGTGAAGGTGCTACAAAGCTGGGTGCAAACTATTGCAGCTAGCAGCGACAAATGTTGGAACCGGCGTTCGCATTTGCTCGAACCGGCAAACACAATCGTTGCGACCCCCGCGGCCTCCCCATTCAAGCGCGTTGATGTTTTTTGTGCTGTGACTATGGCAACGGATGCTGGAACTGGCATCATGTTTGCTCGAGCTAGCAAACCTGCAATCAACATGCCCGGCCAACCGGCAACGACCCTATGCGTGAAGGAGAGGACCAATTGCACGGGAGATAAATACGGTAATAGTCATTATACTTGATACGAAAACTCGCTTTAGTCCTCGTACTCACAAAACACAGAGTTTACACATTGTGATGATGATTAATTAGGATCTTTCTCAATCTTGAATTAGGTGAGAAGAAAGATACATGCATGATCTTTCATGGGAACATGATCATACAAGGGGTATTTGAACAGTAAGACTGCTTCGTTTGATTTCTGTGAAACTGGGACATGGTCTGTGGATGTAATCAACAACATTATTGAAGAAATAGGTTATGAAGCTGTTGATAGAGTACATTTGAGCACATCCCTCCTCTTGCAGCAATCACACTTGACAATGAGGAGGCCCGTGGTCGGCACGCGATAGTTCCTTGTGGTTGAGCTCGATGCACTGGCCATGGCGGTGACAGGAAACAAGGGGCGACAGCATACAGGAGGAAGGGCAGCAGAAAAGAGGAAGAACAAAGAAGAATCATGTGCGGGAGAAGAGAAAGCGCATGGCTAGGGTTATGGATTGGATTTTCTGATTTGGGAATTTTGAAGAGGGATACAAATAATAAAAATGGAGGGCTCTTTGCTACAAAATAAAAACGAGCAGGAGAGAGAGAACGCTAACCAACTGCCTACGTGGTTGTCCTCGTCAACGGTTTTTGGCTTGCCACGGCTGATTTAGGACTAAACCGAGTAAATCACCGAGTACAGTTTGTAAACTCCGCGTTTTGCAAATATGAGGACTAAAGTGAGTTTTCGTGTCAAGTACAATGACTATTACTGTATTTATCTCATCGCACGGCTATGGCCGCTCCAATCAAAAGGCTGCTAGGTGACCGGCCAAAAATTGGACCGGTTGGCTACTTGAGAAATGCTTTCACTTGATTACAGCAACAAGAGCAACCAAGTAGGACTCATACGCATTAAGTTCATCAACATACAAGCAGCGCGTTGCTCAACTGATCCAAAAGATGACCGAGTCGGTGATCGAAATCGGCATGTGCATGTTAACAGCTGGCGGGCAAGCGAAAACTAGAACTAGCTCAATTTACACAAGGACTACTCAGTAATCAAGATAAAGACGGTTCAAAGTTTCTCCGCAAAATATCACCAACCACTACAAGCGGCAACTGCAGCCTTCATGTTAACTGCTGCAACACCAACGGTCGGACATTGGGAAGAGCATCTGCCAACCACGCCGGTTGTGCCTGCATAAAGAGATGAACAAGCACGATCATTTCAGCAAAGTTTCGGTTCAGAACATACTTCCTCCGTCCGGAAATACTTGTTCTAGAAGTGGATGCATCTAGACTTATTTTAGTTATAAATACATCCATTTTATTCATTTTTAGGACAAGTATTTCCGGACGGAGGGAGTACATGACAACCGCAAGGCACGAACATACCAGCACGAACAGCAGGTTTGAGCCCCCTAATGTCTCCTCCTTCGCCTGTTGCGTGCTGCAAGCTTGGCTGACACCTCCTCATCCGACAAGGGCAAGTAGTAGATCATCGGAGAGGCCTGTGTCCTCTTGAAGAGATCATCGAGTGTCTTGATAGTAGTTCCGGGTTCCTTTGGAGGGGATGGCAGCATCTCCCTTTCCTGCCCAGGGATAGATGTAGGATACAACTTTGTATGAGGATGTGGAGTAGGTGACAGACCCCGTGAGGTACCAGAGCCATGCGGAAGCATGGTTTGGTTAGCCTTCACTTGTTGGAAGGCTACTGCATTTGGAGGTGTATCCTTGCTGAGGCTGGTAGGCGGTGGCGGTGGAGGAGGGTGTTCGATTTTGAGCATCACCTCAAGTGGATCAACAAATTCGGCAGCTAAGTAACTGCCATTGTTTAGGGGCCATTGGAGGTTGTAAACAGCATTCCTGGTAGCCACAGCTTCATCCACTGAAGAGTACTGTGGATCAGAAGTAGGACAAGCAGGCAAGTCAACACCATGACATTATCAAATTTGAAATAGCAGTAAAACAAGTAATGCATCACGAGATTCTTTGGAACAACAATAAGGCACGACAAGGCTAACATCTCAGGCTTGCATCCTTCATTGAAAGGAACACCAAGAACAAAATTAATCCTTACAAGGGCCACATAAAAAAGCACCAGAATTTGTTAGCAGCCACAGGCTAAAGCACAGTTTTTCTTGTAACACATGAAAGGCGGAAGCTGGCAAAGAATGAAAAGGTCATACAAGGCACAAATAAATGCTGAAATGCACATTTAACAATATTCTGCACAGGTAAATAAGACAACAAAGTTAACAACATACTGTAACATAGCAGTGGGTCTTGATATCATCCATCCAGAAGCTGCAAACAGATCCAGTTCTACCAAGAAGCTCTTGCACAGCTTTCAAAGTAAATGGGCGCACAAATCGATCAACTTTCAAGGAAGTTGTTGCAGGCTTCTGAGGAAGTGGCACTGAACGATGAATACAGAAGGAAAAAAATTAGATATGATGTATAGTACAATAGTGAATCTACTTTACTAAAAGAGCCAAGAAACCTCACCTATACGCTCTTTGTGAGAACCTCCACTTGCTGTTGAAGCAGGCCGAACCACAACCTTTGGAGAATCAGAGCTACTTAGTTTGGTTGGTTGTTGCTTAGGAATTTTGAGAGTATCCACATGGCGCTGACGTTTGATGGGCTCATCCGCAACAACTTCTTTGTCTGCATTTAACAGTGAGTTAGAACAAAAACATGACATGATTTTTCCATTTAAACCACTGATAAATCGTTACCAAATTTACTTGAGGAATGTACAATAAAATAAAGGACATAAATCTTACTAAAGGACTGCAAAAAAAATTCTCCTATTCCCAAAACCGTACAAGAGCAGAATATATGAGGTACAATAGTTTCATGAAAGATTTACCAAAAGACAGAAAAAACACAATGACAAAGATCATGCAATGCAGACAATGAAATTTACACTGGACAATCACAGAAAGAGTGCATGTACACACATACTGATACATTAAAAAAAAAGTCACAGAAATAATATACTGTAATGAAGAAAACAAAAACGCTCATGATATTCATATAGGAAAGGTATACAGGAAATGATCCAACACTATGCGAGGGAGATAAAGACAAACCTTCAAGTTTCCTCTTTTCAGATGAAGTTACTGGCTTCTCTTTATGAAGAATATCCATTGTCTCCACAGATGAATCATTGACAACAGTATTAAAGAGGATCACCTCTTTTACCTCTTCATGGTCTGAGGTAACCGCAGTCTTTCCTCCAAGATCATCAGATCTGATAACAGGATCAACATGCTTACTTTCCATCACATCCTCCTCCATCAAGCTCTTGTCTAAATTTAGTTTTTCAGAAAAAGCGCCATCAGGACTGTCCTCTTTCTTGTCCAAGATCATATTGGTTTTAGATTCTATTTCTTGCAATGAGGTCCCGTCCTTAGACAACTCGTTGTCATCGTCCGATGCCTGCAAACCATCACCTATGAAGGGACTGTTGCATGGTGGTTTGACAATATCCGTCTTAACCTCTATTTCCAAATCAGAATTGTCAGCATTCAGGCCACCTTGTACATTACTTGATATATTGTCATGCGGAATCGGAACACACTTGATTTGAGAACTTAGAACAGGGTTGGCCTCAGTTACCTGGTCTTCTGTCCCTGCCACGGTTGGTTTGCAGGTACTGTTTGTGCACACAGAATCTTCGAGGTCCTTGCCGTTCATCAAAGCATTATCACTCAAATCCATCACAGGAATCAGCGTCTCAGCATTTTGTCCTGGTGCAGCTGCAACAGCATCAACATCCAATGGATCAACATGTGACGCAGTAGCATCTGGAAGTGATGCTGCATCTTGCTCTACAATATCAGCATCTAACTTGCCTTTAGCAGAAGTTCCATCCAACTTGACATCAGTACTGGCAACATCGCATGGTACATAATTAGCAATCACTTTCTTCATGGTGCCTTCTTCTGGAGCCTTCTCTGTGATAATCTCACTATGACAATCAGCTTGTGGAGATGCTTCCTTCACTACATTACTGCCACTTGGAGCTGATTCTAGGTGATCTCCATTAGTTACCACTGCATCACTTGGAGAAATTTCATCAGCTGTTGCCATATCAACTAGAGGAGCATCACAAACTTCAGTAGCAGCAACAAGAGTTGTCTGACTAACTTCTTCGGTACTAACTACAGCATCTTGACTAACTTCTGCAGTAGCATCGGCACTTTTCTCACTAGTCTCTGCGACAAGAGTTGTCTGACTAACTTCTTCGGTACTAACTACAGCATCCTGAGTAACTTCTGTAGTAGCATCGGCACTTTTCTCACTAGCCTCTGCAACAAGAGTTGTCTGACTAACTTCTTCAGTACTAACTACAGCATCATGACTAACTTCTGTAGTAGCATCGGCACTTTTCTCACTAGCCTCTGCAACAAGAGTTGTCTGACTAACTTCTTCAGTACTAACTACAGCATCCTGACTAACTTCTGTAGTAGCATCGGCACTTTTCCCACTAGCCTCTGTAATAGAAACAACAGAATCTCCTTCCGGAGTTGCAACCTGAGAAGGACCTTCATCAACATTTAGTTCCATTGCAGCCTGGCAAACAGATGCATCAGCAGAACCAGGGGTTTCGTCCTCTTTGAGATCATCATCGGTAGGAGATCCACCAACTGGCCCTTCTCCACCAAGTATATCACCCTGAAGTTCCTCAGAGAGCCTTTTCACAAGGCCATCCTTCAAGCCATCGGTAGGTAGGTTCCTCCTACAGAGCTCATCCTTCAGTTCCGCTAATTTCCACTGATCAATTGGCTGGTCATTCAGCAGAGGATACGTCGACATTGTGGCTGAAAAGATCCTACCAGTCTCATGAAATCAGCTAAGCCATTTACCAAGTTTTTTTACCAGCATAATGAAACAGAAATGTTACCAAATTTTAATTTATGAAGTAAGCAAAACTTCTTCCCTCTTAAGTTGCAGTTAGCAAATTATGAAAAGTGTTAGAAGACATGAATGCATATGTTTTGCATTGTGGGGAGCAGGAAATCTGCTGGAGTAGCAATTTACATGCTAACCAGAAAAATTCTTCAGACATATAGCTACCAGACGACTGGTGGGTAAAATTATATATAGTCAAGTAAAGTGCTCCATGTACATAGAAACAAAAAAGTTTCACACCGTGCATCTGTGTGATAAGTGTGAAAAACTGTAAATTGCAGTACTTGAAACTCAAAATGTCAGCTCCATACAACACAATTGCATAGGTTATTCATGTGCACAACCGACATGCCAAAACTCCAAATTGGACAGAAAACAAAATGTACGAAGGCACAGAATTTACTCCAGAGCATACCGTAACCATAAAAAACACCCGAGCAGCAAACGACAATGACCACCATAATTTCATCTCACAAAGCAAACCTACGCATAAACCCTTCATAAACCCCCCTCACACCCAGCGTATTAATTGCCTAATCATCCGAATATTGCCGAAACCGCACGGGCGCATCAAAACCCTAGAGTCGTGGACGGGCGCGAGCTCACCTAGCGACGGCCGCGCGGCGAGATCCCGACCGCGCACCACCCTTCACGGAGCGTCAGAATTCCAAAACCTGCAGGCATGCAGGCGCACCAGATCAAAACCCCAAGCCACAAAACCCTACCGAAATTCCGCAGAGCACGCGACGGGACGGCGACCGCACGGACCGGCCGCCGCGGACCGCGGAGACCGCGCGCCCGCCGAAAGGAAACAACGACCAAAAAAAATGGAGCGCCGAAAACCTCGCAGAAAAGCCCCCAAAAAACCGCGGCGGAAAGGAGCGGGCGGGAGAATATAGTGGGCTATGACTCCATGGGAGGAGTGGGGAGGAGGAGGAGGCGGCGGGGTGCGGAATCGAGTTTCGCGTGATCGGGACCCGTGATTCTACCCGCCGGCCGCCGCGTCGTCGATTCCGACGAGGGTTTTCCTTTTGCTCTGCCGCGCCGCGGCCAGAGAGAGAAGAGAATGGCGTGGTGGTGTTGGCGCTGCAGAGTGCCTCCCCTTGGTGGGGTCATATGGTCAGTCGCTATCTTGGAAGAGCAGCGGCCAGCGGGTGGCCGATGGTCACTAACAGGTGGGGCTACGAATGGGTGAAAACGTCTTTCAAATCCATTAAAGAAGTACGCTTTCTCAGTGAGAAGGCATGCTCTTTGTTTACGTTTTCGTGATCTATCTATAATGCTCTTGCGGAAGAGCCAAAACCCTACCGCCCACCCCGCGATTCCCGGAATTTACCAAAATGCCACTCTTCTCCTCCAAATTCGCGCCGCTGATCCCCCGCCTCCGCCGCCTCACCACGGCGGCGGCGAAGGCCGCCGGCGGCGAGGACCCGAAGCTGTCGCGCATCGCGGACGAGCTCCTGGCGCTGTCCTCGGCCGAGCTGGATGACTACTCGGCCCTCATGCGCCTCAAGCTCCGGCTCTCGCTCACCTCCAGCCCGGCAGCCGGGCTCGGCCCCGGCGCGGCCGGGGACGCGGCCTCCGGGTCGGCGGGGGCCGAGGAGGCCGCGGCGGTGAAGACGGCGTTCGACGTCAAGATCGAGAAGTACGACGCGGCGGCCAAGATCAAGATCATCAAGGAGGTGCGCGCGATGACGGACCTGGGGCTCAAGGAGGCCAAGGAGCTGGTGGAGAAGGCGCCGGTCGTGGTGCGCGCGGGCCTGCCCAAGGAGGAGGCCGAGGCGCTCGCCGCCAAGCTCAAGGCCGCCGGAGCTGCCGTTGCGCTCGAGTGATCCAGAGCCGTAAGGTGTCCACATTACATTTTCGATTCCTACCGTTCTTACACGATGCAACGCCTATGTGTGTGTGTGTGTGTGTGCTTCTTAATTTGTTTTGAATTGGAGTTTGTTGGGATTGGAGCTATTAGGTAGGTGTATAAGAAGATGCAGGGTTTGCTTTGCATTGTTGTAGCTTATGACTAGCCTCGGAGCATAATCACTGATATATCTTCCTGAGTCACGCAATAAGGTGTTGTTGTGTTGTGTTCTACTGTATCTTGCTGGTCTGGATTAAACGTTTCAGTGGCTACATTGACTAGTGTTAGGGTATACAAAGATGGCATTCTTGTTGGCATTACTGTAGCTGGGATGCCATTCTTGCTGGCATTACTGTAGCTGGGATGCCATTCTTGTTGGCATGACTGTAGCTGGTGGTTAGAATATGCTAGTTTCAGTTATTTGTTGATATGGGATGATGCCAATATGAGATGGCATCCACTCTATGTCAAAGTGCATGAAACATTATCATGAACACATTGGTGACGACAAAGTTTAGATTCTGCCGGATGGACAGGATGTCCTCTCTTGCTTGAAATTGATGTTTGTGAAGGTGAAGCTCATATACTTTGCATGATTATTTACCCACAAAACTGAGATGTGTTGTCTGTTTAACGGATGGACTTTGATTGGGGATGGAGGTATGGGTAGCGAAGTTTTGTAGTAGCGCACTTGAATCTAAGACACCTGATGCCATGGCCTCTATCTTAAATTTAGCATTTGTGAACAATTTGAATAATCAGTCCAAGGACCCATGGCTTATATGACGGTTCTGTTGTGACACAATAAAGCAAGAGATTGTAATCATGAGAATGTTGTGTAATTGATAAAGGTCTTGTTGACTACTTTGATCATAAAATGTTTATCCCTTTATAGGTGTTGATGCGTTGTAGAGTATTGGCTTTTAAGAAGTTGTTCAAATCGAATGTTAAGTCGTTAGCCATTGTTTTATAATGAATTAACCTGAAGGCCAGGGATTTAGTAGTTAGAAATGGCTAACTGAAAATGTTCCCGTAGAATGTAGATATATGACGTTTTCCGTCGGAAGAGTTTGGTTGTGTTCTTATATTCTGCTATAAGGCGAGTATTTGAAGCATCTGCATCATTTTGGTGTCTGGGCCAGATTTCATGGTGTATGTATCATCATATCAGGGTGCTTATACAAAAAAAAAAAGTTGATACCTTCAAGCATCCACTAGTTGAATCTTCAAAGCTGATTTTCTTACAGTTGGGTTTCATAGAAATGAACATAGTCTTTGTATGTCGTTATGTAGGGAAAGCAAATTTCTTGAATAACTTGGGTGGACAGCATGGAGAACCAAACCTTGTGGCTTTTCTTGTAAACTCCCATAGTGTGATTTATAAAAGCTCGAAATTAAGAATGTTGAATGAGATTAGTCCTTCTGCTGTTCAAACTTTCTATTTGTAGAATGGTCATTTCAATGGCATGTTGTCTATGCTCAAAGTAGGGGCTGGTGGGTGATTATTTAAGCTACATGATCTTTTTAGCAAAAAATGAGCTGCCAATCTGTAGTTGCAATGTCACTTCTGGATGTCAAGTCTTGGAAATTAGCATCAACATTGCCTTGTAGGAGTTTTAGTTGTATTATTATTCTGCTACAAGGTGAGTATTTGAAGTATTTGCATCATTTTGGTGCTGGATGATAACTGTCAGGTCTAGAAGGTAGCAGACTATCCGGGATCTTAAAAAATAAAAGAGTTGGTAGATTCAAGCATCCACTAGTTGAATCTTCAAAGCTGATTTTCTTACAGATAATTTCAAAGACACGGATGTAGTTTTTGTATGTCGATATGTATGGGAATCAAATTCTTGAATAACTTGTAGATCACTTAGCATCAACATGCTCCTGTGAATATCGCGCTAAGGCTAAAGGCCCGCAATGTTGATCCTGAGAGTGTGTGCGCCAGCTATGTCGATCCATGACTGGTTTTTTTACAAGCTAATCTTCCATTGTTCGAGATCGCCTTTCAATGAGAATCTATTAAAACTGGTCAACTATTTTTCGCAGCACTGTGCTTTATTTCCTTTCACTGAGAAAGTGAGAATCTATCAAAACTGGTTAGACATTGTACTTTTGTCATGTTGGGTAACATTGCCTACCTGTAGCTGTTCATCTGTGTTGGAGCTTGGTTTTTTTGCCCGTTTGATATGAAAAATCTCTAGGTGGCTAATTTTACAGTTGGTGCTGCTGTACTTGATTTTCTCTTTTCGTGGTGTTGCCTGCAGCTGCTATTCTCTATACAACTGTAAATCAGAGATATATTCTTGTCTTCTGATAGAGACGTAGGGTCTGTTTGGATCGTGACTATATTGCCACGCTATTTTGCCACACTTGGCTTACTTGATGTGTTCAAATAATTAGCAACATTTTGGTTTGCCTTAGAGAATCTTGTCACATTTTCTGTATCTATAACATGTGGGGCTTAGTGCTAATAAAATATCTTGGTTTAGTTATGACAAGAACCAAACACATACCTAACTTGATCAAACTTGTCTAATTGAGACGTGATAGAGTGTGACAACTGACAAGTTACCACTTGGAAGCAAACAGCCCCGTAGTGATCCGATAATATCCTTCATACTGGAATTCAGAGTTGCAAAAATCGAACAACTCCCATGGAGCCAAACGGGGAACAGCATGGGACCCGTATTGTGTGTACGGCATGAGTATGATCAAGTGCAAAATGGTCTTGACATCCCAATGCCACGCGTGCCTCGCCAAACAAACTTGTTACGGCGTAATATAAGTGCACAATGGTGATGGAGTCCGCCACGTATAATGTACTGTAAATATGAGATTTTCAGTATGTTTGAAATGCTGGAATTTCATTAAAAATAGACGTTCCATCATTTTGTATGTGTGTATGTATGCGTGTCTGTGTCTGTACTATGTTTAAATAATAGAATTGGTAAAAATGTTCTAACCATGGGGTAAATTCTACCATGACACGAAATTTCCTTGGGTTGATTGACACCGACTTGCCTCAGATTGTCTTGGAGAACTTGCCCCCCCCCCCTCCCCAAAATGCAAGTTTTTTGCTTGGCTAGTCATCAACAATAGGATCTGGACGGCGGACCGACTCCAGAAAAAGGGATGGCCTAACTGCAACCTCTGCCCCCTTTGTAAGCAAGCCCAGGAATCGGCAGCTCACCTCCTTTTCAAATGTCCCTACACGATTAGAGTTTGGAACATGATTATTGTGTGGCTAGGTCTTCATGACATTTGCCCGCGGAACTGGGGCATTGCCGACTCGGTGAAGGCATGGTGGAGTGACAATGCTGCCAGGACGACGCAATCTCGACGACCGCTCGCCTGTCTTATGTTGCTCGTCTCGTGGGAAATATGGAAAGAAAGGAATGTCATGGTATTTCGCAACGTCGCTGTGCCAGTGGGGGTCACTATGGTGCCTTGCCGGTGCGAAACATCTGCGTAATGTCATGCCGCGAGAGTGATATGTTGTAACTGGCCTAGGGCCTAGACCACCCAAACCTCCTTCTTAATCAATGAAAATGACAAATCTTTTGCCTTGTTTCAAAAAAAAAGTTGAATACAACTTGTTTGGGACTAAGGGCGTCCCCAAAGCGGACCATCAAAACGTCTGAAACTGTTCGAAACGCGCAGTCCGGTCGCAGTTTGTCATCCAACGAGGGTTATATCAATCCGTCGAGCGTCCGGACGTATTTTTTCCAGCAAACCCGTGACAAAACGTGAAGGACTTTGCGGAAGTCTGAATAGCAGCTCGTAGGCCTCCGACATCCCTCTCTCCTCCCCCTGCCCCAAAACCTTTTCCAGACCTCGCGCCTCTATCCTCCCCATTTTCTCTCCTTCCTTGTTTCTCTCTTGGCTTCCCCGCCACGACACACCCTTGTCGGAACTCTACGTCTCTCTCACCTTCACTGTTCCACCCGGTGCGGACCCTGCTTCTCCTCGGCATCGTTCCACCCCTCCTCCTTCGACCGCCCCGATAGGAACCATCTGCTACTGCTATACTCACCATGCCCGACACTGATCCTTGAATTGTCGGAGCTAAAAAAGTTGTCCTTCCTTCTTTCAAGCAATGAATTCAGATTTGAACTACATATGCAAGCACTATGTTAAGTCATCCCATGAGGACTACACGGATGAGACGTGATGATGCAGGCGGTCCTTGAAGACGCGGAGCGTGCGGAGGAGCATGTTCTCAATTTCAAGGGTTCCATCAAGGGTCATCGGGTGCTCAACCGCAACAGGGCCAGTTGAGCAGAAAAAGTCTCACTTTGCCCAAAGACAAGAAGCAACTAGAAGGGTGTCAACAGGGCATTTGGAGTTCTACAGGCCTATTTTGCAGTTGTTTGTGGACTTGCTAAACAATGGGATCCGAAAACCTTGTAAGAGGTGATAACATGTTGTGTGATCATGCGCGCAGTATGATCACCGAGGATGAGGGTGCGGATGCTGCCGCAACTCTAGAATTTGTGAACATGAGTGATCCTATCAAACTTCCAGACCAGAATTCGGCCACATTTCAATAGTTTATTCAAATGCATCAACAAATTCAACATAGAGCAACTCACGAGCAGTCGAAGAAAGATCCGATCGAGTATCTGTGGGCGGTTAAAGGGGAGAAGGACAACCATGTTGGAATGTAATATTTGTTTTTTTAATTTGAACTACTACATGCAGCTATTTGAACGTGTGTAGTCTATGTATGCATCTAGTTAAACGTGCGGACTTCCAAAAAAACTTAGGGAGGCCAGATGTATGCAGGCAGTGTTGGATGCGGGAGGAAATTTACGGGTCGCCATTGGGGATTTCCTAAAAGCTTTGTTGTTGTTGTTGTTGTTGTTGTTGTTGTTGTTGTTGTTGTTGCGAAAAGTTGAATACAAGATTTGTTGTGATTAAACAGTATCAAATTCACACTTGGCTAGGGATATGGCCTATTACACCACAATGAACACTGAATTTATCTTATTGTTGTTTATAACTACTACTTTAAATCAAATTAAAATTTGATTGTTATATGCCATGGTGGATGCATGTTCTATCTACGAAAATTATATTACTTTTTAAAGGTGACTTTTGAGTTGGGATACCAACTTAGAATCGAGAAAGTTCTCGAAGTAAAATAGTTGTCTTCGGGTGAATGTGTACTTGCTTTTCTTGGCAATGGGTGTCTGCCTCGTTACTATTATATTATCTTCTTTTCTATTTCTTTCCTTTTTCGATGTAGCCAACATGAGCATACTCACCTCACATGTGTCATTGATTCTACAGTCGTGGAAGCCCCTGTGCAAGGAGCGTGAGTGGACGGCCATCAATCCCTTGACGAGCAAGTACAAGGAGCTTGTTGCACGCCTTATGGTTACATATCCTCCTTGAGGCGTGCCTTTCTTAGTGTGCTTGTGTTGTTAGTGCACGAAGTTGGTACCTTTTATTTTGTTTGGTCCTGTCCGAACTAGCTCTTCTTCTTTTTGTTGTTGTGAACTTCCATTTTTCAGATAAGACTTGTCTATGGTGGTGTTTGCTTTATTTATAAAGGAGGCAATATACTTTATCAATAGTAGGAAAGAAATGTACAATGGCTAGAGAGAACATAAATTAGGAAGGCATGCCTGCCCTTGCTAGTCTATCTCCCGCTCATCTCCTTCGGAAGGCATAAGCCATCTATAATCAACTTTACCACTGTAATCACCGAGGATGATTTTCTACCGAAGGTTCTTAGGTTGCGTTCTTTTTAGGGGTGCAAGGCGGCATAGCACACTACTGACGAGATGATTTTTTTTTTCTTTTAGCTTTGGGCGTTAGCCGTCACAGTTTGCCCGTTGTCCAGTTATGATTCTCAAGGAGCAACACACAGATGGAAGCGGATTCTGCCTTCCGCACTTGTCTTCGACACTTTTGCGAGCTCTGGCTGCTCGATGCAACCAATGAATTTCACCTAGTATGCGGAATTGGTTGTGGCATCCATTTGGTGAAAAAGCTTCCAGTAAATACTACCAGGATCACTGGAAAGGTTCGCTTGCGTGCGACGCTTCCAAACAATCGTAAATTGGTGCAACTCATCCTCTAAAGCGAGGTGGTGGAGGCCCCCATTCACAGGCCATTGTACATATCATCCTTGACATAAATGGGTTTCTTAGGCCATTGTACATATCATCCTTGACATAAATGGGTTTCTTCCTTAATAGCTTGAAAAGCAAGGGTGCCATTTGGGTCGGAGAGAGGTCATCCACCCAATTATCTTGCCAGAACCCGGCCTTGTTAATTCATCGATCTTGGTACTTGTATAGGCAGGAAATAAGGCTTTGTTCGTGTGACTGTGAGGAACCAGAGAACCTCTCCAACGAACGGTTGAGCCGTCCCATTCAAACTAGAGCCATGTGAGCTATGAGGCTCTTTCAAAGCATGTCATGTCTTTGATTTCAAGTCCTCTCATGTTTTTTGGTGAGCACATACGCCTATAATAGACCATGCATTTTCCACAGTGAGCTTCTTCCTCTTCAGACCCGAGAAATCCTCTCTTGAATTTATCAATCGTTTTGACCGTCCACGCGTTGA
Organism: Hordeum marinum; assembly: GCA_022496015.1. Lineage (NCBI taxonomy): Eukaryota > Viridiplantae > Streptophyta > Magnoliopsida > Poales > Poaceae > Hordeum > Hordeum marinum. The sequence continues at coordinate 110,436,518 of CM039673.1, forward strand.
GGACCAACCTAGTTAGGAAGTAAGTTACCTAGAAGGTGAACGCCACATCGATGCGACTACTCTTCTAGTTTTTCTCACAAGCTTTCCCTTCCACGGCTTAAGCTCTTTTACGATCTTTTCAATTAGTTGCATTACTTGTAATTCTCAAATATCGCATGGAAGAGTGCCAAATGACTCCTGGGAGCTTGAGACGCTGTCCATCGTGCCAATTTGATCACAACTTATTTTCTCTTATTGCAATACATCAAGTGATGCATGGTTCGTCCAATTCGTCGTGCGTCCACCTGCCTTTCAACACCCCATTCTCTCTTTAAGGGGTGTTGTCGGGTGGCAATCAGATGTCCAAGCTCGAAACACTCTTCTTCCACATGTTGGTTGGATTATTTTTTCAAAAGTACTACCTAATTTGTACCAAATTCGAAAAGCATATGTCCAAATTGAAAAAACAAAAATAGCACCCCGTCAGCCTCCGGGGGGACGAAAAGGGGCCCGTCGGCCTCCGGGGGGCCGAAGAGGGGCCCGTCGGCCTCCCGGGGGCCGAAAAGGGACCCGTCGGCCTTGTGGAGGCCGAAGAGTGTCAGGGGCATAAAACGTAATTAAGGTGACCTCAAATGAAAAAGTTGTCAACACGAAAAATCTTCACCTCATCGAATTAGTTGATTTTGATATAAAAATTGTCTTAATCCGAGGTCGTATGCAACCTGTAGAGCCAAAACAAGATCAGGGGCACAAGAGTGTTAGGGGGCACAAAACGTAATTAAGATGGTCTCAAATGAAAAAGTTATCAACACGAAAAAACTTCACCTTATCGAATCGGTTGATTTTGATACAAAAATCATCTTAATACAAGGTCGTATGCAACCTGTAGAGTCAAAACAAGATCAGGCGCAGAAGCTGCAGAGTTATTGGGCGAATATTCTAAGAGCATCTCCAGCCGTTGGCCCCCTCAGGGGGCCGAAATAGCGCCGCCCGGGGCCGAGCCGGCGATAAAATCGGCCTGGGGGGGCTCGTTTTCCCAGTCGAACCCCCGGGGTCGCCCCACAACCGCCGCTTTCGACCCATTATCGGTGTAGAATCGGCCCAAATCTGGTCCCGTTTCGGCGCTGTTTCGGCTTTGAAATCAACAAAATCGGCGCTTTTTGGGCATAAAATGAACAAAATCGGCGCTCTTTCGGCATAAATTCAACAAAAAACTGAATGTTTCATACCAAAGTTCATCATAGAAATTAATACAAAATCAAATATTTCAATGAAGCAAGTTCCAACATAAATTAAAACAAATCGAGCTAGGCATTGCCCTTAAGCCTCCATAGGTGCTCCACCAGATCGTCTTGCAGTTCTTGATGCACTTGTGGGTCTCGGATCTCCTGGCGCATATTTAGGTAGGCAGTCCATGTTGCTGGTACCTGGTGATCAACAATTGCAAGAGGTCCTATCCTATTCAGGATCAAACACTGGCTCTTTCTGCTCGCTTTCAATGATCATGTTGTGCAAGCAGACACATCAATTCATGATCTCCCATATCTGTCTTTTGGACCAGGTCATAGCGGGGTACCTGACAACAGCAAATCGCGATTGGAGCACACCAAATGCTCGCTCGACATCTTTCCTGTAAGCCTCCTGACACTTAGCAAAGTGTGCCTTCTTTGGCGCCACAGTTTTGAGATAGTCTTCACAAATGTAGACCATCTCGGATAGATACCATCTGCTAGATAGTATCACTTGTTGTATTGGCGTCCATTGACCTCAAAGTTCACCGGAGGAGCATGACCTTCAACAAGCTTGGCGAAGACATTCGAGCACTGTAAGACGTTGATATCATTGTGAGTTCCTGACATACCAAAGAAGGAGTGCCAAATCCATAGGTCATGTGTGGCTACTGCCTCAAGTACCACACTGCAACCACCTTTGACGTCTTTGTACATCCCCTGCCAAGCAAATGGGCAGTTTTTCCATGACCAATGCATACAGTCGATGCTTCCAAGCATCCCTGGAAATCCTCTTGCTGCATTCTGTGCCAGGATTCAAGTAGTGTCTTCGGCATTGGGTGATCGCAAATATTGTGGTCCAAACACTGCCACCACTGCTCTGCAGAACTTGTACAGACACTCAATGATGGTGGACTCGGCCATTCGCTCATAGTCTTCTTGTATGTCCGCGGGAGCTCCGTATGCAAGCATCCTCATAGCTTGGGTGCATTTCTGAAGTGAGGAGAATCCAACTGTGCCGGTGCAATTTTTCTTGCAAACGAAATAGCTGTCGAACTCCCGGACGGAATTAACAATCCTGAGGAAGAGCTTCCGGCTCATCTGGTAGCGACGTCGAAATACTTTCTCACCATGCAATGGAGAGTCGGCGAAGTAGTCGGCGTAGAGCATGCAATACCCCTCCATCCGATGCCTCTGCTTGCTCTTGCGCCGCCCCGGCCTCGAGTCACCTTGCTGGAGTTTGTCATTGTTGACGAACAGGCCGGCCAGTGAGGACAGTATCACGAGGTGCTCCTCGTCGGCGGTGTCGGCCTCGACTTCTTCCTCCAATAGGGCCGCGAATGCCTCCTCGTCGTCCGAGTCCATGGCCGAGCAGGCAAAACGTCGAACACCTTGTCGGCGTGACGGGCGAGCAGGCGAGCAGACGCCGGCGCCCCGATAGGCGTGGCTTGGGCGAGGGTCGGGGAAGCAAAATTCGGAGAGGGAGAGCGAAGTGGGGTCTTCTAGCGGCGACGCAAGGGGCTGTGAAACAGGCGAGGGTCGTCGGGGTCGGAAGCGGGGAAGTGGCTCGGCGCTAGGAAAAAGGGACGAGATTCGCCTGACGGTGGTGTCCCACACGCCGATTTGTTACCGTCGGAGCCCCCAAGAGACCCCCAGCGTCGTGGGTTCGGCCTGGGTTCGTCGGCCCCAACAAAGGCCTCAACCGGCGAAAAACGGGGTCCTGGGGCCGCGGCTGGGTTTTTTTCGCCCGCTGGCGATAAAAAAACGGCCGGGGGGGGGGGGGGTCCTTTGGGGCCGCGGCTGGAGATGCTCTAATATCTTTAAACTCAACATTGAGATGTGGTTGCTTTCTCGAATATTCTAAAAGCTCACACTTCTGATGTCCAAAAAGTGCCTTAAATTATATGATTTTGAAAGTTACTTTCTCGAATATCTAGATAGACTTATATTTAGGAACAGAGGGAGTACAAAGTAACTTTCAAAATCGTATAATTTAAGGCATTTTTGGGACATCAGAAGTGTGAGCTTTTAGAATATTCGAGAAAGCAACGACATCTCAATGTTGAATTTAAAGATATTAGAATATTCGCCCAATAACTCTGCAGCTTCCGCGTCTGATCTTGTTTTGACTCTACAGGTTGCATACGACCTTGTATTAAGATAATTTTTGTATAAAAATCAATTGATTCGATGAGGTGAAGTTTTCTCGTGTTGATAACTTTTTCATTTGAGTCCATCTTAATTACGTTTTGTGCCCCCTGACACTCTTCTGCCCCTGATCTTGTTTTGGCTCTACAGGTTGCATACGACCTCGGATTAAGATGATTTTTATATTAAAATCAACCGATTCGACGAGGCGAAGATTTTTCATGTTGATAAATTTTTCATTTTAGGCAATCTTAATTATGTTTTGTGCCCCTGGCACTCTTTGGCCTTCACGAGGCCGATGGGTCCCTCTTCGCCCCCCCTGGAGGCCGACGTGCCCCTTTTCGCCCCCCCGGAGGCCGATGGGGTGCTATTTTTGATATTTTTTTAATTTAGACATATGATTTTTGAATTTGGTACAAATTAGGTAGTACTTTTACAAAAAATCTCTTGGTTGGGTGCTACTTCTCGAGCGTGCGTTGGTTTTCCTTTAAAGAGGAAAGGGTGATGCAACAAAATAGAGATAAGTATTTCCCTCAGTTTGAGAACCAATGTATCAATCCAGTAGGAGTATTAAGATGAGGCACCAAGGCACCTGCGCAAAAACAAACAAACTTGCACCCAACGCGATAAAGGGTTGTCAATCCCTTTACGATTACTTGCAAGGTGAGATCTGATGGTGATAATAGGTAAATATAAATAAATAAATAAAAGTGCAACAATGTATTTTTGGTATTTTTGTATGTAGATCTGAATATATAATGTGTAAAATAGACTCGGGGGCCATAGTGTTCACTAGAGGCTTCTCTCATGATAGCATGTATTACGGTGGGTGAACAAATTACTGTCGAGCAATTGATAGAATCGCGCAAAATCATGACGATATCTAAGGCAATGATCATACATATAGGCATCACGCCGAGACAAGTAGACCCATACTTTCTGCATCTATTACTATTACTCCACACATCGACCGCTATGCAGCATGCATCTAGTGTATTAAGTTCATAACAAATAGAGTAACGCCTTAAGCAAGATGACATGATGTAGAGGGATATATTCATACAATATGATATAACCCCCATCTTTTTACCCTTGATGGCAACAACACGATGCGTGCCTCGCTACCCCTTCTGTCACTAGGTGAGGACACCGCACGGAATGAACCCAAAACCAAGCACTTCTCCCATTGCAAGAATTATAGATCAAGTTGGCCAAACGAAACCCATAACTCGAAGAGACTTACAAGGATACGAAATCATTCATATAAAAAATCAGAGAAGACTAAAATAATATTCATAGATAATCTGATCATAAATTCACAATTCATCGGATCTCGACAAACACACCGCAAAAGAAAGTTACATCGGATAGATCTCCACGAAGATCATGGAGAACTTTGTATTGAAGATCCAAGAGAGAGAAGAAGCCATCTAGCTACTAGCTATGGACCCGAAGGTGTGTGGTGAAGTACTCACGCATCATCGGAGAGGCAATGGTGTTGATGAAGAAGCCCTCCGTGTCCGAATCCCCCTCTGACAGGGCACCAGAACGGTCCCCAGATGGGATCTAGCGGAAACAGAAGCTTGTGACAACGGAAAAGTATTTTCGTGGCTCTCTCTGTTGGTTTTGGGATTTTAGGGAATTTATAGGCGAAAGAGGTAGGGCAAAGGAGGCACGGGGGGCCCACGAGCCTGCTAGGCGCGCCCCCTAGGGCGCGCCTAGGAGGCTCGTGGCCTCCTCCGTGGCCCTCTGTCTTGGTTCTCAAGTCTTCTGGATCCCTTCTGTTACGGAAAAAAAATCATCTCAAAGGTTTTATTCCGTTTGTACTCCGTTTAATATTCTTATCTGAAAAAGGTCAAAAACACGGAAAAAACAGAAACTGGCACTGGACACTGAGTTAATAAGTCAGTCCACAAAATGATATAAAATAGCATATAAATACATATAAAACATCCCAAGTTGATAATATAATAGCATGGAACAATAAAAAATTATAGATACGTTGGAGACGTATCATTGGGCAAGCGAGATTTGTCATAACAAGTTATTCTAATTCTATTAGTGTAGCTCTTGTGTTGCCCTCGGTGTGATAGGTAATCATCTCTTTTGTATTTTCCCCGCTCCGCCGGTTTCTCTTTTAATGTATGTCCATAAATGCAAAAAACTAAACATATACTTAAGGAACAAGTCATTTATTCTTATTTTATTTCTGTTGAGGAACCAACTGAAAAAATCATGAGAGCAAATTCAAAGGGGACTGCTACGCATCCATCGTTGGATCCCTACTAAACATCCGTCACCCGAATGGCCGTGTGATGTACGTGCGTGTAGCCGTCCGATCTACCTGTTGGCATGCAACTCGGTCGCCTTCTCCCCACCAATTAATTCCTGAAGCATTGGTCCAGTTGCAGAAACAAGCTCGTTGTTCCGGCCCCCACATCAAGCGGCCGAACGACGTTCTTCACTTTTGCAACATAAGTAATATTGCGGAAACATTTGTATAAGAGGTCGTGCCGTAAAAACTTTTGCAACAAATGTCATGTTGCAGAAAACTTTTGCAACAAATGTCAGGTTGTAGAATTTTTTTCTTCGTCTTGTTACAACATAGGTACTGGTGCGAAGGAATATTTTGCAACAAAGGTCATGTTACAGAAAACTTTTACAACATAGGTCAGGTTGCAGAATTGTTTTTCTTCGTTTTTTTGCAACATAGGTACTGTGCGGAAGAATTTTTTGCAACGAAGATCGTGTTACAGAAAACTTTTACAACATTGGTCTGGTTATAGATTTTTTTTCGTGTTTTTGCATCATAAGTACTTTTTTGCAACATAGGTCTGATGTAGTCCGGCAGTCATGCGCAGCCAGCACATAGCACCTGGGTGGCCCGCTTCCAGCATCTATACATCAGCCGCTGGTGCCTACTAGCAGGCTGCTTCACCAGCCATCGGACGCAAGCTAGATGTGAAGACGAATGAAGAAAAAATCCAACGACTCTCGCTCTTTAGCTATGGAGATTATAAGGTTAAAACGGTAAGCGGTGATGGCATCAACCCACATGGGACGCGTGGCGTGTTCCTGAGACGGCGGACAATGCGTATGTAATTGGACGGGTGACGGAAATCTTTTCCCAAATTCAAAGTCGTGGACGAGGGGGTGCTTTCTTTTGCCCCAAGAAAATATCACCCTGCTCCCTAGCATTACAATCCGACGTGTTAATTAAAATTCCGTTATTACGACTAACCCCCTCTCGTCTCCTGAACAATTTTACCTGGTGGCGCTACGAGGAAACGCGCAACTTTCGTTATTTACAATCCGGTCCTCCAGCCTCTTCTTCTTTTCTCCTCCCTTCAAACCTTCTCCCCCTCTCTTCCGCCTCCCTCCCCAGACCCTAGCAGCCGCGGCGGCCGGGGCCAGCAGCCAGCAGCGCCGCCCCTCCACCTCCCCGGCGCGCCTCTCCGCCTCCACCAGGCTCCGGCCCCACCTCCTTCTGCCCCCTCCCTGCCCCCCCTCCCCCCGGCGAGCTGCCGCCGCCGCCGCCGCCGCTTCAAGAGACCGCAGGGATCCTACCACTCCGTCGCGTTGAGCCGCTGATTGCTTCAGGCATGGCGACCTCGACGCTGCTCCGTGCTCTGAGGCGGCCCTCGTCGGTGTCCGCGCTGCGATTGGTGAGTTCGGTTCTCCTAGGGCCATTGGATTGACAGTTAGCGAGGGAAACGTAGATTGGATTTATAGCAAATGTTTATGGGATAATCTGTTCGGTTTGGTCCGTTCTAATTGCTTGTCCGTGGTGGAGGCATGGGAGGGAGAGTACTGGGGCGGGGCAAAATTGTAGCTTTATTGTGCTGGAGAAATATTGGAGAGTATTTTGGATGAGATCAAGGTTGCGGCTTTAGTGCATATGTGTTGCCAGTATTCATTCTAGTTGATTGTGATATTTCCTTTAATACTGTTTACACATCAGAATGTAATGTTGAACTGCGTGCGTTCTTTTTATGTAAATCGCTGTATGGAGAATGCTGGGATGATCAACAAGGATGCCGCTTTTAGATGAAGCGCTGTTCCTTCCAACCTCCACCCTATGATTCTTGGTTTTGTTGGTTGAGAACTGATGGAGTATAGCCTGATGGCTGCAACATTTGATCATTCCACTGTCCGTGTCTATAGGATCTTCAAGAGTTATAGTTATCACTATGGACTAAAATTGCCTGGGAGGCAAAAGACTTACGGTTATTTTATTTACGGTTTCAACAAACAACGGAAAAGGAAAACAGAGGAACATTTTTTGCTTGTCGTTTATGTCGCATTCATATGTGCCTAGTTAAATACCTCTGTGTGGAATTGCATTTAATTAAGCCTTCGTACCAGAGTATTTTCTATGGTGCTGTAGCAAAGGAATAAGTAATTGATTTGATGTAGATGTTGGAAAAATAGTTCCATATCTTTGTTCTCCTTCAATATTAAATGTAGTGAATATAGGATGTTTCTGGATTCTTTGTCCTGCATACTCTATTTCACACCTTATTCATCACTTTATAGTTATTGCATGCAGTTAACTGACTGCCATCTATTCTTTATTGTGGTATATAGGCAACATATTCCAATGGATATAGGCATTTGAATAATCGGAATCTAAGTGTTTTCAACGAGTTCTCAAAGCAGCTGAAGGGTGAGGCTAAGAGGTATGCTTTACTCTGTATGGTCTTCACCGCCACCAAAATTAGAAGGAAAATTTTATATTTTAGCAGTGTGTATAACACATACTGTACTTGTGCCTAACATAGCATGTACTTGGTACTTACTGTACTTGCACCTTTGGTTATGTACAACCGTGATGACGCATCATGCTTGTCAGCACTGTGTTCTTTTCTTTTCATTTTGCCTAATTACTTTGATGTTTCAACTGCAGTAATCCTGAATTCCAGAAATCCATGAAGGAGTTCAGTGAGAAACTTGGTGTGGTAAAGGAAGATCTCAAAGTAAGGTATGACTTGATAAAAGACTACACTTCTTTCATTTTGAGTCGTATACATATAGCAGCTCATTGAGATATACCTTTGTATGTAATAAGTTCCAGATGTTTTAGAGGCTTGTTTGAACATAGTATAAAATGGCCTATGCAGAACTAAGAAAACAGCCGAGACAATTTCCAAGAGTGTTGAAGATGTTATGGCTGAAGCTGAGGCAACATCTAAAAAGGTAAGCTAGCTACAATTGTCTTCAAAGAGTTGATCTAGCAAAACATGTTTTTCATTTCGTTCTCTTTTCCATGTTCAGAATTTTGGTTTGTTCCGTTGCAGGTTACTGCAAATGTTAAAGAAACAATGTCTGCTGCTACAGAAGAGGTAGTGTTAAATGAATACCAGTAATCCAATATGGATGGTGCTTTCCATCAGAGAAGTTTTTTTTTGATTTAGTGGAAATCATTACAGGTGAAGGGAAGCTTTGGACTAGGAAAGGAAGAAACTTCAAGCTTCAGAGATGGTTCGCATGGGACTTCAAATCGCGGGAAAACTGAGGCATCCTCACATTCAGATGGCAAGCCTCAAGATGCCACAAGTAGCTATATATTGTTTGATAAATTAAGGTCAACATTTTCATCAGCTTCACCAGTTGTGTCTGGTGCATTTGCAAAATTGAAGGACACAAGAGTCTCAACTTTAGCTAAGCAGGGATATGAAATTGTCAAAGATGAACTAAGCTCTAGCTCTAGCAGAAAAAAGAAAAACCATATTAGGCAAGCTTCTTCTGCAGCTGTAGAGAAGAGTGCAAGAACTGATATAGTGATTGTACCAACAAAGAAGTCAGTGGTGGGTGAAAAATGGGAAGCAATCAAGAATAAGGTATCATAAGTGGGGATTCCACCTCCTGTTTTTTCCACATCGATCTACCATCTAAAACATTTTCTCTGTGTAAAGATGCGAGGTCATCCAGTCTATAAGAGGGTGAACGAGTACACCAAACCTGTCGTAACAAAGGTGAACGAGTACACCAAACCTGTCGTTACAAAGGGACAAGAGGTACCATTGGAAGACTGCACAGTTTTTATTATTATTAAAAACTGTGGGTCATGTGTATTGACTGTTATGTTCTGTACTTACAAATGCAGGTAGCCGAGGATGTCCGAGAACGATGGGAGACAAGTGACCATCCAGTAGTTCAGAAAATTCAAGAGTATGATTGCACTCCATTATAAACTTTTATTTGTTCAACCTCGACTGTATGCTATTTATTTCTGCACTTAGCCCATTGTTTTCTACTTTTTTGAAAACCCTGTGCTTCCACTTGTAACACAAATAGGGCTTGAAACCTAATGTGATCATCAATTCCTGTTATTGCAATGCACATATTATCTTTTCTCTTCATTTGTAATATTCAATGCATTTATTGATTCTCTGATTAGTTTGTCTTGCTCCTTCCATGCAGTATTAATGAAACTATTTTTGAAGAGACCGCTACTGCAGCGTCTTTCAGGGAAATTCGGCGACGTGACCCGTAAGACATGCAACTCTACTTTGAGAAGTTTCAGAATGTTGCTGAACTGTATTCCACCATTTTGTCAACAGATCCTTTTCATTATCCGATTTTATTAGTGATGTTCAAGAAATGATCAAGCCTGTTCTTACCGCATATTCAAAGGTAACCTTCATCTAGCCAAGGAAAAATAATCTCTCATCATTTTCTTGAAAAAAGAATCAGGTGCTCTGTTATTCATATAGCTTGGAAAGAAAGTCACAAACATTTACAATAACAAGTTTTACCTCATGGCAATAATCTCAGAAATGTTTGAACAAATGAATGATTTATGCCCCCGCTTGAGGAGGGCTCTGAACATCGCTGCCCAGTTTTCTCTTGGATGAGCATGGCAACCCTCTTGGCGCTCTTTGCCTCGCTCTGAAAAATCTTTTGATTTGTATCTTTCTACACACCCCACATCACAGGCGAGTTGATGAGAATGCCACGGAAGCCTCTTTTTTGCTGCTTGCAGTCTTGTTTAGATTTTGATTCCACCAACCATTGACGGAGCATGTTAGCTGGTTGTTTAGTTTATTATTATTATTATGTGTATAAGCGTGGAAGAAAGTGGCGCCAAACTATTCATTACATGCCATCTAATTTGCATACGAAAATAATACGTGCATTAGTAAATATAGCGATTTTATTATCTCAAAGTCACTTGTTATAATTTCAGGGTGATCTGAAGACTTTAAAAAAGTACTGCACCAAGGAAATACTTGAACGATGCGAAGGAGAAAGGAAAGGATATGCATCACAAGGCATATTTTTTGATCACAAAGTAGGTCAACATTTATCTATATTTTTCTTTGATTCCTTGTAAATGCTGTCAGCCCCTCTGTAGATTTTGGTTCACTTGTACAACCTTTGTTTTTCACAACACTATAGTTTGATGCTACTAAGCTGGAATATATAAAGAAAAACTGCATAATAACTCCTCTCTTTGTAAAATAAAATATTGTTTTTTTTCTTCTAAATTTCTACTGCTTTTGCAGATTCTTCACATATCTGATGCTGATGTAAGGGAAACAAAGATGTTGGGATCAACACCCATCATTCTCGTGATGGTTAGTGCGTAGTGGCGTGTTGATTCTTTGTTTTTTCCATTCTTGTTATATGTTCTGCTTACAGTGTATCCTTGTTTCCAACCTCCATTTCAGTTCCGAACACAGGAGATTCATTGTATTCGTGATAAAGAAGGACGAGTAACAGAAGGAGGACAGGTAGGCTATTTACTAGGGCCATATGTAGCTGTGCACTTTGTTTGTATGTATTTTTTATGTGTGATAGGCTCATAGAAGGTAGCACCGTTGTTAACTTAGAAGTTGCCATCCTTTAGCATTCTTATTATACTAACTACATGGTTTTACTTGTGCATGGATTTTTTCTCAGTTAGTGGTTAGCGAACTTTTATTACATTTAATTTTGAGTATATGATAGAGGCATCTCCAGGAATGGCTGAGTGTGTATAATCAACTAGCATTATTGTCAGGCTTACAGAGTAAATCATGTTACTAGAGTTGTCTAGGTGAAATAGCTTCATGTTAGCTCCAAAACTTTTAACTTTGACCTGATTAGAATTTCTTAGATATTTTTTTCAATTCTCAAGCTGATGTTATAGTCACCAGCAGTTTGTTGAATATCTTCCGTAATGCCTGAGTATGTCCAATCTAACTATTATTAACAAGTAAACCTAGAGAGCAAATCACGTCACTAGAGTTGTCTAGGTGAAATAGTTTCATGATGTCTCCATAACTTGGAACTTGGACCTGACTCGTACTCTTTTTCATAGACGTTTCTTTCAATTTTTGAGCTAGTGCTAGAGCTTTATAGGCACAAGCTGTTTGTTGAGTACTACCTCTGTAAACTAATACTTACAAGACGTTTCATTAGATCAGTAATATGTGGATGCTCAAAAGTCTATATATTAGCACAAGTCACACATGATCGGGCTGCACTCCTTAAACAATTCAAATTGTTCAGCCTAGTCCATTTTGTGTTAATAGATGAAGTGATACACCCGTTTTTGTCTTGAATTATGCCAGGATTCCATTCGAACCGTCTACTACCAATGGGCCATGCAGCTCATGGACAGCGACGAGTTGCCAGAAGAAGAATCATACTACGCGGTTTGGCGGTTGCGTGAGATGCATCAGCTTGGTGTCAAGGCTCTTATATAGAGTAGCTCCTCGCTCTTTCTTGATTCGGATTAGCCACTGCCACTGGTGCAACGCGGTTCGGAATGGAAGGGTCTTTACCGTTCCAGCTCTCGCCGCTCGGCAAACTATGCAGGCAATTTTCCATAAGTTGTTTCTTTAGTTTATTACATACACTGATGGCGAACAATCTCCCCGTTTCCCGCCCCCGTTCCGTTCGGTGGCGGGTAATCTAATGTGTATGATATTCGTAAAATCAGCTCCCCTGTTTTAGCAAGCTGGCTGAGAACGGCCGTAGTGCTGGTTGTTCTTGTTCCGAGTTGGAGAGGTTACAGGCACCGGACAGAAAAATGCTGGTTACTCTTTTCACTGGCAAACAACGTTGCCGGTGAGTAGTAATAAATTTTTGAAGGAGAGGAACAAGTTGAATTTGGAATTAAGCCAGCGTATGGTTGGTGAGTGCCATCTTTTGCTGGCTGGTGGTGTAAGGTTTGCAATTCTAACTTAACCAATTGTTGGAATAAAAGACATTATTTTCCAAGTAGTATTACAGACATTTCATTTCGTTGCTCGCACTGTTGCTTCAGTGATAAGATATCATTGCACATGAGTGCGTGCGTGACAGCCTCAAGCCTCTACTGCTACTGCTGCCCCTTTTAGGTCGATGATGGTAGTGTTCAAATAGGCTGTCGCTTCCCTGATCACCTGTTTGTTTTCTCTCTCCTTTGCACCTCAACTTTCTGTCATCGTGCAAACGTTTGGTATTGGTATGTTGGGTTGGGCAACCCTTAGATTGGATATTATTGTCGTGCCGCAGCCAGATCTTTCTGCCAACTTGGTGAACTAGCAGAAAAGTATCCAAAGTAATGCTAGACGTGTTCACTCACTGCATCGCGATGCGATGCGTTGTGATATTTCGCCGGTTGCTGCGTCTCCTCGTGGCCGCACCGTGGTGATCTGATCTGATCCTTGGTAGAAAGGTGCCCGCAGAGCGAGCGGTGTGATGTACCGTGCCCGTCTGGGTTTTGGTCTGTGGGTGTTGTATTTGCGTGCGTCATGTGGTTGGTGCGGAGTCAATTCGTTCCCGAAACCTATCCACACTTCCCTACCCATCAGCTGACGCTCCGCTTCTTGGAATTTCATGTCGACAGGGCACGGCCGTGAAGCCCCTTGTGTGTTTCAATACCCAATGGTTTGCGTCTCCCCTCTTTGACCCGCAGACTGGCCAAAGATGGCACGTACTACTAGTAGTGAGTACCAGCACTGTTTTCTCCCGGGCCGTTGGCCCCGTCATGTCAACGATGTCGCAATAATCGACGTAGTACCACCATGCACTACGCCTGAATCTCTCCATTCATCTCACGCCCGACACTGTTGTTGCCAAATGCCAATAATTGGTTGTGAACAACCGATCCTTGTACCACGATTCCATCGCGACAGCGCCCTAGTAGCTACCCGCTCACCATTACTAGAAGCTAGCGGCAGCGAAGCCATACAGAAATCGCAAATGTATCCGGACCCACGGAAAAGAATATCTCTCTCACGCACGCATTTTGCACCCACGGCAAAGAATCGGAAACCTGGGGTGGGGTGCCGGGGTGGAGCAAAGGGCAGAGGGCGAGCAGCGGCGTCATGGAACGGGCCAAATTCACTGTTTTAATCTTTTTTCATAAGTTCAGCCGAATTTGACCCTGGTACGCAAAATTTTGCGGATATGATCCTTTTCCTATCTTCATCCGTCGTGACGGTAGGGTTATACATGCTACCGCTAGCGACCTTGGCGGTAGGCTCCCGTCAGGCCAGATGGAACCGTTTGCCCAGCTGACGTGGATGAGCATCCTACTGCCAGGGTCTGTGGCGATAGGGTGTAATAGCGTACCGCCAGAGGCCGTGGTGGTAGAATCCCCAGAGCAGTGAAATGTTTGACTGGAAGGCTGGTGGGCCCACCAGCCACCCATTCACCCCCAGACCCCCCTTCTTCCCCGAGCTGAACTCCTCTCCTCTCTCTCTCCCCCATTCTTGCCACCACCAAATCCATCTTCATTGCTTGAGCTTTATCCAGTGGATCGATGCCAAGTTCATCACTCAAGGTACCCCCCTCACCCTCTTCTTTTTGGTTGGTTTGAATCATCTCGTTTGGTGAGTTGCTTTACTTTTATGCAAACCCTAGTTCATGTCATTTGTATTTGAAATTCATGGATATGATGGATGATAGGGTTGTTTCTATGCTTTAGTATGACTAATTATCATGTTTGTAACACCGATCCATAGTTATTGTTAGGTATAGGGTTAGGCATTGTCATTAATTAGAAGTTAGGGTTAATTAATGATAATGTGATATTATTGTTGTTGTTTTAATATAGTTAGGGTTCATATTATTGTTATTGTGATATTATTGTTAGGGTTCATATTAGGTTGTCGTCCTATCCTCATTACAATTTTTTCAATGCATTTAGATGGATAGGCTTGTTAATGTACACCATTTGGATAAGGGGACATTTATGAAAGGCAATGCCAATGAAGGGGAAGAATCCATTGTTTTTGATTCAAGCCCAACTTATGAGGAGGTGCTTGTGAAATTTAGGAAGGTGCTAGATTGGATTGATCCAAATGTTGATGTTAAACTCATTGGAAGGTATGATGTTGGAGTGGGGGTGAAGTCTCGATTGAAGAGTATGCCTATCACCTCAGAATTGCATTGGAATGTTTACAAGGACAAAGTATTTGAATCGCAAGACAAATCTCTTGAATTGTTTGCCACCAAAGGTTGAGCCTCCTTTGCTGCAAATTGACTTGAACCGACATGCCTCTTCCACAAACAGTGTTGCAAGGGTGGAGGTGTATGTCCCCAATTCTTCTAGCCAACCACCAAATGAAGCTGAGATTAATGATGGAGCCATGGTAATTCATGAGGAAGAGGTTCATGTTGATGCTGAAGCAGGCCATGTTGATGTTTATGAGGAAGCTGAAGAGATTCATTATACTCCCATCGGAGACCTGGATGTGTTTGTGCATCAGCAAGACATGGATCGTGACCTCCCCTATCGCCATATGTATGGATATGACTCAGATGACGAGGGTCTGACAGAGGAATTGGACGAGGATGGATTCACTGCACAAAAGAATGCAATTTTCAAGAAGGTTACGGGGAAGGAAAGAGCCCCCCATTGTTTCGTGATCTCACTCTTGCTGACAAGGCTGTTGTTAATGGTGGCATGAGGCTGGGTTTGATTGAACCAACACCGTGCCCGAAGATCGGTGACCCTAAACCCAAGGATGAGGACGAGCATGCTCATTTGAAGAAAGGCATCAAGTTTAGTTGCTTGGAAAAGTTCAAGATATGGTCGAGTGACTATGCTATCAGGAACCATAGGCCGTTTTTTGTTTGTCATTCCAACCAAAATCTGCAGTACATCATCAAATGTGACAAAGAAGGTTGCCCTTGGAAGGTTCGTGGAAGAAAAATTCAACAAACCAGGCATGGGTGCTGAAGAGCTGTGTGGCCACTCACACGTGCGTACCGCCGGAGAAAGCTGACCGAAGCAAGGGACACCGCCAACTCACGTCAGAATTTTTAGGATACAATTTTTTGCCTCATGTAGCCCATGATCCAACCGTGAAGGTGAAGTTTCTCATGAGTATGGTTGACTAACGATTTGGATACCCGGTCAACTATGGGAAGGTATGGAAGGCGAAGGCAAATGCAATTAGGATGTTGCATGGTGATTATGAGGCCGCATACAATATTATCCCAAGGATGTTGGGAGCAATCGCACATAGGAACCCTGGCATGTGTCATTCGGTGGAGGAAAATGACGGAGTGTTTCACCGTGCGTTCTGGAGTTTTGGGCAATGCATCGAGGCATTCAAGCATTGTCGTCCGGTGTTGTCTATCGATGGCGCATTCTTGACTGGGAAGTACAAGGGCACTCTAATGGTGGCATTGGCTCACTCGTCCAATGATAACATGTTGCCGGTTGCATTTGCTTTAGTTCCTTCCGAGCTTGACGACAACTCGGACTGGTTCATGAGTGTTGGAAATATGCCCTAGAGGCAATAATAAAGTGATTATTATTATATTTCCTTGTTCATGATAATTGTCTATTGTTCATGCTATAATTGTATTAACCGGAAACCGTAATGCATGCATGAATACATAGACCACAACATGTCCCTAGTGAGCCTCTAGTTGGCTAGCTCGTTGATCAACAGATGGTCACAGTTTCATGACCATGGACAATGGATGTCGTTGATAACGGGATTACATCATTAGGAGAACGATGTGATGGATAATATCCAATCCTAAGCATAGCACAAGATTGTGTAGTTCGTCTGCTAAAGCTTTTCTAATGTCAAGTATCATTTCCTTAGACCATGAGATTGTGCAACTCCCGGATACCGTAGGAATACTTTGGGTGTGCCAAACATCACAACGTAACTGGGTGGCTATAAAGGTACACTACGGGTATCCCCGAAAGTATCTGTTGGGTTGGCACGAATCGAGACTGGGATTTGTCACTCCTTGTGACAGAGAGGTATCTCTGGGCCCACTCGGTAAGGCATCATCATAATGAGCTTAATGTGACTAAGGAGTTAGCCACGGGATTATGTGTTATGGAACGAGTAAAGAGACTTGCCAGTAACGATATTGAACAAGGTATAGGGATACCGACGATCAAATCTCGGGCAAGTAACATACCGATGGACAAAGGGAATTGTATACGGGTTTGATTGAATCCCCAACATCGTGGTTCATACGATGAGATCATCGTGGAACATGTGGGAGACAATATGGGTATCCAGATCCTTCTATTGGTTATTGACCAGAGAGGTGTCTCGGTCATGTCTGCATGGTTCCCAAACCCGTAGGGTCTACACACTTAAGGTTCGATGACGCTAGGGTTATATGGGAATAGTGTATGTGGTGACCGAAGGCTGTTCGGAGTCCCGTATGAGATCCCGGATGTCACGAGGAGTTCCGGAATGGTCCGGAGGTAAAGATTCATATATAGGAAGTGAGGATTTGGTCACCGAAAGTGTTTCGGGCATCACCAGTAATGTACCGGGACCACAGAAGGGTTCCGGGGGTCCACCGGGAGGGCCCTGGAAGGCTACATGGGCAAAGAGTGGGAGGGAACCAGCCCCTAGGTGGGCTGGTGCGCCTCCCACCTCAGCCCAAGGCACAACAAAGGGTGGAGGGGGGCAAACCCTAGGCGTGGAGGTGCCCTAGGCCCACCCTAGGGCGCCGCCCCTTCTCTCCACCTTGGCTGCCGGCCCTCCTGGCCATCTAGGGTTGCCGCCAACCCTAGGGAGGGAACCCTAGGGGTGCGCACCCTCCTTCCTCTCCTCCTATATATAGTGGAGGGTTTTGGGGCTATGGACACAAATCTCTCTCTCTCTCTCTCTCGGCACAACCCTACCTCTCCACCTCCTCGTCCTCTGTAGTGCTTGGCGAAGCCCTGTCAGAGTACCGCGCTGCTCCACCACCACCACGCCATCGTGCTGCTGTTGGAGTTGTCTTCCCCAACCTCTCCCTCCTCCTTGCTGGATCAAGGTGCGGGAGACGTCACCGGGATGCACGTGTGTTGAACATGGAGGTGTCGTTATTCGGTGCTTAGATCGGAATCCACCGCGATCTGAATCGCTGCGAGTACGACTCCACCAACCGCGTTCATAGTAATGCTTCCGCTTAGCGATATTTAAAGGTATTAAGATGCTCAAACCCCTTACTCGTTGTTGGTTTCACATAGATTGATCTTGGTGATACGTAGGAAAAATTTGAATTACTACTACGTTCCCCAACAGTGGCATCATGAGCTAGGTCTATGCGTAGATTCTATGCATGAGCAGAACACAAGTAGTTGTGGGCGATGATTTGGTCAATTTGTTTGCCGTTACTAGTCTTATCTTGATTCGACGACATTGTGGGATGAAGCGGCCCGGACCGACTTTACACGTATGCTTACGTGAGACTGGTTCCACCGCCTGACATGCACTTGTTGCATAAGGTGGCTAGCGGGTGTCTGTCTCTCCCACTTTAGTCGGATCGGATTCGATGAAGAGGGTCCTTATGAAGGGTAAATAGCAATTGGCATATCACCGTTGTGGCTCTTACGTAGGTAAGAAACGTTCTTGCTAGAAACCCATAGCAGCCACGTAAAACTTGCAACAACAATTAGAGGACGTCTAACTTGTTTTTGCAGGGTATGCTATGTGATGTTGAAAGGACGTGAATGTCGCCTAGAGGGGGGGTGAATAGGCGCTTTAAAATAATTATGGTTTAGGCTTGAACAAATGCGGAATAAAACTATCATTTAATTAGTTAAGCACAAAACCTAAAACAACTAGGCTCACCTATGTGCACCAACAACTTATGCTAAGCAAGATATACAACTAGGTGATAGCAAGATATATAACAAGAAACAATATGACTATCACAAAGAGTAAAGTGCATAAGTAAAGGGGCTCGGGTAAGAGATAACCGAGGCACGTGGAGACGACGATGTATCCCGAAGTTCACACCCTTGCGGATGCTAATCTCCGTTCGGAGCGGTGTGGAGGCACAATGCTCCCCAAGAAGCCACTAGGGCCACCATAATCTCCTTACGCCCTTGCACAATGCAAGATGCCGTGATTCCACTAAGGGACCCTTGAGGGTGGTCACCGAACCCATACAAACAAGGTTGGGGCAATCTCCACAACTTGATTGGAGGCTCCCAATGACACCATGAAGCTTCACCATAATGGATTGTGGCTCCGAGGTGACCTCAAATGCTCGGGGCAATCTCCACAACCTAATTAGAGACCCCGAAGCTTGCCCGGAGCTTTGCACCACAATGATTGAGCTCCGAGGCACCACCAATCGTCTAGGGCGCCAAAGCACCCAAGAGGAACAAGCTCTAGGGTGCTCAAACACCCAAGAGTAATAGCTTCTCAACTTCTCACTTCCACGTATCACCGTGGAGAACTCAAACCTATGCACCAAATGCAATGGCAAGGGCACATGGAGTGCCCAAGTCCTTCTCTCCCAACTCCCACCAAAGCAACTAATGCTAGGGAGGAAATGAGAGGAAGAAGGAAGAAGAACATGAAGAACTCCAAGATCTAGATCCAAGGGGTTCCCCTCACTTAGAGGAGAAAGTGATTGGTGGAAATGTGGATCTAGATCTCCTCTCTCTTTTCCCTCAAGAACTTGCAAGAATCATTGGAGGGATTGAGAGTTAGCAAGCTCGAAGAAGGTCAACAATGGGGGAAGAACACGAGCTCAAAGGATAGTCTCCATTAGAGAAAAAGACCCCCTTTTATAGGTGGGAAAAAATCCAACTATTATCCACTCACTCAGCCCCGCGTATCGCGGTACTACCGCAACAGTCACGGTACTACTATGACGGCTTGCGGTACTACCGCAGCCTTGTGCGGTACTACCGCAAGCACGGGAGTAACCGGCCCTGGCCGTTAGCACGGGGACACAAGCGGTAGAACCGCCGGAGCGGTACTACCGCGAGCCCGTGCGGTACTACCGCACAGTCGGCAGAGGCAGCCACTGGAGGCGCACGGAAGTAAAAAATTACTTCCGTGCCAACCTCCGCAGAGGGAAACACTGCGAAAAAGTCCGCACGGTAGTACCGGACGAGAATCGCGGTACTACCGCTCGAGGGGCGGAAGTAAAAAATTACTTCTGTGAAACTTGCGGTACTACCGCCCTCGGGGCGGAAGTAAAAAATTACTTTCGTGCCCCTTGCAGTACTACCACTCCGGGGAGCGGTACTACCGCAATCTACAGAACTACATCACCTATAACTAGGAAAATGGAAGAACACAGACAAAACCAGAACTGCCACAACTTCTGCAAATGAGCTCCAAATTGAGCAAACTCAAGCTTGTTGGATTCAGGCTGATAAGAGCTAACTCAAGCTCGTTTATTATCCATGCTATAATTGTGTTGATCGGAAACTCAGATGCATGTGTGGATACATAGACAAAACCATGTCCCTAGCATGCCTCTAATAGACTAGCTCGTTGATCAAAAGATGGTTAAGGTTTCCTAGCCATGGACATGAGATGTCATTTGATAATGGGATCACATCATTAGGATAATGATGTGATGGACAAGACCCAAACTACAAACGTGGCATATGATCGTGTCAGTTTATTGCTACCGTTTTCTGTATGTCAATTATATGTTCCTATGACCATGAGGTCATGCAACTCATGGACATCGGAGGAGTGCCTTGTGTGTATCAAACGTCGCAACGTAACTGGGTGACTATAAAGGTGCTCTACAGGTATCTCCGAAGGTGTCTGTTGAGTTGACATGGATCAAGATTGGGATTTGTTACTCCGTGTGACGGAGAGGTATCTCAGGGCCCACTCGGTAATACAACATCATAATAAGCCTTGCAAGCAATGTGTCTAAGTGTTAGTCATGGGATCTTGTATTACGGAACGAGAAAAGAGACTTGCCGATAAAGAGGTTGAACTAGGTATGCAGATACCGACGATCGATTCTCGGGCAAGTAACATACCGAAGAACAAAGGGAACATCATACGGGATTAACTGAATCCTTGACATAGAGGTTCAACCGATAAAGATCTTCATAGAATATGTAGGAACCAATATGGGCATCCAGGTCCCGCTATTGGTTATTGACCGTAGAGGTGTCTCGGTCATGTTTACATAGTTCTCCAACCCCGCAGGGTCTGCACACTTAAGGTTTGGTGATGTTTCAGTAGTATAGAGTTATGTATGGTGGTGACCAAAGGTTGTTCGGAGTCCCAGATGAGACTCCGGATGTCACGAGGAGCTCTGGAAGGGTCCAGAGGTAAAGATTCATATATAGGAAGTCCTGTTTTGGTCGTCGGAAAAGTTTCGGGCTCACCGGTAGGGTACCGGGAGTGCCGGTAGTGTATCGGGAGACCATCGAGAGGGGTATTTAGACCCAAGAGGCTACATGGGCTGTGGGAGAGTGAATACCAGCCCTTAGTGGGCTGGTGGAAGTCCCACACAAGTCCCATGAGGCTGGGAAGAAAATCCCAAAGAGAAAAAGGTGGAAAAAGGCAAAAATAGGATGAATCCTAGTCCTACTAGGATTGGAGGTGGATTCCACCTCTCCTACTTGGTTTGGCCGACCCAAAGGCTGGATCTTGGAGAGCCAAGCCTCCTCCTCTCTTCCTCTTATATATACTAGAGGTTTTAGGGTTTTTTGCACCTGATCTTCAGCTACGTGCTGCCCGTTCCTCCAGTGCATAGTTTCTCTTCTAGATCGGATTTCTGCAGTGCTTAGGGGAAGCCCTGCCGGAATAGCTCCACTACCATTGCCGGAGCACCGTCATGCTGTCGGAGAACTCTAATACCTCTCCGCTCCCTCTTGCTGGATCAAGAAGGCAAAGATCGTCGTCAAGCTGCACGTATGCTGAACGGGAAGGTACCGTCCATTCGGTGCTAGATCAGAAGGACCGTGTTCGAGATCACGAGACGGATCGTGATGAGATAGCGGGACGGATCGTGATGAGTTCGTGAGATGGATTGTGATTGGATCGCGGGACAGATCGTGATGAGATCGCGGGACGCTCGGCGATTTGGATCGCGAAGACGTTTGACTACACCAACCGCGTTTCTTAACGCTTCCCGCTTAGCGATCTACAAGGGTATGTAGATCCAATCTCCCTCTCGTAGATGCTCATCACCATGGATAGATCTGCGTGTGCATAGGAAATTTTTTGTTTCCCATGCAACGTTCCCCAACACATGCCCCGCTTGTCAATGGTCTATTTTTGATGAATCTCGAATGTGATGTTACACATGTTCATAGTGTGAGTACCAAAAGATGTAAGGTTGATAACAATAGTCCCACTTACATGTGGCACTGCCGCCTTTGTCATATTGGTGTCAAACGCATGAAGAAACTCCATGCTGATGGACTTCTTGAATCTCTTGATTTTGAATCATTTGACACGTGCGAACCATGCCTCATGGACAAGATGACCAAGACTCCGTTCTCCAAAACAATGGAGCGAGCAACTGACTTGTTGGAGATAATACATACCGATGTATGTGGTCCCATGAGCATTGTGGCTCGCAGTGGCTACCGTTATGTTCTCACCCTCACTGATGACTTAAGCAGATATGGGTATGTCTATTTAATGAAACACAAGTCCGAAACCTTTGAAAAATTCAAGGAATTTCAGAGTGAGGTAGAGAATCAACGTGACTAGAAAATAAAGTGCCTACGATCTGATTGTGGCGGAGAATATTTGAGTCACGAGTTTGGCACGCACCTAAGGAAATGTGGAATTGTTTCATAACTCACACCGCCTGGCACACCTCAGCGAAATGGTGTGTCTGAACATCGCAATCACACTCTATTGGATATGGTGCGATCTATGATGTCTCTTACTGACTTACCGCTATCATTTTGGGGATATGCATTAGAGACTGCCGCATTCACTTTAAATAGGGCACCGTCTAATTCTGTTGAGATGACATCGTATGAATTATGGTTTGGAAAGAAACCTAAGCTTTCGTTTCTAAAAGTTTGGGGATGCGGCGCTTATGTGAAGAAACTTCAACCTGAGAATCTCAAACCGAAAGCGGAAAAGTGCATCTTCATAGGATACCCCAAAGAAACTGTTGGGTATACCTTCTACCTCAGATCCGAAGGCAAAGTCTTTGTTGCCAAGAATGGATCCTTTTTAGAGAAAGAGTTTCTCTCAAAAGAAGTAAGTGGGAGGAAAATAGAACTTGATGAGGTAATTGTACCTCCACTCGAACCAGAGAGTAGCGCAGCACGGGAAGTTGTTTCTGTGGAGCCTGCACCGGCTGGAGAGGAAGTTAATGATGATGATCATGAAACTTCAGATCAAGTTGCTATTGAACCTCGAAGGTCCACAAGGACACGTTCCGTACCAGAGTGGTACGGCAACCCTGTCCTGGAGATCATGTTGTTGGACAACGGTGAACCTTCAAACTATGAAGAAGCGATGGCGGGCCCAGACTCCAACAAATGGCTTGAAGCCATGAAATCCGAGATATGATCCATGTATGAGAACAAAGTATGGACTTTGGTGGACTTGCCCGATGATCGGCGAGCCATAGAAAATAAATGGATCTTTAAGAAGAAGACTGACGCGGATGGTAATGTGACCGTCTATAAGGCTCAGCTTGTCTCTAAGGGTTATCGACAAGTTCAAGGAGTTGATTACGATGAGACTTTCTCACCCGTAGCGATGCTGAAGTCCGTCTGAATCATGTTAGCAATTGCCGCATTTTATGATTATGAGATCTAGCAAATGGACGTCAAAACGGCATTCCTTAATGGTTTCCTTAAGGAAGAACTGCATATGATGCAACCGGAAGGTTTTGTCGATCCTAAAGATGCTAACAAAGTATGCAAGCTTCAACGCTCCATCTAAGGGCTGGTGCAAGCATCTCGGAGTTGGAACATTCGCTTTAATGAGGTGATTAAAGCGTTTGGATTTATACAGGTTTATGGAGAACCCCGTATTTACAAGAAAGTGAGTGGGAGCTCTGTAGCATTTCTCATATTATATGTGGATGACATATTGTTGATGGGTAATGATATAGAACTTTTGGAAAGCATAAAGGCCTACTTGAATAAGTGTTTTTCAATGAAGGACCTTTGAGAAGCTGCTTACATATTAGGCATCAAGATCTATAGAGATAGATCAAGACCCCTCATAGGTCTTTCACAAAGCACATACCTTGACAAGATATTGAAGAAGTTCAATATGGATCAGTCCAAGAAGGGGTTCTTGCCTGTGTTACAGGGTGTGAGATTGAGTATGACTCAATGCCCGACCACGACAGATGATAGAGAAAAGATGAGTGTCATCCCCTATGCTTCAGCCATAGGCTCTATTATGTATGCCATGCTGTGTACCAGACCTGATGTGAACCTTGCCATAAGTTTGGTAGGGAGGTACCAAAGTGATCCCGGAGCGGAACACTGGACAGCGGTCAAGAATATCCTGAAGTACCTGAAAAGGACCAAGGACATGTTTCTCGTATATGGAGGTGCCGAAGAGCTCGTCGTAAAGGGTTACGTCGATGCTAGCTTCGACACAGATCCGGAAGACTCCAAGTCACAAACCGGATACGTGTATATTTTGAACGGAGGGGCAGTCAGCTGGTGGAGCAGCAAGCAAAGCGTCATGGCGGCATCTACATGTTGTTGAAAATATGCCCTAGAGGCAATAATAAATTAGTTATTATCATATTTCCTTGTTCATGATAATCGTTTATTATCCATGCTATAATTGTATTGATTGGAGACTTAGATGCATGTGTGGATACATAGACAAAACCATGTCCCTAGTATGCCTCTAATAGACTAGCTCGCTGATCAAAAGATGGTTAAGGTTTCCTAGCCATGGACATGAGATGTCATTTGATAACGGGGTCACATCATTAGGAGAATGATGTGATGGACAAGACCCAAACTGCAAACGTAGCATATGATCGTGTCAGTTTATTGCTACTGTTTTCCGCATGTCAAGTATGTGTTCCTATGACCATGAGATCATGCAACTCACAGATATCGGAGGAGTGCCTTGTGTGTATCAAACGTCGCAACGTAACTGGGTGACTATAAAGGTGCTCTACAGGTATCTCCGATGGTGTCTGTTGAGTTGGCATGGATCGAGACTGGGATTTGTTACTCCGTGTGACGGAGAGGTATCTCGGGGCCCACTCGGTAATGCAACATCACAATAAGCCTTGCAAGCAATGTGACTAATTGTTAGTTACGGGATCTTGTATTATAAAACGAGTAAAGAGACTTGCCGGTAATGAGATTGAACTAGGTATGGAGATACCGACGATCGAATCTCGGGCAAGTAACATACCGAAGAACAAAGGGAACGTTATACGGGATTAACTGAATCCTTGACATAGAGGTTCAACCGATAAAAGATCTTCGTAGAATATGTAGGAACCAATGTGGACATCCAGGTCCCGCCATTCGTTATTGGCCGTAGAGGTGTCTCGGTCATGTCTACATAGTTCTCGAACCCACAGGGTCTGCACACTTAAGGTTCGGTGACGTTTCGGTAGTGTAGAGTTATGTATGGTGGTGACCGAAGGTTGTTTGGAGTCCCGGATGAGATCCCGGACGTCATGAGGAGCTCCAGAATGGTCCGGAGGTAAAGATTCATATATAGGAAGTCCCAGTTTGGTTTTCGGGAAAGTTTCGGGCTCATCGGTAGTGTACCGGGAGTGCCGGTAGTGTATCGGGAGAACTCCGGGAGGGGTATTTCGACCCCAAGGGGTCCATGGGCTGTGGGAAAGTAATAACCAGCCCTTTGTGGGATGGTGAGACAGCCACATAAGGCCCATGGCGCACGGAGTAGGTTTCCTAAAGGAAAAAGGTGGAAAAGGCCAAAAAGGAGCAATCCTAGTCCTACTAGGATTGGAGGAGGAGAGTCCTCCTCTCCCACCTTTCCTTGGCCGACTCCAAAGGGTGGTGCCTTGTGCGCCAGCCCTCCCTCTCCTTCCCTCCTATATATACTAGTGGATTGGGTGGCTTTTGGACAGAATTTACGGCCACGTGCTACCCGTTTCACCGGTGCTCCTCTAGATCGGATTTCTGCAGCGCTTAGGTGAAGCCCTGCCGGAATCACTCCACCACCATCACCGGAGCGCCGTAACGCTGCCGGTGAACTCTCTCTCCTCTCCACCTCCTCTTGCTGGATCAATACGGTGGAGATCTCTATCAAGCTGCACGTGTGCTGAACGCGGAGGTGCCGTCCGTTCGGCGCTAGATCGGAAGGACCGTGATCGAGATCGCGAGACAGTTCGTGATGAGATCGCGAGACGGATCGTGATGAGATCGCGGGACAGATCGTGATCAAGATCGTGAGACGGATCGTGATGAGATCACGGGACGGATCGTGATGAGTTCGTGGGACGGATCGTGATGTGATCGCGGGACGCTCGGCGATTTGGATCGCAAAGATGTTCGAATACACCAACCGCGTTTCTTAACGCTTCCCGCTTAGCGATCTACAAGGGTACGTAGATCCACTCTCCCTCTCGTAGATTCTCATCACCACGGATAGGTTTGCGTGTGCGTAGGAAATTTTTTGTTTCCCATGCGACGTTCCCCAACACATGTGAAGCGGAGTACATAGCTGCTTCGGAAGCAACACATGAAGGAGTCTGGATGAAGGAGTTCATCACTGACCTAGGAGTGTTTCCCAATGCGTCGGGCCCGATGACTCTATTTTGTGACAACACTGGAGCTATTGGCCTTGCCAAGGAGCCCAAGTTTCACAAGAAGACAAGACACATCAAGCGACGCTTCAACTCCATTCGTGGATATATCCAGGATGGATATATAGACATTTGTAAAGTACATACAGATTTGAATGTCGCAGATCCGTTGACTAAACCTCTCTCACGAGCAAAACATGATCAACACCAGAACTCTATGGGTGTTCGATACATGACAATGTAACTAGATTATTGACTCTAGTGCAAGTGGGTGACTTTTGGAAATATGCCCTAGAGGCAATAATAAAGTGATTATTATTACATTTCCTTGTTCATGATAATTGTCTATTGTTCATGCTATAATTGTTTTAACCGGAAACCGTCATGCATGTGTGAATACATAGACCACAACATGTCCCTAATGAGCCTCTAGTTGGCTAGCTCGTTGATCAATAGATGGTCACGATTTCATGACCATGGACATTGGATGTTGTTGATAACGGGATCACATCATTAGGAAAATGATGTGATGGACAAGACCCAATCCTACGCATAGCACAAGATCATGTAGTTCGTCTGCTAAAGCTTTTCTAATGTCAAGTATCATTTGCTTAGACCATGAGATTGTGCAACTCCCGGATACCGTAGGAATACTTTGGGTGTGCCAAACGTCACAACGTAATTGGGTGGCTATAAAGGTACACTACGGGTATCCCCGAAAGTATCTGTTGGGTTGGCACGAATCGAGACTGGGATTTGTCACTCCTTGTGACAGAGAGGTATCTCTGGGCCCACTCGGTAAGGCATCATCATAATGAGCTTAATGTGACTAAGTAGTTAGCCACGGGATTATGTGTTATGGAACGAGTAAAGAGACTTGCCAGTAACGATATTGAACAAGGTATAGGGATACCGACGATCAAATCTCGGGCAAGTAACATACCGATGGACAAAGGGAATTGTATACGGGTTTGATTGAATCCCCAACATCGTGGTTCATACAATGAGATCATCGTGGAACATGTGGGAGACAATATGGGTATCCAGATCCTTCTATTGGTTATTGACCAGAGAGGTGTCTCGGTCATGTCTGCATGGTTCCCGAACCCGTAGGGTCTACACACTTAAGGTTCGATGACGCTAGGGTTATATGGGAATAGTGTATGTGGTTACCAATGGTTGTTCGGAGTCCCGTATGAGATCCCGGATGTCACGAGGAGTTCTGGAATGGCCCGGAGGTAAATATTCATATATAGGAAGTGAGGATTTGGTCACCGGAAGTGTTTCGGGCATCACCTGTAATGTACCGGGACCACCGGAAGGGTTCTGGGGGTCCACCGGGAGGGGCCACCAGCCTCGAAAGGCTACATGGGCCAAGAGTGGGAGGGAACCAGTCCCTAGGTGGTCTGGTGCGCCTCCCACCTCAGCCCAAGGCGCAGCAAAGGGTGGAGGGGGGCAAACCCTAGGCGTGGAGGGGCCCTAGGCCCATCCTAGGGCGTCGCCCCTCCTCCCCACCTTGGCCGCCAGCCCTCCTGGCCATCTAGGGTTGCCGCCACCCCTAGGGAGGGAACCCTAGGAGTGCGCACCCTCCTCCCTCTCCTCCTATATATAGTGGAGGGTTTGGGGGCTGTGGACACAGATCTCTCTCTCTCTCTCTCTCTCTCTCTGCGCTATCGGAGTACCGCGCTGCTTCACCACCACCACGCCGTCGTGCTGCTGTTGGAGTTGTCTTCCCCAACCTCTCCCTCCTCCTTGCTGCATCAAGGCGTGGGCGACGTCATCAGGCTGCACGTGTGTTGAATGCGGAGGCGCCGTTGTTTGGTGCTTAGATCGGAATCCACCATGATCTGAATTGCTGCGAGTACGACTCCAGCAACCGCGTTCATAGTAACGCTCCTGCTTAGCGATCTTCAAAGGTATGAAGATGCTCAAACCCCTTACTCGTTGCTGGTTTCATATAGATTGATCTTGGTGATACGTAGGAAATTTTTGAATTACTACTACGTTCCCTAACAATGAGGCACGTGAGAACCAAGGTGATTGGCAATAGGGAGGTATGTATCATATTGGACCGGCATGATGGGATTCTCCAGGCGATAACCGTGTCCATTCCCGGCCTCCCGAAGCTTCACCATCGATGGTGCATGAGGCATTTCTTAAACTAGGGTTTACACTAAATCCAACAAAAGGAAAAAACAAACACAAAAATTACGAAAACTAGGGTTTACACGAAATCCAACAAGAAAGTCATATGAGATGATGGAATGCAGAAAAAAAATACTAGGGGAGGGGGAGATACCTTGCCCGAGGAAAATAGCTCGGATCCACTGAACAAATCTCAAAGAATGAGGACGGATTTGGGGGGCCTTGAGTATAGGATGGATGTGCAAGAGAGGGGAAGAGCTCGGATGTGACAGCCCGAGACCGACGCTCCAGAAGATTCTAGAAGATTCCCTTGGTGTTTCCGTTTTCGTCCGTGATTCGTTTTGGTTGTCGCATTCATCATCGCATCATTCGCATCATCTGCATTGCATCATCGCTGGTTTTCACAAACTTGCATTCGTTCGTAGTCGCCGGTTCTCTCCGTTTCGCCGTTGCCCGTTTCGAGTCCAACCACACACGCACGCGCCCGTGGCACCGTAAAAATAAAACCGTTTTTAAGCGCGCGCAGAAATATTCTCGGATTGAGTTGAAACTTGTCGTGCGGTCTCGTTATATTGTAGGTAGACCGCCCGTCGAATTTCGTCGCGATCTGAGGTCGTCAGATACCCCGTCAGTCAGTCGCAGCAGAGAGGTTATCGGTAGTATCGGTATTCCGTCGGATGTTTCTCGGTGTTTTCGATCGTCGTGCCACGGGTCGCAGACTTCTCTCTCTCTTCCCCTCATTGCCCCTCTACACAGTCACCGTAACCCCTCTTCGCTTCCGGACAGTTGGGTCGACACCCGGCAGTCCGAAAACGGACAGTGCTAACCCCAGCCCGAATCCCTATAAATAGCCCTCGGTTCCCGTGCCCCTAACCCAAACCAAACCTAACCCTAGCCTCCTCCCACCTCTATCCAGCCCGCCCGAGCCCAGATCTGAGCCCGTTCGAGCGATCCGGGCCCGATCCGGCCGATCCGGAGCTCTCCGGAGTTTCCCGAGCCTCCCAGGGCGTTCCCCGTGGCCGTGCCCGTGCTCCCGTCGCCGGTCTTCGCCGGAGCCGTCGCCGGAGCAGCTCCCGCCGGCCCCCTCTCTCTCCTCCCTCCGGATCCTTCTCCCCCTCTCACCCCGGCCCTTTCCTCTTCCCTGCAGGCCGTGCCGCCGCCATGGAGTAGCCACGAGCTCCTGCTGCCCCCGCCGCCGCCAAGCGCCGTCGCCGGGCCAGATTCCCTGCGCCGACCGGTCCCGTCTGTCGCCGCCTTCGCCGGCCTCCGCCCCGGCGCCCTGCCGCCCCTGCCTCGCCGTGGCCGGCCAGCGCCGCCGCCTCCTCGGTCCCGAGCAGGATCGGGAGGACGGGGACGAGCGCCCCTGCGCCCCGTTGACCGCCTGAGTGGGCCGGCCCACCCCTCGCCTGCCTAGTGCCCAGCCACAGCCAGCCCACCCGGCCAGATTCGGGTCCAAGGTGAGCCTCCCCTTCCTTTTGCCTTTTTTCCCTTTATTATTTCTGTTGCGTTTTAAAACCCGCGATAGATAATTAACCGTGCCCCGTGTCAAAACATTTTCAACATGAAACATGATTAGAAAATTATGTAGTATATTGTTATGCCATTTTGCATCCATGATCAAATATTTAACATGTCGTTTCGTGCCATTTTTGCATATATGTCATTTTCTCGCATTTTCATAATTAATTAACCGTGCATCCAAATTAATAAAATCTTAAATTAAAAATGTTCATCTCATTTGCATCGCATTTTCATGCATGAGAAAAATGTTGTCATGATGGTTGCACATTATTTTGCATGGTTGAATTGCTATAACATGAATAGGCCTAATACCGAATATTTAATTGTGAATAATTTTCTACTCAAACCTAAGCATATTATATATGTTTCCGGGGTAGAAAAATCCATTGGATTTATCGGTTCATTTAGTTTTGTCATTTGAGCATGTTTGAGTGGATGTCATTTATGCCATGATGCCCTTTTGTCATTTTCGTAGTAATTAATCCGGGCACGATATGAATTAAATTTCAACGTGAAACTTGCTCGTTGATGCGTGTCCTAGCCCATGATCATTTTGGTTGTCATAGAAATGCATATTTAGGTGTTGTTTTCGTGTTGTCAACTTGCTATGAAAATCTGATATTTCGAGGGTCCAAAATATTTCTAAGTCTGGAATCTGTTATATTGTGTTGCTGCCTTGACATGTGATTTGCTAGTGATCTAGAACTCTTTTGTGATAGGTGTAATGGAGTTATTTGTTGTTGATGTTGCCCTCTAGCATGTTGTTAAGTTTTATTCCATTTCATGACTTGTAGCTTATAGTTTTACTGCTGTCAATATGCCTTCGTAATAAAAACTGCACTGTCTAAAACTGCTATTTTCACTAAGTCTGAAACTGTTATTAAGTAGCCTCCTTGTGAGCTTCCTACCAAGTGATCCATGCATGTTTTGAATATGATTTGTGAAGATGAAATGAAGTGGGTGTTGCATGATATTGACTCATGGTTAGTTTGTGCATTTTAGAATATCATATCTTGTTGTTTTCATGTGTTCAAAGTGCTATGTTGCTGTTTTTGGCAGATTTCAACTAAAACTTGTTTCGATGATGGTGGTTGAACCGTAGCTCCGTTTTGAGCATTCCATATATGAAACTTGCTTAGAATCTCTTATAGTTTCATAATAACTTGTTGCATTCATGATTTGAAATGTTTGTGGTGGTGTATTCATGCTTTTGCATTCATGTCATCCGCATCTTGTATTGCTCATATCTTTTGAACCGTAGCTCCGTTTGAGATGTTCTATATATGTAAATCGACTAGAATTGCACGTAGAATAACATGGTGATGTTTATTTTGCTGTTTAACAAATATAAAATATGATTAGTTCAGATCTGGACCAATTTCGAAATTAACATATGCGGTCATTTCGGAAATGCTATAAGTTGTTTCCGGCCTCATTTAACATGACTAGATAGATAGTTTACTTATGCTTTACCTCTTGACATGTTTAAAAACATTTAATATTGTCGTGTACCTAACGGGAGTGAACTAAATAATTCGAACATGGAGTTTCGTCAATATGCAAATCGTTGCATATTGAGCTTCACTTAATGTGTAGTATTTGGTTGTGGTGAATTGTCTTGCATTGCATATTTAACCAGACATGCATCATATTTGTTGTGCATCGTGTCATGCATATGTTGTGGTGTATCTGTGTTGATTGTTGTTTCGGATTGCTTCTTCTCGATAGAGTTCCCGAAGCGTTCGGAGGGTGAGGATTCGTTCGACTACGTTGGTTCGTCTTCTTCATGGACTCGGTCTTCTTCCGAGCGGGATCTCAGGCAAGATGACACATTTCCCTGGATACCATTACTATCATTTCCATGCTAGTTGTCTCGTCTTTTATCGTTATGCCTCGCTACCTACCACTTGTTTGATAAGCCTCCCAACATTGCCATGATAAGCCTCTAACCTCTCCACATCCCAGCCAACCGTTGTTTGGCTATGTTACCGCTTGCTCAGCCCTTCTTATAGCGTTGCTAGTTGCAGGTGAAGTTGCTTCCATGTGCCAACATGGACCTTCTTTTGTTATATCACAATATTGCTGCTATTTAATTTAATGCACCTATATACTTGGTAAAGGGTGGAAGGCTTGGCCTTTTGCTTGGTGTTTTGTTTCACCCTTGCTGCCCTTAGTTACTTGTGAACCGGTGTTATGTTCCAGAAATGAGCACTCCTAACATGCTCGGGGTTGTTATGGGGACCCCCTTGATTTTCGGGTTGGATTAAAACTTGTCTGGCAAGGCCCAACTTGGGTACTACATTTGCCCATCATAATAAAACTGATCACCTTTTAAATGCATAGAGGGTCGCCCCCTCGTGGATTAATTTAACATAATATAGGGGGGCAGTGCTGCTGGTGCTGGTCCAAAACAGAGCACTGTGCGGGGCCAACCCGGGGCAACTCGGGAGATTTCTATCAGGCCACTGTACGCGTAGCTCATCTGTCGTGCCCTGAGAACGAGATACGCGGCTCCTATCGGGATTGTCGGCATGTCGGGCGGCCTTGCTGGATTTGTTTTACCTTTCTCGAACGTCTTGAGTGAGGAACTTTGATTTTCTTCAGGCTAACTCGAGGTGTTGGATTTCCTTTGGAATTGCCTAGGAAGATCACGAGATCCGTGGTTGAGGTTATTCCCGCTGAGTGTGGTTAATTTGTGATGGATGAGTTGGAGCACCCCTGCAGGGTTAAATCTTTTCGAGAAGCCGTGCCCGCGGTTATGTGGCAAACTTGGATAATTTGTTTAACACCCGGTCATAGCAAACTCGAAGTAAACTCTAAATAAAATACACCAACTGTGTGCATAACCGTGACTGTCTCTTTTCGCGAGTCCTATCCGAAAGAGAACACGACGGGGTTATGTTTGACGTAAGTAGGTGTTCAGGATGAGTTAGTGATCATTACTAGTTCACGTCCGTTATGGTAGGCCACCATACTTTAATTTCTGTACTCGTAAGTTAGCCACTCACATAAATGCTTAGTCGCTTGCTGCAGCCTCACCACTTAACCATACCTTACCCATTATGCTTTAATAGTCTTGATACCCTTGGAAATGAGATTGCTGAGTCCCTGTGGCTCATAGATTACTACAACAACAGTTGCAGGTACAGGTAATGTGATGATTTGACGTGAATGCATTGCTTGATTTGACTTGGAGTTCTCCTCCTTCTTCTTCTTCAATCATGGATGGGTTCCAGGCGACAACCTGGGATAGCAAGGGTGGATGTCATTTTATCGTTTGATTTCGTCCGTAGGCGGACCCTGCTCTTATGTATGATGTTTGAGATGTTATTGTATTGCTGTGACCCTGATGTAGCTTGTGGCGAGTGTAAGCCAATTCCATATACTCATCTCTTCTGTACATGTACTTGTAATGATATCCATTCTTGCGGACGCATCGAGATGCGCTTCTATCCCTGTCGAGGTCCTCGTGTCCAAATAAGGATAGGACCGCATCTTGGGCGTGACAAGTTGGTATCAGAGCCTGTACCGACCTAGGAGCCCCCTTGATTGATCGAACTTGGCCGAGTCGAGTCTAGTGAAAAACTGTTTTGAGTCTAGTTATATCGGAGAGTAGGATTCTTTTTACTCCTCTTCTATGCTCTGGTGAGGTATTCGACTTAGGAATTTTGTTTCTACTCCTTTTCTCGCTCAAAACTTTTTTAGGATCACGCGCGTATTTTGGAAACTATATGATGCCGATGTGACAGGGTTCTGTCTTGGTGCCTCCTATCTGACTTGATTTCTTCCGGGGAGTTGAGCTCCGAGGAATGTTGGCACATTGTTATCATTCAGTTTTCTTAGTACCTCAGGATGGAGAATGTTCGGAATTGCTTCAATACTTATCGTGGTGAGATAAGGTCGGAGTCACCCAGTACTGGGGAGGCATCCGGGGTACCACCATGGTTTAGTATCGTTGTGAGTTCGAGGATTCGAGATTAGACGGGTTTGCGAAATTTCTTGAATTATGGTGTGGAAGGTTGCGGATGCAGTTGCAGCTGATTGCCTAGGGCAGGTTCCTGATTCCGCAACCCGAATTGCATAAATGAGAAAGTTTTCGGAAATTCTTAGGTGGGAATTCAAGTAGTTACCTAGAATTATCTTTCCAACAAGTGCATAGTGGGTATGTATTTGTTCTGGCTTGTTTCATAAGCCTCATCCTTTGTTTGGTTTTGAATATGGTAATTCGAGTTGCTTCGATGTCAAGTGGTGATCTCATATCTCGCTAAGTAGTGTTCTCATATTTTCGTGGGAATGCTAATTCTTTTGCTCAATCAAGTTATCATATCAATTCTTTCCTACCGGTGTGCTTCTCTTCAAGATAATTCTATCCTCTTCAATTGTTGCAAGATAAATTCTCATTTCGTTCCGGAGTTGTCTCATATGTTCCAAGTTTCTTTGTTTTTCCCGCCCTCCCGCCCTTTTCTTCAATGATTAAATTCTCATCCAAGTGTCTTTTCTATTCATGTGATGCTTCCGCTATCTTTTCTTCTATCTTGTTTCCGGTGATTTCTTGGGTATGTTCTCAAGAGTTCTTTTCAAGATCTATCATCATATTCCTTGTTCTCGTTGTATTCTTCTTCGGTGATTCTTTATGTAGATGCTCAGTGCTCAAGTTATCATTTATTAGTATTCATCCTTGTTTTCTTTCCGGTGGATTCAATTCTAGTTCTTGGTATTCATCTTATCATTTTCATTCTCTATTGCTCTCCCATGTTGAAATTCTTTATCATGTATCTCTTGTTTAGTCATCTCTCTTTTCTATCCGGAGTGTTGAAGTTATCTCAGAAGACATTCTTTTCATTCTTGTCCTTTCAAATTATTTCAAAGGTCCCATATCATCAAGTTCTTAATTGTACCGGTGCAATCTCTCTGTTAATCATTTGTTTCAATGGTGGTTTCTTTTGAGTGGGCCCATAACCCACAGGTCTTTCCCAGGATCATACCTGACTCTTCTAATCTTTCCGGAGATGTCCTCAAATTCTCTTCAAATATGATGTAAGAATGATTTTCATCAGTCACGTGCCTTCTCAAAGATTGCTTCTAAAACATTTTCATTGTTGTCTCAACCCTTCCTTATTCATTCTTCCGGAGTGTTTCAGTAATTCTTGGTGGTGTTCTCGTCTCCATTCTCAGTTTTGAAGGTCGAAGGAGAGTTTCTCTTAATCTTTCTTCGTTCTTTTCAAGATTCATGGTTTCAGCTTGTTGTTATCTTCTCAATTGTCTTGATCATGAGTTATGTCATCCCATATCTATCTGGTGCTTTTCAGAATTGTTTTCATTTCTCGATCCTTCCGAAGGCCATCGTTTCAGAAGATTTCTTTGTTCTCAGCTTTCAGCTTTCTTTCTCAAATTCTTCTCAATTGTTTTTCCTTCGTTCGTATCTCAATTATTCCGGTGCCTTGTTCAGTTTCTATTAGGCAAGTGTTGATCCCTTCATTTTCATGTGTTCTCTTTGTTTCTAATTCGTTCCGGTGCCTTGTGAAGTTTTCTATCAGGTGGATCATGCTCTCTTTGTTCTGGTGTTATATCATTCATTTGTATTATTCTCTTTTGTTTCGAATTCTTCCGGTGTTCTCGTGCAAGACCTCTTCAAGTTTGTGCTCTATCTATATCTTCATTCTTTTTTTAAGAAGAATAAGTGATGTATGAATCCGTTGCTTGTCATCAATTTAACTTGATGAAGGATACCCATATCATAATTCTTATTCTTGTTTCATTCAGGTGATTTCAATTTTTCTTCCGGAGTTGTTCATGATATCAAATTCCTTATCCCAAGCGGTCATCTTTCTTTTCCGGAGTTCCTAGTTTTGATCAAGTATCTTGTCGCTAAGCTTCTCCTAATTCTTAGCAAGGCCTCAATCTTGTTCTTTTGCATGCTTCAATTCTTTATATCATCCTTTCGTTTCAAGAGTTCTTCTGGAGGTTTTTCATGGTGGTTCATCAAGATTTCTTTCATTTTCAAGTGTTCTTCAAGATTCTTGTTGGACGTGCTTAAGTGTTCCCTATCTTGAATTTCTAATTCAATTCCTTCTCCGTGTCTTTTGAGATGATGTTATTAAATTCTTGGCTATAAGGAGTCTCGAAGGAAGATTGTCAAGAAAAGATAAGTTAACCCATCTTGTTTTCTTGGAGTTATCTTGAGTTTATTTCACCTAAAGCTTTTCCTAAGGATTGTTGTTATCATGGTGTCATAAACAATCCTTATCTTGGTGTCATAAATGATTCAAGTTTTCTCCTCCTCTTCTTGGTGAAAGAAGTTTTTGCATATCTTGTTGCTCTCAATCAATCAAGTGTTTCTGTGGTGGTAGGTTGTCACCTCATAGTTTTGAGATGTTTTCCGTAAGTCCACAACAAGCTTGTTTTTCTTGTTGTTGGTGTTCCAACAACTCTGTTCAATCTCTTCTTCCTAGATATGCTTCTCAAATTCAGTGGTGCTAGAGTTGTCATTTCTTCTCAGTTCTCTTTTCTCCAAAGATCTAGCTTCTATTCTTGTGTTTCGGAGGCCTTGTGTTGTTGCTCTCTTCAATATGTCATCTTGTTCTTCTAGATCATGTTCTTTCTTTGCTTATTCTTTAACCGGAGTGCTGTCAAATCTTTTCATGTTCATTCCATTTTATGGAAGTTGGATTCTATCAACCAAGTTTGGTGTATCTCTTTTCAATTTCTTTCCATCATACCGATTTTTTGTCTCTCTTTTCTACCGAAGTGCTGCCGAAATTTTCTGTGAATTCTTCCTTGTGCCTCTTGTCATTCGTCATCTCTTTGCATCCTTCTTGTTTCATTGGTTTCAGTCGTTTGTCAAAGAAGCAACTAAGTTTTACCTTTTGATCTTTCTCTTCCCCGTTTTCATTCTAGATCTCAGGACGAGATCCTCGTGTAGTGGAGGAGAGTTGTGACAGCCCGAGACCGACGCTCCAGAAGATTCTAGAAGATTCCCTTGGTGTTTCCGTTTTCGTCCGTGATTCGTTTTGGTTGTCGCATTCATCATCGCATCATTCACATCATCTGCATTGCATCATTGTTGGTTTTCACAAACTTGCATTCGATCGTAGTCGCCAGTTCTCTCCATTTTGCTGTTGCCCGTTTCGAGTCCAACCACACACGCACGCGCCCGCGACACCGTAAAAATAAAACCGTTTTTAAGTGCGCACAAAAATATTCTCGGATTGAGTTGAAACTTGTCGTGCGGTCTCGTTATATTGTAGGTAGACCGCCCGTCGAATTTCGTCGCGATCTGAGGTCGTTAGATACCCCGTCGGTCAGTCACAGCAGAGAGGTTATCGGTAGTATCGGTATTCCGTCAGACGTTTCTCGGTGTTTTCGATCGTCATGCCATGGGTCACAGACTTCTCCCTCTCTCCCCCTCGTTGCCCCTCTACACAGTCACCGTAACCCCTCTTCGCTTCCGGACAGTCGGGTCGACACCCGCCAGTCCGAAAACGGACAGTGCTAACCCCAGCCCGAATCCCTATAAATAGCCCTCGGTTCCCGTGCCCCTAACCCAAACCAAACCTAACCCTAGCCTCCTCCCACCCCTAGCCAGCCCGCCCGAGCCCAGATCTGAGCCCGTTCGAGCGATCCGGGCCCGATCTGGCCGATCCGTAGCTCTCCGGAGCTTCCCGAGCCTCCCATGGCGTTCCCCGTGCCCGTGCCCGTGCTCCCGTCGCCGGTCTTCGCCGGAGCCGTCGTCGGAGCAGCTCCCGCCGGCCCCCTCTCTCTCTCTCCTCCCTCCGGCTCCTTCTCTCCCTCTCACCCTGGCCCTTTCCTCTTCCTTGCAGGCCGTGCCGCCGCCATGGAGTAGCCGCGAGCTCCTGGTGCCCCCGCCGCCGCCAAGCGCCGCCGCCGGGCCAGATTCCCCGCCGTCGGCCGGTCCCGTCTGCTGCTGCCTTCGCCGGCCTCCGCCCCGGCGCCCTGTCGCCCCTGCCTCACCGTGGCCGGCCAGCGCCGCCGCCTCCTCGGTCCCGAGCGGGATCGGGAGGACGGGGACGAGCGCCCCTGCGCCCCGTTGACCGCCCGAGTGGGCCGGCCCATCCCTCGCCTGCCCAGCGCCCAGCCACAGCCGGCCCAGCCGGCCAGATTCGGGCCCAAGGTGAGCCTCCCCTCCCTTTTGCCTTTTTTTTCCTTTATTATTTCTGTTGCGTTTTAAAACCCGCGATAGATAATTAACCGTGCCCGTGTCAAAACATTTTCAACATGAAACATGATTAGAAAATTATGTAGTATATTGTTATGCCATTTTGCATCCATGATCAAATATTTAACATGTCGTTTCGTGCCATTTTTGCATATATGTCATTTTCTCGCATTTTCATAATTAATTAACCGTGCATCCAAATTAATAAAATCTTAAATTAAAAATGTTCATCTCATTCGCATCACATTTTCATGCAGGAGAAAAATATTGTCATGATGGTTGCACATTATTTTGCATGGTTGAATTGCTATAACATGAATAGGCCTAATACCGAATATTTAATTGTGAATAATTTTCTACTTAAACCTAAGCATATTATATATGTTTCCGGGGTAGAAAAATCCATTGGATTTATCGGTGCATTTAGTTTTGTTATTTGAGCATGTTTGAGTGGATGTCATTTATGCCATGATGCCCTTTTGTCATTTTCGTAGTAATTAATCCGGGCACGATATGAATTAAATTTCAACGTGAAACTTGCTCGTTGATGCGTGTGCTAGCCCATGGTCATTTTGGTTGTCATAGAAATGCATGTTTAGGTGTTGTTTTCGTGTTGTCAACTTGCTATGAAAATTTGATATTTCGAGGGTCCAAAATATTTCTAAGTCTGGAATCTGTTATATTGTGTTGCTGCCTTGCCATGTGATTTGCTAGTGATCTGGAACTCTTTTGTGGTAGGTGTAAAGGAGTTATTTGTTTTTGATGTTTCCCTCTAGCATGTAGTTAAGTTTCATGCCATTTCATGACTTGTAGCTTATAGTTTTACTGGTGTCAATATGCCTTCGTAATAAAAACTGCACTGTCTAAAACTGCTATTTTCACTAAGTCTGAAACTGTTATTAAGTAGCCTCCTTGTGAGCTTCCTACCAAGTGATCCATGCATGTTTTGAATATGATTTGTGAAGATGAAATGAAGTGGGTGTTGCATGCTATTGACCCATACTTAGTTTGTGCATTTTAGAATATCGTATCTTGTTGTTTTCATGTGTTCAAAGTGCTATGTTGCTGTTTTTGGCAGATTTCAACTAAAACTTGTTTCGATGATGGTGGTTGAACCGTAGCTCCGTTTTGAGCATTCCATATATGAAACTTGCTTAGAATCTCTTATAGTTTCATAATAACTTGTTGCATTCATGATTTGAAATGTTTGTGGTGGTGTATTCATGCTTTTGCATTCATGTCATCCGCATCTTTTATTGCTCATATCTTTTGAACCGTAGCTCCGTTTGAGATGTTCTATATATGTAAATCGACTAGAATTGCGCGTAAAATAATATGGTGATGTTTATTTTGATGTTTAACAAATATAAAATATGATTAGTTCAGATCTGGACCAATTTCGAAATTAACATATGGGGTCATTTCGGAAATGCTATAAGTTGTTTCCGGCCTCATTTAACATGACTAGATAGATAGTTTACTTATGCTTTACCTCTTGCCATGTTTAACAACATTTAATATTGTCATGTACCTAACGGGAGTGAACTAAATAATTCGAACGTGGAGTTTCGTCAATATGCAAATCGTTGCATATTGAGCTTCACTTAATGTGTAGTATTTGGTTGTGGTGAATTGTCTTGCATTGCATATTTAACCGGACATGCATCATATTTGTTGTGCATCGTGTCATGCATATGTTGTGTTGATTGTTGTTTCGGATTGCTTCTTCTCGATAGAGTTCCCGAAGCGTTCGGAGGGTGAGGATTCGTTCGACTACGTTGGTTCGTCTTCTTCATGGACTCGGTCTTCTTCCGAGCGGGATCTCAGGCAAGATGACACATTTCCCTGGATACCATTACTATCATTGCCATGCTAGTTGTCTCGTCTTTTATCGTTATGCCTCGCTACCTACCACTTGTTTGATAAGCCTCCCAACATTGCCATGATAAGCCTCTAACCTCTCCACATCCCAGCCAACCGTTGTTTGGCTATGTTACCGCTTGCTCAGCCCTTCTTATAGTGTTGCTAGGTGCAGTTTCTTCCATGTGCCAACATGGACCTTCTTTTGTTATATCACAATATTGCTGCTATTTAATTTAATGCACCTATATACTTGGTAAAGGGTGGAAGGCTTGGCCTTTTGCTTGGTGTTTTGTTCCACCCTTGCCGCCCTTAGTTACTTGTGAACCGGTGTTATGTTCCAGAAATGAGCGCTCCTAACATGCTCGGGGTTGTTATGGGGACCCCCTTGATTTTCGGGTCGGATTAAAACTTGTCTAGCAAGGCCCAACTTGGGTACTACATTTGCCCATCATAATAAAACTGATCACCTTTTAAATGCATAGAGGGTCACCCCCTCGTGGATTAATTTAACATAATACAGGGGGGCAGTGCTGCTGGTGCTGGTCCAAAACAGAGCACTGTGCGGGGCCAACCCGGGGCAACTCGGGAGATTTCTATCAGGCCACTGTACGCGTAGCTCATCTGTCGTGCCCTGAGAACGAGATACGCGGCTCCTATCGGGATTGTCGGCACGTCGGGCGGCCTTACTGGATTTGTTTTACCTTTCTCGAACGTCTTGAGTGAGGAACTTTGATTTTCTTCGGGCTAACCTTGGATTTCCTTTGGAATTGCCTAGGAAGATCACGAGATCCGTGGTTGAGGTTATTCCCGCTGAGTGTGGTTAATTTGTGATGGATGAGTTGGAGCACCCCTGCAGGGTTAAATCTTTTCGAGAAGCCGTGCCCGCGGTTATGTGGCAAACTTGGATAATTTGTTTAACACCCGGTCATAGCAAACTTGAAGTAAACTCTAAATAAAATACACCAACTGTGTGCGTAACCGTGACTGTCTCTTTTCGTGAGTCCTATCCGAAAGAGAACACAGTGGGGTTATGTTAGGCGTAAGTAGGTGTTCAGGATCAGTTAGTGATCATTACTAGTTCACGTCCGTTATGCGTAGGCCACCATA
This sequence comes from Hordeum marinum, assembly GCA_022496015.1. NCBI lineage: Eukaryota > Viridiplantae > Streptophyta > Magnoliopsida > Poales > Poaceae > Hordeum > Hordeum marinum. The sequence continues at coordinate 110,477,585 of CM039673.1, forward strand.
CTTTAATTTCTGTACTCGTAAGTTAGCCACTCACATAAATGCTTAGTCTCTTGCTGCAGCCTCACCACTTAACCATACCTTACCCATTATGCTTTAATAGTCTTGATACCCTTGGAAATGAGATTGCTGAGTCCCTGTGGCTCACAAATTACTACAACAACAGTTGCAGGTATAGGTAATGTGATGATTTGACGTGAGCGCGTTGCTTGATTTGACTTGGAGTTCTCCTTCATCTTCTTCTTCTTCTTCAATCATGGATGGGTTCCAGGCGGCAGCCTGGGATAGCAAGGGTGGATGTCATTTTATCGTTTGATTTCGTCCGTAGGCGGGCCCTGCTCTTATGTATGATGTTTGAGATGTTATTGTATTGCTGTGACTCTGATGTAGCTTGTGGCGAGTGTAAGCCAATTCCATATACTCATCTCTTCTGTACATGTACTTGTAATGATATCCATTCTTGCGGACTCATCGAGATGCGCTTCTATCCTTGTCGAGGCCCTCGTGCCCAAATAAGGATAGGACCGCATCTTGGGCGTGACATCGGGAAGGATGAAGCAAGCAGGAAATGAGTGGCTGGGAATGGGTGGAGTAGGCCTATCCAGCCACTTAAAGGGTCAAGGACCCTACTGCCAGAGGTGCTGGCGGTAGGCTATAGTACCCTACCGCCAGGAAGGATGGCGGTAGGCTATAATACCCTACTGCCATCCTTCCTGGCGGTAGGCTTCTTTCCTGTCCCAAGTACATAGCAGCAAGGTGCACAACAACAATTTCATAAAATACAGCAGGAAAATGCATCTTAACTGAGAGAAATATATAATTCAACATGACCATAACACTTTAGAGTTTGATAGAAGTTCAATAACGAGCACATTAGAGTTTGACATAACAATAGAAGTTCAACAACAAGATAAACAAGTAGTTTCAAATTCGACATGACGAAAAAGTAAAAGTTCAACGTCCCGAACATAGTGACGAACTAAACAACCATCAACCTTCCGCATCACATTCTTCCTCTCTTTGAGGCCCCCTTTCTAACAGTTTTCTTGCGGCGATGAGGCACCTCTCTTTGAAACGGCTCTGGTGAAAGTATATCTGAATGAGGGCGTGAAACCCTTCTCCTTTGGGAAACGGTGGTGCATCCGGCATCTGTGAGATGTTCATCGCCTCCTCCTCCTCCTCCTCCTGTGAGTCCTCCTCTTCTTCGTCAGATTGGTTGATATGTGTAGAATATACACCGACATGATGGCTAGAAGAAGCGGCATCTCCACTTGCCTGCATGGATGTGCCAGGAACATGCACATCGATGCTGGCAGGGGCTGCACACCCAAGCATGGTGACTATCCTCCGACAGCGTGTTATGAAACGCTGCAATGACAACATTTCGACTCATTTTATCGAAAGATAAACATTTGTGAAATAAGTAGTTAGACTGCTTACTTTCATAGTGTCCCTTAGTGCCGGCTCGGGCTGCTGGAGTGCGTTCAAGCCTTCGATGATACTTCTGTTAAGCTCACGAGTCTGAAAAAACGAGGTTAAATGCATGCATGATTTCAAAAACATTCTCGACATAAATTGAAGTCAAACGAGGTGAAAAGACTTACCACTCGGTCAGTCATGGGGGCATACTCTCTATGTGCACCTTGTGTACTTTTCACCACGACATCGTAATCATCTTCCGCGTCACTGTCTTCATGGGCTTCAGCGAGATCTGCATCGGTCCACCTCGGTCTCAAACGCAACCGATAACGCGTTCTGTTGTCATACCAGGTCAGATGTGTTTCCTTGAATTCCCTCATATTAGACGGTGCCATATCGGTCTCCATGTAACTTTCCCTCTCCATCCACATCTTGACATATGTTGCATGGTGTTGTCGCCAATCAATAACACTTTGATTATTCTGCCGGCTAAACCTACATACAATAAGAACCAACAAAGAATAAGAAACAAATGTATAGTATTGGTTAAAAGAGCTTCAGTTATGTTACTCACTCGTGGAGCTCGAATCCACCCGTGCTTGCGTTTGCCGGTGGGGTTAGTTGCCTCGTACCAAATTGCAATGCCACTCGATGCGGTAGATGCCACTCGATAGCAAAAATGCATATGACGGGGCACCTGATCCGCCAAAGATGGTGGTCCCTCGTACACATCTCGTTCAACGGAAAACCCCTATTTGTCTCGTAAGGCCTCCAGTTAACCTATAAAAGAGCTAGTTAGTCCATGCAATGTTTTCCATGATTAGCTGACATAAGATGATGGGTATATATACCTGACTATATGTGAGGTTGTCCATCTCGTTGATGAAGCTCCTGTACAAGGACTTTTGCTTGCTTCCAAACATTCTAACTTTGTCCCAGGAGAATGCCACAGTGGGGAGTCGAGAAGCAACTTGGTCTTCCCACCGTATCGGGTCTTCATCATCAAGGCCTATCCACGGTACGGGGTTTTCGATGTCCCTTTCAGGACGTCCAACCGGGATACGCTCCCACATCCAAATAGATAGGGCCCAAATACATCCGCCCATGCATGGCCTCGCCCTGGTTTTCCTACAGGCATCATCGAGCTGCAAACAAACATTTCATTCCTGGTTAGCTTTGCCAATATTATGATGTACTACCATGATTGACGAGAGTTGCACTTACTTGACGGTACAAATAGGCGAGCCCAACAGACCCCCAACTGTAATGCTGGTCCCAGTCGGCCAAGAAGTCAATATACATCCAAGGAGCAACGGCTCTGAATGTATCTCCGAAAACAACCTGTGTTAGGAGATGCCACACGTATGCTCGCGCATACTGCTCCACTATCTCCGGGTTGGCATCGGCCGGGCATTCAGACCTATTGGCCTCGAGCCAGGAGAATGGGACACCGTTTGTCCTATTGTCTTTCTTTCCCTCTGCAAAAAGAGAGGTAGAGCAGTCACCGATGAGAGCGGTAACCCTCACACGCCAGTTCTTGTTGTCCACACGTTCGGTGAGAGCCTGACCCTCTATGGGAAGCCCTGTGATCATGGCGAAGTCCTTGAGCGTCACAGTCATCTCACCACAAAGGAGATGAAAGCTGTGTGTCTCCGGCCGCCAACGATCAACCAAAGCCGTGAGAGCTGTATGGTTCATGATCGGCGGCACACATTTGAACTGAAGGACAAACGGTAGGAGGCCGGCACGCTCGAAGAATGGCTCATAGCGGTCGTCATATGCCATCTGGGTACCCTTCGTGTGACTCCTCATTCGAATGACCGTAAGTGTCTGTGAAAATTTAACAATTATGTTAGCATGGTAATTTATCTAAGATACAATCACATGAAAATTATTATGGCTTTAATCATTACCTCTCCATTCTCGAGAGAACGGGCACGGTGCTTCTTGTCAAAAGCCATGTCAAGTCCCATATACACATGTCCATTGGACTCGGTCATCCTAACATAATATACAATTATTAGAATTGTTTGACATCTCTTTCATACATGAAAACCAAAGAAACTATTTTGAAGAAACTGTGTCCTACAGGAATAATATGCAGTCATATATATTTGAAAAAACTATGTCCTACAACAATAATGCAACATACGACAACAAATTTGCAATACTATAAACTTCCAACATATCCATACATTCTTCTCATGCATATCCATACATTCAATCATATTCATACAAGACCTAGGTAATGATTAGCATTCTTCTCATGCATTCTTCTCATGCATTCATCAAGATTACATCATAGCATACTAAAAACATCAAACAAATATTTAAAAAAATCCAAGACCTAGGGTTACACCTAGTGGCAAAGATAATTACAAAACTACACATTTTTTTCAAAAAGTATTTGGAGGGATTGAAGGAGCTTACCGGTCTCTTCGTTTTGCCCCAAAAAACCGCAAAAACGGTGAAACGGAGAGGGAGATCGAAGGAGGGGATCGGGAGGAGGAGAGAGGCGTCGCCGGCCTTTGTTCGTGCGAGGAGAGGTTGAAGATGGATGGGTGGGGCCCGCCCAAAAGGCCACGGGACGATAAGACCTGGGGACCCTACCGCCACGGCCTCTGGCGGTAGGCTATTACACCCTACCGCCGCAGCCTCTAACGGTAGGGTACTCGTCCACGTTAGCTGGGACGGTTCCGTCTGGACTGACGGGAGCCTACCGTCACGCACGCTGGTGATAGCATGTATAAGCCTACCGTCACGACCGGTGACGATAGAAAAAGAATCAGATCCGTAAAATTTATCAAGCCGGGGTCAGATCCGGCTGAACTTACGAAAAAGAGTTATTAGAACAGTAAATTTTGCCTCATGGACGGTGCGGTGTCTATGGCACGGAGCACGCAACCGTCCACCGCTGGAACCAACCAACAACAGGCAACAGGACATGGGCTGGGGGCGTCTCGTCACCATTCACCAACCAGGCAACCAGTCGGCTACATGCTGCGCGCAGCGCTGGGTTGGACAGGGACGCGCCTCCTCGTTTCCGCTCCACGTCTCGGTGGCGTGCCCCGCGCCCAGACCCGCCCGTCGCTGCTCAAGAAATTCTCTAGATTTTACAACGCCTGAACAAAGCACGGCCGGTGAGGCTGAGAGCGAGAGAGCAGGTACGCCCTGCTCTTCTTGGAGGCTTTGCAAGAAATATCTCGGCGCCTAGTACACTGCCACCACCATCATCATCCAAGTACATTGCCATTATTTGTTTTGGGTTCCGTTCTAGCACCATTATTTTCCATTCTATCACTTCAAACCGGCCCTGAAACCCTTTCTGAATCTGCATTTTCTTCTTCTTCTTTAGCTAACTTTGGTCCTGGCTGGCCATGCGCTTTTCCAAAAGGCCTAGAGGCTATAGAGCGAGGAGAGAGCGCATGCATGCACTGATGCACACATGGCTGTCAAGACAGGCAGGCCATAGACAGCCACCCTAGGCCACTGTGGCTTCCAACTTCCAAGAATTAACCCCCTCTCTCACCACCCTTGGACATTGATTTCCTTCCTACGCAGCTAGCCCCCGTCCCATCCCTTTCCACGCATCATTGATTTCATCTCTTCTTCCTTGTCCTGGCCATATCAACATCAACGCAACCACTGCTGCATGGTCCTTTTCCAAGGCTCTCCCTCCCCCGTCGCCTGCTGTCTGTCACTGCATAAGTGGCAGCAGAACACGCAGCTGCACTGGCTGTGTACTATAAATGACGGTCTTGCCTCCTCCCATTCATATCTCATATCTTTGGTCAGTGACATCGAGAGAAACATCTTTGGTCAGGGGTCTTCTTGGTGCTTGAAAGCTTCTTCTTCTTCTTCCTCTTGTTGTCGTTGCTGCCGCTGAGAGGTCGTGAGGGACTGCGATGGGAGTGGGGGGCACCTTGGAGTACCTGTCCGGGCTGCTGGGGGGCGGTGGAGGCCATGACCACGGTCATGGCTATGGCTACGGCAACAGGAGGAGGAGGAAGCAGATGGAGACGGTGGAGCTCAAGGTCAGCATGGACTGCGAGGGCTGCGAGCGCAAGGTCAAGAACGCGCTCTCCTCCATGAAAGGTTCCACCTCTCTCTCTCTGCTCCTCTGCTCATATTCATAGTGCATCTTGTTGCAGCACATTTTAGTCTATCCGGTCAGTGTAGTACTCACATTAGGAAGTATGCATGCTCCTTGAAGTACAACAACAGAGTTTCATGTCCTCCTTAACTCCATCTGCAGAGATTAGCTGTTCAAACCACATGTAGTTAGAATATGCTCTCATCTCTAGTTTAGTTTTACATACGAACGCCTTGATGCAAAAGAAGTCTTGAGCCTGTGTGATGTGATTAGGATTTTCCTCGAAATAGTTGTTGCCACCTCACAAGAATGCTGCTTGCCCAAGAATGGATGTTGTCAGTTTGCAAGCAGGCCAATAAATTTAATGTTCAGAATGGAGGTTTTAGTTTGCTAAAACCAGTCTAGCACCGCGACCTCACTGAATACACATAACAATCGTATGCAAGAAGGAGAATATGTTTGCAAACATCACATCGTGCATGCAAATGCAGCATCGGGTGGAATCCACCAGCTCTGCGTCTTTAATGTCTGAAACATTTGTTGCAGCCTCACCTCAACCAGAACATCATTTCGTTTGTGGATTACAACTTAGAAATTTAATCATGGCCTGTGTTTTCAGCTCCATGAAAGGTTCTACTTCCATCTCTGCTCCTCTGCTCAGCTAGTTAGAACAAGAACAGAAAATTACGGCATGCACCCGTTTCAGGATGAATCTTGTTTGTGACACATTTGCCTGTATTCTGTATTCACATCCAGAAACATGATTTCCCACATGGAGGGTTTAGTTTACTGAACATATATAGAGCCCACACATATCGACGATGTTTCTACATGCAGAACCTGCATCAGATGTACTCGCATTTATTTTGCGTCTCTACTTTCTGAAGCATCATAGCATCACTTGGACTAATTTCCCAACTTCACATTAGTGGATTAGCACTTGGGTTAACTATGAGCTTTGTAATTCCAGGGGTCAGATCAGTGAACATCAACAGGAAGCAGCAGAAGGTGACGGTGACCGGGTACGCGGAGCCCAGCAAGGTGCTGAGGAAGGCGCAGTCCACGGGCAAGAAGGCCGAGATATGGCCCTACGTGCCCTACAGCCAGGTCAGCCAGCCCTACGTCGCCGGCACCTATGACAGGCGGGCCCCGGCCGGCCACGTCAGGAGCCAGGAGCCCGGCTACGGCAACGTGTCCGGCCAGGCCAGCAGGCAGGACGACCAGCTCACCGACATGTTCAGCGAAGACAACGCCAACTCCTGCGCCGTCATGTGATACGTGCAAATGTGTTCTGCAGATAGTGATCCCAAGTGTTCTACTGCATGGCGACAATGTTTGCGAGGTCATCTCAAGTAGTAGTAGTAGTATTGAAGTATATGAATGTTAGTAGTAGTTTGGAGTGCTGATCAGGATCGGTGTTGACAATGCAATCCTTGGACTGTCGTGTGTGTATGAGTTGAGAAATCCACAGATAATTTGGGGTAACTTGGTCTCCTGCACAAAGACATCCCAATCCTAACACCGCTGTTTCAACTTCCTGGATAGGGCACAAATTTTAACAGAATTTAAAGAAATGTCTAAGGACGGAGCCCTCCTGTAGGCAAGGCCGAGATCCGATGCCCACATATGGTCTTAAGGCCACACGAGACGAGACAGATCGGCGACGCCGCCAACGAAAGGCAGGAACCTAGTTTCTTTTTTGCTTGAAGGAGAGGAAGAAGGGGTAGGGTAGCGACCGATATGCACCGTTCTGTTTGGGGCTCCCTGTTCCGTTCCTCGTCAAAATGAAACCACCAAGCGGCTTGCTTGGTAAGCAATCAACAGAATCAAAATGAAACCAATGTTTAGCACGGTTATAGTGCACATGTTTAACCAAAGTACATTTTCAGCAGGGCTTTTAAAGATATTTTATTTTACTATCCTTAAGAAAATGGCTGGTTCATATAACCCTCTAATCATTTTCTACTCTCTTAACCTCCTGATGTATTCAATACCATTCATAAATAGTCTTGGGTGGGGTTGCTCACCTGGTTTGCTAACGTGGACATGATTAAAGTGGGCAAAACAATTTATTACCCTCATGAGTCAAGTTTAGGGAGAACAAATTCCGCCTATATTTGAGTAGAATTTGATCCAGCTACTCCTCCTCTTCCCTTGCTGCCGCTAGCATACGCCACCGAGCAAAGCTCGCTGGTGGCCGGCGGCAGTGGGAATTCGTCGCGTAAGATCTTACTCGATGTGGTCACCCTCGCCTCCACCGAATCTGGCACTGGGGGCGTCCCTCCCGAAGGCTGATGAAAGCACAACTTCTCCCTAGGTGATTTTGGTAATTAATAACAACATATATTTTATTGGACTAATGTTTCCACTAAGTACATTTCAGGAAAAAGTTCAATGTTATGATTGGCAAAGGATTGTCAGGAGACCCCAAGATGCAAGCATAGGATTGGCCAAGCTACAAGCATGAAGACTCTACATTTTACATTGTGAGAAAACACTTTGAGTCCATAGGAAAGCCAATACTATCAAAAGGGGGTGAGGTAATAATGGTGAATGAAATGCCCAAAATGATCAAGTGTTAGTCACCAAAAACACCAACAAGCTCTCCCAAAAATATGCTGTCCTAGAACCTACCACTCAAAATCGGTGCCACCAACAATTCCATATGGGCTACACCGAGTCAAAACCCTAGACAGAAACCCTAGCCAAAACCCACTTCTCAGTACTACCAACTTCCACTTCGGTGCAACCGAGTTTCATTGACCAACTTCCTGTTGCCTGTTTCACAAGAATCGGAATTTCTGAGAATTGTGAATCGGTCTCACCGAGTTGTGTAACTGCCCTTGGCCACTCATATCGGTACCATCGGGAATTCTATATCGGTCTCACCGAAACGCCAAAGTTGCCACATTTTGCACTAGTCGGTGCAACCGAGTTTTCACTTTGGTTTCACCGAGTTGGGCAATAATGTTGTAACGGTTGGATTTTTTGAGATGCCTATATATACCCCTCCACCACATCCCACTCGCAAGAAAAGCACTCAGAACAGACCCACACTTCCCATATCCAAATTTCTAAGAGAGAACCACCTACCCTTGTGTTGAGGTCAAGATCATCCACTCCAACCATATGAATCTTGATTTCTAGCCTCCCCAAGTTGCTTTCCACCCAATTAATCTCTTCTACCCAAGCCAAATCTATGAGAGAGTGATTGAGTGTTGAGGAGACTATCATTTGAAACACAAGAGCAAGGAGTTCCTCATTACTATCGAGCCTATTACCTTTTGGAGGGTGGTGCCTCCTAGACTGGTTAGGTGTCACTTGGGAGCCTCCTACATCGTGTTGTGCAGTTGAACCAAGAAGTTTGTAAGGGCAAGGAGATCGCCTACGTCATGAAGATCTATCCCGAGTTAGGCTAGTCCTCCGTGGATGTAGGCCATCATGGTATAGACAATGTTGTTTCTTAGTGAAACTCTTCGTGGGTGGAGCCCTCCGTGGACTCTCACGACCGTTACCCTCCGTGGGTTGAAGTCTCCATAAACGTGGATGTACGATAGCGCCACCTATCGGAACCGCGGGAAAAATCTTCGTGTCTACAATTGCGTTTGATCTTCCTACCCTTATTCTCTTACATATGCTTGTCTTTACTTTCCGTTGCAATAATTATAGACATGCTTGTGTAGGGTGTACTTGATATGCTAGAATTGCTAAAATTTTCTAACCAATTAACTTAGGAAAAGGTTAGGTTTTTATTTGGTCAAGTAGTCTAATCAGCCCCCTCTAGACCTACTTTCGATCCCTACATCTGATTGCGGGATCGGCCGGAATCGGGCCCCGGTGCCTCCCCGTGCAGTGGATATGGTCCCAACAGTCTACTCCATCGTCATATAGCCGTCCGCCTTCGTCTGATATGGATATGGGAGCAGCCATCATAGTGGTTGCTGTCGGCCACGTCGTTCAATTCAACCGGGATTGAAGAACCGTAATAAAGTGGAGCCCATCAGCGTCTACCGCGTCTTGTCGTCCAGATCGGATTGGACAGGCTGGTGATCATCGGTATGTGGACCCTGCTGATTGTCCTTTCGACGGTGTATTCTGTTTCCCCTTGTCCAAATCGGACCGGGCAAGTTGATGGTCTTTGCGGTGGCTGTCTTGTCAAATCTGGAGGCCATGAACCGGGGAGACAATAATGGCTAGGGGCTACGATGTGGTCAACCTCGAAGGCTCGATGGTTGTGTAGTTGTGCTGCAGTAGCTACGACTCCGCGGTTGGTACTGGATTTGCCGGATTAGATCCATTTCTGGCAACCATGGCAACAACCGTGGCCAGTGCACACAATGACAGCTAAACCTCTACTGATTGTGGTGGTCACCGATTTCCTGAGGATTTTCCTCTCCAGATCTAGTGGTTGGCTTCGATGGTGTGATGCATATTAGGGATGACGTCTTGACGCAGAGGGTGTGGATGTGCAGTGGTGGCAGTTGGTTTTCTAGACCAGTGCATGTAGCTGCTTGGATAGTGGAAAAGTGGGGGCAACAACAGTTGATTGACTTCGACGAGCTCCGGGGTGACAACCTAGGACTAACACATGTTTGTTATACCTGGCGATGGCGGCATTGTTTCATCGTCACCTTGTTGAAGGCATTGCTCGGATATGCCTGGTCTCTTTCTTCAGGGTGAAAATCTAGATTCTAGTCTTTAATGGCTGGATCGGGCGATGATGTCACTTGAGTATCGCTTCCTTCCTGAAGGCGTTGCCGTTGAAGAATTTCGTTGTCCTTGTGGTGTCATGAGATGATTGGTGCGAGTATGGCCATTGTTGTAGTTTGTCGATCACTTCGAAGTTTTTTCTTTTTCCTCGCCAGGCATAGCTTTGGTCTTAGATGACTTTGATATCTGCTAGCGTGTTTTTTATGTGTGTGTGAGTTTTGGCTGTGTGCATCCTAGCTATGAAGAGGCCGGGTGTGTGTTCATTGTTCTTGTATCCTCTTGTTTCTTCATTTTGAATGAATAAAATTCACCCTTTACGGAAAAAAGCCCCTACTAACCTATTTCTCTGAACATGTAAGCATAACAACTCAGCATGCAACATGCATGGTCCACCTAAACATCCAACCATGCACAAGGAAAAGTCCATCTAAACATGAAAACATGCACGAGAATTTCCATTTTGTTATGCTATTTACATTTTTTAATAAATACCCCTATGTCCGAGAACAAGTGACTCGACTTTGTACTAACTTTAGCACAATGTTAGTACAAAGTTGAGTCACTTATTTTGGGATGGAGGGGGGGTATTAGCAACTATTTAAACACAATAAATCATATGTATTTTTAGATTTAGTTATCATATTAATGCCCATATATTCATGTTCCATAAAACCAACTCTCAATAAATTATATTGCAAAACACTCCCTAAACAATGTGTGGGTATCATCTAGTATATTCGATACTCACACCCCACAACATTTTCCCTTGAAGTACAATAACATAGTTTTGTCTCCTCCTTGAATCCTTTTGCAGATATTAACTACTTAACATATTTTTATAATATGCTTTGAACTGTAGCTTTACTTATGCTTTGATGCAAAAAAAGTCTTAATTGTAGTCTCATTGATGTTTTTGAACATGCATCGTGCATGGAGAAGATGCATAATACGAACTTCGTTACCTTGGCATCATAGATTTCTGAACATTACAACACCACTTGACCTAGAACTTTTGTTCTTATCTACATACTGGAAGCAAAAAGGATAATAATAATTAAGATATGTATAAATCAGTAACATTGATTGCTAGTTATTGGATTAACAATTGAGTTATATATGGGTTTTGTAATTTTAGGGGTGCCATCAGTGGACATAAACATGAAGCAAGAGAATGTGACACTGTCAAGTTACATGGAGTCCAACAAGGTGCTAAAGAAGGCGCAATCCATGGTAATAAGGACGAGATATGACCATATGTTCATAATGCAATAACATGCAAAATTCAGACATATGATGGCCTAGGTTTTGATCCCCTCTCTATGCAGTCTCACTTGGTTAGCTATGTTCTAGTTTTGTCAACTATATGGCTCTCATACGACATGAACAAGTTGTGTGACAACAGCACACTCCTGACATACCAGTGACTGGGTCATTCTCAAACAAACAAGTCTATGAGAAATATATGACAACTTTGATTTGGTTAATACATATTACAAATATTAAGTGACTTACACATTGAATTATGTCCTTACATTCCTAAAGTAACATGGTCAAGAATAAGCCTCTATATTGACCAATGACATCTTATTGCCATGGGCCAACAAACTATAGTCAATTCTGAACTTGAGATACAATTTATACAAAACCGTTATATTTCTTCATAACTTACTTTCATCATACTACAATCCCAATGAGCATATATTTTTATTACTTACTTAGCATAGATAGCGACAATCATAAAATTGTAGAAATGAGTAAAAGTTTACAAAATATTTTTTCTTACACAATTGTAATGTTCATCATTGGCAAATACACTCGTGTCATGTTAAATTTAAGCTATTTTGTAATAAAAGTTATGCTAGTTTTCTCCTATTTCGACAATGCCTCTTAACAAGATCTTGAAACCTAATATGCTTAAATGCAAAATAATGATTAAAACGATAAAATTGCACGACTCCTTAACTTATTTGAAAATTACATGAATTGTAAAGTGAATACACACTAGTGCAGGTGGCTTCTATATAAAAGGTCTTTACCCCCTTTCTGCGACACATTTTTAAACCGTCGCCTTGCTTGTGTGGGCGGTAGGGGGTGGGTCTATCCCACACGACATAGATAAATCATCGGTGATTCCTCCGTCCGGTCACACACGCTGAGCAAAATGGGATCGTGTGTGATTGAAAGGGCCATCACAAACAGACATATTGTCGAAGTCACGTGAGATGCGCTTAGCATCCCACACAGGGAATCCCAAAGATATGTTTTCATTCGTATTGTATATCACACATAATTTTCTGCATAACATCGTCTGTGTTAGGGGTGGCCATCACACACGGTGCCTAGAAGAAACTGTTTGGCATAGGGTTGTCCATCACACACACTTTTCATGTGAAAATGTTTGTGAAAGGGTGGCCTAGCGCACACAGTTGTTGGCCGGAAGTCGTGTATGATTGTTCACTGATCCAACACACCAACTTTCCAGAAACCATGTGGGTTTGTTGAGGTCATCGCTCATGGTGTTGTGTGAGAAACCGTGTGCAATAGGAAACCCCAATAATCAGCCTAATTGCTCTATTATTTATAATCCAATTAGTAATCAAATTGACACTTCATATCAAGCACACAATATATTTCATATTCATATTACGGCAACCAGGATTTCATAATTGAAATACATCAGAGTACAACATCATTTAGGCATATACTACCTAGCTACCCAATTACATAGCCAGATCAAGTTTGACATGCAACATGGAAAACCTTTGGAAAGTAGCATCATAGACGGTAATTGACAGATGAATCTCGTCTACAAAATTGTTGAAACGTAAGACAAATATTGAGCCTTCACTGATTTCAAAGGTACTTGGAACTTAAGGCCAGTGCCTATGGATGGTTACCTGTTCATCCTTCATCCTCTTGAGGAAGACTTCAAGATTATACCATGGGTGCTGTATGAATACCTTCCTCGCCTCTTGACCAACAGGTGGTTTGAGACGTACTCGTCAATGAACTGCTTTGAAGGGAGTGAAAACAAAGATATGCATAAATTTTGTTTCGAAAAATTGAAATGTCACAAAGGGAAAAAAGACAAGGTAAAAGAGATAGTACCATCCTATAGTTGACTGATGTCTTCTTCATTGTGCAGACAAACATCTTGCTGTTTTTGTCGCTAGTTTCTTTATCTTAACAATCTTTCTTGAGTTTCTTGATTTGACTGATATTCATGAACACCACATTTCCCCACATGCAAAATTGGTTGAACATTGGATCTAAACCTCTTACAGCAGGACCTACATGTGCAAGACCAAATTATTAGAAACCTAAATATTAGAATGATTCCTGCAATTGCACAATAATGTGATATTAGCCAAAGGATCATGAATGTGCAAACCTCGATGGTAAACTTCAGTGTCTCCCATTGTTTCCCCCTGTAAGATATTTAAGATAGACATTGATCAGGTTATAAGTGAGATTTGGTGTGCTACCAGTAAAATATGCTGATGGGAAATAAACGCAATGCAGATCCAAAACATTAATTCGAGCCACATGGAAAAGCCAAGCATGCTAAGAACTATGAAATATAGGAATTGTATGTTTCACATGTATGTAGTATATCCAAATTTGATTTACTTCTCACATGCATAATAATACAAAATTGTACCAACAACAATCGAACATCACATTGCATATGATCACCAAAAAAATAAACCAAACAGTTAAATGAGCATCACATTGCACAACAGAACATACTAGAAGGCCAGATTGCATAGTAGCATTACATTGTATATTTCACTAAAATTTCTTAAGGAAAGGCAGGATCAACACATGCAATAGGTAAACCAAAGATGCTTAACATGCATAGCTAGCTAAACACAGGTCATTAGTAATTAAGCTAAAAACAAGCTATTCCTCGTCGTTAGAGACATCGATAACGATGGGATTGGAAGTGGGTGAGACTCCAACATCGTGATTTCCATCCTCATAGTGGGGGGTGGTATGAGCCTGTCCAGGCACGAAGATACCGGCTGTGGAGCTGAGGAAAGCACGAGTATGCTGAAAAACAACTCGTAGTCTTCGTGGAAGGCACCAACGGAGCCCTCGAGAAAACACTACAAGCTGTTGTTTAAAGCAACCAATCGCATGGTTGCGTCCGTGTGCGAGGCGTCGATGGTGTCCTCGACGGTGAGGTGCTGCTCCGAGATCTGGGGGTCGACACGCATGGCAGCCATCGCGACCTCATCCATGCGTGCGTCCAGGATTTGTTTTTCTGCTGCCAGATGCTCCTTGAGATCCTGGCCATACTGCATGGACCATGTCTTTTGGTTTCAATTATTTGGGGGATGAGTCGGTGATTTTGGTGGAAGGTGTCGCGCCGACGGTCGGGGCACGTGGGATGAAGAAGTAGGGGGTGGAGGGGGAGGGGGTATGGGAAAGGTGTGGATTACCTGACTAGATGGAGGAGGCCGAGCAGCAGGAAGGACAGTCGCCGGCAAGGAGACAGCTGTGCAAGCAAGCAATGAAGGTTTGATTAAGGAAAGGAAGGTGGAAGCAGGGGAATTTGTGGCTATTGGTTGGTGGAGGTAGATATTTGCACGACAGCACAAAATTTTCGTTCGGTTCGGTGAAAAACCGACACACACTATCACATCGGACGCAGTCCCTTTATCAAAATTGTGTGCAATATCAAACATCACAAGCGAATCCTATAGTTTACCCCGTGTGTGATGAGACTAAACGTGAGATTTTTGGTGACCAAGCTTTCAGCGTAAGATATTGGATACTACATTGCACACGATCCTTGCATTTCATTTTCATTTGGAAGAGAAAATGGGGATACTGCCGCAAATTTTGGTCTGAATTTCCCTCATTACAGTGGTCATCTAGGTCATTGCTTAATTTAACATCACTTGCAAATTTGAGCACTACACAAAAGAGTCTACAACAGTGCCCGTACTTACTTAATCGAACAATTAAATATAGTTAGTTGACCTAAACATTACTCTAACAAAATACCATCACTTTAAACAGAGACTAATATTCCGCCTGGCGCTTTGTCGATCTCTACCGCCTCCTCGATGACCAGCTCCCGCTTGACGACCTCCGGGGTAAGGAGCTCCATGGAATTCATCACCACATACTCCACCAGCATCTCGTAGTCCTCGTCCACCATCTCTTTGGATAAGGCCACATGAGCCGGGCGTGGGCGGCCTTGGTCTGGCCATGCACGACCATCATCTTGGCTAGGGAGGTCGCCGAGGAACGGATGCCTACTCAAGCACACTCAAAGATTACCAACTCATCACACATGGGTTGTCAACCGGTGTCGGAGATGACTGATGTGATTTGTGCAGTGACCGACACGAGATGGGCGTGGGTAGCCTCGATATAGGCATGAGCGTCTACCATCAGGGCTATGGTGACTGTCTAGAAACTAACAGTTGATGTGCCATTCTCGCCATTTTGTATCCTCGTTGCGGTTGTTGTTGCCGCCTCTCAGCTGCAGCGGCTGCCCTTTCGGCTGCTGCAGCCACCCTGCCAGAGGTAGCGGCCGCGTTCAAGCATGTTGAGAGCGCGCTCATGGCTGATGTGGCCGCACTCGGGCTGGAGTGTGTTGCCAAAGTTTCCCTCACGACGGGGATCCACGTCCCCATCTTTCATTGGCGACGACTGAACAGTAAAATGGCCTTGGGGAGCCAATGAGGTAAACTGGCCGATGGTGGACTGTAGCCGACAAAGCTTCCGGCTGAAGCCATGTATGAGGATTGGCCCAAGATATTTGTACTACATCACACATGATTCATGATCATGCAATGTTTGTGTATACTTGATTTTGATATTGTTTTTAAAACAAAAAATGAAGTTACTTCGTCAAATGACGGTGTTTGGATTGCAATAAAATTTGTCTGCAATGAACACAAACCAATAGTAGTGTCGTGCTAAAATATGGAATTGTTGAGGGTTCGTTTGTTATTTTTATACATCAGTTGAGTTTTCTAGTCATTTAATGTGTATAATTCAAATTTGAACTACAACCACAAGGTTCAGTGCATTAAAATGGGTTGAAAATCATATAAGTGTTCATTGTTGCATTTTTAGGTCACATGCAAGAAATGATAATGGATTTCAAACATCTCTGCATCTTGGCTCGGCCACAAACATTGAGAAACTTGGTTTTTAAATTATTCTAAATCCAAAGCGTGTCAGAAATTCATGAAACTTGGCATGTTTTCATGACATGGCACATATATGCCTTGGTTAAAAAGCTGTCCAATTTGGGACAGGTTTTGGCACAAGCCCCTCACAAACCGGAGCTTCTCACGGGAAGCTTTGTGGTTCCGATAGGGAACACATCACCTTATGTGGGTGAAATGACATTCGCTGCCTCTTCTCGCCTTGAACTTTTTCTAGAGGCAACATAGACCAATAGGACTATCTTGTTAAATATGGAATTATACAGGGTTCATTTTGCATTTTATACATTAATTGATTTTTCTAGGCATTTAATGTGTATAATGCAAATTTGAACTACAATCACAAGGTCAGGTGCATAAGAATGGGTTGAAAAATCATATAAGTGTCTGTGGTTGCATCTTTAGGTCTCGTGCAAGAAACATGGATGAATTTCAAACATCTCGGGGTCTTGGCTCGGCCACAAACATTGAGAAACTTGGGTTTTAAATTCATGTAAATAAAAAAGGCGTAAAAAATTCATGAAACTTGGCATGGTGTCATGACATGGCTCATATATGTCGTGGTTTTTTTTGACTAATTTGGGACAAGTTTTGGCACACGTCCCTTGTAAACCGGAGCTTCTCACGGGAAGCTTTGTGGTTCCGATATGGAACACGTCACCTTACGTGGGTGAAATGGCATCTGCTTCCTCTTCTTGTGTTGAACTATTTCTAGAGGCAACATAGATCGACAAGAGTGTCATGCTAAAATATGGAATTATCCAGGGTTCGTTTGGCCCTTTTTATACATCAACTGAGTTTCATAGGCATTTAATGTGCATAATTCAAATTTGAACTACAATCACAAGGTCCGGTGCATAAAAATGGGTTGAAAATCATATAAGTGTACATGGCTGCATCTTTAGGTCCCATGCAAGAAATGAGAATGAATTCCAAACATATCGGGGTCTTGGCTCGGCCACACAAACATTGAAAAACTTGGGTTTTGAATTCATTTAAATCATAATCTCGTCAGAAATTCATGAAACTCGACATGGTGCCATGACATGGAACGTATGTGTCGTGGTAAGAAAATTGACCAATTTGGGAAAAGTTTTGGCACAAGCCCCTTACAAACCGGAGTTTCTCGCGGGAAGCTTTGTGGTTCCAATATGGAACATGTCACCTTACATGGGCGAAACGACATCCACTTCCTCTTCTCCCCTTGAACTTTTTATAGAGGCAACATAGACTAGTAGGAGTGTCATGCTAAAATATGGATTATCCAGGGTTCGTTTGACCCTTTTTATACATTAATTGAGTTTCATAGGCATTTGATGTGAATAATTCAAATTTGAACTACAATCACAAGGTTCGGTGCATAAAAATGGGTTAAAAATCATATAAGTGTACATGTCTGCATCTTTAGCTCCCATGCAAGAAATGAGAATGAATTTCAAACATCTCGGGGTCTTAGCTTGGTCACAAACATTGAGAAACTTGGGTTTAAAATTCATGTAAATCAAAAACTCATCAGAAATTCATACAACTTTGCATGGTGTGATGACATGGCACATAAAGGCATCGTAGGATTTTGTTTTCCTATTTGAGATGCATTTTTTGATATATATTTTTCCTTCTAGAGTCATCATTGAGAATATTGATTTAAATTATAGTAAATAAAACACACACACAAAATTCAAGAATGGGCATGGCATCATGATATAGCACAAATATGTTGTAGTATTTTTTGTGTCCACTTTGGGAAAATGCATACACATAGTAGCCAACAAAAAGCTTTTTGGAACAAAGAACTATCACGTTACCATGCAAACAGTTGCATTATTTATAAACCATGGGTGTTCTACTCCCATTTACATGCTGCCAGGCGTATTCTTTATTGGCTAGGAGGTGTCATGCGAGCAGCTCTTTGAGTTGACAGGAGGCATGCACGCCGGCTTCTGCCGCGTATGCTCATTGGGAGGCATGCGAGCAGTACGTTGCAGGCTAACTGGGAAGCGAGCCCTTTGACAACCATATCCGCCCGCCTCGATTCCAGCCTATCCATCAATGGCGCCCAAGCCGCTGTTTAATAGGCGGTTTTACTGCCCACTCACTCATAACCCTCTCTCTTCGCCTCCCATTCCCTCTGTCATTCAGAGTTGAACTCACCTACGCCATGGCACACAAGGATCATATGCCACTAGTCTTCCGATTGGGGGAAGTTGACACCGAGTCAGAGGAGATAGAACATAAAGACGAATGGGAGACCATGAACATGGCCTTGGAAGAGCTGCATGCTACGGCGGATGTTGCCTCGGTGCACTCGCCAACAACCATCCTCGCGCTCGCGCCAATAAACATCCCCATGGCATTGACGAGCTGGTCACCGAGCATCATCGCAGCACTGCAAACCGCGGGCATCAGTGAGGTCCCCACAGACCCGCATGATCTCATGTACGTGCAAGCGCCAGTGCCTTCTCCTACACATATGCTTGTGTGCACCCCTACATACGTTGCATCGGTCCCTGTGCGCGTGCCCGCACACACTGTGCTCGTCCCCGTGCATGCGCATGCACCCACCACTCTCATGCCCGTGCACGCGCCTGCACCCGTCGCACCTGTGCCCGTGCGCGTGCGTGCATCCGTGAGCGGATTGGGATGCCACCGTTGACCACTTCTTCGCAGCACCGCTAGTCTCCCCGCTCTACCCGTCAATCGTGCGATGACGGACTCTTTGATTGGGAAGTCCATAGCATTCTGGTCTTGTCGTGGTTTTATCACGGCAGATGTCCGGATTACCGAACTTGAGTTCAGAGCTGTCGCCATTGTGGTGGACTCAAAGGGGTTGATTGGGACAAAGAACACGAGTTTACCCAGGTTCGGCCCCTCAAGTCGAGGTAAAAGCCTACGTCCTGCTTGTGTTGTTATTGCTTGTTGTATCGATTACAAGGGGCTAAAAGCTTGACCTAGTTCTTGATAACCTAAACTCTAAGTCGCCCCAGGTCTGCCTTTATATAAGAGGTCAGAACCGTCGGGTCTCACAATTGTTTAACCGGATCATGTTTACACCTCTGAATCTATCTCTACCTCCTCGCCCAAGTCATCCTTGAGACGTCTTGCGCGTCCGGGTCTTCACCGTCCGGGCCGTCGTCCGGCCCACATCATGAGCCGCCTATCATCTTGGGCCTTCAGTTGATGGCTTCTCTCTTGGGCCGGCTCATGAATCGATATTACCAGCTGGAGCTTCTAAGCCGGGTCATATCACGGGGTTATATCCCCAACATTAGGCCCCAGGTTGAATTGAGCCAGCTCATTTCATCCTTGTCTTTCAATCGTCTGAGAGTCTTCGCCGAATAACCCAGCGTGACGTCACAGGATCCGCCGACGTATCACCAAATCTCCGCATTTAACCACTTACTTCGAGAATTGAGGCGTCCGCCTCGGTTAGACCGGTGTCGTCGCCTGGGATTTCGCACCTTCCTTATTCCCTCTTTAAATAGGACCCACACAGGTCAGCGCCTTTCACTCTTCCCGCTCTCGCACCTTCTTCTTCCTTCGTCGACTGCTCCTCACCGAGACGCTCCGCTCCGGCGCCGCTCGACCGTCGTCCGCAACCTTGGCCGTTGCATCAACCTGTTCGTCCCCGATTATCGTCCGCCTTCGTCGTCGGCTCCGGTAAGTCCTCTCCACCATAGACTAGTGTCACCTCGAATGGGGTTTTCCGTTAGTTTCCGCCGCCGCCGCTCGGGCTCCGGCGCGGTCATCGCGTACGCGTCCCGGCGCCGTCGGTGCCTCTTTAGACTGCGTGCGCAGGCCGGCCGCGCGTAATGCGCAGACCGTTCGGGCTCCTGCCCATTTTTCATCTCCGTTGTTCGTCGCTAGGTTATAATAGGATTTATTTTACTGCCTTTTGTAGATCCGTAATCTTAGCAGTAGCCTGTGAAAGCTGTTTGCCCGAGACTTAGCCGATTTTCGGCCCCCCTTTTTCTCGTGAACCGTTAGACTCCCTCCGGCTCTCATCAGGCCGGCCTTCAAGATTGTTCTTAGAGCCCTTTAAACTGTAAGTCGTCATGACCACCTGCTTTCGTTTAACTAGTCATCATTTTACCTTGCACAGTATTTAAGCCGTCACTATGACACGCGCCACCAATTCATGCAACTGGGTCGGCTCTTGTGTCACTGAAGAGCACCTAGCGGATCTCGTTGCTGCTGGCACCCTTCCCCCAAAGGAGGTCATCCACTGGCGGGTTCCGGGTGATGAGACCCGCCCCTCACCTAAGAAGGGGGAAGTGGTAGTATTTAAAGATCACACTGAGCGGGGGTTCGTACAGCCCGGCTCAAAAAATTTCTGTGACATCCTTCACCTGTACAAGCTTCACCCCCAAGACCTGGCACCGAACTCTGTTTCCGATATCTGCCACTTCCAAGTACTCTGCGAAGCATATCTTCAGTCTGGACCATCTATGGGCTTCTTCTGCGAATTCTTCTACGCCAACCGCCAGACGGAGTTCAAGAGCGGCCCGAGTTTGGAGCTTGGAGGGATCACTATCCAGCGCCGAAGGGGCATCATTTTTCTGGCTATCCAGATGCCAAGTCACCCCAATGACTGGAATAAGACTTGGTTTTCTTCTAAGGATACATCTCCTGAAACGGAAAACCACCTGCCGGGTTATCGTCCTTCCCGGCTCTCGACAGACATGGCGCTCCCTGACCGTCTCTCAGCCACAGATCGCGCCAAGTATGAGGCAACTCACACCAGAGTGAAGGCACTCTTGGCCAATGGACTTATGGGAGCAGATCTGATTCGCTGCTGGGTGGAATGGCGGATCATGCCTTTGAGCCGTAGGAGCCGGCTCATGCATGAGTATGAAGGGAAGTACGACAACTCGTCGTGCTTCAGCAAGGTCACCTTGACCGAAGATGACATCTGTATGACCGTTCGGAGCCTCGTCCATGAAGCCTCCGGCTCTTGTAGTGCCATCGGCTTAGCGCCTTTCTGCACTACCAACCCGGCTCCCCTTGTAAGTTAATCTCTTTCCCATCCGTCTCTTGCATGTTTACTTGTCCTTTTTGCTTGGTTTACTATCTTGTCCTCCGGGTTACTTTGTGCAGGCCA
The DNA here is from genome assembly GCA_022496015.1 of Hordeum marinum. Lineage (NCBI taxonomy): Eukaryota > Viridiplantae > Streptophyta > Magnoliopsida > Poales > Poaceae > Hordeum > Hordeum marinum. The sequence goes on from CM039673.1 coordinate 110,499,093, forward strand.
ACTCAGACTTCTGGAAAAAGGAGTACGTCCCTCCTCCGAAGGCGGATAAGAAGAAAGCCGTAAGCAAGAAACAGAAGAAAGCCGCCCCCCAAGAGAACTGGCTTGAACAGCCGGCCTCCTCAGATTCAGAGGTAAGGTATTTACTTGCTTGCTTGAACCCTTGCTCTTTCTGCTCTTTATTAATGTTTACTGTGCTCACAGGAAGAAGTGGAGACCAGTCACGCCAATGCTCCCGAGGTAACTTATATATACTCCGACCCAGAATATTTCATCCGAAAGCCGCGGCGGGTTGTTAGAAAATTTCCTCTTTCTCACCCTCTCGCTCATCTGGCTCCCGATTTCTTCTTAAAAAAGCAACAGCAGGCCGAACGTCGCCAGACCCGGAGCACCGGCTCTACCGAGCTTGTGTCAGGGCTTCCAAACTCACCAGCTCCTAAGAAGCGGTCTGCAGAGGTTTGTGTCCCTACTTTCCTTTGATTTTTCCTTTTTTTTAGGCGTCCTCTCATTTCCTTGTCTTATTCTTTCAGAAGACCCCCTCTTCTGGCGACTCTTCGGCGTCGGTTATACCTCCGCCCAAGATGAACCCGCTGTAAGTATTCGAATGTCCGGCTGTTGATACAATACTAGTTTCTTTTAAATGCTGACCCTTTGTCCTGCAGTGCTCAGGCGAAACGCCGCAAAACCAATCATCCTTCCTCCGGCCCAGTCCCTGAAGACCAAGAGCTCCAACAATTGGCCCCGGCTCAACCAGACCTTGGACAGCCGAAAGAAACTCCAGCAGAAGAAGCTCCGCCAATGGCTTCCACAGATCCAGCGGCGGACGATGTTATAATGGAGAGTTCTCCAAGGGCTCCTTCAAGGCCGGTCACCCCTGCCAAGACTCCCGCAACTCCGGATGTCATCATCACGGGGTCTTCCCAAAAGTCTCCTCCTCCCGAGCATGTACTGACCCGGCATCCAAAGCCGGCTGAGGCCTCATGGAAGCTTCAATTCAATTCTTCATATGAAAAGATGACGACCGAAGAGCTCCATTCTGGTTATATGAACCGGGTTAACACCAACCGGGATTTAGAACTCCGGCTGGTTGCTATGATGAAGACCAAATACGAGGTATGTCACTCTTCTCCTATCATAACCTTCCCTAGCCCCCAAGAGCCGGATTTAATCTAGTGTATAGTTGAACCGGGTCTTCCTTGAGGTTATGTAGAAAACACCTTTGCTAAAATGTACTAGATGCAAAACATACACTGTAGATATAGTAAACCGCCAATTGTAGCCCCCAAGGGCCAACTCAAATTTAATTTGAGTCGGTGCTTCTTATCTGAAAAGAGCCATAGTGTAGCCCCCAAGTTCCGAATCAATTTCGAAGAAGATGAACCGGAACTGTGTACTTCAAAGGATAAAACGTACATTAGCCCCCAAGTGTCAAATATATTGCTTGCAATCTGTTTGAGACTTGCATAACTTTAGCTTTGAACACTTGTTATTTTGATGCCCTCTTCCTTATAACAGCTCATGTTTTACCTTGACATTTGCAGGATGCATTAAACGCTGCCAGCTCTCAGCTGGCGGATCTGAAAGTTAATCTGGCTGCTCAGCAAGAAGCACGGAGCATCGCAGACGAAAAATGCCGGCTCTTAGCCAAAGAACTTGCGAAGGCCACTGCTGAACTCGCCTCTCTGAAAGAGACGACAGAGTCGAAGAAAGTTGCTCTGACCAAACGGGCGGACGATGCCGATCAACGGCTTATCGCCGTTGCCGAAGAACTCCAAGGCTTGAAATGGCACATTGCAAAAATGTTCGCCGCCTTGTTTGGTAAGTTGTTTGTCTTACTATGCTTGTTAACACCATTCACAGAAATCTGGCGACTCATGTGCCTCTTCCGGCTTATGCAGGTCCCCGGAGTCGGCAGCTTGCCTCGGACAACATTCTTTCTTTAAAGGCTATCTACACCTTCGTCGAGCAGTTGTACTACGGAGCTATCTTTACCATCAAGAGCGTCCAGTATAAGGAGAAGATCCCCACTGCTCTGAAAGGGGTGTTGGAGCTCTTCTCCACCATGCCAAAGCAAATAGACGAGTTGAAGAAGTCTGCATTTCGCCAAGGAACCGTCGCAGCATTGAGCCGGGCTCTGGCCTTTGTGTCGGATCTAACACCAGCTGAAATGATGGGTGGCTACCCATCAAAGAAAGTCGATGGCTCAGACTTCACCGAGACATATTATTTCAAATGCGTCAAAGACTCTCGCTTCTTGGCTTCTGTTATGGCCGACAAAGCAAATTTGAAGGGCTATCAGGCGGCTTACGACAACGAGGACAAAAGGATCCGCGGGCCTCTCTATGAATGGAAGGACCTGACACCCGCCCGTAGTAAGGACCTTTTTCCCCATGAGCTCGATGCATCACCTTTATTTGAGGGGACCATTGCTGTCGTGTCTAATTGTAACTGGGAATTGGGCAACCTCCAGATTCAGCCGGCGGAAGAACCGGAGCAGGGTGAGCCGGCCAACTGAGTTGAGATTGTAATATTCAGAGCAACAACTCTTGTAATGACCCGCCGTGGGCGGCTTTAGACTTTAGCAACACCTCCGTTCCTTCTGAGAACATCTTTTGTAACAACTTGACAATGGATCCATAATGTTAAAAATGTTTGCCGGCTGTTTATATTTCTCTGAGTAGTCTTTTCCGTCTCTATATCTCCTTTTGTCAAATTCGCCGGGTCTTTCGTGAGAGGTGCTTGTACTTCTTCATAAGCCTTGAGAGCCGGATAACACCTTTAAAGAACTTGACTTTGCAAAAAACGAGCAACATGGATCCGGCCCTTGTAAATAAAATCTGGAAAGAGCCGGCGGTCGTAGGATAAGGTAAGCTATACCTGATGGTAAGAAGCCTCTATGGACAGACTACGGCTGTTGGATGAACCGGAGACGGCCTAAGCCGGCTGCATGAAGGGTGATGTAAGCTATACCTGACGGTAAGAAGCCTCCTTTTAACAGCGAAGATCATAGTTTATATGTGAACACCGGATGTCGATGGGTAATGTAAGCTATACCTTAAGGCAAGAAGCCTCCATCGATAGCCGCAACTAATGATTTACAAAAGCCGGCTGTTGGAAGGGTGATGTAAGCTATACCAAAGGCAAGAAGCCTCCCTCCACAGCACATGTTGTTTTTAGTATGCGCGAACGCCTACTATCGATGGGTGATGTAAGCTATACCCGAAGGCAAGAAGCCTCCAGTCGACAGTCGTGGCTATTGATTTGCAATAGCCGGCTGTGTGAAAGGTGATGTGAGCTATACCCGCGGGCAAGAAGCCTCTTTCAACAGCTAAATTTTGGCGTAAACGCCGGTTGTTAGGGTGAGATAAGCGAACCCGTCGGTAAGAAGCCCCCTTCGACAACCATGGCTAACATGTTAACTGGAGATGGCATAAAGCCGGCCATTAGGGTGAGATAAGCGATACCCGTCGGTAAGAAGCCCCCTTCGATGGCCGCAGTTGATAAGCAACTGGAATTTGATGTACACGCTGTTGCCTTAGGGTCATGTTATGCTATATCGAAGGTAAGAAGCCTCCATCAACAACAGCGCTTAACGTACTCAAACTAGGCATAAAGCCAGCTGCGCAAGGGAGATGTAAGCTATACCCGAAGGTAAGAAGCCTCCTTGCAACAGTATAAGAAGCAGACCGCACAGGGGAGATGTAAGCTATACCCATAGGCAAGAAGCCTCCTTGTAACGGTGCTTTAAGAGGGCATAAAGCCGGATGATGGACAAGTCACTTTACAACAACAAACCAATTTAACTTAACTCCGTGAGCCGGATAAACTTCATCTTGATTGCACAAAGATACATATAAGAGCCGAGGCTCCAGTCTCGGTAGAGATACTACTCTATACTGACATAAATATGATATATACAACGATAGTGGCTCTCAATCACCTACTAAGTATAATATGGCCGCAGGTGCGCGATATTCCATGGCCACAAAGTCTCCTGACCCGCAGTGTCCGACTCATCTCGAATATCAATGAGGTAGTATGACCCGTTGTTGAGGTTCCTGCTAACCACAAAGGGCCCTTCCCATGGCGGAGACAGCTTATGCATCCCAGATTGGTCTTGAATCAACCAGAGCACCAGGTCACCTTCCTGGAATGTCCGGGTCTTCACTCTGCGGCTATGATAGCGTCGCAGGTCTTGCTGATAAATCGCTGATCTAGCCACCACTAACTCTCGTGCTTCATCCAAGGCATCCAACGCATCCTGACGTGCCATCTCATTGTCCGTCTCAACATAAGCCGCCACTCTTGGCGAATCGTGCCGGATGTCACTGGGTAAAACCGCCTCAGCCCCATACACCATGAAGAAAGGTGTAAAACCTGTAGACCTATTAGGCTTAGTCCGGATGCTCCACAAGACGGAAGGTAATTCATTAACCCAACATCTGGGTGTCCGTTTTAAAGGGACCATGAGCCGAGGTTTAACCCCTCTCAAGATTTCCTGATTAGCTCGCTCAGCTTGACCATTAGACTATGGATGTGCCACGGCTGAAACATCAAGCCGGATATGCTCCTTCTCACAGAATGCTTTCATAGCCCCCTTGGACAAGTTTGTTCCATTATCAGTAATGATGCTGTGTGGGTAACCAAAATGGTAGATCCGCTTTTTAACGAATTCAACCGCTATGGCCGCATCACACTTGCTAACCGGCTCAGCTTCGACCCATTTAGTGAATTTGTCAACTGCCACCAGGAGGTGCGTTTTCTTATCCTTGGATCTCTTGAAAGGTCCCACCATATCAAGCCCCCAGACCGCAAACGGCCAAGTGATTGGTATCATTCTCAACTCCTGAGCCGGAATGTGGGCACGTCGGCCAAACTTCTGACAACCGTCACATTTGCGGACCAAATCCTCCACATCTTTATGAGCCGTCAACCAGAAAAAACCATGTCGAAAAGCCTTGGCCACTAAAGATCTTGACCCGGCATGATGCCCGCAGTCGCCAGCATGAATTTCATTCAAGATCTGCTGGCCCTCCTCTGATGATACGCAATGCTGAAAAACACCTGTCACACTACATTTATGCAACTCACCATTGATAATCGTCATGGACTTAGAACGCCGGGTGATTTCTCTAGCCCGACTCTCATCCTCTGGTAACTCGCCGCGCGTCAAGTACGCTAAATAAGGAGTAGTCCAATCCGGAATAACATGTAGAGCCGCCACCAAAGCTGCCTCCGGGTCAGGAATAGCTAGATCTTCCTCAGAGGGCATCTTGAGAGTCGGATGATGTAACACATCAAGAAAAACATTAGGCAGCACCAGCTTACGCTGAGATCCAAGCCGTGATAACGCATCAGTCGCCTCGTTCCTGCGGTGATCTATATGATCCACTTGATATCCCTTGAAATGACCTGCAACAATATCAACCGCCTGTCGATAAGCCGCCATCCGCGGGTCTTTAGAATCCCAAGTACCTGAAACTTGCTGAGCCACAAGGTCTGAGTCGCCCAGGCATCTAACCCGGCTTAAGTTCATCTCTTTAGCGACTCTCAAACCATGGAGCAGCGCCTCATACTCAGCTGCATTGTTAGTACAAGGGCACATTAACCGGAGCACATAACAAAACTTGTCACCTTTCGGGGAGGTGAGAACCACCCCAGCACCAGACCCCTCTAGCTGTTTAGACCCATCAAAATGTATAGTCCAATATGTGTTGTCCGGCTTCTCCTCAGGTGCTTGGCATTCTGTCCAATCATTTATAAAATCCACCAAGGCTTGTGGCTTTATTACTGTACGAGGAACATAAGTGATGTTAAGAGGACCTAGCTCTAAGGCCCACTTGGCGATCCTCCCCGTGGCTTCTCTATTTTGAATGATATCTCCTAACGGGCAGAACTGACCACAGTTATTTGGTGCCCCAGAAAGTAGTGTTTCAGCTTACGGTTGGCCATAAAAACTCCATACACCAGCTTCTGCCAATGCGGATACCTCTGCTTAGACTCTGCCAAGACCTCACTGATGTAATAAAACGGCCTCTGAACGGGATATTCCTTCTCTGCCTCCTGGCGCTCAACCACAATCGCCACACTGATTGCCCGGTTGTTAGCCGCTACATAGAGGAGCAACGACTCTCTCTCAGCCGGAGCGGCTACTGGCGGCTCGGTCAATTGCTTCTTTAAGAGCTTCAAGTGCCTCGGCTGATTCCTTGCTCCATTTAAACTTGTCTGTCTTTTTCATCATCTGATACAAAGGAATGGCTTTCTCCCCAAGCCGGCTTATGAACCGGCTCAACGCAGCAATCCGTCCTGCAATGCGCTAAACATCATTGATGCATGTCGTCTCTCGCAGAGAAGTGATAGCCTTGATTTTATCCAGGTTAGCCTTGATGCCACGCTCAGAGACCAAGAAACCCAAAAGCTTTCCTGCTGGAACACCAAAAACACACTTCGTCGGGTTAAGCATCATCTTGTAGACCCGGGGATTGTCAAAAGTTTCCTTTAGATCCTCTAATAGGGTTTCCTTCTTTCTGGATTTCACCATGATGTCATCTACATAAGCATGAACATTGCGGCCGATCTGACTGTGAAAGCAGTTCTGTACACACCGCTGGTAAGTCGCCTGGGCACTCTTGAGCCCGAAAGGCATGGAGACGTAGCAGAACGCCCCAAAAGGTGTAATAAACGCCGTTTTCTCCTGATCCTTCACCGCCATTTTGATCTGGTGATACCCTGAATATGCATCCAAAAAACATAAACTCTCGCACCCGGCTGTAGCATCGATAATTTGATCAATACGGGGGAGCGCAAAAGGATCAGCCGGACAAGCCTTGTTGAGGTCCGTGTAATCTATGCACATACGCCAAGTGCCATTTTTCTTGAGCACCAACACCGGATTAGCCAGCCACTCCGGGTGAAAAACTTTAACTATAAACCCTGCAGCCAAGAGCCGGGCAACTTCCCCAATAGCTTTGTGTCTCTCCTTGTTGAACCGTCGTAGAAACTGTTTGATGGGCTTAAACTTCGGATTCACATTAAGATTGTGCTCAGCGAACTCTCTCGGTACACCCGGCATGTCAGAAGGTTTCCATGCAAAGATGTCCCGATTCTCACGGATGAATTCGATGAGCGCGCTTTCCTATTTGGGATCCATGTGAGCCCCAATGATGAACTGCTTGGATGAGTCGCCCGGGTTAAAATCCACTGCCTTGGTATCTTCCGCTGAAAACTTGAGTGGCGGCTCTGTCTCCGTGGTCGGCTTCTTCAGCGGGGTCATGTCCTCCGGGTCAACGTTCTCCTTAGAAAATTTAAGCTCCTCCTAGGCACAGCTAGCTTCTGCATAAGCCGCATCTCCTTCCTCACACTCAAGAGTCGTCTTCCGGTTGCCATGAACGGTAATTGTGCCATTTAAACCAGGCATTTTGAGCTGCAAGTAGACATAACAAGGCCTAGCCATGAACTTGGCATAAGCCGGCCTCCCAAACAGCGCATTATAGGGACTCTTGATGTTAACCACCTCAAACCACAAGGACTCCACCCTGTAGTTATACTCATCACCGAAAGCCACTTCCAAAGAAATTTTGCCTACCGGGTATGCCGACTTACCTGGCACCACGCCATGAAAGACAGTGGAAGAAGGTTTGAGATCCTTATCCAACAACTTCATTCGCCTAAAGGTGTCATAGTATAGGATGTTGATGCTGCTGCCTCCATCCATGAGCACTTTATTCACCCCGTAACCATGTATCTGAGGGGCTACCACCAAAGCCAACAGGCCCCGTAACCATGTTGCTGATTGTTATGGTTGTTGTTGCCAGGGTGCTGTTGACATCCCCCTTGGTTGTTCTGACCCGGGTGCCCAGCTCCTAAGCCGCCGACGCCGAACCTGGCTCCTGACCCGCTGTGCCCTGAGCCGCCGGGCCCTGAGCCGCCAGGCGGACCACCACCCTGGTTATTAGGTGGCTGGGAGTGCTGGTTCTTAAATCTCTACATGATAAAGCAATCTTCCCACACATGCATCGCCGGCCTATCAGGCGTGTTGTGTTCTGGGCAAGGCTTCCTAAGAGCCGCTTCTAAGTCTAAAGGAGCCCTGTTTCCACGCTGATACGGCCTGTATCGTCCGTTCGTCTTAGGAGCGTTTGGTCCTATGTTAGTGTTTGCTACCAACTCTGACCCGCCATCAACGTTCTTCCGCCTGTTCTGATTTCTATTGTTCGCAAAGTTCTTGCCTTGATTGTTCTTTTTCCCCTGATTTGATTTTTCCTCATCTGAGCCCGGATCCTTGGTGCTGTCTGAGTTGGTGTACTTCGTAAGAGCCGTCATTAGCTCTCCCATATCCTGGCACGTGCGCTTGAGCCGACCAAGCTTCTGCTTCAACGGAATAACTTGACAGTTCTTTTCCAAAATGAGCACTGCCTGAGCCGTCGTGATCTGCTCCGACGAGTGAATAATTGTCGACACCCACCGGACCCAATGATGAGCCGACTCATTCTCTTGCTGAACACAATGATCCAGGTCTACAATGGTCATAGGCTGCTTGCGAGTCCCCTGGAAATTCTTGATAAATTTCGCCCTTAAGTCAGCCCAGGAATTTATCATGTTGGGTGGCAGACCCTTCAACCATGTGCGAGCTGGACCCTCAAGCATCATGATAAAGTACTTTGCACACACCGCCTCATTGACGTCCAACATCTCCATAGCCAGCTCGTAGCTCTCCACCCAAGCCTCAGGAGGGAGATCTGATGTATAATTTGGAACCTTACGAGGTCCCTTGAAATCCTTGGGCAACCTCTCGCTTCGTAGAGCCGGAGTTAAACAAGGAACTCCCACGGCCCTAGCGCTACCAGCGGCCCCGGCCTCCATTGATACAGAGTGTCCAGGATCCGGATGACTCATTGCCGCCTCTTCTTCTCGCCTGTTCCTTGCCCTGTCCACGAGGGCCTGCGCGTCTAAAACCGCTCGTCCCCCTTCCGGCCCACGATGCGGACCACTGCTGGAAGCTGTCGGCGACTCATAGCGCCGGTTGAAACTTCGACTATGGAGAGGGGTAGAGTGGACCCGGCTCTGGCTCTGAGTGTATTTCCTCCTGTTGAGCCACGGCCGTCTGTAAATATCCGATAGCGTTCCGTACCTCCTCCGCAAAGGGCGCCTCATCTGGGATAGGAATTGTTCCAAGCCGGGTAGCCGCCGCCACCATATTTTCGGCCGGGTTAGAATAATGACCCGCCGGCGTTGCGAACCCTCCGGGTTGGGCCGTGTGAACCGCTTCTCGCCCTTCCTCAGGGGAAGCTACCGCTCTCCTAGAGCCGGGGGTGTTGAAAAGATTCCTCGTCTCCGCTCCGACAAACAAGATTGATGCCTCCTGCGGTGCACAGCCGCTGTAGATACTTGCTCTAGCCCCAAATGGAAGGCATCGGCCTTGAGTCGTGCCGCCTCTGCCTCCATCTGGTCCTTTAGTTCAGCTATCCTCTAACGCTCCTCGGCCATCCGACCCTTGATCCTCGCGATCTCCGTATTCCGAGCTGCTTGATTGTCTGGTGTAACCTCCGTAGCCATCAAAGCCTCAAGCTCGTCCATCAACTCTACGAGACACTGAGCCGGCGGCGGTGGAGGCAGATTAGCTCCTGACCCGGCTGCTCTTGGCCCTGCCATGAACACCGCTGCATGAACCGGCTGCTCAAGCTCACCTGACTCGCGGTGGTCTAACTCGGGGGGAGCGTCGCCATAGCCCCCGAGGCCACCATTGCTGATCCGATACACCAACTGTGTTTCCCCACTCGAAGACTCATCTTCGGAGTGCATAAGAGTTCCTTGAGATCCGGAAGCTTCCAGATCTATACCTTGAGTAAAGCCCACAAAGACATGCTCCTGAGTCGGGTTGACACGGGCAGGGCATACCCTTCGTGCGGGTCGGAGACGCCGAGCTGGCTCGACGATGTTGGTGCAGACGTCTGGCCCGGGTGTAGATCCGTCGATCCTTCCGATGAACACCTGGATTCCGCCGAACGAAACCCGGAAACCATACTCCACAGAAGCAGCATCAGGCCCCCAGCCGGCGTCGTCGATGTAGAGCCGACCGCAGCGACTCTTGCTCATCCTCCCAACTACGTATCCCTCGAGCCCTGGAAGGGATCCCTTTGAGAACTCAACACCACCAAGCGCGAGCCCCACGGTGGGCGCCAACTGTCGTGGTTTTATCACGGCAGATGTCCGGATTACCGAACTTGTGTTCGGAGCTATCGCCATTGTGGTGGACTCAAAGGGGTTGATTGGGACAAAGGACACGAGTTTACCCAGGTTCGGCCCCTCAAGTCGAGGTAAAAGCCTACGTCCTGCTTGTGTTGTTATTGCTTGTTGTATCGATTACAAGGGGCTAAAAGCTTGACCTAGTTCTCGATAACCTAAACTCTAAGTCGCCCTGGGTCTGCCTTTATATAAGAGGTCAGAACCGTCGAGTCTCACAATTGTTTAACCGGATCATGTTTACACCTCCGAATCTATCTCTACCTCCTCACCCAAGTCATCCTTGAGACGTCTTGCGCGTCCGGGTCTTCACCGTCCGGGCCGACGTCCGGCCCACATCATGAGCCGCCTATCATCTTGGGCCTTCAGTTGATGGCTTCTCTCTTGGGCCGGCTCATGAATCGATATTACCAGACGGAGCTTTTAATCCGGGTCATATCACGGTGTTATATCCCCAACAGGTCTCCTTTAAAGAATTGAAGAACTCTGCCCCAGAGCATGACAACGCCGGCGCACGACGCTGATACGTCTCCGACATATCTATAATTTTTGATTGTTCCACGCTGATTTATAATCATTCCAGGATACTTTTTAGGCATTTTTTACCAATTCATAATATTTTTGATCACTAACCTATTGACCCAGTGCCCACTGCGAGTTGTTGTTTTCTGCATATTTTAGACTTTTCAGGTTTACATTACCAAATGAAGTCCTATTGCCATGAAACTTTTTGATGATTTTTTCTAGATCAAAAGAAGACCTGGAAGCTTCGGGAGGAGGTTGGGAGGCGCACAAGGGCCCCACCACACATCAGGGCGCGCCCTAGGGGGGGCTGATATGTGGTGCCCCCCTCGGGCGTCCCCGGACGTTCCTCTCTGGCCTATAAATTTTCTAATATCCCCAAAACCCTAAGGGGGCTCCTGAAATACTTTGTACACTGCCGCAATTCTATGTTCCAATGGGAGCCCATCTAGAGCTCCGTTTCGGCACCCTGCCAGAGGGGTATCGATCATGGAGGGCCTCTTCATCAACCTTGCTGCCCTCATGATGATGTGTGAGTGGTTCACAACAGACCTACGGGTCCATAGGTAGTACCTAGATGGCAATCTCTTTCTTTATCTCTCTCTCTCTCGATCTTGATCTTCTATACAATGTTCATTGCATCTTTGCCTTGATATATCCGATGTAATCCCTTTGTATGGTGCATTTGTTGGGACCCGATGAATTGTGGGTTTATGTTCGGATTATTCACGATAATGATTTGAGTCTTCTCTGAAATCTAATATGATTATTATTTGCATGATCATTATAGCTTATTAATTCTCTTTGATCTACTGATATAGTTTGTCCAACTAGATTGATATTTCTTCGGTGGGAGTGGTGCGTTGTAGTAGGTTCAACCTGGCGAGTTTCTATATCCCAGTGACAGAAGGGTACAAGTTGCGTATTTGTGTTGCTATTGCTAAGGATAAAACGATGGGGTTTATGCATATTGATTGAGTTTACTTTGTCTACATCATGGCATCGTTCTCCAAGCATTACACTATTTTACTTAATACTCTAGATGCATGCTGGATAGCGGTCGATGAGTGGAGTAATAGTAATAGGTGCAGGCAAGAGTCGTCCTATTTTTTTATGGACGTGATGCCTATATATACATGATCATTCCCATGAAAATCGCATAACTATTCGCTTTTCTATCAATTTCCCAATAGTAATTTGTTTACTCACCGTATGCTACTTCTATGAGAGATGCCACTAGAGAACTCTACGGCTCCCGGGTCTATTCACTTATATATTCACGAAAGCTACTACTACCTTGCTGTTATTTATTTGTTTTTTACTTTATTTTGAAATTTTCAATTATCTACAATTATCTACACAACTCACTTGATTGCAAATAACGAGATCAAGGGGATTGGCAACCCTCTTGTCGGCGTTGGGTGCAAGCTGTTTGTTCTTTTGTGTGCAGCCGCTGAAGATGGTTGAGGATTGGTATTCCTATTGGTTTGATAAACCTTGGTTTCATAACCGAGGGAAATACTTACCCACATTATGCTGCGATAAGCCGTTCATCTTCATGAAAAACCCAATGCAGATCACAAGTATCAGGAAGGATTTATGGAGTCGTTGCCGTGGAATACCACCACCGACTATCAAGTAACTTCGCACAAATTTTCTTTCACTTGTTCTTCTTTTTATTTTCTATTATATTTAGTTTGTCTCATAAAATTAAAAATTAAAAATATATTTATCTTTGCTTGTTACTAGTTTTCTTGTTTGTAGTCATGGCTAGTCCTTCTTTTGTCCGCCTTCCTCCCAATAATGATGTTGTTAACTTTAAACAAAGGGGAGGAGAAAGTTTGAAAGATGCATGGTATAGGATTTTCCACGTTCAAAATAAAGCAACTAATAAGTTATCCGCTACTACTTTGCTTCATAATTTTTATGTTGGTGTGACAACTTGGTATAGGTTTGTCCTTGACACCATCACTGGTGCAAATTTCTCAATGTGTCACACCTTGGATGCTTATAATGCAATTGAAAATCTTGTTGGAACACTACGCATTATCGTTAATGAAACCAATTTAACCTTGGAATATGTTATGCAAAGGCTTGATGCTATTGAAAAGAAAACGATCACTAGTGAACCAATTGAGGAGTTAGATAAAAGACTTCATAATCATATCACTCAATTTGGGCCACGGCTAGGAACAACTTTGAAAACTTTAAAGGAAAAGGACACTATTATTGATAATAGGCTGGAACAAGTTTTGAGTAGAATTGATAAAATGGAGGAGGTCATTAACAAAGTGAGTTCCGCTTTCACACCATCTAAAACTAGTGCTAGCACCTCACAAGACAAAAGTCCCAAGTTCATATACATTCCTAAGAGCATTAATACACCTCCTTCCAGAAGAAACAAAGATCTCAAAATGATTAGTGTTCATCATAATTTTGTTAACTTGATAGAGGATCCTATTTTCAATCGTATTAATCATAGTTGTCTTATTGAGGAGCTTGATGTCAAAGATGACAACACTTGAAACTATGCATTATGCCTAGCTAGGGGCATAAAACAATAGCGCTTGTTAGGAGGCAACCCAATATTTATCATGATTTTTGTTTTTATTTTCTATTATTTTGTGATAATATGATTATTGACTATGTAATGATTATGTTTTTTATGTTTTAATTAGTGTTTGTGCCTGACGTGGCTTGAGATTGCGTCGGTATTTCCCCAAAGGGGAAGGGATGATGCAGCACAAAGACAGTAAGTATTCCCCTCAGTTATGAAACCAAGGTATCAATCCATAGAGGAAGATCATGCACCCCACATAAACATCACCTACGCACAAACAACAAATACTTGCAACCCGACGCGAAAGAGAGGTTGTCACGCTCTCTATGGTAATAGGATAGATTAGATAATGTTAGTTTTGGCAAATAGATCTCGTAAAAACACAAAGTAAAATAAGTAAACAAAAAGTGAAACAAGGTATTTTTTGTCTTTTTTTGGATTTATAGTTCTGAAATCAAAAGTTGCAAATATTAGATCGGAAAGCAATATGTTGGAAAAGTAGACCCGGGGCTGTAGGTTTCACTAGTAGCTTCTCTCATGAGTATAGCACATGGTGGGTGAACAAATTACTGTTGGGCAATTGATAGAAGATCAAATAATCATGACGATATCCAGGCAATGATCATTATATAGGCATCATGTCCAAGATAATTAGACCGAAATGATTCTGCATCTAATTCTATTACTCCACACATCGACCGCTATCAAACAAGCATCTAGTGCATTAAGTTCATGAGAAAACGGAGTAACGCAATAAGAACGGTGACATGATGTAGAAAAGATCTATTCATGTAGGAATCGACCCCATCTTGTTATCCTTAATGGAAATGATATATGCGTGTCTTGCTGCCCCTTCTATCATTGGGAAAGAACACCGCAAGATTGAACCCATCACAAAGCACCTCTTCCCATGGAAAGAAAAATTGATCTAGTTGGCCTAACTAAACCAAAGATTCGAGGAAGAAATATGAGGCTATAAGTAATCATGCAAATTAGAGATCAAAGAAGACTCGAATCATATTCATGGATAGAAACTGATCATGAACTCAAAATTCATCGGATCCCAACAAACACACCACAAAAGTCATTACATCAAATAGATCTCCAAGAGACCATTGTATTGAGAAACATAGAGAGAGAGGAAGCCATCTAGCTAATGCCTACGGACCCGTAGGTCTATGGTGGACTACTCACGCATCATCAGAGAGGCACCTATGAAGAATATAAACCCCTCCATGATGGTGTTATATTGAATCTCAAGATTCTGGAACTTGCGGTGGCTAGAATTGTGTTTCGTCGACTCCCCCAGGGTTTTTGGATTTTCAGGGACTTTATAGGCTCGATAGTCGGTTGATGGGGTGCCCGAGGTGCCCACCCTCCACCAGGCCGAGCTAGGGCCCTCTGGCGTGCCCTGGTGGAGGGTGGACACCCTCGGCCCCCTCTTTTGGTGTTGTTTGGGCCATCTGCTTCTATCTGGTCCGAAAAAATCCACAAAAATCCCAGCAGCGTTTGGGCTGTGTTTGGTATTGATTTTCTGCGAAGTAAAAAACAAGCAAAAATAGCAACTGGCACTAGTCCCAAAAATGATATAAAGTTGCTATAAAATGATTGTAAAACGTCCAAGATTGATAAGACAACAACATGGAACAAACAAAAATTATAGATACCTTGGAGACGTATCAGCATGCCCAAGCTTAATTTCTACTCGTCCTCGAGTAGGTAAATGATAAAAACAGAATTTTTGATGTGGAATGCTGCCTATCATGTTCATGACATATTATTTTCTTTATAGCATGGACATTGGGACTTTTCATATGGTTCAAAGAAATAGTCTAGTATTGACATGAAAATTTTAATACTCAAGCATATCAACAATCAACCATGTCTTTCAAAATATCAACGCTAAAGCATGTTATCCTAGCCCATCATGCTCAATCATTGATCCATCCATAATACACACTCAAATATTACCTACACCTAATGCTCAAGTATGATCATAGTGCCCCCTAGTTGGTTATTTATAAGAGAAGATGGAGACTCAAATTGAAAAATAAAAATTGCATAAAGTAAATAGATAGGCCCTTAGCAGAGGGAGGTAGGGATTTTGGGGGTTCCTCCGCTTCTTGAAAAATAAAAATTGCATAAAGTAAATAGATAGGCCATTTGCCTCTCGTTTTCTTCTCCCCCACTTCTAAAACGATTTTCAGAAAATACCAAAAAGATTTGCCTTTTTGTTTGCCCTTCTTTCACTTGCCTTTTGATTACTTGAACTATGTCTAACATCACCACATCCCCCTTGTCACCAGACTTTGAAGTTCTTTACTTCAAACAAAAACAAGGGAAAAATTTGAAGGATGCTTGGTATAGGCTAATGGAATCTTATCGTGTTTCCAACCTAAAAGGGGATGCAAAAGTTTTGATTAGATTTTTTTACATTGGTTTAGCTTTGTATCATAGGGATATTTTATATTTTGCCTCAAAATGAAATTTTATTGAGCTTGACACGAATGCTGCCTATGAAGTTTTAGAAGGGATTTTGGGGGTTCCTCTGCCAAAAAGGGGGTTTGCTTTCTCTCAAGAGGGAGTTCAAGTTCTCGAGAAATTCGGTAACTTACATAAGCACTTGGTCGAGTTACAACAATATCACGAACCCCTCAAACATATTAACGGGAACCTGAATCGCTTGAATACTTTGATTACCCTTTGCAATAAGCGTTTGGACATTTTGGACACCAAGATGGATCCTCCCCCTACAAGTGGGGGAAAGAGGAAAGAACCTCCTGGATTTGAGAAGGCCTCACAAAAGTTGCCAATACCAAAGATGACAATACCTAGATCTATTGCGTTTTGCCTAGCTAGGGCGTTAAACAATAGCGCTTGTTGGGTGGAAACCCAATTTTATTTTGCTTTCTGCTTTTTGCTTCTGTTTTGGTGTGTTTTCCACATTATTACTTCTGTAGTAATTGTGTTTTGTGTTTCAATTAGTGTTTGAGCCAAGTAAAACCTTTGGGGTGATCTATCGTGGTTGTTGATTTGATCTTGCTGAAAAACAAAAACTTTTGCGCCCAGTCCAGGAATTTTCTAAAATTTTCAAAGCGTCAAATTGATCTGAAATTTTTACACAAGATTTTACAAATTTCCCCGATGGTACTAATTTTTCAGAATTTATAGAGTCCCAGAAGTATTCGAAGTTTACTGATTGCTATAGACTGTTCTGTTTTTGACAGATCATGTTTTCTTTGTGTTGTTTGCTTATTTTTGATGTATCTATGTGTTTTATCGGGGGGTATGAACCATGGATAAGTTAGAATATAGTAAGTATTACACAAATATAAATAAAGAATGAGTTCACAATAGTACCTAAAGTGGTGATTTATTTTTCTTGTACTAACGGATCTCATGAGTTTTCTGTTGAGTTTTGTGTTGTGAAGTTTTCAAGTTTTGGGTGAAGATTTGATGGACTATGGAATAAAGAGTGGCAAGAGCCTAAGCTTGGGGATTCCCAAGGCACCCCAAGTCATATTCAAGGATACCAAAAAGCCTAAGCTTGGGGATGCCCCGGAAGGCATCCCCTCTTTCACCTTCAATCCATCGATAAATTTACTAGAGGCTATATTTTTATTCACCACATGATATGTCTTTTGCTTGGAGCGTCTTGTATGCTATGAGTCTTTGATTTTTAGTTTGACACAATCATCCTTTCTGCCCACATCTTTTGACAGAGAGACGCTGAATCATGAATTTATTAGAATACTCTATGTGCATCACTTATATCTTTTGAGCTAGGCAATGTTGCTCTAGTGCTTCACTTATATCTTTATAGAGCATGGTGGTGTTATATTTTATAGAAATTATCGAACTCTTGTTCCTCACTTATATTATTTTGAGAGTTTCTTAAAACATCATGGTAATTTGATTAGGTTATGAATTTAGTCCTAATATAATGCGCATCCAAGAGGGATATAATAAAATCTTTCATATTAAGTGCATTAAAAACTATGAGAAGTTTGATTCCTTGCATATAGTTTTGAGATAATAGATATGGTAATATGAGAGTCATGCTAGTGAGTAGTTGTGAATTGGAAGAGATACTTGTGCTAAAGCTTCTGATTCCCGTAGCATACACATATGGTGAACCGTTATGTAACGAAGTCGGAGCATGATTTGTTTAATGATTGTCGACCTTTGTGTGAGGGTCGGGAGCGCGCGATGGTTAACTCCTACCAACCTCTCCCCTAGGAGTATGCATCTAATGCTTTGTTTGATAACTAATAGACTTTTCAAGGAGTATGTGAGTTCTTTATGACTAATGTTGAGTCCATGGATTATACGCACTCTCACCCTTCCATCTTTGCTAGCCTCTCTAGTACCGCACAACTTTTACCGGTACACCAAACACTCCTTCCTCAAAACAGCCACCATATATTCCTCAAAACAGCCACCATACCTACCTATTACAGTATTTCCATAGCCATTCCGATATATATTGCCATGCAACTTCCACCATGTAGTTTTTCATGACTTGCACCATCACTTCATATTGCATATAGAGTCATACATTGTCATAGGTGTCGAGTTGTAATTTCTTTTTGTGAGTTATAAGTAAATAAAAGTGTGATGATTTTTCATTAATAGAGCATTATCCCATGAGAGAAAAGGATGATGGAAGCCATGACTCCCTCACAAGTTGGGATGAGTATCCGGACTTTACAAAATAAAATAAAAGAGGCTAGCGAATCCCAAACAAAAAAAAGAGCCCAAAGAAGCCCACCAAAATAAAAAAAGAAAAAAAAAGAAAAAATGAGAGAAAGTAATAAGGGACAATTGCTACTACCTCTTTCCACACTTGTGCTTCAAAGTAGCACCATGATCTTCATGATAGAGAGTCCCCTATTTTTTCACTTTCATATAACTAGTGGAAATTCATTTTGCACGACCACTTAGTTTTATTTTTGAGCTTCCATACACTTATAACTTTAAGTGCATTTGTTGCATGGCAATCCCTACTCACTCACATTGATATCTATTGATGGGCATCTCCATAGCCCGTTGATATGCCTAGTTGATGTGAGACTATCTTCTCCTTTTCCTCCTTGCATCTCCTCCATATTCTATTCCACCTATAATGCTATATCCATGGCTCACGCTCATGTATTGCATGAGAGTTGAAAAGGTTTGAGAACATCAAAAGTGTGAAACAATTGCTTGACTTGTTCATCAGGGTTGTGCATGATTTAGATACTTTGTGTGGGGAAGATGGAGCATAGCCAGACCATATGATTTTGTAGGGATAACTTTCTAAGTCCATGTTATTTTCAAAGGACACAACTACCTTGTTGGTGTGCTTGATGTATTATTGTTTTATGCTAACATTAGACTATTGTTTTGAATCTTATAGATCTGAATATTCATGCCACAATAAGGAATATATTACATGGATAAATATGATAGGTAGCATTCCACATAAAAAATTCTGTTTTTTATCATTTACCTACTCGAGGACGAGCAGGAATTAAGCTTGGGGATGCTGATACGTCTCCAATGTATCTATAATTTTTGACTGTTCCATGCTATTATATTATCTGTTTTGGATGTTTTATATGCATTAATATGCTATTTTATATTATTTTTGGGACTAACCTATTAATCTAGAGCCTAGTGTCAGTTTCTGTTTTTTCCTTGTTTTTGAGAATTGCAGATAAGGAATATTAAATGGACTCCAAACGGAATAAAACATTTAGAATGATTTTTTCTGGAATGAAAGGAAACCAGGAGACTTGAGAACCAAGGTAGGCTTGTGGGCCCATGACAGCTCTCCCAAACTTAATCTTCGGCCTATGAATTCCCAAATATTCCATCGTTATCAGAACGAGCCACGAAAACACTTTTCCGCCGCCAGAAGCCTCTATTCCCAAGAGATCCAATCTTGGAACCTTTTCCGGTAATCTGTCGGAGGGGGATTCGATCATGGAGGGCATCTACATCAACTCCATTGCCCCTCCAATGATGCGTGAGTAGTTCACCATGGACCTTCGGGTCCATAGCTACTAGCTAGATGGCTTCTTCTCTCTCTTTGCTCTTCAATACCATGTTCTTCATGATCTTCATGGAGATCTATCCAATGTAATACTCTTTTGCGGTGTGTTTGTCGAGATCCGATCAATTGTGGGTTTATGTTCAGATTATCCATGAATATTATTTGAGTCTTTCCTGAATTCTTATATGCATGATTTCATTTCTTTGCAAGTCTCTTAGAGTTATTGGTTTGGTTTGGCCAACTAGATTGGTAATTCTTGCAATGGGAGAAGTGCTTAGTTTTGGGTTCAATCTTGCGGTGTCCTCACCCAGTGACAAAGTAGGGGTAGCGAGGCACGTATTGTATTGTTGCCATCAAGTATAACAAGATGGGGTTTTCATCATATTGCTTGAGTCTATCCCTCTACATCATGTCATCTTACCTAATGCGTTACTCTGTGCAGGAGTTGGTCGATGTGTGGAGTAATAGTAGTAGATGCAAAATCGTTTCGGTCTACTTGAGACAGATGTGATGCCTATATGCATAATCATTGCCTTGGATATCTTCATAATTATTCGCTTTTCTATCAATTGCTCGACAATAATTTGTTCACCCATCGTAATACTTGCTATCATGAGAGAAGCCTCTAGTGAAACCTATGGACCCCGGGTCTATTTTCCATCTTATACTTTCAGATCTAAAACCAAAAATACCAAAAAATACTTTGCTGCATTATTTTTACCTTTTGTTTTACTTTCTGTTCAAGCAATCTATCTCTATCAGATCTCATCCTTGCAAGTAACCTTAAAGGGCTTGACAACCCCTTTATAGCGTTGGGTGCAAGAGTTTGATTCTTTGTGTAGGTACACCTATTTGGGACTTACTTGTATCTCCTAATAGATTGATACCTTGGTTCTCAACAACTGAGGGAAATACTTATGTACTTTGCTGCATCACCCGTTCCTCTTCACGGAAACCAATGCATGCTTGAGAAGTAGCAAGGTGCCAGAGCTCAAGTGTTTAAACTGATAGAGAAAAATATTTTGAGTGGCATGCCTTTCCTGTCAGCGAAAACGACCGAGGGATCTCAATATATTTCCACATTAGATGCATCATAGGTGGTTCCCAAACAAAAAATAAAGTATATTCCCTTTTCCACCATACTTTCACTTTCCATGGCTAGCCGAATCCATGGTTGCCTTCCATAACAACACTTTCCAAGGAATTTATTATTTGACAACATAAAGTAAATTTCTTTTCTTTTTAATTCTGGGACTGGGCATCCCTATTACCGCCATACTCTCGTGCAATGACAAGTGAATAAACACTCATCTTGAGAATAACACATCTAGCATGAAAAAATATTGGTCACCCCCTACCGTTTCATGAGCGGTACGAGCACACAAAAGGAAAATTTATTTGAAAGTTTAGAGATGGTGTAAGAGCATATTTATCCATGTGTGGTTTTGGTAATTGATGACACCCCTATGGACTAATGGTTGCTTTAGTTATATTCGAAGGATTTGTCCATAGGCACTTCTTGAAGTCCATCTGTTGGGTTTCAAGGAGTTTATATGGTGACCAATGTGGGATTCAAGGTTTTATCCAAAGATTGGTCATGTGAGAGTTGAGATTATTGAAAGTATGTCTTGAAGAAGAAGATTGTGTAAGCACTCATGTTTATCTTCAAGACATCATCTTTATGAAGAGAGAAGATAAGATATAAGATTGATCAAGACTAAGTCAAAGAGTGAACCGAGTTGATCAACACACAAAGCATACAAGATATACTGAGAGGGATCAAGTGATCCCATGGTATGGTAAGCATTGCCCATTACGCCTTGTGTACTAACCCATGGTCTACGTGAGTGTTCTTTGTAGGGTTAGGTATATTTCCATGGGATTACATCAAGAGGAAGATCCCATACAACCCATGGAATATGACATCAAGTGGTTATCGTCATCAAGCTTGCGGTGTGCAAGTTCAAGTGAATCATCACGAAGAGATCATGCTTGAAGCTTCCCGTCCATTGTGGTGACAATGGACTTGTGAAGATGTTTCGAAGAGTGGCTCACCCATAGTGGAGTACAAGGGAGCAATCTACTAGTCTTCGTCGAGCCGACGCAATCAAGAAAGGTGGTCCATCTTGAGAAGGACAAGATCGTCATCATCTAGCTCAAGTGGAATATGCGCAAGGCAAAGGTTTTACCTTGATAAGGTTTTCCATTTTACGTGTCTCATGGTGGTAGTTGGGAGACCAAGTTATAGGATCGATAGCCGTACTATCAAGGGGGGATCCCAAGTGAGTAGCTTGACCGTATCGTTCGTTGAGAGCTCAAACCATTTGCATCCTTGCATCATCATATTTCTTGGTTCTTGTTTGGTGTTTCTCTTTGTGAGTCCTAGAGCTTATGGTCATCTTCATGACAAGCTCGAGTTCATCGAAAACAGACTTCATATGAATCTTCTATGATGTTTTTAATGTTGGAGTTTTTGCCGGTTCTTCATTCATAGAGGTTTCACATCTCTATATCATTGCTCTTGTCGTCCTAAATCCAACAAGCTTGAGTTTTCTCAGTTCACAGCTCATCTGTAGAAGTTATGGCAGTTCTAGTCTTACATGTTTTCTTGATGCGGTTGTACCGCTAGTCCGAGCAGTTGTACCGCTTGGCCGGTTCGTCCGGTACAACTACCGCCATGGGGTAATACCCTCGGGTTGCTGCTCATAGGATGTGGCCAGCGGTTGTACCGCTGCCTCTGGGCGGTCGTACCGCCCAGGATCTGGCCAACCCTGTTGAGTGGCTTCCGGCGGTTGTACCAGCCCAGTATCGCCCCACCACGGTCTAGGTTCTGTTATGCTGCGCTTCTTGGGCGGTCGTGCCCCGGTTGTTACGGTCAATTTATTTTGACCGGTACTACCGGGGCTCACAGCGGTTGTACCACTCGGGACTTTTCCACGCCACCACCTGTGCTTAGTCATTGCGGTTGTACCTCTCTTCACTGTGGTTGTACCGCCACTGTGTGTTTCTGCACATAACAGGCAGATTTGTGGGAACCTATTTAAGGGGGTCTTCTTCCCCAATGGTTCCCCATCCTTTGAGCTCGTGTTTGCCCCCCATTGTTGACCTTCTTAGAGATTTCTAACTCTCAATCCCTCTAATGATTCTTGCTAGTTCTTGAGGGAAAGAGAGAGGAGATCTAGATCAACATTTCCACCAATCACTTTCTCCTCTATGTGAGGGGAACCCCTTGGATCTAGATCTTGGAGTTCTTCGTGTACTTCTTCGTTCTTCCTCTCATTTCCTCCATAGCATTAGATGTTGTGGTGGGATTTGGGAGAGAAGGACTTGGGCACTCTGTGTGCCCTTGCCATTGCATTTGTTGCATAGGTTTGAGTTCTCCATGGTGATACGTGGAAGTGAGAAGTTGAGAAGCTTATTCCTCTTGGGTGTTTGAGCACCCTAGAGCTTGTTCCTCCTGGGTGCCTTGGCGTCCTAGACGATTGGTGGTGTCTCGGAGCTCAATCATTGTGGTGTAAAGCTCCGGGCAAGCATCAGGGTCTCCAATTATGTTGTGAAGATTGCCCCGAGGAATTTGTACGGGTATCGATGACCGCCCCCAATGGCCGCCAAAGTGTACGGGTATCGGTGACCGCCCCCAATGGTTGCCATTTGTACGGCTTCGGTGACCGCCCTCAAGGATCCCTTAGTGTAATCATGACATCTTGCATTGTGCGGGGGCATGAGGAGATTACGGTGGACCTAGTGGCTTCTTGGGGAGCAATGTGCCTCCACATCGCTCCAAACGGAGATTAGCATCTGCAATGGTGTGAACTTCGGAATACATCGTCATCTCCGCGTGCCTCGGTTATCTCTTACCCAAGCCCTTTACTTATGCTTACTTTGTGATAGCCATATTGTTTCTTGTTATATATCTTGCTATCACCTGGTTGTCTATCTTTCTTAGCATAAGTTGTTGGTGCACATAGGTGAGCCTAGTTGTTTTAGGTTTTGTGCTTGATTAATTAAACGATAGTTTTATTCCACACTTGTTCAAGCCTAAACTGTAATTATTTTAAAGCGCCTATTCACCCCCCCCTCTAGGAGACATCCACGTCCTTTCAGATGGCACATACAAATTTGCTTGGAACGGCATGGAAATACCGTATATAGGTAGGTATAGTGGACTCATATGGAAAAACTTGGTTTAAGGATTTTGGATGCACAAGTAGTATTTCTACTTAGTACAAGTGAAGGCTGGCAAGGGATTGAGAAGCATCCAACCAAGAAATTAAAAATAACATAAGCGAGCATTAAGCATAACTAACCCAGAATAATGCACCATAAGTAGGATGTAACTTCGTAGCACAACTATTGACTTTCGTGCTTGCATAGGGAATCACAAACCTTAACACCAATATTCTTACTAAGCATAATTACTCATCAACATAACTCGCATATCACTATTGTCTTGTCTCAAAACTATTACGAAGAATCAAGTTTAATTTGTCCAATGATCTTCATGAATTTTTTTATTATATCCCTCTTGAATATCTATCACTTTGGGACTAGTTTCATATGTTGCAATTGCTTTTGATAAGCTCACATGGATATAAGTGAAGAACATGAGCATATAAGTTTCATATATAAAAATAATATAAGTGAAGCAAGAGAATATTTCTTCAAAATTACTAACTCTCAAATTAATATAAGTGAAGCATTAGAGCATTTCTTCAAACATGTAAAAGCACGCCATGCTCAAAAAGATATAAGTGAAGCACTAGAGCAAATCCTTTGCTCAAAAGTTTTAAGTGAAGCATAAAGAGAAATTATAACAAATCATAGCATAATTTTGGCTCTCTCAAATAGGTGTGTTCGACAAGGATAAAATCAAACAAAGCAAAGATACAAGACGCTCCAAGCAAAACTCATGATATGTGATGAATAAAAATATAGTTCCAAGTACTATACCGATGGTTGTTAGAAGAAAGAGGTGATGCCACTCGGGGCATCGCCAAGCTTAGTTGCTTGTTACTCTTTGGATATTACCTTGGGGTCCTGTAGAATCCCCAAACTTTGACTCTTATAACTCCTTATTCCTTCATCCATCATGATCTCACCCAAAACTTGAAAACTTCAATCACACAAAATTTGACAAAATTCTCGTGAGATCCGTTAGTATAATAAAACAAACTACCACTTTAGGTACTGTTGTAAACCAATTCATATTTTATTATTGCATTATACCTACTATATTCTAACTTTACCATGACTTATACCCTCCTACAAGCCATAGATTCATCAAAACAAGCACACAATGCAACGAAAACAGAATTTGTTTCAGACAAGACAGTATGTAGTAATCTGTACTCTACACATACTTATGGAACTCTAAAACTTCTGAAAAATTAGGAAAACATAAATAATTTTTATAGAAATACTGTGTTAAAATTTCATCTCAATATCACGTTCTAGTAAAAAGAAAAAATTCATGCACTGGGAACAAAGTTTCTGTTTCAGATTCAACATTGTTTGTACTCATCTTATTGATCATCCTAAAGGCATTACTTGGCACAAACACTAAATAAAACATAAAAACACAATCATAACAGAATAATTATTTTGAAAAACACTCAAAAACATAAAGAAAAAGATAAAAACAATTTATTCATTGGGTTGCCTCCCAACAAGCGCTATCGTTTTACGCCCCTGGCTAGGCATAACACATAGATTCAAGTATTGTCATCTTTAGTTTGCACTCCATAGAAGGCCCTCAGGATTGATTTATATGGTGGCTTAATTATTGTTCTAGGGAAGTGTTCCATACCTTTTCTTAGGGGAAATTGAAACTTAATATTGCCTTCTTTCATATCAATCACGACACATATAGTGCGTAAAAACGGTCTACCAAGTATGATAGGACAAGACGGATTGCAATCAATATCAAGAACTATAAGATCAATGGGAACATAATTCATATTTTTAAGAATAAGAACATCATTAATTCTTCCCAAAGGCTTTTTAGTAGTAGAATCCACCAAGTGCAAATTAAGAGAACATTATTCAATATTGGTAAGACCAAGCACATCACATAGAGATTTCGGAATTGTGGAAACACTAGCACCCAAATCCAACAAAGAAAAGCATTCATAATTTTGAATCTTCACTTTAATGGTAGGTTCCCACTCATCATGTAATTTTCTAGGAATTTAAATCTCTAGTTCCAACTTCTCTTCTAAGGATTTCATCATGGCATCAACGATATGTTTAGTAAAAGCTTTATTTTGTTCATAAGAATGGGGTGAATTTATCATAGATTGCTGCAAATAAATACAATCAAAATAGGAGCAATTCTCATAACTAAAGTCTTTGTAATCAAAAATAGTGGGCACATCACTAGTTAAAGTTTGGACCTCTCCAAACCCACTTTTATCAAAAATTTCATCAAGATTTTCACCCTCCAAATCATTGGGACACCCTCTAGCTAAAGTTGACTCTTCTTAAGTCCGTTTATCATAAATTTTAACATTACTAAACAAGGAATTAATAGATCAAACACCAATCATTTTAAGATCTTCATCATTGTTATGAAAGTAATCGCTAGAAAACACTTTTTCTAAAAAATCTCTTTTAGCTCTAAGAATAGCGGTTATTTTCTTAATTTCGTCCATAGAAACATATAAAGACTTTATTGATTCATTGATATTAGGTGTAAAAGCATGCAACTTGAGATTCTATACATGATTGGAAATTCTATCAATGCTTCTATTCATATCATCAATCTTATTCAAGTTTTCTTCTATCGTTGTATTGAAAGACTTTTGAGCATTGATAAATTCTTTAAAAGTATTGTCAAGATCAGAGGTGTTACTATTATTATTATAAGAATTACCATAGTAATTACCATAAGAAAAGGCCTAGGATTAAAATTACCTCTATAAGCATTGTTATTGAAGTTATTTCACAATCTGAAATTCACATCTATGGAATCACTATTTTGATAAATCAAAGTAGACAAAGTAACATCATTAAGATGAAGAGGAGCATTTTTACTAGCAACCAAATTCATAAGAGCATCATATTTTTCACTCAAAGTGCTAATTTCTTCTACCGAATTTACCTTTTTACTAGTAGGTGCTCTTTCAGTATGCCATTGTGAATAATTTACCATGATATTATCTAGCAATTTGGTAGCTTCACCCAAAGTAATTTCCATAAAAGTACCACCCGCAGCGGAATCTAAAAGATTTCTAGAGACAAAATTCAATCCCGCATAAAAAAATGTATGATCATCCAAAGATTTAAACCATGAGTAGGACAATTTCTTAGCATCAATTTCATTCTTTCCCAAGATTGTGCAACATGTTCATGCTCATGTTGCTTAAAATTCATGATTTGAGTTCTAAGAGGAATAATTTTCACGGGCGGAAAGTACTTAGTAATAAAAGCGGCCTTGCACTTATCTCAAGAATCGATACTATTGCGAGGCAAAGAGGAAAACCAAATTTTTGCACGATCCCGCAAAGAGAAAGGAAACAATTTCAACTTCACAATATCATTGTCCACACCTTTTTTTTTGCATATCACATAACTCCACGAAGGTATTTAGATGGGATGCAACATCCTCATTAGGAGTACCGGAAAATTTATCTTTCATGACAAGATTCAACAAAGCGGCATTAATATCACAAGACTTCGCACTAGTGGCGGGAGGAGAAATAGGAGTGCTAATAAAATCATTATTATCGGTATTAGAAAAATCACACAACTTGGTGTTCTCTTGAGTCGTCGTGACTACGCAAACAAGATTGCAAGCAAACAAGAGATCTGATGAGAAAAAGGCAAGCAAAAAAGAGTGGGCGAATAAAACAAAAACAATTGTGAAGTGGTGGATAGGAAAACAAGCGGAAAATGGCAAAAAATGTAAATTGCAAGATGATGGGATTTGTGATTAGGAACCTGGTAGATGATATTGCTTCCTCCCCGGCAACGGCGCCAGAAATTCCTTTGACGTGGTTTGAGACTGCGTCGGTATTTCCCCAAAGAGGAAGGGATGATGCAGCACAGCGACGGTAAGTATTTCCTTCAATTATGAAAGCAAGGTATAAATATTTAGAGGAAGATCATGCACCCACGTAAACATCCCCTGCACACAAACAACAAAAACTTGCAACCCGACGCGAAAGAGAGGTTGTCATGCTCTCTACGGTAATAAGCTAGATTAGGTAATGATAGTTTTGGCAAATAGATCTTGCAAGAACGCAAAGTAAAATAAGTAAACAAAAAGTGCAGCAAGGTGTTTTTGATTTTTTGGATTAATAGATCTGAAAACAAAAGTTGCAAATAGTAGACCGGAAAGCAATATGTTAGAAAAGTAGACCCGGGGGCCGTAGGTTTCACTAATGGCTTCTCTCATGAGTATAGCACACGATGGGTGAAGAAATTACTGTTAGACAATTGAGAGACGATCAAATAATCATGACGATATCCAGGCTATGATCATTATATAGGCATCACATCCAAGATAAGTAGACTGAAACGATTCTGCATCTACTTCTATTACTCCACACATCGACCGCTATCCAGCATGCATCTAGTGTATTAAGTTCATGGGAAAATGGAGTAACGCAATAAGAATGGTGAAATGATGTATACAAGATCTATTCTTGTAGGAATAGACCCCATCTTGTTATCCTTAATGTCAATGATACATGCATGTCTTGCTGCGCCTTCTATCACTCGGAAAGAACACCACAAGATCGAACCCATCACAAAGCACCTCTTCCCATGGCAAGAAAAATTGATCTAGTTGGCCTAACTATACCAAAGATTCAAAGAAGAAATATGAGGCTATAAGTAATCGTGCAAATAAGAGATCAAAGAAGACTCAAATCATACTCATGGATAGAAACTGATCATGAACTCAAAATTCATCCAATCCCAACAAACACACCGCAAAAGTCATTACATCAAATATATCTCCAATAGGCTATTGTATTGAGAAACATAGAGAGAGAGAGGGGGGAAGCCATCTAGATACTACCTACGGACCAGTAGGTCTATGGTGGACTACTCACGCATCATCGGAGAGGCCCCTATGAAGAAGATGTTGGGGAACGTCGCATGGGAAACAAAAATTTTCCTACGCACACGCAAACCTATCCATGGTGATGAGCATCTACGAGAGGGAGAGTGGATCTACGTACCCTTGTAGATCGCTAAGCGGGAAGCGTTAAGAAACGCGGTTGGTGTAGTCGAACATCTTCGCGATCCAAATCGCCGAGCGTCCCGCGATCTCATCACGATCCGTCCCGCGATCCAATCATGATCCGTCCCGTGAACTCATCACGATCCGTCCCGTGATCACATCACGAACCGTCTCGCGATCTCGATCACGGTCCTTCCGATCTAGCGCCGAACGGACGGCACCTCCGCGTTCAGCACACGTGCAGCTTGATGACGATCTCCACCATCTTGATCCAGCAAGAGGAGGTGGAGAGGAGAGAGAGTTCACCGGCAGCGTGACGGCGCTCCGGTGATGGTGGTGGAGTGATTCCGGCAGGGCTTCGCCTAAGCGCTGCGGAAAACCGATCTAGAGGAGAAACTGTGCACCGGTGTAACGGGTAGCACGTGGCCGGAAATTCTGTCCAAAAACCACCCAATCCACTAGTATATATAGGAGGAGAGGAGAGGAGAGGCAGCCAAGGCCTTTGGGTCGGCCGAAATAGGAGGTGGGAGCAATCCTACTTCACCTCCAATCCTAGTTGGAGTAGGATTGCCTCCTATTGGCTGATTTTCCACTTTTTGCTTTAGGACTTTCTCTCCTGCGCCATGGGCCTTTGTGGCTGTTTTCCCAGCCCACTAAGGGCTGGTTATTATTCTCCCACAGCCCATGGACCTCTTGGGGTCGAAATACCCCTCCCGGAGGTCCTCCGGTACACTACCGGCACTCCCGGTACAATACCGATACTCCCGGTACACTACCGATGAGCCCGAAACTTTTCCGGAAACCAAACTGGGACTTCCTATATATGAATCTTTACCTCCGGACCATTCCGGAGCTCCTCGTGACGTCCGGGATCTCATCCGGGACTCCGAACAACCTTCGGTAACCACCATACATAACTCTACACTACCGAAACGTCACCGAACCTTAAGTGTGCAGACCCTGCGGGTTCGAGAACTATGTAGACATGACCGAGACACCTCTACGGTCAATAACCAATGGCGGGACCTGGACGTCCACATTGGTTCCTACATATTCTACGAAGATCTTTATCGGTCGAACCTCTATGTCAAGGATTCAGTCAATCCCGTATATCGTTCCCTTTGTTCTTCGGTATGTTACTTGCCCGAGATTCGATCGTCGGTATCTCCATACCTAGTTCAACCTCGTTACTGGCAAGTCTCTTTACTCGTTCCGTAATACAAGATCCCGTGACTAACACTTAGCCACATTGCTTGCAAGGCTTGTTGTGATGTTGTATTACCGAGTGGGCCCTGAGATACCTCTCCGTCACACGGAGTAACAAATCCCAGTCTCGATCAATACAGTTATAGCATGGATAATAAACGATTATCATGAACAAGGAAATATGATAATAACTAATTTATTATTGCCTCTAGGGCATATTTCCAACAGTCTCCCACTTGCACTAGAGTCAATAATCTAGTTCACATCACCATGTGATTCGCATTGTTATGAATCTAACACCCAATGAGTTTTGGGGCTCGATCATGCTTTGCATGTGAGAGAGGTCTTATAGTCAACGGGTCTGCGATATTCAGATCCGTGTGTACTTTGCAAATCTCTATGTCAAACCGTAATCACTGCTACCACACTCCACTTGGTACTATTTCCAAATGGCTGCTCCACTATACGTATCCAGATTGCTACTACTAGTCATCCGGATAGGTGTTAAAGCTTGCATCGACGTAACTCTTTACGACGAACTCTTTATCACCTCCATAATCAAGAAACATTTCCTTAGTCCTCTGGTTACTAAGGATAATTCCGACCGCTGTCCAGTGATCCACTCCTGGACCACTCTTGTACCCCTTGACAGACTCGTGGCAAGGCACACATAGGTGCGGTACACAGCATGGCATAATATAGAGCCTATGGCTAAGGCATAGGGGACGACATTCATCCTTTCTCTTTCTTCTGCCGTTGTCGAGCTTTGAGTCTCACTCAACTTCACACCTTACAAATCAGACGAGAACTATTTCTCTGGCTGATCCATTTTGAACTCTTTCAAAATCTTGTCAAGGTATGCACTCATTGAAAGTCTCATCAAGCATCTTGATCTATCTCTATAGATTTTGATGCTCAACAATTAGGTAGCTTTATCCAGGTCTTCCTTAGAAAAACACTTTTCAAACAACCTTTTATGCCTTCCAGAAATTCTACATTATTTCCGATCAACAATATGTCAACCACATATACTTATCAGAAACTCTATAGTGCTCCCACTCACTTTATTGCAAATACAAGTTTCTCGTAAACTTTGTATAAACATCAAAAACTTTGATCACCTCATCAAAGTGTATATTCCAACTCCGAGATGCTTGCTTCAGTCCATGGAAGGATCACCAAAGCTTGCACACCTTTTAGCATCCTTAGGGCTGACAAAACCTTCTGGTTGTATCACATACAACCTTTCCTCAAGTAAACCGTTAAGGAAATGATGTTTTGACATCCATCTGTCAGATTTCATAATTGAAAACGCAGCAACTGCTAACATAATTCCAACAGACTTTAGCACCACTACGAGTGAGAAAATCTCATCGTAGTCAACTCCTTGAACTTGTCACAAACAACTTTGCAACAAGTCGAGCTTTACAAATGGTGATATTTACCATCAGCGTCTGTCTTCATTTTTAAAGATCCATTTGTACTCAACGACCTGCCGTCCAACGAGCAAGTCTACCAAAGTCTATACTTGGTTTTCATACATGGATCCTATCTCGGATTTCATGGTCTCATCCATTTGTCGGAATCCGGGCCCATCATCGCTTCTCCATAGCTCGTAGGTTCATCGCTGTCCAACAACATGACCTTTAAGACAGGGTTGTTGTACCACTCAAGAGCAGTACACGTCCTTGTCGACCTACGAGGTTCGATAGTAACTTGATCCGAAGCTTCATGATCATCATCATTAACTTCTTTCTTCAACTAACATAGGCTTCACAGAAACAACTTTCTGCGCTGCGCTACTCTGATTGAAACAAGGTTCAATAACCTCATCAAGTTCTATCTTCCTCCCACTCAATTCTTTCGAGGGAAACCTTTTCTCAGGAAAGGATCCATTCCAGCAACAAACACTTTGCACTCGGATCTGAGATAGAAGGTATACCCAACTGTTCTTGGCGTATTCTATGAAGATGCATTTGTCCGCTTTGGGTTTGAGCTCATTAGGTGAAAACATTTTCCACACAAGCTTCGCAGCCCCAAACATCAAGAAATGACAGCTTTAGGTTTCTATCAAACCATAATTCACACGGTGTCATCTCAACGGATTTAGATGGTGCCCTATTTTAAAGTGAATGCGGTTGTCTCTAATGCATAACCCTAAAACGATAGTATTAAAACGATAAGAGACATCATAGTATGTGCTATATCAAATAAGGCATGACTACGACGTTCGGACACACCATCACACTATGGTGTTCCAGGTGGCGTGAGTTGTGAAACAACTTTCACATTGTCTAAATTTGTATGCCAAACTCGTAACCCAGATATTCACCTCCACGATCATATCGCAGAAATTTTTATCTTCTTGTCACGATGATCTTTAAACTTCACTCTGAACTTTGCTTTGAACCTTTCAAACAATTCAGACTTGTGTTTCATTAAGTAAATATACACTGTATCTACTCAAATCATCAGTGAAGGTAAGAAAACAATGATATTCACTGCAAGCTATAAACACTCATTGGATCGTATACATCAACATGCATTGTTTCCAATAAGTCACTTGCCCGTTTCATCAAGCCAGAAAACGGGGTTTAGTCATCTTACCAAAAGGCATGGTCCGCATGTCTCAACCGATTCAAAATCGAATGAGTCCAAAGATCCATCAACATGGAGTTTCTTCATGCGCTTTATACCAATATGACATTTAGCGGCAGTGCCACAAGTATGTGGTACTATCATTATTAACTTTGCATCTTTTGGCATCATTGTTATGAACATGTGTATTACTATGATCAAGATTCAATGAACCACACTTACTAGGTGCATGACCATTGAAGGTATTTATTCATGTAAGCAGAATAACCATTATTCTCTAACTTGAATGAATAACCGTGTTGCAATAAACATGATCTAATCACGTTCATGCTTCAATGCAAAACACCAAATAAAATTTAGGTTCGTCACTAATCCCGAAGGTAGAGAGAGCGTGCGATGTTTGATCATATCAACCTTGGAAACATTTCCAACACACATCGTCACCTCACACTTAGCTAGTTCTCCATTTATTCCGTAGCTTTTATTTCGAGCAACCGAACCGGTATCCAATACCCAGGTGCTACTAGGAGTACTAGCAAGGTACACATCAATAACATGCATATCAAATATACTTCTGTCGACTTAGCCAGCCTTCTTATCTACCATGTATCCAGGGTTGTTCCGCTTCAGTGACCGTTCTCCTCATAATGGAAGCACTCAGTCTCGGGTTTAGGTTCAACTTTGGGCTGCTTCACTGGAGCAGCAACTGACTTGCCATCCATGAAGTTTCCCTACTTGCCCTTGCCCTTCTCGAAACTAGTGGTTTTTACTAACCATCAACACTTTGATGCTCCTTTTTGACTTCTACCTTCGCGGTGTCAAAACATCGCGAGAAGCTCAGGAATCATTTCTATCCCTGGCAATTTATAGTTCATCACCAAGTTCTAGTAGCTTAGTGATAGTGACTTGGAGAACTATATCAATCACTATCTTATCTGGAAGATCAACTCCCACTCGATTCAAGCGATTGTGGCACCTAGACAATCTAAGCACATGCTCAACTATTGAGCTATTCTCTTTCGTCTTGCAAGCAAAGAATCTTTGTTTGAGATCTCATATCTCATAACACGGGCACGAGCCTGAGATCACAATCTCAGCTCTTAGAACATCTCGTATGTTCCGTGACGTTCAAAACGTCTTGGAGCCTCAATTCTAAGTCGTAATGCATGACGCACTAAACTATCAAGTAGTCATCAGAACGTGCCTGTCAGATGTTCACAACATCTACAGACGACGCTAGAGGGGGTGGCGTACCGAACGGTGCATTAAGGACATAAGCCTTCTGTGCAGCAATGAGGACAATCCTCATATCACGGACCCAGTCCGCAATATTGCTACCATCATCTTTCAACTCTATTTCTCTAGGAACATATAAAAACACACGGGAGCTACAGTGCGAGCTAGTAATCTACAACATAATTTGCAAAGACACTACTGACTATGTTCATGATAATGAGTTCAATTAATCATATTACTTAAGAACTCCCACTCAAATTGACATCCCTCAGGTCATCTGAGTGTCACATGATCCAAATTCACCAACTCGAGTCCGATCATCACGTGAGTTGAGGTGGCTTCAATGGTGAACATCATTATGTTGATCATATCTACTATATGACTCATGCTCGACCTTTCGGTCTCTTGTGTTCCGAGGCCATGTCTGTACATGCTAGGCTCGTCAAGTTTAACCCGAGTGTTCCGCATGTGCAAATCTGTCTTGCACCCGTTGTATGTGAACGTAGAGTCTATCACACCCGATCATCACGTGGTGTCTCAACACGACGAACTTTCGCAACGGTGCACACTTGGGGAGAACACAATTTATCTTGAAATTAAGTGAGGGATCACCTTATAATGCTACCGTCGTCCTAAGCAAAACAAGGTGCATAAAAGGATTAACATCTCATGCAATTCATAAGTGACATGATATGGCCATCAACTTGTGTTTAAGATCTCCATCTTCGAAACACCGGCATGATCTCCATCGTCACCGGCACGACACCATGATCTCCATCAACGTGTCGCCATCGGGGTTGTCACGCCCTGCATGCTTCTACTACTATTGCTACCGTAGCGATAAAGTAAAGCATTACATAGCGCTTTAATGATTGACACGCAGGTCATACAATAATTAAAGACAACCCTATGGCTCCTGCCGGTTGCCGTAATCACCGACATGCAAGTCGTGATAATCTATACATCACATGATCATCTCATACATCACATATATCTCATCATGTAATTGGCCATATCATATCACAACATACCCTGCAAAAACAAGTTAGACGTCCTCTAATTGTTGTTGCATGTTTTACGTGGCTGCTACGGGTATCTAGCAAGAACAATTCTCACCTACGCAAAACCACAACGGTGATACACTAGTTTGCTTTTCAACCTTCTCAAGGACCGCCTTTGTCGGATCCGATCCAACTAGAGTAAGAGAAACTGTCACCCACAAGCCAGCTAAGCAACAAGTTGCATCGCAGGAACCGGTCTCTCGTAAGCGTACGAGTAATGTTGGTCCGGGCCGCTTCATCTCACAATACCGCTGAACCAAAATCCGACCAAGGGAGGAAGCAATCTAAGCATCAACGCCCACAAACCTTTTGTGTTCTACTCGAGATCTCATCGAACCATCAACCTAGCTCATGATGCCACTGTTGGGGAACGTCGCATGGGAAACAAAAATTTTCCTACGCACACGCAAACCTATCCATGGTGATGAGCATCTACGAGAGGGAGAGTGGATCTACGTACCCTTGTAGATCGCTAAGCGGGAAGCGTTAAGAAACGCGGTTGGTGTAGTCGAACATCTTCGCGATCCAAATCGCCGAGCGTCCCGCGATCTCATCACGATCCGTCCCGCGATCCAATCATGATCCGTCCCGTGAACTCATCACGATCCGTCCCGTGATCACATCACGAACCGTCTCGCGATCTCGATCACGGTCCTTCCGATCTAGCGCCGAACGGACGGCACCTCCGCGTTCAGCACACGTGCAGCTTGATGACGATCTCCACCATCTTGATCCAGCAAGAGGAGGTGGAGAGGAGAGAGAGTTCACCGGCAGCGTGACGGCGCTCCGGTGATGGTGGTGGAGTGATTCCGGCAGGGCTTCGCCTAAGCGCTGCGGAAAACCGATCTAGAGGAGAAACTGTGCACCGGTGTAACGGGTAGCACGTGGCCGGAAATTCTGTCCAAAAACCACCCAATCCACTAGTATATATAGGAGGAGAGGAGAGGAGAGGCAGCCAAGGCCTTTGGGTCGGCCGAAATAGGAGGTGGGAGCAATCCTACTTCACCTCCAATCCTAGTTGGAGTAGGATTGCCTCCTATTGGCTGATTTTCCACTTTTTGCTTTAGGACTTTCTCTCCTGCGCCATGGGCCTTTGTGGCTGTTTTCCCAGCCCACTAAGGGCTGGTTATTATTCTCCCACAGCCCATGGACCTCTTGGGGTCGAAATACCCCTCCCGGAGGTCCTCCGGTACACTACCGGCACTCCCGGTACAATACCGATACTCCCGGTACACTACCGATGAGCCCGAAACTTTTCCGGAAACCAAACTGGGACTTCCTATATATGAATCTTTACCTCCGGACCATTCCGGAGCTCCTCGTGACGTCCGGGATCTCATCCGGGACTCCGAACAACCTTCGGTAACCACCATACATAACTCTACACTACCGAAACGTCACCGAACCTTAAGTGTGCAGACCCTGCGGGTTCGAGAACTATGTAGACATGACCGAGACACCTCTACGGTCAATAACCAATGGCGGGACCTGGACGTCCACATTGGTTCCTACATATTCTACGAAGATCTTTATCGGTCGAACCTCTATGTCAAGGATTCAGTCAATCCCGTATATCGTTCCCTTTGTTCTTCGGTATGTTACTTGCCCGAGATTCGATCGTCGGTATCTCCATACCTAGTTCAACCTCGTTACTGGCAAGTCTCTTTACTCGTTCCGTAATACAAGATCCCGTGACTAACACTTAGCCACATTGCTTGCAAGGCTTGTTGTGATGTTGTATTACCGAGTGGGCCCTGAGATACCTCTCCGTCACACGGAGTAACAAATCCCAGTCTCGATCAATACAGTTATAGCATGGATAATAAACGATTATCATGAACAAGGAAATATGATAATAACTAATTTATTATTGCCTCTAGGGCATATTTCCAACAGAAGATGACCCCCCTGATGGTGTTAGATTGGATCTCAAGATTCTGGAACTTGCGGCGGCTGGAATTGTGCTTCGTGGACTCCCCCAGGGTTTTTGGATTTTCAGGGAATTTATAGGCTCGATAGTCGGTTCAAGGGGTGCCCGAGGTGCCCACCCTCCACCAGGCCGCACCCTGGTGGAGGGTGGCCACCCTGGGCCCCCTGTTCTGGTGTTGTTTGGCCCATCTACTTCCATATGGTACCGAAAAAATCCACAAAAATCCCCGTAGTGTTTGGGCTCCGTTTGGTACTAATTTTCCGTGAAGTAAAAATAAGCAAAAACAAGAACTGACACTTTGGCACTATGTCAATAGGTTAGTCCCAAAAAATGATATAAAGTTGCTATAAAATGATTGTAAAACATCCAAGATTGATAATATAACAGCATGGAACCAGAAAAAAAATTATAGATGCATTGGAGACGTATCGGTGCCAAGTAAAGTCTTCGGGATAACTCACAAGATGAGTAGAAATGATGCTGAAACAAAACAAAAACTTTGACTCCAGTATAGGAATTTTCATTTTTTATTGGAGCATGATAATGATCTAATTTTTTTTCAAGGTATTTCTATACAAATTATCCATGTTGTACTAATTTTTCAGAATTTTAGAGTTACACTAGTATGGTCTCTTTACAGATTGCTACAGACTGTTCTGTTTTAAACAAATTCTGTTTTGCTTGCATTGTTTGCTTGTTTTGATTATGCTGTGGATTGTATCGGGGGGTATAAGCCATGGTTAAGTTAGAATATAATCCTATTATTCAAAAATGAATTATGAATCAATTTATAACAGTACCTAAAGTATTCAATATGTTGCTTATACTAACGGATCTCATGGAGTTTTGTTGAGTTTTGTGTGATTGAAGTTTTCAAGTTTTGGGTGTGACCATGATGGACCACGGAATAAGGAGTAGCGAGAGACTAAGCTTGGGGATGTGCAAGGAACCCCAAGGTAATATTATAAGGAAGACTCAAGCGTCTAAGCTTGGGGATGCCCTGGAAGCTATCTCCTCTTTCGTTTCAATCCATCGGTATGTCACTTGGAGCTACATTTTTATTTATCACATGATATGTGTTTGCTTGGAGCATCGTTACTTTTGTTTGCTTTTACTTTTAGTTTGCCACAATCATCATTTGCTGGAAACACCTATTTTAGAGAGACACACCTTCATCATAATTTGCTAGAATACTCTATGTGCTTCACTTATATATTTTGAGCTTGGCAGTTGCTCTAGTGCTTCATTTATATCTTTTTGAGCACGGTGGCGTGTAGATTTTATAGAAATAATATGCTGTCGTTCTTCACTTATATTTGTTTGAGATATGAATGAATAGTGATGGAAATTTTCATGGGTCATAAGACTAGTCCAAAAATAATAGGTATTCAATGAGTGATAATCAAAACCATCATGTAGCACATATAGAGAAAGTTTGTGTTAATGACATTGATGTGGTAATATGAAAAAGGTGTGAGTACACAATTATTGATTCGTAGAAGTGTCGATATTAAGAGGTGTTAACTTGTCATTCATCCAAAAATTAAAGAGGCATGGAGATGATGTGTGCGCATTTCTATTCCTTGTTGAAATCCTAGTGTTGTTTTGGGTCAGGGGCATGTGATGGGTAACTCCTACCAACCTCCTCCCTCGGGGCAAGCAAGGCGTACTTTGATTTTTGATAAAACTAATAAAACTTTGAAATAAGTATATGAGTTCTTTATGACTAATGTGACACCATGGACATACGCATATTCACCTTCTCATATTTGCTAGCCTCTTCGGTACCGTGCATAGCCCATTCTCACCTCGAGGCTCGATGCAACTTTCGCTGGTGCATCCAAACCCCGTGACATGATACACTCTGTTGCACATAAGCCTCATTATATCTTCATCACAACAGCCACCATACCTACATATTATGGCATTTTCATAGACATTTCGAGATATATTGCCATGCAAATTCCATCGTCACTTCGCATGACTAGTCCGTTCATCATTATATTGCTTTGGCTGATCATATAGAGCTGACATAGTATTTGTGGCAAAGTCACTGTTCATTATATTTTTGATACATGTCACACTAGATCTTGCACATCCTGGTACACTGCCAGATGAATTCATATAGAGTCATATCATTCTATCAGTTCTTCATATTGAGTTGTAAGTAAATAAAAGTGTTATGATCATCCTTATTAGAGCATTGTCCCGATGAGGAAAGGATGATGGAGACCATGACTCCTCCACAAGTCGGGATGAGACTCCCGACGAATAATTAAATAAAAATGGGGGAGGCCAAATGAGCCCACCATATAAAAATGGGGGGAGCAAAAAAAGAAAGAAAGAGAAAATCCCACCATGAAAAAAATAAAAAAAGAGAGAAAGAGAGAAGGAAATTACCTTTACTATCCTTTACCACACTTGTGCCTCAAAGTGGCACCCGGATCTTCATATGGAGAGTATCCTATTTGTCACTTCCATATGCTAGTGGGAATTACCTTTTAATTATAAACTTGGCTTGTATATTCTGATGACGGGATTCCTCAAATGCCCGAGGTCTTCATGAGCAAGAAAGTTGGATGCACCCCCACTTAGCTTCAGTTGAGCTTTCATACACTTATAGCTCTAGTGCATCATTTGCATGGCAATCCGTACTTCTTGCATTGGCATCTATCGATGAGCATATTCATAGCTCGTTGGTACGCCTAGTTGATGTGAGGCTATATTCTCCACTTTCTACCCCTTTCATATCTACCATCATATTCTGTTCCACCTATATGCTATGTCTAATGGTTCAGTCTCATGTATTGCGTGAGGAATAAAAGGTTGATGCATATTGAAAAAGTACGATCCAATTGCCTGACTTGGACACCGTGGTTCTTAACATTTGTATTGATGTGGTGAAGACGGAGTCATGCCTTGCTAATATAATAAGATGAATGTGGGTAAACATTCTTTTAGGATCGTATACTTTGAAGATCAATGATTTTGTTTCTTACTCATAAATATTGCTATGCTAATGTTTGTTAATTCATCATTTCTTAGTGAGCATACATAGAAAAGATTACATAATGGGTAGCATGTCAAATCAAAAATTCTGTTTTTATCATTTACCTATTGGAGGACGAGCAGGAATTAAGCTTGGGGATGCTGATACATCTCCAACGTATCTATAATTTTTGATTGTTCCATGCTGATATATTATCATTCTAGGATACTTTTGGGCATTTGTTTACCAATTTATAATATTTTTGAGCACTAACCTATTGACCCAGTGCCCGGAGGAGTCCGGGAGGCGCACGAGGGCCCCCACCACACATCAGGGCGCGCCCTGATATGTGGTGGCCCCCTTAGGCATCCCCCGACGTTCCTCTCTGGCCTATAAATTCTCTAATATCCTCAAACCCTAAGGGATCTCCCGAAATACTTTTTCCGCTACCGCAAGTCTCTGTTCTGATGGAATCCCATCTAGAGTTCCGTTCCAGCACCCTGCCAGAGGGGGGGTCGATCACGGAGAGCCACTTCATCAACCTTGTTGCCCTCATGATGATGTGTGAGTAGTTCACCACAGACCTATGGGTCCGTAGGTAGTACCTAGATGCCAATCTCTCTCTCTCTCTCTCTCTCTCTTGATCTTCAATACAATGTTCATTGCATCTTTGCCTTGATCTATTTGATGTAATCCCTTTGTATGGTGCGTTTGTTGGGAACTGATGAATTGTGAGTTTATGTTCAAATTATTCATGAAAAGTATTTGAGTCAAACCTGAATAGTAAGATTCTTATTTGCATGATCATTATAGATTCATAATGCTCTCCGATGAGTTTTTGGGAGAGGGCCTGGGTTTTGGGAGATGAAAAAAGCCTATTGAGATAGTTTGGCCAACTAGATTGATATTTCTTCGATGGGAGTGGTGCGTTGTAGTAGGTTCAACCTGATGAGTTTCTACATCCTAGTGACAGAAGGGTACAAGTTGCGCCTTTGTGTTTCTTCTACTAAGGATAAACAATGGGGTTTATTCATATTGATTGAGTTTACTTTGTCTACACCATGTCATCGTTCTCCAAGCATTACTTTGTTTTACTTAATACTCTAGATGCCTGCTGGATAGCGGTCGATGAGTGGAGTAATAGTAATAGGTGCAGGCAGGAGTCGAACTATTTACTTATGGATGTGATGCCTACATATACATGATCATTGCCGTGAAAATCGCATAATTATTCTCTTTTCTATCAATTGCCCAACAACAATTTGTTTACCCAGCGTATGCTATTTCTATGAGATATGCCACTAGATAACTCTATGACCCCCAGGTCTATTCACTTAT
This sequence comes from Hordeum marinum, assembly GCA_022496015.1. NCBI lineage: Eukaryota > Viridiplantae > Streptophyta > Magnoliopsida > Poales > Poaceae > Hordeum > Hordeum marinum. The sequence continues at coordinate 110,539,993 of CM039673.1, forward strand.
ATATTCACAAACGCTACTACTACCTTGCTATTATTTATTTGATTTTATTTTATTTTGCAATTTACAATTATCTACACAACTCACTTGCTTGGAAATAACGAGATCAAGGGGATTGACAACCCTCTTGCTGACATTGGGTGCAAGTTGTTTGTTCTTTTGTGTGCAGCAGCTGAAGACGGTTGAGGATTGGTATTCCTATTGGTTTGAAAAACCTTGGTTTCATAACTGAGGGAAAAACTTACCCACATTGTGCTGTGATAACCCGTTCCTCTTCACGAAAACCCAATGCAAATCACAAGTATCAGACGCCATCGCTGCCACTGCAACTAGTTTTCTTTATATTGTATCTCGACTGTATGAATGTAAATTCAAAGCTTGTCTGAATGAAATCTATGGTTTGATCAACTAAGTATTTATCTATGAATTCACATAGTAATCAAAGTAAATAAAAACATCTATATTTTTCTTTGAATAAACACTCATCACAAACGATTCAGATAGAATACCCGTTTGCACATCGACAAGTGTGTTTCCTTTGCTAGTAAGCCAATTGAAAATTGACGCAAAGGATTGGCGCATCGCGTCATTGCAAACATTCTGTGCGATGACCCGTGCGCTTGGTATAGACAATCCAGGGAATATTTGCATGTGTCATATTGGATAAATTGCCATTTGTCAAATTGAAAACATTGGCATTTGTCGATCTAGTAAAATTGGCATTTGTCAACATTGTAGCACTGACATTTGTCAATTTTTGCAGGAACAAAATCATTATTACAGTGCAATTTTGCAACTAAAATTCAGTAAACATAGGTTTCATTCATAGATTAATTTGTGGTCTTTGTACAAAACAGTTCAACTAGATAACCGAACCGAGCAAACTTTTCCCCAATTCTGGCCAAGCACACATTGAAATAGCTAGTCCAATGATATATACTAGCTACTTTAAACCACATAGTACATTTCAGCCATATCACTAGTTAGATGAACGGAACACAATATTCCCTAAATGCTACTACATAGGGGCTTTGTACTACTTCCAGCAGAATCGAGCATGCTCAGTAAGAGCGAGAGGATGAGGAGCCTGTCGACGAGCTGGTGGAGTCGAGTCCGGTGCCTGTCATTGCTTCCCTTCATGGCGCACCCTCGTGTCTTGTAGGCCCCTCGTGGCTCTTCTGGCCCTCCCACAAAGCTTCTAGTGCCTCTTTTGTTCCCAAAAAAATTGTCAAAAATTTTCGTTGCATTTGGAGAACTTTTATTTCTGCACAAAAAACACCACCACGATAGCTCTGCTGAAAAAGCGTCACTTCGAGTTAGTTCCATGCAAATCACACCAAAACCATATAAAATTGTTGTAAATGTGGCATGAATACTTCATAAGTTATAGATATTTTGGAGACATATCAACACCCCCAAGCTTAATTCCTACTCGTCCTCGAGTATGTAAATGATAAAAGAAACAATTTATGAAGTGTAAATTCTAGCATAGTACATAAGTTTGATCAATGGTAATTTCAACCACCTTTCCTAGCATCATAACGTAAACTCTTCATCATAAAACTCATCATGATAAAGTATCAACCAATTCACATGTTTTGATTCAAACAATGAATTTTCATGAAACTTAACAACCTATGTTCTTAGTCACCAAACAATTACAATTCAACTTATTCTCAACAAAGTCTAAGTAAGAGCTCCACATACTCAATAATCATACAGTATTCTATGATTGCTAGTACTCAAAGCATATTTTTTATAACAAATGGCATCCATCGAACACAGAGAAAGATAAGGGCTTAATGGTTCGCCTCCCAACTCATTTATCATAAAGATAATTGTCAACAATAATAAGTCATGATGAAATATATTTGACTGGCCATATGTTCCTAGATCTTTCCCCACCACATGATGCTTGCCAACTAGAGAATAATTGAGGTTCAAATGAGAATGCATACTACGTTAATGCAAAAGAATGTCACGTTATATTGCCTCTTATGATAGCAACCTTTATTATGAATTCCTCCGCTTTTATTACTTTGCCATCACGAGTCCATACAACGCTCAATTTTCTCTTACACCAAATGACTGAACACATTTAGAAGCAATTTTATTGCCTTTTTGCAGCAATGACGACTTACTTGATGGATATTATTCAATCCATAAGTAGGTATGGTGGACACTCATGGCAAGAAACTGGGTTTATGGGTTTTGGATGCAAAAGTAGTATCTCTACTTAGTACGAATTTTTGACTAGCAAAAGATCCTAAGCAAACACTACATGTTGGAGGATCCATAACAATATAACCTCTATGCAAATATACACAACCATAACTCATTATGTTGTCTTCCTTGTCCAACTTCAACTATTTTTCTCAAGTTTGAAAATAATTAATGGGTATTCACAATCATAGAAGATGACCAATATAATATATTTATATGTGAAAGTTCTCTTCCTTATACTAATCATTCACAAATTGCTTGTATGACCAATATTTTGATTGTCAAGCTTCCAAAAGATTTCATTTTCTAAACCCAATGTGAAGCTACTACTAGGCATGATATGAACATATAATTTCAACTTCATGGTATTCAATTAATTCAACAATTTACTCATAGGATATAAGTGAAGCACAAGAGTAAATGACAAGCTACTCCAAAAAGAAATAAGTGAAGATCAAGCGAGTAGTTAAGTAAATGGGTAGCCATTTGAGAACTCTCTCTCATCTAAAAAATTTCATATATAAGTATTTTATTAAAACAGAAAGCAAAACAAAATAAAATGACATTCCAAGAATAACACAGATCATGTGAAGAACCAAAAACTTAGGCTCAACCGATACTAACCGATAATTGTTGATGAAGAAAGGTGGGATGCCTACCGGGGCATCCCCAAGCTTAGATGCTTGAGACTTCTTGAAATATTATCTTGGGATGCCTTGGGAATCCCCAATCTTGAGCTTTTGTGTCTCCTTAATTCCTTTATATCATGGGTTCGCTAAATCTTAAAAACTTCATCTGCACAAAACTCGACAAGAACTCGTGAAATATGTTAGTATAAATCGATGCAACACCTTATCATTATCTATTGTAACAAATAACTAAAACTATAATTTAACATTGCATACTAAATGCCTCTGCATATTTAATACTCCTATCCTCAAATAGAATCATTAAACAAGCAAACATATGCAAACAATGCAACCTGTCTAAACAGAACAGACTGTAACAGCTCGTTTGGTACCCATCATTTGGGCCGGATTTGATGGATTTCATTTGCGAATTCCGAAATATACACGTTTGGTGCCATAGAATTGAGGATGGATTTCATTCTAAGATTCCAGCCGGTGTAAACGTTGCCTAGCCCCAAATCCCAGCCCCTCGCCCGTCATTCTCCTAGATTTCACGCGCTCGCTCCCCCCACCCCGACGCCCTCGTCTCTCGTCCCCTTCCCCCACCCTCCCACGACCGCCGCCATCATTGCTGCTTCCAAATCTCGATCCACCACAACTGCCGCCATGAGCCCCTCCTCCACTGCCGCCAGTGATGCATCCCCCCGCCTGTGAATAGCTTATCCCGGAGTGCTCTTCCCCCGTCCGCTCTACATGTGAAGCTTTCTATTCGATAGTGTGCGGCCTCCGGTGACCGCAGCGCCGTCATCAATTCCTCAAATCCTGGTAGGTTCCCCCTCCACCTCCCTTCTCCGGCCTCCTCCCTCTCTCTGGTGCATCTTTTCTGCTTGAACCCTAACCCCGACCCTAACCTGAACCAACTAGTCAGCAACACACCTCCATCCAACCACCCGATCCAGACAACAGGTCGACTTCCTAACGATTTCTCTGGCATGCCACGTTCCCGGTCAGCGCCACACCCCGTGTGTCTAGGAGAAAGAAGCACGAGAATATTGGTTGGGGAGCAAGTAAGGTATGATTCGCCTATTCAATCAGATTGGTTCTTCAGTTGGTAACGGCTACTGATTTAATTGTGTGGATTCAGTAGAAACATAATTTGGTTGCTTGGTACTACTATTATTATTCCCAACAAGAGAAGGGGGAAAAGTTGTGTAGTGCACAAGAATTTTCTATCTCCAGAACGCTCTATTTTAGCACGCATCAAGTTTTAGCAAAACTAGTTGCTGTCAACTTCAGACTAGCTTTCATGAGCATGCTCTTTTGGTTACTAGGATGTGAAAGTTGTGCTCCTCTTATTGTAAGCTTTCGACAGTCTACTCATAGTATGGCCAACAGTCAGATACTGTCATAACTAGTTATTTATTTCAATCTTCCAAAAGTCTGTTCTTAGCAAATGTTAACACCGAACCAAACAGTCACCTGATTTTCGATTATGCACTAGTTGTTTACCCATGATACTTAAAATATAGGTATATTATTATTATTATCCATGATTACTTTCTCAATTGTTATTTTCTTCATCTTAATATAGATGTCGGACTTACACGTTAACACATTGGATGATGATGAGAGGAGAAAGAAACAAAAGAGGGCAGCGGCTGGATTTTTTGTGTTGGTTGTCGTGATAGTTCAACACACGTATTTTCGGAGGAGGATTAGAGAGCTTGATGATTTCAGTGAGGATGAGGTAGAGATTAGGATTAGAAAGAAAATTCTGAAATCAATTTATTAAGGTCCTAACAAGCACTGTTATGATAGTTTGCGCCTAACTAAACGGTCCTTTGTGCACCTATGCATTATCTTGCATGAAATATGTGGTTTGAGGGACACATTTTATGTGTCAATCGAAGAATCAATCACAATGTTTCTGCTAGTGCTAAGCCATGGGATGAAATATAGGTTAATTGAAAGCACGTATAGGTGGGCACTTGAGACAATCAGTAGGCACTTCAATGAGATCTTAAGATCTATCCTTTCCTTGTCTCGTGAGTTTATAAAGTTACCAAGTCCGTCAGCTAAGCAACCCGAGGATACTAGATGGAAATGGTTTCCAGATGGACTAGGAGCTTTAGATGGCACACATGTTGATGTCTGTGTTTCCTCTCACAAGCAAGGTAGATACAGGAATAGGAAGAAAAATGTGACAACTAATGTGCTTGGTGTTTGTGACCAGAATATGAAGTTTCTGTATGTCTTAGCTGGATGGGAAGATTCTGCATCAGATTCACGAGTGTTGCGAGATGCAATGTCACGACAAGATGCTTTTAGAGTTCCACATGGTAATTCTCTATCTTGGTATGATAGAATAACTAAATTACGTTATTTCAAGGTAAATATAATATCTAATACTTGCTATTTTTTGCAAACATTAGGAAAATACTACCTTGTAGATGTTGGGTACACTAATGGTCTCAGCTTCTTTGCTCCATACCGGTCAGTCCGGTACCATTTAAAAGAATGGAAATCTAATGGAAATAACCCACAAACTCCAAGAGAGTTATATAATCTGCGGCATGCATCAGCTAGGAATGCGATAGAGAGAACTTTTGGTCTACTAAAGATGAGATGGGCTATTTTGAGGACTAGTTCATTTTTTTGACATACGAAATCAGGTATCACATAGTATTTTGCAAAACCAAGCATCCATTTATTTTTATTTTTTATTAACATGCAAATAATACCATCTCGCATATCCGTGTCATTAATTCTTGCTGCATATTGCATAACTTTCTAAGAGATAGGCAGAGAGAGATGGATGATATAATACTAATTGATGTGGATAATCAGATAAATGATGTTGCCAATGAACACCCAGAAGAACCAAACATAATTAGACATGTTGAATCAACAACTGAGTGGAACAACAAGCGAGATACCTTAGCTAATCAAATGTGGGCAAATTACCAAAGGAGACGCGGGGGAGTCAATCATTGAATTCATTCATTTGTATGTTCATATATTTCATATGACTATTTTGAACCTCTCTCTCTCTCTGGATTTTAAGTTTGTCTCACACACGTATTGTTGCTTGCAGGAAGATATGGATGTGGAGAAGAAAGGAGGTAGAAAAAACCTTACCTGGACGAATGAAATGGATGAGGCAATGCTGAATGTATTTGTGGACCATTACAATAGAGGGGATCATTCTCAAAATGGGTGGAAACCACATGTTTACACCATAGTTGTCAACAATGTTCGAGCCAAGTGCAATGTGCATATCACAAAGGAGAATGTCTTATCAAGGTGCAAGACTATTGATAGACACTATGTGAATGTTAGCAAGATGTTGTCAACGAGTGGTTTTGGGTGGATTGGATCCATAACAAGATTCTGGTTGATAGTGAGGATGTGTGGAGCAACTATGTCAAGGTAAGCACTACATATTGAGAAACTATGAATTCATCCAAGTTTATTTCAAAAACATGCACTTATACTTGTTGATGCATAGACTTCTAATCAGCAGTCTACTCATCATTTCGCCGTAGTCTATGATTTTCTCTTTGGATGTGTGTTTGGTGTTTAGATGGATGTGTGACTATTTGTCTTCATGTTTTGTAGGCAAACAAAGATGCTTCTCGCTATAGGCACAAGGTCATAAAGTTTTGGGACTCAATCAGCCTTGTCTTCTCGAAGGATCATGCCACCGGAACCAGAGCCAGAACCGCCGCTAAAGGTGCAGCTCAAATGACTCTGGAGAATGTCAACAACATCAACATTGAGTCTGTTGTAACATATTCAACCCAAACCAGCGAGGAACAGAAGAGGAAAAGATATCGATCGGATAACCCAATTGCATCTATGCTTGGAGAGAAACTGGATAATTTTACTAGTGCCTACAAAGCTGATATCGCTCAAGTTGCTCCTCCCGTGAAACCCTCCTCTCCTAAAGAAATACTTGATTCTCTCAATGCGATTGCGGGACTGGATGATGATGCCTTGCTAGGAGCTTATGATATCCTCATAGCAGATGACCGCAAGTTCAAAGCTCTTATGGCGCTGCCTGAAAGGATGAAGAAGAAATGGATCCTCAAGCAAATTAACCAATGAAGGTATGTTGCTTGTTCTGTGATCAGTTAGTAGTTGGCAAGGTCTGCTACATTTTTCCTTAGTTGTTTGTTAACGTCAGCAATATTATGGGTACCCAATATGGAGCAGAGGCAACAACTTGTTTGCTCATCATATTTATGTACTTAAGTATTCCATGTTGAGATTAGCATGATAGAAGTTTTATGTTATCATCTTAATAAGATTTTCCTGCCTTTCTTCCCATACAAGGCTTACTTAAACATATTTTTCTGCCATGTTTGAGAACAACTTGTTCTGCCATGTCTTTTTTCTCTTCAGTTAAGAAGTGGCATCAATAGTCTACAATATATAAACTAGATATGCCTATTTAGTGGCCGAATAAATATATGTGTTTAATATAAATATATATATCCTCTCTTTTAATATGTAGTCTCTTATCGACTTAGTTTTGGTATACTTAACCTACTCGGTTGTTGATGGTATGTTGCTATTACCTTTCGATCAAAGATAATTGTGCAAATGAAGTGCATGTTAACCTTTGAGCAGTTTCTATATCAAGTTGAATTTCTTTACCCTTCGTAAAGATTGTTGCAATCTAAACCTTATCGTGTGACACTTTGATTTATCTTCTAGGTTGCCATCAAATATTGGGAGAAGTGTGATGTTGAACGAACAAAACAAAGAAAAAAAGATCCTCGAGCAATGAAAATATTTCTTGGGCGGTGCTAATAATGCAAAGATTCAGTTTTTATGTAAGCCTTGCTAGATTATGATCATTTGATGTTGCTATGAACCTTGGTTGTCTTGCAAAGATTAACTTTTTACAAGTCTGGTTAACTTCTTACAAAGTCTCATGTTGAAGTTCTGTGTATTGGCATGGTTCAGTTTAACGCAAAACATTGCTATGTGTGAAAAAGAAGTTGTCAATGTTGGTGTTGGTACAATTTCATGTTCATTTTGGTTCTCCTACAGATTTGACCTCAAAATCCTAGTGACAACCAAACATGAAATTCGGATTTGGAATCTTGATTCAGCCAAATGAAATCTTGATATGGATTTCATTTCATTTCATTTCAGCCAAATGAAATGAAATGAGGGGAGCCAAATGAGCTGTAAAGGAGGAAGAAGTATCCATACTTATTTAACTCAAAAAATTCTGAAAATTTAGGAAAACTTAGAAAATTTGTATATAAATCATGTGTAAAAGATTCAGAGCAAAATCACGTTCTAGTGAATTTTAGAAATTCCTGGACTGGGCGCAAAAGTTTCTGTTTTTGCACAGAATCAAGTCAACTATCATCCACACTATCCCAAAGGCTTAACTTGGCACTTTATTGAAATAAAAGCTATAAAACATGATTACTTCAGTATCTTAATCATATGAACACACAAAAACATAAGGTAAAAGTGTTGGGTTGTCTTCCAACAAGCGTTTTTCTTTAATGCCTTTTTAACTATGCATGATGATTTCAATGATGCTTGCATACAAGTAAAGAATTGAAACATAAAGAGAGCATCATGAATCACATGGAAATCATATTTAATTCTAACTCACTTCCTATGTGTAGGGATTTTGTGAGCAAACAAATTATGGGAGCAAGAATCAATTAGCATAGGAAGGCAAAACAAGTATAACTTCAAAATTTCCAACACATAGAGAAGAAACTTGATATTATTGCAATATGTAAAACCATATCTTCCTCTCTCATAGTAATTTTCAATAGCATCATGAATAAATTCAACAATATAACTATCACGTAAAGCATTCTTTTCATGATCCACAAGCATGGAAATTTTATTACTCTCCTCATAAGCAAATTCCTTCTCAATCATAATAGTGGGAGCATCAAATGAAACTTGAATATTATAAATTGTTTCCATATTAAAAGAGTAGTGCTCAGTAAAAGGATATTCAAAATTATGACAATAATTATCACTACTTTTTATGACATAAGTATCTTCACAATAATCATCATAAGCAGCAACTTTGTTCTCATCATAGTCAAGTAAAACCTCTTCCGAAATAGTGGAATCATTACTAAATAAATTCATGACCTATCCAAATCAATTTTTATCATTATAATAAAATTCAACACCCTCCAAAATAGTGGGATTATAATTATCTAAAGTTGACACTATTCCAAACCCACTTTCATAAATATCGCAATCATCAGAAATAGGAGGCATGCAATCATCATAATAAATTTGGTCATTCAAAGTTCAAGAACTGAAAATATCATCTTCATTGAGCATAGCATCCCCAAGATTGGGAAAAATATTAATTGCATAAAATAAATTCTCAAACATTTCATTCTTATCAAACCTAGCATCCCCAAGCTTGTGGCTTGGCATATCGTCAGCATAATCACTCTCATCATTAATACTATGAATAGCACGAATAGTATAAAAATTATCATCATCATAATTTACCAAGTTAGAGCCAAAAGGGTTTTCAAGATTATAAGAAGTATCATTATCTTCCCAATCATAGTCATCAAAACAAGCAATAGGCATAACAAAATCATCATCAAGTGTATCATCTTCCACAATTATTTTTGATTCATCCCCATGAGGCACAACAATAATAGGAGCAACATGATTTTGGAGAGATAGATTTTTACCTCCACTCTTTCTTATTTTCTTCTTCTTCACCACGTCATGCGTGGGTTTAGTTAATTTTTTCAAGCTTCTTATTGGTGAGATTGGTTGAATAGGGAGCTCCTCCTTGTCACCTATTTTATCATGAGAGAAATAGGAGGGAACGTGGAAATATTTACCATTTCATTAGTATTCCTTTTATATTCTATTGGTTTTCCCATCTTTCTATAGATGGCAATATAAGCATTCTCATTGCAATTTACCATGCAAAACATATAGATATTTTTTTGATTAGTTTCAATGTCGTCTGTGAGAATGGATACTTCAAACCAACTTTTTTATGTGTCAATTCTTCACTCCCCAAAAATAGAAAATGCTCATTATAAAGTTCAATGGTGATCAAGTCACTACAATATTTGGCCATGATTTGATCATGAAATTTTTTGCATTGGAAATTAGGATGACTAACTTTATTGCAAAGTTCACAAGTAGTAGGACAAAGAGAACATAATTTTGTAGCAAATTCATCTATCACTTTGAGAAAACACTTGGTTCTATCATGTTTATGCTTATTACAAAATCTATCATCCCTATAAGGCACGTCTTCACAAACTTTATGCACTCCACAAAAATTGACATTCTTATAAGAAACATTTTTATCATGACTAGTGCAATCATCATTAGTATTTTGGATATTCACAGAATTCATACTAACAACATTGCAATCATGCTCATCATTTATGCCAAACATTTATTGAATTCTTCCTTTATCAATTGAGCAAAAATTTCCTTTCCATCATTTTCAACAAAGACATGATAAAGACAAAAATAATATGAGGCCACCTCAATTCCATTTTTAGTTTTATTTATAAACCAAACTAGTGATAAAACAATAAACTAAAAGATTCAATTGCAAGATCTAAATATATACCTTCAAGCACTCACCTCCCCAGCAACGGCGCCAGAAAAGATCTTGATGTCTACTACACACTTGTTGTTGTAGACTCGTGTTGGATCTCCAAGCGCAGATTTTTATAGGAAAGTAAAAAATTCCCTCAAGTGGATGACCTAAGGTTTATCAATCCGTGGGAGGCGTAGGATGAAGATGGTCTCTCTCAAACAACCCTGCAACCAAATAATAAAAATTCTCTTGTGTCCCCAACACACCAAATGCAATGGTAACTTGTATAGGTGCACTAGTTCGGCGAAGAGATGATGATACAAGTGTAGTAATGATAGTAGATATTGATTTTTGTAATAGTAACAATAGGAAACAGCAAGGTAGCAAGTAACAAAAGTGAGCACAAACGATATTGCAATGCTTGAAAACAAGGCCTAGGGTCCGTACTTTTGCTAGTGGAATCTCTCAACAATGCAAATATAATTGGATCACATAACCATCCCTCAACGTGCAATGAAGAATCACTCCAAAGTTTTTATCTAGCGGATAACATAAGAAGAAATTGTTTGTACGATACAAAACCACCTTAAAGCTATCCTTTCTGATCGATCTATCCAAGAATTCGTATTAAAATAACAACAAGTTATCCTTTCCGATTGATCTATCTAAGAGTTCATACTAAAATAACACCAGATGATAGCATCAACCAACTCTAATGTCACCTAGATACTCCGATGCCACCACAAGTATCCATGAGTTAATTATATGATACACATCCAACAATTTCAGATTCATAATACTCAATCCAACACAAAGAACCTAAAAGAGTGCCCCAAGATTTCTACCGGAGAAACTAGGACAAAAATGGGCATCAACCCCTATGCATAGATTACCCCAATGTCACCTCAGGAATCCGCGAGTTGAGTGCCAAGACATAGATCATAAAAGTATTCAATCCAGTAATAACAAAATCTCAAAAGGAAAACTCAGTTCATCACAACAAGATAGTGAGGGGAAAACACCATATGATCCAACTATATTAACAAAGCCCGCGATACATCAAGATCGTGCAAAATCAAGAACACAAGAGAGAGAGAGAGAGAGATTAAAAATATAGCTATTGGTAGAAACCCTCAGCCCCGAGGGTGGAGTACTCCCTCCTCATCATGGAGACCATAGGGTTGATGAAGATGGCCTCCGGTGATGATTTCCCCCTCCGGCACGGTGTCATGACGGGGTCTAGATTGGTTTTTCGTGGCTACAAAGGCTTGCGTCAGCAAAACTTTTTATCTAGGCTTATTTCTGTGGGTTTTAGAATATATAGGATTTTTGGGCATTGGTTTCACACGAAGATGGGCCACAAGGGGCCCACAAGACACCAGGGCACGCTAGAGGGGGCTGACACGCTCTGGTGGGTTGTGGCCACCTCGTGGCTCTTCTGGCCCTCCCACAAAGCTTCTAGTGCCTCTTTTGTTCCAAAAAAATCATCAAAAAGTTTCGTTGCATTTGGAGAACTTCTATTTCTGCACAAAAAACAACACCATGGTAGTTCTGCTAAAAACAACGTCAGTCTGGGTTAGTTCCATGCAAATCATACCAAAACTATATAAAATTGTTGTAAATATGGCATGAATACTTCATAAATTGTATATATGTTGGATACGTATCACTGTGCCGCTCCAGACATGTCTCCTCGAAGCGGCGGGACTCGGGATAGATCTTATTCAGCCCCGCCACTACGGCTTCTCCTGCGTCCATGGCGTCAATGAGCTTCTTCGTGTGCATGACCTGGCGCTCCACCTCCTTCTTTAGGAGGTAGATGTAGCATGCAAGGTTTGCGACGCAGAAGCCCGGCGGCGGGCCTTTGGTGGCCTCCACCTCCCACATTTGGGCCACGGTGGTGGAGTGGGTGATGACTCTGTCGATTGATGGCAGGGTCGCGACCAAGGCATGCGACGATGTGCTGGCGGCCAAGGCGGCCACCTCTAGGGTGGTGGCCCCGATGGCTTCCGGTGGGGTGGCGGCCATGGTGGCCACTAGCAACAACGACCTTTAGGCAGCGGTGGCGGAGCGTGTAGTGGGTGGCGTGCTCACACCCATTAGGGATGCTACATGCACTAGACGCTTGAGAGGGCTGCTGTGCCGATGCGGTGAAGCCTCTCAGGTGGAGTTGTCCTCTTGCGGAGTGTCAAAGCGACGACGACCGACCGGTGCCATCGGCGATTTGGGGAGAAGCAAACTAGATAAGCTATGAGGAGGGTGGGTATGAAGGCAATGTGGAGCCGCCGACCGTGAGGGTTTATATAGAAGTCTGACAAGCATTAGGGTTTTGGGGGATTTTGCCGAACTAGGTGGGAAGCTAGAGCCATAGTGCGGTTTTGTGTGCGGGAACCTGCAAGCTTGTGCACGGGAACGGGCTCATCGAGCCGACGTGTGTCCATAGAAAATGAATGTGCGGTGCCGAAGCATGCACTAGAATCCTCGGGCGACATCACGGTGACAAGACTTGAGAGAGGAGGACGGGGTGATATGCAGGCATACGGGTAATAATAACAAAACACGTGTGACATTAATACATGCAAACGACACTTCCCTACGTAGGTTCGGTAAAGGTTTCATCAATCACTGACAACTTTTTAGCAGCAACTGGCTGCCCACAACACACACATCTTGTTAGGATGAAGCATTTGTGTTCCCACACAATTCTAGTGAATAAACTATTTGCGGGGTATCACACACACTTTCTTACGCTAACCCATTTGTGTTCTGTTGGATCAACACAAATAGTTTATCCAAGTGAACTGTATGCTCCAGTTTGCACACATATGCGTTTTGTCAACCGTTTGTGTTATCTTGGCTAATCGCAAACAGTTCATAAGGACCAACTGTATGCCACGCATCACACACGCAAGTCTCATCTGAATTGTTCCTGATAGACCAGTCATTGCACACAGTTTGTTGTATTGGCGATGGAGCTAGAACTATAATGTTTGTGATTGATGGATCGCTCACAGTTTGATTGAAGGGTCTCACATGCACATGTCGTCTTAGGACCTTCCTGCAGTAATGTCATATAGATTTATGTGTGTGTATATGTTCATGTACATTTTAATAATGTTAAACTTTAAGGTGTGTGGTTTCGATAGAACCTCGTGGTGCATGAATAGGTGGGAAACGTTATAAAAACTTATAGAGTGTAAACTAAACAGTTGACATGATTTTGTACTAGTTTTCTGGTCTAAAATATGTCTTAAAAGTTAGGGTGGGTTCAATAATATGTTAACAATGTGTGACTACTCTATAATTTATAATAAGAATAATATAGCTAATCATAACACTCACAAATATAAACTTGTTATGAATTTTACTATGTGTGCATAGATAAGATTGGATTATTTCATATGATCACTACAAATGAGTCTGGTATCATCTAATGTTTACATGTATTTGTGCCAATTTCTCAAATAAAATTCATACACAAAAGTAAAAGCGACAATCTAGTTAACATAGCTTTTAATAGAACATGTGAATCGACAACCAGTTTTTGTCCCCATCGACTTGTTTACCCCTTGTGGTTACCTCCCCACATACCCCATTCTCTTCTTCCAAGAGTGTATCCTCCCCACCCCCATCGCCCGAAGAGGTGAGGGAGAGAGGCACTTCGCACGAACGTCGTGTGAACTAAAAGCACATTTGCTCCCTTGGTGGTTTTGGTAATTAATAACAACATATAAGTCACTAAACTAATGTTTCCACCAAGTATATTTCAGGAAAAGTTCAATGATAGGGATGGCAAAAGGGTTGTGGAATTACCCCAAGATGCAAGGAAATAGGTTGGCCAAGCTTCAAGCAAGAGGACTCTACATTTTACATTTGTGAGAAATCACTTTGAGTCCATAGGAAAGCCAATACTATTAAAAGGGGGTAAGATTTTGTTGGTGAAAAAAATGCTCATACGTGCACAAGTGATAGTCACCAAAAACATCCACAAGCTCTCCCACCAAAGTCTGTCTATAGCCAAACATTCAAAATCGGTGCAACCAACATTCCTATCCCGGTGCCACCGATTCCAGAACCTAGACAGACTCAGTCAAACCCTAGCCACTTTGATGAAACCGATTCCATACCGGTGCCACCGAGTTTAGGTTGCCAACTTTCTGTTACGCAAATTCACATTTTCGGTATGATCAAGATTGTTGGGTTGGCGTCACCGAGATTGGAAATCTGACCGTTGGTCACCTTATCGATGCAACCGAGTTTCATATATTGGTCTCACCGAGATTCAAAAGTTGCCACCTTTTGATCACTTCGGTACCACCGAGATTAACACATTGGTGTCACCGAGTTGATCATTTTGTGTGTAAAATTTGGATTTTTGGGGATGCCTATATATACCCCTCCACCACCACCTACTCGAAAGAGAAGAACTTAGAACTATTCCATACCTATCCTATCAGATTGTCTGAGAGAGAACCACCTACCCTTGTGTTGAGATCAAGATCTTCCACTCCGACCATATGGATCTTGAGTTCTATCCTCCCCAAGTTGCTTTCCACCAATCCCACCTCTTCCACCAAGCCAAATCTGTGAGAGAGTGATTGTGTGTTGAGGAGTCTATCATCTTGAAGCACAAGAGCAAGGAGTTAATCGTCATTACCGAACCTATTACCTTTTGGAGGGTGGTGCCTCATAGATTGGTTAGGTGTCGCTTGGGAGCCTCCTACTTCGTGTTGTGGAGTGAACCAAGAAGTTTGTAAGGGCAAGGAGATCGCCTACTTTGTGAAGAACTACCCATAGTGAGGATAGTCCTTCGTGGACGAAAGCCATATGGAATAGTCAAGGTTGCTACTTCATGGGCCCTTATGGGTGGAGCCCTCCGTGGACTCTCGCGACCGTTACCCTCCGTGGAATCTCGCGACCGTTACCCTCCGTGGGTTGAAGACTCCATAAACATGGATGTACGCTAGCGCCACCTATCGTAACCACGGGAAAAATCATCGTGTTTACAATTGTGTTGGATGTTCTTCAAAGTCAACTTGACAAGTTTAAGATGAAGGATGGTTTAGGAATCGCTGAGATGTACTCTAGGCTAGCTCTCATCACCAATGAGATTGCCGGTTTTAGAGGTAAAGAAATGACTGACAAATTCATCATCAAGAAGATACTTCGAGCTTTGGATGATCGATATGACACCGCTTGCACATTGATCCAAATGATGCCCAACTACAAATATCTCATGCCAACGAAAGTGATTGGTAGAATTGTTTCTCATGAGATGACACTCAAAGACAAGGAAGAGCTTCACCACAAGTCTAGTGGTGCTTAAAAAACCACAAGTGATGCTCCTGCTACCTCAAGTGACAAGCTTGTTACAAATGAAGAGATAAGTCTCATGGTCAAGAAATTCAAGAAGTTCTACAAGAATAGAAGCAAAGATCGAAGCTCCAACTCAAGATATGAAGAGTGTTGGAAATATGCCCTAGAGGCAATAAATAAAGTGTTTATTATTATATTTCCTTGTTCATGATAATCTTTTATTATCCATGCTATAATTGTATTGATTGGAAACACATTGCATGTGTGGATAAATAGACAACACTATGTCCCTAGTATGCCTCTAGTGAACTAGCTCGTTAATCAAGGATGGTCAAGGTTTCCTAGCCATTGACATGTGATGTCATTTGATAACGGGATCGCATCATTAGGAGAATGATGTGATGGACAAGACCCAAACTACAAACGTAGCATATGATCGTGTCAGTTTATTGCTACTGTTTTCTGCATGTCAAGTATGTGTTCCTATGACCATAAGATCACGCAACTCATGGGTATCGAAGGAGTGCCTTGTGTGTATCAAACGTCGCAACGTAACTGGGTGGCTATAAAGGTGCTCTACAGGTATCCCTGATGGTGTCTTTTGAGTTGGCATGGATCGAGACTGGGATTTGTTACTCCGTGTGACGGAGAGGTATCTCGGGGCCCACTCGGTAATACAACATCACAATGAGCCTTGCAAGCAATGTGACTAATTTTTAGTTGCGGGATCTTGTATTACGGAACGAGTAAAGAAACTTGCCGGTAACGAGGTTGAACAAGGTATGAAGATACCGACGATCGAATCTCGGGCAAGTAACATACCGAAGAACAAAGGGAACATCATAGGGGATTAAGTGAATCCTTGACATAGAGGTTCGACCGATAAAGATCTTCGTAGAATATGTAGGAACCAATGTGGACATCCAGGTCCCACCATTGGTTATTGACCGTAGAGGTGTCTCGGTCATGTCTACATAGTTCTCGAACCCGCAGGGTCTGCACACTTAAGGTTTGGTGACGTTTTGGTAGTATAGAGTTATGTATGGTGGTGAACAAAGGTTGTTCGGAGTCCTGGATGAGATCTCGGACGTCACGAGGAGTTCCAGAATGGTCCGGAAATGAAGATTGATATATAGGAAGATGGTGTTTGGACTCTGGAAAGATTTCGGGCATTTTCGGTAGTGTACCGGGAGTGACGAATGGGTCCCGGGGGTCCACCAGTGGGGCCAACCCACCACATGGGACAAAGTGGCAACCCACCAGCCCCTAGTGGGCTGGTGGGGTTGGCCAAGGTGGCCTAGGCGCAGGGAAGAGAGGCCCAAACCGAATTGGGGTGGAGTCCTCCCCAAGTTCCACCTCTCATGTAAGAGGTGGACTCCCAGGTGGAGGAGGACTCTCCCTCCACCAGTTCGGCCGAACAAAAAGGAGAGCCCTCCTTTTGGGCGCAGCCTCCTCTCCCCTCCTCCTATATATATGAGTGGTTTTAGGGTTTTTTGGACAAGGATTTTCAGCCACGTCTAAACCCTACCTCTAGATCAAGTTCCTCTAAACTAGACTAGTTTGGCAGTGCTTAGGCGAAGCCCTACCCGAACAGCTCCACCACCATCGCCGGAGCGCCGTCACGCTGCCGGCGAACTCTTCTACCTATCCGCTCTCTCTTGGTGGATCAAGACGGCGGAGATCGTCATCAAGCTGTACGTGTGCTGAACGCGAAGGTCCCGTCCGTTCGGCGCTAGATCGGAAGGATCGTGATCAAGTTCGTGGGATGAATCGTGATCAAGTTCGCGGGACAGATCGTGATTAGATCGCGGGACGGATCGTGATTGGATCGCGGGACGCACGACAATTTGGATCGCGAAGACGTTCGACTACACGAACCGCGTTACTTAACGCTTCCCGCTTAGCGATCTACAAGGGTACGTAGATCCACTCTCCCTCTCGTAGATGCTCATCACCATGGACAGATCTGTGTGTGCGTAGGAAAATTTTTGTTTCCCATGCAACGTTCCCCATCAGTGGTATTAGAGCTAGGTCTATGTTTCGATGAGATCTCGAGTAGAACACAAAAGGTTTGTGGGCGTTGATGCTTAGATTGCTTCCTCCCTTGGTCGGATTTTGATTTAGCGGTATTGTGAGATGAAGCGTCCCGGACCAACATTACTCGTACGCTTACGAGAGACCGGTTCCCTCAACCGCAACTTGTTGCATAGATGACTTGCGGGTGATAGTTTCTCTCACTTTAGTTGGATCGGATCCGACAAAGGCGGTCCTTGAGAAGGTTGAAAAGCAACTAGTGTATCACCGTTGTGGTTTTTTCGTAGATGAGAATTGTTCTTGCTAGATACCCGTAGCAGCCACGTAAAACATGCAACAACAATTAGAGGACGTCTAACTTGTTTTTGCAGGGTATGTTGGGATATGATATGGCCAATTACATGATGTGATATATGTGATGTATGAGATGATCATGTGATGTATAGATTATCATGACTTGCATGTCGATGAGTACGGCAACCGGCAGGAGCCATAGGGTTGTCTTTAATTATTATATGACCTGCTTGTCAATCATTAAGCGCTATGTAATGCTTTACTTTATCGCTACGGTAGCAATAGTAGTAGAAGCATGTTGGGCGCGACAACCCCGATGGCGACACGTTGATGGAGATCAAGATGATGGAGATCATGGTGTCATGCCGGTGACGATGGAGATCATGACGGTGTTTTCATGATGGAGATCAAAAGCACAAGATCATGGCCATATCATGTCACTTATGATTTGCATGTGATGTTAATCTTTTTATGCACCTTGTTTTGCTTAGAACAACGGTAGCATTATAAGGTGATCCCTCACTTAATTTCAAGATAAATTGTGTTCTCCCCGAGTGTGCATAGTTGCGAAAGTTCGTCGTGTCAAGACACCACGTGATGATCGGGTGTGATAGACTCTACGTTCACATACAACGGGTGCAAGCTAGATTTGCACGTGCAGAACACTCGGGTTAAACTTGACGAGCCTAGCATGTACAGACATGGCCTCGGAACACAAGAGACCAAAAGGTCAAACATGAGTCATATAGTAGATATGATCAACATAATGATGTTCACCATTGAAACCAACTTAACTCACGTGATGATCAGACTTGAGTTGGTGAATTTGGATCATGTGACACTCAGATGACCTGAGGGATGTCAATTTGAGTGGGAGCTTTAGTAATTTGATTAACTAAACTCATTATCTTGAACAATAGTCTAAGTAACCTTTACATATTTATGTTGTAGATCAATGGCTCGCGCAGTAGCACCCCTGAATTTTAATGCGTTCCTAGAGAAAGCTAAGTTGAAAGATGATGGAAGTAACTTTGTTGATTGGGCCCGTAATCTGAGGATTATCCTCATGGCTTCCCAGAAACAATATGTCCTTGATGCACCGCTTGGTAACCAACCAGAAGACATGACCTCCGAAGACGTTAAGAACGCTTGGGAGGCTCGTGCTGGAGACTACTCAATAGTTCAATGTGCAATATTGTATGGCTTAGAACTGGGACTTCAAAGACATTTTGAACGTCATGGAGCATATGAGATGTTCCAGGAGTTGAAGTTTATCTTTCAGAAGAATGCCCGGATCGAGAGGTATGAGACCTCTGATAAATTCTATGCTTGCAAGATGGAGGAGAACGGGTCTATCAGTGAACACATACTCAGAATGTCTGGGTATTCAAATCGTCTAGCGGAGTTGGGAATTACCCTCCCACCAGAGGCAATCACTGACAGAGTTCTTCAATCACTGCCACCTAGTTACAAGAGCTTTGTAATGAACTATAACATGCACGGGATGAACAAGTCAGTCGCCGAGATGTTTGCGATGCTGAAAGTGGCTGAGTCTGAAATCCAGAAAGAACATCAAGTGTTGATGGTCAATAAAACCACTATTTTCAAGAAAAATGGCAAGGGCAAAGGCAAGAAGGGTAAAACCAAGAAGGATGGCAAAGCAGTTGCTACTCCTACAAAGAAGCCTAAGCATGGACCTAAGCCAGAAATTGAGTGCTTTCATTGCAAAGGAACTGGTCGCTGGAAGCGGAACTGCCCCAAGTACCTGGCTGACAAGAAGGCGGCCAACGACAAACAAGGTATATATGATATACATGTTATTGATGTGTACCTTACTAGCTCTCGTAGTAGTGCCTGGGTATTTGATACCGGTTCGGTTGCTCACATTTGCAACTCAAAGCAGGAACTACGGAATAAACGAAGGCTGGCAAAGGACGAAGTGACGATGCGCATGGGAAATGGTTCCAAGGTTGATGAGATCGCCGTCGGCACGCTCTCTCTTCGATTACCATCAGGATTAGTGATGAACCTGAATAATTGTTATTTAGTGCCTGCGTTGAGCATGAACATTATATCTGGATCTTTTTTATTGCGAGATGGTTACTCATTTAAATCAGAGAATAAAGGTTGTTCTATTTATATGAGTAATATCTTTTATGTTCATGCACCCAATGTTAGGGGTTTATTCATATTGAATCTTGATAGTGATGACACACATGTTCATAACATTGATGCCAAAAGATGTAGAGTTGATAATGATAGTACCACTTTCTTGTGGCATTGCCGTTTAGGTCATATTGGTGTAAAACGCATGAGGAAGCTCCATGCTGATGGACTTTTGGAGTCACTTGATTTTGAATCACTTGACACATGTGAACCATGCCTGATGGGCAAGATGACTAAAACGCCGTTCTTTGGAACAATGGAACGGGCAAGTGACTTATTGGAAATCATACATATTGATGTGTGCGGTCCAATGAATGTTACAGCGCGCGGTGGATATCGTTATTTTCTCACCTTCACTGATGACTTAAGTATATATGGGTATATTTACTTAATGAAGCACAAGTCTGAAACGTTTGAAAAGTTCAAGCAATTTCAGAGTGAAGTTGAGAATCATCGTAACAAGAAGATTAAATTTATGCGATCTGATCGAGGAGGTGAATATCTGAGTTATGAGTTTGGCAGTCACTTAAGACAATGTGGAATTGTTTCATAGTTGACACCGCCCGGAACACCACAGCGTAATGGAGTGTCCGAACGTCGTAATAGAACCTTATTAGATATGGTGCATTCTATGATGTCTCTTACTGATTGGCCACTATCGTTTTGGGGTTATGCATTAGAGACAGCTGCATTCACTTTAAATAGGGCACCATCGAAATCCATTGAGATGACGCCATATGAACTGTGGTTTGGCAAAAGGCCAAAGTTGTCATTTCTTAAAGTTTGGGGATGTGATGCTTATGTCAAAAAGCTTCAGCCTGAAAAGCTGGAACCCAAAGCGGAGAAATGCGTCTTCATAGGATACCCGAAAGAGACAGTTGGGTATACCTTCTATCTCAGATCCGAAGGCAAAGTGTTTGTCGCTAAGAACGGAACATTTCTTGAGAAAGAGTTTCTCTCGAAAGAATTGAGTGAGAGGAAAATAGAGCTTGATGAGGTTACTGAACCTTTACTTCAACCAGAAAGTAGCGCAACGCAGAAAGATGTTTTTGTGGAACCTACGACGGTAGAAGAGGAAGTTAATGATGTTGATCATGAAGCTTCGGATCAAGCTACTATTGAACCTCGTAGGTCGACAAGGGCGCGTACTTCTCCTGAGTGGTACAACAACCCTGTCTTGGAGGTCATGTTGTTAGACAACAATGAACCTACGAGCTATGAAGGAGCAATGATGGGCCCGGATTCCGAGAAAAATGGTTAGAGGCCATGAAATCCGAGATGGGATCCATGTATGGAAACAAATTATGGACTTTGGAAGTATTACCTGAAGGGCAAAAGGCCATTCAGAACAAATGGATCTTTAAGAACAAGACGGACGCGGACGGTAATATCACCGTCTATAAAGCTCGACTTGTGGCAAAGGGTTTTTCACAAGTTCAAGGAGTTGACTACGATGAGACTTTCTCACCTGTAGCAATGCTTAAGTCTGTCAGAATCATGTTGGCAATAGCTGCTTATTTCGACTACGAAATTTGGCAGATGGATGTCAAAATGGCGTTCCTCAACGGTTTCCTTGAGGAAGAGTTGTATATGATGCAACCCGAAGGTTTTGTCGATCCAGAGAATGCTGACAAAGTTTGCAAACTCCAGTGATCCATTGATGGACTGGTGCAAGCATCTCGGAGTTGGAATAAGCGCTTTGATGAAGTGATCAAAGCGTTTGAGTTTATACAAGTTTATGGAGAAGCTTGTATTTACAAGAAAGTGAGTGGGAGCTCTATAGCGTTTCTAGTATTATATGTGGATGACATATTGCTGATTGGAAACAATATGGAAATGCTGGAAAGCGTGAAGGAATATTTGAATAAGAGTTTTTCAATGAAGGACCTAGGAGAAGCTGCTTTCATATTAGGCATTAAGATCTATAGAGATAGATCGAGACGCTTAATAGCACTTTCACAGAGCACATACCTTGATAAAGTTTTGAAGAAATTCAAAATGGATCAGTCCAAGAAGGGGTTCTTGCCTGTGTTACAAGGTGTGAAGTTGAGTAAGACTCAATGCTCAGTGACTGCAGAACATAAAGAAAAGATGAGCGTCATCCCCTATGCTTCAGCCATAGGCTCTATCATGTATGCAATGCTGTGCACAAGACCCGATGTCAGCCTTGCCATAAGTATGTCCGGAAGGTTTCAAAGTGATCTTGGAATGGAGCACTGGCAAGCGGTCAAGAATATCCTTAAGTTCCTGAAAAGGACTAAGGAAATGTTTCTCATTTATGGAGGTGATGAAGAGCTCGTCGTAAAGGGTTACATTGATGCAAGCTTTTACACTGATCCGGACGACTCTAAGTCGCAAACCGGATATGTATTTATTCTTAACGGGGGAGCGGTAAGCTGGTGCAGTTCCAAGCAAAGCGTGGTAGCTGATTCTACGTGCGAAGCGGAGTACATCGCAGCCTCAGAGGCAGCGAAGGAAGGTGTCTGGATGAAGCAGTTCATGACAGATCTTGGAGTAGTGCCTAGTGCACTGAATCCAATAAACTTGTTCTGTGACAACACTGGTGCCATTGCTCTAGCCAAGGAACCAAGGTTTGACAAGAGGACCAGACACATAAAGCGACGCTTCAACTCCATCCGGTTCTACATCAAGGCGAAGGACATAAATATTTGCAAAGTGCACATGGATCTGAATGTTGCAGATCCGTTGACTAAACCTCTTCCAAGGGCTAAACATGATCAACACCAGAACTGCATGGGTGTTCGATTTATTACCATGTAAATCACATAGTGATGTGAACTAGATTATTGACTCTAGTGCAAGTGGGAGACTGTTGGAAATATGCCCTAGAGGCAATAAATAAAGTGTTTATTATTATATTTCCTTGTTCATGATAATCTTTTATTATCCATGCTATAATTGTATTGATTGGAAACACATTGCATGTGTGGATAAATAGACAACACTATGTCCCTAGTATGCCTCTAGTGAACTAGCTCGTTAATCAAGGATGGTCAAGGTTTCCTAGCCATTGACATGTGATGTCATTTGATAACGGGATCGCATCATTAGGAGAATGATGTGATGGACAAGACCCAAACTACAAACGTAGCATATGATCGTGTCAGTTTATTGCTACTGTTTTCTGCATGTCAAGTATATGTTCCTATGACCATGAGATCACGCAACTCATGGGTATCGAAGGAGTGCCTTGTGTGTATCAAACGTCGCAACGTAACTAGGTGACTATAAAGGTGCTCTACAGGTATCCCCGATGGTGTCTATTGAGTTGGCATGGATCGAGACTGGGATTTGTTACTCCGTGTGACGGAGAGGTATCTCGGGGCCCACTCGGTAATACAACATCACAATGTGCCTTGCAAGCAATGTGACTAATTGTTAGTTGCGGGATCTTGTATTACGGAACGTTTAAAGAGACTTGCCAGTAACGAGGTTGAACAAGGTATGGAGATACCAACGATCGAATCTCGGGAAAATAACATACCGAAGAACAAAGGGAACATCATACGGGATTAACTGAATCCTTGACATAGAGGTTCGACCGATAAAGATCTTCGTAGAATATGTAGGAACCAATGTGGACATCCAAGTCCCGCCATTGGTTATTGACCATAGAGGTGTCTCGGTCATGTCTACATAGTTCTTGAACCCGCAGGGTCTGCACACTTAAGGTTTGGTGACGTTTCAGTAGTATAGAGTTATGTATGGTGGTGACCGAAGGTTGTTCGGAGTCTCGGATGAGATCCCGGACATCACGAGGAGTTCCGGAATGGTCCAGAAACGAATATTGATATATAGGAAGATGGTGTTTGGACTCCGGAAAGATTTCGGGCATTTTCGGTAGTGTACCGGGAGTGACGAATGGGTCTCGGGGGTCCACCAGTGGGGCCAACCCACCCCATGGGCCAAAGCGGCGACCCACCAGCCCCTAGTGGGCTGGTGGGTTCGGCCAAGGTGGCCTAGGCGCAGGGAAGAGATGCCCAAACCGAATTGGGGTGGAGTCCTCCCCAAGTTCCACCTCTCGTGTGAGAGGTGGACTCCCACGTGGAGGAGGACTCTCCCTCCACCAGTTTGGCCGAACCAAAAGGAGAGCCCTCCTTTTGGGCATAGCCTCCTATCCCCTCCTCCTATATATATGAGTGGTTTTAGGGTTTTTTGGACAAGGATTTTCAGCCACGTCTAAACCCTACCTCTAGATCAAGTTCCTCTAAACTAGACTAGTTCGACAGTGCTTAGGCGAAGCCCTGCCAGAACAGCTCCACCACCATCGCCGAAGCGCCGTCACGCTGCCGGTGAACTCTTCTACCTCTCCGCTCTCTCTTTCTAGATCAAGATGGCGGAGATCGTCATCAAGCTGTACGTGTGCTGAACGCAGAGGTGTCGTCCGTTCGGCGCTAGATCGGAAGGATCGTGATCAAGTTCGTGGGACGGATCGTGATCAAGTTCGCGGGACGGATCATGATTAGATCGCGGGACGGATCATGATTGGATCGCGGGACTCACGGCGATTTGGATCGCGAAGACGTTCGACTACACCAACCGCGTTACTTAACGCTTCCCGCTTAGCGATCTACAAGGGTACGTAGATCCACTCTCCCTCTCGTAGATGCTCATCACCATGGATAGATCTGCGTGTGCGTAGGAAATTTTTTGTTTCCCATGCAACGTTCCCCATCAAAGAGAAGCGTTCGTCAAGTCGTGACCGAAACTGCTACAATTGTGGGAAGCCCATACACTACTCCAATGAGTGCACGGCTCCCTACAAACAAAGAGAAGAGTAACCTAGAAGACGAAGCTCAAGGAATGAATCACCTCGAAGAGAGAGAGAAGGAGTAGAGATGATCGTTATGAACGAAGACCCTCAAGGAGAAGTACGGACTCGGAGAAGAAGGACAAGTACACCAAGAGCTACTCAAGAAGGAGACATTAAGCTCATGTTGGTGAATGGGTTCCCGGCTCCGACTCCGACAACCACTCCGAGAGAAGCTATCACTCCAACTCCGACTATAGTCAATATGATGGTGTTGCCGGAATTGCACAAGTGACTAACAACTCCTATGATCTATTTCATTCACCAAACGAAGGGAGTGGAAGTTGCTTCATGGCTAAAGGCCCCAAGGTATCACACCCCGAATATCTTGATTTCTATAGTGATGAAGATGATTTGCTTTGTGATGATGACTTGCTATGTGATAAAACTAGTGATGTTGATCAAAATGAACTTGATAATTCTCATGCTAGTCAAGATAGGTCGATTGACGATGATAAGATCAAAATAGAAGAACTAACTAAAGAACTTAACACTCTTAAGTGAGACCATGAATCTACTCTTGAAGATCATAGAGAGCTTGTAAGAACTCATGAGAAGCTACGCTTCGAGAAGCTCAATTTGGAGAAAGAACATGAATTTCTTAAAGCTAGCAATGACGATATCTGAAAGAAGACTTCACCTTATCTTGCCAAACGACTACTCTTGTCTACATTCATGCCACAAGTTAAACATAAGCAAACTAGTAACAAAGGCAAGAAAGGTTCTTCATTTAGTAGCAACAATAAAAATGCTAAACCCAATGATGTTGCTCCTAGTAGTTTTATTGATTCCACTAATGATGATTCTCTTAGTCAAGTTACACTTGAGCAAGAAAATGCTTTATTGAAAGGAATTATAGAGAAAGGTATCTACAAGAGTCTTGTCGGGTGTAAGCAATTTGAGGAAATTGTACGCAAGCACAGAGGATACCGGAAGAATCGTGGTGTTGGCTACTTCAACGCTAATGGAGTTGAATGGGAAGAAGGTCAATATCCCGAGCCCAAGTATGTTCCTCAAAAGGAGAAGTATGAAAATACTCTTCCCAAGGGGACAAACACTCAATATGATCTTCCACCACAAGACCACAAGCTCAAGGGCAAGAACAAGCTTCAAGAGGACATTGACTCATATGAAGATGAATCCCTAGCTATGGTGGAGTGGGTTCCCAAGGCTACTTCAAGCTCAACGTCTACAAAGGCTACTACAACACCTAGGATCCTGGTACGTCTCCAACGTATCTATAATTTGTGATTGTTCCATGATATTATATTATCAACATGGGATGTTTTATATGCATTTATATGCTATTTTATATCATTTTTGGGACTAACTTATTAACTCAGTGCCCACTGCCAGTTTCTGTTTTTTCCGTGTTTTTGACCTTTTTCAGATAAGAATATTAAACAGAGTCCAAACGGAATAAAACCTTCGGGATGATTTTTTCCATAACAGAAGGGATCCAGAAGACTTGAGAACCAAGGCAGAGGGCCATGGAGGAGGCCATGAACCCCCTAGGCGCGCCCTAGGGGGGCGCCTAGCAGGCTCGTGGGCCCCCCGTGCCTCCTTTGCCCTACCTCTTTTGCCTATCAATTCCCTAAAATCCCCAAACCAACAGAGAGAGCCACGAAAATACTTTTCTGCCGCCGCAAGCTTCTGTTTCCGTGAGATCCCATCTGGGGACCGCTCTGGTGCCCTGCCAGAGGGGGATTCGGACACGGAGGGCTTCTTCATCAACACCATTGCCTCTTCGATGATGCGTGAGTAGTTCACCATAGACCTTCGGGTCCATATCTAGTAGCTAGATGGCTTCTTCTCTCTCTTGGATCATCAATACAAAGTTCTCCATGATCTTCATGGAGATCTATCCGATGTAACTTTCTTTTGCGGTGTGTTTGTCGAGATCCGATGAATTGTGGATTTATGATCAGATTATCTATGAATATTATTTGAGTCTCCTCTGATTTCTTATATGCATGATTTTGTATCCTTGTAAGTCTCTTTGAGTTATGGGTTTCGTTTGGCCAACTTGATCTATAATTCTTGCAATGGGAGAAGTGCTTGGTTTTGGGTTCATACCGTGCGGTGTCCTCATCTAGTGACAGAAGGGGTAGCGAGGCACGCATCGTGTTGTTGCCATCAAGGGTAAAAAGATGGGGTTTATATCTTATTGCATGAATATATCCCTCTACATCATGTCATCTTGCTTAAGGCGTTACTCTGTTTGTTATGAACTTAATACACTAGATGCATGCTGGATAGCGGTTGACGTGTGGAGTAATAGTAGTAGATGCAGAAAGTATCGGTCTACTTGTCTCGGACGTGATGCCTATATGTATGATCATTGCCTTAGATATCGTCATGACTTTGCGCGATTCTATCAATTGCTCGACAGTAATTTGTTCACCCACTGTAATACTTGCTATCATGAGAGAAGCCTCTAGTGAACACTATGGCCCCCGGGTCTATTTTACACATTATATATTCAGATCTACATACAAAAATACCAAAAATACCTTGCTGCACTTTTATTTATTTATTTATATTTACCTATTATCACTATCAGATCTCACCTTGCAAGTAATCGTAAAGGGATTGACAACCCCTTTATCGCGTTGGGTGCAAGTTTGTTTGTTTTTGCGCAGGTGCCTTGGTGCCTCATCTTGATACTCCTACTGGATTGATACCTTGGTTCTCAAACTGAGGGAAATACTTATCTCTACTTTGCTGCATCACCCTTTCCTCTTCAAAGGAAAAACCAATGCAAGCTCAAGAAGTAGCAGGAAGAATTTCTGGCGCCGTTGCCGGGGAGTATTCAAGTGAAGCATATCTACCAAGTACCTATCGCAAATTCATCTATTGCATTTACATTATTTGCCATTTGCCTCTCATTTTCCTCTCCCTCACTTCTAAAACAAAATTTACAAAAATATTTGCCTTTTTCGTTCGCCCTTTCTTTCGCTTGCTTTCTGTTTGCTCGTGTGTTCTATCTTATTTATCCTCATGGCCGAACCAAAAGAATATGATTCTTACTATAAAAAGTTGGAAGAGATTGAAACTAGTGTCAAAAGCTTCATGTCTACACAGTTTGATCATAATAGTTACTTTCATAGAGAACTAAGGGAGCAAAATTCTTTTATGGCATGTATGAATAAAGAGGTTGATGATATGGCCAAAGAATTCCTTGCGTTAAATTCTCAATTTGCTTGTCTTGAAAAATTGGTAGGCCAGATTTCTGATAAACAAGCTACCTTAGTCAATAAAATGGCTGCTAAACCTGAAATATGTGATGATAATCACGAAGATCTTAAAGTGCTTGGTGTGACTCCTATTGAATCCTTGTTTTCTAATTTCAATCTTAATGATGATGGGTCTGGATGTGAATCCACTTTGGTTGAGAAACGCCCCAATGATTCGGAGTCTATTTATCTTGATGCTAAAAATACTAAAAGTGGAGTAGAGGATATCAAAACTTTGAATAGTAACGAAATTACTACTTTGGATTTCAAGAAATTTAATTATGATAGTTTCTCTTTGATTGAATGTATTTCCTTGATGCAATCCATGCTAAACTCTCCACATGCTTATAGCCAAAATAAGCTTTTACCAAACATATCGTTGATGCTATGATGAAATCTCTTGAAGAGAAACTTGAGTTGGAAATATCTATTCCTAGAAAACTTCATGATGAGTGGGAACCTACTAAAAAACCAAGATTAAAAATTATGAATGCCATGCTTTGTGTGATTTGGGTGCTAGTGTTTCCACAATTCCAAAATCTTTATGTGATGTTCTAGGTTTCAGTGAGATTGATGAGTGCTCTGTTAATTTGCATCTTGCGGATTCTACTATTAAGAAACCTATGGGAAGGATCAATGATGTTATTATAATTGCAAATAGGAACTATGTGCCCGTAGATTTCATTGTGCTTGATATTGATTGCAATCCGACATGTCCCATTATTCTTGGTAGACCTTTCCTCAGGACTATTGGTGCTGTTATTGATATGAAGGAAGGGAATATTAGATTTCAGTTTCCATTAAAGAAGGGCATGGAACACTTTCCTAGAAAGAAAATAAAATTGCCTTATGAATCCATTATGAGAGCTACTTATGGTTTGAGCACTAAAGATGACAATACTTGATTCTATTGCATTATGCCTAGCTAAGGGCGTTAAACGATAGCGCTTGTTGGGAGGCAACCCAATGAATAGATTTATTTTTGCTTTTTTACTTTCTGTTTTGTTGAGTCCACACCATCATGATTCTGTTATTATTGTGTTTTTTATGTTTTAATTAGTGTTTGTGCCAGAACCTTTATGATTAGTTTTGGTGATAGTTGTTTAATCATGCTAAGAAAAGACAGAAACTTTGTGCTCACGAAATTATTTGTAGTTACTATCCAGAAAGATATTTTGAGTTGATTTTTTTTTCTTATGATTGATATGCAAATTTCCCTAATTTTCATTATTTTTTCAGAATTTTTGAGTTAGCAGAGGTATAAGAAATATACAGATTGCTACAGACTGTTCTGTTTTTGACAGATTCTGTTTTTATTGTGTTGATTGCTTATTTTGATGAAACTATGGTTAGTATCGGGGGGTACGAGCCATGTAAAAGTGAGAATAAAGTAATATAACATCAATATAAATGTAAATTAAGTTTACTACAGTACCTAAAAAGTTGGTGTTTGTTTTCTTATGCTAATGTTATCACGAGTTTCTGTTTAAGTTTTGTGTTGTGAAGTTTTCAAGTTTTGGGTGATGTTCTTATGGACAATGGAATAAATAGTGGAAAGAGCCTAAGCTTGGGGATTCCAAAGTCATCCCAAGCCAAATTCAAGGACACCAAAAAGCCAAAGCTTGGGGATGCCCCGGGAAGGCATCCCCTCTTTCGTCTTCAATCAATCGATAACGTTACTTGGAGCTATATTTTTATTTACCACATGATATGTGTTTTGCTTGGAGCGTCATGTATTATAGGATTCTTTGCTTTTTTTATCACAATCATCCTTGCTGCACACCTTTTGAGAGGGACATGCACTCATCGTGAATTTGTTAGAATACTCAATGAGCTTCACTTATATCTTTTGAGTTAGGCAATTTAGCTCACATGTGCTTCACTTATATCTTTTGAGCTTGGTAATTTAGCTCACATATGCTTCACTTATATCTTTTGAGCTTGGTAATTTTTCTCCCATGAGCTTCACTTATATCTTTTGAGCTTGGTAATTTTGCTCCCATGAGCTTCACTTATATCTTTTGAGCTTGGTAATTTTTCTCCCATGAGCTTCACTTATATCTTTTGAGCTTGGTAATTTTGCTCCCATGAGCTTCACTTATATCTTTTGAGCTAGATAATTTTGCTCTAGTGCTTCACATAAATCTTTGTAGAGCATGGCGGTGTCATATTTTGTAGAAATTAAAACTCTCGATCTTCACTTATATCATTTTGAGAGTGCACTCTCTAACTAACTTGGTAATTGGCGTGTGTTGGGGATATAACCCCATAATATAATCTGGCTTGGAAGCTCTGGTTGATATTGTTGATTCATGAGCCAGCCTAAGAGGGAAACCACCAACTGGAGGCCCGAGATGATAGGCATCTCAAGACGTGGGCCGGACGACGGCCCGGATGAGAAGGACCCGGACGTGTAAGATGTCTCAAGGATGACTTGGACGAGGAGATAGAGATAGACCCGGAGATGTAAACATGATTCAGTTAAACAATTGTAAGACCCGGCGGTCCTAACCTCTTATATAAAGGCAGACCCGGGGCAACTTAGGGGACACATTATCGAGAGCTAGGTCAAGCTTTTAGCCCCTTGTAATCGATACAACAAGAAATAACAACACAAGAAGGACGTAGGCTTTTACCTCGACTTGAGGGGCCGAACCTGGGTAAATTCGTGTCCTTTGTCCCGATCAACCCCTTTGAGTCCACTACAATGGCGATAGCTCCGAACGCAAGTTCGGTAATCCGGACATCTGCCGTGATAAATCCACGACAGTTGGCGCCCACCGTGGGGCTTGCGCTTGGTGGTGTTGAGTTCTCAAAGGGCTCCCTTCCAGGGCTCAAGGGATACGTAGTTGGAAGGATGAGCAAGAGTCGCCGCGGCCGGCTCTACATCGACGATGCCGGTTGGGGTCTTGATGATGCATCTGTGGAGTATGGCTTTCGGTTCCATTCGGCGGGATCCAGGTTTTCATCGGAAGGGTCGACGGATCTACACCCGGGCCGGACATCTGCACCAACATCGTCGAGCCGGCTCGGCGTCTCCAACCTACACGTAAGGTATGCCCAGCCCATGTCAATCCGGCTCAGGAGCATGTCTTTGTGGGTTTTACTCAAGGTATGGATCTCGAAGCTTTCGGATCTCAAGGAACTCTTGTGCACTCCGAAGATGAGTCCTCAAGTGGGAAAACAGAATCAGTGTACCGGCTCAGCAATGGTGGCCTTGGGGGCTACGGCAACGCCTGCCCCGAGTCAGACCACCGCGGGTCAGGTGACCTTGGGCTGCCGGTTCATGCGGCGGTGTTCATGGCACGGCCAGGAGCGGCCGGGTCAGGAGCTAACCTGCCTCCACCGCTGCCAGCCCAGGGTCTTGTAGAGTTGATGGACGAGCTCGAGGCTTTGATGGCTGCGGAGGTCACACCGGACAATCAAGCGGCTCAGAATATGGAGACCGCAAGGATCAAGGGCAGGATGGCCGAGGAGCGTCAGAGGATAGCTGAGTTGAAGGACCAGATGGAGGCTGAGGCGGCACGACTCAAGGCCGATGCTTTCCATTTGGGGTTAGAAAAAGTATCTGCGGCGGCTGTGCACCGCAGGAGGCATCAATCTCGTTTGCCAGAGCGCTATGAAGCAAGGAATCTTTTCAACACTCCCGGCTCTGGGAGAGCGGCAGCTGCCCCTGAGGAAGGGCAAGTAGTGGCTCACACGGCCCAACCCGGAGGGTTCGCAACGCCGGCGGGTCATTACTCTAACCCGGCCGAGAATATGGTGGCGGCGGCTACCCGGCTTGGGACAATTCCTATCCCAGATGAGGCGCCCTTTGCGGAGGAGGTACGGAATGCTATTGGATATTTACAGACGGCCCTGGCTCAACAAGAGAAATACACTCACAGCCGGAGCCGGGTCCACTCTACCCCTCTCCATAGTCGAAGTTTCAGCCGGCGCTATGAGTCGCCGGCGGTTTCCAGCAGTGGTCCGCATCATGGGCCAGAAGGTGGACGAGCGGCTTTAGACGCGCAGGCCCTCGTGGACAGGGCAAGGAACAGGCGAGAAGAAGCAGTGGCGATGATTCATCCGGATCCTGGACACTCTGTATCAGTGGGAGCCGGAGCCACAGGTAGTGCTAGGGCCGTGGGAGTTCCATGCTTAACTCCGGCTCTGCGAAGCGAGAGGTTACCAAAAGATTTCAAGGGACCTCGGAAGGTTCCGAATTACACAGCGGATCTCCCTCCTGAGGCTTGGGCGGAGAGCTATGAGCTGGCCATGGAGATGTTGGACGTCAGTGAGGCGGTGTGTGCAAAGTACTTTATCATGATGCTCGAGGGTCCGGCTCGCACGTGGTTGAAGGGCATACCACCCAACACGATAAGTTCCTGGGCTGAGTTAAGGGTGAAGTTTATTAAGAATTTCCAGGGGACTTGAAAGCAGCCTATGACCATCATAGACCTGGATCATTGTGTTCAACAGGAGAATGAGTCGGCTCATCATTGGGTCCGGCGGGTGTCGACCATTATTCATTCTTCGGAGCAGATCATGGCTGCTCGGGCAGTGCTCATCTTGGAAAAGAACTGTCATTTTATTCCACTGAAACAGAAGCTTG
The DNA here is from genome assembly GCA_022496015.1 of Hordeum marinum. Taxonomy (NCBI): domain Eukaryota; kingdom Viridiplantae; phylum Streptophyta; class Magnoliopsida; order Poales; family Poaceae; genus Hordeum; species Hordeum marinum. Next base: position 110,572,898 of record CM039673.1, read on the forward strand.
GACGATTCAAGCGCACGTGTCAAGATATGGGGGAGCTCATGACAGCCTTAACAAAGTACGCTGATTCGGATAACACCAAGGATCCAGGCTCAGATGAGGAGAAAGCAAATCAAGGAAAAAAGAACAATCAAGGCAAGAACTTTGCGAACAATGAGAATCAGAACAGGCGGAAGAACGCTGATGGCGGGTCAGAGTAGGTAGCAAACACCAACACAGGACAGAAAGCTCCTAAGACGAACGGACGGTACAGGCCGTATCAGCGTGGGAACAGGGCTCCTTTCAATCTAGAAGAAGCACTTAGGAAGCCTTGCCCAGAGCACAGCACGCCTGATAAGCCGGCGATGCATGAGTGGGGTGATTGCTTTATCATGCAGAGATTCAAAAACCAGCACTCCCAGACGCCCAATAATCAGGGTGGCGGCCCGCCTGGCGGCTCAGGGCACGGCGGGTCAGGAGCTGGATTCGGCGCCGGCGGCTCAGGAGCTGGGCACCCGGGTCAGAATAACCAAGGAGGACATCAACAGCACCCTGGCAACAACAACCATAACAATCAGCAACAGCAGCAGCAGCAACAGCGCAACCAGTCCGGATTCCAGAGTAATCCGAAGCAGCTCAGTTCTGGACAGTATCATGTATTCACAACCGGTCACAGTAAACGAGATGAGAAGTTACGGAGGCGAGCGGTTAATGCGGTTGCGCCGGCTCTCCCGGGTACTTGCCATGGTCTGAGTATGATATAATGTGGAGTCGAGAGGATCACCCGCCGCAGGTGGACGACCCGGGCCGGTTGGCTTTAGTGGTGGCTCCTTAGATACATGGTTATGGGGTGAATAAAGTACTCATGGATGGAGGCAGCAGCATCAACATCTTATACTATGACACCTTCAGGCGAATGAAGCTGCTGGATAAGGATCTCAAACCTTCTTCCACTGTCTTTCATGGCGTGGTTCCGGATAAGTCGACATACCCAGTGGGCATAATTTCTTTGGAAGTGGCTTTTGGCGATGAGTATAATTACAGGGTGGAGTCCTTGTGGTTTGAGGTGGTCAAAATCAAGAGTCCATATAATGCACTGTTTGGGAGGCCGGCTTATGCCAAGTTCATGGCTAGGCCTTGCTATGTTTACTTACAACTCAAAATGCCCGGCTTAAATGGTACGATTATCGTTCATGGCAACCGGAAAACGGCTCTTGAGTGTGAGCAAGGAGATGCGGCTTATGCAGAAGCTAGCTACGCCCAGGAGGAGCTTAAATTTTATAAGGAGAACGTTGACCCAGAGGATATGACCCCGCTGAAGAAGCCGACCACGGAGGCAGAGCCGCCACTCAAGTTTTTAGCAGATGATACCAAGGCAGTGGATTTTAACCCGGGCGACTCATCCAAGCAGTTCATCATTGGGGCTCACATGGATCCCAAATAGGAAAGCGCGCTCATCGAATTCATCCGTGAGAATCGGGACATCTTTGCATGGAAACCTTCTGACATGTCGGGTGTACCGAGAGAGTTCGCTGAGCACAATCTTAATGTGAATCCGAAGTTTAAACCGATCAAACAGTTTTTACGGCGGTTCAACGAGGAGAGATGTAAAGCTATTGGGGAAGAAGTTCCCCGGCTCTTGGCCGCAGGGTTTATAGTGGAAGTTTTTCACCCGGAGTGGTTGGCTAATCCGGTGTTGGTGCTCAAGAAGAACGGCACTTGGCGTATGTGCATAGATTACACGGACCTCAACAAAGCTTGTCCGGCTAATCCTTTTGCGCTCCCCCATATTGATCAGATTATCGACGCTACAGCCGGATGCGAGAGTTTATGCTTTTTGGATGCATATTCAGGATATCATCAGATCAAAATGGCGACGAAGGATCAGGAGAAAACGGCATTTATTACACCTTTTGGGGCGTTCTGCTATGTCTCCATGCCTTTCTGTCTCAAGAGTGCCCAGGCGACTTACCAACGATGTGTACAGAACTGCCTTCACAGCCAGATCAGCCGTAATGTTGATGCTTACGTAGATGACATCGTGGTGAAATCCAGAAAGAAGGAAACCCTCTTAGAGGACCTGAAGGAAACTTTTGACAATCTCCGGGTCTACAAGATGATGCTTAACCCGACGAAGTGTGTTTTTGGTGTTCTAGCAGGAAAACTTTTGGGTTTCTTGGTCTCTGAGCGCGGCATCGAGGCTAACCCGGATAAAATTAAGGCTATCACTTCTTTACGAGAGCCGACATGCATTAATGACGTTCAGCGCATTGCAGGACGGATTGCTGCGTTGAGCCGGTTCATAAGCCGGCTTGGGGAGAAGGCGATTCCCTTATATCAGATGATGAAAAAGACAGACAAGTTTAAGTGGAGCAAGGCGGAAGCCGAGGCACTTGAAGCTCTTAAGAAGCAATTGACTGAGCCGCCAGTATTAGCCGCTCCGGCTGAGAAAGAGCCGTTGCTCCTTTATGTGGCGGCTAATAACAGAGCGGTCAGCATGGCAATTGTGGTTGAGCGCAAGGAGGCAGGGAAAGAATATCCCGTTCAGAGGCCGGTTTATTATATCAGTGAGGTTTTGGCACAGTCTAAACAGAGGTATCCGCATTGGCAGAAGCTGGTATACGGAGTTTTTATGGCCAACCGTAAGCTGAAACACTATTTTCTGGGCCACCAGATAACTATGGTTAGTTCTGCCCCGTTGGGAGATATCATTCAGGATAGAGAAGCCACGGGGAGGATCGCCAAGTGGGCCTTAGAGCTGGGTCCTCTTAACATCAAGTATGTTCCTCGTACAGCAATAAAATCCCAAGCCTTGGTGGATTTCATAAATGATTGGACAGAATGCCAAGCTCCTGAGGAGAAGCCGGACAGCACGTATTGGACTATACATTTTGATGGGTCCAAGCAGCTAGAGGGGTCTGGTGCTGGGGTTGTTCTCACCTCCCCCAAGGGTGACAAGTTTTGTTATGTGCTCCGGTTAATGTTCCCTTGTACTAACAATGCAGCTGAGTATGAGGCGCTACTCCATGGTCTGAGAGTCGCTAAGGAGATGAACTTAAGCCGGGTTAGATGCCTAGGCGACTCAGACCTCGTGGCTCAGCAAGTTTCAGGTACTTGGGATTCTAAGGACCCACGGATGGCGGCTTATCGGCAGGCAGTTGATATTGTTGCAGGTCATTTCAAGGGATATCAAGTGGATCATATTGATCGTCACACGAACGAGGCGGCTGATGCATTATCACGGCTCGGATCTCAGCGTAAGCCGGTGCCACCTAATGTTTTTCTTGATGTGTTGTATCATCCGACTGTCAAGATGCCCTCTGAGGAAGATCTGGCTATTCCTGACCCGGAGGCGGAGTTGGTGGCGGCTCTACATGTTATCCCGGACTGGACTACTCCTTATTTAGCGTACTTGACGCGCGGCGAGTTACTAGAGAAATCACCCGGCGTTCTAAATCTATGACGATTATCAATGGTGAGTTGCACAAATGCAGTGTGACAGGCGTCTTTCAGCATTGCGTATCATCAGAGGAGGGCCGGCAGATCTTGAATGAAATTCATGCTGGTGACTGTGGACATCATGCCGAGTCAAGGTCTTTGGTGGCCAAGTCTTTTCGACAAGGGTTCTTCTGGTCGACGGCTCACAAAGACGCGGAGGATTTGGTCCGTAAATGTGACGGTTGTCAGAAGTTTGGCCGGTGTGCTCACGTTCCGGCTCAAGAGTTGAGGATGATACCAATCACTTGGCCGTTTGCGGTCTGGGGGCTTGATATGGTGGGACCTTTCAAGAGATCCAAGGATAAGAAAACGCACCTCCTAGTGGCGATTGACAAATTTACTAAATGCGTTGAGGTAGAGCCGGTTAGCAAGTGCGACGCGGCTACGGCGGTTGAATTTGTTAAGAAGTTGATCTACCACTTTGGTTACCTGCACAGTATTATTACTGGCAACGGAACAAACTTATCTAAGGGAGCTATGAAAGTGTTCTGTGAGAAGGAGCATATCCGGCTTGATGTTTCAGCTATGGCACATCCACAGTCTAATGGTCAGGCGGAGCGAGCCAATCAGGAAATCCTAAGAGGAGTTAAACCACGGCTCATGGTTCCTTTGAAACGGACACCCGGATGTTGGGTTGATGAATTACCTTCCATCTTATGGAGCATCCGGACTACGCCTAATAGGTCTAGAGGCTTGACGCCTTTCTTCATGGTGTATGGCGCTGAGGCGGTTTTACCCAGCGACATCCGACACGATTCACCAAGAGTGGCGGCTTATGTTGAGACGGACAATGAGATAGCATGCCAAGATGCGTTGGACTCCTTGGATGAAGCACGAGAGTTAGCGGCGGCCAGATCAGCGATTTATCAACAAGACCTGCGACGCTATCATAGCCGCAGGGTGAAGACCCGGACATTCCAGGAAGGTGACCTGGTGCTCCGGTTGATTCAAGACCAATCTAGGATGCATAAGTTATCTCCACCATGGGAAGGGCCTTTTGTGGTCAGCAGGAACCTCAACAACAGGTCATACTATCTCATTGATATTTGGGATGAGTCGGACACCGCGGGTCAGGAGACTTTGCGGCCATGGAATATCGCGCATCTGCGACCATATTATACTTAGTAGGCGTTGAGAGCCGCTATCATTGTATATATCATGTTTATGTCAGTAAGAGGTAGCATCTCTACCGAGACTGGAGCCCCGGCTCTTATGTATATCCTTGTGCAATCAAGATGAAGTTTATCCGGCTCACGGAATTCAGTTAAAATGGTTTGTTTGCTGTCAAGCGGCTTGTCCATCATCCGGCTTTATGCCCTCTTAAGCACCGTTGCAGGGAGGCTTCTTGCCTTCTGGTATAGCTTACATCTCCCCTGTACGGTCGGCTTCTTACGCTGTTGCAAGGAGGCTTCTTGCCTTCGGGTATAGCTTACATCTCCCTTGCGCAGTTGGCTTTATGCCTAGTTTGAGTACGCTAAGCGTTGTTGTTGATGGAGGCTTCTTACCTTTGGTATATCATAACATGACCCTAAGACAACAGCGTGTACATCAAATTCCAATTGCTTATCAACTGCGGCCATCGAAGGGGGCTTCTTACCGACGGGTATCGCTTATCTCACCCTAATGGCTGGCTTTATGCCATTTCCGGTTAACATGTTAGCCGCGGTTGTCGAAGGGGGCTTCTTACCGACGGGTTCGCTTATCTCACCCTAACAACCAGCGTTTACGCCAAAACTTAGCTGTTGAAAGAGGCTTCTTGCCTTCGGGTATAGCTTACATCACCTTTCACACAGCCGGCTATTGCAATCATTAGCCGCAGCTGTCGAATGGAGGCTTCTTGCTGTAAGGTATAGCTTACATCACCCATCGACAATCGGTGTTTGCGCATACAATGGACAACATGTGCTGTTGAAGGAGGCTTCTTGCCTTCGGGTATAGCTTACATCACCCTTCCAACAGCCGGCTTTTGTAAATCATTAGCTGCGGCTGTCAATGGAGGCTTCTTGCCTTAAGGTATAGCTTACATCACCCATCGACAGCTGGTGTTCACGTATAAAGTACGATATTCGTTGTTAAAAGGAGGCTTCTTACCGTCAGGTATTGCTTACATAACCCTTCATACAGCCGGCTTTAGGCCGTTTCCGGTTCATCCAACAGCCGCAGTTTGTCCATAGAGGCTTCTTACCATCAGGTATAGCTTACCTTATCCTAAGACAACCGGCTCTTTCAAGGGTTTATCTACAAGAGCCTAAGCCATGTTGCTCGCTTTTTACAAATTCAAGTTCTTCAAAGATATTATCCGGCTCTAAAGACTTATGGAGAAAGAAATGACATGTTCAGAAGACAAACACCTTTCATGAAGATCCGGCATGACAAAGGGAAACATAGAGACGGAAAGCATATGCAAAGAAATAGAAGTATATACAGCCGGCAACATTCTTCAACATCATAGATTCATCCTTATGTTGTTAAAAAAATTGCTCTCAGAAGGAGCAGAGGTGTTGCCAAGTTTAAGCCACCCACGGCGAGTCATTACAAGGGCAATTGTTCAAAAATGTTACAAAAGTAAACTTAGATGGCCAGTTCACCCTGCTCCGGTTCCTCCGCCGGCTTGATCTAGAGGTTCCCCAATTCCCAGTTGCAGTCATCCATGGCAGCAAAAGACCCCTCAAAGAGGGGAGATGTATCAAGCTCACAGGGGAAGAGGTCCTTACTGTGGGCGGGTGTTAAACCCTTCCACTCGTAGAGAGGCCCGTGGATCCTCTTATCCTCGTTGTCATAAGCCGCCTGATAACTCTTTAAATTGGCTTCATCTGCAAGAACAGACGCCAAGAAGCGGGAATCTTTGACGCACTGGAAATAGTCTGTCTCTGTGAACTCTGAGCCGTCGACCTTTTTAGACGGATAGCCGTCCATCATCTCAGTCCGCGTCAGTTCAGGCGCAAAGGCCAGGGCCCGGCTTAGTCTAGCGACGGCTCCTTGACGGAATGCCGATTTCTTCAGCTCTTCAATTTGTTTCGGCATGGTGGAGAAGAGCTCCAAGACCCCTTTCAGAGCAGTGGGGATCTTCTCTTTGTATTGAACACTCTTGATCGTGAAGATGGCTCGGTAGTATAACTGCTCGACGAAGGTGTAGATGGCCTTTAGAGGCAGAATGCTATCAGAAGCAAACTGCCGGCTCCGGGGACCTGCATAAACCGGATGAAGCACATGAGCCGCCAGTTTTCAATAATGGTGTTAACATACATAGTAAACAGACGGCTTACCAAACAGGGTGGCTGACATTTTTGCAATATGCCGTTTCAGGCCTTGAAGTTCTTCTGCCACGGCTATAAGCCGTTGGTCGGCGGCGTCTGGCCGTTTGGTCAGAGCCGCTTTCTCTGATTCTGTCGTCTCTTTCAGAGAGGCGAGCTCAGTAGTGGCCTTAGCCAACTCTTTCGATAAAATCCGGCACTTTTCATCTGCAACGCTCCGAGCCTCTTGCTGAGTGGCTAGGTTGGCTTTTAGATCCGCCAGCTGAGAGCCGGCAGCGTTTAATGCGTCCTGCAAATATCAAAGTGAAACATTAGCAGTTAGAGGAAAGATGATATCAAACGATAAGTGTTCACAGCAAAGTTATGCAAGTTTCAAAAAGATTGCAAGCAATATATTTGACACTTGGGGGCTAATGTACATTTGATCTTTTGAGTATACAGTTCCGGTTCATCTTCTTCAAAATTGATCCAGAACTTGGGGGCTACAATATGGCTCTTTCAGCTACAAGCACTGACTCAACTCGCAATGTTGACTCGGCCCTTGGGGGCTACAAGATGGTTCTTCAAAGACTATTGGTGATAGAAGACCCGATTCAAATAACATTTGAGCCGGTCCTTGGGGGCTACGAATCGATCTTCAGTTTGTTTACAAGGAAAAGACCCGACTCAAATAAAATTTGAGTCGGCCCTTGGGGGCTACGAATGGCACTACATTATATTTACGGCACGGAGCTACATAATAAAAACCTAGCACATTTGACGAATGCATTTTCTACAGATGCCAAGGAAAGATCCGGTTCAACTATGCATTAGATTAAACCGGTTCTTTGGGGCTAGGAAAGGTTATGGCAGGAGAAGAGTGATGTACCTCATACTTGGTCTTCATCATAGCAACCAACCGAAGTTCTAAATCCCGGCTGGTGGTAACCCGGTTCATGTACCCAGAGTGGAGTTCTTCGGCCGTCATCTTTTCATATGAGGAGTCAAAGTTGAGCTTTCGTGAGGCCTCAGCCAGCTCTGTATGTCGGGTCAGTACATGCTCCGGAGGAGGAGAGTTTTGGGCAGATCCAGTGATGATAACATCCGTAGTTGCGGGGGTCTTGGCAGGAGTGGCCGGCTTTGAAGGAGCCTTCGGAGGACTTTCCATTATAACATCACCCGTTGCCGGCTCAACGGAAGTAGTTGGTGGAGCCTCGTCTGCTGGAGCCTCCTCCGGCTATGCCAGGTCCGACTGTTCGAGTTCCTGGTCTTGAGGGACTGGGCCGAGGGAGGGCTGGTTGGTCTTACGATGCTTCGCTTGAGCACTACAAGATAAAAAATCAGCATTTGAAGAGATGAATATTGTGTCAATAGTCGGACGTCCGAACGCTTACAGCGGGTTGATCTTTGGCGGTGGTATAACCGACGCTGAAGAGTTGCCAGAGGAAGGGGTCTTCTGAAAGAGTAAGACAGGAAAAATGAGAAGACGCCAAAACATAAAGGAAAAATCAAAGGGAAAATAGAGGCACGAACCTCTGCAGGACGTTTCTTGGGAGCCGGTGAGTTTGGTAGCCCTGACACAAGCTCAATAGAGCCGGTGCTCCGGGTCTGGCGATGTTCGTCCTACTATTGCTTTTTCAAGAAGAAATCAGGAGCTAGATGAGCGAGAGGGTGAGAAAGAGGAAATTTCCTGACAACCCGCCGTGGATTTTGAATGAAATATTCTGAGTCGAAATAGATATAAGTTACCTCGGGAGCATTGGCGTGGCTAGTCTCTACTTCTTCCTGTCAACAATAAACATGAGTAAAAGAGCAGAAAGAGCAAGGGGTCAAGCAAGCAAATCAAGACTTTACCTCTGAATCTGACGAGGCCGGCTGTTCAAGCCAGTTCTCCTATGGGGCGTTTTTATTTTCCTTCTTTCCCGTAGCTTTCTTCTTAACCACCTTGAGAGGAGGGACATACTCCTTTTTCCAGAATTCTGAGTCGGCCTGCACAAAGCAACCCGGAGGGAAAGATAGTAAATCAAGCAAAGAACAAGCAAACATGCAAGAGAGGATGGAAAAGAGGTCTTACAACAGGGGCCAGATTGGTAATGCAGAAAGGCGCTAAGCCAATGGTGCTATAGGAGCCGGAGGCTTCATGAACGAGGCTCCGAACAACCATGCAGATATCATCCTTAGTCAAAGTGACCTTGCTGAAACACAAAGAGCTATCGTATTTTCCTTCATATTCGTGCATGAGCCGGCTCCTGCGGCTCAAAGGCATGATCCGCCATTCAACCCAGCAACGAATCAGATCTGTTCCTATGAGTCCATTGGCCAAGAGTGCTTTCAGTCTGGCATGAGCCGTCTCATATTTAGCACGATCCGAGGCTGAGAGCCGGTCAGGGAGCACTATGTCTGTCCTCAGCCAGGAAGGGCGATAACCCGGCAAGCGGTGTTCGGTCTCAGGAGACGTATCCTTACAGTAAAACCAAGTTTTATTCCAGTACTTGGGGTGGCTTGGCATCTGGATAGCTGGAAAATAATGCCCCTTCGGCGTTGGATAGTAATCCCTCCAAGTTCCAGACTCGGGCCGCTTTTGAACTCCGTCTGGCGGTTGGCGTAAAAGAATTCATGGAAGAAAACCTATAGACGGCCTGGACTAAAGGTAGGCTTCACAGAGTACTTGGAAATGACAGATGTTGGAAACAGAGTTTGCGCCAAATCTTGAGGGTGAAGCTTGTACAGATGAAGGATGTCTCAGAAAAACTTAGAGCCGAGTGGTACGAACCCCCGCTCAATGTGATCCGTAAACACTACCACTTCCCCCTTCTTAGGTGCGGGGCGGGTCTCATCACCCGGAACCCGCCAGTGAAGGACCACCTTTGGGGGAAGGGTGCCCGCCGCGACAAGATCCGTCAAATGTTCTTCAGTGACGCAAGACCCGACCCAGTTGCACGAGTTGGTGGCGCATGTCATACTGACGGCTTAAAATTCTGTGCAAAGTAAAAGGAGTCTCTAGTCAAGCAAAAGCGAGTGATCATGACGGCTTACAATTTAAAGGGTTCTACGGATAACATGGAAGACCCGGCTGGTGAGAGCCGGAGGAAGCATAAATGGTTCAGAAAGGGAAAGGTGGTCGAAAATCGGCTAAGTCCTATGCAAACAGTTTCCACGGATCATCGCGAAAAATAAGGATCTACAAAAGGCGGAAAAATGAAATTTATTTCTGACCTAGCCATGAACAGCGGAGGAAGAAAATGGCCTGTAGCTGCCGTGGCCCGCGCATTGCACGCGGCTGGCCCGCATACGGCGGCGGAGGGGCCGAACAACCTAGAAAGTACCTACGGCGCTGAGGCACGCCGACCGGCGATAGCGCCGGAGCTCGAGCGGCGGTGACGGAGTGGCCGGGAAAAACCCTCATTCTGCGGCGGCGATCTAGGGCACGGAGGACTCACCAGAGACGGTGCGGCGGAGCCAGACGGAACTCTGGTGCACTCAGGTCGATGCAGCGGCCAAGGTCGAGGACGACGGGCGATGGCGCCGGTGCGGAGCTCGAAGGCAATGAGGCAGCGGCAGGAAGAAGACGAAGGGCGCGAGAGCGGGAGAGTGAATGCCCTCAACCCGCATGAGTCATATTTAAAGAAGGAATAAGGAAGGTGCGAAATCCCAGGCGACGACACCGGTTTGACCGAGGTGGACGCCTCGAATCTCGGAGTGAGTGGTTAAATGCAAAGATTTGGTGATACGTCAGCGGATCCCGTGACGTCATGCTGGGTCATTCTCGGGCAACTCTCAGAAACCGAAAGAGAAGGATGAAGTGAGCTAGCTCAATTCAACCTGGGGCCTAATGTTGGGGATATAACCCCGTAATATGACCCAGCTTGGAAGCTCCGGCTGATATTGTTGATTCATGAGCCGACCCAAGAGGGAAACCACCGACTGGAGGCCCGAGATGATAGGCAGCTCAAGACGTGGGTCGGACGACGGCCCAGATGAGAAAGACCCGGGCGTGTAAGACGTCTCAAGGATGACTTGAACGAGGAGATAGAGATAGACCCGAAGATGTAAACATGATTCAGTTAAACAATTGTAAGACCCGACGGTCCTGACCTCTTATATAAAGGCAGACCCGGGGCGACTTAGGGGACAGATTATCGAGAGCTAGGTCAAGCTTTTAGCCCCTTGTAATCGATACAACAAGCAATAACAACACAAGCAGGACGTAGGCTTTTACCTCGACTTGAGGGGCCAGACCTGGGTAAACTCGTGTCCTTTGTCCCGATCAACCCCTTTGAGTCCACTACAATGGCGACAGCTCCGAACTCAAGTTCGGTAATCCGGACATCTGCCGTGATAAATCCACGACAGGGTGTGTTATGAAATTAGTCCTAAATATGATAGGCATCCAAAGAGGATATAATAAAAACTTTCATATTCAAGTGCATTGATTAGTAAGAGAAGTTTGATTCCTCACGATTAGTTCTGAGATATGGAGGTGATAATATTAGAGTTATGATAGTAGGGTGTTGTGAATCTAGAAATACTTGTGTTGAGGTTAGTGATTCCCATAGCATGCACGTATGGTGAACCGCTATGTTAGGAAGTCGGAGCATAATTGATTTATTGATTGTCATCCTTTGTGTGGCAGTCGGGATCGCGCGATGGTTAACTCCTACTAACCCTTCCCCTAGGAGTATGCGTTTAGCACTTTGTTTCGATTACTAATAAAACTTTCGCAATAAGTATATGAGTTCTCCATGACTAATGTGAGTCCATGGTATAGATGCACTCTCACCCTTCCACCATTGTTAGCCTCTCTAGTGCCGCGTAACTTTCGCTGGTGCACAAACCCACCATATACCTTCCTCAAAACACCCACCATACCTACATATTTTGGCATTTCCATAGCCATTCCGAGATATATTGCCATGCAACTTCCACCGTTTCGTCTCATGACATGTTCCATCACTTTAATATTGCCATTGCATGATCGTAAGATAGCTAGCGAGATGTTTCAACATCATACGCTAAGCTAGATCGTTGCACATCCCAGTACACTGCCGGAGGCATTTCATATAGAGTCATTATTGTTCTAAGTATCGAGTTGTAAGTAAATAAAAGTGTGATGATCATCATTATTAGAGCATTGTCCCATGTGAGGAAATAATAAAAGAGGCCAGCAAAGCCCAAATAAAAAAAAGAGGGCAGAGATGCCCACCAAAAAAAAGAAAGAAAAAAGAGAGGCCAAAGATCCCAAAAAATGAGAGAAAAAGAAAGAAGGGACAATGCTACTATCTTTTTCCACACTTGTGCTTCAAAAGGGCACCATGTTCTTCATGATAGAGAGTCTCTTGTTTTGTCACTTTCATATGCTAGTGGGAATTTTCATTATATAACTTCGCTTGTATATTCCAATGATGGGCTTCCTCAAAATTGCCCTAGGTCTTCGTGAGCAAGCAAGTTGGGTGCACACCCACTAGTTTTTATTTTTGAGCTTTCATACACTTATAGCTCTAGTGCATCCGTTGCATGGCAATCCCTACTCATTCACATTGATATCTATTGATGGGCATCTCCATAGCCCATTGATACGCCGAGTCGATGTGACCATCTCCTCCTTTTTGCCTCACAACCTCCACCACACTCTATTCCACCTATAGTGCTATATCCATGGCTCACGCTCATGTATTGCGTGAGAGTTGAAAAGGTTTGAGAAAGTAAGAGTGCGAAAACAATTACTTGGCCAATACCGGGGTTGTGCATGATTTAAATTCGTTGTGTGGGGATGATGGAGCATAGCCAGACTATATGATTTTGTAGGGATAACTTTCTTTGGCCTTGTTATTTCAAAAGTTCATGATTACTTTGCTAGTATGCTTGAAGTATTATTGTTTTCATGTCAATATTAAACTATTGTTTTGAATCTTATGGATCTGAACATTCATGCCACAATAAAGAAGTTACAAAGAAAAAATATGTTAGGTAGCATTCCACATCAAAAATTCGGTCTTTATCACTTCCCTACTTGAGGACAAGCAGGAGTTAAGCTTGGGGATGCTTGATACGTCTCCAACGTATCTATAATTTTTTATTGTTCCATGCTATTATATTATCAACTTGGGATGTTTTATATGCATTTATATGCTATTTTATATCATTTTTGGGACTAACTTATTAACTTAGTGCCCAGTGCCAGTTTCTGGTTTTTCCCTGTTTTTGACCTTTTTCAGATAAGAATATTAAACGGAATAAAACCTTCGGGATGATTTTTTTTCCATAACAGAAGGGATCCAGAAGACTTGAGAACCAAGGAAGAGGGCCACGGAGGAGGCCATGAACCCCCTAGGCTCGTGGGCCCCCCGTGCCTCCTTTGCCCTACCTCTTTCGCCTATAAATTCCCTAAAATCCCCAAACCAATAGAGAGAGCCACGAAAATACTTTTCTGCCGTCACAAGCTTCTGTTTCCGCGAGATCCCATCTGGGGACCGTTCTGGTGCCCTGTCGGAGGGGGATTCGGACACGGAGGGCACACCATTTCCCTCTGATGATGCGTGAGTAGTTCACCACAGACCTTCGGGTCCATAGCTAGTAGCTATAGGTCTTATTCTCTCTCTTGGATCTTCAATACAAAGTTCTCCATGATCTTCATGGAGATCTATCCGATGTAACTTTCTTTTGCGGTGTGTTTGTCGAGATCCGATGAATTGTGGATTTATGATCAGATTATCTATGAATATTATTTGAGTCTCCTCTGATTTCTTATATGCATGATTTCGTATCCTTGTAAGTCTCTTCGAGTTATGGGTTTCGTTTGGCCAACTTGATCTATAATTCTTGCAATGGGAGAAGTGCTTGGTTTTGGGTTCATACCGTGCGGTGTCCTCACCTAGTGACAGAAGGGGTAGCGAGGCACGCATCGTGTTGTTGCCATCAAGGGTAAAAAGATGGGGTTTATATCATATTGCATGAATTTATCCTTCTACATCATGTCATCTTGCTTAAGGCGTTACTCTGTTTGTTATGAACTTAATACACTAGATGCATGTTGGATAGCGGTCGATGTGTGGAGTAATAGTAGTAGATGCAGAAAGTATCGGTCTACTTGTCTCAGATGTGATGCCTATATGTATGATCATTGCCTTAGATATCGTCATGACTTTGCGCAATTCTATCAATTGCTCGACAATAATTTGTTCACCCACCGTGATACTTGCTATCATGAGAGAAGCCTCTAGTGAACACTATGCCCCTGGGTCTATTTTACACATTATATATTCAGATCTACATACAAAAATACCAAAAATACCTTGCTGCACTTTTATTTATTTATTTATATTTACATATTATCACTATCTGATCTCACCTTGCAAGTAATCGTAAAGGGATTGACAACCCCTTTATCGCGTTGGGTGCAAGTTTGTTTGTTTTTGCGCAGGTGCCTTGGTGCCTCATCTTGATACTCCTACTGGATTGATACCTTGGTTCTCAAACTAAGGGAAATACTTATCTCTACTTTGCTGCATCACCCTTTCCTCTTCAAGGGAAAAACCAACGCAAGCTCAAGAAGTAGCAGATCCCCATCAATTTGATGTGGGTCCCCAAGAAGAAGAACTAGAAAGTTCTTGAGGGGTGACTCCGCCAATGAAATTCACTCACATTCATTATTGGCAAGATTTATTTGCAATCAACATCAACCTTATGCAATAGTTCAAGGAGTCACACATTTCCTCAAAGGTAAGCAAGGGACAAGGTAATCAAAAAATCAATGCACATCATCACACATGCTTTGCACTCCATGTCCATAGATATCCTTCTATTTGTCTCTTGCATGTTGGGACTAACCCATGTAGGTGAGAAGAGTAAGGAAACAACAAGGATGCTCCAACATCTTGGTGATGTTCATCAACTTTGAGCATCCACCACTACCTCACCAACATGAAGTCTTCATCGACAAAACCCAAGGTTAGTTTATCCCTCTTATGGGGGGATGTCACATCAAGAGGTATCTTTACTCTATGACTTGAGTCAAAGCATCTCTTAGTATGTGACAATATTAAATGCTTTATGTAAATGTGGTAATCCCACTTGTGCTTAAACGATAAGTATGACCTATGATCAAGTATTCTTACTTGGATCCTAAGTCAAATACTCATATATAGATGACTTCGTCATCGCCCAAGTGCTTGTTAGATGCTAGAGTGTTTGTGCATGTTTGTCATGATTTCATTTGACATCTTATTGTGTGAGCATGTTGGTCTGCATTTATTTTCTCATTTGAGGACATCCAATTGTTGCTATTTGGTCTCTGATTTATCTTTTGCCAATTGGATGGACAAGAATGCCTAGGACCACTCTTTAGCTATCTATGCTTTCTCACCTCATACTCTATTCATGTTGCATCACAAAATTTGAACAAGTGCTTTTCGATACCTCTGTGTGAGGAGCACTCGGAGTCCCGTATCGACAAGGACTGACCATTAAAACCTCCCAAGTGCATCTCGGTGGAACCAACCCCAAAATCTCGGTCTCATAGAATGCCTAGTGTTGACCTGGTTTTCAATCTCGGTAACACCGACTCCATATTCTCGGTTATACCGAGTTTCCCTGTCAACTGACAGTTGAGGAACTCGGTGATACCGACAATATAGAATCAGCGTCACCGACAGTGGTGGGTATATATACTGTGGACCCTGACGTTTTGAAATTCATCCTCAAACCGCTGCACTTCAGAACCCTAAGCTGCCATTTTCAAGACCCCTGGTCATCGCCCTTGTCCCCCTGCGCTCCTCTGCCACTAGGAATCGCCGCCGTCGACGAAATCTTCTCCATCGTCGCTGCTGTAGCGGATCCGTCACCGAGTTAGGGTACGGATTCGACCTCCTTTGCACTCCCCGTCTGATTCTTGCGCATTGGATTTGTTTTTCTCTATGAGCCACCTATTTCATGTCTTCCTATCCACAAGAAATTCCCATAGTCTAGTTATTGATCGATTTACTAGGGTTTGCCTTCCGCCCGATGGAACTCGGTGGAACCGAAGCAAACAAATCGGTGTCACTGATTTGTCTTTCCGTGTTGCTGAGAACTATCTCGGTGAAATCGAGTACTTCTTTTCGGTCTCACTGAAAAGAGTGCCAAGTTTATGTTAATGGGATAGTCAGTCTCGGTAGCACCAAAATTTTTGCTTCGGCTGTACCGATTTTCATGTGACAGAATGCAAAACCTTGGAAATCTTTTGTTCAATCTTTCAAAAACCAGCCTCATTTTGTGACGACTCATCTTCTTATGCTCTTCTATACTCTATTCACAGGGTCAGTATGTCAGATGCTAAGGACAATCAGAATTTGCCAGAGCAGGGTGTTGACATGAGTTCAGGCACTAGCCCTGAGCCTAGTACATCTTCAGATCCAGGCACCCCCAGCTCCCATGGGTTGCCCAAGGCTGCTACTAGGGCCAGGAGGAAGCTGAATTCAGATGAGGAGGATTCAGACTTTGTCCCTCAAGAGATTCTTGCCAAGAAGCAAGAGAAGGCTGCTAAGAAGTCTGCTACTGAAGCCACTTCTTCCAAGAGAGTTGTTAGCAAAGTCTATGCTAGCTCTGAAGCTATGAGAGCACCTGAGAGTGCTAGGGCCACAATGACCATTGATCCCCCAAGGAAGTCTAGGCCTAAGAAGGCAGGGGAGAAGAAGGCCAGAAAGAGGATAATCCATGTGACTGGCAGACCTACATCTATGTATGAAGATCCAGAGGAGGCAGCTGCTGCTAAAGAGGAGGATGAGCCAGCTGCAAAGGCTCCTCCCAAGAAGAAGGCCAAGAAACTTCTAGATGATGCTATGTACAAGTCTGGTACATCCAAGAGCACAAAATCCAAGAAGGCTGCTGCTGAAAATCCTAAGAGGACATCTAGGCAGAATCCAGCTTCTGAAAAGAACAAGGGTACTGCTTCCAGAGCTGGGCATGATGGTGGCTTGACAACCTTGATGAAATTCATACCACACCTTCCAGTAAATAATGCCAACTATCCACTTGCTGAAGATATGAAGAAGAGGAAAGACTCATGTTTGAGGTCATGGAGAGCTATAGATCCATATGCCCAAAGGAAGAAGACAGCTGTGGACTACAGATTCTACAACAAAGAGCAACATGATTTCTATGAGACTGTGCTATTTGACAAGAGTCCGACTGTGAGTGGCATGAGGTATGTAGATTGGAAATTCATTAAGGATAATGAGGACTATTTTCCAAGTGTCCAAGACAATTTCCACTGCATTGGTTTGGATGAGTTTGTTGGCAGAGAACTTACTGCATGGAATGATGAGATGATCATGCAATTCTACTCCACTACACATTTCTAGGAGATGGTAGGATTGTATGGATGAATGAAGGAGCAAGATATGAGTCCACTGTTGATGACTGGGCTGCACTTCTAGGAGTCCCTGAGGTTCAGGGTGGAGATTTGGATGTCTACACGGAATCCAAGGCGAGTCACAATGCCATGAAGGATATGTATACTCCTATCCCCGCAGACAAAGTGCAATCTCACAAGCTAGGATCCATCTACTATCTTCAAGATGGTATCCATACCATGAACACCATTCTGAGGCACACTTTGATGCCCAAGTCAAGAGATGACAAGATGATCCGAGGCTACTTTATCAACATTTTGATCCACCTTGACAGTCACACCAGGATCAGAGTCATGGACTTGATTGTTGAGGCAGTCAAGAGGGTTGTTGTTGATTAGAAGCGCTCTTGCTGCTATGCACCCTATATTCAGATGCTTATCAACTCTCAGATTGAGAAGCACATATTTGCTCTTGATATTCCCCATTTGCCCCTACAACCAGAGCTTGAGGATAACATCGTGGTGATGGACCCAGATCATCCCACTTCTGCTACAGCTCAGGCAAAGGCAGAGGCAGCTCGAACCACTAGTGCTCAAGTCCCTAGATCCAAAAATGAGCAAATGGCTCTTTTGATCTCATCAGTTCAGGGCATGCAAAAGGACATTAAGGGGATTCTGGACAACCAGAACAGTCTTGTGAGGATCTTTGAAACAAGGATCAAGCCTCTTAATGCTAAGGTGGACAAGGTGACTAAGACAGTCATAGAGCTTCAGAAGGAAGTTGACTCAGTACACATCCCTCGGGTTTCTTCCACTTCTTCGGATGATGATGATGAGGAGGAGGAGGAGGAGGAGGATGGATCACCTCTCAGGCCGAGCACACAGTTCACTACTCAGGCTAGATCAGCCACAATGCCTGCTCCAGACTTGAGGCCCTCTTCATCAGCTCCTATTGCTGTCACCTCAGCTCCTGCTCCATCAGCTCCAGTTCCTCCAGCTGCCACTCCAACTCCATCCACGACATCTGTAGAGATATTCGCCGACGCTGTTCTCTCGACTCCTTCATCAACAACCGGAGGAGATCAGCCAAAGAACGCTTAGATATATGCATTTGAACTTTTTGGTAACTTGTTGCCAAAGGGGGAGAAGTGTATATATATCTTTAGGCTTCGAGTGAGAGAGCGTTTTGGTGTTTATTGCTTTTTCAAAAACAATTCTCTCTTGTTTTTCTTTGAAATTTTTTGGTTGCTTATGATATACGTTTGATGATGTTTGATCATACGCTTTAATGTGTGATGCTACTATTTCCTATCATCTTAATGCTTATGTGATGATCATTCATCTTTGCTTGATTGTGTTGTGCCATGACGTTCATTCCAATTATTTTAGCACACCACCAAGTTGTATGTGACATGTAAGAAGTGACCCATGTACCTAATCGATTGTGCATTTGCATTCAAACGCAAATTTAAAATAATGCACAAATTTAGGGGGAGCTCTTTCTTATCACATACTTCTCAAAGCGACGATTATATTCATTGATTATATGTTTGTCAAAGCTTTGATCTATATGTTGTCATCAATTACCAAAAAGGGGGAGATTGAAAGCACATTTTCTCCTTTGGTGGTTTTGGTAATTAATAACAACATATAAGTCATTGAACTAATGTTTCCACCAAGTATATTTCAGGAAAAGTTCAATGATAGGGATGGCAAAAGGATTGTGGAATTACCCAAAGATGCAAGGAAATAGGTTGGCCAAGCTTCAAGCAAGAGGACTCTACATTTTACATTTGTGAGAAATCACTTTGAGTCCATAGGAAAGCCAATACTATTAAAAGGGGGTAAGGTTTTGTTGGTGAACAGAATGCTCATACGTGCACAAGTGATAGTCACCAAAAACATCCACAAGCTCTCCCACCAAAGTCTGTCTATAGCCAAACATTCAAAATTGGTGTAACCAACATTCCTATCTCGGTGCCACCGATTCCAGAACCTAGACAGACTCAGCCAAACCCTAGCCACTTCGGTGCAACCGATTCCATACTGGTGCCACCGAGTTTAGGTTGCCAACTTTCTATTACGCAAATTCACATTTTCGGTACCACCGAGATTGTTGGGTCGGCGTCACCGAGATTGGAAATCTGACCGTTGGTCACCTTGTCGGTGCAACCGAGTTTCATATATTGGTCTCACCGAGATTCAAAAGTTGCCACCTTTTGATCACTTTGGTACCACCGAGATTAACACATCGGTGTCACCAAGTTGACCATTTTGTGTGTAACGGTTGGATTTTTGGGGATGCCTATATATACCCCTCCACCATCACCTACTCGAAAGAGAAGCACTCAGAATTATTCCATACCTATCCTATCAGATTTTCTGAGAGAGAACCACCTACCCTTGTGTTGAGATCAAGATCTTCCACTCCAACCATATGGATCTTGATTTCTAGCCTCCCTAGGTTGCTTTTCACCAATCCCATCTCTTCCACCAAGCCAAATCTGTGAGAGAGTGATTGTGTGTTGAGGAGTCTATCATCTTGAAGCACAAGAGCAAGGAGTTCATCGCCATTACCGAGCCTATTACCTTTTGGAGGGTGGTGCCTCCTAGATTGGTTAGGTTTCGCTTGGGAGCCTCCTACTTCGTGTTGTGGAGTGAACCAAGAAGTTTGTAAGGGCAAGGAGATCGCCTGCTTCGTGAAGATCTACCCATAGTGAGGCTAGTCCTTCGTGGACGAAAGCCATATGGAATAGTCAAGGTTGCTACTTCTGGAACCTTATGGATGGAGCCCTCTGTGGACTCTCATGACCGTTACCTCCATGGGTTGAAGACTCTATAAACATGGATGTACGATAACGCCACCTATCGGAACCACGGGAAAAATCATCGTGTCTACAACTGCGTTTGATCTTCCTATCCTATCCCTTTTACTCATGCTTGTTGTTATTTTCCACTGCTATACTCTTAGACTTGCATGTGTTGGGTGAAATTGACTTGCCATGAATGCTAAAACTGCAAACACTAAAATTTGGGAAAAGGCAAAACTTTTATTTGGTCAAATAGTCTAATCACCCCCCTCTAGACCTACTTTCGGTCCTACATGAACGTTGACTACATTATACTTCATCATGTTTGGGCCTAAGGGAAGGCATTATGGAATTAGTTCGAGATGATCGATTGCGGGAATGACTGAACACCTACCGAACGCTCACACGATACAATGGGAAAACCTATTCAACGTGTAACGTGTCAGGGACCGACTAGTCACGCATCCACGAGAGCTCGCGCGAGCTGTATGGTCTGGCCCATTTGCGGCTTTTACTATTTTGCTTCCCACCACTTTTTAATAGTGTTTTATTTTCCAAAATTAGTGTAACTTTTTGGATACATTCATATTTCTCGAGATCTGAAAATATTTTTCAAAATTTTGAAAAACTTGAATTTGAGAAGATTTCCTTTTTTAATTCACAAATATCATTTAAATATGGAAACATTGTTTCAGTTTAGAAGCATTTTTTGAAATCCATGAAAATTTCCAAATTTCCAAAATATTTTATAAATTAATGGCCATTTTAAGAAATCATACAACAATTTTATTTTGTATTGAAATTCATGAAAAAATAAAAGTGTTGAACATTTTTATTAAATTAGAAGTATTTTAATAGGAATCTGAGTTAAAAAATTTAAACTGTCTGAAAAGATTTAAAAAGCAGAGAATAAGTTTGTTTTTAGGAAAGCAGAGAATAAGTATAGAGGAGGATGGCCTCGCTATGGTTAATGGGCTATCCTAGTTAGCATGAACACACGGCAAAGGGGTGTGGGGTTGCTCGCCCCGAGTGCGTGCGATGCACGCGCGCGGACCTTCTAAATACAGGGGCTCCCTTTGCAGAATTCCTATTTAACGTATGTTGCCTCAAATTACCCTCGCTTCATACACATGAGCAATTGAACAAACTTTTTCTATAGGAAAAAGCTAAAGTCCATAGGTATGGGCGTTTGTAATTTGTCCATACGCCTTCGTTACAACTTATTTTGTCATGTCAAATCAGATGACATCAACGAAAATCTTTTTTGGGTTTTGGCTTAAACATGTTTAATCTTCTAATTAAGAATTTCACTTAAAAATCTGTTTTCACCATTAAATCTGTCTCGACGAGATCTTTAGAACTAGATTTCATGTTGATATGTTTCGATGATTTTTTTTTGGAGTAATAGTTGCCATGATGTTACATTGTAATTGCCATAGTGTTTACACTAAAGTTGCCATGACATGTTCTATCTATTTTTTCTTCTAAATTTAAAGCTCCCAGTATATTTTTCAATTACTCTTTATGGTAATTTTTATTAATTGATCATGTCAATTTTTAGTAATTAACCACAACAAATTTAATGCATGGATCATGTCAATTCTTTACTAATCCATCAAAATTTACTTTAAAAGGTAGAAGAAGAAAAATACCTGAAACATATCATGACAACTTCAGTGTAAATACCATGGTAATTCATGTGCAATACACATGGCAACTTTTATGGAAAAAAAAAGTCATCGAAACATATTGATATGAGATCTAGTTTCGAATACCTCGTCGCGATGAATTTAATGATGAAAACGGATCTTCAATTGGATTTTTCATTTAACAGATAAAACATTTTAAAAACTGGAAATAAAAAAGATCCCTACATGCATGCATGCGGTGACGTGACCCAATCTGTGTGTTATAAGCGTGTGGACGGATGTTGCTCCCACCACACGTGTGGACGGTATCGCGACCCTTTCTATATGGTTTTTACCATTTGGGACCTTCTAAAGGTTTCAACTAGTTTTTTTTCTTTTTTTTCTTCACGGTATTTTACTAGTTATTTCTGTCTGGTCTTTTTTCCAAAAGTTGGTATCATTTTTTTGAAAATTGCCAACATTTTTTACAACGCTCACATTTTGAAAAGATGGCTGCACATTTAAAAAATCATTTGTTCCACATACAAAAATAAAGTATACATTTTCCAAAATTTTAAGAAATTAGAAATATCGTGTTTTGTAAAAATGTTCAATTTTTCAAAAACAGTTGATGCATAATTTTTGTTTCATTTAGAAAACAAATCTTGTTTCTGAAAAAGTTCTAGTTTATGGCTGTGTTGATAATTTTCAAAAACATGTTCATGTTTCAAAAACTATTTTCATTTTCAAAAAAAAATATTTTTATAGAAATTTATCGTTGTTCTAAAATGTTCAAAAAAATTCTCAAAAATGTTCTAACATGTAATGAAATATCCACACTTTCTGACATATATGTTTTTTTGTTTTCTAAAAGAATGAAGTGGATAAATTGATTAAAACCCAACACCACAAAAAATCTTTAAGAAAAGATAATGAATATGATAATTTTTGTGTGTGTGTTCTAATACCCTCCTATTGTCTACGCCATGTTGTTTTAAAAATACAACTTTATATGGCTTTTTGGATCTTGATGGAGTTGTAAAATGCAATATGAACGGGGCATTGCTAAGCTCACCAGGTGATGCAGACCTAGAAGTAAGGAAATGGCGCATATCTAATGAAGTATACACGCGTGTTGCTGAACAACGCTTACTGCAAGCGCTAAAAGGAGCATCGTCTATTTTGTAGAAGAGTCTTTCCTATCTGATAGAAAAGGGTCCCATGATCCCGTAGCGCGCTTGCATGGCCATGGCGCAGCGTGCCACTTAAGCTCGCTCACTATATAGTCGTGATGGTACAAATTGCAGATTTTTTTTCTTTAGTTGAAACATATATCTATCTTTCTATTTTAGTTTGAACATACAATTAATAGTAAGAAACAAATATCTACACGTTTCAAGACAAATGCTCATAAATGTGATTTTCTGTGAATTCACTAAATATTTGTGAATATGAAATAATATTCGTGAATTTGAAAAAGGTAAAACCTTCTTCTGGACTGAATGTTTCAAAAGTTTCGGAAAGCCCCGGTGAACGAGCCGGTGCATGTTATGTAGAAAAAGCAAGTTGTTTATTTTTTGAATTTACTTATGGAATTTATAAACCCGAATTTGAATAAATGTTAACATAATATATAAAATTTGTTACTGTGGTTTTAGGAAATTTGATAATTTGGCAAAAAGGGGAATCTTCTTGTGTTTCAAAAAATGTTTGATTTTTTTTAAATGTGTATACAATGTAAAAAAAATGTTTGCATAATATCAAAAATAATAATTTCATGCTGTTAATAGAAATTTCCTCACATCTGGTGGAAATTTCCCTAGTTTCAAAAAAAGGTTTGTGACATTAAAAATATAGATTATATACAAGGTTAAAAATAAGTTTATGTCCGTTAGAAAATCGTATCTTGGCATTTTTAAGAAATATTCTCAGGTTTCTAGAGAATGTCCATGCAATCTAATTTTTTTTATACAATATAAAAAAAGGTTTGCGCAGTTTTTAAAAAAACAGGTGCATTGCTATTCAAAAATGTACAACATGTATTTGGAAAAAAGTTACCCCTAATTGAACTAAGACCGCAACACTTATTTTGGTTTAGAGGGAGCGCCATGTATTCAAAATCATGTATGTGAAAAATATACATCATATATTCAAAAATGTCCAAAGCGTATCAGAAATATTTCATGCGTGTGTTAAAATTGTACATTGTGTGCTCATAAAAAGTAGACATGTGTATAAAAAAGAAACCGGCTGACAAGGAAACAAAAAGAAAGAAGAGAAAACCGAGGAATACGAAGGCAACCAAGAAAGAAACAAAAGAATATCTAAACTATAACGTGAAAGAAAAAACCGAATAAGGCAAGATAAAAAAACAAAAGAAAGGTTTAAATCCAAAGAAAACCGATGGAAAAACAAAGAAAAAAAAAGAGAAATCGTAGCGGGCGAGCGAACCTACATCCAAGCACGGGTGGTAGCGAGGGATTGACCTGATGGTCCGGACCAATTTGCTCGACTGTTGGCGATTCCTACTAGGTGTCGATACGGGCGAGACATAGCTCTGACGCTCGTGGCGGGCGATCTAGCATTTGCTAGTGTGGACCGGGTGATGTACTGGTAGGCTGAACGGAGGCCACCAAATTAATTTCTTCTGGCTTTTGTATTTGCAATTCTTCTACGATTTTGGTAATCATACCTTTTGGCACACTTGTTTCCAAGCTCAACTCAACTCTGCACGTCACATGATGCATTCACTTCAGGGCATCTTGCTCGAGAAGTAGTCGCGTCTCTCTCACTGCAGAATGTTTCTTTCTTCCCGGCCACCATTTTCCCGCTCAGGTTATTTCCGGTGGCCCTTTTATTCCTTCCCTAGCAAATACTCCTCCCGTTCCTAAATATAAGATCTTTTAGAGATTTCACTATAAGACTACATACGGAGCAAAATGAGTGAATCTAAATATGTCTATATACATCCGTATGTAGTCCATAGTATAATCTTTAAAAGGTCCTATATTTAGGAACGGAGGAAGTAGATTATATTATATGGTAGGAATATCAGATCATCATTTCCTGGACATAATAGTTCAAGACCGACCGTGGCTCTAAGTAATTTGAACATGCAAGACAACCTTTCTTGCTATCAGCAGCCACACGAACCATCTCAAGAGTTCAGTTCAACCTACATCATGTGATGACCAATGACCAACCAGTCGTTGACTTTATAAAAAATCAAAAGAAAATTAAAATATCACAAACAAAAAAAAACATTTTTGAAATAGATCAGTTCATAGAATTTGAAAAACTTCTTGAACTTTTCAGAATTTGAAATTTTGAAAAGGTTAATGAATTTGATTATTCATAAACTTGGAAAATTCCACTAATTCAAATAAATTTCATATAATTCCAAAATAAGTTCACAAATTTAAAAAAGCTACTCGAATCTGGATTTTTAAAAATATTTGACAAAGTTCTATCAAATTTTTCATAAATGTTAGAAGTTTACAAAATTTAAAAATGTCACAAACTTTGGAGAATAGTTGCAAATTTGGAAGATGTTCACAAAATTTTATAATGTAGAAATATAAGAAAAGTTCACAAATTAGAAAAAATTCCAGAACTCAAACAAGTTCACACATTTCGGAAAAAGAAAAGAATGAAAGAAACAAAAGGGAAAAGAAAAAAGGAAAAAAGAAAAAGAAAAGCCAACAAAGCCTTGTGATAAAAACTAGAAAAATAACATAAACCTAAGGTAATTAAACATCGTCGAAAAAATTCAAGAAACCATAAAAATCGGGAGAGAAATTGTCATCGGTCGGCTGTGTGGACGCACTGAGATTTGTTGGCCCATTATATTTCCATCCCTTGGCCGGCAAGAGGAATCGTCATGTTTTCACAAAATGTTCGTAAATTTAAAAAAATATTCAAGATTTGGAAACAAATCGTAGTGTTCAAAAACAAATATCAGAACCAATAAACTGTTCGCACTTTCCAATGAAGGTTTGTAGAATTAAAGAATGTTCCCGTTCTTAAAAAAATTAATGTTTTTTTCAGTTCTCAGAAAATGTTCATTGATTTAAAAACTGCATTTCCATGTCATTCATGTTTTGAAAAATACTCATGTTTTTTCAAAGTTGTTCACAATTTTTTTCTTTGTGTTCTGGAAAAAGTGTAATATAATATCTAATACTTGTTATTTCAAGGGAAATATAATATCTAATACTTGTTATTTTTGCAAACATTAGGAAAATACTACCTTGTAGATGCTGGGT
The DNA here is from genome assembly GCA_022496015.1 of Hordeum marinum. NCBI lineage: Eukaryota > Viridiplantae > Streptophyta > Magnoliopsida > Poales > Poaceae > Hordeum > Hordeum marinum. The sequence continues at coordinate 110,598,635 of CM039673.1, forward strand.
ACACTAATGGTCCGGGCTTCTTTGCTCCATACCGGTCAGTCCGGTACCATTTAAAAGAATCGGCAGCTAAGGGAAATAACCCACAAACTCCAAGAGAGTTATATAATCTGCAACATGCATCAGCTAGGAATGTGAAAGAAAGAACTTTTGGTCTACTAAAGATGAGATGGGATATTTTGAGGACTAGTTCATTTTTTGTCATACGAAATCAGGTATCACATAGTATTTTGCAAAACCAAGCATCCGTTTTTTTTATTATTAACATGCCAATAATACCATCTCGCAGATCCGTATCATTAATGCTTGTTGCATATTGCATAACTTTCTAAGATATAGGCAGAGAGAGATGGATGATATAATGCTAATTGACGTGGATAATCAGATAAATGATGCTGCCATTGAACATCCAGAAGAACCAAACATGATTAGACATGTTGAATCAACAACTGGGTGGAACAACAAGCGAGATACCTTAGATAATCAAATGTGGGCAGATTACCAAAGGAGATGCGTTGGACTCAATCATTGAATTCATTCATTTGTATGTTCATATATTTCATATGCCTATTTTGAACCTCTCTCTCTCTCTCTCTCTCTGGATTTTACGTTTGTCTCATACATGTATTGTTGCTTGCAGGAAGATATGGATATGGAGAAGAAAGGAGGTAGAAACTACCTTACCAGGACGGATGAAATGGATGGGGCAATGCTGAATGTATTCGTGGACCATTAAAATAGAGGGGATTGTTCTCAAAATGGGTGGAAACGACATGTTTACACCGCAGTTGTCAACAATCTTCGAGCCAAGTGCAATGTGGATATCACAAAGGAGAATGTCTTATCAAGGTGCAAGACTATTGATAGACACTATGTGAATGTCAGCAAGATGTTGTCAACGAGTGGTTTCCGGTGGGATTGGATCCATAACAAGCTTCTGGTTGATAGTGAGGATGTGTGGAGCAACTATGTCAAGGTAAGCACTACATCTTGAGCAACTATGAATTCAGCCAAGTTTATTTCAAAAACATGCACTTATACTTGTTGATGCATAGCCTTCTAATCAGTAGTCTACTCATCATTTTGTCGTGGTCTATGATTTTCTCTTTGGATGTGTGTTTGGTGTTTGTATGGATGTCTGACTATTTTTCTTCATGTTTTGAGGCAAACAAAGATGCTGCTTGCTACATGCACAAGGTCATAAAGTTTTGGGACTCAATCAACCTTGTCTTCTTGAAGGATCATGCCACCAGAACCGGAGCCAAAAACCGCCGCTGAAAGTGCAGCTGAAATGACTCCGGAGAATGTCAACAACATCAACATTGAGTCTGCCGCAACATCTTCAACCCAAACCGGCGAGGAACAGAAGAGGAAAAGATATCGATCGGATGACTCAATTGCATCTATGCTTGGAGAGAAACTAGATAATTTTACTAGTGCCTACAAAGCTGATATTGCTCAAGTTGCTCCTCCGCGAAACCCTCCTCTACTGAAGAAATACTTGATGCTCTCAACGCGATTGCGGGACTAGATGATGATGCCTTGCTAGAAGCTTATGATATCCTCATAGCAGATGGCCGCAAGTTCAAGGCTCTTATGGCGCTGCCTGAAAGGATGAAGAAGAAATGGATCCTCAAGCAAATCAACCAATGAAGGTATGTTGCTTGTTCTGTGATCAGTTAGCAGTTGGCAAACTCTGCTACATTTGTCCTTATTTGTTTGTTAATGTCAGCAATATTATGGGCACCCAATATGGAGCAGAGGCAGCAACTGGTTTGCTCATCATATTTATGTACTTACGTATTCCATGTTGAGATTAGCATGATAGAAGGTTTTATGTTATCATCTTAATAAGATTTTCTGACCATGTCTTCCCATACAAGGCTTACTCAAACATGTTTTTCTGCCATGTTTGAGAACAACTTGTTCTGCCATGTCTTTTTCTCTTCAGTCAAGAAGTGGCATCAATAGTCTAGAATATATCAACTAGATATGCCTATATAGTGGCTGAATAAATATATGTGTTTAATATAAATATATATATATATCCTATCTTTTAATATGTAGTCTTTTATCGACTTAGTTTCGGTCTACTTAACATGCCCGGTTGTTGATGGTATGTTGCTATTACCTTTCGATTAAAGATAATTGTGCAAATGAAGTGCAGTTGACCTTTGAGCAATTTCTATATCAAGTTGATTTTTTTACCCTTCGTAAAGATTGTTGCAAGCTAAAGTTTATCGTGTGACACCTTGCTTTGTCTTCTAGGTTGCCATCAAATATTGGGAGAAGTGTGATGTTGAACGAACAAAACAAACAAAAGAAGATTCTCGAGCAATGTAAATCTTTCTTGGGTGGTGCTAATAATGCAAAGATTCAGTTTTTATGTAAGCTGGTTAGATTATGATCATTTGATGTTGTTGTGGACCTTGGTTGTATTGCAAAGATCAACTTTTTACAAGTCTGGTTAACTTCTTACAAAGTCTCATGTTGAAGTTCTATGTATTGGCATGGTTCGGTTTAATGCAAAACATTGCTATGTGTGAAAAACAAGCTGTCAATGTTCGTCTTGGTATAGTTTCATGTTCATTTTGGTTCTGCTACAGATTTGACCTCAAAATCCCAGTGATTGCCAAACATGAAATTTAGATTTGGAATCTAGATTCAGCCAAATGAAATCTTGATACAGACTTCATTTAATTTAATTTTAGCCAAATGAGATGAAATGAGGGGAGCCAAAGAGCTGTAATGTTATTTAAAATAGTCGCTACGATTGATTTGGTTCGCTACAGTGGCTCGGTACACTACAATGGCGATAGTTCGCTCCAGGTTCATGATCCCCGCTAACTCTATATCTCACGTATAGTGAGAGTTTGTTCCTTCTCCCGTGAAGGTTTTCTTGGGACCGTAAAATACTGGGCCGGCCTATATATTACCGCTAGGACATTCGTTGGTTGTGTGGTTGATGTGGTTTTCGGGAGCTCCAAGTCGCCGCTCGCTGCGGCAACTATTCGGGCCTTCGCACAGGGCGACCCCCGATTGGGACGGCCTAGTAGGCGCGCAACAACTGTAGCTTCTGTTTTCCTTTTCTGCTTATATTTTTTCGTTTTTGGGTCGTTTTTCTTTTCATTTTCATTTTTTTCTCAAAACGAACAAACATTGAATTTCTCAATCATTTTTTGAAAACATGAACGTTTTTTAAAACACGGAATAAATTTTAAAACGCGATTTTTTTTGAAAAATCCTGAACAAATTTGGGACCGCGAACAAAATTTTAACGCACGAACATTTTTTGAATTTCAAGAACAAAGTTTTTAAAACCCCGAACAAATTTGGAAGCATGATTTTTTTAAAACACGAACATTTTTTAACTTGAGAAGAAATTTGGAAAATGAGAACTAATTTTAAAAACCTTGAACAAATTTATAAACATTTATTGGATTTGGAGATGAAATTTCGAAAAACAAGAAAAAATTGGCAGGCGCAGATTGTGGCGGTCCCTCCCTGTGCGAAGCTCCAACATCTTGAGGCAGTGTGCGTTGTATAGCATTTTCCTTGGGTTTCTTAGTTTTCTTTGTTTGTTTCTGTTTCTCTTTCGGTTCCTTTGTTTCTTCTTCTGTTTTTTCTGTTTATTCAACCGTTTCTCCTTTTTTTTCTACGGTTTTATTTATTTATTTCACTGTTTTTTATTTTCTTTTTTTCTTCTTGATTTTTTCTATTTTCTTTCTTTCTTGCTTTATTTTTCGTTATTTATTTTTCTTTGTTTATTTCTCGGTTTTCAAGTTTTCCATTCTTTTCTAAAAGAAATATGCTACACTAACATTTTAAGTACTTAAGCAACAAATCTTAATGCTTATTAACAATTTTTAAATACACAATCGATAACTTTTTATACACATGTTAGTTTTCTTAAACATTATTAGTTGACATGAATTTTTTTACAATCATTATATATTTTTTAAATGCTTGATTAACATTTTTCAATTACTATTTTATTTTTTAAAATCATTTATTACTATATTTTGAATTATGATCCACTTACTTCATACACATCTGTATGTTTCCTGTATACATTATTACTAGCATACATGAAATATTTTTCAAAATAATGCTCAATTAACATTTTTCTAATACTTGATTAACATTTTATAAATACATGATCATCTTTTTTTAAACACACACATATATTTTTCGTGTATAGTATACATGAAATTATTTTAGAAATAATGCTGGATTAGAATTTTTCAAATAGTTGATCAACATTTTCTAAATATATAATCAAATTTTTTTATACACGTCGTCATCTTCAGTATACATGAGAAATAGTTCCTCTATATACACTTTGTTTTCAAATGCTTGATTAGCATTTTCCTAGATGCTTTGAATTAAAAAAATTAGGTACTTGATCAACTTTTTCATACATGTTGTATATTTTTTGTTTAGATGAGAAACATTTTTATGTACATTTGTTTTAAATGCATGATTAATATTTTTTAAAGGTCTTATGTGTGTATTTGTTTAATATATTTATTTAGAATATTCGGATGTAGGAGTATAGAAAAATCAGAAAAAGCAAAAAACGTGAAAATAACTGAGGCTGTGGTCTGGCTCCCGCGCACTGGGCCGGCCCTGGTTCTGGTTCTCTAGTGTGCATTAGTGGGCCACCCCAAGTCGGGGCGCTTGTTGTCCTGCTGGCAACCTGAGGCTTGTTGTCTGCTGGGCAATATGGAACCCCGAAAAATACGAAAATGCTAAAAATTTGATGTCAGATACTCAGATTTGTAGGCATGGCAAGTCGAACGTTTTTTCGGCACTTTATGTTGGCTAGAGGATGGAAAATTTAGTTTGCAAGCATGGTGATTTCTTTGAAAAAAATTAACTGAGACGAATTTATCATGCTTGTTAATTAAACTTGTGTCCTTGACAAACATACTTTGCCACGAAAAAAATTCTGGCGTTTGCTAGATATTTCATTATTTTTGTAAAATTAACGCAATATTGAATCCTGTAAAAAATAATCTAAGGCAATATGAACCGCGTGGTGTCCTGTCGGGCTGGACCGAGGCAGCGTCGAGGCCGTGGGCCGCCGAATTGATTTCTCTATTCCAGCTTTTGTATTTGTTTTCTTATGTCATTTTGGCAATCATATCTGTCTACAGTGACGAATCTAGCAGGGGGCTTCAATAGGCTCAAGCCACCTTTTCAAAAATTGGAAAAGAAAAATTACTACTATTATATATATATTTTAACCTTATTTGGTTGAGAGTTTTTGACTTTTTATACACATATTTAACTTACTTTGAGCCCTTCCTTCGTTTTCTTTCAAGATTCGCCACTGTCTTTCTACACAGCCGTTTTCCAACCTCAACCACTCGAGTCTGCACAAAAGAAAAAGGCAGTCACCTCAGGGCATCTTGCTCAGGCCTCTCTCGCCGTAGAATATTTCCTTCTTGCTGGCCACCTTTTCCTGCTCTGTTTTTTTTCGGTGACCCCTTTTATCACCTCCTAGCTAAATAGATTATATCATCTGATAGCAGTATCGGACCATCATGTTTTTTGGACACAATAATTCAAGACGGAACGTGGCTCTAAGCAATATGAACATACAACACGGCCTTTCTCGCTGTCCAGCAGCCTCACGAGCCATCTCAAGAGCTCAGCACAACACACACATCATGTGGTTCACTCTTCTGTCATGACGCCCGAGTCCTGACTTGTCCATTAATCCCAGCTTCCAGCCGCAGCATTGCATTACCGTGGGAGTCGTTGGCCGGCCGGCAGCCTCGTCACCGTCACCACACCGCAGCCAGGGCATGCATGGATCCGTTTCCAACCTCGGCATCTCAGCTACTCCGCAAATCGCACATGATTCCACCACCCTTTCTGTTTTCTCCATCAAATAGCGCGGAAAAGAAGGGCCTCGAGGGCATCTCGTTCGCCACGGGATGCCCTGGGTTTAATCACCGCCGAATATTTTCCTTGTTCCGTGTCACTGCTCGGACGTCGCGTGACTGGCTAGCTAGCCAAGCCAGGAGGAGAAAAAGGCACGGCAGCACCATAAAATGTTCTCTGCAACTTCTTTACGGGTGCCGGGCCCGGGCCCAGGCACTTTTACCACAAATCCAACACGTGCGAAATGGCACATATAGTCGACACAACGCAACACTCACAGTCACAGAAAAAAAAAGCACCCACACGCATCGCATCGCATGCATGCATGCATGCATGCATCTACACCACTTTCTTTCTTTCAGGAAACAAACAATCCGCAGCAGTAGATCAATAACGAGCCAACAGTAACAGGGGCACGCATGATCATGGATGGATGATGGATTCATTAGTCAAAGATCGTCCACCTCCGCCAAACTAAAGTTAGGTTCTCTCTGGCGCGCGGGCAGGTTCTACACTGCTGCGCACTGCTAGCTGTTCAAATGTGCGTGCGTGCGTGCGTGCAACTTTTTCAACTCGTCGATAATGCGTGCCACTATGTGTGTTTCCAACATTATTCCGCAAGCCTAAGGCTTATGCAGTCACCTATTATTGCATGCCTTCTAGCAAGTACTACAAGTAACTACTGATGCCACTTGCACGCACGAGACGTTTTTCTCTCGCAACAGATTTTTGACCCGCTTTATACATAAGCAACAACACCCGAACAAAATACAAGGTTAAACGAATCAAAGTGATGAGATAATCCTCAAACAATATCGATCCTACGATAATCGGCTCAAGCAGGATGCACCACACTACTGATAGAAAGCACAAGATGAACCTAGAACATTACCACGTTACACACTATAACACCTAACTCCATGATAATGTCCCCAGAAGGAAGAATGATGCTACGTCGTTGCTGTCGAGTCCACCGGACAAAGGCCTTCATTTTAAACACACACATGCAGGAGAGCACGACGACAACATCATCAAAAAGAAAGCGGCCCTCGAGCGTCACCATTGTCGAAGAGCTTTTGCCCGACAGAGCTCCCCCATGTCACCACGAGCTCCCCGGCACACAAGGCGTTCTTCAAGTGAAATATGTAGGGATAAAGTGTTGTGCGTGCTCTGCCGGCCTAGCTTGCTAAGCACGTGTCCTGATAACATTAGTGTGTCTTTTTCCGGACTTCTAGGCGCGTAAATCAGGAATTAGAACGAGCGAAGAATCAAGGCCTACGAGCGATGCGATTTGGTTTGCTTTAAAGATGCTATAATTTGAGAGGTCCAGGGGTGTTTTAATTAATTAGGTTAATGGTCTGCAGGTACTGGTGGTCAATTCATTCTGGAGGTGCTTAATTTGGAACCTAAGAAAGATGGAGATCTCTTGATTCCTGACTAAATTGCACGTGTGAGAGGGAGACCGATGCTAGAGAATCACCGGTAAAAAGCACCACCAATTATTCACACATGACAGTATATGCCCTAAAGTATTAAAGAGTATAGTACGTAGTATAGATACCCACTGCGTACCCAGGTTCGAGGGACGTAGTATAGATACCCACTACGTACCCAGGTTCGAGGGGAACGTATTGGCTGAGCTCTGCGTGTCTATTGCCCTTTTTGTTCTTCATTGTCCAGTAGTCGATACGATGCATGCTTGCTATATTCTCTCACTTGATTTGCTTGGAGATTCCACGTTAAAGAAATATACACAGATCTTATATGTGTGGCCAGGCAGCTCTACCTCTCCAAAGGTTAGACCAGAATACGGTTGCATCCTAGAGCACGTACCTACTCCCTGGTGAGAAAATATTCTAGCAAGGCTCATGGTATTTTCAATATTTTTTCTTGTTCGAGTCCTTTTGCAGCTTATTAGCTTCAATGATGTGTGTATGTGTGTGTGGGGGTAGGTGTGTGTGTGTGGGGGGGGGGGATTTATTTTGTAGGCTAACTTTTTTTCCTGACTGACTCAATTTGTTTTCTCCACTCTAAGTATAAAGGTGTTAGACTGTATAGCTTCTGTATTCATACGTGTATATTGTAACATTGTATCCCATTCATTATATATATGTGATAGGCCACCTCTAGAGGGTTGTGTCGGTTCTCCCAAACCTATTGTCTCACATGGTATCAGACTAGGTCAGGTACGCTTTCGCCTAAACCCTAATCACCCGACACCACCGCCGTCGCCATGTTGTACGCCGTCGCCTCTGGATCCACCAATGCCGGCTCCTGCCGGCCTCCCTCGCGACTCCCCTGTCTCGCCCGCTGGATGCCGCCGCAGTGCGGTCTTCGCTCGGGACGAGGAGCGTGGGCTCCTTCTTCGCGACTCCTCCGGCTGCTTCGTCGCTCAGGCAGGTGCTCGCGATGCACATCGTCGCCGCCTCGTCCGCTTTCCCGCCGCCGTCGTTGTCCCGCCTCTACCGCTGGTGGCGCCCGCGTCGGCCTTGATGGCGGGTCTCGCGGCGTCGGCCTCGGCAGCGGCGCCACCTGCCCCCGCGGCGTACGCACCCCTGGCTGCATCCACGGTGTCGCTGGCTGCCTCTACGGTGTGCTCACCTCAGGCAGTCTACTCAACGGGATCGCTGTCGCCGCCGCCGTTTCACTTCGGCCATCTCATCACCATCAAGTTGTCGTCGGACAACTACATCTTCTGGCGTGCGCAGGTCCTTCCACTCCTTGGGAGCCATTATCTGCTTGGCTACGTCGACGACTCTCTTCCTTGCCCCCGCGCTGGTGAACAGCTTGCACGGTCCGGTCTATAATACGGCCCACCATGTTTGGACAGGGTAGGACCAGGCAAACCTCTCCTCCATCCAGGGGTAGCTTACTCCGGCTGTCGCTGGGCTTGTCGTCTTTGCCAAGACGTCTCATGAGGCATGGACTATCCTCGAGTGCTCGTTTGCAGCGCAGTCACAGGCTCGTGTCTCCGCGCTTCGTCGTCAGCTTGGCGAGTGTGAGAAGCTCGACTCCACGGCCATAGAGTTCTACAACAAGGTCAAGGGCCTTGCTGACATGTCGGCCTCCATCGGACAGCCGCTCATCGACTCCGAGTTCAACTCCTTCATCGTCAATGGGCTTGACGAGGAGTATGATGCTTTGGTCGAGATCATCAATGAGCGGGGCAACTCGACTCCCATGATGGCACATGAGGTCTATTCTCGCCTCCTCCTCACCGAACAGCGTGTCGAGGTGAGCGGTTCCAAGGGCAGCCACGACCCCCTCTCCGCGAACGCCGCCACCAAGGGTGGCCGCAACTCGTCTAAGGCGTTGCCCCCTGCATCGTCCTCGTCCCCCTCGTCTCCCCCCGTCCGCAACTCTACTAGGGGCTGGTGGGTGGCGTGTGTGTCAACTTTGTGGCATTGAGGGGCACTGGGCCTCTAAGTGTCATAAACGCTTCTAGCGGAGTTTTCTTGGCCTCGGCAATGATGGCAAGGACACACGCAACTTTGCGCGTCAGGTTGCCATGGATGATCCGGCGCCACCGAAGCAACAAGGACACACTCAGTCCTACTCCATCGATCCCCACTGGTACATGGACTCTGGGGCAACGGAGCATCTGACGAGCTAGATGGGGAAGCTTCATACTCGTGAACCCTATCATGGCTCTGACAAGATCCACACCACCAATGGAGCAGGTATGCACATCTCTCATATTGGTCAAGCATCTCTTCTCACTAGACATGCGAATAGGAGTCTTCAGCTTCGCAATGTTCTTAGAGTTCCATCTATGACACGTAATCTTCTTTCAGTTCCTAAACTCACACGTGATAATAATGTGCTTTGTGAATTTCATCCTTTTGATCTTTTTATTAAGGATCAGGGGCACGAGGGACATTCTTCTTAGCGGACGTCTGTGCCAGGGCCTCTATCGCCTGGAGCATCCTGGCGTCGCTCATGTTTTCAGCGGAGTTCGGGTATCTCCGTCATAGTGGCATGCTCGTCTTGGTCACCCAGCCACACCTATCGTTCGTCATGTTTTGCGCCGTCATGAGCTTCCTAGCATGTCTAGTAATAAAGATGTAGCAGTGTGTGGTGCTTGTCATCAAGGGAAGAGTCATCAACTTCCTTTTTTGGAGTCTAGTCGTGAGGTGAAACATCCTTTAGAACTTGTGTTTTTAGATGTATGGGGTCCTGCTCAGACTTCTGTTAGTGGTCACAATTATTATACCAGTTTCGTTGATGCTTACACTCGCTTTACCTGGCTTTATCTTATTAAGCGTAAATCTGATGTGTTCGATATCTTTGTTCAGTTTCAAAAACATGTTGAACGTCTTCTCAAGCACAAAATTGTTCATGTTCAGTCGGACTGGGGGGACGAGTATCGCAACCTCAACTCCTTCTTTCAGTCGCTTGGGATCGCTCACCGCTTAGCATGTCCACATACACATCAGCAAAATGGTTCAGGAGAACGTAAGCATCGTCACATTGTCGAAACTGGTCTTACTCTTTTGGCCCATGCATCGGTTCCTTTTTGTTTTTGGAGTGATGCTTTCACCACTGCATGTTTTCTCATAAACCGTACTCCCACTCGTGTTTTGAACATGAAGACTCCCATTGAAGTTCTCCTTAATGAACAACCTGATTACACCTTTTTCAAGGTTTTTGGGTGTGCTTGCTGGCCACATCTCCGTCCATATAACAAGCGCAAGCTTGAGTTTCGATCCAAAAAGTGTGTCTTTCTTGGCTATAGCTCTCTTCATAAAGGATACAAATATCTTCATGTTCCCACTAATCGTGTCTATATATCTCGGGATGTCGTGTTTGATGAGCATGTTTTTCCTTTTGCCAAACTTCCTGTGTCCACTGCTGAACCGCCATCCTTGCATTCATCCTCCATTGCCTCTGACCAATTTGATGATGTTGCATATTCTCCTATATTATTGCCTAATCATGGTGAAGGCACTGGACGTGGGGCTCATTTGGAAATTTGAGAGGCGCCATCGCCTCCTTCGTCGCCATTGCCTTCTTCACCAGCACTACCCGCTGTGCACGTCGATCATATGGCGCCTTTGCATGGCCTCGGTCCCCGTGCCCATGCACGACCGTTCGATGCCCCGGTGTCGCCGCCCGCTCCGTCGCCCCTGGCCTCTGGGCCAGCATCGCCGCGTGCTCGGCCCGTGATGTCTGTCACGCCAACGGCGTCTGGGCCGGCTTCGCCCGCCCCCATCTCGCCCACAGTGTCTGGGCCACTATCGCCTGGGCCGGCCTCTCCCAAGCTGGTTTCCGCGCCCTGCAGCCCGATGTCGCCTGGCACCGGCTCCTCCATGTCATCGCCTGGTCCCCTGCTGACCAGGGCGTCTTTGTCGCCTTCGCCCAGTCCACTGCTAGCTGGCACATCTCTGTCGTCGTCCTCGACTTCGATGGCCCCTGCTACTGCTCTACGTCCACATACACGCAGCCGCAGTGGCATTTTTCAGCCTAAGCAGCGTCACGATGGTACTGTTGCTTGGTTGGCCGCATGCATGACTGCTGCGCTTGCGGATCCCTCCTCTGAGCCGCGTACGTATCAAGCTGCTATGCGCATTCCTCATTGGAGAGAGGCCATGGAGCAGGAGTATCAAGCTCTTATTCGTAATAAGACATGGACTCTTGTTCCTCCACCATCGTGGGTTAACATCATTGACTCCAAGTGGGTTTTCAAAATGAAGAAGCATTCTGATGGGTCCATTGAGCGCTACAAAGCACGTCTTGTTGCTCGAGGTTTTCGGCAACGCTATGGTCTTGACTATGAAGACACCTTCAGTCCGGTGGTTAAGCCTACTACCATCATGCTTCTTCTCTCTCTCGCAGTTAATCGAGGTTGGTTTCTTCGTCAGCTTGATGTACAGAATGCCTTTCTCCACGGTGTGTTGGAGGAGGAGGTCTATATGCGCCAGCCTCCTGGTTTTTCTGATCCAGATCGTCCTGATCATCTCTGTCGTCTGTCCAAGGCGCTCTATGGTCTTAAGCAAGCTCCCTGTGCGTGGCATGCCCGTCTTGCAATGTCCCTTCGTGCTCATGGTTTTGCATCATCGACTGTTGACTCCTCATCATTTCTTCTATAGAATCCTGAGGTTACTATGTACTTGTTGGTCTATGTGGATGATATTATTCTTGTCAGCTCCTCCCAGTCGGCTGCTACTGCTCTTGTTCGCTCCCTTGGTGCTGACTTTGCGGTCAAGGATCTTGGGAAGCTTCACTACTTTCTTGGTGTGGAGGTTACTTCTCGCGCTGATGGACTTGTTATGACGCAGAAGAAGTACTTCCTGGATTTATTGCAGTGGGCTGGGATGCTTAAGTGCAAACCAACCACTACACCAATGTCTACCACTGACAAGATCACTGTTGTTGATGGTGAGCTTCTGTCCTCTGCTGATGCGACGAAGTATAGGAGTATTGTTGGTGGTCTTCAGTACTTGACGATCACGAGACCCGATATTGCTTTTGCTGTCAATCGAGTTTGCCAGTATCTGCAGTCACCCCGTGACAGTCATTGGTCTACTGTTAAGCGCATCTTGCGCTACATTCGATTCATTGTGTCCCATGGCTTGCATATTGGACCGACCTCCTCTAGCTCTCTCTCGGCTTATTCTGATGCGAACTGGGCTGGCAGTCCGGATGACAGGCGATCTACGGGGGGCTATGCTATGTTCTTTGGCTCTAATTTGATCGCCTGGAGTGCTCGGAAACAGGCTACTGTCTCACGTAGCAATACTGAAGCTGAGTATAAGGCCGTGGCCAATGCTACTGCGGAAATTATCTGGATACAGTCTTTGCTTCAGGAATTGGGTATATCCCAATCACAGTCTCCTGTCCTTTGGTGTGATAACATCGGTGCTACATACCTCTATGCAAATCCGGTATTCCATGCCCGAACGAAACCCATTGAAGTTGACTATCACTTTGTGCGGGAACGTGTCTCTCAGAAGCAACTACAGATCAGGTTCATCTCTTCCAAGGATCAACTTGCAGACATCTTCACCAAGCCATTGCCTCTACCACAGTTTGAGGCCTGCCGGCGCAATCTTACCCTTCTAGATTCTTTAGGAAGTGGCTAAGATTGAGGGAGGGTGTTAGACTGTATAGCTTCTGTATTCATACGTGTATATTTTAACGTTGTATCCCACTCATTATATATATGTGATAGGCCACCCCTAGAGGGTTGGGCCGGTTACCCCAAACCTATTGTCTCACAAAAGGAAATAGTACGAATAAGCAAAAAAACATACTACAAACACACAAAATAATATAATAATTTGTTTTTTCGATCATACTCCCTCTGCTCCGTTTTATAGTGCGCATAAGGTTTTTGCCCATATTCCGAATTATAGTGCGTAGTTGCCTGTTTAGACAAAAGTAACCTTGTGGCTGGGCCTGAACATGCACATGGCGTAGCCTCCTCTGCATGCGGGAGTGTGTGTGGCTGAGGTGCTTTGCACATGGGATGATCAGAGTTGATAGAAGGATACAATGGTCTAAAGTACATATGTCAGTGCATGCATTGGTCTTGCAGCTCGATGAAGCACGCATTAGATTTAGGAATGAAGGGAGTACATGTTTCTACCACAATTGTAAACATTCTAATTTTTTCTATGCGGGAAAACATTCTAAATGTTATGAAAAGTTGAACTGATGTGGACTGGTTGGCCAAGCACTCAGGACTTGCCGTGCCAAGCGTTGTGTCATGTCTTAAATATGCGTACGCAACTAGACCGAGATATAATACTAAAAGAGGTGCAAAACCTAACCAGAAGTTGCTACAATAAATTAATTAAAAAGACCAAAACTGGGTGAAAGTCTATTTCGAGAATTAAGAAGAGAGTGGCGAACCGTACGTGCATAATTTGACTTGATAAGCAGAAGATCGTACGTCTTAGTCTTGCTACTCCCTCCATTCGATAACATAGTGCGTCCTTAGTTTTTAAGCTTTCAGTTTAATCATGAATTTAACCAACAAGATCGATTGTGACGAAAAATTGTACCATCGAAAACTTGATTCGAATACGAATTCAACGATATAATTTTTACTCCCGCCGCAATCCGTCTTGTTGGTTAAATTTGTGATCAAACTTAGATTTAAGAAAGCACGAAAGCACTACATTGTGAAATGAAAGGAATATTATTTTCAACAATTTCAGTAGTTCACTCTGTGACTGTCGTCTATATAGCAAACTGAAAAAATTAGTACCCCTAGTAAGCGAAGTAAGTTGACAAGCAAATCTGGAGGTTAGGTCTAGTACCTTTTATTTATTTATTTTTGCGTGAATGCCTACTTGTTGCCTATTCCTCGTTGATCTCCTTTCCGTTCTTGACTTTTGCAACAGGCCATGGACAAGACTAATTCCTGGAAGACGGTAGTGCACGCAAGTTGATGGTTCCAAGTGACAAAACAATGAGCTTTAACTACAGAGACAGGCCACTTGTTGGAACGGCAAGGACATGAGCATCGATCACTCACTCATGGGTGCACGGTTCGAGAAAAAAGGGACGCATGAGCATCAGTGCATCACCACTAGCAGTCACGCAAGTACTGCCGACTACAGTCACGCTGGCCTGAAGATTCGTGTAACACAAGTACTGCCGACTCATGGTGGCCTCTCCAATTGTGTGTCCATTTGCAAGGATGCCAAGTACTCGTAGTTGCGAATATATATAGCTAGCTGGCACCACAGTCCCTCGGTACATCGTGTGATGTGTGACGCCTGTGCACTGCATGCACATACATACATACATACATACATACATACATACATACATACATACATACATACATACATACATACATACATACATACATACATACATACATACATACATACATACATATATGCGCACCGCTTTAGTCTGAAACTTTTCGTCGATTGCTCCACGCGCAGAAATATCTACACGGGTGGCGCACGTACGATTTCTGTTTTGGAGTACCGGAGCAGGCTCGATCAAATCTGCTCAAGATTTGGCGAGTTTTTCGTGAATTTACTTTCGATACACGTACAAATCGATTCGCTCGCGTCTGTCTCTGGCAATCAAGAAGAATATACTTAGCAACTGGGTGTATGGCATAGCATCGTATCGCTGAAGGGCTGTCATCAAGGTCGTTTGTCCGGATGCTTTGCAAACCTATTTAGAGTGTCGTGCTCGCGCACCGCAAACAATGAACGCACATTTGACACATTAATGTTCGATCGAAAGAAATTTTAGCTTCTCACGTAAGTCATCCACACAAGGATTTAGGAACCTATACTCTAGTTATACTGTCTAGCTCTTCAAATCCTAACCATAAGATCCGATCGTAAACAGGCCAAAAGTGGATTTCATCAGTGCCATCCAAACATTATTTGTTGTCCACGGAAAGATGAAAAGGAAGCAAAAAGGCAAGATCGCAGTTCGATCTAGCATAGCTATCGAACATTGCATGATTTGTTTCTAAATATGTAACGCATGCTGAATTGATCTGCCTCCCTCTTTTTTAAAGCCGGCCCAGCAAAAAGTTGCAGCTAGCATTTACAAAAAAAAAAAAGTTGATCAACAGCAGCCTAGGCATGTGAGAAATCGCGGAGAAGTCAGTTTTGGGTGGCGTTATTTCTTTTGAGCAATCAGATCGTATGGCCACTTTTGGGTATCTTTTCTTTTCAGCATTACATGTCACTTTGCTAAGGTTTGAAACTGACTAAAAGTTGTTAGAATTTTAGATGGCCCCGTGAGCTTAGCTTTGTCCATACGCACAGACACTGACACACATCCGAGTTCCATGATCTTGGTTAGAAGAATTACTAAAGTCAGTGCTGCCAAATTACCATGTCACATACAATATCAGTACTATAAGGCTGCATCACAAAGGCGCCAAAAAAAAGTACATGGTGCGCTATTACATATACTCACGTCTCGGCATATATATTGCATGATGCAGCAGGAATCCATCGATTTGCCGGAACCAAATCAAATCTACCTGATCACTTGGTATTTTATCAGCCAAATCGCATGGAACAAAAGAAGCTAGATATGGCAATCTAGATCGACAGAGTTGATTAAGCAAACACTCGCTCGTGACACGTAAATTAGTGCCGTCCCGGAGAAATTTATGCCGAACACCGTCCATGTTTTTGGGTGTCTGTCATGTCCATGTTTCATTCATAAAAGCGTACCCACTACCCAGGGACTACCTACAAAGATACAACTAGCTAGCTAGCAAGAACCGTACTTGAGAAAAAAAAGCTAGATGAACCGAAATCTGTGTGCTGCCTAGCTGCATCAAACTAATCACCATGTTAATTTATTCGTTGGATTTATCCTAGCTACCGGCCAAACAACAAGATCAAACATATCTGACCATTGGATTTGCAAGCTAGGCAGAAATACTACAATACCTGCCGGCCGGCCGGCCTGTGATACATGCAGGGGTGATCTGTGGCAATGTGCACGAACGACATTTTATGCAGTAAAATTTAAACCGCAGAGTCGCAATTAATCAGGCAGCCGACCTGACTTTTGCACTACAATAAAAAAAAAATCCTCAGACCGGCTAAACTATCGCGTCTTTCCGTATCACGCCCAATCATCAAATCTAGTCACCACCCATTAAGCTTTTACTTTTGCTTGGCAGCTAGCTAGGTGCATATGTACATTTGCTCTCTTGGACCTTCACTTGCTTTTGCCACAGTACTGCATGCAGCCGGACAGGCAGCACCACTACACCAGCGAATCGGGCCCGATGCATGCACCTTTTGACACCTAGCAAATTATTCGTTTTATATAAACCACAGCACATTGTGTACTTTCAACAGCAACAACCACAGATCAGTTGCAACCAGAAAATCGAAAGTGACATTTCCGAGAGGTACGTACGGCGCCGACGTGTGAAACCGGCAAATCACGGCCAAGAGGCAAACCAAACTACTTGCAAAAGGGACTAATTGATTGATTAAACAGGGCTAAACCCAGATGGTCTTGGCGCTTAGCCAATGTCCCGGCCTTGAAGGAGGAAGCTTCCATGCGTCTCACGCCAACAAAACACCATGCATGTACATGTACCTACGTGCTTAACGAAAGCAAATACTGCGAAGCAACCGAGAGATGTCGACCGATCGATCGACGTAACGTAACGAGGCGACGAGGCAGCAGTCAAGTGGCTGGATGTTTTTAAGTAATGGCTGCCACGTATGACTGACTATGAATCGACTGTGCACTTTGGGCTCTTTCTCTTTGTCCTTGTCTCCACCGATCGCCTTGAAAAAAAGCTCTCGGGAAGAATCAGCTGGCGCACTGACATGTACTTGACTATGCACGTAACGTAAGTACATACATGCCCACATGGTTTTTCCCTCCTTGGCTCAGTTTTGCTTGCACCAATCACCAACGCATGCATGTGCTTGGACGCTTGGTAGACCGCCAAGGCTAGGGCTAGCTTGTTAAAACAGTTAAATGAACGGAATGTTTAGGTCTTAATCGAGATTTCGTCAAGTCTCAATCAAGTAGTATAGTATGTAAGAAGAAGAAAAAAAAAACAAAAAAAACTGTTTGCACGAATGATGTAAGATTAACGGATTATAGTATCAACTGAGACTTTGCGAAATCTTAATTCGATTAATTTTTAGCAAGCCCGTAAATAAATCTGTAACATACCGTGCATAAAATTCCATTGAGCACGTACAGAGACGTACTAGTGTGCTGTGTGCATGCACGTTGCCGGAAGAGCCGTCCACGCGTGGAGCAACAGGCAGACGCGTGCAGCCACGAGCATGCAATGCGTATGCACCGGGAACTTGGAGACCCACGGTGAAAGGTGACAATGAATTAATGACCCCTTCTTTTTTGAAGAACAACGAACGTCCTTAATTGCGTAGGAAGATGGCTATAGATTAGTCTTCACAAGGTAACTAATTAAGCTTCATCACGCCATATACATCGTCGGATAATATATCTGATACGTGCATGCTGGACGTAGTTGCACCTTGCTGTTGCTTTCTAACTTGTTTAGAGTAATAAACAATACCAATTCATTTGTCCGTGGTGATTCTAATTCAAAAGTCCACGTAAGTAACGCTATAGTTTACAGTACTGCATGGTCCACGCGGGTGTATCCTGCTTCAGAATGTCGACATGTAGTTTTTTTTTTTTTGAAACGGAGACACAAGATTTGTCTTATCTATTAAATAAGAAGAGAATAGAGTTTAAAGTTTTAAAGGACCCTCCACGATAATAACATGACATGTAGTTTTTCGTTTTACAAGGAAATGTCGTCAGGCAGATCAGCTTTTTACCTTTACCAAAAGCACTGCTCTGCCCCAACCACGATGTCACATCACATGCGAGTAGATCAGTACTCCATCCGACCCTTTTTACTCTGCATATAAGATTTGCCTGATGTAATGAATTCAATTTTTATATTGTATAACTTTAATATGATAGATGTTGATATTTTGGGATATAAATTTGGTTAAAGTTGACAAAGTTTAATTTAAAATGACCGAAGGGAGTACTAACTTTGCATGTTCCGCGCGCATGTTTGTACTTACACTCTCTGTTCCGATTAATTTACACGGGCTGCGTGCTAAATGCATGGCCGAGTTATTTTGATGGCATACATCAACAGAGAAGCCAGAAGTATGCCTTGTGCGATTTTTTAGCCCCCCCGAACCCTACCCTCTCCCATGCCGCCGCCCGCGAGGCAGTCGGGGAGGGCATCCAGACCTCTGCGGCGAGCTCCCTCCCCTTCCCCTCCCCCTCCCCCCTCGCCACGAGTAGCGACGTGGCTCGCTCTTCCTCCGACGGGATGGGGTGGCATGAGCCGTCTTGTCGGGTGCGGGCGCGGGGCACCACGGTGTGGCGGCGCGTAGCCTCCGGCGGGCTTGGCATTACGTGGACAACTGCGGGCGGTGGTGCGCGCCTCGATGCGGCGTCCGGATCTGGCCGATAGGCGGCGCGAGCCGTGGCGGTGGACGCTAGTGGCCTCTGCCTCCCTCCGGTGGTAGTGGATGTGGGCGGAGGTGGTGCTCTGCCTCGTGTGTGGGCTCGTCCTCAGTAACATCGGGGTTGGACGACAGAGCGCACCTGGCGGGGCTATGGTGGCGCGGCGGCCAGGCTTCTTCAGGAGGCGCGGGGCGACGGCGTCGGCCTCCTTTTCCAGGACCTGTCATGGCGGTGTGCGGGACTGGGCGGGCGCCTAGGGGGCCGGTCGCACGTGTTTCAGAGATGGGCCAGTCTATGGTTCATGCTCGGGCGGGTCAGATTGGGGCCCGGGGCGGATCAGAGCTTTTTCTTCGGGTAGGAGAGGTTGGGATTGACCCGGGATTTGCTCGCAGGGATGCTCGGGCTCCCTTCACAGGTACAATGCTTGCTGGTGGTGGTCGTGATACCGGTGTGTCGGTGCATGGATTGGTGCCGATGACCACAGACTTGGCGTCGTGTGAGCTCGCTTGGCCATGGGCTTGGGACAGGATCGCTGGCGACTGGCGACAGTTTTGGAGTCGTGCCCCTTAGTCCATTGAGTACACTAATAGAAAATAGGGCTTTGGTTGAGGCTAGGATAAGGGCATTAATCCCGGTTCATTTACGAACCGGGACCAAAGGGTGCATCAGTCCCGGTTCGTGAGGCCAGGGCATCGGCCGGGCCTCGGGGGCCATTGGTCCCGGTTCGTCTAACACTTTTGGTCCCGGTTCCAGACATGAACCGGGACCAATGGGCCTCAATCCTGGCCCAGCACCTTTAGTCCCGGTTGGTAGCTGGCACCGGGACCAAAGGCCAGTCTTCTGTCCCGATTCTAGCCACCAACCGGGACTAAAGATATAAGCCTATATATACCCTCGCCTCGCCCCTGCTCGCTCACTCTGTTTTTGGCTGCCGGCGTGTGTAGGTGTGTGTTGCTCTAGCTCTCACCTCCTATGCACACGAGGTGTTCGATGAAATGCCCGAGCCACACTTAAGATTTATCCTCTCCAAGCTCGACCTCCAAGCTCCATTTCCCTCAAGATTTGTCTAGGTTTGGAGGTCTGTCCCATCCCGTCCCCGTCCTCATCGTCGTCGATCGCCCGTGTCGATCTCGTCGCCGGCACCACCATGGTGAGCCTCTTGTTCTTATCTTCTTTGTAAAAGAAAAATATATATTATTTTTATGATTGAGATAGATACTTGTACAATTTTCTTACTTTTATTATTGTTTGTTATTATATAGTGCCATGGTTTTGGTACCCCCCATCGGCCCTCGTCCTGTCTATGATTCGTATGTGGTATACTATCTTTTATAACTATTTGTTTCATTTAGTGTTTACGACAATTATGCCAACCAACGTGACATAGATGTTTTTATCTAGGAGGTATGTGAACTAGAAATTAGAACCGACCCTCTTGTCGAGAGGTTAAATTTAGTTGAAAAAGAAAACAATTACTTGAAGAAAAAATTGAAAAGAATTGAGGAGGAGAAGATGGAATTGGAGTTGCATGTTGCCGATGTCGTCGGTGATCACTAGATCAAGATGGATGCAATGGTGTTTTAGAGACACACTCTCGCTAGGCCACCGTTCCGTGCCTAGATCCGTCGTCGGCCACTCCGGCCCTGGCGTCCACCTCTCCCCGCGCCCTCAGTCCCATGACTGACCCCTCCCCCTCCTCCGGCAAGGCCGTACTCGCGAGCTCCACTGTATGGACGGGAGCCCCTCCCCGTCGCCTAGCCCGCTCCGCCCTCCTCCCTCCTATGCCCTGGTGGTCGCCTTGTAGGATCGAAAGTAGGTCTAGAGGGGGGGGTGATTAGACTACTTGACCAAATAAAACTATGATTTTTCCCAATTTTAATTCGTGGTAAGTTTTAGCATTCATAACATATCAAGTACACCCTACACATGCAAGTCTAAGAGTATAGCAGCGAAAAGTAACAACAAGCATGAGTAAAAGGATAGGGTAGGAAGATCAAACACAATTTGTAGACACGATGATATTTCCTGTGGTTCCGATAGGTGGTGCTATCGTACATCCACATTCATGGAGTCTTCAACCCATGGAGGGTAACGGTCACGAGAGTCCATGGAGGGCTCTACCCATGGAGGGTTCCATGAAGAAGCAACCTTGACTATACCATGATGGCCTACGTCCACGGAGGACTAGCCTTACTCGGGGAAGATCTTCACAAAGTAGGCAATCTCCTTGCCCTTACAAACTTCTTGGTTCACTCCACAACACGAAGTAGGAGGCTCCTAAGCGACACCTAACCAATCTAGGAGGCACCACCCTCCAAAAGGTAATAGGCTCAGTAATGACGATGAACTCCATTCTCTTGTGCTTCAAGATGATAGACTCCTCAACACACAATCACTCTCTCACATATTTGGCTTGGTAGAAGAGATGGGATTGGTGGAAAGCAACTTGGGGAGGCTAGAAATCAAGATTCATATGGTTGGAGTGGAAGATCTTGACCTCAACACAAGGGTAGGTGGTTCTCTATCAGAAAACTTAGTAGGATAGGTATGGAATAGTTCTGAGTGCTTCTCTTTTGAGTGGGTGGTGGTGAAGGGGTATATATAGGCATCCCCAAAAATCCAACCGTTACACACAAAATGACCAACTCGGTGACACCGATGTGTTAATATCGATGGTACCGAAGTGACCAAAAGGTGGCAACTTTTGAATCTTGGTGAGACCGATATAGGATTCTCAGTTGTACCGACAAGGTGACCAACGATCGGAATTGCCAAACTCGGTGACGCCGATTCAACATTCTCGGACGGACCGAAAGTGTGAACTTGCGTAACAGAAAGTTGGCAACCCAACTCGATGGCACCGAAAGCAGTGTTGGCTGCACGAAGTGGCTAGGGTTTGACCGAGTCTGTCTAGCGTTTGGAATCGGTGGCACCGATATAAGAATGTTGGTTGCACCGATTTTATATGTTTGGCTATAGATAGACTTTGGTGGGAGAGCTTGTGGATGTTTTTGGTGACCATCACTTGTGCACATATGAGCATTTTGTTCACCAACAAAACCTTACCCCCTTTTAATAGTATTGGCTTTCCTATGGACTCAAAGTGATTTCTCACAAATGTAAAATGTAGAGTCCTCTTGCTTGAAGCTTGTCCAAGCTATTTCCTTGCATCTTGGGGTGATTCCACAATCTCCACTATCCTTTTGCCATCCCTGAAAGGACGTGGATGTAGCCTAAAGGGGGGGGGGGTGAATAGGCGCTTTAAAATAATTACGGTTTAGGCTTGAACAAATACAGAATAAAACTATCGTTTAGTTAGTCAAGCACAAAACCTAAAACAACTAAGCTCGCTTATGTGCACCAACAACTTATGCTAAGCAAGATAGACAACTAAGTGATAGCAAGATATATAACAAGAAACAATATGGCTATCACAAAGTAAAGTGCATAAGTAAAGGAACTCGGGTAAGAGATAACCGAGGCACGCGGAGACGATGATGTATCCCGAATTTCACACCCTTGCGGATGCTAATCTCCGTTCGGAGCAGTGTGGAGGCACAATGATCCCCAAGAAGCCACTAGGGCCACCGTAATCTCCTCACGCCCTCACACAATGCAAGATGCCGTGATTCCACTCAGGGACCCTTGAGGGTGGTCACCAAGCCCGTACAAACAAGGTTGGGGCAATCTCCACAACTTGATTGGAGGCTCCCAACGACACCACGAAGCTTCACCACAATGGATTGTGGCTCCGAGGTGACCTCAAATGCTCGGGGCAATCTCCACAACCTAATTGGAGACCCCGAAGCTTGCTCGGAGCTTTGCACCATAATGATTGAGCTCCGAGGCACCACCAACCGTCTAGGGCGCCAAAGCTCCCAAGAGGAACAAGCTCTAGGGTGCTCAAACAACCAAGAGTAATAGCTTCTCAACTTCTCACTTCCACGTATCACCGTGGAGAACTCAAACCTATGCACCAAATGCAATGGCAAGGGCACACGGAGTGCCCAAGTCCTTCTCTCCCAAATCCCGCCAAAGCAACTAATGCTAGGGAGGGAAATGAGAGGAAGAACGAAGAAGAACACGAAGAACTCCAAGATCTAGATCCAAGGGGTTCCCCTCACTTAGAGGAGAAAGTGATTGGTGGAAATGTGGATCTAGATCTCCTCTCTCTTTTCCCTCAAGAACTAGCAAGAATCGTTGGAGGGATTGAGAGTTAGCAAGCTCGAAGAAGGTCAACAATGGGGGAAGAACACGAGCTCAAAAGATAAGGTTCAATGGGGAAGAAGACCCCTTTTTATAGGTGGGAAAAAATCCAACCGTTATCCTCACAGCCCGCACAGAGCGGTACTACCGCTCCAAGGAGCGGTACTACCGCTAGGTAGGTAGTACCCATTTGAAAAACAACACCAAGGAGGCAAAAGGCCAGTAGAACCGCCGGAGCGGTACTACCGCTCGTCCTCACGGTACTACCGCTATGGATAGCGGTACTACCGCTACGGGTAGCGGTACTACTGCTTGCGAGTGTTGGAAATATGCCCTAGAGGCAATAATAAATTAGTTATTATCATATTTCCTTGTTCTGATAATCGTTTATTATCCATGCTATAATTGTATTGATCGGAGACTTAAATGCATGTGTGGATACATAGACAAAACCATGTCCCTAGTATGCCTCTAATAGACTAGCTCGTTGATCAAAGGATGGTTAAGGTTTCCTAGACATGGACATGAGATGTCATTTGATAACGGGATCACATCATTGGGAGAATGATGTGATGGACAAGACCCAAATTACAAACGTAGCATATGATCGTGTCAGTTTATTGCTGCTGTTTTCCGCATGTCAAGTATATGTTCCTATGACCATGAGATCATGCAACTCACTGACACCGGAGGGATGCTTTGTGTGTATCAAACATCGCAACGTAACTAGGTGACTATAAAGGTGCACTACAGGTATCTCCGAAGGTGTCTGTTGAGTTGGCATGGATTAAGACTGGGATTTGTTACTCCGTGTGACGGAGAGGTATCTCAGGGCCCACTCGGTAATGCAACATCACAACAAGCCTTGCAAGCAATGTGACTAATATGTTAGCCATAGGATCTTGCATTACGGAATGAGTAAAGAGACTTTCCTGTAACGAGGTTGAACTAGGTATGGAGATACCGACGATCGAATCTCGGGCAAGTAACATACCGAAGAACAAAGGGAATGTTATATGGGATTGATTGAATCCTTGACATAGAGGTTCGACCGATGAAGATCTTCATAGAATATGTAGGAACCAATGTGGAAGTCCAGGTCCCACCATTGGTTATTGGCCGTAGAGGTGTCTTGGTCATGTCTACATAGTTCTTGAACCCCCAGGGTCTGCACACTTAAGGTTCGGTGACGTTTCGGTAGTGTAGAGTTATGTATGGTGGTGACCGAAGGTTGTTCGGAGTCCCGGATGAGATCCCGGATTTCACGAGGAGCTACGGAATGGTCTGGAGGTAAATATTCATATATAGGAAGTCCTAGTTTGGTCGCCGGAAAAGTTCCGGGCTCATCGGTAGTGTACCGGGAGTGCCGGTAGTGTACCGGGAGACCATCGGGAGGGGTATTTCGACCCAAGAGGCTTTATGGGCTGTAGGAGGATGAATACCAGCCCTTAGTGGGTTGGTGTAAGTCCTACACAAAGCCCATGAGGCTGGGAAGAAAATGCCAAAAGGAAAAAGGTGGAAAAAGGCAAAAAAGGGCCAAATAAGGAAGGAGTCCTAATCCTACTAGGAGTGGAGGAGGAGGACTCCTCCCTCCTTGGTTTGGCCGACCCAAGGGCTGCCTTTCTGGCATCCAAGCCTCCTCCTCCTCTCCTCCTCTATATACTAGAGTATTTTAGGGTTTTGGCACAAGTTTTTCAGCCACGTGCCACCCGTTCCTCTAGTGCATAGTTTCTCCTCTAGATCGGTTTTCTGCGGTGCTTGGACGAAGCCCTGCTGGAATAACTCCACCACCATCACCGGAGCGCCGTCATGCTGCCGATGAACTCTTCCTCCTCTCCGCCTCCTCTTGCTGGATCAAGACGGTGGAGATCGTCATCAAGCTGCACGTGTGCTGAACGCGGAGGTGCCGTCCGTTAGGTACTAGATCGGAAGGATCGTGATCAAGGCCACGGGACGTTCGTGATCGGATCGCGGGACGGATCATGATGAGATCGCAGGACGGTTCGTGATTGGTTTGTGGGACGGTTCGTGATTAGATCGCGGGATGCTCGGTGATTTGGATCGCGAAGAAGTACGACTACACCAACCGCGTTTCTCAACGCTTCCCGCTTAGCGATCTACAAGGGTACGTAGACCCACTCTCCCTCTCGTAGATGCTCATCACCATGGATAGGTTTGCGTGTGCGTAGGAATTTTTTTGTTTCCCATGCGACGTTCCCCAACAGCGAGCAGTACTAAAAAATTACATCCGTGCCTACCATGGCTATAAATAACACGAGATTTTGGTCTGGAGCGGTAGTACCGCTCTTGGAGTCACGGTAGTACCGCTCGGGAGCGGTAGTAAAAAATTACATCCGCTCTAGCCGTGGTAGTACCGCTGCAGCCTTTTAAGAACACCAAAACTACCACAACTTTTGCAAACGGACTCCGAATTCAATGAATAAAGTTTGTTGGAAAGATAACGACATGTGATAACACAATCTTGATTGAAATATCAATAAGAAGCAAATCAGAAAAGGCCCATAAGAAAATGGTGAGAACCCTTCCTCGACTAAGACCGGTAAAACTTCCAACACCGAAAACGCAATAGATGAAGCATATGAAATCCATTTTTGATGTACTAGAGCATGTCACGAAGATAACCACAATCTCAAGAATCCACATAGAGAAAAGCCAACCAAGAACCAAGAAATATGATGATGCCAAGAATGCAACGGTTTGAGCTCGCAACGAACGATACGATTAAGCTACTCATTTGAGAGCCCCCATTGATAGTACGACAATCGATCCTATAACCCGGTCTCTCAACTACCACCATGAGACCGGTAAAATAGAAAACCCTATCAAGGTCAAACCTTAGCCTTGCGCATAGTCCACTTGATCTAGATGATGACGATCTTGACTTCCTCAAGATGGACCACATTTCTTGATTGCGTTGGCTTGATGAAGACTATATGATTGCTCCCACATACTCCACTTTGGGTGAGCCACTCTTCGGCACATCTTCACAAGTCCATTGTCACCACAATGAACGGCGAGCCTCAAGCATGATCTCTCTGTGATGCTTCACTTGATCTTGCACATCTCAACCTTGATGACGATCTCCACTTGATGCCATCTTCCATGGGATGTATGGGATCTGCCTCTTGATGAAAGCCCATGGAAATATACCTAACCCCACAAAGAACTCTCACGTAGACCATGGGTTAGTACACAAAGCGTAATGGACAATGCTTACCACACCATGGGATCACTTGATCCCTCTTAGTACATCTTGTACGCTTTGTGTGTTGATCAACTTGATTCACTTTTTGACTTAGTATTGATGAACCTTGTATCTTAGCTTCTCTCTTCATAAAGATGATGTCTTGAAGGTAAACATGAATGCTTACACAATCTTCTTCTTCAAGACATGCTTGCAATAAGCTCAACTCCCACATGACCAATCTTTGGATAAACCTTGAATACCACCGTGGTCACCGTATAAACTCCTTGAAACCCAACAGATGGACTGCAAGAAGTGCCTATGGACAAATCCTTCGAATATAACTCAAGGCAACCATTATTCCATAGGGGTGTCATCAAGTACCCAAAACCACACATGGAGAAATGTGCTCTTACAATCTCCCCCATTTTGGTAATTGATGACAACCACTTTCAAGAGAGTTTATATAAGAAAATAAGCACAACCAAGCACACACAATGCAATGCATGGATGTGATATGCAAATGCTTAAACAACAAAAGCAAAACTCTCAAAGCATTCCAAACTAAACTCTCTAAACTTCTCCCCCATTGGCATCGAGTGCCCAAATGGACAAAAAGTTTAGAAATCCAATATAATAGGTGTTCCTCCAAAAAGTTTGTATATCTCAAATACGTGTGCAAAGAAATACACATATCCAATGATAAGTAGTTGGAGGAAGACAAACTATATTGAGAACTCAAAGATTGCACAAAGGATCGTATGGCACAAAGACATACACCAGAGTGAAGCAAGCAATCAAAAGATACTAATTGGAACAATCAATCACATGGACCAACGAGCCACATGAATAAAAGATATTACGATATGGGAAAAATAGTGTTTATAAAGAAACTAGAGGAGCTCCCCATGATTTGTGCACAAATAATAATATTTGTATTTGAATACAAGTGCGCAAAAAAAGGATCGTGACTCCCCCAAAATCAATATAAACACACCACAAGTGCAAGCAATAAGATAAGACAAAGAGCATATTACTTGCACTAAACATATGGTTGATCAACATGTAAAAGAGGCAATCTTAAGAATAGGCTCAACCAAAATGATGTGTCTGAGTCATGGAAAAGCACTTGATAAGACTAGTATAAGGATGAGCATAAAGCATCAACATAGTCTTGATGAAATGAGACACAAAGTGCAAACCATATCCTTCCCACACAAAAACCACTAGCAAAAGGGTTCACAAGCTTACTAATAGAAAAATTTAAAAACCAAAGCTTGTGACAAACCCTAGTGAAGATAGGAAAATGATAGCCTTGTCAATAGGAGGTATACCAATCGAAATGGCAAAACCCACGTGAAGACAAGCATAAGGAAATAATCTTCACCACCAAAGAGTGCATCAAGATGCTAGGATATAAGATCCGCACTCAAGACAGATTCTTTCACGAAACCACCAAGTAAACAAAAATGAAATGCAACGGTGGACGTGAAAGAAAAGAGGATATCAACTGGAGATGTAACTTCTCTCATGTGTATAAGATTCTAGGTAGAGGGAATCATGATGATATATCCACAAAGAATAATGTACACACGAAATAATTACAAGAAGGAACAAACAAGATATCCACAAGGAAGTCATAACTATACCAATAAGATCTTTGCTTGAAATCATAGCACATAGCCTAATATTTTCTTATTGTACATAAATGAACTCCCAATACACGAACATCAAAGACATCACAACTAGCAATATGACATCATCGTTGAGACTCTTTGAGAAAGGAAAGAAGTACCACAAGAATGACTCAATAAATTCCTACCATGATGCAACCTATAAACAGTTGAATGCGAAAATGTATGCATGAAGTAGATACTTGTTACCGAGATAGCATTGGATTGATGTAGTAGACAATGGTTCTTCGATCATCCTAGCAAGGCTCCAATAAGCACATGGTGTCAACACCTTCCTTGTAAGTGAGCCGAGTGTCCAATGTATCTCCAATTGTTCCTAGAACACCACCACAAACAAAGTGGTACCCAAACTTATTGGGACCAAACAGTTAGTGTACCAACAATATATAGGACAAAACTCCACATAAATATGTGCATATGGATATGAAATTGAATTTCATGCACACTTTAGCCAATTTATGTCATAGTGGAGTTTCCCCTATATATTGGGTCAAGGAAAGAGAACATGCCAACGACAGTACATGTAGTAAATATGCATGCTCAAAGCTTTCAAGAATCAACTCAACACACAGTTGATAAGATGCCGAAAGAAAAGGTATCAAGTGAAAATAAGATACCAAACAAAAAATATCATTTGATGGATACCAACTAAAAGATACATCAAGGAATGAGATATCCATTGACACATGCAAAATAGAAGGAAACAAGATACCAATTGAAGGAAAACAAGAGGTATCAAGTTCCCAAAAGAGAGCTAGGTTCCGAACAAACCAAACCCTCCGCAAATTTTCATGATGGCACAAAGCACCATAGAGAGAAGGCTTGCTTCCCACCAACACACACTTGATGAAGATCAAAAGATTTTATGATGAACACATAAAGAGAGTGTTCTACAGAAAATAGGATAGCTCCCCCAAGAGATGTGCATTATATAGAATTTGCATTTGAATACAAAATGCACACGATGGGATCATCACTTTCCCTATATATATATAGAAACACTAGGCATGCTCAGAAAGATCCACAAGAGGCAAGGAAGACAAAAGATAAAAAAAATACAATGCAAAGATGATTAGCAAATTCTACCACATAAAAGGATACCAATTGTCAAAGGACAAGAAGTAATTCAAAATATTTCCTATTGGTAGATTGCAAAGATATCCAACATCATCTTCACACGTAAATCATAAGAAAATGACACTTGTAGAGCTAACATGACACCTAGGAACAAGATAAATTGTAATATCAAATCTAAGTGGCAATATCTCAAATGTACACATTCTATGGGCTTGTAATATGTACATAACATATTACTCCCCCATAATGTGGTAACCCAACATTAGTAACAAGTGGCAAATGAAATCCAACAAGAGATAATTAATGGACCATTTATAATTTGAATTTCTCACGAGAAGACATACCAAATAGAAGCTAGATAATATTTTAATATCAATACTAAGTGGTATTCCTCATGAACACACATTTTTAGGGTCGTGGAGTGCATAAAGCACATCACTCCCCCAAAATGGGATAATCCATTAATCTCTCACAAAGAGCCAACTAAGATACGAACATGATGCAAAAAGGCTCTACACAAGACTCACACATACATGATGTGCAACCCATCATACATACTTGATTTCTCAAGATAAACAAATATGAAGCACAACATATACAAACACATGCAAGGTACAAAACCACAACATGCAAAGGGGCAAGTAAATAACAATGTATTCAATTTAAGTACAAGTTACCGCAAGGAGGAACATTGGTATATGATAGACACTTGATGATCCACATGACTTGGCTTGAGACAATATGAATGATGAAGAACCATCAATTCTTCACAATGTAGCCACGTCACCAATGCCGTCCAACAATACCTATTGATCAAGTTTGATCTTGTTGGTCCCCAACCAAGTTGGGTCCTAAGAGGCTAGTCACAATAGGCTTGGCTACCCAAATGGTTCTTTTCTTGACACCACTTTGAGTACCAACAAACTTGGCAAACACATTCCCAACCTTATCCTTCCCAAGAGAATAGATATCATCAATAATGATTGGGTTGGATAAGTTACCATTAGTGCATGAAGAAGCAAAGTGACCCTTCTCACGACATAAGTAGCAACATTTACCCTTTACTTTCTTCTCAATTGATTTATCAACTTGAGGAGCGTTGACTTGGGTCTTCTTGGCAAGTGGCCTTTCTTCAACTTGACGTTGAGCATGCGATTGAACTTGTGGCCGCTTCCCTTGTTGCTTGTCACTATGGGGCTTCTTCTTCAATGGGAAAGATCTAACATGGTGCCCTTCTATTTTGCACTTGAAGCAAATAATCTTGACTGAGTTCTTGACTTGTTCTTGGCCCTTCTTGTTGTTTCTCTTGGACTTCTTATTCTTATTGGAGTTGAATCCAAGTCCACCTTTGTCATTTGGAGATTTTTGCCCACACAAGATATTGTTGAGTGTGGACTTCCCTTCATGACTCTTTTCCAAGTCTTTCTTCAAAGAAGTGACTTGGGCCTTGAGCTCTTTGATTTCCTCTACATGGTTAGTATCAATACAAGTACTAGAGGGAGTATATGCGTCATCGTTAGAGCAACAAGGCAAGGAAAGTAATTCATCACAAGATGTACCAACATCATGAGTAGATGAACTACGAGGACTAGCACATGGCAATAAAGCATTTCTACTAGATGTAGTGCTAATTTCCACATGAGGATCACTTGATGTTACCTTAGTTGTACTAGCCTCATGAGATATCTTTAGCACATTATGAGATACTAGAATATCGCCATGATTGCTAGAAAGCTTTTCATGACTCTCTTCCAATTTCCCATAATTACTAGATAGCAACTTAAGTTCAGCCCTTAGCTCAACATTGTCCTTTAATATGGATGCTTCACAAGAAATAGAGTTAGTAGCATAAGCATCATCATTAACAACAATAGGAGAAGGCAACTTGGCAAGCTCTTTAGCATATGAAACTTTAAGTTGAGCATGAGACTCGGTGAGTTCAATGAGCGAACTCTTAACGACCCTTGAGCCATTTTCGAGTTGCTCAAAGTCCTCAAGGAGTTTAGCATGTGCAACTTCAAGCTTATCATTTTTAGTTCTAAAATCATTAGCCACCTCGAGAGTTCTTTCATGGGATTCCTTTAATCTAGATAATTCTAGAGCAAAGGTCTCCTCAAGAGATTCCTTGGTGGTTTGTTCATTTTCAAGAGCTTGAGATAGCTCCACGATCTCATTAGCGTAATCACGTTCATGAACTTCCATTTTCTCAATGGTGGCCTCATGCTCCTCGAGATGAGCTTCCAAATCCTCAATATATTTCTTGACCTCAATGGCAATAGACATGATTTCCATGAAGTTGGAACGAGCAATATTATTCTTATGAAGAGCTTTAAAAACCATTTCTCCCTTAAGTTTTAAGGAAGCAATTTTATCACTCTCTTCATCATTATCATCAACATCATCATCGTGAGATATATTGGGATTCAAAGTAGGAGATACCTTTGAAGCCTTAGCCATAATGCAAAAGTGAGAAATAACAGATGATGATGTAGGATCCCTTGAAGCACCATTCAAGACCACATCTTGTTCCATGGAGTGTTGGGTGTCCTCTACATTGTTAGCACAACAACTCGAGGACATAGATACATTTTTATCATGGCAATAAGATATAGCAAGCATATCATCATGAGATTTAGTCAAGCTATTTGTACATGATATGCAAGGACTATCAACACAAGCATGTGAAACATTTAAAGTGCTCGACGTGTTAAAGTCCAAAGATGAAGCATTGCAATAAGATAGTGCATAAGAATTATCAACAATAAGCCCACTATCATCATTACAATGATCATCACTACTCACCATATAATTACCTTGTAGCAATCCACATGTAGGTGAAGTAGAAGAAGTTGAGAAGACAACACGACCGGAGGTGGAGGGAGAACAACCATCCCTACAAATCTTGGACACATCATATTTATCTTGAAGCTTTGTCCACAACTCATGAGCATCCCGGAATGGCATGAGTCCAAATATAACTACATTGCTCAAAGCATCAAAAAGCACATTAGAAGCTTGAGCATTGAGATAAGAGTTTTTCTCATCCTCTAAAGATATGTGTTGAGAATCCTTTGGAGGAGAAAAACCCATATCTACAATTCACTCTAAATTTGGGTCCATGACCCTAAAGAGATTAAGCATGCAAATTACCCAAACATCAAAATTTGTGCCATTAAAACTAAGAGTGTCAGAGAATCCCAATCCCCTAGTCGACATCCTTACTCTCTAGGTGGTTAAACCTAATAACGAGAGACCTAGCTCTGATACCAATTGAAAGGACGTGGATGTCTCCTAGAGGGGGGGGGGTGAATAGGCGCTTAAAAATAATTATAGTTTAGGCTTGAACAAATACAGAATAAAACTATCGTTTAATTAGTCAAGCACAAAACCTAAAACAACTAGGCTCACCTATGTGCACCAACAAATTATGCTAAGCAAGATAGACAACTAAGTGATAGCAAGATATATAACAAGAAACAATATGGCTATCACAAAGTAAAGTGCATAAGTAAAGGGGCTCGAGTAAGAGATAACCGAGGCACGTAGAGACGACGATGTATCTCGAAGTTCACACCCTTGCGGATGCTAATCTCTGTTCGGAGCGGTGTGGAGGCACAATGCTCCCCAAGAAGCCACTAGGACCACCGTAATCTCCTCACGCTCTCACACAATGCAAGATGCCGTGATTCCACTTAGGGACACTTGAGGGTGGTCACCGAACCTGTACAAACAAGGTTGGGGCAATCTCCACAACTTGATTGGAGGCTCCCAATGACACCATGAAGCTTCACCACAATGGATTGGGGCTCTGAGGTGACCGCCAATGCTCGGGGCAATCTCCACAACCTAATTGGAGACCCCGAAGCTTGCCCGGAGCTTTGCACCACAATGATTGAGTTCCGAGACACCACCAATCGTCTAGGGCGCCAAAGCACCCAAGAGGAACAAGAACTAGGGTGCTCAAACACCCAAGAGTAATAGCTTCTCAACTTCTCACTTCCACGTATCACCGTGGAGAACTCAAACCTATGCACCAAATGCAATGGCAAGGGCACACGGAGTGCCCAAGTCCTTCTCTCCCAAATCCCACCAAAGCAATTAATGCTAGGGAGGGAAATGAGAGGAAGAACGAAGAAGAACACGAAGAACTCCAAGATCTAGATCCAAGGGGTTCCCCTCACTTGGAGGAGAAAGTGATTGGTGGAAATGTGGATCTAGATCTCCTCTCTCTTTTCCCTCAAGAACTAGCAAGAATCATTGGAGGGATTGAGAGTTAGCAAGCTCGAAGAAGGGCAACAATGGGGGAAGAACACGAGCTCAAAAGATAAGGTTCAATGGGGAAGAAGACCCCCTTTTATAGGTGGGAAAAATCCAACCATTATCCTCACAGCCCGCACAGAGCAGTACTACTGCTCCAAGGAGCGGTACTACCGCTAGGGCAGTAGTACCCCTTTGAAAAACAACACCGAGGAGGCAAAAGTCCAGTAGAACCGCCGGAGCGGTACTACCGCTCGTCCTCACGGTACTACCGCTATGGATAGCGGTACTACCGCTATGGGTAGCGGTACTACTGCTTGCGAGCGGTAATAAAAATTACATCCGTGCCTACCACGGCTGTAAATAACACGAGATTTTGGTCCGGAGTGGAAGTACCGCTCTTGGAGCCGTAGTAGTACCGCTCCAGAGGGGTAGTAAAAAATTACATCCGCTCTAGCCGCATTAGTCCTTCCTCGAATAAGAAAATGGTGAGAACCCTTCCTCGAATAAGACCGGTAAAACTTCCAACACCGAAACGCAATAGACGAAGTATATGAAATCCGTTTTTGATGTACTAGAGCTTGTCACAAAGATAACCACAAGATTAATAAACCACATAGAGAAAAGCCAACCAATAACCAAGAAATATGATGATGCCAAGAATGCAACGGTTTGAGCTCTCAACGAACGATACAGTCAAGCTACTCACTTGAGAGCCCCCCTTGATAGTACGGCAATTGATCCTATAACCCGGTCTCTCAACTACCACCATGAGACTAGTAAAATAGAAAACCATATCAAGGTCAAACCTTAGCCTTGCACCTAGTCCACTTGAGCTAGATGATGACGATCTTGACTTCCTCAATATGGACCACATTTCTTGATTGCGTTGGCTTGATGAGGACTAGATGATTGCTCCCACATACTCCACTTTGGGTGAGCCAATCTTTGGCACATCTTCACAAGTCCATTGTCACCACAATGAACGGCGAGCCTCAAGCATGATCTCTCCATGATGCTTCACTTGATGTTGCACATCGTAACCTTGATGATGATCTCCACTTGATGTCATCTTCCATGGGATGTTTGGGATCTGCCTCTTGATGAAAGCCCATGGAAATATACCTAACCCCACAAAGAACTCTCACATAGACCATGGGTTATTACACAAAGCGTAATGGACAATGCTTACCACACCATGGGATCACTTGATCCCTCTCAGTACATCTTGTAAGTTTTGTGTGTTGATCAACTTGATTCACTTTTTGACTTAGTATTGATGAACCTTGTATCTTAGCTTATCTCTTCATAAAGATGATGTCTTGAAGGTAAACATGAATGCTTACACAATCTTCTTCTTCAAGACATGCTTGCAATAAGCTCAACTCCCACATGACCAATCTTTGGATAAACCTTGAATACCACCTTGGTCACCATATAAACTCCTTGAAACCCAACAGATGGACTTCAAGAAGTGCCTATGGACAAATCCTTCGAATATAACTCAAGGCAACCATTAGTCTGTAGGGGTGTCATGAATTACCCAAAACCACACATGGAGAAATGTGCTCTTACAATCCCTATCATTGAACTTGTCCTGAAATATACTTGGTGGAAACATTAGTTCAATGACTCGTATGTTTTATTAATTACCAAAACCACCAAGGGAGCAAATGTGCTTTCAATCTCCCCCTTTTTGGTAATTGATTACAAGATATAGATCAAAGCTTCGACAAAGATATAATCAATGGATATAATCGTCGCTTTGAGAAGTATGTGATAAGCAAGAGCTCCCCCTAAATTTGTGCATTATTTTAAATTTGCATTTGAATGCAAATGCACAATTGATTAGGTACATGGGTCAATTCTTACATGTCACATATCACTTGGTGGTGTGTGAGAGTAATTAGAATGAGCATCATAGCACAACACAATCAACCAAAGATGAATGATCATCACATAATCATTAAGGTGATAGGAAATAGTAGCATCACACATTAAAGTGTATGATCAAACATCATTAAACGTGTATCACAAGCAACCCAAAGTAATTGTTTTTGAAAACAAGCAACAGAACACCAAACGCTCTCTCACTCAAAGCCTAAAGATCTATATACACTTCTCCCCCTTTGGCAACAAGTTACCAAAAAGTTCAAAGGCATACATCTAAGCGTTCTTGGGCTGATCTCCTCCGGTTGTTGATGAAGGAGTCAAGAGAACATCGTCGGCGAAGATCTGTGAAAATGTCGTGGATGGATATGGAGTGGTCACTGGAGGAATTGGAGCTGATGGAGCAGGAGCTATGCTGACAGTAGTAGGAGCTGATGAAGAGGGCCTCACGTCTGGTGCAGGCACTGTGGCTGATCTAGCCTGAGTAGTGAACTGTGTGCTCGACCTGAGAGGTGATCCATCCTAATCATCATCATCACCATCATCTGAACAAGTAGAAGAGACCCGAGGGATGTGCATGGAGTCAACTTCCTTCTGAAGGTCTATAACTGTCTTAGTCACCTTGTCCACCTTATCCCCAAGAGTCTTGATCCTTGTCTCAAAGATCATCACAAGACTGTTCTGGTTGTCCAGAATCCCCTTGATATCCTTCTGCATGCCCTGAACTGCTGAGATCAAAATATCCATTGGCTTGTTTCTGGATCTGGGGGCTTGAGCACTAGCGGCTCGAACTACTTCTGCCTCTGCCTGTGCTATAGCAGATGTGGGATGATCTGGGTCCATCACCACAACATTATCCTCAAGTTCTGGCTGTAGGGGCAAATGTGGACGATCTAGAGCAAATATGTGCTTCTCCAACTAAGAGTTGATAAGCATCTGGATGTAGGGTGCATAGCAGCAAGAGCGCTTCTAATCAGCAGCAACCCTCTTGATTGTCTCAACAATCAAATCCATGACTCTAATCCTGGTATGTCCGTCAAGGTGGACCAACATGTTGATGGAGTAGCCTCGGATCATCTTGTCATCTCCTGACTTGGGCATCAAGGTATGCCTCAGAATAGTTTTCATGGTACGATGGCCTGCTTTCAGATAGTAGATGGATCCTAGCTTGTGAGATTGCACTTTGTCTGCGGGGATAGGAGTATACATATCCTTCATGGCATTGTGGCTTGCCTTGGATTCTGAGTATACATTCAGATCACCATCCTGAACCTCTGGAACTTGTAGAAGTGCAAACCACTCATCAACAGTGGATTCATACCTTGCTCCTTCAGTCATCCATACAATTCTACCATCTCTGTAGAAATGTGTAGTGGAGTAGAATTGCATGATCATCTCATCGTTCCATGCAGTAAGCTCTCTGCCTATGAACTCATCCAGACCAATGTAGTGGAAATTATCTTGAACACTTGGAAAGTAGTCCGCATTCTCCTTAATGAATCTCCAATCAACATATCTCATATCGCTAACAGTTGGGCTCTTGTCTAGCAGCACTGTCTCATAAAAGTCCTGTTGCTCTCTGGTGTAGAACCTGTAGTCAACAACAGTTTTCTTCCTCTGGGCATAAGGATCTATAGCTCTCCAAGCTCTCAATCCCGAGTCTTTCCTCTTCTTCATATGTTCAGCAACTAAGTGGCTGACATCATGTAATGGAAGATGTGGTCTGAGCTTCATCAATGTAGTCAAGTCATCATCATCTTCACATCTAGAGGCAGTTTGTTTGTTCTTCTCAGAAGCTGGAATATCTCTGGTAGTCCTCTTGGACTTCTGTGCAGCAGCCTTCTTGGATGTAGGCTTGGTGCTCTTGGATATGCCAGTCTTTGGCATTGCATCAGCCAAAAGCTTCTTGGCCTTCTTCTTGGGAGGAGCCTTTGTAGCTGGCTCATCCTCCTCTTCCTTAGCAATAGCACCAGCAGCCTCCTCTGGATCTTCATACATGGAGGTAGGCCTGCCTATCACATGAATGATCCTTTTCTGGGCTTTCTTCTCCCCTGCCTTCTTAGACATAGACTTCCTTGGGGATGAACATACATTGTGGCCCTAGCACTCTCATGTGCTTTGATAGTTTCAGAGCTGGCATAGACCTTGCTAACAACTCTTCTAGAAGAAGTAGCTTCAATAGCTGACTTCCTTGCAACCTTTTCTTGCTTCTTGGTAAGAATCTCCTCAGGAACAAAGTCTGAATCTTCTTCATCAGAATTTATCTTCTTCCTGGTCCTGGTGGTAGCCTTGGGCAACCCATGGGAGATGGGGGTGCACGGATCTGAAAAAGAACTGGACTCTAGGCTTGTGCCTGAACTCATGTCAGCACCCTGCTCTGGACAATTCTGACTGTCCTCGCCGTCTGACATACTGACCCTATGAATAGAGTATAGAAGAGCAGAAGTAGATGAGTCATCACAAAATGAGGTTGTTTTTTGAAAGTTTGAACAATAGATTTTCAAAGTTTTTGCGTTATGTCAAATGAAAATCGGTACAGCCGAAGCAAAATTTTCGGTGCCACCGAGACTGACTGTCCCTCTTAACAGAATCTTGGCACTCTTTTGAATGAGACCAAAAAGAAGTACTTAGTTCCACTGAGACCATTCTCAGCAACACATAAAGACAAATCGGTGAGACCGATTTGTTTGCTTCGGTTCCACCGAGTTCCACCAGGCGGATGACAAAACCCTAGAAAATCTAATCTTCGCTAAGCTATCGGAATTTTGAGTGTATAGGAGTGCGTTCAAAGAGTGGTTTATAGATAAACTTCAATCCATTGCACAAGAATCAGACGAGGAGCGCAAAGGAGGTCAAATCCGTACCCTAGCTTGGTGCGGATCCTCTACGGCGGCGATGATGGAGAGGATTTCGTCGGCGACGGTGATTCCGAGTGGCGGAGGAGCACAGGGAGACAAGGGCGACGACTAGGGGTCTCATAGGCGACAACTTAGGGTCCTGAGGCGCAACGATTGAGATTGAATTTCAAAGCATCGGGGTCCACAGCTTATATACCCACCACTGTCGGTGTCACCGATTCAAACTTTTAGGTGTCACCGAGTTCCTCAACTGTCCGTTGATAGGGAAACTCGGTGTAACCAAGAAGATGGAATCAGTGGTACCGAGATTAAAAACCAGATCAAACCTAGGCATTCGATGAGACCGAGATTTTGTGGTTGGTTCCACCTAGATGCACTTGGGAGGTTTTAATGGTCAGTCCTTGTCAATACGGAACTCCGAGTGCTCCACACATAGAGGGATCGAAAAGCACTTGTTCAAATTTTGTGATGCAACATGAATAGAGTATGAGGTGAGAAAGCATAGATAGCTAAAGAGGTGGTCCTAGGCATTCTTGTATATCCAATTGGAAAAATATAAATCAAAAGCCAAATAATAACAATTGGATATCCTTGAATGAGTAAATAAATGCAGACCAACATGCTCACACAATAAAATGTCAAATGAAATCATGGCAAACATGCACAAACACTCTAGCATCTAACAAGCACTTGGGCGATGACGAAGTCAGCTATATATGAGTATTTGACTTAGGAGCCAAGTAAGAGTACTTGATCATAGGTCATACTCGTCATTTAAGCACAAGTGGGATTACCACTTTAACATAAATCATTTAATGTTGTCACATATTAAGAGATGCTTTGACTCAAGTCTTAGAGTAAAGCCCCCTTGATGTGACATCCCCCATAAGAGGGATAAACTAACCTTGGGTTTTGTCGATGAAGACTTCATGTTGGTGAGGTAGTGGTGGATGCTCAAGGTTGATGAAGATCACCAAGAGTTGGGACCATCCTTCTTGTTTCCTTACTCTTCTCACCTACATGGGTTAGTCCCAACACACAAGAGACAAATACAAGGATATCTATGGACATGGAGTGCAAAGCATATGTGATGATGTCCATTGATTTGTTGATTACCTTGTCCCTTGCTTACCTTTGAGGGAATGTGTGACTCCTTGATCTATTGCATAGGGTTGATGTTGACTGCAAATAGATCTTGCCAATAATGAATATGAGTGAATTTCATTGGCGGAGTCATCCCTCAAGAACTCTCTAGTTCTTCTTCTTGGTAACCCACATCAAGTTGATGGGGACCCTTGGTGTTGAAGTAGAACTTGTAGAATTTGAGCTTGTAGTAGCCTTGGGAACCCACTTCACAAAAGCTTGGGGTTCATCTTCATAAGAATCAAAGTCCTCTTGGAGCTTGTTCTTGCCCTTGAGCTTGGTGTCCTTCATGCTTGCGTACAATCTCATCAAATTTTTTGTACCCTTAAAGACTCTTGTAGATACCTTTCTCTATAATTTCTTTCAATAAAGCATTTTCTTGCTCAAGTGTAACTTGGCTAAGAGAATCATTAGTGGAATCAATAGAACTACTAGGAGCAACATCATTGGATTTAGCATTTTTATTGTTGCTACTAGATGAAGAACCTTTCTTGCCTTTGTTACTAGTTTGCTTAGATTTGACTTGTGGTATAAATGTAGACAAGAGTAGTCATTTGGAAAGATAAGATGAAGTCTTATTTCGGAGATCATCATTGATAGCTTTAAGAAATTCATGTTCTTGCTCCAAATTGAGCTTCTCGAAGCGTAGCTTCTCATGAGTTCTTACAAGCTCTCTATGATCTTCAAGAGTAGATTCATGGGCTAACTTAAGAGTGTTAAATTCTTTAGTTTGTTCTTCTATTTTCATATTATCATCGTCAATTGACTTATCTTGACTAGCATGAGAAATATTAATTTCATTATGATCAACATCACTAGTTTTATCACATAGCAAGTCATCATCGTAAAGCAAATCATCTTCATCACTATCGAAATCAAGATATTCGGGGTGTGATACCTTGGGGACACTAGACATGAAGCAACTTCCACTCCCTTCATTTGGTGAATCAAATAGATCATAGGAGTTGGTTGTCACTAGTGCAATTCCGGCAACACCATCATGTTGACTATAGTCGAAGTTGGAGTGATAGCTTCTCTCGGAGTGGTTGTCGGAGTCAGAGCCGGAAACCCATTCACCAACATGAGCTTGATGTTTCCTTCTTGAGTAGCTCTTGGTGTGCTTGTCCTTGTTCTCTGAGTCCCTACTTCTCCTTGAGGGTCTTCATTTATAACGATCATCTCTACTCCTCTCTCTTCGAGGTGGTTCATCTCTTGAGATTCATCTTCTAGGTGACTCTTATCTTCGTTTGTAGGGAGCCGTGAACTCATTGGAGTAGTGTCCGGGCTTCCCACAATTGTAGCAGTTTCGGTCACGACTTGATGAATGCTTCTCTTCATGTCTTGAGTTGTAGCTGCGATCTTTGCTTCTATTCTTGTAGAACTTGTTGAATTTCTTGACCATGAGGCTTATCTCTTCATTTGTGACAAGGTTGTTGCTTGAGGTAGAAGGAGCATCACTTGTGGCTTTGTAAGCACCGCTAGACTTGTGATGAAGCTCTTCCTTGTCTTTGAGTGTCATCTCATGATCAACAATTCTACCAATCACTTCTGTTGGTTTGAGATCATTGTAGTTGGGCATCATTTGGATCAATGTGCACACGATGTCATATCTCTCATCCAAAGCTCGAAGTATCTTCTTGATGATGAACTTGTTAGTCATTTCTTCGCTTCCTAAGCCGGCAATCTCATTTGTGATGAGAGCTAGCCTAGAGTACATCTCATCAACTCCTTCACCATCCTTCATCTTGAACTTATCAAGTTGACCTTGAAGAACATCTAACTTGGATTCTCTCATGGACTCAGTTCCTTCGTGCATATGAACCAAAGTATCCCAAATCTCTTTTGCCTATTCAAGACGGCTGATTTTGTTGAATTCTTCGGGGCATAGGCAGTTGAAGATAATGTCACGTGCTTGAGCATTGTGTTGCAACATCTTCAATTCTTCCGT
Source organism: Hordeum marinum (assembly GCA_022496015.1). Classification (NCBI taxonomy): domain Eukaryota; kingdom Viridiplantae; phylum Streptophyta; class Magnoliopsida; order Poales; family Poaceae; genus Hordeum; species Hordeum marinum. Next base: position 110,639,732 of record CM039673.1, read on the forward strand.
GTTCGCTTCACGATCCAGTTCTCTTCCATCACCAAAGAATTCACCTTGCAAGCCAACACAAACAACAGCCCAAACGACAGGATTATGACCAAGTAAATGCATTTTCATTTTATGCTTCCAACTAGCAAAATTAGTGCCATCAAAGTACGAACCTCTACGTTGATAATTTCCCTCACTAGATGCCATACTTGTCCTAGGTTGTGAAACCAATGCAATGGAGACCAAAGCTCGGATACCACTTGTAGGATCGAAAGTAGGTCTAGAGGGGGGGGGGGTGATTAGACTACTTGACAAAATAAAACTATGCTTTTTCCCAATTTTAATTCGTGGTAAGTTTTAGCATTCATAACATGTCAAGTACACCCTACACATGCAAGTCTAATAGTATAACAGCGGAAAGTAACAACAAGCATGAGTACAAGGATAGGGTAGGAAGATCAAACACAATTTGTAGACACGATGATTTTTACCGTGGTTCCTATAGGTGGTGCTATCGTACATCCACTTTCATGGAGTCTTCAACTCACGAAGGGTAATGGTCCCGAGAGTCCACGGAGGGTTCCACGAAGAAGCAACCTTGACTATACCATGACGGCCTACGTCCACAGAGGACTAGCCTTACTCGGGGTAGATCTTCACGAAGTAGGTGATCTCCTTGCCCTTACAAACTTCTTGGTTCACTCCACAATACAAAGTAGGAGGCTCCCAAGTGACACCTAACCAATCTAGGAGGCACCACCCTCCAAAAGGTAATAGGCTCGGTAATGACGATAAAGTCCTTGCTCTTGTGCTTCAAGATGATAGACTCCTCAACACACAATCACTCTCTCACAGATTTGGCTTGGTAGAAAGCAATGTGGGGAGGCTAGAAATCAAGATCCATATGGTTGGAGTTGAAGATCTTGACCTCAACACAAGGGTAGGTGGTTCTCTCTTAGAAAACTGAGTAGGATAGGTATGGAATAGTCCTGAGTACTTCTCTTTCAAGTGGGTGGTGGTGAAGGGGTATATATAGGCATCCAAAAAAATCCAACCATTACACACAAAATGATCAACTCGGTGACACCAATGTGTTAATCTTGGTGGTACCGAAGTGACCAAAAGGTGGCAACTTTTGAATCTCGGTGAGACCGATATAGGATTCTCGGTTGTACCAACAAGGTGATCAACGGTCAAAATTGCCAAACTCGGTGACACCGATTCAACATTCTTGGACGGACTGAAAGTGTGAGCTTGCGTAACAGAAAGTTGGCTACCCAACCTGATGGCACCCAAAGCAGTGTCGGCTGCACTAAAGTAGCTAGGGTTTGGCTGAGTCTGTCTAGGGTTTGGAATCAGTGGCACCGAGATAAGAATGTTGGTTGCGCCGATTTTGTATGTTTGGCTTGATAGACTTTGGTGGGAGAGCTTGTGGATATTTTTGGTGACCATCACTTGTGCATGTATGAGAATTTTGCTCACCAACAAAACCTTACCCCCTTTTAATAGTATTGGCTTTCCTATGGACTCAAAGTGATTTCTCACAAATGTAAAATGTAGAGTCCTCTTGCTTGAAGCTTGGCCAACCTATTTCCTTGCATCTTGAGGTGATTCCACAATATCCACAATCCTTTTGCCATGCCTATCATTGAACTTGTCCTGAAATATACTTGGTGGAAACATTAGTTCAATGACTCATATGTTGTTATTAATTACCAAAACCACTAAGGGAGCAAATGTGCTTTCACACCTCGGATCCCAACATGGACCCACCTGCTGCGGCTGGCGCTGATCCCCAGGAAGATCTCCCCACTCTTGCTCCCCCGTTGGACATTAGTGCCCATGGGGAGGCCCATCCTCTGCAGCACGGCCAAGTCACGTCGCTAGCTTCCTTGGCCTAGAGAGGGCCACGTCTCCCTGCCATGTAGGCCACACTTGACGTCACGCCCCCCGATACGTCTCCAACGTATCTATAATTTTTGCTTGTTTCAGGCGGCTATATTATCATTCTTGGATGTTTTACAATCATTTTACCACAACTTTATATTATTTTTGGGACTAACCTATTAACCTAGAGCCCAGTGCTAGTTCCTGTTTTTTCCCCGTGTTTTTGGGTTTTACAGAAAAGGAATATCAAACAGAGTCCAGACGGAATAAAATCTTTGATGTGATTTTTTCTGGATCAGAAGGAACCTACATAACTTGGAGATGAAGTCAGAAGACTCCCGAGGAGGCCACAAGCCTTAGGGGCGCGGCCACCCCCTGGCCGCGCCCACCAGGCTTGTGGGCCCGTCGAGAGTCCACCGACCTCCATATAAGCTCTATAAATTGTCAAATATTCCATAAAAACCCCAACGCAGAACCTAGACCGGGAGTTCCACCACCGCAAGCCTCCAGAGCCACGAAAAACCAATCGGGAGCCCGTTCCGGCATCCTGACGGAGGGGGAAACCATCATCAGAGGCCATCTTCATCATCCCGACGGTCTCCATGACGAGGAGGGAGTAGTTCACCCTCAGGGCTGAGGGTATTTACCAGTAGCTATGTGTTTGATCTCTCCCTCTCTCTGTCTCTCTCTCTCTCTCTCGTGTTCTTGAGATGTCACGATCTTGATGTACCACGAGCTTTATTAATATAGATGAATCTTATGGAGTGTTTCCCCTCTCTATCTAGTTGTGATGAATTGAGTTTTCCCTATGAAGTTTACTTATCGGATTGATTCTTTAAGGATTTGAGAACACTTGATGTATGTCTTGCGATGGGATAGCTGTGGTGACAATGGGATGTTCTATTGATACACTTGATGTATGTTTTGGTGATCAACTTGTGGGTTCCGTGACCTTGGGAATCTATGCATAGGGGTTGGCAGATGTTTTCGTCTTGACTTTCCGGTAGAAACTTTGGGGCACTCTTTGAAGTTCTTTGTGTTGGATTAATGAATATGAAATTATGTGATGCATATCGTATAATCGAACCCACGGGTACTCGAGGTGACATTGGGGTATCTAGGTGACATTAGGGTTTTGGTTGATGTGTATCTTAAGGTGTTATCTTAGTAGGAACTCTAGGGCTGTTCGTGACACTTATAGGGATAGCTCATAAGATTAATCAGAAAAGATAATTTTGAGGTGGTTTTGTACCTACAATAATTTCTATGTTTGTTCTCTGCTATTTGCAACTTTGGAGTGAACTCGTTGTCGCACGTGAGGGATTTACATATGATTCAACTATGTTAGGATTGTTGAGAGAAATTGCACTAGTGAAAGTATGGACCCTAGGCCTTGTTTCCAAGCATTTATACAATGTTTTGCTCGCCGTTTACTATTTGTTACCTTGCTGTTTTTATATTTTCAGATTACAAAAACCTATATCTACCATCCATATTGCACTTGTATCACCATTTCTTTGCCGAACTAGTGCACCTATAGAATTTACCATTGTATTGGGTGTGTTGGGGACACAAGAGACTCTTTGTTATTTGATTGCAGGGTTGTTAGAGAGAGACCATCTTCATCCTATGCCTCCCACAGATTAATAAACCTTAGGTCATCCACTTGAGGGAAAATTGCAGTTGTCCTACAAAACTTTGCGCTTGGAGGCCTAACACGAGTCTACAAGAAGAAGGTTGTGTAGTAGACATCACCCCCTCTCTGTCGGGCTTCCTCAGCTCCATCATCATGGCCGTGGCGCCAATCCTGGCCACACCAGGTCCTCGCAAGAGAAAGGTGGTCCTCCCACCAAACTTCACCCCTGCCACAGTCTCCGCATCGCCAAGACGGATCGAGGCCTAGGCTCCGACGCCAAGGCCAAGCGCGTTCTCCTTCTTCGTCTAGGCATAATCAAGGAAGACGAGCCCATATCTGACGAGATCATGGACAAGTATAACAAGCTATTCGAGTTCCCCCTCGCCACAGACGTCGTCTGTGCATTCGCTGGTTTCTATGGGTGGCAGGTGCCCCAATCGGACCTGGATGGTCTTGCGCCGCCATGGACCCTGCCATGTCCCTCGGTGGCATGATCGTGGCCTGCGGGCCCACTCCCTATACCTCCACCCCTTCCCCATGGATGAAAGCCTTAAAGTAATCTTCTAGAATGTGCACAGCCTCAACAGTAGCGCTAAACTCCCATCAGTTTGCTCTGTAATTGCCTTGACATCTCCATGTATCGCCTGTCTTCAGGAATCTAAACTTGCTTTGGTCTCGTCGGTGATTGTTCGCGATACTCTTGGACCATCTCTCGATGGGTTATTTTGGCTCCCCGCGGATGGAACCCGCTGCGGCATTATCCTTGCATGGAACAGCTCCATGATCTCTCTGTCCAATCCAGTAATTGGCGAGCATCATGTTTCTGCAGCAGTCATCGCCACCTCCGGTGGCGCCCACTTGTGGATCACCGGAGTGTACGGTCCCCAAGGTGACGATGCCAAGCTCGCCTTCCTTGACGAGTTCCAGCAGCTCTGCGCTTCCATTGACGAACCCTGACTCCTCGGCGGCAATTTTAATAAGATTACTTTCGCGTGTGACAATAATAATGGCCACCTTAATAGGCGCACAATGAACCATTTCCGGTGCTTTATCTCTGACCACGGACTCCATAACATCTAGCTTCATGGGCGACGCTGCACCTGGTCGAATGAGCAAGATAACCCCACCCTCGTGCACAATGATCGTGTGCTGTGCATGCCTTCCTGGGAGCTGGACCATGCCCACTTCCTTCTTCGTTGCCTCGCCTCCGCGACGACGAACCACTCGCCCCTCCTACTGGTGTGTGGACCCCGACTCATAAGTCGTGATCACCGAATGCACGTGTACAGTGATCCCAGAGATCAATGCTCACTGAACACACAAAAGCTGAATAACAAGAGTCTTACATCCACACTTAACGTCCTACACAAATAAAGACCATGAAGGTCAAGTCTTACAGAGATAGGGCCACATGACCCAAACACTTAAAATAGAACAAGCAGCGGAAATCTTGGTCAAAAGCGTGAACCCATGCCATCTGCCTTAACCTACAGGCATTCTGACTGGGAAGCGTCCTAGTTCGCATGTTCGTCTCCAACGAAATCTTCAACATACTCATGTTCTTCCATGCCTGGCCAATTAAATAACCAGTGACAAGCCAATGAGTACTTTGAATGTACTCGCAAGCAACCCAAGTTGTGGAACAAGGTAACAATGATGCATGATATAGCACTAAATAGGTAAATTTGCGGAAAGCTAATTTTGTATGCAAATGATATGATCAAGTAACTAGTGAGCATGCATCAACAACTAGCTGGTATTCACGTGAACAAATTGCAGATATCATCGTAAGTATTGGTTGAACATCTCATGTTCACTCATCACGCTAAGTCATCGGTCTTAGCTCATGTGACCTCTTGTCACCATCACACCCATACTCACACCAAGTTTTGTGAAAACATTTGGACGTGACATAAGCAGCAACACCCAACTGTCCTTGACCGTGGACACGGATATTCGAATAGTTTTACACTCTGTAGAGGTTGCACACTTTACCCACAAGACTCGGGGAACTTCCGTGTCATCCACGACTCGCAGTATATAACATACCCGAGGTAAGCACCTGAATAATGCCTTTCCCATGGTGATACTAAAGAAAGATTCCACTCGTTGGTGCCATCCCTCATGTTATACATCACTCGTATCATCCATGAGGGCATGCAACGGTGTGCCCGGTGCCTGCAAAAACAGCGCATGACCTTCCACTCAGGAATAACCCCGTCTCAAGATTGACCACTTCACTCTTGCCACTAGTAATGCGGGCTCCTTGCTAGTACCAACCATAGTAATCAACAAAGCACTGTCCCATAAGGGGTATCGTGGTTGCGCATGTAAGGTTGGGACGGTCGAAAAATCTTAAACCCTCCGTTTTCAAAAACACATCCTCATCTTGTTTCGGCACACCACTTCTTTCTCAAGTGGTCACCCATCTCATCAACATCTCCCTCGGGTATTAGTGGCAACCGACGGGGTTTTCGAAAAAGTCTTTGAAATCATTTCTTTCTTCCCATTGCTATGCATAGATCCTAATCCCACTTGCATAACATCTACTAGCATCCTAACTACACCCACCCACACAACCCTCATAAGGTGGTAGGGTCATGCACGATGCAAGTGTCAATGGAGAAGTACTGGAGGCATCCCACTGAAAGGGGAACACCACATCACAAGATCAAATATGATGAAAGTAAAGTGCTATATGACATGCAGTAAAAATGATTTCTCATCATGGTCAAAGGGCTTCTTGCCTGGCTCAACAATGTCTCCGGGGTCTTCGAAGTCTTCGGGTCCAACTTCTTCGTCAACAGCGCAATCTATCGTCGCGATAAAATAACGATAAAAATAAGCAGCACATAAAAACAGAGCACTCAACTACTTATTAAAAATGCTAATCTATTCTAATAAATACGCAATGTCATACTAAAAATATCCCCTAGGGTTTTGTTGTGAAAAACATTCTGGAAATAAATTAACAGAGGTAAAAAGGTGCCTAAATATAGGTTTTAAAAAGAAACAACACTAAAAATATTTTCAAACATTCTTACAAATGGCACTATTAAATTCTAGGGATTATACTAAGAATTTAGGTGAAAGAATTATTTCATAGGATTTAATTTGGGGCCTCTGGGATTTTTGCGGGGAGGAGCAACCGAAGGGAGAGAGAGGCCGGAGGGGCTCTGTACCCGGAGATCGACGATGAGGTGGCTGCGGCGATCCTCGGGTCGATCCTGAGCACAAAGGCAATGGGGGCTCTCAGGGGGGCTCGGGGAGGTTGCTGGGGAGAGGAGAGGGAGATCAGAGGGGAGAGAAGGGCCCGGGAGGCCCTTTTATAGCAGGGGCGCGAGTCCATCGACGGGCCATGCGCCGGAGAGGACGTGGCCGAGGCCAGAGAGACAGGGAGGCTTGTTGGATGGCTTCAGGGTGTTCCTGGGGTTGGTCTACGTCGAGTGGGAGAAATGTGAGAGAAAGAGAGGAGGGCGGGCATGTGAGCTCCCCGGTTGGCCAAACCAGGCGGCGCCGGGCACGCGTGTGGGAGTTCGGAGGAGAGAGGAGAGGGAGGGGGCCGACAGAGTGGCGTGTCACAGACACCGAGGGCATCTCGGGGGACATGCAGGGGAGGCCCAAGGCTGTCGGGGCTGGCCATTGGGTGGCGGCTACAGTGCGGGAGCGCACTGTAGCGCGCTCTAGAGCATGCGTATGGCCAGCATTGCCGTTACCTGTGTGCTCTGTGGTGCCCCACCTTGTCCACTAGCACCTGGAGGGCCTGGGGATGCTCTTTGGATGCCTTAGAGGCTAAGTAGGGCTAAGGAGAAAAGAAAGGGAAAGGGAAAGATATAAAAGATGCTGTCCAGGGGTGAGAATAGGGGTTTTACCCCACCTCACAGTGGCCTGATGGCTCGGGACTTTTACTGGAGGTGAAATGCATCCACAGGAGGTTGTGGTAAAAATTTGGGGCCAAGGGTAAATGGGAAAGGGGTGGAAATGCAGGTTATACCATTTCACTAGAAGGTGTTTGATCGTGTTTTGGGCAAGAAGATATTTCCACCTTACTGAGATATTTACCAGGGTCAAAGGCTAGGTAGAAATGAGGGGATTCACCAAGTTTGATCTTAAGAGGAAGAAGTTGACAATGGAGATTTGATAGACCCTAGAAATTAGCAGAATCAGATTTCTGTAGATCCATTGATTCTAGGCTTTTACCCTTGATGCACCGCTTAGTGCATCATCACTATTTGGCCATTAGAGAATACCCACAAAGTTTGAGGCCAAGGGGAGACACTTCACAATGTAAAGTTGCTCAAATTTGATTCTGAACAGGAATGGTTTTGGGATGGTTTGATGAACCAAATCAACTTTGATTGATATGAAACTTTTCAAGATCATCACCCATGATAGTGTTGACTTGCTGGAATTTTCCTGAAATTTATTGAGAATATTTTATATAGAAATATTCCAAAAGTTTGATCTGAAGAGAAAGGGTTTTGAGGGGTTTTGCCTATGATCTGATCATGCCCTTGTGTTGAAACTCATATATATGGAAAATATATGTCCACTGAGTTTCTCTAAATTTTCTCAAATATTTTCAAAGTATTTAAATAATTGTTTCCTATGAAAAACCATTTCTGGCCTTGAGAAAAAGCCTTTAAATAAAATGTAAAGATAATCTTTAAAAACAATATTTTGTGGTTTTGGGAAGTCTTATATATAGTGGGTTTGAAATAAAGCTTTTGGGAAAGAAGGGTCCACCTAATTTGAGGACTTGTAGTGCAAACCTCAATTCAGGGGTTTTTGTAAACCTCATTTGAATAAATCATTTTTGGTTAAAACTAAATTTGATAAAAATAGTTTTGGGCACTATTCACATGGCATGATCATTATGCAAGAGGTTTGAGGACATGGAAGATGAATTTGAAATGGAATAGAACCTTGTAGTGCCATATAACACAATCATCAAACAAGCAAACAACATAGCAAACAGGCACAAGCACCTTGAAAAAGTTTTAGTTGGCTCCAAATTTTATAAACCCAAACATAACAACGTGATACAAACATAGGGTGTGACAGACCTTCCCCCCTTATAAGAATCTTGTCTTCGATATTCCTAGACTAAGCGCTAAAAAGATACGGGAACTCCGATCTAAGAAAATCTTCATGCTCCCAGGTTGCTTCAGCTTCAGTGTGGTTGCTCCATTGAACCTTGAAGTACTTGATGGTGCGGCTTCGGGTGCAGCACTCGGCTTCATCCAAAAGGCGAACCGGCCTCTCACGATAAGTGAGATCTGGCTGAAGATCGATGGCTTGATGGTCGATGTCCTTGTAGAGGTCGGGGCGGTTGGGAACTTGCAAACACTTCCGGAGCTATGGCACGTGAAAGACGTTGTGCACATCCGACAGTTTGGGAGGTAACTCCAGTTGATAGGCAACTTCTCCTCGCATTGCGGTGATCTTGAAGGGGACGATTTATCTTGGTGCAAGCTTTACTATTACGTGGAATCGCTTGGTTCCCTTGAGAGGCGTGACTCGGAGGTATACATGGTCACCGACACAGAAGTTCACTTCTCGGCGGTGAGAGTCGGCGTGGCTCTTCTGTCTTGATTTGGCGGCCTCCAGGCATTCTCAAATGAGTTGAATTTCCTCTTCGGCTTCACGGAGGATGCCTGGTCCACTAATCCTTCTCCGGTCTCTGACCAGTTGAGGGGGGTACGACACTTGCGTCCATACAACACCTCAAATGGTGCCATCTGAAGGCTCGACTGATAGCTGTTGTTGTAGGAGAACTCGGCGAATGGTAGGCAATCTTCCCACTTGGCTCCATATGCCAAAACACAAGCACAGAACATATCTTCGAGTATCTGATTTACTCGTTCCGTTTGTCCACCGGTCTGGGGATGAAAAGCAGTGCTGAAGGAGAGCTTGGTTCCCATAGCTTCTTGAAACTTCTTCCAGAATCTTGAGGTGAATTGGGTTCCTCGATCATACACAATCTCCTTTGGAATTCCGTGAAGGCTCACAATCTAGTTGATGTAGAGGTTCGCGAGCTGGCTTCCGTTGTAGGTGGTTCTGACGGGAATGAAGTGGGCTACCTTGGCCAGGTGGTCGACAATGACCCAAATGGAATCATGTCCCTTGCTTGACCTTGACAAACTGGTGATGAAATCCATCCCGACTTTATCCCACTTCCATTCAGGCACTTTGAGAGGTTGCAATAACCCAGCGGGCCGCTGATGCTCAGCCTTGACCCTTTGGCATATGTCACACTTAGCAACGAACGTGCCTATCTCCCATTTCATGCCATGCCACCAGAATCTTGCCTTGAGGTCTTGATACATCTTGGTTCCTCCAGGATGGATGGAGTATGGAGTGTCATGAGCTTCTTGCAACATTAGGTTCTTGAGATCTTCCTTGTTGGGTATGAAAATGCGAGTCCCAAACCATACAACTCCTTGTTCATCCATCGAGAATCCTGGGGCCTTGCCTGCCTTGATCTTCCTCTTGATGCCTTCAATGCTCTCATGTCCCTTCTGGGCTTCCTTGATATCATCCATCAAGGTAGGCTTCGCTTCGAGGTTGGCGAGGAATCCTGGTGCAACCAGTTCCAAGCCAAAGTCTCAAGTTCTTCATACAGGGTGGGTAGCCTTTCCTTAATCATAGCATTCAAGGAACATGCCTTTCTGCTTAAGGCATCTGCTACCACATTGGCCTTTCTGGGGTGGTACTGAACACTGAGGTCGTAATCCTTGATCAATTCCAACCATCTTCGCTACCTCATGTTCAATTCCCTTTGAGTGAAGATATACTTCAAACTCTTGTGGTCTGTGAATATCTCACATCGCTTCCCCAGAAGGTAATGTCTCCATGTCTTCAAGGCATGAACCACAACGGCTAACTCAAGATCATGAGTTGCGTAGTTCTCTTCATGGGGTCGTAGTTGTCTTGATAGATATGCTACAACTCTTCCTTCTTGCATCAGAACACCTCCAAGCCCGGTTCTTGATGCATCACAATAAATCACAAACTCCTTGTGAATATCAGGGGTGGCCAAAACTGGGGCTGTGGTCAATCCCTTCTTGAGCTCCTGGAAGCTTTCCTCGCACTTAGCTGTCCATTCAAACTTCTTGTCCTTCTTCAAGAGCTGGGTCATGGGTCGGGCAATGCTTGAGAACCCTTCCACGAACTTGCGGTAATAACCCCCGAGTCCGAGGAAGCTCCTGACTTCCTTCACGGTGGTTGGGATTTGCCACTCAGTCACGACTTCAATCTTGGCAGGATCCATTGATAATCCTTCTGCAGTCAACACATGACCCAAGAATCCAACTTCATGTAGCTAGAATTCACACTTACTGAACTTGGCATAAAGCTGGTGCTCTCAAAGCTTCTCTAGGACCAATCTCAAGTGTTCCTCATGTTCTTACTCAGACTTGGAGAAGACAAGTATGTAATCAATGAAGACGACAACGAACTTGTCCAAATACTCCATTAAGACTTTATTCATGAGGTACATGAAGTAGGCAGGGGCGTTAGTTAACCTGAAGGACATGACCGTGTATTCATACATGCCATACCGGGTTACAAATGCCGTCTTTGGGATGTCTTGGGGTCTGATCTTCAGCTGGTAGTACCCAGACCCGAGGTCGATCTTGGAGAACACCTTGGATCCATTCAACTGATCGAATAGGTCTTCAATCTTAGGGAGTGGGTACTTGTTCTTTATCGTGACCTCATTGAGAGAACGGTAATCGACACAAAGCCTGATAGTTCCGTCCCTTTTCGACACAAACAGAACAGGTGATCCCCAAGGAGAGGCACTAGGGCGAATGAATCCTTTCCTGAGCTGCTCTACCAGTTGCTTCTTCAATTCAACCAACTCTTTGGATCCCATCCTGTAGGCCTTCTTATAGATGGGCCTTGATCCGGGCATAATCTCAATGATGAACTCCATGTCGCGGTTAGGAGGCATTCCAGATAGCTCTTCAGGAAACACATCCGGGTACTCACATAGCACTAGCACTTGATCCAACTCAACTCCCGATAGGCAGTTAGCCTGGGGGGCTTGAGTGGAGGCAGGGTTGGGAACATACCTGACTTCCACTCCTTGGCTATTGGTCATGGTGACAATCCTCTTGGCACGGTCGAACATGCCTTGGTGCTTGGTCAACCAATTCATGCTAAGGATGACATCCAAGCCCGGTGAGTCCAGAACTATAAGGTCTACTAGGAAGTCTACCCCGTTGTTGTCAATCTTCACTCCCTTACACCCTATCCCAGACTTCATAACTGAACCGAGGGTTTGTATCAACATATGAATACCCAGGGGTGTAGGTTTCATGCCACTCTCTAGTGCAAACTTTTGGGTGATGAATTGATGCGAAGCTTCACAATCAAACAATACTGTTGCTAGGGTTGAGTTGATGAGGAACGTACCCAGTATGACGTCCAGGTCTTCCTGGGCTTCCTCTGCGGTGACGTGATTCACATGACCCTTGCCATTGTTGGGCTGGTTGCGGGGAGCTGGGTTCCTTGGTGGGTCTCCACGGGCTTGACCTTGGTTTGGCGCATTGGGGCGCGGTGCATCTAGCTTCTTGTTGGGGCAAAGCTTAGAGATGTGTCTAGACTAACCACATCCAAAGCAAGTGACTTGCATAGGGTTGTTGTTGAAGTTCCTGCCACCGTTGTTGTTATTGGGGTTGTTGTTGTAGGCTGGCATTGGATTGGCATAGTGCTGAGGCTGGTAGCTCGGACAAGGTGCAAGAGGTCTGGCCTGCTGCGGCTGATAGGTCGTCTTGGCTAGGGCTGGCTGCCAGGGGCGAGGCTTCTGGTTGCTGGGGCTACCCTTGCTGATCATCTTGCACTTGCGAGTGTCGTCTATGGCATGACGCTTGTCTTACAGCATCAGGGCCTTGTTCACCAAGTTGAAGAAGGTTCGAGAGTCGTAGACGATGAGCTAATACTGCAGGACCTGTTGAAGTCCTTCCATGAAGCGTTCCTTCTTGGCAGCCTCTGTGCTGATGTCTTCAGGTGCATACCTTGACAGCAGGTTGAACTTCTACAGGTACTCCTTGATAGAGCCACTTCCTTGCTTTAGCGCTCGGAATTCTCTCTTCTTGATAGCCATGATCCTAGAAGGAATATGGGTAGTGCGGAATCCTTCCTTGAAGTCATTCCACGTGATCACACGTTCTCCTTGCATGACCTTGAATCCATCCCACCAAGCTCGGGCGGTACCTCCGAGGCAGTGAGAGGCATAAAGCACCTTCTCACGATCCTCATTGCAGTTGACCAATGCAAGGAGGTCCTCGATGGTGCGGATCCAGTCATCAGCATCCAATGGTTCAGCAGTCTCGGTGAAGGTTGGGGGCAAGTTCCTCATGAACTCAGACATCATGGAGCAACCATTGCCGTTCTTGCCTTGCTGATGGTTGTTCACGAGGGCCTGAGCCATTTGCTGGATAGCAGCATTGTTGGCTTGGCGCTCCTCCCAGCGAACTTGGAGAAACTGAGCTATGGTCATGTTCTCTAGTGGAGGTTGTGGCGGGGGAATGTCGCCTTGTGGCTGCACCTGGTGTCCTCCAGCGTGTGCAGCCCCACCAGCACCCTGTTGCTGGCTTGAGTTGCCGGCTTCAGGGTTGGTGAAGGAGCTGTTGCAGGTAGTAGTCACCATCCTGTTTGGAGCAGCCACGTCAAACAACTAGGATTGACAAGAGGATAAGCAATAACGGCAAAGCACGCCTAAGGGGGTCGGTCAAGTGCAAGTGTGTTAAAACAAAGGTCGAAAGACCAACATATATTAAGATAGACGATGGAGTCGCTTACATGTTGCCTAAGGCAAAAGCACGACTTGCGTCGGAACACAAACAGCCAAAACAAACAACAAGCACACATGGTTTCATATGAACCATTACACGGACTCGACTTCGCATGAGGGATATATGACTAATCCTACCCTAGGGGTTCTTGAACTCAGGTGGTGGAGTGCTCGGTCTCATAGTCACGCTCCTCTGGGTCTTCCTCCGGTTCATCACCCGAACATGCATCATTCCCGGTCGAAGGGGTCGGGGAATGAGGAGGTCCATCCCGACAATGCTTTGCAGGTGGGTCGGTGAAGAGCTCATGGTAATCCTTCGCACTCATGCGATGACGATGTGTAGGTGCATCACTAGCTGGGGGTACTCCTCCTCGATAAGCGACAACTGGTCATCCCTCGGGGGATCCATCCTTCTTGATCTTGTCTGGCTTCGTCTTGGCTTGCCGAAGTAGCTCCCGAGTGTGGTGAAGTTCTTCGCGGAGCTTCACGGACTCCTTCATCAAGTTGTGAACCAGACTATCGATAGAGAGGCTGAAATAGGTCAGGAACCTGAGTGGTGTGCCATCTTCCTTGGTCGGAATCAGCATCCAACTCTCGCCAAAATCATCCTTCCTGAAGGGAAGGTAGTGAGTAGCTGGCTCGTCAGTCATCTCTGGAATGATGTCTCGAAGGTGTAGGAGTGCCTTGCATGCAGCTGTCTCCACGACAAACATCATGGTCTCCATCCGTGGTCCTTCAAAGAACCAACTGATCGGGGAGTCGTTTGCCTTCACGACCACATCTACATGGTACTCCTTCGTGACGGCATCGACCCAGTGCTCATGGTAGAGGAAAATGGGTGGTTGGTGTAACTGGCACTTCTCTAGGCTATCCCCAAGGAGTAAGGGAAAGCCGGATGTCAGGAAGGCTTCGGGTATGACCGCCATCTACAAGGGTTGAAAGGAGCAGAGTCAGCAGAGTGTTGTGTGAAGATAAGAAGAGGTAAATAGTGCAAAATTCCTAAGTACAAATGCTAGGTGTAGTTTTGAAAGTCGGTTTTATCCTGGCTAACGACCATGCTAACTAAGGGCTTCCTACAGTAAGGATGGCTCTGATACCAGCTCTGTGGGGACCCCGACTCATAAGTCGTGATCACCGAATGCACGTGTATAGTGATCCCAGAGATCAATGCTCACTGAACACACATAAGCTGAATAACAAGAGTCTTACATCCACACTTAACGTCTTACACAAATAAAGACCATGAAGGTCAAATCTTACAGAGATAGGGCCACATGAGCCAAACACTTAAATAGAACAAGCAGCGGAAATCTTGGTCAAAAGTGTGAACCCATGCCATCTGCCTTAACCTACATGCATTTTGACTGGGAAGCGTCCTAGTTTGCATGTTCGTCTCCAACAAACTCTTCAACATACTCCTGTTCTTCCATGCCTGGCCAATTAAATAACCAGTGGCAAGCCAATGAGTACTTTGAATGTACTCGCAAGCAACCCAAGTTGTGGAACAAGGTAACAATGATGCATGATATAACACTAAATAGGTAATTTTGCGAAAAGCTAATTTTGTATGCAAAAGACATGATCAAGTAACTAGTGAGCATGCATCAACAACTAGTAGGTATTCATGTGCACAAATTGCAGATATCATCGTAAGTATTGGTTGAACATCTCATGTTCACTCATCACGCTAAGTCATCGGTCTTAGTTCATGTGACCTCTTGTCACCATCACACCGATACTCACACCAAGTTTTTGCGAAAACATTCAGACGTGGCATAAGCAGCACCAACCAACTGTCCTTGACCGTGGACACTGCTATTCGAATAGTTTTACACTCTGTAGAGGTTGCACACTTTACCCACAAGACTCGGGGAACTTCCGTGTCATCCACGACTCGTAGTATATAACATACCTAAGGTAAGCACCCGAACAATGCCTTTCCCATGGTGATACTAAAAAAAGATTCCACTCGTTGGTGCCATCCCTCATGTTATACATCACTCGTATCATCCATGAGGGCATGCAACGGTGTGCCCGGTGCCTGCAAAAACAGCGCATGACCTTCCACTCAGGAATAACCCCGTCTCAAGATTGACCACTTCACTCTTGCCACTAGTAATGCGGGCTCCTTGCTAGTACCAACCATAGTAATCAACAAAGCACTGTCCCATAAGGGGTATCGTGGTTGTGCTTGTAAGGTTGGGACGGTCGACAACTTAAACCCTCCATTTTCAAAAACACATTCTCATCTTGTTCCTGCACACCACTTCTTTCTCAAGTGGTCACCCATCTCATCAACATCTCCCTCGGGTATTAGTAGCACCCGGCGGGGTTTTAGAAAAAGTCTTTGAAATCATTTCTTTCTTCCCATTACTATGCATAGATCCCGATCCTACTTGCGTAGCATCTACTAGCATCCTAACTACACCCACCCGCACAACCCTCATAAGGTGGTAGGGTCATGCACGATGCAAGTGTCAATGGAGAAGTACCAGAGGCATCCCACCGAAAGGGAAACACCACATCACAAGATCAAATATGATGAAAGTAAAGTGCTATATGACATGCAGTAAAAATGGTTTCTCATCATGGTCAAAGGGCTGCTTGCCTGGCTCAACAAGGTTTTTGGGGTCTTCGAAGTCTTCGGGTCCAACTTCTTCGTCAACAACGCAATCTATCGTCGCGATAAAATAATGATAAAAATAAGCAACACACAAAAACAAAGCACTCAACTACTTATTAAAAATGCTAATCTATTCTGATAAATACCCAATGTCATACTAAAAATATCCCCTAGGGTTTTGTTGTGAAAAACATTCTGGAAATAAATTAACAGAGGTAAAAAGGTGCCTAAATATAGGTTTTAAAAAGAAACACTACTAAAAATATTTTCAAACATTCTTACCACTAGCACTATTAAATTCTAGGGATTATACTAAGAATTTAGGTGAAAGAATTATTTTCATAGGATTTAATTTGGGCCCTGTGGGATTTTTGCAACCATAGCAAAGGAAAAAGAAAAAGGGCCACGGGGACCCAGGCCAGAAGTGGCAAGTGGCTGGGCCGGCCCAGCTGGCCAGCCAGCTGGCCTTGCGCGTGGCCAGGTTTAAACCTGACGCGCAGGGTCCGGCCGTCAGCGACCGCGGGGAAGAGAGAGAGGGCACGGGAGAGGGGAGTTGAGATCGACAGGTGGACCCCACCTGTCGGGTCCTTCTCCCACCTCGGGATAGGAAGGGGGGAGCTCACCGGCGGCGAAGGGATGCGTGGCAAGGGGATCTGGAGGCGGGAACGGGTTCGATGTCGACCCGCCGGTCCTCTATAGGTGGAAGGGCGGACGGAGGAGGTCGGAGCCGCCGACGACGAGTACCCGCGGCGGAGGGGCCTTCGGGAGGTGGTCGCCGGGCCCCCCTAGGGATGCAAAGAAGACGGGAAGGAGGGGGGATCGCGTTAGTTTGCAGAGGGAGGAGCAACCGAAGGGAGAGAGAGGCCGGAGGGGCTCTATACACGGAGATCGCCGGTGAGGAGGCCGCGGCGATTCTCGGGTCGATCCTGAGCACAAAGACGACGGGGGCTCTCAGGGGGCTCGAGGTGGTTGCTGGGGTGATGAGAGGGAGATCAGAGGGGAGAGAAGGGACCGGGAGGCCCTTTTATAGCGGGGACGCGAGTCCACCAATGGGTCATGCACCGGGGAGGACGTGGCCGAGGCTAGAGAGAGAGGGAGGCTTGTGGGACGGCCTGGGTGTGTTCCTAGGGTTGGTCTACGTCGAGCGGGAGCAATGGGAGAGAGAGAGGAGAGCGCATGTGTGAGCTCCCGGGTTGGCTGAACCAGGTGGCGCCCGGCACACGTTTGGGAGGGCGGAGGAGAGAGGAGAGGGAGGGTGCTGACAGAGTGGCGTGTCACGGACGCCGAGGACGTCTCGGGGGACACGCAGGGGAGGCCCAAGGCTGTGGGGGCCGGCCATTGGGTGGCGGCTACAGTGCGGGAGCACACTGTAGCACGCTACAGAGCGTGCATATGGCCGGCATTGCCGTTTCCTGTGCGCTCTGGGGTGCCCCACCTTGTCCACTAGCACCTGGAGGGCCTGGAAATGCTCTTTGGCTGCCTTAGAGGCTAAGTAGGGCTAAGGAGAAAAGAAAGGGAAAGAGAAAGATAGAAAAAGATGCTGTCCAGGGGTGAGAATAGGGGTTTTACCCCACCTCATAGTGTCCTGATGGCTTGGGACTTTTACTGGAGGTGAAATGCATCCACAGGAGGCTGTGGTAAAAATTTGGGGCCAAGGGTAAATGGGAAAGGGGTGGAAATGATGGTTTTACCATTTCACCAGAAGGTGTTTGATGGTGTTTTGAGCAAGAAGATATTTCCACCTTACTGAGATATTTACCAAGGTCAAAGGCTAGGTAGAAATGAGGGGATTCACCAAGTTTGAGCTTAAGAGGAAGAAGTTGACAATGGAGATTTGATAAACCCTAGAAATTAGCAGAATCAGATTTCTGTAGATCCATTGATGCTAGGATTTTACCCTTGATGCACCACTTAGTGTATCATCACTATTTGTCCATTAGAGCATGCCCACAAAGTTTGAGGCCAAGGGGAGACACTTCACAATGTAAAGTTGCTCAAATTTGATTCTGAACAGGAATGGTTTTGGGATGGTTTGATGAACCAAATCAACTTGGGTTGAGATGAAACTTTGCAAGATCATCACCCATGATAATGTTGACTTGCTGGAATTTTCCTAGAATTTATTGAGAATATTTCTTATAGAATTATTCCAAAAGTTTGATCTGAACAAAAAGGGTTTTGAGGGGTTTTGCCTATGATCTGATCATGCCCTTGTGTTGAAACTCATATATATGGAAAATATATGTCCATTGGGTTTCTCTAAATTTTCTCAAATATTTTCAAAGTATTTAAGTTTTTTCCTATGAAAAACCATTTCTGGCCTTGAGAAAAAGCCTTTAAATAAAATGTAAAGATAATCTTTAATAATAATATTTTGTGGTTTTGGGAAGTCTTATATATAGTGGGTTTGAAATAAAGCTTTTGGGAAAGAAGGGTCCACCTAATTTGAGGACTTGTAGTGCAAACCTCAATTCAGGGGGTTTTGTAAACCTCAGTTGAATAAATCATTTTTGGTTAAAACTAAATTTGATAAAAATAGTTTTGGGCACTATTCACATGGCATGATCATTAGGCAAGAGGTTTGAGGACATGGAAGATGAATTTGAAGTGGAATAGAACCTAGTAGTGCCATATAACACAATCATAAAACAAGCAAACAACATAGCAAACATGCACAAGCACCTTGAAAAAGTTTTAGTTGGCTCCAAATTTTATAAACCCAAACATAACAATGTGATACAAACACAGGGTGTGACAACTGGATTGCGCCACTAGGTCTTCTGGGTGCAAGCGTTTCCACTTCCAGCGTTTCTGGCCCTCCCTCGAAGGCTTCCACGAGACTGTCCAGAGCGCTTGGCTCTCCGTCGCCTCGGACCCGGACCCCTTCAGACGCGTGGTCACCCATCTTAGGGCCACTACGCACAACCTTTAGCGGTGGAACTCCCGCGTCATCTCCAGCCTCACCGTCCAGCTAAGGGTAGCCCGTGAGCTCATTGCTCGCCTTGATGAGGCGCAAGACGTCCGGCGTCTTTCCCCACGTGGAGGCCTGGCTTCGGCGCAAACTCAAGCGCAAATACCTGGGGTTGGCTTCGCTTGAGCGATCGATTGAAAGACAGCGCGCCCGGCTGCGCTGGCTTTGGCGCAAACTCAAGCGCAAATACCTGGGGTTGGCTTCGCTTGAGCGATCAATTGAAAGAGAGCGCGCCCGGCTGCGCTGGCTTCGGGTGGGAGAGGTGGCGTCTTCCATCTCCAAAATTGGCGCCTCCGAGCGTAGCAGCAAGAACCGCATCCTTGACCTTATGGTGGACGGGGTGCGCATTTCAGGTGATGTCACCCTGGCGCATGCTGCCTTTTCCCACGTCTCCACTGTGTTGGGCTCGCCAGCGGTTCGCAACACCACCCTCGACCTAGCTGCCATTGGTCAGCGGTCCTTCGACCTCATGGATCTGGAGCAGCCGTTCTCCCCGGAGGAGATTTGGGAGGCCATCAAGAGCCTGCCTCCCGGTAAGGCACCCGACCCTGACGGCTTCACGGACAAATTCTTGCGCTCTTGCTGGCCCGTAATCAAGGACGACCTATGTGACGTGTACGACAAGCTCTACAATTTGAACGGCCGTGCCTCCCAGCGGCTCAACAAGGCGCTCATCCCCCTCTTGCCCAAGCGGCTCGACATCAAAACCCTCTTTGACAACCGGTCGATCAGCATCATACACCTCATCGCGAAGCTTTTCGCAAAAGTCCTCTCACTCCGGTTGGCACCATGCCTCGGTGAGCTCGTCTCCTCTGACCAGAGCGCCTTTATTGCTGGAAGAAGCGTCCATGATAGCTTCCTTCTTATGTAGTAGACCGCAAGGCAATTACACCAGCTGAAGCTCCCTCGGGTTCTCCTCAAGCTGGACATCGTGCGGGCTTTTGACTCGGTCTCCTAGCCTTTCTTGCTCTAGGTGCTTCAGCACATGGGATTTGGACCTCACTGGCGTGACTGGGTCTCTATCTTGCTCTCCATGGCGTCAACGCGCGTCCTGATCAACGGGACACCTGGCCACCCCGTCCCCCATGAGCAGGGTCTCCGGCAAGGGGACCCGGTGTCCCCCATGCTGTTTGTGCTGGTGATTGATACTCTCAACACCCTGTTCAAGTTTGCGGTCCAGTCCGGGATCCTCAAGAGGCTGACCCGTAGGCATGCTGCTTCAAGCATCTCGCTCTTTGCCGATGAAGTGGTCATCTTCTGTCACCCTAAGGCCGCTGAGCTATCCATGATCACCACCTTGTTGGACCTCTTCGGGGCTGCCTTCGTCTTGTGCACCAACTTTGTGAAGTGCCTAGCCACGTCGATACAGTGCCCTGATGACATCTCGAGTTCCATTGGTGCTGCTATTGCTTGTCCAGTGATGGCCTTCCCCATTCAGTACCTTGGCCTTCCCCTCTCCCTTCGGAAGGTGCTGGCCTCTCACCTGTTGCCCCTGATCAAGAAGCTTTTCCACAAACTCGCAACTTGGAAAGCCGTCCTACTCAACCGCGGTGAGCGTCTGGCCCTGGTGAGGCAAGTCTTAAGTGCCATGCCCATTCACCTGCTGCTTGCCATGGCCCTCTCTCCCTTCATCATCAAGAAGGCCAATAGAATCCTCCGTGACTTTCTTTGGCATGGTCGCAAAGATGCGCACGCCGGTTCATGTCTGGTCAGCTGGGCACAGGTAGTCGCCCCCTCGACCTGGGCGGCCTGGGAATCCGTGATCTCCACCTCACCGGAATCTCCCTTCGTGTGCACTA
Organism: Hordeum marinum; assembly: GCA_022496015.1. Lineage (NCBI taxonomy): Eukaryota > Viridiplantae > Streptophyta > Magnoliopsida > Poales > Poaceae > Hordeum > Hordeum marinum. Next base: position 110,660,429 of record CM039673.1, read on the forward strand.
GTTGTGGCTGCAAGCCACCTATCCTTCGTGATCCTGGTCTCACCTTCAGCTCCCCCAAGACCCTGAGGTCCTTCAGTTCTTCCGCGCCTCCACATCCTGGACCATCAGGGATGGAACCACTTTCCGCTTCTAGGAGGACCCATGGCTCGAAGGGAAACCCTCACTAACACCGCCCCATCCCTGGTGGCTCTCATGCCTTGCTGGCTACGGCGTACCCGCACGGTCGATCAAGCGCTCTCTGACCGGCATTGGATATCGGACATCCATGGCGCTCTGGGTCCGGTGGCCATGGTGGAATACGTGGAAACTTGGCAACGCCTCTAGCACATCCTGCTGTCCCCGCATCCTGACCGCATTCGCTAGCGCTAGTCTGAGAATGGAGTCTACTCTGCCTCGTCCTACTACAACGCGCTCTTCCATGGATCCACGACTTCGAAGTTCTGGCGACTCGCCTGGCAAACCGGCGCTCCTACCCCCGCACAGTTCTTCATCTGGCTCGCTTCCTTGAACCGCTGCTGGACTGCCGACTGCCTTGCCCAGCGCGGCTTGCCACACGAGCCGGAATGCATCCTGTGCACCCAGGAGCCCGAGACACTACACCACATCATTGTGGGCTGTGTTTTCGCGCGTATTACCGGGTACAAAATCCTCTCGTGTTGCTCCCAGGCAACCACACCTCCGAACGGCTTGGCTAGCTACTTTACATGGCTCTCATCCGCTCTTGTGCTCACCTCGACGACACAGCGGCGTGGCTTTGCCACTATTGCTTCGCTCACAGTCTGGTCACTCTGGCGGCGTCGGAACACCATCATCTTCGACAAAATCACGCTGTCTACCTCCACGCTTATTATGGAAATCAAAGACGAAGCTCGCTCTTGGGCCACGGCAAGAGTTCGAGGGATGAACGCGCAATCATTTGTAACCTAAACCTGTAATTCGCTAGGGGCTGAGCATCCCCGTCCCCTCTGCTCCACCTGGTGCCATGGCCTCACCATCCGTGTGTATGAGGTCATGGCACCCCTCCCTGTACTTGCTCTCCCCCTATCAATGCAATGATACACTGCTATGCGTATTCAAGAAAAAAAGATGGATGCAATGCGCTTGAAGATTAGAAAGTTAGAAAATATGCCATTCATACGGAGGCTTGGTATTATTATGCCGTTGGATCAATTGGTACCTTAGTTGCGGTTATGACCGCATTTGTTATTGCATTTAAATGTTTTACATAGTTTCAATGTATGATTTAATTAGATGCTCTAGAGAGCTATATGTTGTTCAATGAGAACTATGTATGAATGTTATGTATTTTTTTCAGTAATAACATTTGATCACTATTGTACTTTGGTTTTAATGTGAGGAAAAACTTCTATTAATTTGGTCACTTCTCTATTCATGATGTTCTGTAATGGTTTTTGATACACTTAATTATATAATGCATGTAGATGAACCGACAATGGATGTACAGTGACCGGCGCACCTCCGAGTACATTAAGGGCCTGCATAATTTTCTCGAAGTGGCTGAGGCAAACAAGCAGAATGGTTTTATGCATTGTCCATATACTATCTATGGGAATACAAAGGATTACTCTGACTCGAAAACCCTTCACGTCCACCTGCTTGAGAAGGGTTTCATGCCACACTATAATGTTTGAACCAAGCATGGAGAAAGAGGGGTCATGATGGAAGACAATGAAGAAGAAGAAGATGATTACAACTATCTGCCCCTGAATACGGTGATGCTGCAATGTGGGAAGCTGAAGATCAAGAGGAACCAGACGATGTGCCCGATAATGATCATCGCCGGGTCATTGTTGATGCACAGAGAGAATGCAAAAGTCAAAGGGATAAATTGAAGTTCGATCGCATGTTAGAGGATCACAAAAAAGGATTGTACCCAAATTGCGAAGATGACAACACAAAGCTCGGTACCACACTAGAATTGCTGCAATGGAAGGTAGACAATGGTGTATCTGACAAGGGATTTGGCTCGCTACTGAAAATAATGAAGAAGAATCTTCCAAAGGATAACGAATTGCCCGACAGTACGTACAAAGCAAAGAAGGTTCTATGCCCTCTAGGATCACTAGTAGAAAACATGCCATTAGTCCCGGTTAGGAAGGGCCTTTAGTCCTAGTTCCCCAACCGGGACTAAAGTATAGTGACTAAAGGGTCTAAGGCTTTAGTCCCGGTTGGCTACGAACCGGGACTAAACCCTCGCCACGTGGGCGGCAGAGCGCGTCAGGGCATTTGGACCTTTGGTCCCGGTTGGTAACACCAACTGGGACTAAAGGTTTAGGGGTTTAGGGGCTTAATGTTTAATGTTTATTTTTTCCTTTTCCTTTTTGTTTTCCATTTAATTCTTTTTCATTTCAAACATATTTTATGCTACTACATACTTTACACGTTATGCATATATAATAGAATTTCTCATAGAACCGATCATATATCATAGAATTTCTCGTAGGACCACATGCATACACACATATATATATATACAATTTGGTATATACAATTTCTCGTACAATTTGCAGGTCATTCAGGGATCGGGTAATGGTATTTCCCGTCAGGAGATATGACCAGTTGAAGCAAAAATCCCGCAATTTCCACTTGAATTGCTCGTATGCGGTGCGTTGGTAGGAGCTGATCCCGCATCTACGACGTCTATATATAGAGAAGGATATCAATATAAATATGCATGTTAGTTGTGTGTATATGTATTAGATAATGATAACAAATATGAATGGTGTTTCGTACCCAGAGATCTCTTCAACTCTTGCTGCTTTCGGTCATAAAAAGAATGTTCTCGCAAACGTAATGTGCACATAGTTTAGTCCCCTATGCCCGCCTCATGCACTTTACGAGAATAGAATTCAATCAGATAATAATGAAGCATGACAATGGTATTGAAACTGGAATTAAAGAGATGTGCGGACGTAGCTAGTACTACTTAGTTACCCTAGGCTTTCGCCATCTCAACTTTGGTTTCCATTCACCGGTGACCTCTTTGATGAAACGTTTCCAAACCCTGCCCGGCAAACAAAATGAATAAAGGATTTACTAATTACTTTATATTAGGAAATGAACTAATAAAGAAGCCGACATAGTGCGTCAATGATTGAAATTACTTTCCGAGCAAAGAATGCAAGCTTATGTAATCTTCAGGGTCTTTACTTAGCGAGTCCAGTACTTCAACACTTTCATCGTCAACTTTAATGATTAGAAGGATCCGGTGGTAGCTGCACACACGATTTGTATAAGCAGGCATGCATAACTCATCAACTACACTTAACATCGAGTATATATATAAGCAAAAATAGTATTTGTGGTACAAGACAGTAACGCTCACGGGATGTTCCAAGGTAAAAGTATTTCTGCTTTGTACTTTAGGGCCTTCAAAAACCTTAGAAGCATTTTCTCTGTGTCTCTAGGGTCCCTTCTCAGCACTTCTTCATTAACGGTATTTGGGTCAACGAACCCAATGCCATACAGTCCACCTCTTTTCGATTAAAAAAATCTTCATTCTGCATAATACCACAAAAAAGAATATAGTGAGTATAATAACAGGCAATGAACAAGCTGAGCTAGAGACTTAAATTACATAAAGAAATCACTTACAGACAATAGCAACTGACGATAGACTTGTCGAGTGCTCTTTGATTGAATAAATGAGAAAAATTTGGATAATCAATCCACAAAGCATTTTCATGGATGTAATGCTCTTTCTCGACTTTCACCATGAGGCTAGATCGTCGCCCGACCTTTACTTCTCTCATGTACCAGTCATGCAAGTTGCGCATTTGCATTGTTAGCAGCTTCTCGTCCTTAGGAGTGACCAGAGGTTTCCCAGGGACATATTGCCATGCTATTTCCTTCGGATCCAATGGTGGAAATTCCTCGATCCCTAGGAATTGTTCAATGGTGATACCAAGCATTCTAGCATTTTCTCTATCAGCGTCGGTTATTACCACCTTATTGGCACTCACCTTGAGCGGGCTGATCGATTGGATTGGCTATTCTCCAAGTTGCAGAATAGTTTTCCCGCATTTACTGCTACCGCTTGACGTCTTCAGTTTGTTGCGGGATTCAAAGGACTTGGTGGTACAACGTTCATAGTCTACTACCGACCTTTTCTCCGCCAATTTAGGTGCATCAATAAAGTGTTGTACGATCTCGTCGGGTACTTTCTCCTTTGGCGGCGAGGGTGGTTTCGGTCCAAAATGGGCGTTCAATTCGATAACCACTTGTTCATCGGTTTCCTCATCAGTCTTCTCGTAAGATAACTTCTTTTTCATAGGTGGCTTGGGTTTCTTCTTTGGTGCTGATCTCTTCCGCTTTGGAGACGGCGGATATCGATATTGCAGACTCTTCATGCTAGGCTCTGTCTCAGGGTGGGATGAACTATGCTGACGTGGCAGAACTTGATATGGCGGACTCGCCATGCACTCTGTCTCGGGGTGGGATGGATTCGGCTGGCATGGCGGAGATGGATATGGCAGACTCACCCTGCGCTTCGTCTCGGGGAGGGTTAGAGTCTGCTGACGCGGCGGACTTGGAGGAGGAGTTTGTGGCCTTGGCATCGAGTTTGCAAACACAATGCATTCATTTTTCCACAAAATGACACAACGCCTGGCTTCTCCTAGTGTCCGCTCCCCTTCACCTCCAAGGTAGTCAAGATCTAGTGTTTCATATGCCGACACAACTTGACCCACCCCGACACGAGCATAGGCACATGGAATCGGATTGTCGTGGAAAGTTGCTTCAGGTCCACATGATAAAGCAAAGCCATCCGCCGCCTTCATGGATATGTTCTTCAGTTTCACGTGTAGCTCACAAGGTGTTGACTCAAAGATATCATCCACGGGGTAGCGAGCCAGTAGTGCATCATCGGTCGGGACCTCCATCGAACCGATGCTGCTTTTTGACATACATGATGGAATGGTACCATCCAATGCTAGATCTGGTTACTACTGCCGCTGAGACGTGCCTTGCTAGCTAAGTTTGTTGATTTGCTCCTGCTGCATGTTATATCTGTGTTCCAAGTCCTGGATCCGATCTAATTCATGCTTCTTCTTTCTGTCATGACTTTTGTAGCTGTCATTCCAATCCACAAACCCCAGATACCAAGGAACCATGCCTTTGCCTCGTGTTCGTCCCGGGTGTTCAGGATTCTTAAGGGCGGGCGAAAGCTCGTCGTTCTCTCTATCCGGCTGGTACACACCCGCTCGAGCTTCTTTTACTACTTTAATTATCTCGTCCGTGGCATCTTTAAGGCTGGTCTGTTCAAGAACCTGGCCTGTCTTTGGGTCCAACTTTCCCCCATGTGCATAAAACAAAGTTCCTCACCTCTCGCCCCAAGTATATGTTACTGGAGAGACCCCTGCATCCCTCATGTTTCGCTTAGATTCATCCCACTTAGGCAACCCAGACTTGTAGCCGCCTCGCCCCAGATGATGGTGCCAAGTTTTTTCCGGCATTTTTCTTGTTTATTCTCGACTGTTTCTTAGATTCTTCTGATTCCTTGGACTTCACAAATTCGTCCCAGTCATTTGTTAACTTCACATATTCTCCTTTGAATTCTGGAGTCTTCTTTTCTCCATCAAAGTAATTGTCCCGTAACCCTTTCTTCCAAGACTAGAATTGTGTGGCCATCTTCTTAAGAGACACTTCTTGACTTTCTCTGGTTGGACATCTATCAAACCCTCTGGTAGGGTGAAATGTTTCATGAGCTCCTCCCAAGCAAATCTTTTGCTCTTTGGCTGACAAAAGGAACTCCGCCATCCTTTGGCTGATTCCATTCTTGAGCGGTGATCGGGATTTGTTCCCTAATGACAACTCTGCATTGACGTATAAATTTGTTTGCATTCTCTTTAGGAGCAATTGGTTCGCCAACTACTCTGATTTGATCGATGTTATACTTCATGCCTTGTTTCAACTTTCTTGTCGGTCCACGTTTAACCCTTGTAGAAGATTTGCTCGATCCAAAGAGCTAAAAGGAAGAAAAATCCGTTAATATATACAAATCAGTCAATACATCTGATGGTCACCAGAGGGAAAATTAATACCTCGCTGGACTCTGTTAAATGGACAAAAATTTCTTCGCCATCGTCATTGTCAGCTAGTTTACCTTTGTCTCTTGGTTGTTCTTCCTCAATTCCCTCACCGGATGGGTTAAGGTATTGTGAGCCATCATCTACTTCATTCTCTTCATTTTTGGAGCGTATCAGGTCGTACATGGCATTCTATTGATCATGGTCGTCCATAGGTTAACTAATCCAGAACAAATATAAAACAATTAGAATGCATTCAATAAGCAGAAGCGGAGATATGCAAATCAATACAAGGGGACTCCGACGATCGACGACGAGGATACGGACCGGGACTTCTCCGGCGATCGTCCGGGGCTCCTCACCGACGATCGTCGGGGACTCCTCTGGCGATTGACAACTAATAACAACCTCAAACAACTACAACTAAAACAACCTAACTAACAACTAAAACAACTACAACTAAAACAACCTAACTAAATTTAACAACTTAAAACAACTACAACTAAAATAACCTAACTGTCGACTAAATAACAACTAAAACAACCTAACAACTAAAACAAGCAACAATACTAAGTAAACAGGCAACAATACCAACAAACTAAAAGACGAAATTTAACATGGAACACGGGGAGGAGCTGCCGGACGATGCCAAAGGGGAAGAGGAGCTCACAACGCGGGCAGAAGTTCGCCGACGACGAAGTTGGGCGCGTGGTGGACGGCAGTGGCGCGTGGAAGAGGACGATGAAGAAGCAAGGTGGACGGCCGATGGTGGCAAGTGGAGGAAGAATAGTGGCTCCTGGAGGGACGGTAGCAACGCGTGGGGAGTAGCAGCAGCGACACATGTGCTCAGGCGGCCGCGACGACGCATGGAGGAACGACGACGGAGCGTGAAGGAGCGGCGGCAGCGCGTGGAGGAGGAGAGTGGCGGCGGCGCATGGGTAGAGCGGCCGCACGACGACGTTGATCGAGGGCGGGACAACCTGGCGGCATCGTCAAATCGAAGGAAGATGATGTGATTTCGGGGAGGAAGAAGGCGGAGTAATATAGAAAGGACCTTTAGTCCCGTTTGGTGGCTCCAACCGGGACTAAAGACCCTTTAGTCCCGGTTGGTGATACGAACCGGGCCTAAATAGGCCTTTTCGGCGGCCCAAATTCGCGCAGGAAGACACCTTTAGTCCCGGTTGATATAAACAACCGGGAGTAAAGGTATATTTTCTCTTTTTTTGTTTTTTTTTATATTTGGAATAACTGTTTTATATTTGCAATAACTGTTAGAATATTTATAGTTTTTAATGAATCTTTTTTTGCTTTAGGTCAAAACAATTACAAACTTTCTGTTAGTGCTAGTAGTTTTGAAATTTATATAGTTTAAATTTGAATTCATTTGAAATTTGTGTAAAACAGTAATTTGTGAATAACTTTAGTATAAAAATAGATTTTTGAGTGATTGTTTTTGCTATTATTTAATATTAGTATGTTTTATCATTATGTTAAAGTTGGGAAATTTCAATCTCCTTCGAAGTATCAGGGTTTTGGACAAAAACTCGTCTGTTACAAAAGGATTTCAACAATTTTTTAACTTATTTCAACTCTAGACTGTTTGTGCAATATGAACCATTAGAATCCACATACTAAAATTTTAACCCTATCTAAATTCATTTTCTATTTTAATACATTTCATGAATTGTTTTGAGCTAAATGACTATGAAATTAAAAAGCACCACAAATGAACTCTGAAATGGTTGAAACTTCGCATGGTATCATCATTTCACCCACATAGCATGTGCTAAAAAGTTGAGAGGTTTACGGCAAAAACTGGATGCACTTCGTGTACAAAATGGACAATCTCCATCGAAGTATCGGGGTTTCGGACAAAAATTTGTCTGTTACAAATGGATTTCAATTGTTTTAACTTATTTCAACTTTAGACTTTTTGTGCATTTAATATGAACCATTAGAAGCCACATACTAAAATTTCAACCCTATCTAACTTCATTTGGTATTTTTCATGCATTTAATGAATTGTTTGAGCTAAATGACCCTGAAATGCTTGAGAAAGGACAATTTTTCTTGCATTTAATGAATTGTTTTCAGCTAAATCATCCTAAAAAAATTCATGCATCAGGGTTTTGGATGAAAACTCATTTGTTACAAAAGGACAATCTTCATCACATACATCACAATACTTTAGAAAGCTTGCTCACATCATACTGAATATTCTTACACACACGAACTGTACTTAAACTGGGGCATAATAGAAATAATAGTTCACATATCCATTACAGAAAGTACTGCATAATTGAAGATACCAATCCTATAGAAAGTACCAACACTACTTGTCATCCAGATCAGAATACCCCCAAGGAGGAGACCCATGGGGCACTGGTGGTGCTACTAGTGGTACGAGGTGACGTTGCCCATAATTGAAGATTCTAGTCCTACGATACAACTCGTATGCATCGTACCCATCTATTGCTGCATAATCAATGTTGATAGGGTCAAGTGGGGTCTTCTCCCAATGTTTGTGCCCTACCTTGGGGGATTTGTTTCTTCATACCAGCATAGTCCTCGTCGATCAGGGTGGCTACCATATCAGCCATTGAAGTCCTGTCATGCTCAAGCCTGAACCTGCCATGAAGATCAATGCGGCATTCAGCTGGTATCTCAATACCCTAGGTGCGCCTCATCTTGATCTTATCATTCGTGATACCAATGCTAGCAAAATATATGCCGCCGTGAAGGAACTCCATGAGTTTTGGACAATGCTTGTAACTACTGCAACAACAAAATGGAACAAATGTGTTATATACTGCTGCAACATGTATATGTTAAAACAAGTATAATAAGAATCATAACAAGTATAATTCGGCACAAGTATAATAAGAATCACAACAAGTATAATAAGAATCACAACAAGTATAATAAGAATCATAGCAAGTTTCCTATTCCTATGCATTTCCTATCATATGAATCAAAAGAAGCCCCTAATATAATTAAACTATGACACATGTTCTCTCACAATGGCCAATATACAACTACAAGGAAAATTCTTATGCAATTTTCCTATCCTATTCATCCTATATATCCTCCTATTCCTATGAGATTTTCCTAAGTCTCCTATTCCTATGCAATTTTCTATTCCTATGCAATTTTCCTATGAATCAAAGAAAAGCTCCAATTTTCCTATGAACCAAAGAAAAGCTCCAATTTTGCTATGCATGTTTCATATCAATCAAGGAAACTATGAAATGTTCTCGACATTCCCAATCCTCCTATTCCTATGCAATTTTCCTATCTATGAATCAAAAGAAAAGCCCCAATTAAAACTATGACAAGTTGCGTATTACCTTGCCCTCTGGAAGACCATGACACGTTGCTTGAAACAAAGTTGGACGACGACAGCATCACGACCATCGGCTGTGTACTCGAGATCGAGGACCAAGAACTTGTGTTCCTCCTCTTGAAGCTATTCCTTGAGCATAGCACATGGCCTGTGACTCTATGTATGTATAACCTTCCTCCTTGGTTGTGCATGAAGCGGAAGTTCATTATGATGCTAATGCTCATCCAAGGCCCTAAGCAACCCGACAAGGACATTGATGTGTACCTAAGGCCATTAGTTGATTAACTTTTACAACTCCGGAATAAAAAAGGTGTATGTGTGTGGGATGAGAACGAACAGGAGAAATTTGACCTATATGCGTTGCTGTTTGTAACCATCAACGATTGGCCTACTCTCAGTAACCTATTAGGACAGACAAACAAGGGATACCACGCATGCACGCACTGTTTAGATGACACCGAAAGTATATATTTGGACAAATGCAGGAAGAATGTGTACCTGGGGCATCGTCGATTTCTTCCGACCTACCATCAATGTCGAATGAAAGGAAAGCATTTCAAAGGTGAGGGAGATCACCAGAAGAAGCCCGCCCTCCGTACTGGTGATCATATACTTGATAGGGTCAATGATTTACATGTAATCTTTGGAAATGGTCATGTGTACTATCTGTTCCGACTAACACTGAGGGACGTGCACCCATGTGGAAGAAGAAATCCATATTTTGGGACCTACCCTATTGGAAAGACCTGGAGGTGCGCTCTGCAATTGACGTGATGCACGTGACGAAGAATCTTTGTGTGAACCTAGTAGGCTTCTTGGGAGTGTATGGGAAGACAAAAGATACACCGGAGGCACAGGAGGACCAGCAACGTCTGCACGAAAAAGACGGCATGCATCCAAAGCAATATGAAGGTCTGCTAGCTACACTCTTACCAAAGAAGAGAAGGAAATCTTCTTTGAATGCCTGCTCAGTATGAAGGTCCCATCTGGCTTCTCATCAAATATAAAGGGAATAATAAATATGGCAGAGAAAAAATTCCAGAACCTAAAGTCTCATGACTGCCACATGATTATGACGCAACTGCTTCCGGTTACATTCAGGGGCTTCTACCGGAAAATGTTCGATTAGCCATTGTGAAGTTATGTGCATTCCTTAGTGCAATCTCTCAGAAGGTAATTGATCTAGAAATCCTACCAAGGTTAAAGAGTGATTTGGTGCAATGTCTTGTCAGTTTCGAGCTGGTGTTCCCGCCATCCTTCTTCAATGTCATGACGCATGTCCTAGTTTATATAGTCGACGAGATTGGCATTCTGGGCCTGTATTTCTACAGAATATGTTCCCCCTTGAGAGGTTCATGGTAGTCTTAAAGAAATATGTTTGTAACCGTGCTAGGACAGAAGGAAGCATCTCCACAAGCCATCAAACAGAGGTGGTCATTGGGTTTTGTGTTGACTTCATTCCTGGCCTTAAGCCAATTGGTCTCCCTCATTCACGGTATGAGGGGAGACTAACTCGAAAAGGCACGCTAGGACCGGATTCAATAATATGTAGGGACGAACATTCTTGGTCTCAAGCACACTACACAGTTCTATAGAATTCTACCTTAGTGACCCCGTATGTCAATGAACACAAGAATATTTTGCGCCCCAAACACCGGGAGCAGTGTGATGAATGGATTACATGTGAACACATCAAGACTTTCGGCAGTTGGTTGCAAACACATCCCATGGGTAACACCACTGTTGCGCATGAGCTGTACTCGTTGGCCAGGGGACCATCTTCGACTGTATTGACTTACAAAGGGTACGGGATAAATGGGAATACATTTTACATGATCACCCAAGATCAAAAGAGCACCAACAAAAATAGTGGTGTCCGCTTTGATGCAGCTACCAACAAGGGAAAGGACACATATTATGGTTACATAGTGGACATGGGAACTTGACTATGGACATGATTTTAAGGTCCCTTTGTTTCGGTGCAAATGGGTCAATCTGTCAGGAGGCGGCGTACATGTAGACCCACAGTACGGAATGACAAAAGTGGATCTGAACAATCTTCGGTACACAGGCGAACCATTCGTCCTAGCCAATGTTGTGGATCATGTTTTCTATGTGAAGCACATGTCTACCAAACCGAGAAAAAGAAAAGATAAGGAAGCGAATACATCATACGATGAGCCAAAGCGCCACATAGTTATGTTAGGGAAAAGAGACATCGTGGGAGTGGAGGGCAAGACAGCCATGTCTGCACATTATGAAAAGTATCATGAAATTCCTCCCTTCAAAGTGAAGTCTGACCCAAGCACCCTGTTAAACAATGAAGATCATCCATGGTTACAGCACAATAAGCAAGGGACACACGCGAAGAAAAAGTGAAGACTTTCTCTCCAAAAATATTCTGATGATGGCTTTGATCTAGAATATCACTGCAGTTCATGTCAAGAAATGAAATGCCTTTTGTAACATATGTGTTTTCGTCTCAAACCCTGATTCTTCGAAAGAGATTGTCCATTTTTTACACGAAGTGCATCCAGTTTTTTCCGTAACCCTCTCAACTTTTTAGCACATGCTATGTGGGTGAAATGATGATACCATGCCAACTTTCAACCATTTCAGAGTTCATTTGCATTGATTTTCAATTGAGGGTCATTTCAGCTCAAACTAAATCATGAAATGCATGAAAAATAACAAATGAAGTCAGAAAAGGGTTGAAAAGTGATGATGTGGCTTTGAATGGTGCATATTGAGTGCAGAAAAAGTCTCGAGTTGAAATATGTTTAAAAATTGATATCCTTTTGTAATAGATGAGTTTTCGTCCGAAATCCTCATACTTCGAAAGAGATTGTCCACTTTGTGCATGAAGTGCATCCAGTTTTTGCTGTAACCCTGTCAACTTTTTAGCACATGCAATGTGGGTGAAATGATGATACCATGCCAACTTTCAACTATTTCAGAGTTCATTTGCATTGCTTTTCAATTGAGGGTCATTTTAGCTCAAAATAAATCATGAGATGCATGAAAAATAACAAATGAAGTCAGAAAAGGGTTGAAAAGTGATGATGTGGCTTTGAATGGCGCATATTTAATGCATCAAAAGTCCTGAGTTCAAATATGTTTAAAAAATTGATATCCTTTTGTAATAGATGAGTTTTCGTCCAAAACCCTCGTACTTGGAAAGAGATTGTCCATTTTGTACACGAAGTGCATCCAGTTTTTGCCATAACCCTCTCAACTTTTTAGCACATGCTATGTGGGTGAAATGATGATACCATGCCAACTTGCAACAATTTCAAAGTTCATTTGCAGTGCTTTTCAATTCAGGGTCATTTTAGCTCAAAATAAATCATGAAATGCATGAAAAATAACAAATCGAGTCAGAAAAAGGTTGAAAAGTGATGATGTGGCTTTGAATGGTGCATATTGAATGTAGAAAAAGTCTTGAGTTCAACTATGTTTAAAAAATTGAAATCCCCTTGTAATAGACGTGTTTTCGTCCGATCAAAGTTTTTTAACTTAATATTATTTAAAATTTATGCAACTAAAATTATCAAAGTTATTATTGTTAAAAACTTTAATAGAAAAAATAATATTCATAAAGTATTTTTTCTTAAGAACTTTTAATATGCAAAAAATAACATAAAAAATAGCAAAAGTGAAAATATATGGGAATTTATAGAGAAAATTCAACCTAAATTCAAAGTGCTAGTTAGCCTAACTAGCATTTTGAACTTAGGTTGAATTTCTTCTATATATTCGCATATATTTTTAGGTCGGTTAGGCCCACAGGCATGCTTTAGAGAGGAGCTCAACGTTGCAGCCACGACGGGTCTTATAAATAGCTCTGGGTGCCCTTCGCTTGGCGAGGTGGGACTAAACATCCAACCGGACCGCGGCTGTGCCAAGCACATGCCTTTGGTCCCGGTTGGTGGCTCGAACCGGGACCAACGCCACCCTTTCTTCCCGGTTCGAGCTACCAACCGGGACTAAAGGTCCCTTCTCGTGCTGAAATTGGGCTGCCGAAAAGGAGATCTTCAGTCCCGGTTGGCGGCTCGAACAAGGACGAAAGGGTGGCCTTGGTCCCGGTTCGAGCCACCAACCGGGACCAAAGGGATTCGCATATAAGGCGGGACTTGTCGAATACTCCCCCAACCTCTCCCATTCGCCCCGATGCCGATGCCCTACCCCGACGCCGCAAGGCTGCCGGAGCGTGCCACCGCCCCCGAGCCCGTCCTCGTCGTCGCCGCCGTCCCCGAACCCATCCTCATCTTTGCCGCCGCCCCAAGCCCGTCCTCATCATTGCCGCCATCCCCCAGCCGTCGTCATCATCGCCCCTTGCCCCTGAGCCCGTCCTCATCGTCGCCGCCGTCTCTAGCCCGTCCTCATCGTTGCCGCCTCCCTCAAGCCCGTCGTCACCGCCGCCCCCGAGCCCGTCGTCATTCCCTCCCCTGAGCCTGACCTCGCCGCCGCCTCGATCCCGTCCTCGCCACCATCATCGTCGTCGGGGTAAGAGAGTTGTTTTTAGTTGTATTTAGTTGTTTTTAGTTGTAATTATTTATTTTTATCGTATTTGTATTTGTTGTATTTAGTTTTTTTATTTGTATCGTATTTGTATTTGTTGTATTTAGTTGTTTCTATTTGGACGCGGGGTAAGAGAGTTATTTTTAGTTGTTTTTCTTGTTTACATGTTTAGTCGTTTTACCGTCAGTCATCGGTGACGCGACATCGAGGAGTCCCCGATGATCTTCGGTGAGGGAGATTCCCCGACGATATCGAGGAGTCCCCGACGATCGTCGGTGACGCGATATGAGGTTTAATTAGATGTTTAAATGTTTAGTTGCGTAGCGTAACCGTTGAGTCGGTGATGCCTGACTAGCATCCTCGTCATCGACTCGGTGGCAACCACCTGCTTGAGAGGCGCCATGTCCAGGACTGGGCTCCGTCAGGCTGGCACTGGGAGGTGCAGCCTTACGAGGCGCCCAACTTGGGGAGGAATCAGGGTCCCGTCATCGACCCGGAGGTTCTTTGGTGACAGTCGCATGGACCACTATTGGTGTAGAGGGAGCCGACCCCGCCGGAGGTGGTATGTCGCCGTGTATGGGAGGAGGACGAGCACATCCGACGCTACATGGTTGCGTTGGACACCAGGTTCTCCAATACCAGGCAGGTTCTTCAAGGATCTCACCCGAGCTATGATCCTGTCACACTTCCTTCTCTTTGGGTGTCCACCACCTGCACCGCGAGACTTCAACTAGATCTGTATTAGTGATATCATATAATAATATTCGATATGTATTAGTGATAATATCCGATGATGTATTGGTGATACTTTTCAATGATGTATTAGTGATATTATATGATCGTATTGTTGCATTGCCTTGTATTGATTTGCATGTCTCATGTTTGTATATTGCCATGTTATAATATTTGGAGAAACTATGGATTACAGAGACTTAGAAAAAGAACAATTGTTGGGGGATATAATCCGCAAGGAAGGTGATCCCTTGTCGTATCTCAACGACACCGATGGTCAAGAAGGAGAGGATGAGGCTTGGGTGATCCAACAATGGAGGAGGAAGGAGATCGTGATAGCTCCGGGGACCGAATGGCAGAGGAAGGAGATCATGATCATGGCTCCGGTAACCGAACGGAGGAGGGAGACTCAACTGTTGTAAAGTCCGGCAAGGTAAGGAGACGAGGCACAAAGAAAAGGTTGCGCCAGGATGAAAGGTTCACGATCATAGAAGTCATGAAAGATGGACAACCGATTGCTCCCAAGAGGACCAAGGATGCATTTGTACATCAGTGTGGAGTTGTTGTTAGGGACTACATCTCGATCAGGACCCAACAATGGAATAATAGTAATAAGGACTCTGAAGTTTCCTTTGTCCAGGATAGACTGAAAGACGATCTTTAGACCGAGCTGATAACAAATTTCAGCCTACCGCAAGAGGAGGATCCGAATAACCCAGTTATAGAGTGAAAGGTCAAGGCGTTTTCTCTTAAGAAGATGGAAGAACTATTCAGGAACTAGAAGAAAGAGTTGAACACAAATTTTGTCGAGAAAGAGGAGACTCTGGAATTCATCGGTCGATATGAGAAGATAAGAGATGAATGGCCCAAATTTGTGGCCTACAAGAAATTGGAGAAGGGTAAGAAAATTTCACTGACAAACAAGAAATATGCTGCAAAGAAGAAGTATCACCATCACATGGGGTCATGTGGCTACTACAAAGCCCGGCCGTTGTGGGAGAATGTTGAGCAAGACCTGCTTGCTAAATCGGTCCAACCAGCGACATTGTACTTGCCAGATCGTGCAAGGACTTGGTTCTTCAGGGTTGGGGGAACTTTGGAGCCAAAAATAGGGGAATGTGTTTGGACGAATGAGCAACTTGCAATACCCTTTTGGAAGCTTCAGGCAGCAATCAAGGCAGCACCGGAAGGGATGTTCATTCCTGACAGAGATAAGGACGAGCTGGCAGAGGCCCTGAGGAATCCTAAACACCCTGAATGAACACGAGGCACATCAGGATCCGTTCCATGGGTGCATGGGTTTCCCGACAACGGTGGATATAGAAGACGAGAGAGAAAGAGGAAACATGAAGCAAGCAAAGTGTAGAAGTTGAGTGCAAGATTAACAAAACTAGAGGAACTAGAGAGCCAGCGAGCTACGGGCCAACCATCTCAGCGGCATGATACGTCCATTTTGCATCATGCTTTTATATTGATATTTATTGCATTATGGGCTGTTATTACACGTTACGGTACAATACTTATGCCGATGGCTTCAACATCTTCATCTTCTTCAACATCTTCATCAACATCTTCATCAACATCAACATCTTCACCAGCATGATGGGGTTTTCATCATATTGCTCGAGTTTATCCCTCTACATCAACATCTTCACCAGCATTAACAAAAGCATGATGTAGAGGGTTTGGAGAGGGGGAAATTGAAGCATCGAGAGGGGGTAAATCTCCATCAACATCTTCACCAGCACCATCTCCTCTCCAAACCCTAGTTCATCTCTTGTATCCGATCTTTGTCTCAAACCTCAAATTGGTACCTGTGGGTTGCTAGTACTGTTGATTACTCCTTGTAGTTGATGCTAGTTGGTTTACTTGGTGGAAGATCATATGTTCAGACCCTTTATGATAATTAATACTCCTCGGATTATGAACATGAACATGTTTTGTGAGTAGTTACGTTTGTTCCTGATGACATGGGATAAGTCTTGTTATAAGTAATCATGTGAATTTGGTATTCGTTCGATATTTTGATGAGATGTATGTTGTCTGTCCTCTAGTGGTGTTATGTGAATGTCGACTACATAACACTTCACCATTATTGGGGCCTATGGGAAGACATTGGTAAGTAGTAAGTAGATGATGGGTTGCTAGAGTGATAGAAGCTTAAACCCTAGTTTATGTGTTGCTTCGTAAGGGTTGATTTGGATCCATATATTTCATGCTATGGTTAGATTTATCTTAATTCTTCTTTCGTAGTTGTGGGTGCTTGCAAGAGGGGTTAATCATAAGTGGGAGTTTTGTCAAAGTAAAGGCAGTACCCAAGCACCAGTCCACCCACATATTAAATTATCAAAGTAACGAACGCGAATTAAATGAGCATGATGAAAACTAGCTTGAACAAAAATTCCATGTGTCCTCGGGAGCGCTTTGCTTTATATAAGAGTTTTTCCAGGCCTGTCCTTTTCTACAAAAGGATTGGGCTAACTTAGTGCACCTTTCCTACACTTGTTACTTGTTACTCGTTATAAATTATCTTATCACAAAACTATCTATTACCGATAATTTCAGTGCTTGCAGAGAATACCTTACTAGAAACCGATTGTCTTTTCCTTTTGTTCCTCGTTGGGTTCAACACTCTTACTTATCGGAAGGACTACGATAGATCCCCTATACTTGTGGGTCATCAAGACACTTTCTCGCGCTGTTGCCACGGAGTGAAGCGCCTTTGGTAAGTGGAATCTGGTAAGGAAAAATTTATATAGTGTGTTGAAATTACTGTTACTTGTTACTATGGAAAGTAATCCTTTGAGGGGCTTGTTCGGGGTATCTTCACCTAGATAGGAAACACAAAGAGTTGTCCCTCAACCTGCTGAAAATATTATTATGAAATTCCTTCGGGTATGATAGAGAAACTGCTGGCTAATCCTTATGCAGGAGATGGAACACTACATCCTGATTTGCATCTAATCTATGTGGATGAAGTTTGTGGATTATTTAAGCTTGCAGGTCTGCCCGAGGAGCACGTTAAGACAAAGGTATTTCCTTTATCTTTGAAGGAGAAGGCATTGACATGGTATAGGCTATGTGATGATATTGGATCATGGAGATACAACCGATTGAAAATGGAATTTCATCAGAAGTTCTATCCTATGCATCTAGTTCATCGTGATCGGAATTATATTTATAATTTTTGGCCTCGTGAAGGATAAAGAATCGATCAAGCTTGGGGGAGGCTTAAGTCAATGTTATATTCATGCCCAATCATGAGCTCTCGAGAGAAATTATTATTCAAAATTTTTATTCTCGGCTTTCTCGTAATGATCAATCCCTGCTCGATACTTCTTGTGTTGGTTCCTATATGAAGAAATATATTGACCTCAAATGGGATTTATTGGAAAGAATTAAACGCAACTCTGAAGGTTGGAACTCAACAAAGGTAAGGAGTCAGGTATGAACCTTAAGTTTGATTGTGTTAAATCCTTCGTAGACACCGATGCTTTTCGTGAATTTAGCACTAAATATGGAATTGACTCTGAGATAGTAGCTTTTGTGTGAATCTTTTGCTGCCCATGTTGATCTCCCTAAGGAGAAGTGGTTTAAATATCATCCTCCCATTGAGGTGAAAGTAGGTGAACCTATTAAAGTTGAAGAGAAAACCATTACTCATAATGTTGATCTTGTTATTCCCACTGCTTATATAGCCATGCTAGAACACCTACACCCCCCCCCGAGCAAATTAAAATTGAGCCTAGTATTGCTATGGTTAAGGTTTTCTTGGTTGATAATATTGATGGGCATGTTATTCAATTTTGTGATGAGGCCGCTAGAATTGCTATACCTAATGCTACTGATAAACATAGACCCATTGTTGGCACGCATGTTGTTTCTGTTAAAATAGGAGATCATTTTTATCATGGCTTATGTGATATGGGTGTTAGTGTGAGTGCAATTCCCTTTACCTTATATAAAGATATTATTAATGATATTGCACCAGCTAAGTAGGAGGAAATTGATGTTAAAATTAAGCTTGCTAATAAAGATACTATATCACCAGTTGGGATTATTAGAGATGTTGAAGTCTTGTGTGGGAAAATAAAATATCCTACTGATATTCTTGTTCTTGGCTCCACACAAGATGATTTTTGTCCCATTATATTTGGTAGACCCTTCTTGAATGCTGTTAATGCCAGGATAGATTGTGAGAAGGAAACTGTTACCGTAAGTTTTGGGGATACTTCTCATGAGTTTAATTGATCTAAATTTCGTAGACAACCCCATGATAAAGAATTATATAATAAGGATGAAATTATTGGTCTTGCTTCTATTGCTGTGCCTCCTACTGATCGTTTAGAAAAATATGTGCTGGACCATGAAAATGATATGCATATGAATGAAAGGAATGAAATAGATAAGATTTTATTTGATCAAAATCCTATTCTGAAACACAACTCGCCTGTTGAAATACTTGGGGATTCTCCTACACCCAAGGGTGATCCCGTGTTTGAGATTAAACAATTTCCGGATACTCTGAAATATGCTTATCTAGATGAAAAGAATATACGTCCTATTATTATTGGTGCTAACCTTTCAGAGCATGAAGAAGAAAGATTATTGAAAAATCTGAGGAAGCACCGTGCTGCGATTGGATATACTCTTGACGATCTTAAGGGCATTAGTCCCACTCTATTTCAGCATAAAATTAAAATGGAGCCCGATGCTAAACCAGTTGTTGATCACCAATGACGGTTATATCCTAAAATGAAGCAAGTGGTAAGAAATGAAATATTAAAGCTTCTGGAGGAAGGTATCATTTACCCTATTGCTGATAGTAGATGGGTTAGTCCCGTTCATTGTGTCCCTAAGAAAGGAGGTATTACCTAGTTCATAATGATAAAAATTAATTTATCCCCCAGAGAATTGTTATAGGATATAGAATGGTAATCGATTTTAGGAAATTAAATAAAGCTACTAGAAAAGATCATCACCCTCTACCTTTTATTGATCAAATGCTAGAAAGACTATCCAAACACACACATATCTGCTTTCTAGATGGTTATTCTAGTTTCTCCCGAATACCTATGTCAAAACAGGACAAAGAGAAGACCACTTTTACCTGCCCTTTTGGTACCTTTGCTTATATATGTATGCCTTTTGGTTTATGCAATGCACCTGCTACCTTTCAAAGATGCATGACTGCTATATTCTTTGATTTTCGTGAAAGTATTGTTGAGGTTTTCATAGATGTGAAGAAACTAATCTTGTCTTGAATTGGGAGAAGTGCCACTTTATGGTGAATGAAGGTATTGTCTTGGGACATAAAATTTCCGAAAGAGGTATTGAAGTTGACAAAGCTAAAGTTGATGCTATTGAAAAAATGTCGTGTCCTACAGATATCATAGGTATAAGAAGTTTCCTTGGTCATGCTGGTTTCCATAGGAGATTAATTAAAGACTTCTCTAAGATTTCTAGGCTGCTTACTAATCTCTTGCCAAAAAATGTTCCATTCGTTTTTGATGATGATTGTGTAGATGCTTTTGAAATTCTTAAGAATGCCTTGATTTCTGCACCTGTTGTTCAACCACTTGATTGGAACCTACCCTTTGAAATTATGTGTGATGCTAGTTATTATGCCGTTGGTGCTGTTCTAGGACAAAGAATTGATAAGAAATTAAATGTTTTTCATTATGCTGTCAAAACTCTAGACAGTCCAGAAAGAAGCTATGCTACCACTTAAAAGGAATTTTTAGCAGTTGTGTTCGCTTGTGATAAGTTTAGACCCTATCACTGCTGGAATTCAGTTATTTGCCATGTGCCAGGCCTTTGACGTCAGCTAACACATGGAAAAGATGTTCTTTGCCGTCTGCTATCACAAAGCAAACGACAAAGAACTGGCACATGGCCAAGGCATTGTTTGCCATGTGCCAGTACTTTGCCATCTGCCCCAAACGAAAAAGAGTGCTAGGGCAGATGACAAAGAGCTAAGTGGGTCCCACAGGACCTTGGTCCTGTCCAGGTCCAAACGGACGGTGTCTTTGCCGTCTGGTGCACCTTTGCCGTCAGTCATGTCTCTCTTTGCCGTTTGGGGGAAGACGACAAAGGGGATGCCCTACTAACGGCCGTCCGCCCCCTCACTCTCTCTCACTCTCGCCCTCCCTCACTCTCTCCTGCCTCCCCCTACGACCGCCGTCGCCAGCCCCGTCGCCGCCGCCAGCCACCTCCCCCGTGCCGCACCTCCCCTTTCGGCCATGCCCCCGGCCTCCCTGTTGGAAATATGCCCTAGAGGCAATAATAAATTGGTTATTATTGTATTTCATGGTTCATGATAATTGTCTATTGTTCATGCTATAATTGTGTTAACCGGAAACCGTAATACATGTGTGAATACATAGACCACAACGTGTCCCTAGTGAGCCTCTAGTTGGCTAGCTCGTTGATCAATAGATGGTCTCGGTTTCATCACCATGGACATTGGATGTCGTTGATAACGGGATCACATCATTAGGAGAATGATGTGATGGACAAGACACAATCCTAAGCATAGCACAAAGATCGTGTAGTTCGTTTGCTAAAGCTTTTCAATGTCAAGTGTCATTTCCTTAGACCATGAGATTGTGTAACTCCCGGATACCGTAGGAATACTTTGGGTGTGCCAAACGTCACAACGTAACTGGGTGGCTATAAAGGTACGCTACGGGTATCTCCGAAAGTGTCTGTTGGGTTGACACGAATCGAGACTGGGATTTGTCACTCCGTGTGACGGAGAGGTATCTCTGGGCCCACTCGGTAAGACATCATCATTATGAGCTCAATGTGACTAAGGAGTTAGTCACGGGATGATGTATTACGGAACGAGTAAAGAGACTTGCCAGTAACGAGATTGAACAAGGTATAGGGATACCGACGATCGAATCTCGGGCAAGTACCATACCGATAGACAAAGGGAATTGTATACGGGATTAATTGAATCCCCGACATCGTGGTTCATCCGATGAGATCATCGTGGAGTACGTGGGAGACAACATGGGTATCCAGATCCCGCTGTTGGTTATTGGCCGGAGAAGTGTCTCGGTCATGTCTACGTGTCTCCCGAACCCGTAGGGTCTACACACTTAAGGTTCGATGACGCTAGGGTTATAGGGAAATGGTATACGTGATTACCGAAGGTTGTTCGGAGTCCCGGATGAGATCCTGGACGTCACGAGGAGCTCCGGAATGGTCCGGAGGTAAAGATTGATATATAGGAAGTCCAGTTTTGGTCACCGGAAAGTTTTCGGGCTCATCGATAGTGTACTGGGAGTGCCGGGAGGGTGCCGGAGGACCCCCGAGAGGGGTGTGACGACCAAAGGACCTCATGGGCCCTTAGAGGAGGTGTGCCAGCCCATATTGGGTCGGCCAAGACCATCTATGTGGGCCCATGTGGCTGGAGATAAGGAGATAAGGCAAAAGGGATTTAAAAGGAGGAGATCCACCTCCCTTGTGGGAGGTGGACTCTCCCTTTAATTCGGCCGACCCTCTCCTCCTTGGAGGAGGGGCCAAGCCAGCCCTTCCACTTCCCTCCTCCTATATATACTTGAGGTTTTGGATGTAAAAGGTATGAAGATTTGATCTCTCTCTCTCACGGCAAAGCCCTACCTCTCTTCTTCCTCGTCCGCAGCGCTTAGGCGAAGCCCTGTCGGAATACCTTGCTACTCCACCACCACCACGCCGTCGTGCTGCTGTTGGAGCCCTTCCCCAACCTCTCCTTCCTCCTTGCTGGATCAAGGTGTTGGAGACGTCACCGGGCTGCACGTGTGTTGAACGCGGAGGTGCCGTCCGTTCGGCACTTGATCGGATCTACCGCGATCTGAATCGCTGCGAGTACGACTCCATCAACCGCGTTCTTGTAACGCTTCCGCTTAGCGATCTTCAAAGGTATGAAGATCCAATCTCTCCCCACTCGTTTGCTGGTTTCTCCATAGATAGATCTTGGTGACACGTAGGAAAATTTTGATTTACTACTACGTCTCCCAACACTCCCTTCCCCGGTCGGCCCCGCCCTCGGCCGCCCTCCACGCGCCGCACCTCCCCCGGCCGGCCCCGCCCCGACCAACCCTCCCCTGGCCGCCCCTCCCCCGGCCGACCCCGCCTCCTCCATCTCCACCAACGCTGGCGGCCCGACGCCGCCTACCCCGCCACCTCTGGTGAGCTCCTACCCCGACAGGGCTCTCCCCCCTTTTTTCCTGTTGCTTTTCCTTATTTTTATGTTTATTCTAATAGATGTTTATTAGTTACTTTATTTAATAGACGTTTTTAGTTAGTTTGTTTTTTAATAGATGTTTATTAGTTAGTTTATTTAATAGATATTTTTCTATTTTCTATTAAATTATATAGTTAGTTTATTAGGTAGAAAAAACTTAGATAGAAAAGAAAAATCATAGAAGAATAGAAGAAAAGAAAAAATAGAAAAAAGAAGAAATGAAGAAGGAAAAAAGGAAAAAGGAAAAATAATAAGATGAAGGAAAAGAACAAGAATGAAAAGAAGAATGAAAAGAAGAAGGAAAAGAAGTAGAATGAAAAGAAGAAGGAAAAGAAGAAGGAAAATAAGGTAAAGAACAAGAATAAGAGGAGGAGGAGGAGGAGAAGAAAAGAAGAAGAGGAAGAAAAGGAAGAAGAGGAGGAAGTAGAAAAGGAAGAGAAGGAATAAGAAGACGACACCATGAGACCCCGACCCCCGACGCCACTGACCCCCGAACCCGACGCCACCGACTCGTGACCCCCGACGCCACCGACCCCCGACCCCACTGACCCTCGACCCCTGATACTATCGCCCCCCGCGCCACCAACCCCCGACCCGCGACATCACCGACCCCTGACCCCCGATGCCACTGACTCCTGATGCCACCGATCCCCGACCCTTGACGGGGTCATAGTTTTGTAGATTATGAGTTAGGTCACGTATTTTCCCATCTTGTTATAAAAAACATCGTATTTGTGTTGATCGGGTGGATTTCAATGTGTAGTAGTTCGAAACCCACCCCGTGCATTGGACGAGCTCCGCCCCTGCATTCGTTGGTGAGCACAAATGACATCTCCTCCCCCGACCACCTTAATTTTCTCTGTTCCAGTCTTCGTGCCGATGAAACTTTCTAGCTATAGGTGTCTTCACTCATCAGTATGTGTGACCAATATGCATCTCCCGTTCGAAAGGGCAGCATCTATAAAAATGCATGTCTTTGCATATTTATAACTGCCATCCTTTCGAATTGTCCAACATTATCCATGGATAATCCGAGTATGTGTAGATTGGGTTCGTTTTCCCGTATGCTTTGCTCCGTATCCGATGTGAAATTTTCTCAATGCCTCCCTATTGGTCTCTAGGTACACATCCTCTCTGTTTATTGCCGAGATGTGTATCAAGAGAAGAGCAGGGAGGTGCTGCCGAAATTTGGGTAGGATCCGGAGCACAACATGGGAAAACGAACCCTATCTACACATACTCCGGTGGGGTTAGGACCTATCTCTACCTATTAGCGTGTAGGTTGCATGAACGTAATAAAACTGACAAACTTGATTAATGGATGAATATAGATGATGAATTATATATATATATTTCTTGTGTGTTTAGTAGGTAGGCAAGATGAGTGATCGTGCTTGGATGTACACTGGTCACCCTAGTCACAAAGACATGACCAATGAATGGTTAACAAAAACCAGGGGTTTTGTGAGAGCCACATTTTTAAATGGCCAGCAAAAACATGGTGCCCCTGTCACAAATGCGACAACTTTAAAAAGCAAATAGAGTTTGAAATGGGTAAACACCTGCAGAAGTGGGGTTTTACGCCTAATTATACGGTGTGGACTTTCCATGGTGAGTCTGACCAACGTGCCGGAGCTGAGGTGGTTCACTGTCGCACCGACGAGCATTGTATCGGGATCGAAGACATGGTGCAAGACTTTGATGATGCTCGGGATTCAGACGATGAGATGGAGGAATCTGCAAAGGCCTTCTATGAAATGTTGGAGTCTTCACAACGTCCTCTTCATGAGCACACTCAGCTTTGTCAGTTGGATGCCATCACGCAAGTAATGGCTCTAAAGGCTCAATTCAACCTAGGCAAAGAATTCTACGACGCGATGATGACGATATTTGGATGCTTTCTACCCAAATGCCATGTACATCCTGCAAACCTATACCAGTCAGACAAAATCCTCCGTGTACTTAAGATGCCCTATGAGAAGATACATGCCTGTGAGAATGGATGTGCCATATTTAGGCTTGAGTATGCGGCCTTGAACTATTTCCCCATTTGCAATTCTTCCAGGTATATTGTGGTAGACAACGGTATGGGTGAGAAGATTCATACCAAAATCCCCATGAATGTTCTTCGGTATCTGCCAATCATACCAAGACTTCAATCTCTTTTCATGGTCGAAGAGACGGACAGATAGATGACATGGCACAAATTGGGCCAAAGAACCGAACTAGATGTGGATGGGAACAAGATGTTGGTACATACTTCAGATGCTTTTGCGTGGAAGCACTTCGATGCATTACATAAGGATAAATCGGAAGTTCCAAGGCATCCTCGAGCTGCCATCAGCATGGATGGGTTCAACATGTATGGTATGACGGCAACACAATACAGTTGTTGGCCTGCATTTGTCATTCCACTCAATCTCCCCCGGAGAGATTATGAAAATAAAGAAGATTCCAGGGCCCAAATATCCAAGGAAGAATATGAATGTGTACATGCAGCCGCTTAAGGATGAATTGCAAGAAGCCTAGGATAAAGGGATCAAGACATATGACGTCGCTACCAAAAAAACTTAGAAATACATGTGTGGTACATGTAATTGATGCATGACTATCCGATGTATGTGCTATTCATTGGCTGGTGTGTGCATGGAAGGTTCCCATGCCCCACATGCAAGACATCTCTTTAGTTCCATTGGCTGCAGGCGAGTCACAAGTTTTGTTGCTTTGACATGCATAGACAGTTCCTGGATCCTGACCATAAGTTCAGAAAATACAAGAAGAATTTCATCAAAGGTAGAGTTGTCAAAAATACTGCACCACCTACGTTGATAGGCGAACAGACCCTTGATGAGTTAAACGCTCTCAAGCCTGATCCTTTGCGTCCAGGGTATTTCAAAGCTTATAATACAGAACACGCCTGGACTCACAAGTCATGCTTATGGGATCTGCCTTGCTTCAAAGACCTCATTTGCCCACACAACATCGACATGATGCACACCGAAAAGAATATGGCGTAGGCCATTTTTGGTACATTGTTTGGCATAGAGGGGAAGTCAAAGGATAATCCTAAGGCTAGAATCGACCAGGAGGCTCTATGTGATAGACCGTTACAAAACTTGCGACAATAGAAAGGAAAGTAAAGCGTAGCGAAGCCAAAGGCATGGTTCAATCTTGGAAGGCCAGCTACGAGGAAAATGCTATTGTAGGTGAGAATGCGGTTGGTGTTCCCCGATGGGTATGTTGCGAATCTAAAGAGGGGAGCGAGTCTTGAAAAATTGCAAATATTTGGTCTCAAGAGTCATGATTGGCACATATGGCTTGAGTGGGTAATGTCGGTGATGTTGCGTGGCTTTATCCCTGAGGATGAATGGCTAGTACTGGCAGAGTTGAGCTATTTCTTCCGTTCTCTTTGTGAGAAAGAACTATCGCCAGACTTGCTAGGTGAAATGCAAGAGTTGGCGCCAGAGTTGATCTGCAAATTAGAAAGGATCTTTCCACCGATCTTCTTTAATCCAATGCAAAATTTGATTTTGCATCTCCCGACCGAGGCAAGATTGGGGGCGCCTATTCAAAATCGATGGTGCTTCTCAACTGAGAGGATGTAGAAAACGCTTCGAGCTAAATGTAAAAAATAAACATAGATTAGAAGCATCGATGGCCGAGTCATTCATTACTGAGTAGGCGGCAAACTTCGTGACAACACACTATGGAGCCAAAAATTATCATTTACATAACCCAAAGCCTCAGTACAATGATGGCGATCCTAAAAAAGGTCGGTCCAACCTCAGCCTATTCAAAGGGAAGCTCGCACTAGCTGGTGCTTCGAAAGGGAAATCATTGGATGTCAAAGAATGGCGGACCATTTCATTGTATATCTTCAACAACCTAATAGAAGTGCGGCCGTACATCGAGTAAGTTCTCAGTAAATTATCGTTCCGCAACTTCTAATTCCTTTGAACTACTCTTATTCCCAGATATTTGATATAGTCAATACGTCGCCAAATTCTCGGATGGAGCGGTCATCCAAAAGGATTTCGTCGAAGAGTATGAGCTTCTGGCAAAGCATGGAGGCGACTATCCCGGTTTCATCTCTTGGTTCAAACAAAGGGTAATTAATTACCATTAATGGACCATTTGATTTCTTGGTCTAATTTGCAGCTAATATATCCATTCTTCTGTATTAAACTTGTAGGCTAATGCAGAGTCTATGGATGCCAAGTTGAGACAAGTCGCTAATGGTTTTGACTATAAGGTTCATTCATTTTACAAATACGACATCAACGAGTATCACTTTCGTACCTTTGGCAAAGAGCTATCTATGCCCGACCTAAAGACTACAAATTGTTGTGTCTCTGCTATAGGCAAAGGACGTACCGAGTATTATGGAAGAGTTGAAGCAATTTATGAACTTCTATTCTATGGTGAAAACCCACCGACCGTTGTAGTCTTCAAATATTATTGGTTTCAGCCGAAGGAGACTAGAAGTACTCATGAACATATAGGGCTAGTCAAAATCAACCAAAGCACCCATTTAGATGTTCCCGATGTCTATATTACAGCTCAACAGGCGACACAAGTTTTTTATGTACCGTGGGCCTGCCAAACTGATCCAAATCTGAAAGGTTGGGATGTCGTTTATGAAGCGCCGCCATGTTTTAGACCACCTACGCTCAATGAAGAGGATTACGAATCTCACATTAACCCAGACAAATATGAAGGAGAATTCTTCCAAGAAACACGTATGTCCAAAAAATGTTTCAAGAACCGCTCTACTTCACCCCAGAACATTGAAGTAGACAGCCATAGTGAATCCGTCTTAACCCCTAAGCCGGAAGAAGAAGAGGTTATTGTTGTGGATGACATGTCACTTCTTGACCGATTACATAATGGAGGCATTCCACATGTTCTTCCTGATAGTGATGCTGCTGCTGCATTTATTGATGATAGTAATGATCATGATGCATTTATTGATCCTAAAGCATATATAGACGATCAAGATTATTATTAGTTCATGTCAGGTATTCAACTATTATTATATACATATATAAAATTTTAGTTCATGTTAGGTATTTAATTTTTATTACTCATCTTGGTATTTATGATGTTGATACACTTAAATTATATACATTTTATTACTCATGTTGGTATTTATGTTGTACTAATTTCATTTACTCTTTGTCATGGTAGGTGTTGAAAGATGGTGGGAAAGGGTCGAGAGCACTCCGAGGCTCCTTCTTCGTCGGAGGGTGGTGGGATGGGTACTCCCATTCCTGCCCCATCTCTCCGGAGAGCGTTTCTCTCTACTCTGCATGGAGTGACTGCTTCTTCAACGACCGTAGCCCCTGTGAGAGGAGGTCGACCCCCCGCGAAGAAGAGAGCTGCTAAAGGTACACGTGGCCCCGAGAGAGGTAGGGTGGCTGCCACACCTTCCTTGCTGCCACCCCCGGCTAATTCACCTAAGCATAGGACTGCTAGGGTGAACCCGTTTGAGGTGGAGGCTACACGGACTCCGGTTCATGAGCCTCAGGTCGACGAGCCTCAGGTTGACGAGCCTTCGACCCACGAGACTCGTGTCCCAGAGGCTTCATTCCAGGTGACTCCGGACTAAAGAAGGGATGAGTATACATCCCAAGAGACCCAGTGGGATACCTGGCCTGATCTGGGTCAGCCGGAGCCAAGTGGCCATGCTGATAGCGATGAGGAGCTGGGTGAGGGGGCCACCGTCTACCAGCGTGGTAGTACGAGGCTCCCGCCCGTGTCGGCGACCCATGATAAGAGGTGGTCGATTCAGCCAAATGGGGAGAAGTAAGTTCATTTACTCTTATTTAACCTTTTGCCTTCACGTTTTCTCAAATATATAATGTGTTGGCTTTAATTTGTCATACTACATGGGTTGGATTGTTGCCAAGGGTGTCCACAAGCCCAATAGCGTCCTTGGTGTGCTTTGCCGGCAAAACTTCCCATGGTTTGTTACGTTGCCCGGTCGGGGTCGAGAGGTAGGAATGACCTGGGAGCACTACTTGGGTGCCCCGGCCCCGCCAGAGGTGGAGATTGATGGTGTTTTGTGCCACACGAGGGCCGACACGGTGATCGGATAGTTCTGGGTAATTTCTCCTTTACACAATTAAAAATCAACAATAGGTAGTTATTGTGCTAATCAGTGTTGTCTCGTTTGTAGAGCTTCTACACGTGTGAGGAGGGATACGAGGAGTCCGCGACACGGGTTATCAAAACCTAATGCCGTCGCCTACTTTAAAACTGGTGGCACGAGGCTCGGGTGTAGGCTATTCGATACTAATATGCCTCGCATCGTTTTAGGAAGGAAAAGGCAAAGTGCTACGATTCTAAGATGGAGAAGGAGCATTACATGAAGGTAATTACATATTATTAAGGCCTCGTAGTTAGTTTCCTTGATTTGATTCTTACGCATAGCGCTCAAATTTCTCTTTATTAACTTAGGTGCCCCCGAGATGGTGTGTGGATAAGATGGATTGTTGGGAGGCCTTGGTGGATCAGTGGTGCTCCGAAAAGTGGGAGGCCAGCCACAACATTGCCAAGGAGAGGTGTGGCAAAATGGTTGGTGTGCCACACCATCAAGGGAGCGTCAACTTAAATGAGTTTGGTGAGAACTGGGTATGTGGTTTGCTTCATGACTCATGCAATTCATTCTTAATGCTAGCTTTAGCCCTTTACTAATACTTTTTTCCTGTCTCTGTCTTTTAGGCGTGTCACAATAAGATGGAGGTGCTAGAGATGTACGACCTCTATGCGATGGCCCATACTGCCTCGTACAAGAAGGTCAAGGAATTCTCTTAGTTTGACCTCGATCATCTTGAAAACTTCACTTACATTTCCTCCCACCAGAAGCTCGTGAAGTATAGAGATCACGGTAAGGTGAGGAAAGGGGAGGACTTTAACCCGAGCCAGGGGCCTATTGATCCAGAGCTGGTGATGATAGCTGGAAACGGAAGGCCCCATGGCTTGATCGTCATTGGAGACGGCCTTATACGTTGTCCTAGCACTCTCCGGAAGATAAAGGCACACCAAACGAGCTCTTGTCTTGAGATAACACCTCGTCCATGGCCAGTCGAGCTCGCCATCCGGGTTAGTTTAATGGACTCAACTATCTTTCCGGATTACGTTGTGTGTGTGAACCAATATGATTACAATGCTAACAATGAGTTGTGTTGCAGGCTGCTATTCTCAAAGAGAGAGAGAGAGAGAGAGGCAACTCAAGCGCTTTTGACAGCGAAGGATAAGGAGATGAAGGAGATGGAGGAGAGGACGACTGTGTTGATGGAGGCGGAGAGGGCACGAAACGATGCGTCTAACAGGGCCATGTACGAGCTCTTCATGGTAAGTTTCTTCTTCATATTTGTGAAATCTTGCATTTTAATGTTCGTTTCATTAATAACTAAAAGTTTGACTTGTTGAAACCAAATGTACAGTCTATGTGTGAGAGGACGGCCACTTCCCTCCGGCGATGCTAGTCATGAAGATGGCAGGGACGGTGAGTTTCATTTCAATGCAATGATCTTTTGAGTGTCCTCATGCTAACAACACATCGCAAATGATGTTTGGTGCAAAATATCTCCCGAAACACATCGCACGACCCTTCTACAGGGCAGCCTTCTCCAGGTGAAACAAGCGAGAGCTATCGTGCTTCACCTTCGTGCTGACGAGAATGGTATGTTTTTTCTAATGCTTTGCTTAACTACCACATAATGATGCTTACTTACCTTACCTTACCTCCAAAACAACATATTTTACCCAAGTTAGCTCTAGAATGACCTATACTTAGCTTAGTTTCCTCCTAAATGACATAGTAAGCTAAATTAGCTATAAAATAGCCTATTTTATCAGAAATGTCCTATACTTACCTTAGTTTCCTCCTAAATGACATACTAAGCTAAATTAGCTCCAAAATGGTCTATTTTATCAAATATGACCTATACTTAGGTTAGTTCTCTCCTAAATGACATAATACGCTTACCTAGCTCCAAAATTACCTATTGTACCTAACTTAGCTATTAAATGACCTATACTTAGCTTAGTTACCTCCAAAATGGCATAATAAGCATAGCTAGCTCCTAAATGACCTATTTTACCAAAGTTAGCTCTAAAATGACATATAATAAGTTTAGTTTCCTCCTAAATGACGTAGTAAGCTAAATTAGATCCAAAATGGCCTATTTTATCAAAAATGACCTATACTTCGCTTAGTTAGCTCCAAAATGGCATAATAAGCTTAGCTAGCTCCAAAATGACCTATTTTACCCAAGTTAGCTATTAAATGACCTATAATTAGCTTAGTTAGCTTCAGAATGGCATAATAAACATTGTTATCTCCTAAATGACCTATTTTTTTAACCTAATTTAGCTCTAAAATGACATATATTTAGCTTAGTTTCCTCCTAAATGACATAGTAAGCTAAATTAGCTGCAAAATGGCCTATTTTATCAAAAATGTCCCATACTTAGCTTAGTTTCCTCCTAAATGACATAGTAAGCTAAATTAGCTCCAAAATGGCCTATTTTATCAAAAATGACCTATACTTAACTTAGTTCTCTCCTAAATGACATAATACGCTTACCTAGCTTCAAAATGGTCTATTGTACCTAGCTTAGATATTAAATGACCTACACTTAGCTTAGTTAGCTCCAAAATGGCAAAATAAGCATAATTAGCTCCTAAATGACCTATTTTTACCTAAGTTAGCTCTAAAATGACATATAGTTAGCCTAGTTTCCTCCTAAATGACGTACTAAGCTAAATTAGCTCCAAAATGGTATATTTTATAAAAAATGACCTATACTTCGCTTAGTTAGCTCCAAAATGGCATAATAAGCTTAGCTAGCTCCAAAATGACCTATTTTACCCAAGTTAGCTATTAAATGACCTATAATTAGCTTAGTTAGCTTATAAATGGCATAATAAGCATAGTTAGCTCCTAAATGACCTATTTTTACGTAAGTTAGCTCCAAATCGACATATATTTAGCTTAGTTTCCTCCTAAATGACATACTAAGCTAAATTAGCTCAAAAATGGCATATTTTATCAAAAATGACCTATACTTTGCTTAGTTAGATCCAAAATGGCATAATAAGCTTAGCTAGCTTCAAAATGGCCTATTTTACCTAAGTTAGCTATTAAATGACCTATAATAAGCTTAGTTAGCTTCAAAATGGCATAATAAGCATAGTTAGCTCCTAAATGACCTGTACCTAAGTTAGCTCCAAAATGATATATATTTAGCTTAGTTTCCTCCTAAATGACATAGTAAGCTGAATTAGCTCCAGAATGGCTTATTTTATCAAAAATGTCCTATACTTAGCTTAGTTCACTCCTAAATGACATAATAAGCTTACCTAGCTCCAAGATGGCCTAGTTTACCCAATTTAGCTAATAAATGATCTATAATTAGCTTAATTAGCTCCAAAATGGCTTAATAAGCATAGTTAACTCCAAAATGACCTATTTTTACCGAAGTTTGCTCTAAAATGACATATAGTTAACTTAGTTTATTCCTAAATGACGTAGTAAGCTAAATTAGCTCCAAAATGGCCTATTTTATCAAAAATGACCTATAATTAGCTAAGTTCTCTCATAAATGACATAATAAGCTTAGTTAGTTCTCTTCTTCATCTAGTCTTCTTCTTCTAATTTTGTAGCTTCCCATTTTGTAGATTACATTCACTTCACGGAAGTTTGCATTGATGGAGTGCTTGGGTTACTTGTATTTTTTTATTTTGTATCGATGAACAATGTGACACTTGCTACATATGGATATGAAACTATGTATATATGGATGAAACTATCGTAATATGGTTTGGTATGGATGAAACTTGCATAATATGTATGTATGGATGGATGAAACTTATTTTAATATGGTTATCAGTATGGCAACATACTTATTTCTGTGAAATATATATATATATATATCATATATTGTTGTGAAATTTTTTATAATAAAAAATAAAATAAAAAGGACATTTTGGTTACTCTTTGCCGTCTGCCCATGGACGACAAAGGGGGCTCGGGCAGACGACAAAAGGGGGACCCCAGGCAGCAAAGGGCCTTAAACCCCTGATCCCTAAGGCTTCTTTGCTGTCAACCTATGGACGAAAAAGGGTGGCCTAAAGCAGACGGCAAAGGGTGGACCCCAGGCGGACGACAAAGACTGTCGTTAATACTTGACGACCCTAACCCGTTGGTCTGCCATCCATGCTCTTTGCCGTCTGCTCCCCCACGGCAAAGATTCTTTGCCGTCCGTGGTCCCAAGGCGGACGACAAAGGACCTATTTACCGGATTTTTCTTTGCCGTAATGTTTGCCGTTCGCTGACGGACGACAAAGGCCTTTGCCGTCCGGGGTCCTGCCTTTTGCTAGCAGCCATGGCAGACGGCAAATTCCCTGATTCGTGTAGTGTATATTGTTGATTATAAAGTAAATGTTCACACTAATCATGCTGCTATTAAATATCTTATGGAAAAGAAAGATGCTAAACCTAGAATTATCATGTGGGTTCTTCTGCTAGAAGAATTTGATTTGCATATTGTTGATAGAAACGGTGCTGATAACCCCGTAGCAGATAACTTGTTTAGGTTAGAGAATGTTCTTGATGACCCACTACCTATTGATGATAGCTTTCATGATGAAAAATTAGCTATCATAAATGCTTCTCGTAATGCTCCTTGGTATGCTGACTATGCTAATTACATTGTCTCTAAATTTATACCACCTTGTTTCACATACCAACAAAAGAAAAAGTTCTTCTATGATTTAAGACATTACTTCTAGGATGACCCAGACCTTTATAAAGAAGGAGTATATGGTGTTATTAGACGTTGTGTACCTGAGCATGAACAGGAATAGATCCTACACAACTGTCATTCTAAGGCCCATAGAGGACACCACGCTGGAGATAGAACTGCACATAAGGTATTACAACTTGGGTTTGTCCTGTCATGTGATGAATGTCAAAGAATTGGAAATATTAGTAGACGTCAGGAAATTCCTATGAATTACTCTCTTGTTATTGAACCATTTGATGTTTGGGGTTTTGATTATATGGGACCTTTTCCAACGTCCAATGGGTATAATCATATTTTAGTTGTTGTTGATTATGTTACTAAGTGGGTAGAAGCTATCCAACTAGTAGTGCTGATCATAACACCTGTACTAGGATGCTTAAAGTTATTTTCCCTAGATTTGGAGTCCCCGGATATTTAATGACTGATGGTGGTTTACATTTTTTTCATGGTGCTTTCCATAAATTGCTTGCTAAGTATGATGTTAATCACAGAATTGCATCTCCTTATCATCCTCACTCTAGTGGTCAAGTAGAATTAAGCAATAGATAGATTAAATTGATCTTGGAAAAGACAGTTAATAGATCTAGGAAGAATTGGTCTAATGTCACGCCCAAGATGCACGCCTATCCATTCTAAGACACGAGGGCCTCGCAAGGGATAGAGGCGCATCTTGCCGTTAGCAAGTATAGTAACATTGCATCATACATTACATAAGAGATGAGTATACAAGTTGGCTTACACTCTCCACATGCTAAATTACAATTCCACTCAGAGTTCAATCATCAAGGTGAAAACAGGCTCCGACTACGGACGGAATCAAACGATAAATCAGATGCAATGAAACTATCTTGCTGCCCCAAAGATCACGACCAGGTCCTCTACTCATCCGGATACGTCACGTACATCCTGCCTCTTTCCTCATCATACTCCCACTGGATCTGGGTAAGATCATCCTGCACGTACTCATCTGAACCTGTACCAGGAGTGTTGTAGTAAGCTGTGAGCCACAGAGGACTCAGCTATCATGTTCCTGGGTTCTAAGAGTATTCAAGCTTAAAGGTTGGGATGGGGTAAGTGTTTAGTTTGCAGTAGCACTAAGCATGTATGGCGGCTAGCTTACGCAACATGAATTTAAATATGAGTGGCCTACGAAGAACGATCGAGTCTAGCATGATCTCTATGAGATCCTGAACACCTACTTACGTCAATCATAACCCCACCGTGTTATCTCTCGGATCATGTTCACAAGCAGAGACGATCACGGTTACTCACATGGTTGGTGTATTTTAATTAGAGTTTACTTCAAGTTTACTATAACCGGGTGTTAGACAAATATCCAAGTTGCCACATAACCGTGGGCATGGCTTTCCGAAAGATTTAACCCTGCAGGGGTGCTCCAACTAATCCATTACAAAATTAACCACAATCCGCGGGAATAGCCTCGACCGCGGATCTCACGATCATCATAGGTAATTCCGAAGGAATTCCAACACCTCGAGTAAACCCGAAGAAAGTCAGACTCCACACGCAAGACACTCGATAAAGGTAAGACAAATCCAGAAAGACCTCCCGATGTGTCGACGAACCCGATAAGAGCTGCGTATCTCAGTCTCAGGACACGACGGATATTCCAAACTTCTAATAGGCCAAACACAAAGTTGCCTCTGGTGGCCACCGGCTGTTGACATTTTTGGACCAACACTCATGCGGAGCACTGGCCCGGGGGTTGATTAAATTATCCACGGGTTTGCAAGACCCTATGCAATTTTTATTAAGTTGTTAGCAAATGTAGTACCAAGGTTGGGTCTTGCCGGACAAGTCTTAATCTCAATCGAATAAACAAGGGGGTCCCCATAACAACCCCGAGCATGTTAGGAGCACAAAATATGGAAAACATAACACCGGTGACAAGGATCTAATGACGGTAACAGCGGAACAAATCACTTAGCAAAAGTCCAAGCCTTCCACCAATACCAAGATATATATGTGCATTCAATTAAATAACAGAATTTATTGTGATATCCAAATCCATGTTATCACATGGAACAACCTGCACCTACAACTAAGAATGCTATAAGAGGGGCTGAGCAGCGGTAACTTAGCCAATCAAAGTTTTGCTAGGATGTGGAGGTTATAGGCTGTCATGGCAACATGGGGGCTGATATCAGGTGGTAGGTAGCGCAATTGTAATGATAAGGGCGAGAAACTAGCAAGCAAAAATAGTATCGGGATCCGGGTACGATCATCTTGCCTGTTGGTTCTTTAGTGGAACAAGTAGCGGGATCCTTGTAGTGGTACTCTCCTGGGTCCTCGTACTCAGTATCAACACTCGCATCTACCCAAGAGAAACAACAACAATAAACATTCAACCATGGTGCAATGCACAATTAAAATGATGCATGATTCATTTATGAAGAATTCTAACAGGGCAATCCAAGACTAGTCATGTTCACATGCAAAGTTTGTTTATTGGTGAAACTGGACAGAACCTGATGTTAAGTTATTTAGGCATGCATGAACATGGAAAATATGGATGCATCATGCAAAATCGATAGAAATGCATCTAAAGATCGCAAGAAACAGAGTTACGGTTCTCACGATACGCTCACGACAAGGTACAGAGGGAAAATCACAAGACCACCAAGCCATGGGCTAATTCTTGGCATTCCAAGCCAGCCACGGGATAGGTGATGAATAATCAATCACAATAGCCTCAAGAATCAATCAAATCCATGGATTATAGCTCCCACAGTCACAAAACAAAAAACACCAAATCTGCCACTAAACAGCAACATAGCAACTTCAACAGCTCACAACTTGAGCTACAGGAACCCTACAGCCACAAGCATGGTATGGACAGAATCTACTCAACACATACATCAATTCATCCAACTACACAACTTGAAAAGGATCCACACATCAATATGCAAGAAGCTAACAAGTAGACATGATGAAACAGTTTTCTGGGACTGAAAATTCCAGTTTTCTGGAATCTGAGAACATAAAGTAGCAAGTTGACAGTAGAAGTTAAATATGCTAGAGAGCTCCTATTGGCATGGAAATTAACAGGATGGTAGAAGGCAATATCTACTACAAATAACTAACACTGAGCATTCTCAAATTCACAACACATTGCAAGATACCATCCACTCTACATAGCAAAACAATAACAGCAGATTCTCAGACTTGGCAGTTTTTAGCATGATGAAGCAGAAACATCAAGTAGGCAACTTAACAGCATGGTTCCCACTTACATGGGTGATTATCATGTAAAAAAAATACCAAGGCATAATAGATACAAAACACTAGCACTTCCTAGTTGACACAACTTCCAAAGCAAGCATGGATAAAATCATGCAAAAATGACAAAATGCCATCTCAGCTAAAATGACAGGTTTATGAACTTGCTCAAAAGTGAAATCTGAGAGTTCCGATGAGTTCATTGGCTCTTTCTACCCCAAAACCATTACTCATACTCATATGCATGCTTGGAGAAAGTGTTAGATAGAGGGGGGGGGTCGAAAATCAAGCTTAAAAGGGGAGGTGACTTATGTCACTTATGCCCATTAATGAAAATGGCCCCCAAGGTCATGTACCCTAATGCTACTTGCTGGAAATGGATAAATAGCAACTTAGGATCATGATAGCATGGCATAACATCATTTGCAAGGATAAAACTAACTAGAGGAAGAGGTATGCTCAAATGCACTTAAGAGACAATTCCTACACATGGATTCTACTCATGCACATGTCTGTGTGTATGTATAACATACACACACCTCTCATTACCCCTACACACCACCACACAAGCACACCACACTCAAGCATGTATGTATATAGGCACACATGCACTTTCATACATGTATGCCCACATACACATACACACACCTACACATATAAGTGCACCACACACCCACATAACTGTGTATGCCTTCATGCATATGCACTCTCTATACTATCCACACACATGAGTATGTATGCATAGCATACACACACATTCTCAAATCCCCAAACACATACACTACCTCTGTAGGAGCAAGCACTCACACACACACAAGACACAAAAACACCACAAGGCCATGTGTGTGTATGTTAAGTGTATGTATAACATACACACACACTCTCATAGCACCTACACACTAACACACAAGCACACTCAAGAACACATACATATAAACCTACACTAAACAAGGATCAAACTAACACATGCTTATATATACCCTCAGGTATATATATACACACAACACATACATGTGCACATGCACATACACTAAGCACACATGTGTGTGTGCATAGCATACACACACAAGACACAACACTTCACACACAGCCACACCTAGATCTGGTGTAGCCACACCAGATCCCTCACACACACATAGCATAACGCACACACACTCTCACAGGATCCGGCCAACACCCCTGATCCGAACACCACACAACGCAACGCACCAATAAATAAAAAAAGGAAAACCAGCAGCGGGGCTGGGGATCGAACCCCCGACCGCCTTGTCGTCGCCCCACGCCTCCTACCACTCTGGTACTGCTGCGTTTCTTAACAGGAAGGGGCAACCATCCCATCTATACACATCCCACCGAAACCTTGACGAAACTGAAGTGCATCACAGGCAGAGCAGCGACGACAGGTAACCGCGGCGGCACGGGCCAGCTTCGGCCACCTCCGGCGAGGGAAACCACCGGCGGGGCCGCGGGATCTACGGGGGGACCTCCACGCATAGGAAGAGCACGAACACGAGCATGAGCACGCAACAGCTACCTTGACCGAAAGAAAAAGAAAACTGCAGACTTGCCGGAGCTACGGGAACTAGTCGGAGACACGGGCGCGACGTCGATTACGCGAGGCGACAGACGACAAGAAAGGGAAAATGGCAGGGGCAGTTCACCTAGTGCCCACTGGACATGAAGGCAAGGCCGGACGCGCGACGGAGACGACACTGAAGATGACGGCGCGCGGTGATGCCCCTGGACGCGGAGCAGAGGAGGAAGATCTCGGGGGCACAACGACGGAGAGGACCTGACGCTCCTTCGGACGACGAGGAAGACGAAGCCAAAGACGGGCGACCTTCCTGCGTCTCTAGCACGGCGGGGAGCGGCATGGCGACTACCTCTGGGCACAAGCAACAGCTTGGCCGGAGCACTGCAGGCACGGCGACGACATGGCTGGGGCGGCTCACTTGGCAGTGGCAGACGAGAAGAGTACTCCCATGAATGTTGAAACCAATGTTATCAATACCATAACTCCGGAAGAGTATATTTGGGAGACTTACCGGAACGTTTCAGACTCCGAAAAGGAATAGGTATGTGCTATGGTAAGTAAACCGACTTCAGAACTTTCCCAATAGCAATTTTACTCAGTTTCTGAACATTTAAAATTTTAGGAAAAATCAAAAGTAGTCCAAAAGATGCACGAGGAGGTGACAAGCCTGCTAGGCGCGACCACCCCCTGACCGCACCTAGGGGCTTGCCACCACCCCATGCACCCTCCAGACTCCGTTTTCTTGTGGTACACTCCTTTGGGTCGGTAAAAAATGATCGTGTAATCTTCCAAAGGTTTGCACTTTCGTATCACGACAATACCTCCTATTTTCATTTTGAGTTATTTCCGTAGCAGATTTAGAGCCAGATGTCATCCCAAGAGTCTGATGGGGAGAGCTATATATCGCATCATCTTGCCGATACCAAGATTTATGGGGACCTATATCCTTATAGATTATTCTCGGAGGAGGAACAAGAAGACAAGTACAGAGAGGATAGCTCAGATGAAGAGGAGACTCCTCTGCCTTAACTGATAGATATGCACGTGGAGTTTCGGAAATCAAGCCTCCCAAACACAAGAAGAAAACCCGAAGTTCTATTTATCCCTGCTCGTTTTCTGCAGGAGAGCAAGGCAGAATTATGTCAAAGGATATTGAAGCTCGAGAAGGAAGTAGATGACCCGAGGGAATGTAATTTTATGCTTAAAAGGAAACTAGACGGGCTTCCAACCTCATAAATAATTCCACCACCATCACATTCGAAGAAGGACATCTAACCAGATGAGTATGGGCACTCCCCTTGGCTTGTGCCAAGCTTGGGGGAGGCGCCCCGGTATCGTATCACAATCACACCTTTTTTCCTTTTTCCTTCCACTTGTTGTTCTTAGTTTGATCCTTTTTGATTTTGTTTTGATCTAGTAGAATATCTTTTTAGTATGATCTAGCTTTGAGGTTTTTTTTGCTCCCCTTATGTAAGCAAGTCCGAGAGTTATATAATAAAAAGTAGTTTTGATGTGAGGTCTCTGCTAGCTTACTATGCTATTGAGAGTAATAAATAAAAGAAGAATAGAATAAGAGTAAAGAGTATACATAATAATCTTATGGGGAGTGATGACTTCACATATAAGAAGTATGTCGATTGAAATTTGTTGGGAATTAACAAACATAGTGATTGGTCATTGGTGCACTTGAAAAGGAAGTGATAAAGAAAGAGAGATTCACATATAAATATATTATCTTTGACATCTTTTATGATTGTGACCACTCATTAAAATATTGCATCCTATGAAGTTGATGTTGGACAAGGAAGACAACATAATGGGTTATGGTTGCTTACCTCCGGATAGAAGTTATATGGTTTTAGATCCTCCAACATGTAGTGCTTGCTTCTACCTCATATTAGCCAAAACTTCCGCACTAAGTAGGAATACTACCTATGCATCCAAACACCTTTAAACCAGTTTTTCCATGAGAGTCCACTATACCTACCTATGGATTGAATAAGATCCTTCAAGTAAGTTGTCATCGGTGCAAAAAGCAATAGAAATTTCTCCTAAATATGTAAGATCTTTTATTGTAAGGGGAAATAAGCGTTGTACGGACTTGTGATGGTGAAGAAATAAAAGCGACGGACTGCATAATAAAGTTTGCTATCACAAAGGGCAATACAACGCGACGTTCCTTTGCACTAAGGGTTTGTCCATCCCAAAACAAAAAGCGCATGACAACCTCTGCTTCCCTCTGCGAAGGGCCTATCTAGTACTTTTACTTTTAAGTACTTACCTCTATGCAAGAGTCACGGTGGTCCTCACCACTTCCTATATTTCGCCTCTCTCTTGGCAAGCATTATGTGTTGGGGAATGATCTAGACACATATATCCACTCGGATGTTGGTGATCATGAGTTATTATTGTTGACATGACCCTTG
Organism: Hordeum marinum; assembly: GCA_022496015.1. Classification (NCBI taxonomy): domain Eukaryota; kingdom Viridiplantae; phylum Streptophyta; class Magnoliopsida; order Poales; family Poaceae; genus Hordeum; species Hordeum marinum. Next base: position 110,701,320 of record CM039673.1, read on the forward strand.
AGGTGAATAGTTGGGAGGCAAAACTATAGGCCCCTATCTTTCTCTGTGTCCGATTGAAACTTTGATCTCATGAGCATCGCGTGAGTGTTAGAAATTATGAAAGACTAAAAGATGATTGAGTATGTGGGCTTGCTTTACAAGCTCTTATATTGACTCTTTCCGATGTTGTGATAAATTGCCAATTGCTTCAGTGACTAAGATCATAGTTTGTTGGTTGTCAATAGAGTTATTGGTTCATACTTAATCTTGTGAATGAATTGTTAATTTAGCATAAGAAATCTTATACAATAAGTACTATTCTTTTAAAGATGTTCATGATGCCCTCGTGTCTGTATTGTATTTTATCGACACCTCTATCTCTAAACATGTGGACATATTTATCGATATCGGCTTTCGCTTGAGGGCAAGCGAGGTCTAAGCTTGGGGGAGTTGATATGTCCATTTTGCATCATGCTTTTATATATTGTATTTGTTGCATTATGGGCTGCTATTACACGTTATGGTACAATAGTTATGCGTTTTCTCTCTTATTTTACAAGGTTTACATGAAGAAGGAGAATGCCGGCAGCTAGAATTTTGGACTGGAGAAGAACAGAGTATTAAGTTCATGCATCTAGAGTATTAAGTTCATGAAGAACAGAGTAACGCATTAAGTAAGATGACATGATGTAGAGGCATAAACTCAAGCCATATGATGAAAACCCCATATTTTTACCCTTGATGGCAACAATACAATACGTGCCTCGCTACCCCTACTTTGTCATTGGGTGAGGACACTGCAAGATTGAACCCAAAACTAAGCACTTCTCCCATTGCAAGAATTACCAATCTAGTTGGCCAAAGGAAACCAATAACTCGAAGAGACTTGCAAAGATATGGAATCATGCATATAAATATTCAGAGAAGAACCAAATAATATTCATAGATAAGCTGATCATAAACCCACAAATCATCGGATCTTGACAAACACACCGCGAAAGAGTATTACATCGGATTGATCCCCATGAAGATCATGGAGAACATGGTATTGAGGAACAAAGAGAGAGAAGAAGCCATCTAGCTACTAGCTATGGACCCGTAGGTCTATCATGGACTACTCATGCATCATCGAAGGGGCAATGCAGTTGATGTAGATCCCCTCCGTGATCGAATCCCGCTCTGGCAGATTACCGGAAAAGGCTCCAAGATTGGATCTCTCGGGAATGGAGGCTTACGGCGGTGGAAAAGTATTATCATTGCCCTTTTTGGTATTGAGGGAATATTTGGGAATTTATAGGCCGAAGATTAGGGTTAGAGGACTTACTGGGGGCCACAAGCCAGAGGCGCCCCCTGGCCGTGCAAGGGTGGCTTGTGACCTGTTGGCATGTCTCCTACCTTCCTCTCAAAGAAGATTTTATGCCATTTGGACTCCGTTTAATATTCCTTATCTACAATACTCAAAAGCAAGGAAAAAGCAAAAACTCGCACTAGGCTCTAGGTTAATAGGTTAGTCCCAATAATAATATAAAATAGCATATTAAGGCATATAAAACATCCAAAACAGATAATATAATAGCATGGAACAAGAAAAATATATGGATACGTTGGAGACATATCACTCCTTGCTACCCCGTGGATAGTATCACAGAGGCTGACATTGCGAGCTAATGACGAAATGCCAGAACCTGACCTTCAAGGTGGCGGTCGGCTTTGTTGTACCTCCTCGAGCTGAGGGAACTTTCCATTGCCGTCTCGTTCCACATGGTTATGATGTTGTGACGGTTTATGAAATAATGGATGGATTTGAGGGTCTGGAGCTTGACAGCTCTAAAGGTGAAGATGATATTCTTCTTCTAGGAAATGCTTTGAGGAGTACCTGTCTATGGAGAAAGGAGTACATCAAGCTTCCATACAGGACACCTTAGCAGACTCAGCCTCCTCCGACGCATCAGGGCACTCCGCCTCCTCCTTCTCCTCCTTCGGCGTGTCAGGGCACTCCACCTCCTCCTTCGCCTCCTCCTGCGCCTCAGGGCACTCCGCCTCCTCCTCCTCCTTCTCCTTCGACACGTCAGCAATGGCGGAAGAGAGACTTCGCCGCTTCGGCGGCTAGCAGTACAATAGGCGGGAAGAAATACAAATTTGGTCCAAGCATCAAGCCTCTTCCAAATTTGGTGAAAGATTCGTGCCTTGGCGCCAATGACGGTGACACCCATGGTGCCCTGCTCTACTTGAAGACGTCGTTGTGGTTCTTCTCTTCGTTTCAGGACTCCGGGTGAAGACCTTTGTCTAGTGGACTCAGCGGCAGTGGCGGTGCTCTTCTTGTTTTCCCTCTGGTGAGTGTTGTCATGGAGCCTAGGTGTGCTAGCTCGTAGTGTGGGGTGTTCATCTCGCCCGATGTGTGTTACCTGTAGCCTAGTCGCGTGCGTTCTACGTGTGCTAGGTATCTCAGAATCCGCTTTATAAGAGGGATATCTCACCATCTTGTATCGTTCGGTCGTGTACTTTTGTGGTCGTTGCTTTATATATAAAGCGGGGCAAAAGCCAGTTTCGAGAAGTATGCCTTGTGCAACTAACCCTCCTCGCACGTAGTTTTCATTTGCTTTGCAGCTCTTGTCTATACAAAAGTAAAAAATCTCCGATTGTAAGGCATCTCCAATGCTGACTATCCACCACCTGTGTTTGGTCTTCGGATGTGAATTTTCATCTAATGAGATACTCCAATGGTCTATGCGGCATACGGAAACCCATTTTTCCATAAATTGGAAGCAAATTAGGGGAGGAGGGGCTTTGCGGGCTTTCGGGTCGCTATCATACACGCACCCTACACCATAGTCCCACCCGAAAATCGTGCCCAACAGGAAGCGGTTATTGTGCATTCATGCCGATCAACGCCGCTCCAGAGCAGACGCGACTCCACGACATTGATATTAGTCGGAACGACTTGATGGGACAAGCATGCGGCGCCACATCAATGTCAATACAGTGCCCGAGAAGTCTACTCCGGCCACTGCGCTGCATTGCGGGTTAATGACATTGATGTGGTAATATGAAAAAGGTGGGAGCTCATAATTATTGATTCGTAGAAGTGTCAATATTAAGAGGTGTTAATTTCTTGTTCATATAAAAATTAAAGAGGCATGGTGATGATGTGTGAGCATTTCTATTCCTCACTCAAATCCTAGTGTAATGCGAGTAGTACTTTGATTTATGATAAAACTAATAAACTTTGCAATAAGTATATGAGTTCTTTATGACTAATGTGATACCATGGACATACACATTTTCACCTTCTCATATTTGCTAACCTCTTCAGTATCGTGCGTAGCCCATTCTCACCTCGAGGATCGGTGCAACTCTCGCTGGTGCATCCAAACCCCGTGACATGATACGCTGTGTTTCACATAAGCCTCTTCATTATCTTTCTCAAAACAGCCCCCATAACTACCTGGCATTTCCATAGTCATTCTGAGATACATTGCCATGCAAATTCCATCGTCACTTCACATGACTAGCTTTTCATCATCGTATTGCTTTGCATGATCACATAGAACTGACATAGTATTTGTGGCAAATCCACCGTTCACCATATTTTTGATACATGTCACGCTAGATCTAGCACATCAAGGTACACTTCCAGAGGTATTCATATGGATTCATATCGTCCTATCACTTTTTCATATTGAGTTCTAAGTAAATAAAAGTGTGATGATCATCCTTATTAGAGCATCGTCCCCAGGAGGAAAGGATGATGGAGGCTATGATTCCCCCACAAGTCAGGATGAGACTACTGACAAAAAATGAAAAACGAGGGAGGACAAATGAGCCCACCAAAAAATAAAAATAAAAATGGAGGAGGCAAAAAAAAGAAAAAGGGAAAGGGATAAAATGCCACCATGAAAAAAGGAGAAAAAGAGAGAAGGGACTTCTCAACTATCCTTTACCACACTTGTGCCTCAAAGTGGCACCATGTTCTTCATATAAAGATTCTCTTGTTTTGTTAGTTCCACAGGCTAGTCGGAATTACCTTTTCATTATAAACTTGGCTTGTATATTCCGGTGACGAGCTTCTTCAAATGCCCGAGGTCTTCATGAGAAAGCAAGTTGAATGCACACCCCACTTACCTTCAATTTAGCTTTCATACACTTATAGCTCTAGTGCATGATTTGGGTGATAATCCCTACTCCTGGCATTGACATCTATCAACGGGAATCTCCATAGCCCATTGGTACGCCTAGTTCATGTGAGACCTTATTCTCCACTTCTTACCCCTTTTATATCTATCATGATATTCCATTCCACCT